>JARPMR010000004.1:29106789-30475636 GCA_029955525.1 Oeneis ivallda | reverse complement strand
GATTCGGACACTCTGTGCCTCGCCCGGACTATTTAGTATTGATAAGAGACAATATTGGCCATGACTCCCACTAGGATCCCAAAACCTAGCGGGGATAAGTCTCCTGCGCCCCTTCATGTTACTGCGGATACGGTTAAGGACCTTGAGACCTACATGACGGTGGTCACTACCTTGACCGCTAAAATAGTGAAGGCCGTACAAGACGGCAAGAGTGTAACCGCGGTTAACAAGCGGGTGATCATCACTGCGGCCGAGGAGATCCGCCGGGCTTCCCATGCCCTGGCTGCGGTCTCTCGGCGTACACCTGCGGAATCTTCGCGCGAGGTCTCTAGCCCCGCTCCCTCCACCCCCGCCCCTGCTGGAGGGCAGGCTGCCCCAGCTGACTCTAGGGATGCGTCGCCGGCGGCGGTGGCGACTCCAGTGAGCGTCGTTGGGGAGCTCCGCATGGAACTCAACGCCTGCACGGAGGAGGTGAGGAGGTTGCGCAGCGATCTCGCTGCGAAACCACCCATTGCTGCTGCACAGAAGCAGATTACAAAGTGTATTCGCGAGGAGATGAGCAAGCTTGCCCCCGCCGCGGCGGCAACGGCGCGGCCCTCGTACGCGCAGGTGGCGCGAGCGAGACCGGCGCCGGCCGCTGCGGCCGTCTCCACCCCCCCCTCTACGGTCGCTTCTCCTCCTTCGCGGCCGGCAATAATTGTCTCCGCGAAGGCGCCAGTTGAAACAAAGGAAGAATTGATAAAGGTGTGGCGCAGATCTATTAGCTTTAGAGACTCTACCTACGGTCCGGCGGCGATTCGCCCTATCTCTAATAAGAAAATTAGGGTTGAGTTTGAGAGTGTGCAACACAGGGACGACGCGATAGGGCGCCTCAGTAAGTCGGAGCTCGTGAGTGTGGAGCCGGCTCGCAGGCGCAACCCTATGCTGATACTAAAAGGTGTCGCGAAAGATGTTGCTTCGGAGGACCTCGTCGAGCTTCTCATCAAGCAAAACCAGGGCTTATGCGTTCCGCAGGGGGAGATTAAGTTGCGTTTCCTCCGCAACAACCGTAACGCCGAACTATACAACGCCGTCCTGGAGGCTGACCCCGGCACCTGGCGTGGGGCAATAGAGATGGGAAGACTGAGCGTGGACCATCAGAAGGTCCACGTTCAGGACTTTTCACCTTTTCTGCAGTGTTACGCGTGTCTGCAGTTCGGCCACACGAGGAAGAACTGTAGGGACGCGGCACACATTCTCTGCGCCTTCTGTGCGGGGACGGCCCACCGGGAGGGGGATTGCCCGGAAAAGTCTAAACCTACCGCGGTGCCCAAATGCGTGAACTGTGTCGATCGAAACAGCAAATTCAATCTACAAGCGTCCGTGGCTCATAAAGCTACATCCGATGTGTGCCCAGTACTGCGAGCCATGAGGAAGAGGGTGGAGTCCAACATCAATTATGGATAAGTACAGATCACTGAATATAGTACAGTGCAACTTAGATAGATCTAAGAACTGTCTACAGGACTTCATTCGCTTTTTCATGGCGAGTAGTCATTCCTTTGCGCTGGTTTCGGAACCATACGTCGGCACATCTAACGAAGTGAGACAAATTCGTGGCCTTGACATCTTTCAGTTTCCGGGAACTGACGCAGGTAGAGTCAAGGCCTGCATACTGGCAAAGACCGGCTCTCCACCTTGTCTGGGTCTCTCTCAATACTCGACGCCAAACCTCTGTGTCGTCCAAGTTTGTGTAGGCGCGCGGCGGCTGTATCTTGCGTCAGTGTACGTCCCTCCTGGAAGCGAGGACGACGACAACGCGGCTACAATCGGGTGCGTCGAACAATTTGTAAGGGACGTCGGGGGGACGCGATGTATCGTTGGGGGGGACTTTAACGGGTGGCACCCCATTTGGGGTAGCGATAGGGCTAACAGTAGGGGTAAGGCGGTTGCGGACCTAATGTACGGCAACGACCTTTTCTGCTGTAATACTGGAAATGTACCGACATTTGAAACTGTGACTCACGGACGGGACAGGTCCTCTATAATTGACCTAACATTGGCTTCCTCAGACCTTTATGACGACATTAGGAACTGGACTGTCAACTTGGAGGCTTGCGTATCATCCCAGCACAATGCTGTGGAATTCACCATCTGCTTGGATGATCCTGCTGGTCCATCACAACACAGCACCACGACATTTAGGTATAAGAATGATAAAGCTCGTTGGGCGGACTTTAAAGGAGCTTTACATCTGCACTTTTCTGAATCCGATATACTGGACCGAGACGTCACCGACATGAATGAGAACCAACTTGACGACTTCATTGACCTAGTGACAGAGACTATTCACTCCGCTTGCAAGGACACAATGCGGCTCAAATCAGCTGGGAACGGCCACAAGCCCCCCTGGTGGTCTGATCAGCTGGAAGCCTGCAAGAGAGAGGTAGTTGAGCTGCATCGGCGCCTACATGCGTCAAAACATAGGGGACTTCCACTAGAGACGCTAGTTGAAGAACTAGGGACTAAAAGAGCCAAATATGCCGAGGAGCTGAAGGCTGCATCAACCAACAGCTTCAGGGAATTTTGTGCGTTGCAAACCAAAGAGAATGTCTGGTCTCTCACTAATAGATTATTAAAAGATATTAACCCCCGCAGGCCCCCCATAACAGTTAAAACAGGTGACATTTACTCGACTGACTCTCTTGAGACTGCCCGAGCTCTACTGCATCACTTCTACCCGGACGATAGACCCGACTCTGTTCAAAGACATTACAGCCTCAGACAGAAACTCAATGACACACCCGACACACTAGATGATCCCCCTTTCACGGTTGGGGAGTTGCTGGAGGTACTTCGGTACATGAGCCCCAAAAAGGCACCAGGGATGGATGGGCTAACGGCGGACATATGCCTGGCGTTCGCGTCAGAGTATGGCCAGTTGCTCACGGGCATCATGAATAGATGCTTGGACCTCCAGCACTTCCCCTCCCAGTGGAAGAGGGCGTATGTTAAAATCATCCCCAAACCCAACAAAAGTGACCGCTCCTCTCTTGACTCTTACAGACCAATAGGACTAATTCCAGTTTTTGGCAAACTACTGGAAAAACTCTTCATTAAAAGAGTCACATACGCGGCCGAAAGGGCGGGAAGGATCAGTGTTTCGCAGTACGGGTTCAGAGAGCAAACCAGCACCACGATGGCCATTGATAAGGCCCTCGGCATCATCCGTCAAGCTAAGGGTGCTGGTGAGCTCGTCGTGGCTGTCTCCCTGGTCTCCCTGGACATTAAAGCCGCTTTTGACAGCGCTTGGTGGCCGGCGCTTTTCAGCCAACTTCGAAATGTGGAGTGCCCACGGAACATCTTTGGGCTTATTCGTAGCTACCTACAAAACAGAGAAGTTGTGCTGGATCATGCCAATGTGCGGGTCACCAAGGGTATGTCCAGGGGTTGTGTGCAGGGGTCCGCGTGCGGGCCTGTGTTGTGGAACCTGATCCTTGACGAACTTTTGAAACTGGAGTTGCCGGCGGGCTGCCATATCCAGGCATTCGCGGACGATGTTCTTATCGTCGTCCAAGCAAAACACATCGAGGAGTTACAGAATAGAACCAATAGGGCACTGGACTCCATTGTTGACTGGGGGAGGGGAGTGAAGCTCGAGTTCGGGTCGCACAAGACCAAGGCAATAGCCTTTACTAAGAGAGCTAAGGCCGCCGTAATTAGCATGGAAGGGAAGAGTCTGCAATTCGAGAGAGAAATAAAATATTTGGGAGTCATTATAGACGAGAAGCTTCTTTTTAACAGCCACGTGCGGCATGTCCTGGCAAAGGCGACACGTATTTTCAATAAACTCTGCCTATATAGTAGACCAACATGGGGAGCTCACCCGGAGAATATTCAGAGCATATATAGGCAAGTTATTGAACCTACTGTCACCTATGCTGCCGGGGTATGGGGGCACGTGGCTGCTAAGAAGGGCATTAGGAGGAAACTGTTAAGCGTGCAGAGAGGCTTCGCCATCAAGGCCATTAGGGCCTTTAGGACGGTCTCTACTACGGCGGCCATAGCTCTAGCTCGCTTCACTCCTCTCGAAGATTCGGGAGGTCCACATGATTGAGAATGTCAAATTGACGGGCACGACTCATTTCCTCCCTCACGATGTAACACTGGAGCGAGCTACTCCCCCGCATCAGTTGCTCCACCCGGCACAAAGAGTTACAGTCATGGCTTCCGAATTTACTGAGCACACACAGATTATAAAACATTGTACACCTAAAACTATTCAAATTTACACCGATGGAAGCAAACAGGAGGATGGCAGGGTGGGGGCAGCCTATGTTTGTTTCCAAGGAGAGATTGGGCTCGCGGCTAGTAAACTCAAACTACATGACAGCTGTTCTGTCTTTCAGGCAGAACTGCTGGCAATTCTCAAGGCGTGCCTATGGGTAATAAACCATAGGCACAAAAACAATAATCTGAACTACAACTACATCATTTTTACCGACTCCATGGCCTCATTACTAGCAATCAGGAATCGCAGTAACACAAATCCAATAGTAGCACAGATACATAGACTTACCTATGAAATTATTGACATAAACACACTTCGTTTCGCCTGGGTTAGGAGCCACGTCGGTATCCCAGGCAACGAGGCGGCGGACGCCGCGGCCAAAAGGGCCACGGAGTTGCACAAACCCCCCGACTATTGCTTCTTCCCCATCAGCTACGTCAAGCATTCCATCCGTACGGAGAACCGCCGGATATGGCAGGCCCGGTACGACAGTGAACAGCACGGACGACGGACTAAGACACTCCTCCCCAATTTGACCGACATTGTTGAACTTTTCAACTTGACTAAAACTACTTTCTTTTTAACACAATTTTTGACTGGACATGGATTCCACCGACAGTATCTTCTCCGCTTCCACATTGTAAATAACGACACTTGCCCTTGCGATAACGCATCATCCCAAACCATGGAGCATCTTATAGAAACATGCTCTAGGTTTGGCCGCTCTAGGTTGAACCATAAGATGCTTTGCGAGCATCTTGGGGTCCCACCCTTCAATATCAGGGAACTCATGGGGAAACATGCTGCGCTGGAGTCCTTTGTTCTATTATTGGAAAATATACTGAAGCAGCTTAAACAGTTTAACGAAGATGCTAATTAAAATATACTTGGTCTGCTAACCTTGTCATTTAGCATAAACATTAGTTATTAGTAGTTGATTTTAATTTGATACTTAAACTTAATGTGTGTTGTTAATTTAAGTGGAAGTTGTTTCCATTGAAACACTATATGTGTGTAACTAGATTTAAAGATTTATATAAATTTTGAAATTTGTAAAGTATTGTATATTGATTAGTTTTAGTATATATTGTGTGTATAGGTTCATATTATATTATAAATTTAAACGTTTAAATTTGTTTTGCATTCTATTGTTTAGTTTTAGTATATATATAGGTACATATTATATTATTATCAATATAATATATATATTAGAAGCACTATACGTTACTGTGTTAAGAATAGCTGTAAGGTGTGTGACTAGATTATAACATTTATATATACTTTGAAATTGTGTACATTCTATAGTTTTAGTATATTTTGTATACGTACATATTGTATACTTAAATTTTTATTGGTTTGTGTAACAAAACTAAAATAAGAAGTATTATGCGCTCTAGCGCGGGGCGTATGGAGCTCCTGATCAATGTATCAAATCGCAGAAATCAGGAACTACCTGCGTACCCACTTAGTGGTAAAATCGTTACCGGTAATACCGTTTGCACCATGCGTATTATTTAAGAATATGAGAACAACATATAATTAGATTTAAACGATAGTTTGGAAGAGCGGACGCATCACATTGCGGACGCTCTCCTTCTATTACGATATGCTTGCGTTAATAATAAAGAAACATTTGTGGCTAAATTAGTTGTAAGAAAAAAAAAAAAAAAAAAAAAAAAAAAAAAAAAAAAAAAAAAAAACAAACCTAACCTAACCTAACCTAACCTAACCTAACCTAACCTAACCTAACCTAACCTAACCTAACCTAACCTAACCTAACCTAACCTAACCTAACCTAACCTAACCTAACCTAACCTAACCTAACCTAACCTAACCTAACCTAACCTAACCTAACCTAACCTAACCTAACCTAACCTAACCTAACCTAACCTAACCTAACCTAACCTAACCTAACCTAACCTAACCTAACCTAACCTAACCTAACCTAACCTAACCTAACCTAACCTAACCTAACCTAACCTGACCTAACCTGACCTAACCTGACCTAACCTGACCTAACCTGACCTAACCTGACCTAACCTGACCTAACCTGACCTAACCTGACCTGACCTGACCTGACCTGACCTGACCTGACCTGACCTAACCTGACCTGACCTGACCTGACCTGACCTGACCTGACCTGACCTGACCTGACCTGACCTGACCTGACCTGACCTGACCTGACCTGACCTGACCTGACCTGACCTGACCTGACCTGACCTGACCTGACCTGACCTGACCTGACCTGACCTGACCTGACCTGACCTGACCTGACCTGACCTGACCTGACCTGACCTGACCTGACCTGACCTGACCTGACCTGACCTGACCTGACCTGACCTGACCTGACCTGACCTGACGTAACCTGACCTAACCTGACCTAACCTGACCTAACCTGACGTAACCTGACGTAACCTGACGTAACCTGACGTAACCTGACGTAACCTGACGTAACCTGACGTAACCTGACGTAACCTGACGTAACCTGACGTAACCTGACGTAACCTGACGTAACCTGACGTAACCTGACGTAACCTGACGTAACCTGACGTAACCTGACGTAACCTGACGTAACCTGACGTAACCTGACGTAACCTGACGTAACCTGACGTAACCTGACGTAACCTGACGTAACCTGACGTAACCTGACGTAACCTGACGTAACCTGACGTAACCTGACGTAACCTGACGTAACCTGACGTAACCTGACGTAACCTGACGTAACCTGACGTAACCTGACGTAACCTGACGTAACCTGACGTAACCTGACGTAACCTGACGTAACCTGACGTAACCTGACGTAACCTGACGTAACCTGACGTAACCTGACGTAACCTGACGTAACCTGACGTAACCTGACGTAACCTGACGTAACCTGACGTAACCTGACGTAACCTGACGTAACCTGACGTAACCTGACGTAACCTGACGTAACCTGACGTAACCTGACGTAACCTGACGTAACCTGACGTAACCTGACGTAACCTGACGTAACCTGACGTAACCTGACGTAACCTGACGTAACCTGACGTAACCTGACGTAACCTGACGTAACCTGACGTAACCTGACGTAACCTGACGTAACCTGACGTAACCTGACGTAACCTGACGTAACCTGACGTAACCTGACGTAACCTGACGTAACCTGACGTAACCTGACGTAACCTGACGTAACCTGACGTAACCTGACGTAACCTGACGTAACCTGACGTAACCTGACGTAACCTGACGTAACCTGACGTAACCTGACGTAACCTGACGTAACCTGACGTAACCTGACGTAACCTGACGTAACCTGACGTAACCTGACGTAACCTGACGTAACCTGACGTAACCTGACGTAACCTGACGTAACCTGACGTAACCTGACGTAACCTGACGTAACCTGACGTAACCTGACATAACCTGACATAACCTGACATAACCTGACATAACCTGACATAACCTGACATAACCTGACATAACCTGACATAACCTGACATAACCTGACATAACCTGACATAACCTGACATAACCTGACATAACCTGACATAACCTGACATAACCTGACATAACCTGACATAACCTGACATAACCTGACATAACCTGACATAACCTAACATAACCTAACATAACCTAACATAACCTAACATAACCTAACATAACCTAACATAACCTAACATAACCTAACATAACCTAACATAACCTAACATAACCTAACATAACCTAACATAACCTAACATAACCTAACATAACCTAACATAACCTAACATAACCTAACATAACCTAACATAACCTAACATAACCTAACATAACCTAACATAACCTAACATAACCTAACATAACCTAACATAACCTAACATAACCTAACATAACCTAACATAACCTAACATAACCTAACATAACCTAACATAACCTAACATAACCTAACATAACCTAACATAACCTAACATAACCTAACATAACCTAACATAACCTAACGGTTAGAAGTATTCTTTAAGTTTACAAACTTAATTTTGCGCCCAAGCTCCATACACTTTGTTCGTAATTTTTTGCATTTCACAACACATTATGTTGGTCGCCTATATGTCTGAAAATATTAAAATCTCGATTGTATACTTAGATTAATTTGCAATATGATAGTATTAGCTAATTTCTGGAATTTTGCGAAATTTTCAAGTTTCGTGTTTTAGGAGTTATGAGGTGTCGAACATCAAAAGTCGTATTTATTAATTTTACATTTTCGTGTACAAATATTTTTATGTAAATTGAATATTTACATCATTCAATAGTAAATAGCCTTTTACTATTGAATGATGGCTACGGGAACAGATGTGAGGACATGAAAAATCTGCAAAAAAAATACAGGCAGCATGTATGCGAGACCTTAACGCCCATCTTCAGAATATATTATGTGCAGAAGTTGAAATCCATAACATCATCCTATACGCCTCCACTTCTTTCTAACAGCTGCCTTCCTTGTGCATTCATGCAACGGGACATCCACCGCAGCCCTCACTTGGTCTCTCCATCTCATAGGCGATCTGCTACGCGCTCTGGTGCCCTCTAGTCTTCCCTAGACCACTAGACGTTCAATCGAGATATCATTACGTCTTGACACGTGACCAAAGAAAGTGAGTATGCGAGCTTGCACAATAGAAGAGTTCTTCGACCGAATTCCGGACTTATTGGTCCGGAATTCGGTCAAGCGTGCGGTAAAGAAGCCGTGAAGCGTTCCACAACACCCAGGTGACGACCACGAGCGCTCTGTCAAGAGCGTATCGACTAAGAAGATTGAATGATAAATGAATCTTTTTTGGATCCTTTGGAGATAAGATTTATTTTACACAGATGAGATAAAACTCACGCAGTTTTAATTTAATTTGTGATGACTCCTTCATCATCATCAAAGGCTCATTACTGAGCGCAGGACTCCTTTCAGGTTAGATTTTATTTAGGCCATAGTCTTCCACGCTTGCCCAATGCAAATTGGCAGACTTCACACACATTTGAGATCATTAAGGAGAACTCTCAGGTGTGCAGATTTCTTCACGATGTTTTCTTTCCCCATGGAAGCTTTTGACATTTAATTTCTTAAACGCACGTAACTGAGAAAAGCCAGACGTGCATGCCCGGGATCAAACCTGCAACCTCCCCGAAACCGAAGTACTAACCACTGGGCTGCTTATGCTGATTCCTTATCTCTGCTTTATTCAATGTCCGTTTTCTTTTATTTCTGCCTTAGCTTTGTACCGAACTTATGGCCATCATATTTTGAAATAACTGCCATATTTTTTTTTTAATTTAGGGTTACCCAAAGGGTGACAAGTTGACAACGGGGCCCTATTGCTAAGCCTCCGCTGTCCGCCAGACTTCAATTCTCATAAACCGTCATACAGATGTTATATGGGTAGGCGTCCGGGCGAAACCACATGCGAAAATTATTTATTTTATTTATTTATTTATTTAATAGGAAAGTCAACGGGTATACAATAAATCATTAAAAACTAAACAGAAGTATTATTAGTAGTAGTATTAGTATTTTACAGTACTGTAGACCCACTTAGAGACTGCCACAGCTTGCGAAATAGAAAAAAAATTGTGAGCCGTCGTGGGACGCCTGGCAGATGTGAAACATCGACATTATTTTGTAAAAGTAATATGCAGAAAAGAACACATTGTGATAGGAACTAAATATATCACTAAGTATAGGTACATATAATAATACTACTACTACCCCTACCCCTACCACTACCACTACTACACAGATTGTGATAGGAACTAAATATGTCACTAAGTATACATAACATCGCATGCCGTGGCGACGCGTCGCCACGCGAGGAATCTGTTTTAGGTGCCGCTATAGACGTTTCATATCAAAAGAAAACTAGTTAGTTGGAGAAGACCGAAAAAGAAAAGGGACAAGAGAAATAGGTGCTATAAGATCCAGCAAGCTGTGCGGATCAAATTATTTACCAACGCCTTTATAATTGTAACGCGTTATTTTTGGATTAGTGAACTTATTGAACGTAGGCCCTACCTAGATGTTGTAGGTAGGTACTTATAGTTATACCTACCTATGCAATCACTGCGCTGACGAAGGTAGAGGAATTTGAAGGAAAAGAAACAATATAGCGTAATATTTTAGTTTATTCAAATGCATTTGGTATCATTTTATATTACATCATTGTCTTAAACCGATCTTTACAAAGGTACTTACGGCAGTAACTGTAGGTAGGCACGTCTCAGGCCGTCGAGCGTCGACAACAGGAGAGTATTAGTTTAGGTAGTGATTAGGTACAAATACGTTACAACGTAATTAGGAATTAGTATTTAGAATATTTTGTTCGCATTTTAGAACCGATATGAAGCATATATCTAATAAACAAAGATTATACATACCTAATATAAACATTTTGTGATAATTTAAAAATATGTACATCAAGCCCTCTCACTAGTTAGGCGTGCTAATACTGACTACTAGTATTGTAAAAGTAGTTTTGTCTGTGTCACCATTAGTTAATAAAGATATTTTCTTTCTTCTTTCTTTCTTTCTAAAAGTTGCCTCTGCGGACGACGCGCGTCCGACTCGGACGCTATAACTCCTCGTGGGCCGACTGGCGGCGGCCGCTGCCGGCTGCCGCGTCGTCGCCGTCAGCACTCGGCCGGTAGGAGGTAGGCAATAGTTGCCTCTGCGGACGACGCGCGTCCGACTCGGACGCCATAATTATCTCCTCGTGGGCCGACTGGCGGCGGCCGCTGCCGGCTGCCGCGTCGTCGCCGTCAGCACTCGGCCGGTAGGAGGTAGGCAATAGTTGCCTCTGCGGACGACGCGCGTCCGACTCGGACGCCATAATTATCTCCTCGTGGGCCGACTGGCGGCGGCCGCTGCCGGCTGCCGCGTCGTCGCCGTCAGCACTCGGCCGCGGGCCGGTAGGAGGTAGGGAATAGGCGTGTATGCGCCGCCCGGCCGCGGAAGGCGGGATATTTCTGCCGCTCACAGTGGAAAAGATATGAACAGGTTTTATGAGCGCGTGTAACCCCAAAAAAAATCAGATTTCGCGATGAGATAAAACATAGCCACAACCTCATGTGAGGCGCGACAAAAGAAAGCGTTTTGCGCGGAATAGGAGTGTAGTAAGCGCCAAATACTTTGCAACTCGTAAAATATTCATTTTCTTTTCAATTCACTAGGCTACTCTCTCGATAATATCAATCGGAATTTAATGTAAAAATTTTGGCTCTGTAATATGCAACACATTGAAAATAAATGAATATTGGTTAAAAATTAGACCTAACTTATGTAATTCTTGCGTGTTTTTTTTCGGATAGTTGAAACTTGATCTACTACTGTAAAAATCAAATCTGTTTACTGTTAACGAGCGCACACCCACTCTTAAAAGCTGTAGCAGCACCTCGCCTGTGAAAAAATCGATACACAAATTACTAAGGACGTTCGATCCTTTTTTACCGATTTGATTTAGGCTGGAATCACATCTGTGCGCATCGATTCGCATTTTGTCCGTACAAAACTGATATTTTCAGTCGTGTACGCATCGAAAAGCCGAATTGATGCGTACACGACTCTATTGAAAAAGACAGTTTTGTATGGACAACATAAGAATCGATGCGTACAGGTGTAATTCCATCCTAAATTTAATGATTATTTGTGTTTCGATTTTTCCACTCTTCGGGCGAACTTTGAGAGTTCAATTAACTCGGCAGCAGTCACGATGTATGGGCAACTGCTCCGGCCGGATACATTAAGTACAGGACTACACTACAGAAAAAAGTGAATTCTGAAGAAAAAAAATCTAAGATTTTTAGGTACTAAATAACAATACACAACACAATATGATGTCAGCCTGACAGTCCTATCGCTTTGGGCGACAGATGCGTTTCGTTGTTACATTTTATACCTACATTATGTGCACAATACAAAAAAAAGAAACATTAATATTATAAATAAATTAAAAACAGTCTTGTAGAAGCTTGTAGGTACTAGGTACCTATAACATTCCTTATGTCATATCTGTGGCGACTGGCGTATTCTATGTCAATTTTATAGCTAATAATAATAGGGTATTTTACTCCTAGTGAGAAATAATCTACAAATACTTGTATCTAATTATGATAGTTTATGCATTAAGAAACCGTGAAGTGTAAGTTTCAGTTCACAAAATTATAAAATAAAGGGGTTGTTTCATCTTGGGCCAGGTACTTGTGCGCTATACCAAAATATAGTATAAAATCATAGAAATTAAAATAAAATATGATATTTTGCAGTTTACAGTGAATAAGAGGTACAAATATAAAATTGATAATTGGTTACATTTGTAAAATAGCAGCACTCGGCGTGCATCCGTCTGCTTTTGTAGCTGTTTGTAATGACATTACTTATTACATCTTATTGTAATTTCAATTATTGTCAGATGTCAACTGTTTGGTGTTGATAGTTGGTGTAGATCGGTTAGTTGTATGTCAAATGTCATCATGACTCGTGTAGGTACGTGTCATTGTCAAAAAGGACGCCATGTTGTCGCGCTTTTATTTTGCAAAATAATTTCGCATTGTACCTCATAAAAAGACCTTTTCCTGAAATAAAGAAAAATCATCACTATTTCATGGCCCCGAACATTTTGAAAGACTGCACAAATACCTGGCCCAGGCTCCATACATATTTTAAACAACCCCTTTTATATTTTATTTCAAAGTTTTCACTTTTTTATCTATGCTACAAATATGCGGAACGTCAAACAGTACCCGCCATTTACACTACATCACAATGCCAGTAGTCTATATAGTTCATCCGCTCATATAGTTTAGGAATCTCCTTTTTTAGTAATTTATCACCTTAGGATCAATTTTAGATACTTTTCAAAAAAGAGTAAAATACCCAATTATTGATAGGTTCAATGTATTTATGAATTAAGCTGTATGTACGCTATTTATCACTTTACAGCACATTTGTCACTTGAAATCATAAAGCTGAGAGTGTGTTCAAAAGACTGCTCTCGAATGAAACATGCATACTAGTGGGGTATTTAATTTAACCTTTAAACCTGCATTGTAGCTTGGTAGCTCTGAGTTTCAGCCGGCATTGGAGTATTTAAATTTTATATTGTCGAAAAAAACCATAACTGGATTCTGAACCCCATTTCAATATGCTTTTCACAGTTTGGTAGTGTTTGCTTTGGTAAAGCGCTTTATAAGTCCTATTGAATTGTCCTTCAAAAACATTCAAAGATTTAGAGTTGCACAGACAAAATGATAGTAATAAAGCACCGAGCTCATTCAATCCGGTATTTTTTTCCATCATTAAAACGATTTATATAAAATATTAAATTTCAAAAAGTAACCTTTGTAGGCTACGTACGTCCATCGCAGTACATTTATATTATCATTAAATACGTGAGCGCCATCGCTCACACGTAGTGCGTGGGCGGCGCTGCAGGTCGTCGAGCGGCGGCGGTGGGCGCCATCGCTCACACGTAGTGCGTGGGCGGCGCTGCAGGTCGTCGAGCGGCGGCGGTGGGCGCCATCGCTCACACGTAGTGCGTGGGCGGCGCTGCAGGTCGTCGAGCGGCGGCGGTGAGCGCCATCGCTCACACGTAGTGCGTGGGCGGCGCTGCAGGTCGTCGAGCGGCGGCGGTGAGCGCCATCGCTCACACGTAGTGCGTGGGCGGCGCTGCAGGTCGTCGAGCGGCGGCGGTGGGCGCCATCGCTCACACGTAGTGCGTGGGCGGCGCTGCAGGTCGTCGAGCGGCGGCGGTGAGCGCCATCGCTCACACGTAGTGCGAGGGCGGCGCTGCAGGTCGTCGAGCGGCGGCGCTGCAGGTCGTCGAGCGGCGGCGGTGAGCGCCATCGCTCACACGTAGTGCGAGGGCGGCGCTGCAGGTCGTCGAGCGGCGGCGGTGAGCGCCATCGCTCACACGTAGTGCGAGGGCGGCGCTGCAGGTCGTCGAGCGGCGGCGGTGAGCGCTATCGCTCACACGTAGTGCGAGGGCGGCGCTGCAGGTCGTCGAGCGGCGGCGGTGAGCGCCATCGCTCACACGTAGTGCGTGGGCGGCGCTGCAGGTCGTCGAGCGGCGGCGGTGGGCGCCATCGCTCACACGTAGTGCGTGGGCGGCGCTGCAGGTCGTCGAGCGGCGGCGGTGGGCGCCATCGCTCACACGTAGTGCGAGGGCGGCGCTGCAGGTCGCCGAGCGGCGGCGGTGAGCGCCATCGCTCACACGTAGTGCGAGGGCGGCGCTGCAGGTCGTCGAGCGGCGGCGGTGAGCGCTATCGCTCACACGTAGTGCGAGGGCGGCGCTGCAGGTCGTCGAGCGGCGGCGGTGAGCGCCATCGCTCACACGTAGTGCGTGGGCGGCGCTGCAGGTCGTCGAGCGGCGGCGGTGGGCGCCATCGCTCACACGTAGTGCGTGGGCGGCGCTGCAGGTCGTCGAGCGGCGGCGGTGGGCGCCATCGCTCACACGTAGTGCGAGGGCGGCGCGAGGTCGTCGCGCGGCTCGAGGCCGGCCGCAGACCAGTCGCGCGAGCGCGGCGCCAGCAGGCCACACAGGCCGCAGCCGAGGAAGTCGGCGAGGTTGTTGAGCGGGCCGCGCGTGAAGGGCGAGCGGCCGCCGCGCGCCTGGAAGTGGCGGTAGCGCGCGCGGTTCAGCTGCTCGTTGGTGGTCATGCCGAGGCACACCACCAGGTACAGCTGGCACGTGGCCAGCACCGCCACCCAGAACAGGTGGAAGGCAGCGTTCACCAGCACCCACAGCAGCCACGGCGAGCACGCGGGCCACGTGGCGGCCGCGGCGCCGCAGCGCGCCTCCAGCGCGCGCCACACGCCCCACACCATCCAGCCGCACATCAGCAGCAGGCTGCACAGGAAGCCCACGAAGTGGCGGTGATTGTTGGCGCCGATGCAGTTGGCAACCCAGGGGCAGTGGTGGTCGAACTTGGCCACGCAGCGGTTGCACACGGAGCAGTGCTTGGAGCGCAGCGGGCGCCGCAGCAGGCACGCGGAGCAGAAGCGCGCCGGCTCGAAGCCGCCGCCGTCCGCGCCGCCGCGCTCCGACAGCTCGATGATGGTCTGTGGAGGGCGAGAGGGTCAGTGGGTGAAGACTGGGTGGGGCGGCGCGGATCAGGACACGGGGCGGACGGCACTCACCCGCATCTTGTCGGCGCGCGACGCCGTGATGACGCCGGGGTCGGAGCGCCAGGAGCGCAGGAACGTGTACCACAGCGCCAGCGAGCACAGCAGGAACGCGGCCGTGGTCGCGCCGCTGACGGCGGGCGCCACGAACACCGCCCACGTGATGTAGAACCACACCTTGGTGGCGAGGTACACGCTGAGCGGGAAGATGTTCTTGAGCTCGTCATCGAACAGCGCGTTGGTGAGGAAGTGCAGCAGCGCGTACAGGCACACCAGCAGCAGCGCCTTCAGCAGATAGGCGGCCTCGGCCTCCAGCACCAGCCCGGTGAGGTAGAAGGCGAGGAATGGCACGCTCACCACGCACCACCAGCGGAACTTCTGCAACAGCGTGAAGGGTCAGAGCCGGCGGGTGCAGACGCGGCGTGGGGCGGGGCGGGGCACTCGCTCCACTCACCCTGTCGTACGCCAGCCGGCGGAGCACGCTGCGCTGCGAGGCGAGCGCGGCGTGCTCCTTGATGCGGTCAGCCACCTTGGCGCCCACCCACAGCGCGTCGGCGTGGTTCTGCAGCATGGCGAGCGGCGTGACGCCGCGCAGGTTGGGCACGTCGAGGCTCGCGTTGCCGTACAGGATGAGCGTCGAGATGGCGGTGGTGTTGCGCGCCAGCACGGCCCAGTGCAGCGCCGTGTTGCCGTGCGTGCGGTCGGCGGGCTGCGTGGACGCGCCCAGCGTGAGCAGCAGACGCGCCGGGTCCACGGCCGCCACCTTCCAGCACGCCCACATGAGCGGCGTCATGCCGCCCGCGTCGGGCGCGTCGGGCGGCACGCCGCGCGCCACGAGGTACGCGACCACCGCCGTGTGGCCGAACTGCGCGGCCAGGTGCAGGCTGGCGCAGCCCTCGGCGTCGCGCAGCGCGGGGTCGGCGCCGGCGCGCAGCAGCAGCACGGCCGCCTCCAGGTGCCCCTGGCGCGCCGCCCACTGCAGTGGCGTGGCCTGCAGCTCGCCGCCCAGCGCGTCCACGCGCGCGCCGCGCTCCAGCAGGAACGAGATGATCTCCCCCCTGCCACACGCGCGAGGGTCATCACATGGGTCACCACAGGCAGCGAGCAACGTTTGGTGGGAATTACCAAATAACTTGAACAAAGTTGCTTGATGAAAAAGAGTGGGTGATGTCCCACAGTCAGTGGGGTGTTGGTGCCAAGGGTCCCAACCGTCCTGTAGCCATGAGAAAATTCGTGATATCCCTTAGAGATTCGCAAGTAAATGAGTAGACAAAATTTTCTCATGGCCCTACTGGTTGTTCCATCTTAGGCACCATCTCCATGGGGAGCAAATCGCAACGAGTCCATCCTACTATCGATGTTACTACTATGGATGTTATTGGATGTATCACAGTGATAGTATCGCCCTTCGGAGATAAGCCCATAGAGTTTGTATCGAATATGGTGGCACAGCAAGATTATCGCCAAATTACTCTCGCCTGTGAAGATGCCATCTTAGAACTTTAGTATAATATGCCTAGATCAACATTTTTAGGCTTTTAATAGCACTCTCCCGTTGTGTCATTGTAAGTTTATGCTTTTTTTAATTTTGGAGATTTTAGCCACACTTGAGAATTCCAATTCAAATCGGAAAATATCATATCCAGAAAACTGATACCTACTCAAAGTAACCATTGTTACTGTAACAACATAACATGCTTTTGACTTTTCCATTCTCACCTTTAACCATTGGGCTTATTGAGGCTTGAAATAATAATAACTGATAACTTATTTTCATACTATTATGTTAAATAGTTTTCTACTCTACATTATCCCTAATAATATGATCATTCCACAACAGTTCTTGTTCTATAAAACAAGGCTCGAATGGGATTATTAAAATGCATGCAACCAATTATTATTGAAGTAAATTGATTATCTGATAAAGTTATATTACATTTCTAATGAGCTCACGGCTTCAAAATACTATTCCACACTTAGGCCCACTTGCAGAGACACCGAGTTAGTTAACCCAGGAATAAATTTGTAATTTTGACAGAAGCTGCATACCCAATCTGTCAAATCTGTCCTTTTAACCCAGTTAGCTGCTAACTGTGGGTTAAGACGTTTCTGCAAGTGTGCCTTAGTCCTTAGATGTTGTCCATCCATGACATGGTGTACTGTGAGGAATGTGTATGGTGTATCCCGCGCTCGGCAGCCCTGCCGCAGTACAGTAGGTACCTGTTGTTGATTGCGGCCCAATGCAGCAGCGTGACGGTCTCATGGTCGGGCTGGTTGACGTCCCAGCCCGCCTCCACCAGCTCCTTGACGCGCGCGAAGGCGCCGTACTGCGTCGCCTTGACGATGTCGTAGCCGCTGTAGTCGCGCTCCGGCGGCGCGGGCGGCGGCTCGCGCGGCGCCGCGTCGCCCTCGCGCTGCGCCGCGCCGCACTGCCCCGTGGCCGCCGCCCCGCACGTGCCCTCGTACATGCTGCTGGTGCCCGCTGCCCACGCTCAACGCGCGCCGCCGGCTCGCGGCCGGAGCGCCGGCATCGTCACAGCACGGCTAGACAGGGAACGAGCGAGCAGCGCACTCCTCGATCCGCAAATTGCCAACTAATGTGACTACTGAGTACTGACTCGACTCAAGAGAAGTATTCAGTTTCAGTGCTACCTTTCAAAAACATTCATGGACTGAAAAATAGTAATAAGTACTTAACTAAACACGTTAACTATGACTAACACATAACGCACGTAAGGCACATAATATAAAATGCAATGAAAGTATTATCTCGAGTATTTACGAGAACTAGAGAATCAGAGAATTTAAGGTTTTTTAGATAAAGACACGATAAAGATTTCAGATTGTGATTTCGTGATTCGTCTCATTCGTCTGCGACCAAAGAGTAATATATACCTAGGGCCACAAAGTACAGACCAATGTGAATCTGTGTAATTTCGTATCATAGACACGATTTCGTATCATAGAAGAGAATAGAACACAAAGAAGAGTAGTGTTTGTGATCTTTGGTCAGTAGTACTTCTCTGTAGTCTGTGGTACTTTGGGTGTACAGCCAATAAAATGCTGACATTATTTAGAAAAAGTAATGACTCCGGATCTCCGGATAATAGGGTATTTGAGTATATTAAAAATATCGTTTCATTTGGTGTCATCCTAAAAGATTATTATCTAAAAACATTAGTCCATACGACAAAACTAAAAAATTAAGTTTTATTTAATTAGAAAACATTAAATAAAATTGCTATAATTCCGGCCATGGTCACGTGATCGAAAACGTTCCGTGATCTCGAATGACGTCACAGTCCACACCACCTATGGGCTGTGGAATTGTCATTGTTTGAAATGTGAACTGTGACGTCATGAGAGCAAATGGAACGTTTCGGCGGCAATTTATTTTTTTGAATTTATTTCTCGATTTTTATGAAAAATACTGAAAATTATGCCGAAATATACGTTTTGTTAGCTTCAGCATAGCATTATTAACAATTTAAGATGATTTTATAAAAGTAGTCAAATACCCTATTGGAGGAAAGTCGTAGAAAAGACCAAAAAACTTTGCTACGATGAATGGGATCGAGATGTGCGATACGACACTCTTGGAGATCAACCATTATTGATAAATGTAGACCTTGACAGCAGTTGCAGTTCAGATTCCGAGTATTTCCGAGTCTGAGACGCAAACACTCATGTACGGTTAAAGAACTTTATTTCTCATTACGAATCACAACAAATTCACTTACATGAGAAACTTATTAACAATCGGTAGGTATCTTATTCTTAAAGTTACTGCGATTTTTATACAAAACAAAGTGGGTAGAAATAAACGGTCGATTGCGCGGATGGCGCGGACATAACATAGATTCTAAGCGACTAGATACGGCTTGGCACTTCAGGGTAAGTAAGTATGGTATTCATTTATGTATACTTAAATATGTTTATAATATATACTTTATTTTTATAGTCGCGTATATAAATGTATTAATTATATTTCTATAAAAATATTATATATAAATATAACTTTATTGGTAGTAGTGTTGTAGTATGATATTATTATTTTATATGTTAAAGTTATTTTTGTTAATTTGATTTATAGTTTGGTTCCAGAATAATTGTTCAGTATATAATGTTTTAAAAGTTTTTTATAGGTTTGTAAAGATTGTGTGTTTTTTATGTCACTGGGGAGCTTATTATATAATTGCACGCCTTCGAACAAAATATTTTTCTTACCGTATTTAGTTCTTGGTGCTCGACATATTAGATTATTTGCATTTCTTAAAACCATTTTTTGCACTTGCACTTTTTTTGTGAAAATTATTTGTGTATTTATATTTTTCGATAAAATTTTTCTTATTAATAGGCAAGTATTATATATGTATATTTGCGTAATATTTAATAATTTGGTTTTTTTGTAAAGTATTTCGGTGGGCGTTAGGTAATGATAGTTAAATAGTGCCTTTATCAATTTATTCTGGGCTCTTTGCATTAAGTTTAGATTGGTTTTTGCAGCTGAGCCCCAGATCTCCACCAAATAATCAATATGAGGTTTAACAAGTGCGTTATAAATAAGGTAACGTACTTTTTGTGGAAGACATCGAGTTATACTTCGTAAGAGTCCAGTGAGAGAGGCAAGCTTGTTTTTAACTTTTTCAATATGTGGTTTCCAAGTCAAGTAACAGTCAAGAGTGAGGCCTAAATATTTTTCCTTATCAGTCCTATTTATTTGTCCTATGTCATTATCAGATTCAGAATAAAATACAGAGTGTAACAAAAGTAAGTGATAATACTTTAGGGTGTGTAGTGTCCCTTATATAGAGTTCACTGGCAAAGTAGCAGCGCTAAAAGCAAAAAATTTTTTTTTGTGATTTGCATGGGGAAGCTCATGTGGCGCTTGCCCATACAAATCACAAAAAAAAATTTTTCGCTTTCAGCGCTGAGTACTTTCACTGTAAACTATATAAGGAACACATGCAAACCCTAAAGTATTATGACTTACTTTTGTTACACCCTTGACCCTGTGTATGTAAATAAATTATTGTTAAACAGATTTTGTTTCATTTCATTTTATCCTATAGCTGTTATTTTTTAATTTTCTTGGGTATAATATAATCATGTGTGTATGTATGAATGGTATGATCGTAATATTCTGTTCCATTCCATAATATAAGAACTAAAATGTGAGTATGAAAAAAAAATTGTGCACTCGTTTCCATTACCGACATTTTTACTTGCCGCCCTAGTCGATAAACGTCACACGACGTAAGTTTTGCAGGACTTAAACATAAATTCAGATTGAGATAACTTCTTGTAAATGTTAAGAATTGTTAAAATATCAACGGAATATCATTACTAATGGTATAAAGCTACGTAAAAATTTATAAATGGCATTTTTAGACGCCCCCAATATGATCCCAATTTAATAATGACGCCACTACAATGTTCTATGGTGACATTAGCTGTCAGTGTCATAGGTATCAAGGTTCGCCGCGCCGATTATAGGCATGGTGTAGGCATGGACTTAATAAACAAACAGGACCGAGTACTCGCAGCTGAAAAGCGAGCCGAGCGAGATAGTTAGTACAGAGGCCGTGTGTCCCTTTCTAACAGGGTGACAATAAGATTTTCGATATGTGAGATAAATTCAATCTTGCAATCTTCCTACTAATTAGTTTATTATAAACACAGTTATTGAAGTTTTTCATTAGCAATGGAAAATTTCTTAGGGATTAGGGATGGATTACGAAATAAATAATACAAATAGTACAAGGTATCGATTTGTCCAGTCACAGTGAGTGCATTGCTAGATATTGTAATCATGTGTAGATATTGTGATAAATTCATCACTTTCTCTGGATATTAATCATAATAGCTGGCCAAAGGCACCCAAAGTAATAAATACAGCCCCACTTCCCCTCCCGCGCCTTATTCCGTTGCCGCACGATCGGTATATTTACCAAAATCTTATGTTAGGTCAGGGTTGTACAGAAATATTCAGGTGTCCACTTGGCAGGGCACTTAGGTTCTATTGGTTTGAAATGAAAAATTAAAATAATGAAAATTGTAATAATAATAATAACTAGTGGTTCGCCCCGAACTGAGACCTCGCGGTAACGGTATCCCATGATTATTCATTCAATCGATACATGATAACCAAAACTGACATTATTATTATGCCCGTTTTCACCAAACATACCTAAATCATCCCCTAAGTAGGAGTCTCTTAACGTAGGTAGCTCCTAAATACAATCCTAAGTCCTAACATCCGTCCCAATATCCTTTTAGGTGTCCCGTACAGGATCGTGATAAATAAGTTGACAGAAAACATCAATCACCTAACTTATAGGTAGCCCGTAAAGGTTAGGGAACGTTAGTGAAAACATTGAATTATTATGTAGGTACTAACGAGTGAAACCGGGTTACGGGCATCTGTACAAATCGTCATCTATCGACGCGAATAGAAAATATACAATCTATATATATAAAAGAAAGTGGTGTTAGTTACACTATTTATAACTCAAGAACGGATGAACCGATTTGGCTCAAAATTGGTGGAGAGGTAGCTTAGAACCAAGAGACGGACATAGGATACTTTTTATCCCGTTCGACCGCGTTTCCGTCAAGTCAACATAAAACCTGGTATAACAAAAATGCATCTGACATGGAATAAAAAAACTAAAATGACAGTGGAAGAACAAAACGTAAATGACAGCTAAACGTAATTTTGTATTTGGTTAATTATGGTAAAAACAATTATAAAAACTATAGTTTAACGTAATTGATAATATCATCAGTAATATGTTTTCTCTTTGAATCATCATTAACAATGCCGCGAGCAAGACGATCAAATGTTTCCTGCTACAAAGCTACGGATTGACGTGATTTATTGGATAGGTATAGTTGAGAACCTGGAGGGTGACAAAGATTTCCCGCGGGATGTTATGAACTAAATCCACGCAGACGAAGTCGCGGGCATCAGCTAGTATTTAACTAAAATTTAACTAAAAAATAATTTTAATTGAATAATATGGTACAAAAAAAATTACAATACAATTATTGTATTATAATAAGTAACTAAATAATAATGGTCGACGCAAAACTGTTTTTGGGATAGGTCGTTAGTCGTAACTCGTAGTTCCATGGGAATAGTTACTGACTGCGCCATCTATTAGCATTATTGTGAAGCTATGTTGATGCTATATGAATTACTGATGTACATTAAAAATTAAATAATCTCGTTTCTTTATAATATTCATATAATTTTAGTATTTGTTGTTCAAGTACAGGATATAAGTGACCTAAAAACATAAAATCAGTTTGAAAATCCATAGCGGATTTTCCTAGAGAGCGTCTTCAAGCGAGCGTATAAAATCGCCACTTTGAAAGCCCCCCATTTCGTCAATTTTAAGGGAAAAATTAAAAAAAAATATTTTTGTACTCAGTTCAAAATTATCTTTAAAATGATACGTAACAATTTTATGTAACGCGATATTTTTTTTTTACTTCGCATTCGCTTCTATGAGAGCCCCCTGAAATAAAGATTTTTATAACTTTTTAAGCCATTTTCGGCTGGAGGCCATCGGTTTACATATTATATCTAAATTTGAAGTAATTACGTTCAGTAATTCATAAGTTATAAGGCTCTGACAGACGGACGGACGGACGGACGGACAAGTGAAAATCGCTCTAGTTAACTCAGAGACCTCGCTTCGCTCGGTCAATAAATATACACACCCATTAAACGCTGCACAAATCTGATAATAATCGAAAAAATCGGCCAAGTGCGAGTCGGGCCTCGCTCTTTTAGGGTTCCGTTAAAAAAAATTAAATTAAAAGATTTCCATCTACCCACCTACCCATTTTAATTAAATTTTTTTAATTTAATTTAATTTTTATTATTTGTTGTTATAGCGGCAATAGAAATACATAATATGTGAAAATTTCATCTGTCTATCTATTACGGTTTACGAGATACAGCCCGCTGACGGACGGACGGACGGACAGCGTAGGCTTAGTAATAGGGTACCGTTGGTACCCTTTGGGTACGGAACCCTAAAAATCGACAGTATCGATTAGTATCATGGTTGATGCTGGCAACATTTTAAAGAAAATGGCTACAACTTGGATCACAGACTATAGATTCAGCTTACTCGAGTCATTATAAATACTTTTATTATGAAAATTACTGATAATAGTTGCGGGCTTCATAATATGATATTATGATAATTCGTATTTATTTATTTTAAAATGGTTCTGTAATTTGTGTAATTTGGATAAATTCTATCGTGCTGTCCGCGGAGGGCCCAAAAGTTGGCATTCCCCTTTTTGATCAAAATCATTTTTTTAGGCTGGCTCTTGCCACACGAAATTCTTGGCTCTTGAAAGAACGATGACACACGGCCTCCATTATTACTATCCCTCTCGGCTCGGATTAGCCTCTGTGTAATGCGCAACAGGAAATATACTTTACCTCCTTGATATAAGGTTCATTTTCGTAAATACAAATTTTCCGAGTTATCACTCCTGTTTGTATATTAACTTCATGGGTGTAGGTGGAAGGCAGTGGAAGGCAAGGTATTTAAGCTTCTTGGTGGAAGGTGTCTATGGTGTCTAGTGACTACGGTACATACGTCTACGGTAGTACCACAGAGTAAGGATAGTCCATACTGTGGTAGTACAGATAAAGTACAGTATTTATTTTTGTTTTTAGTACATATCTACATATTATTACTAATATAGAATAGATAGTTACCTAGGTAGTTAATAATTGATCTCGCTCTAGCAACTTTGCAATTAGCATTAATGTTATTACATCGTATGAACCTCATTCGGAACACAGCGTCACAGCCACAGCAGTCTCGCGGTTTGGTAGGTTGTGGTTGTGATGCTGATCGAGCGGACTGAGGCTCCGAGCCACTGAGGTGCAAGTTGCGCAACATGGCGAGGGCGAGCACGTCTCAGCTGCTCGCGTAAAGATCGTTTCGGTGCGGGTGACGACTGAGTGACACGCTCTAGTTAGCAGTATCGTGAAGTGAACAGTTACAGTTCGGAACATTGTTGAAGGTGATGGGACAGGTAGTGATTCTGTGTGGCTGAATAGCACCTCGCTGCGCCCGGGCCGCAGCGACGTCCGTGCGGTTGGTCCGCACTTGGTCCGTCCGCGTTCGTTCACTCGACAGCTCGACAGCAAGCCGCCAAGCTGGAGCGCCTCCCGGAGTACCTGCGGGACACTGTCGACTGGTTCATGGGGTGAGTGCACACACAAGGGTCGAGCTGCGCCTGAGACACTACATCCTGAATCGCAATTATTTTTTAACTAGTTCACCAAAGCTTTCATGCTAAATTTCTTTGGGTATGTATCTTGTCAACAAAAACTGAACTCTAATGTACATGTTAGGTAAGTTATGTCATTATGTGCCTTATTTTAATGTTATGCAGCACAGACATCTGGCAGCAGCAAGCAGCCAGGGGGCAGAGGTAGCAGCCAGCCTTTGCACTGCTGTGTAGTGAGTCATGATGGCTGTGAGGCGGAGTGGCAATGACATAATGGCTGACTGAGCCTGTTTCCCAAACTTAAAGATGCCCCATTAGAAAAATTTAGTCTAGAATAGGAGCAGGTGGTGTGTCATGTTATGGTCAGCTTGAAATACTTTAAATCAAATTCTGCCCAGTGATGTGATGATAAACATTTTCATCAACACATTTATTGACATCACTTCTATTATTATCATACAAGTAAATAAAATAAATTTCAAACAAATCCTACAATGTTTGAAAGTGAATTTAATTATGGAAATTTTTAACCGACTTCCAAAAAGGATTTTTTTTTTCTATGTATGTCCACCGATTTCTCCGGGATTACTGGACCAATTCGCGTGATTTTTTTTTAATCGACAGGATGTTGATGTCCCATAAAAATGTTGACCTTCAACTCCTCAAGCCTGATGCTGCAGGGATATTACTCACCTAAAATAAAGAGATTTAGGAAATATCGATTACGAATTATTATTGTAGGTAACAAGTATGGACTACATCATGGAGCTCCAGGTCCTAGCTCCTCAATCCTGATGCTGCAGGGTACTGCCTACCTAAAACTATGGGGATTTAGGAAATTTCGATTACGAATTGATATTGTAGGCAACAAGTATGGACTACATCATGGAGCTCCAGGTCCTAGCTCCTCAATCGTAGGATACTACACTTAAAAGCTTAAAATAAAAATTCTTTTCAAAAAACCGACTTCTAACGCCACTACAAAGTATAAAAATAATTTTAATTTGTCCACGTTTGTTGAAGTCGGGCGGGCCTAAAATACAAACTATGAAACCGACTCGCGATGCTCGCTCGACTTCTACAAACGAGTCTCTCATATTGTGTAGCGTCGCGCATCGGTTTCATAGTTTGAATTTAGGCCCACCCGACTTCAAAAAACGTGGACAAACTAAATTTATTTTTATACTTTGTAGTGGCATTAGAAGTCGGTTTTTTGAAAAGAATTTTGACTTCAATTTCCTTTTCTATAAGTTATAATCCCATATATATTAATTTTTTCTGAATACTTCCATCAAATTAGAATAGAATTTAAGAATTGGTGCATTTCCATTGGCATACATTGTCATTTTTATGTAAAGATTAATGTAAAAAAGTTGCATTTCTAAAACTGCAATAAGAATTCATTTAGTAATATGAGATTATAATTTATAATAATAATTCTTACTATCCAAGATGACTATGACTGACTGATTTAGGTATTTATTTAGATATGGACTTACCTGTGAAATATAATGCTGTGTTGTTTATAGACAACCTATTTATTACCTATTCTATACCATTTTAATGCACTATTATGCACTTTTTATACTTTTTATATTTATTTATTCACTCCAACTTACTGATGCAGTAAAGGGCTGAATAGGGGTGGGGTGGCTCTTCAGCAATATTTGTTCATAATGTGCTTTATGAGTGCGGGTATGGGGGCCTCAGTATATGTTCGGTTAACCTCACATAGGATGGAAATGATAGATTCCTGCCCAGTGGGGTTTGGTGAGTCTTAGTATGTGTTACGCTGCGGCAGGTTATACAAAAGACGGAAGAGTATAACCGGCCACTTTGCTTAGCGTTTGTGGACTATGAGAAAGCCTTTGATTCGGTGGAAACTTGGGCTGTATTGAGGTTGCTGCAGAGATGCCGGATCGACTACCGGTATATCCAAGTGTTGAAGTGCTTGTACGAAAACGCCACCATGTCAGTACGTATACAGGACCAGACTACGAGACCAATCCACTTGCAGCGTGGAGTGCGACAGGGAGATGTAATCTCCCCGAAGCTATTTACCGCTGCGTTGGAGGACGTCTTTAAGCTTCTGGATTGGAACGGACTTGGCATCAACATAAACGGCGAGTACATCACTCACCTGCGATTTGCCGATGACATAGTAGTCATGGCAGAGACTCTGAGAGATCTCAATACAATGCTCAATGATCTCAGCAGGGTTTCTCAACAGGTGGGCCTGAAAATGAACATGAGCAAGACGAAAATCATGTCTAATGCTCATGCTCCGCTCCACCCAGTAATCGTTGAGAACTCTGCGCTCGAAATTGTAGACGAGTATATATACCTGGGACATACAGTCCAGCTAGGTAGGTCCAATTTCGAGAAAGAGATTAACCGCCGAATCCAACTCGGCTGGGCAGCGTTCGGGAAGCTCCGAGATGTCTTCTCGTCCAAAATACCTCAGTGCCTGAAGACTAAAGTCTTCGAACAGTGCGTGTTGCCAGTGATGACTTACGGATCCGAGACATGGTCGCTAACTATGGGCCTCATAAGAAGGCTCAGGGTCACCCAGCGAGCGATGGAGAGAGCTATGCTTGGAGTATCCCTGCGAGATCAAATCAGAAATGAGGAGATTCGTAGGAGAACCAAAGTCACCGACATAGCTCAGCGTGTCGCGAAACTGAAGTGGAAATGGGCGGGGCACATAGTTCGAAGAGCTGATGGTCGTTGGGGTCCCAAGGTGTTGGAGTGGCGACCCCGCACCGGAAAACGCAGTGTTGGCAGGCCCCCCACCAGGTGGACCGACGACATCAAACGAGTCGCAGGGAGCCGCTGGATTCAAGCGGCGCAAGACCGAAGCCTGTGGAAGTCCATGCAGGAGACCTTTGTCCAGCAGTGGACGTCTATAGGTTGATAAAGAAGAAAAGAAGAAGAAGAAGTATGTGTTCAGGCGACCTCACATAGGTTGGAGATGAAAGGTGTACACAGTCAACTCACCATAGTGTATTTATTTCACAAGTGCATCAATCCACTAACAGTTAGGTAGGATCCAGTGTCCACGTCAGATGAGTCAAGCAAGTCAAGCACGCTACTGAGTCAACCCCTATGATGTACATACTAGTTATTTATAAATAGACCTTGAATATAATTAGCATTTTGAGTTGAGCTGGTGGCTGACCAAACTGATGAGAAGCAATGTAGAAACAACAACAATGGTTGTAAGACAGCTAGACTGTACGAGTAACATAAAGTAATAGAAATAAAGAAAAAATAATCACTATTTCATGACCCCAAACATTTTGAAAGACTGTACAAAGACCTGGCCCAGGCTCCATAATATATACTTGAAACAACCCCTTTAGATTTTCGCGACAACTTGTAAGTACCAAAATTTACAGAAGGGATTGCTAGATTTGCCACTGCACAAATTTAAACAATGTGTTTAAAATGAGTATTTGAATATTAGTATTGAATTCGATGCCTTGCCCTTGACATGGGTAGCCTAAGTATGTCATACTCTCTTTAAACATTTCTGTGGTGGTGTCATGTGGTGCAGGTTGTTACGTTCCCTCAAATATGGTCGAGCGAAGCAACGTCTGGATCATGCGTCATGCTCGTGAACGCGTGCCGCCGGCGGGAATGGGGCTACTTTCTGTCTGCCTGTCTTAACATGAATTGAATTGTAGTACTTTTTTTCCCTCATTGTGGAAATATTATATTCTAACAAAGTTTCATGGGTTATATGGGCTTGGCATCCGGCTGCCCACAAGATAGTATAAAAAACTTATTACAGTGTAATAATAAAAAAAATAAAAAAATAAAAATAGCCTTTATTTCAGTTTTAAATTAAATTAAAAAATCTCTAAGTACTGAGTGCCTTTCGGCAAAGGCCTCCTCCAGTTCGCTCCAGTGGTTACGGTCCTGTGCTACCCTTCTCCTGAATGGACCAGCTGTAAGGTTCAGCTCGTCCTCCCAACGTCTTTGCTGTCTGCCCTTTGTTCTCTTCCCATCCCGTGGGTACCACTGTGTTACTAGCTCTCCACTTCCACTCCAGCTGATCCATCCTAGCCAGGATGTACATAACCCTGGTTTTCTCCCTTATGTCTGAGCTCCTGATTCTGTCCCTTCTCTTCACTCCCACCATGCTCCGTTCCATTGCCCTCTGACATCTCTCGAAACTGTGCAACATCTATGTGCCTTGTTAAGCGCCTAAGTTTCGCAGGCATATGTTAAGGTCGGAAGCCGTAAGGTCGAGCGTATTAAATCTCCACTTTGAAAGCCCCCCATTTCGTCAATTTTAAGGGAAAATTTAAAAAAAAAAATTTTGTATTCCATTCCAAATTATCTTTAAAATGATATACCGCAGCCTTAAGTAAAGCTATAAAAAATATTTTACTTCGCTTTCGCTTCTATGAGAGCCCCCCTCAAATACAGATTTTTATAACTTTTTAAGCAATATTCGGCTGAAGGCCATCGGTTTACATATTATGTTTAAATTTGAAGTAATTACGTTCAGTAATTCAGAAGTTATAAGGCTCTGACAGACGGACGGACAAAAGGACAAGTGCAAATTCACTCAAGTAGACTCAGAGACCTTCGCTTCGCTCAGTCAATTATATCCTACATTTTAAATTTAACAAGTGAACCTAAGACATTCACAAAGTTGACAGTTGCCCAAAAACTGCACTGCCACTATAAGATGCTTCCTGTATAAACTTTGGGCCTCTGAGAACTTGTGCAAGAAAAAGTATACTTATTCATTTAGTTCAGTTAAGTATTGCAAATCATCAATTTTGGAAATAAAATTAAATAGCTTTGTTCTGCTTACAAAGTTTGTAACAGTAAGTACCCACAGTAGCTTTCTGCTCTGAGGGAGTGTCTGGGTCTCCACCCAACTGCCACTTACAAGTTACATGAGTAACATATCTTGTGTCTCTAGTTGGAGACGGGGGCTGAGCCATCCCATTGGTTTTATTCCCTTTGTACAAACACTGTAATGATCAGATTTCAATCAATGTGTACATCATTGCTGTTGAATAATTCAATGCAACCAACTAAACTTTAACTGAGCTTTAACTGTTTCGATACGAGGAAGGCTGGGGCTCGAGGCTGAAGGGCTGGAAGCTTGAGGAGTGTACCGTGTAGCGGTGTCCGCGGTGTCCGCGGTACGTCATGGGTGTAGTGGCGGGGTGGGGCGGGGCGCGCGGGGCGGGGCGGCGCGCCGGCGGAGGCGAGCGAGTAGCGACAGTCTCGAGCGGCGCGCACCCGCGAGCGCCGTCTCCCGCGCCGCCGCCATGAGCGCGAGCGACGAGGAGGCCAGTCCGCGCCGCTGGCCCGCGGGCATCCTGCGGCGCAGCGGCGCGCGCGCGCCCCGCCACGTGCTGCACGTCAAGTACCGCAGCGTGCCGCCTACACCGGCGCCCGCGCCCGCGCCGCTGGCCATGCTGCCGCTCGACATCGACGACACCGTGTCGTGCTTCTGCAGGTGCCCATTGTGTTATTTGTGTGAGCCGCGTCAGCGCCGCGAGGTGGCGCAATCCTCCGCGCGCTTATCGATATCGCGTTATCAGCGCGGCGCACCTGACGTGACGTCACGCCGCGCGCCGCGCTGGGACTGCGACGAACAGTACTTACCTACCTAGTTTAGCGAAGATGCTTTATGGGTGCTTACTTCACAGTGCTACCGCCCACATACCTATAGTAATTAGATTAGTTACTGCTGTATGCACTCGTGTCCGCCATCGCCGTGTGTCGACGTTCCCATGGCAACGAGTGCCGCCGTCGGCGATGAGTGCACGGCAACCGCGGCTGGCGGCTCCGGGCGCTCATAGCGAGCGAGGACCTCTCCTCGGAAGGATCTGATACTTTCGAGTTAGGTGGACCTCCTTTGTACGTCCGTCGCGACCGGCAGTCGAATCTATAATAGTGAAATATATAAACACAAAATGCCTGACGATGAACGCAGTGTTTAGGAGGAACCTGAACACTGAAGTTTAGAGTACACGTCTCCGTAGCGTTAGCAAGTTTCTACTTCAAACATAAACTTCTCCTATCCATTGTGCACCCGTGTGCCGAGGTCGTGCGGAAATCATCGCCCAGTTTGATCAGAGCTGCCACCAGACTCGGAGCTAGCGTCGTGGGTTCGTGGCCGTGACGTGTCACAGGGGTTGTCGGGATTTATGTGACGGCTTTAAATGTGCGTGCCGGACTCCAAAGGGGTTCATAGTTTTGAATGAAATGGATGTGACGAACGGACGGAAAGACGTACTTACGGATAGGACAAACGGACATCACATATCTATAAGATGTATCTAGTTGTACGGCCGCGACACCCTGGTAACCTAAATCTAGCGAAGTGAGAGAAGTTTTGACTGAAAGCTGATAAGTTAGCGCTTTGGCATTAACATACATACACTCATGAGAATGAGCGCTACATAATCACATCACTGCACTTTTGTGGCGCATGGTATACATAATATAAAGGAATCCCTGTGCGGTTCAGGAGGTAGGCGCGTAGGCTACATTAGAGCGATAGCTATAATTTTTACGAAGGAGCCCTTGATTTTCCTGGATGTGGTCTATACGACTCCTCGTAAACTTTCTACCTGTCTGGGAAAACCCGTCAGAATCGGTTCAGTCAGACTTACCGAAGATGCCCGTACGAACAGTTATACTTACTAGAATTTTAAAAACGTATGTGTAATCATGTTATGAGCCTAATATTAGAGAGAGAAAGCACCAGACATAAACTTTTATTTAATTTTTGTATCCTAGTCAAAAATAAAAAAAAAACAAAATCATTTATTTCATATACCTACATTGTTGCATAGTAATGGGTTTGATCTTAATACAATAATTGCTTAAATGGTATTTAGTATGGTAGTCTACTTTTAAGTGTGACGGCTGAGAGGCCTGTTTATTGGTGAATGTTACCTTAAAATCTAGTGACGGTCGGTGCGTTACGATTTGATTATTACTGCGAAGGCCGCGCCGCTGACGTCACAACTCACAGCACTCGGCGGAGCCTCCGATAGCGGGCGGAAAAACACCCGCTGACTCATACTCGAGGTGTAGGAGTTAGGACTCGGCCGAACTTACTATATTGTCGTGACATTTTAAAACTAAACACTGGAAAACTGTTCACTCATCGATATATATATATATATATATATATATATATATATATATATATATATATACCTTTGCGTTGAAGCCTTGTCCACCATTGCTAGCTCGCGGTTGCCTTTATCATTGCTAACTTGTTGCATTTCAGACGTCCGCCTGCATATCGTAAGTTTGTTCTAAATGTCGGTTCTCATAAGATTGTATTGTATGATGTATCCCCTGTGCTCTGTCAGGCGTCAGCGTCCAGAATGCGAGCTCAGAGCTATCTTAGAGATCGCTTTTGAGGTAACGCGGACTGACACACTTTCCCCACATAATTTTATTCGTCATTCATTATTATACTTAATTTTTAACCGACTTCCAAAAAGGAGGAGGTTCTCAATTCGGCCGGTATCTTTTTTTTTTTCTTTTTTTTTTTTTTTTCTATGAATGTCCACCGATTTCTCCGGGATTACTGGACCGATTCGCGTGATTTTTTTTTAATCGACAGAGGATGTTTGCGAAATGGTCCCATAAAAATTTTAACCTTCAACTCCTCAAGCCTGATGCTGCAGGCTAAAACTATGGCGATTTAGGAAATTTCGATTACGAATTGATATTGTAGGTAACAAGTATGGACTACATCATGGAGCTCCAGGTCCTAGCTCCTCAATCATAGGATACTACACTTAAAAGCTTAAAATAAAAATTCTTTTCAAAAAACCGACTTCTAACGCCACTACAAAGTATAAAAATAATTTTAGTTTGTCCACGTTTGTTGAAGTCGGGCGGGCCTAAAATACAAACTATGAAACCGACTCGCGATGCTCGCTCGACTTCTACAAACGAGTCTATCATATTCTGTAGCGTCGCGCATCGGTTTCATAGTTTGTATATAGGCCCGCCCGACTTCAACAAACGTGGACAAACTAAAATTATTTTTATACTTTGTAGTGGCGTTAGAAGTCGGTTTTTTGAAAAGAATTTTTAGTAACCCTGACGCAAAAAGAAGGATGTTATAAGTTTACACATGTTAGGGGTGTAGTAGTGTATGAATCTATCTGTGTGTCTATCTGTTCACTCGTAGCTTAAGCCCAATGGACCGATTTTGATGCGGTTTTTTCCGTTTGCATTTGGACGACCGATTGTACTGATTTTACCGACGTCACTCACGACCATGAAGCAGTTGCGTGAACTGCTGAGGACGCGGTTTTCGGTAACACGCAGTGACCCGAACAGGTAACTAGTGGTTCGCCCCGAACTGAGACCTCGCGGTAACGGTATCCCATGATTATTCATTCAATCGATACATGATAACCAAAACTGACATTATTATTATGCCCGTTTTCACCAAACATACCTAAATCATCCCCTAAGTAGGAGTCTCTTAACGTAGGTAGCTCCTAAATACAATCCTAAGTCCTAACATCCGTCCCAATATCCTTTTAGGTGTCCCGTACAGGATCGTGATAAATAAGTTGACAGAAAACATCAATCACCTAACTTATAGGTAGCCCGTAAAGGTTAGGGAACGTTAGTGAAAACATTGAATTATTTATCAAACATTGAATTTAACTCGTAGTTCCATGGGAATAGTTACTGACTGCGCCATCTATTAGCATTATTGTGAAGCTATGTTGATGCTATATGAATTACTGACGCCCATTAAAAATTAAATAATCTCGTTTCTTTATAATATTCATATAATTTTAGTATTTGTTGTTCAAGTACAGGATATAAGTGACCTAAAAACATAAAATCAGTTTGAAAATCCATAGCGGATTTTTCTAGAGAGCGTCTTCAAGCGAGCGTATAAAATCGCCACTTTGAAAGCCCCCCATTTCGTCAATTTTAAGGGAAAAATTAAAAAAAAAATATTTTTGTACTCAGTTCAAAATTATCTTTAAAATGATACGTAACAATTTTATGTAACGCGATATTTTTTTTTTTACTTCGCATTCGCTTCTATGAGAGCCCCCCTGAAATAAAGATTTTTATAACTTTTTAAGCCATTTTCGGCTGGAGGCCATCGGTTTACATATTTTATCTAAATTTGAAGTAATTACGTTCAGTAATTCAAAAGTTATAAGGCTCTGACAGACGGACGGACGGACGGACGGACGGACGGACAAGTGCAAATCGCCCTAGTTAACTCAAAGACCTTCGCTTCGCTCGGTCGATGATTTTCTCTATTACGAGAAGGGTCTTAGCTAGATCTGCTCAGGCGTTTGAAGATCATCAGCTCATTTCCTACTTGATTAAAGGTTCTTACAAGCTTTCACTGGTGGGATTGATTTGAAATTTGTAGGGTTTACGGAACCGGATGTGTTTTAGAGAACCGGGAATTTCGGTACTTTTCCTTAAAGGAACCAGGATTTCCCGGTACTTTTTTTTTAAATTTAATTACGCGATTTATTTGTCTCAGGCATATGACTATCTATTAATTAACGATTCCGCCAACCAGTGTTGAACCGGAAATAAACTGGCTGTTCCTTCGGCTGGTTTGATATGTTGTAACAAAATAAGTTGACTGACTGATTGATTTTTGACTGGTTTTATAATTCTTTTTCTTCGATAGACGTCCACTGCTGGACAAAGGTCTCTTGCATGGACTTCCACAAAACTCGGTTTTGCGTCGCCTACATCCAGCGGCTCCCTGCGACTCGTTCGATGTCGCAGATCCACCTAGTGGAGGGTTTGCCAACACTACAAAAATATTCCAGTTACCACAAATAGTTCTCTAAATTCCTCGCCAACAGGAGCCTATAAACTTTTAAAGAGCAATGTTTCTGAGTGCAGTAAACTATTTAAGTTTGAACACGTTACCCCATATGATATTATCAAAATATTTAAAGCTTTACAAAATAAAAAAACGGGAGATCTATGGGGAATTTCAGTTAAAATAATCCACAGTATAATTGATATTATTGCGCCATATCTTGCCTTAATTTTTAGGGTTCCGTACCCAAAGGGTACCAACGGGACCCTATTACTAAGCCTACGCTGTCCGTCCGTCCGTCCGTCCGTCCGTCCGTCCGTCTGTCAGCGGGCTGTATCTCGTAAACCGTAATAGATAGACAGATGAAATTTTCACATTTTATGTATTTCTATTGCCGCTATAACAACAAATAATAAAAATTAAATTAAATTAAAAAAATGAAATAAAAATATTTCCATGGGTACATAGAAATCTTTTATTTAATTTTTTTTTAACGGAACCCTAAAAGAGCGAGGCTCGACTCGCACTTGGCCGATTTTTAATAAATCAGTTGATTCTGGATCTTTTCCAGACCTTATGAAATGTAGTAAACTAATACCTCTTTTTAAATCGGGAGACAAAAGTGACCCGAATAACTACAGACCAATTTCAATTTTGCCAACCCTCAGCAAGATATTCGAAAAAATAATGCTCAACCAACTGCTTCTACACTTTAATTTAAATGGACTTCTTCACCCTGAGCAGTATGGTTTTACTAAGGGTCGATCAACAACCGATGCAGCCGCAAAGCTGTTACAACACATATTCGATGCATGGAAGTACTCACAGAATGCCATTGGTATTTTCTGTGATTTATCAAAGGCATTTGATTGCGTTGATCACGAGACCCTTTTGCTTAAACTGAGCCACTATGGTATTAAAGGTTTTGCACTTAGTCTCATTGCGTCTTATCTCAGTGATCGTGTTCAGAGAGTATGTGTCAATGACGTAAAATCATCCGGATCAGCCTCAGTAATGGGTGTACCCCAGGGTTCTATTCTAGGTCCATTCATGTTTTTGATTTACATAAATGATTTACCACATTTTGTCCAAAATACTTGCGATATTGTACTATTTGCTGATGATACGTCTTTGATTTTCAAAGTCGATAGGAAAAAAGACAATTTTGACGATGTAAATAATGCATTATCTCAAGTTTCTGAATGGTTTACGGCAAATAATTTACTTTTAAATGCTAAAAAAACCAAGTGTGTTGAGTTTTTATTGCCTAACACCAGAGCTGTCAGTAATAATCTAAAGATAAATAATGAACCTTTGAAAACTGAGGACTCCACAGTGTTCTTGGGATTAACCCTGGATTCTAAGCTACAGTGGGGCACCCATATAACAACACTTGCTGGCAGGCTTAGCTCTGCTGCTTACGCTGTTAGGAAGATTCGACAGTTAACTGACTAAGAAACTGCAAAAATTGTTTATTTTGCATATTTCCATAGTATTATGTCATACGGACTCTTACTATGGGGTAAAGCAGCCGACATTGGAAAAATTTTTGTATTGCAGAAGAGGGCAATTCGCGCAATCTACAATTTAAAACCGCGGGATTCCCTTCGAGAAAAATTTAAGGAAATAGGCATTCTGACAGTAGCTTCACAATATATTTATAACAACATAATATTTGTCAGACAAAATATTTTAAGTTACAAAAAAAAGGGTGATTTACACGATAGGCAGGTTAGAGATCCAAATAGGCTCGTGATTCCTCGACTGCGCTGCGCCTCCAGAGGGTCCGAAAGACATTTGTGGGAATGGGCGTGACGTTCTATAATAAAATTCCACAGTCGATCTTAGACTTGCCTTTACACAAGTTTAAGAAAGCAATTAAAACTTCTCTCATGGAAAAAGCATATTATACAATTGAAGACTATATTAATGACAAAAAAGCGTGGATATAACTCGCTCCAGCGATTCATGAGACAGTAATAATCAACCTGTGTAACAAAATTATCCTGTGCTATTCAGTGTTTCTACTTTATTTGTGTCTAAGTGATGTCTTAAAATTAGCATTTGAATATTAGTTTTCAGTTTGATGCCTTGACATGGGTAGCATAGGTATGTCACGCACTCTTTAAACATTTCTGTGGTGGTGTCGTGTGATGCGGGTTGTTACGTTCCCTCAAATATGGTTGAGCGAAGCAATGGCTGGGTCATGCGTCATGCTCGTGAACGGGTGCCACCGGCAGGAATGGGGCTACTTTATGTCTGCCCATCTTAAGATAGAATGTTAGTCTGTATGCATTTTTGGAACTTTCCTCATTGTGGAAACACTGCATATATAGCATAGTATTTACTGTATTGTAAATCTGTTTTGAAAAGAGCAACCGCCGAGTTTCTTGCTGGTTCTTCTCGGCAGGAAAGGCATTCCGAACCAGTGGTAGATTCATTGACTATTCAAAAGCACTTGTAAAAGTTTATTTGAATAAAAAATATTTCTATTCTATTCTATTCTATTCTACGCTTCCCGGTGCGGGGTCGCCACTATAGCACCTTGGGACCCCAACTACTATCAGCTCTTCGAATATTGTACTCCCATTTTGAGTTCAGCTTCGCGAGTTTGGTTCTCTTATAAATCCCCTATTTCTGATTTGATCTCGCAGGGATACTCCGAGCATAGCTCTCTCCATCGCCCTCTGAGTGGCCCTAAGCCTTCTTATGAGGCCCATAGTTAACGCCCATGTTTCAGATCCATATGTTATCACAGGCAACACCTTCTGTTCGAAAACTTTAGTCTTCAGACACGAAGGAATTTGGAATGAATTGACATCTCGAAGCTGGTAGACTCATTGACCATTCAAAAGTACATGTAAAAGTTTATTTGAATAAAAAACATTTCTATTCTATTCTATTCTATTCTTGCCGAACGCTGCAGAGTTGGATTCGGTGGTTGATCTATTTCTCGAAATTGCACCTACCTAGCTGGACTGTATGTCCCAGATTTATAGGTATAATGTCCACTATTTGGAGTGCAGAGATCTCAACGATTACTGGTTGGAACGGAGCATGAGCATTGCACATGATTTTCGTCTTACTAATGTTCATTTTCAGGCCCACCTGTTGAGAAACCCTGCTGCGATCATTGAGTTTACGGACACAGCAAATCCGATGACTTTTGAAATATTTACGGGACAAACTTTAATGTACCTCTTTTCTAAAAAAAACTATTGAATGAAATCGGACTAAGTACGCCTTAATTATTGATAATACAGCTAAGTACACATTTTGACATTCATCCCCTCTTCCAAGGGAACCGGGCTGAGTTTTGGGATAAATAGTATCCAGTGTCCTCGCTCGTAGTATGAACTCCAATCATGCCGAGCTTCATTCATTTATTCAGTAGTTTCGGCGTGTTGTGGGCGCAGAAAAGATACAGACAGTCACACAGAAAGACGAACAAAAATGAAAAAAATACAGTTTTGGCTTCAGTACCGATTTTCAAAATATTTTCAATGTACCTACAGAATTGGACCTGTTACAGTTTTACTATAAGTTTAGATATAATATAGATAATTATTAGCAATCTTATTCTTCTTCTTCTTTATCAACCGATAGACGTCCACTACTGGACAAAGGTCTCTTGCATGGACTTCCACAGGCCTCGGTCTTGCGCCGTCTGGATCCAGCGGCTCCCTGTGACTCGTTTGATGTCGTCGGTCCACCGGGTCGGGGGGTCTGCCAACACTGCGCTTCCCGGTGCGGGGTCGCCACTCCAGCACCATGGGACCCCAACGACCATCAGCTCTCCGGCAAATCGCAGGTGAGTGATTTACTCGCCGTTTATGTTGATGCCAAGTCCGTTCCAATCCAGAAGCTTAAAGACGTCCTCCAACGCAGCGGTAAAGAGCTTCGGGGAGATTACATCTCCCTCTCGCACTCCACGCTGCAAGTGGATTGGTTTCGTAGTCTGGTCCTGTATACCTACTGACATAGTGGCGTTTTCATACAAGCACTTCAACACTTGTATATACCGGTAGTCGATCCGGCATCTCTGCAGCGACCTCAACACAGCCCAAGTTTCCACCGAATCGAAGGCTTTTTCATAGTCCACAAACGCTAAGCAAAGTGGCCGGTTATACTCTTCAGTGGCCGCTTATACTCTTCGCAAGGCCGGTTTATGCTCTATTAGCAATCGCCCGCGACTTAATCGGTTTCAACTTTCAACCTGTTATTACCAATTCTTCTATTACCAATACCAGTAAGTGAATCGGTTTATTTCGGTTCATTGCGCGAAATGGAATTAGAAGCGGTTTCACTCGCCGGCTAACATACTGCCCCTCCTGCCGCCAGCCGCTGCAACCGGCAACCGACCCTCTTCACGTTTCGACGCATTGCCTTCCGTTGTGAGTTGGTGACTGTTAAAATAAAGAAGTACCTACTTAGATAAAATTAAAAATCTGCTCTGAAATGATAGGGGATACGAACGATCTACGAACTTATAGTAGGCGAGGTCTTAGTTCGAGGTGAACTACTAGTCTAACTTGTTCTGTCACGCTGTTACTTCAGTAGCAACGTACAGTGTACGACGTAGCTGTAACTGTTCAAAAATATAAAATTTATTCAAGTTGTCGGTGTAAGCGCCATCTAATGATTAATACAATTGATTTGGCGCTCGACTCGTGCGAGCGGCACGTCAACAGCCAACACTCAGCTCATCGGATCGGGTCCAGGTACCGTTGTGGGTGTCGGAGCTTCGGCACACACACATTCAGAGCCGGTAGACGCTTGTCGATGTTCTTTCAGCCTGCGAGCTGTGGCCTGTGTCCCGCGCTCCATCACCGGTGAATTAGGAAGTGATCACACCGAGAGGCGCGCGGCGCTGACGGACGGCAGCGGGCAGACGGCTGACGCGTATGTTGTTTGTTGTTGCAGGTGAGTGCGGCGCGGCGCCGCGTGCATGTCTCTGTCATGCTGGACTGCCTCTGGTGAGTGGTGAGCCTCGCCTCCTGCCCTATGTTAGCAGTTGTTATGTCTACACTAGCAGGTGCTTCGAGCGCGACACCCGCCGTGGCGCCACTCGCCAGTGACGTCATCCCCCGAAACGGCTGTGTACACACATGCTCGTGAGTGTGACTGTAGCGCGGCCTCCGTCGGTCTCAAGTCGGACAAAAATCATTAAAATCTATCTATAAGCACGTTTAAAGATCGATCGATACGAATGCTCACACATTGCTCAATTTTTTTTAACACAATAAGTTTAATGATCTCATAATTTATGATGATAATATTATTAAAATTATGGGTCGCAGGCTTCAATTAAGTATACGATTCGTAAATCTTAAATCAGCTCCTCAAATTGAATAACCTCTTGTTAAAATTATTTGATGGTCTAGTGGTCCGGGAGCCAGTGACAGATTTTCATGACCAAGTCCCTCCCAATCAAAACTTCGTGAAATGCATTAGGGATTTATATTATGAATATTCGCGACCGTCAGCTGCGACTCCGTGGGTGGGGCGGGCAATGGCAGCCTCCCACGCATGGAGAAAAAAAATTTTTTTTAGTCATTTCCTCCCATTTGAAAATTTGTCAGATTATAGTTTACCTAATATTTTGAAGGAAAAATAAAGTCAGCTGACCATAACATGGTGGATTATACGTCAGCTGGCTGATTGAACATGAAAAAAAATTTATATTTTCAATGATTTCCTCTCAACTAAAAATTTACCTGGTGATCGTTTATATGCTACTATGAATGAAAATTAATGTCAGCTGGCTGTATCTCAGTGGAAAGTTTGTCAGCTGGCCTTGAAAGGTGTAACGCAGCAGCATCTATCATCTCCTGAATCTTATCAGCTGACGACTTTTCCCTTGACTTACAGCTAGCTGATTTTTTTCATTATTTACTAAAGCATGTTAACAATCCTCTTATAAATTTTCATCCGGGAGGAAATCACATTTCTTAAGTTAACCCACGGAATCGCAGCTGACGGTCGCGAATATTCATAATAAAAACCCCTATAATGCATTTCACGAAGTTTCGCTCGAGAGGAAATAATTGACCGAATTTGTACCTGGCTCCCGGACTATAGGTATCTCGCAAGATAAGATGTAAGAAGTAGTTTTTACCTACGTTCTTATTCGTGGGAGCGCGGCAGAGCCTCGGCCTCTAGTATTCTGTTAGGAATCCCTCTCCCCCCTCGCCCCGCGCCGCGTGCTGGCGACCGGCGAGCGCCTCGCGCGTCAGCTGATCGCGCAACACCCGCCGACCCGCCGCGCCGCAGAGCGCGATATAACAATATTAGCGGGGCGGCCTGCTGGTTGGGACCTAACTAGTTAAAATGCCCTTGTTTTCGCTGTGAGAGAACGAATTAAATAGGTAGCACACACAACTTATCTATCTCGCGAATCTTCAGGAAGAAATATCAAAAGTTTGGAGCATAAAACAAAGTATGCGAATTTTCAAAGTCCTCGCGCCATCCGAATGACAGTGAATCGTGCTAGAGACCACTGTGACCACTGTGTGAAGGGAGCCCGGAGCGGGCGGAGTCAGGGGTAAGCGCGGGTGGCGCGGGGGGCGCGGGGAGGCCTCTCACTCGCACCTCAGTCATGAGTCAGCTGTCAGTCACTAGTCAGTAGTCACAGTCCCGCGCAGCCCGCGAGCCGAGCCGCCCGCGCTGCGATGCTCGAGGAGTCAGCCCCTGCGCCGGGCTAGCCGCTAGCCGCTAGCCGGCAGCCGCAGGAGGCAGCAGGCTGGCATGCGGCGCCATGCTCCGCTGGGCGGGCCCGCCGCCGCACGCGCGCCCCTCGCTGCTCGACTCCTGCCATCGCAAGATCAGACTCATCAGCGGTGGCCCCGTGGCCTTCTTAGGTGGACTCGTTGCGTGAGTGTACATTCATTTTACGAAGAACACCATTCGCGTGGTCTACGTTGGCCGCCCAGAAAGTCATGAGATTTATCTAATACCTTTAAAGGAGCAATTCTTGTATATATACAAATATATAATCTGAATATCGGAAACGGCTCCAACGATTTTCATGAAATTTAGTGTGCAGGGGGTTTCGGGGGCGATAAATCGATCTAGCTAGGTTTCATTTTTAGAAAAGGTCGTTTTATCCGTGTTTTCAGGCAATGAAAAACCCTTTTACAATATCATTAGAATACGAAGGTAAATTTCGCCATCTTCTATGAAATGTCTTTGGCTCGGAAAGTCGGGCGGTCCCGAAACCAAAACCCCGGTTCGAGTCCAGACGATTATTATATTTTCTTGGTAGGCAATGAGGGTACACGCGCGCAGCGCGAACGACATCTCGCAGATCCCAAAAGTGAATCATTTATTTGAAATAAAGGATTGTTTAGTTTACATCAACATAGTAATACGGTTCAGATTGTTATAAGTATTACTAGCGACCCGGTAGCGGTAGCGGTAGTAGAGCATATTACGCCTATGCTTTGCCAACTCCAAGTTATATTGAACAGTACGTAGGCTTATAAAAGAAGTATCGCTCGGCTTATAATAATATAGCAATGTCAACGCGGCGCGGGCGCCGGGGCCGGGTGGTCACTGGTCGCATCACGTGAGCGAGTCCCGTCATCGCCATCGGGTTGAAATCCGCGTATTTATTTTGGCACGCTTTCGTTTTTATTTTGCGATAACTCCTAAGATATTCATTTAAATTGTATGGTGTAAAGCATTATCATAGTGTGCATGAAATGCTTATGGTAAATAACATATTTAAGTTAATAAGGATTAATACTGTATCCGTCTAAATAGATTGCCAATTACCGCGAGGTATGTGACCATTTTTTTGAAGTTAAAATGGGTATAGTGAGCTATCCTTCAAAGATAGATACATGCCATCGCGGACTTTTCTGTAAAGACTTATCCCACCATACCACTACCATAAATTGTTTTGTTATATAGGGATTAGGCAGCGTTTTCGATGAAAGCTCCCAAGTCCCAAGCGGCTTGAATTTTTCCAACATTGTCTTGTCAACAAATTATCGTCATATTTCAACAAATTTACACAAAACCTTAAAAAATTATATACACTAAAACCTTCCTCATGTATCACCCTATCTATTGATCGAAAATCCGTTCGGTAGTTTTTGGGTTTATCGCGAACATACAGACAGACGCGGCGGGGGACTTTGTTTTATAATATCTAGTGATGAGATAATGTTGAATCGTCCACTATCAATAAACGAGGGCAACATAAACGATTCACATCATGCACTCGCGATGCCGTCTGCCGAATGTTCCAATAGAGAAACTCAGTCCCACATTAAACAATTTAGTAATTTACTCGCTCGATAGTGAACGTATGTAGTGCTGTATACGGCTGAGCGCCATTTCTCTAACGGTAAAAACTAAGTAGGCATGCGAAATGCGGCAGCGGCGTGCGAAATGCGGCAGCGGCGTGCGGCATCCGATAGCGAATACTTCGACGGCGCTCGCGTGACGCGCGGTGCGGCCGCCGTGCCCTGCTGCTGAATAGTAAACCTTCGCGATCGCGATTCATCATCGTTGGTGATTGTAACAGCTTAGCACCATTCAAATTCAAATTTATTTATTTCACGTAGGGCAACCTGTGGCTCTTATGACACGTCATGATTCTACCACCGGTTCGGAAAGCGGATTCTGCTGAGAAGAGCCGGCAAGAAACTCAGCAGTTGCTCTTTTCTAAATAATCATTTTACAATATTAAGGCTTTAAGATGCGTGAAATAACCTTGAGAAACGGAGCCAACCTAGACTTATTTCAACGTCACCGCCATCTAGCGGCTACGCTCGGTACTTGCTCGAGAACTCAGCAAGTACATGAGAGTACCTCGAAATATATCGACGATAAAATAAACGTGCAGAGGGAACAGTGTTTTATGTTATCCTACCTAGTATCTTTGGGCCTCACTGAGATTGATGTCACGTGCAGGTGTTAAGAGTCTCCATTGCTTTAGCTTCACCTAGTAGGCGCAATGTACCATAACGAGCTTGCAAGTAGTTTATAAGTTCGAGGTAATTAATTCTTTTTGTTGTTATTCTTACCTTAATTATTTTTAATAGGTCTTTTAAAATCATTGTATTCTTTGATAGTTTTTAGGGTTTCGTACCCAAAAGGTGCCAACCCTGTTTTATCAAAAATATTTATTTAGGTAATAAACAAAAAATCGGCCAAGTGCGAGTCAGGCCTCGCTCTTTTAGGGTTCCGTACATAATATGACCAAATCACTTTTTTAAAACTAGATACACATTTAGATAACTTAGTTCTGAGTTAGTATTAAATTAGGAAGCAGTGTTAGCCTAGTGGTTAGGACTGTGGTCTCCTATTCGGGGGGGTCGCAGGTTCGATCCCGGGTACGCACCTCTGACTTTTCGAAGTCAAGTGCGTTTAAGCAATTAACTATCACTTGCTTCAACGGTGAAGGAAAACATCGTGAGGAAACCTGCACATCTGAGAGTTCTTCATAATGTTCTCGAAGGTGTGTGAAGTCCACCAATTCGCATTGGGCCGGCGTGGTAGACTATGGCCTATAACCCTTCTCTGAGAGGAGACCTGCGCTCAGTAGTGAGCCGTTGATGGGTTGCTAATGATGAAATGATGATGATGATTAAATTAGGATATGGGGAAAGAATGCTCGTTTGTTTTGGTCACAACTTTGAAGGCCCCTATTTCTTCATTTTTGAAGCTTTTCCATGCATGGGAGCCCCCTTTATTTTTTAATTTAATTTTATTTTTATTATTTGTTGTTATAGCGGAAATAAAAATACACACTGTGAAAATTTCAACTATGTATTACTGTTTACGAGATATTATAGTCCAGTAAAAAGTTAAATGAAACCATGATCTGACCAGTTTTGGCGCAATGAGTAAAAATGTGTTCATTAATACTTAAATAAAGATATTATGAAAGAAATTTTGATTTAAATTTAGGGGAAAGGGATGAAAAAAATAAAAAAGGGGTTGAAAAATGCCTTTTTTTTTTAAATAACTTAATAACGGTAGGACATAGAAAAAAAAGTTTCAAGTAAAAGTTGTAGAGAAAAAAATTCTACACAAAAAAGTTCCTTTTCATTTTTTTGTTATCTGCTTTAGTTTAGCTGCAAAAAATAAAAATTAAATTTGCTTTGTAATTAATTATAAAGATGTATAAAGGCGGGAAACATAGTGCCTATCTCAATTAATTAAGTTTTGAATAACGGTAGTACAGTCAAATTAATAAGGTATTTTTTCGAAATACTTCCGAACATTATCCAACAGTTTTCAAAATCGGTCATCGTAGCTATTAAAACTCTAACCTGCGTGATGTCAGATTTCAGATTGAAACTTTTTCGCTTTCTATATTAAAAAGTTAGACTTTAGACTGTTTGAATTAAAAAGTTAGACTTTAGACTGTTTGACTTTAATTTGTTTTTAACCAATTTTAAAAAAAGAGGAGGTTCTCAATTCGCTCGCTGAGTCTTCTATTGCAAACTTCAAAAATCTAGATACTCTGATACAAAAATATAGGCCAATTATTTATACCTTTCATCCCATTGTTTATGACAATGGAGATTGGGAAATAATTTGTTAGTTAACAATTGAATAACATTTTGAAAAATGGTGGTTAAACTTTTGTTTCTCCAGGGCTCGATTCTTTCAAGTGTTAAGAAGATACTAGAAGTTTTTCAAATTTTTAAAATCACATCTTATGTTATAAAAAAAATATTTTTATTGCTGAACTCTCTTTAGCGGGGGCGCGCGCATGCTGTAACAGCCGCGCGGAGCCCTATTTTCAACGTCAAATTAAAATTATAAATAATGGAGATAGAATCCCGGGACTTGGGACTTTTTTATTGGAAATTTCCTCCTCTTAACGAGCTTTTTTCAAAATTGCTTAAATGTCAATATTTTTCGAGTTATTAACAAAAAATCGGCCAAGTGCGAGTCGGGCCTCGCTCTTTTAGGGTTCCGTTAAAAAAATTAAATTAAAATATTTTCATGTACCCATGGAAACATTTTAATTTAATTTTTTTAATTTAATTTAATTTTTATTATTTGTTGTTATAGCGGCAATAGAAATACATAATATGTGAAAATTTCATCTGTTTATCTATTAAGGTTTACGAGATACAGCCCGCTGACAGACGGACGGACGGACGGACGGACGGAAGGACGGACAGCGTAGGCTTAGTAATAGGGTCCCGTTGGTACCCTTTGGGTACGGAACCCTAAAAACGAAATATCATTTTTTTTTTTTTATTATAACATATTTTTTATTATGACATTTTGACTTTATACAGTATACTACATTAAACCAATTTTTTATTAAATCATTTTTTTTCATCTTATTTTGTTAATAACAATTGCAATTTTTTACCTGCACCAAAATCCTTCAAAAACATTTTTCTAGAGGTGATTCCGACTCGAATGAGCCATCGCTCATATTTTTAGGACCTTTATCTCTATTTTTCACGTTTTTGAACTTGTTGATTAGACTAATACGTAGGTATGTATTTACGAATTCAAATAAATATTGACGAATTTCAAAACATAACATTGACATAACATTTGACGACCTCCCTGGCTCAGTGGTGAGCTGTGTTGTCTTATAACTGGGAGGTCTCGGGTTCGATTCCCGGCGGGGTCAATTTTGGAATTTATAATTTCTGAATTGTCTCTGGTCTGGTCTGGCGGGAGGCTTTGGCCGTGGCTAGTTACCACCCTACTGTCAAAGACGTGCCGCCAAGCGATTTAGCGTTCCGGCACGATGGCGTGTAGAAAACAATTAGGGGTATGGGTTGAATATTCACTGCCATACCCCTTCGAAGTTAGCCCGCTACCATCTTAGACTGCATCGTCACTTACCATCAGGTGAGATCGCAGTCAAGGACTAGCTTGTCATCGAATAAAAAAACACTTCGGCGATGAAACTTGACAACATAATAGTGCTGTCAATAAAGAGAACAATTAGTTCAGTTTCTACACTTTTTTGCCAAGTTGTACGAAATTAAAAATCACATCAGTGTGAATTTGCAGTACGCAGGAGGCGTAATATAAAATAAAGAGAACAATTAGTTCAGTTTCTACACTTTTTTGCCAAGTTGTACGAAATTAAAAATCACAGCAGTGTGAATTTGCAGTACGCATGAGGCGTAATATAAAATTCGATCCGTAGTCAACCCAAGTCAACTGACTTGGGTTGACTACGGATAGAAAAATACCTGAAAAATACGGAGGTATGACAAAATACGAATTTCATACCATATCAAAATACTTTATGTATATGAGACGTGTCCATGCTTAAAACTAAGTATACAAAAGTCATGCGTTTCATCAAACTATTGTCAGGTTTTGTGCTGTGCAACTCAATCATATTTTTGTATCAGAGTATCTAGATTTTTGAAGTTTGCAATAGAAGACTCAGCGAGCGAGCCCCACACAAATGAAGTTTGATTCTTATTTGATTATGTTATCGAATTCTGTTTGTAACTCTGGAAACTAGTATGTTTGTAGTTTTATTTGTAAAGTATAATAAATGGCCAATTGCGTGTCGGGCCACGCGCAGTGTAGGGTTCCGTAGTTGCCAGTCACAATATTATGCGTATAATTTTAGGCCTATATTGTACACACTTCTAAGTAGAAGTGTGTAAAATATAGGCCTAAAATTAGGCCGATCACTGCCGCTATAATCTATAATTACTAAAAAATACTTTTTAAAAAACCGACTTCAGACGCCCGCGCCACTACAAAGTATATAATTTATTGTTGTTATTGTAAAAAGCGCTCGACCGATTTCGATAAAATTTAAATGGGACCACCTGGGAAGTATACCCTTTGAAACAAAAAAAAGAATTTTGCAAATCGGTTCAGGTGTCTTCGAGTAATCGGTGAACATACACAAAAAAAAGGATTCCGACGAATTGAGAACCTCCTCCTTTTTTTAAATTGGTTAAAAACAAATTAAAGTCAAACAGTCTAAAGTCTAACTTTTTAATATAGAAAGCGAAAAAGTTTCAATCTGAAATCTGACATCACGCAGGTTAGAGTTTTAATAGCTACGATGACCGATTTTGAAAACTGTTGGATGATGTTCGGAAGTATCTTCTATTTCAAAAAAATCGGCCAAGTGCGAGTCGGGCCTCGCTCTTTTAGGGTTCCGTTAAAAAAAAATACATAAAAATATTTCCATGTACCCATGGAAATATTTTATTTAATTTTTTTAATTTAATTTAATTTTTATTATTTGCTGTTGTAGCGGCAATAGAAATACACAATCTGTGAAAATTTCAACTGTCTACCTATTACGGTTACCGAGATACAGCCCGCTGACAGACGGACGGACGGATGGACGGACGGACAGCGTAGGCTTAGTAATAGGGTCCCGTTGGTACTCTTTGGGTACGGAACCCTAAAAATACCTTATTGACCGAGCGAAGCGAGGTCTCTGAGTTAACTAGAGCGATTTGCACTTGTCCGTCCGTCCGTCCGTCCGTCTGTCAGAGCCTTATAACTTTTGAATTACTGAACGTAATTACTTCAAATTTAGATATAATATGTAAACCGATGGCCTCCAGCCGAAAATGGCTTAAAAAGTTATAAAAATCTTTATTTCAGGGGGGCTCTCATAGAAGCGAATGCGAAGTAAAAAAAAAATATCGCGTTACATAAAATTTTTACGTATCATTTTAAAGATAATCTTGAACTGAGTACAAAAATATTTTTTTTTTAATTTTTCCCTTAAAATTGACGAAATGGGGGGCTTTCAAAGTGGCGATTTTATACGCTCGCTTGAAGACGCTCTCTAGGAAAATCCGCTATGGATTTTCAAACTGATTTTATGTTTTTAGGTCACTTATATCCTGTACTTGAACAACAAATACTAAAATTATATGAATATTATAAAGAAACGAGATTATTTAATTTTTAATGTACATCAGTAATTCATATAGCATCAACATAGCTTCACAATAATGCTAATAGATGGCGCAGTCAGTAACTATTCCCATGGAACTACGAGTTACGACTAACGACCTATCCCAAAAACAGTTTTGCGTCGACCATTATTATTTAGTTACTTATTATAATACAATAATTGTATTGTAATTTTTTTTGTACCATATTATTCAATTAAAATTATTTTTTAGTTAAATTTTAGTTAAATATTGTATATTTTCTATTCGCGTCGATAGATGACGATTTGTACAGATGCCCGTAACCCGGTTTCACTCGTTAGTACCTACATAATAATTCAATGTTTTCACTAACGTTCCCTAACCTTTACGGGCTACCTATAAGTTAGGTGATTAATGTTTTCTGTCAACTTATTTATCACGATCCTGTACGGGACACCTAAAAGGATATTGGGACGGATGTTAGGACTTATGATTGTATTTAGGAGCTACCTACGTTAAGAGACTCCTACTTAGGGGATGATTTAGGTATGTTTGGTGAAAACGGGCATAATAATAATGTCAGTTTTGGTTATCATGTATCGATTGAATGAATAATCATGGGATACCGTTACCGCGAGGTCTCAGTTCGGGGCGAACCACTAGTTAATTTGACTGTACTACCGTTATTCAAAGCTTAATTAATTGAGATAGGCACTATGTTTCCCGCCTTTATACATCTTTATAATAAATTACAAAGCAAATTTAATTTTTATTTTTTGCAGCTAAACTAAAGCAGATAACAAAAAAAAATCGGCCAAGTGCGAGTCGGGCCTCGCTCTTTTAGGGTTCCGTTAAAAAAAAATTAAATAAAAATATTTAATTTTATTTCCATGTACCCATGGAAATATTTTAATTTAATTTTTTTAATTTAATTTAATTTTTATTATTTGCTGTTATAGCGGCAATAGAAATACATAATATGTGAAAATTTCATCTGTCTATCTATTACGGTTTACGAGATACAGCCCGCTAACAGACGGACGGACGGACGGACGGATGGACGGACGGACAGCGTAGGCTTAGTAATAGGGTCCCGTTCGTACCCTTTGGGTACGGAACCCTAAAAATGAAGTGGAACTTTTTTGTGTAAAATTTTTTTCTCTACTACTTTTACTTGAAACTGTTTTTTCTTTTTCCTACCGTTATTTAGTTATTTTAAAAAAAGGCATTTTTCAACCCTTTTTTTATTTTTTTCATCCCTTTCCCCTAAATTTAAATCAAAATTTCTTTTATAATATCATTATTTAAGTATTAATGAACACATTTTTACTCATTGCGCCAAAGCTGGTCAGATCATGGTTTCATTTAACTTTTTACTGGACTAAATAGCACAATTTTATTTATTTACCTTATTTAAGGTTAGTGCCAATTAAGATAGACCTCTAAATTGTATGAGCGCCCATACAACTCGGAGGACTATCTTAATTGGCTTCTATTATTTATGTATGGGGACACCCTTTAAAATTCAACTTTTTTTATTTTTTGTAATTTTTCCTTTATTTGTGCTGGTAGATCTTGCATTTTGTCAAATTTTGTGATTCTAGGTCAACGAGAACTACCATATAGGTTTTCGACCCAAAACCTATAGAGTAGGTACTTCCGGTTGACCAAGAATTGTCAATTTTGGTTAAAAGCAAGGTAAGACCTATGGTATGGGTATAGTTGAGGACCTGGAGGGTGACATAGGCTACTTTTTATCCCAGAAAATCAAAGAGTTCCCAAGGGAGTTCAAAAACTAAATCCACGCGGACGAAGTCGCGGGCATCAGCTAGTTAAATAATAATTATATATATACTTCTAATAATCCATTTAGTGTCAAAGTAAAATAATCCTTGATTGTATTGATAAAAAGTCACAAATTCAGTAAGTACAACCGATTATGGAGAGTTATGGAGCGTATCATACATAGGTAAATGTATAAGAATGCATACACGAAATTGAGCTCTAATTCAATGCTGTTATGGTTTATTTTACTTTGACTCTAATGACATCGAATACGATTACGATCAATCGCTTAACTATAGACAATTGGACCTGTTACAGTTTTATTATAAGTAGGTATAGATAATACTAGCTGATACCCGCGACTTTGTCCGCGTGGATTTAGTTTTTAAAGTCCCTCGGGAACTCCTTGATTTTCCGGGATAAAAAGTAGCCTAGATGTTGACCCAATTAATAAGTTACCACGGTATAAAATTTTGTAGAAATCTGTGCGGTAGTTTTTACGTGAAAGAAGGACAAACAAACAGACAAAAATTAAATATAAATCTGTTTTGGGCTCAGTATCGATAGTAAAGCATCCCCCAATTAAAATTTTCAAAATATATTAAATGTACCTACAGAAATCTTCCAGTTACAGTTTTATTATATGTATAGATTAATTTATAAAAACTAGTTATTTTATGTTAATAAGAGTGAATTGCGAATGTCAACCCCTATCTATATTAAAAATCTCGAGTCACGAAGTATGTTCGGGATAAACTTGAAAACTACTACGCCGATTTTGATCAAACTTCGTAACTATCTGTAATTTGGTCCAACTTCTCGGACGAAGTCGCGAACATATAAGCTAGTTATTACATGATGTCCTCCCGACCGAATCCGATCACGGCGGCCAACCTCCTATGCTAAAACGTCGCCTTAGAGGTCAGCCATCTGCGCGGGAGATATTATAGTGCAGAAGTGTGTGCGCAACCACAGGTGCACTCTCTATTCCCTCACTCTCATAGTCCGATGGTACGGAAATCCGACACGACCGGAGAGAGATCAGGCGCAGGACCGACGGTTTTACGTGCTCTCCGAGGCACGGGGGTGACTAACCAGTAACCACCAACTTCCTAACTCCGGGCCAGTACTGAGAATTTCTTTGGCAGAAAAACGCAATACTTTTTTTTAACGGCCGCAGCCCGACCCGGGAATCGAACCCGGGACCTCGTCATCCGCAGTCGAACAAGCTGACCACTAGACCAACGAGGCAGTTAGTTATTACATGACGTGTTGTCCACAGTAGGTACCTACGTATATCATCTATACTTACCTCAAGCAATTTTTATCAACATGCCTATGTAATCGAAAAATAACAAATATAAAATATAGGTACTAAATATAAAGTGTAAGTAAATACTCACATATACATTTTTAATTCTCTTGCTCTTTTAACAAGATATTTTTTCTTATGTTTTGGCATTTTTGACCTGCACTATTCACTATTTACAGTGTAAATATTTATAGTGTAAATTTTACACTATTCTTTGACCGATTAAAAAGTTATCTTATTTACAAAACACACACACACAACACACAATTTTAAAGATGAAACTAAACATATTAAATCTATAAATATAAAAATATGTACACATTAGTATAATCCCGGGAATCGAATCCGGGACCTCGTCATCTGTAGTCGAATTTGCTAACCACTAGACCACGTCTTGTATAATACCTATACAACCACTAAATCACAAGATCTACGGTACCTACAGTCGACAGCTGTTCAATGGTACGAGTGAATTGCGAATGTCAACCCTATTGTTATAGGAATAAGGCACGTTGAAAGTCATACTGTCAGGCTTGACTTGATGTTTTGCTGTTATCCACTGTTATGTAGGTATCTACCTCAAACTTAGACCATTCAAAAAATATGGTCTAAGACCTCAAGCAATTTTTATCAACATGCATATCATCATCATCACCATCATCATCAGCAACCCATCAACGACTCACTACTGAGCGCAGGTCTCCTTTTAGATAAGGGTTAAATAATAGAATAGAAATGCTTTTTATTCAAATTTAAACTTTTATACAAGTATTTTTGAATCGTCGATGATTCTACCGCTCGCGCTGGTTCGAAATGCCCTTCCTGCCGAGAAGAACCAGCAAGAAACTCGGCAGTTGCTCTTTTCAAAACAAGTTTACAATATAATAGATATTATGCTATGTTTGCACTGTTTCCACAATGAGGGGAAGTTCCACAAAAGCATTCCTATAATTCAACACATGTTAAGACGGGCAGACAGAAAGTAGCCCCATTCCCGCCGGTGGCACCCGTTCACGGGCATGACGCATGACCCAGGCATTGCTTCAGGCCATAATCCACCCAATGCGAATTGGTGGATTACACATACCTTCGAGAACATTATGGAGAACTCTCAGGTGTGCAGGAGTGCAGGATTCCTCACGATGATTTTAATTGCTTAAATGCACATTACTCCGAAAAATCAATGGTGCCCGGGATCGAACCTGCGACCTCCCGAATAGGAGACCACAGTTCTAACCGCTAGGCTATCACTGCTTACATTATTATGCCTAGCATAGGTAATAATCGAAAAAATAACATATTACACTAACTAAAAATTGTAGGTAAATATTCACCAATACATTTTTAATTGTCCACCTGTTTGGCATTTTCGAATTCACTATTCTTTGATTATTTAAGAAGTTTATAAAAGTTTATGTATTTACAAAAAAATATTTACAGTTACTGACTTAAAGATTTTATCTAAACTAAGTAAATCTATTAATATAAATATTTAGAAATTGGTATAAACTCCTTAAAAGCTAAAATTAATTTCAACGAAGTCGCTGCAAAACCGATGCGCGGTCTTCCCTCCGCAACGTCCCGGCAGGGACTGTGGATGGGGCTCGCGAGTGTTTATCAGCTCGGATTTAGTTGAATTTCAGGTTAATATTACTATACACGATTGTAATGCGGCGTAAAAATAAAGTTAAATAGCGAAAAGATTCATATTTTTAATACCTTTTTTTGTGTGCAAGAACGAATTAAAAAGCTAGCGCGCTTTTGGAGAAGTTATGCAAATTATGTCAAAAATAGGTACTCTTTGGGGTTTTTTTTAAAAGAGGGGGTTGACAAAAATAAACATTTTTAATAGCCAAAACAGTTATTGAATCTTTATCTTTCATTCTTTATTTTTTATTTACGGCTTAAATCAACAATTATGTTGATATGTTGAATTAAACAACCATGGAATTTAGACATTCACGCTTCTTAAGGCCTTAATAAGTAGCTATTACATTGTAATAAGTTTTTATACTATCTTGTGGGCAGCTGGATGCCAAGCCGATTTAACCTATGCAACTTTGTTAGAATAAAATATAATATTTCCACAACGATGGGAAGTTCAAAAAAAAAAGTACTACAATTCAATTCATGTTAAGACGGGCAGATACAAAGTGTGAAGGTAACAACATAAACAACACTGTTTACTCAAAGAAGCCGAGTGATCGTAACTCAATGTAAAAGTGTACCTACAAGTAGGTCTATCCTGCCCTGCCGTGCCGTGATCTCGACTATGACAGGTCATACAATGACTAGGGTATGATTGAATAGGGTTGGTATTACACACAAAATTTTGCTTGAGGCGATGCTCTGATGAGTGATGTGTGCACATATCGGGTTCGGTTCAGTCCCGCAATGGGCCGGAGCCACCGGAGCGCGTCTACATTGTTGCGCCAGTCCGGGCGGTTCGTGCTACACCCTGCACCCTTGACCTCGTTGACGTCATCCCCATCCTAGCGACCTTCGCCGCCGAGTTTTGAGGCCGGCCACGCTTTCACCTTCCCCGAGGGTACACAATACACATCCGGACTCTGAGAGCCTGTCTCGCTGCTCTTGGGTTTCCCTTCCCTTCGAAGATTGTGGCGAATTCGACCCCATTTACGACGCATGATCTGCTCGAATGTTGACCGTTCTTGAGTTATTAGCGTAAAATCGACGAAAAATCTGAGATATTGTCGATGTAGAATAATTTCTCGCTCGACGAATCTATGTGTGCAACCATGCTAGTTTCGATAGAGATATTATAGAGATAATACGAGAAAAGGCGTAGACAAAATTTTCTCGCGCGTGGCATGCTAGGCTTGCAGGAAAATTTTCAAATGCCCTTAATTTATTCCACTCCCCAGGATTTCTATAGCAGGGTCATCAATGAACTTCCATTAAAATGGCAAAACTCAAAAGTGCATTGACCATAATGGCCTAAAATAATTAGATTAATTAAATAATATTATGTAGTTTCATTAGAAAAAAATTTTGATTTTTTCTATGTAAAACGACAATTTCAGGAACTAATCTATAAGTACTAATATTATAAAGAGGAAAGATTTTTTGTTTGTTTGCTTGTTTGTACCGAATAGGCTCTGTAACTACTGGACCGATTTTAAACATTTTTTTCAACAATATAAAGCTAAGTTATAGGAAGTAACATAGGCTATAATCGACCGAGCGAAGCGAAGGTCTTTGAGTTAACTAGGGCGATTTGCACTTGTCCGTCCGTCCGTCCGTCCGTCCGTCCGTCTGTCAGAGCCTTATAACTTTTGAATTACTGAACGTAATTACTTCAAATTTAGATATAATATGTAAACCGATGGCCTCCAGCCGAAAATGGCTTAAAAAGTTATAAAAATCTTTATTTCAGGGGGGCTCTCATAGAAGCGAATGCGAAGTAAAAAAAAAATATCGCGTTACATAAAATTGTTACGTATCATTTTAAAGATAATTTTGAACTGAGTACAAAAATAATTTTTTTTTGATTTTTCCCTTAAAATTGACGAAATGGGGGGCTTTCAAAGTGGCGATTTTATACGCTCGCTTGAAGACGCTCTCTAGAAAAATCCGCTATGGATTTTCAAACTGATTTTATGTTTTTAGGTCACTTATATCCTGTACTTGAACAACAAATACTAAAATTATATGAATATTATAAAGAAACGAGATTATTTAATTTTTAATGGGCGTCAGTAATTCATATAGCATCAACATAGCTTCACAATAATGCTAATAGATGGCGCAGTCAGTAACTATTCCCATGGAACTACGAGTTAAATTCAATGTTTGATAAATAATTCAATGTTTTCACTAACGTTCCCTAACCTTTACGGGCTACCTATAAGTTAGGTGATTGATGTTTTCTGTCAACTTATTTATCACGATCCTGTACGGGACACCTAAAAGGATATTGGGACGGATGTTAGGACTTAGGATTGTATTTAGGAGCTACCTACGTTAAGAGACTCCTACTTAGGGGATGATTTAGGTATGTTTGGTGAAAACGGGCATAATAATAATGTCAGTTTTGGTTATCATGTATCGATTGAATGAATAATCATGGGATACCGTTACCGCGAGGTCTCAGTTCGGGGCGAACCACTAGTTTATTTTCAAAAAATTAGAGATCCTTAAGAAAATTGCAGTAACCCAAAGTAGCAAAATTTCACCTAGAAAATGAATTATTTGGCGTGTGCTGAGAAAACTGTTGATGATACATAAAAATTATGTACCACATGATTAAAGTACTCATTATTTTCTACAAAAAAGTCTCCGAGAGAATATATCTACCTATCATAATATGTGTCACAATAGTAGCTTTTGTGTTCTAAAATTTAATTAGATCGCCTTTATTATCGTAGTATTAATTCTTCCTTACTAATACATATTATAAATGCGAAAGTGTGTTTGTTTGTCCGTCAATCACGCTGCAATAAAGCTACGGATTGACGTGATTTTTTGGATAGGTATAGTTGAGAACCTGGGGGGTGACGTAGGCATCCCGGAATATCAAAGAGTTCCCGCGGGATTTTAAAAACTAAATCCACGCGGACGAAGTCGCGGGCATCAGCTAGTAATTGAATATAGCCCAGAAAAAATGCCACCTGTTGCTTTTTATCATAATTATTATTACACTTTGTCACTAAAGTTAGCGGAAAATTTCAAGCCGTGCCTGACGCCCGTAGGCTGCAGCATTCGAAAGAAAGAAAGAAAATTGATTTATTTGCCCACACAAACACATGGATGCATAACTTAGATACATTCAATAATATAAACAATTTAGAAATGTGCTTTTGCACCCATTTGTCGCATAAGCAAAAATAAAGCATTCGGTGCCAGATACTACGGTTACCGCAGCTGACAGCAGCTGACAGCAGCTGACAGCAGCTAATAACTACGAGCTACTAAGCTACTAGTTATTAATTGCGTTTGGGCGATCTACATTTTTAGCGGGCGGCGTTGTAGAGAACCACGTTACGAGCGAATGTGTTGAATGACTAATCATTACCTAGATATTTTTTTAAATAATACACCACGAAAACAACACAAATCATAATGGCGTGACGGTCTGGCAGAGTGGACATGGGAATAGTTCGAATCGTTCGGTGCGCGCGCGATAAAACGCAGAAGCGTCCAAAATATTATAATAATATTATGAATGATCGTGTACCCGGCACCTGCCCGCTGCCTGCGCGAGGAACCGGTTCTCGAGCGCACGTGACCCGATCTTATTGACACACATACAGTCGCTTTCGTCAGTCATGCGATCCCGTCGAGGCATCGGCCATTTGCGCTGCCCACCGTGATACCCCGCGAAGTGGAGCATCGAGTCGCCGCAGTCGGCAGTACCAGGACAGTGGACAGTGGACACCCGGTCAGAGTCTGAACAGCACGCAGCTTTTGGGTCTACACTCTAAACCTGCACTTGTCTAACTTTGTTGGCGGCATTTTACGCACATGATGAAGATTGGGTACACGCTGATTTTCTTTTGCGGTATTTGGAATAGAACGCTCACAGTGAAATTTTTAGCCGCAGTGTTGTTCATCTCTAGCCCAGTCGACAAGTAGGAAAAAGTGGGGATAGGTGCAAAAAGGTCGGAAGTTAATGAAACTTTGGGATATTGTTCAGGGATCGTAATTTACATTTTCTCAAGTTTTTCACCTCGAGGATCTTGTATTAAAAGAGGAGGGTGGGGGGAAAACTGCAGAATGATTTCAACCTTCCTCCGATTTTTCCTCAATAACTTATTTCTCTTACGTCCTACGGCAAAAGCATTTCTATACTTTGGACCTCGAGGACCCTGTGCTAAACACAGGGTCCTCGAGGTCCAAAACTTGAGAAAATGTTAATTAAAGATCCCTGAACAATATCCCAAAGTGTTATTAACTTCCGACCTTTTCCCATCTGAAACTACCTGTCGCGGTCGACTGGAATACTTCTCTCGAATGTCTTTCTTGACGACGGACGTCGCCACTCGCCACTCTCGTGGCCGTGCTAACTGCTAACGGGCTCACGGCTGTGTCGACACTCGACGCAATTGCCGTACGCGAGCCGCAGCTTACAAAACAATAAATATTTCGACATGCGCCCGCCGCTCGTATTGTAATCACCTCCCATCTAGGATCCTACTCCGCATTTGCCTATTGGCCAATATCGTCCGCGGTTCGGCCGGGCCGTATCCGGCGATTGCCGCGATGACACACTTGTCACCGACACAGATACAGCCACGGTATTGATATGCGAACTAGGTTCCATACCATTCGAATTGACGCCGAGCTGCTTTAACTTATCTTGTTAAAGGTCAGCGAAACATCATATTACAACTTTGGCGAACATAGCACGATGCTTCATCTCCGTCAACGGTCAAACGGTCGTAACACGTAACGGATATACATATGATATACCGGACGAGTGTGCAGTGAGCGGTGACTTCACATAAACAAAATTGTTTGCTAAATAGGCAACTGATTAGAGTCATTAGGTTTCGCAAAGAAGCGGGAGGAGTTCATTACGGCTCCAATTAACGCGTCGCTCTCGCCTTGAGCGGCCGCGGCGTGCCGAGTGGCGTCGCGTCGCGGTCGCGGGCCCGCGCAGCGCAGTCGCGTCGCGCCTCCGCTCCGCTCCGCTCCCATGTGCCTCGACGTAGTTGTGAGCTACATGTAAGTGGACATCTTCAGTTGTGTACTGACTCTTGACGGCATACGATACTCGTAAGCGCTGACACTTGTACCCATAAACATAGTACTCCTTACTACCCCAAAGAGTACCGACCCTGAGTTAGCCCAGACTGAGTTTTATTGATTCATCATCGATTGAATAGGTAGGACAATAATGTGGTCGGAAAACGTCATTTTGTTCGTTCATATTAGTCTTTTAAAATTTAGATTTCTTAATACAGTTTTGGAATGCTTGTTCACGATCGCGGGCAAGAGTCAGCTGCCGGGCAGTTTGTAATAAATATAGTTTTAGTGTCCCATAGTTTCGGCGCACGCGGCTGCCGGCGGAGGCTGGCCGCGTCCGCGGACTGAACGTTCTGCTCCGGCGCCGGCGTCCTCGACGATGGTTAGACGACGGCGAACAAAGCCTGGTTCCTCTGCTCTTGCGCAGTGTCGATCGCACCGGCATTCGGCACGTGTCTTGCATCAAAGTGTACGTGTTACCGTTGTTTGGACACAATGGTGTGTTGAGCCGCACTCCGCTCCGCAAGCTCGGGCGTAACGGCGGCGACGGTCACAGGCCACAGCCGGTCACGGGTCGCCGCGCATCGGGCTCGCGGGGCCCAGGGGACAGGGGACAGGGGCGGCGACAAACGCGCGGCGCTGTCGCAATAGCGTGCCGCGCGTCGCGTCGACGTCGCGTCGGTTCAGCAATGGACCGACGATTGTTGAGACCAATGAAGGTTCTTTGTACATTTCTCATAACATATTTTGCACAAAAAAAGTTTATTTATTTTCTTTCTGAACAATTAGATCGCTAGATGAATTCGTAGTTTGTGAGAACTGAGAACACTTCGAAGGTTATTGAAACTTGCACCTCGACAGTACTTTCCAATTTTCCGAACTATACTATCATAAATAACTATGCCGTAATAAAAGCCGAATTATAATACCACCATTACAGTTGTGAAGGTAATAAAGCGAAAAGAGACGTTTAAGTACATGTGTGAAGTGAACGCCCAACTCACGTGAAAACGTGAGTTTGCTTTGCATATACTTACGAATCGGTTAAGACTTTACTGATAAGAAGTAAATTAGTATTCTTGACATAAGATCGGAAGGACAGCAAGCTCTTAGCTCGTGGCTGCGGCCAGCGGCACACAAGGCGGCCTTGACGACCGCTCGCGATGACGTCACGCCACCTCGCTCCTCGAGGTGTGCGGCGCGTGACGTCATGTGGAGCGGGCGCCGAGCCTGGAGCCTGGAGGCGCATCTCATAAGCCACGCACTACGCACATAATATAGGTGCAATAACACGCCTTTGTTGGCCGACTAAATAGAGGGGTGCTATAAATTTGATGTGTGTATCTGTCTGTTCCCTCGTAGCTCCCTTAAGAATGGAACTATATTGATGCGGTTTTTGATGTGAAACATCTATAGCCGCACGTAAAACAGATTTCTGGCGTGCGATGTTATATGTATACTTAGTGACATATTTAGTTCCTATCACAATCTGTTCTTTTCTGTATATTACTTTTACAAAATAATGTCGATGTTTCACATCTGCCAGGCGTCCCGTGACGGCTCACATAATTTTTTTCTGAATGAAAGATAAATAATCGAGGTGGATCTTATCTATATTTTATGACGATCTGCTCAGGCATTTGAAGATCATCAGCTCATTTCCTACTATTAGATTAAAGGATCTTATAAACTTGTTTGAAAGTACATACTTTGAATTATTTCCAAGGCATGGTAACTTTGAACTGATGGTGCAGCATCAAGTAGGCTGCGTTATACCCAACTCCTCAGTAACTTACAGCAGATATAGTTAGTGTGTTTGGGCTCATTAGAATGGTCTCAATGAGTAGATGTGGCAGTTGATGAGCGAGGATCGGGGAGGAGGGTCTGATGATGGAGCAGAAAACTGGGTTACAAGATGACAGGTATACCTATCTTACATAGTTCGGCCATAGATTCACATGTCCGTGGTGTTTTTGAATTTACACATATATTACGACTATATTAACCACGGTTTATATTTAAGGGTGATATTATGTTGCCACCTGCCGGCTTATCACTATCAGCTCACACATAATTGCCAAACTAATCAAACGAACTAGATAAATAAGGCTAATCGTTATATTCCGTTGTAATGCCAGCCGCACGTAAAATATCGATTATTTTTTTCATCTTTATTATGTTTATGACCGATTTATTGGAATAGTCTTTTAATCCAGAGTATCACGATTCACGGTCAATGAATCTATACATATAATAAAACTGTAACTGGAAGATTTCTGTACATTTAATATATTTTGAAAATTTCAATTGGGGGATGCTTTACTATCGATACTGAGCCCAAAACAGATTTTTATTTAATTTTTGTCTGTTTGTCTGTTTGTTTGTCCTTCTTTCACGTAAAAACTACCGCACAGATTTCTACAAAATTTTATACCGTGGTAGCTTATTACTCGGGTCAACATCTAGGCTACTTTTTATCCCGGAAAATCAAGGAGTTCCCGAGGGACTTTAAAAACTAAATCCACGCGGACAAAGTCGCGGGCATCAGCTAGTAATAAATAATAATCAACATGGCTGAATCATAAATAATCACATTAATGACACGTCGTTCATTGGTAGTAATCTTTATAAAATAGGAGAAAATGGGGAAATATTCATTGAATGGTATCACTCAACGGTCAATTAACATTATTTATTTCGTGTAGGTTGATCTGTGGCTCTTGGGCCAAGTCAAAAGGCCAACTGGGCACTGCAGCAGACAAGCAGACTGTTGTGGGTAGAGCCGACAGCGGTTGCTCTTGGGCCACGTCAAAAGGCCAACTGGGCACTGCCGCAGACAAGCAGACTGTTGTGGGTAGAGCCGACAGCGGTTGCTCTTGGGCCACGTCAAAAGGCCAACTGGGCACTGCAGCAGACAAGCAGACTGTTGTGGGTAGAGCCGACAGCGGTTGCTCTTGGGCCACGTCAAAAGGCCAACTGGGCACTGCAGCAGACAAGCAGACTGTTGTGGGTAGAGCCGACAGCGGTTGCTACAATATTATATTTTTTATTATGTAACTATGTTAACGTAACAAGTTATTACACTTTCTGTACCTACACTATCTTTTGGACAGTTGAATGCAAAGTCCATTGCTCTCATTAAACAAATTAACTGTAAGAAATTCATGAATTGTGACACATGATACACATTGTTTAAAGTGAGATGTCTGGTAAGATGAGTGTAGATTCCTTCGAAACATATTATAAAAGCGTATACCCTTTTTCTTCTGCATCGTTTTGCGCATATCGCGGTGAAAACCTCACCACTAATAATTTAATTTCTCCAAAATGCGTCAACCAGGAAGACAACCACTCCTGAAGCTCATCTAGCAACAGTATTTTTCTTAAAAAACGGTTCCGGATTTATTAGTCCGAACATACAAAGTCGCAAACTTGCTTCTTCCACATCACCCGTATTCCGTATAATATTCCCGTAAAAATAGATTTTATTTAACTCCAGTTTCGTATATTTCTTTCAAATCTTGTGCGAAACTTTAGCGTTTACGTCTTCAAAGCCTACTCACTGAGTTCCTCTCTGTTGTCTTTGCAGGTAAGTATCGGACGCCATCGTCGCTCTTGAGCTCGACGCTCGTCGCTTCCTCCACTGTCGCATTGTAAGTCAGTTCAAACTTGTGAGTGTGACATTACATAAACCATAGTCTTGTTAGTATTTGCAAATACAGGCAATTCTATTTAATGTTAAGCTGTAGTTTTTGCAGCTGTGCTTGTTTCTCGCCTATATCGTACGCGGGGATGTCTTGCCAGGCAGTTCTGCATCGTAGTTTGTACTATGCATGTACCTACTTTATGCATAATGCGTTTAAACACAATGCCTTATGCCACGGGCTTATGTGTTTTTTTCCGTTTATTAATAAAAGAGAGTCAGTGTTGAATTTTGAAAAGTTTTACGTAAGACGTAGGCCATTTTGTAACTGTTCTTCCTTCCTAACCACGCACTCTTCGAACCTTCGGAAAACAACCTAAATAGAATCGGGTCACTCGGGTCGTACCAATATAAGTTCGATATAAGAGGGCCAGCTCCACGGCTTCGGGAACATTAATGGCGACTAGACGGAGTACGGACGGAAGTGAACTGCAAGCCTGGGATCTCTTACCTCGTTGTGAGGTTGTCTGCCACTGTGTAGTGTTTGTTGACTAAGAATGTTTTGTTGCAGTAAGAATTCTTATTTCGTAATACCTTATTGGCAGCTAATGATCACAATTGAGACTGATGCAGTTGCCGCAATCGACCCATCGTCTGTGCAAGGTTCATCAAAACAATGTGATGATCGTAATCACGTATTACCTATGTAATTACGTGATGCTGTCAAACTGCTCGGTCGAATTTACCTCATTACCTTCTTTCTGTCTACTCATGGCCACGATCGAATAGCGCATAGATAATTAAAATATCGTTGCAGTGAACCGTCGGCCTTAACCACATCTATCCAATACAGGTGAAGTTTGAAGCGCACTCATTGGATGAGCGAACTGCGGACTCGACGTCAAAGGTTTTAGGTTTTACACAATCGCGCTCCACTTGAGACTGCCGACCTTCTGCGACGCCGCGGCGTGGCGCTCGCTCGCTTGAAGTTGGCCCATTAAATACATAGCTACTTGCCTTGGAAATACTTAATAGAGGAGTAATATTGTAACCTAAACACAAGTATCGCGTGTTGAGCGAACAGAAAAGGCCGCGCGCTGCTCGCTTCCACACTAGTCTCTGCTGCTGACTGTGCAGCACGGTATGCTGACTGCACAGCGTGCCAGCAGCGAGAATTGTGTGCATTGTGACATAGTCGCACTACATTTCTGCTGCACTGGACTACCAAAGACCACTCATACTCCAAGCGGACTACTGGAAGAATGTCCATTCTTTTGGCATTCAAATCATTACTATGTCCGTTTGATGGAAAGAGTGAAGTGTCAGAATTGAGTCACGGGAGATGGAGGGCCTGACGTCACCCGCAACAGGTGTCCGCTCCCAACATCCCCGTGACGTCGCCGTCTGTCGCCACGCGTGACGCGACCCTCGCGCCGACTCAGCCTACTTCGTACGACGCATATTATGCAACTGGTATCAACTTTTATGAAAACAAACGAGGTAGGTCCTGGAATACACAGTGACCGAAAGAAAAGTTAATCTCATTTATTTGAGATTCTGTGAGATACGGACAACGAGTAGGAGCGAGCTGCCGCGTGAAGTGTTGAAACTGGGCCATGGAGATAGGCCTAAGTATATATTTATCAGAGTTATGAAGCTCTCCAGCTGAAGTTAATCTACATAGCTATTTAAACCTTGTCCAAGTCCATGTAACGTACTCGCCTAGAGTTACGTAGCAATAGACGCCCCCTACTCTCAGCGGCGCAGAGTCCTGACTCCGACACGTAGAGGCTTCGCGAGAGAATCGACCTCGTGTGCGATGGATACAATGACGGGCCGGTGCGGCTGACGCCATCTATTACAATCGCTGTGAAATAAGAATACGACGATCGGTGAGTATTTGACTAGCCGCAGCAAAGTGTCCGCGTGCAGGGAGCAGGCGGCGTGGTGTCGTGCTTGGACAATATTACGCCCCCACGTGCGTGTGAGTACGAGTATATCTGACGACGCACGAGGCGGGCGAGGAGCCGAGGAGCGCTGCTGAGTCGAACTCGTTTAACCCACATTGCGGTAATGAGTTCCGCGTGGAAAGCGGCCTGCGGCTGCCGCGGAGGCGCGCGGCGGGGGGGGGGGGGGGGAGCGGCATTGGCCACGTTCAAACTTCAAAAGTCACCAAACTAACCAAACAGAAACTACTTACTAGGTGTTACTAGCAACAGAAAAGGTCATCATGATCACGAGCAACCACTATAAACCTAGACCTATAAACGAGACCTGCGCTCACTACTGAGCGCAGGTCTCGTTTATAGGTCAGAAAAAGGTTATTATAGTCGATAGTCCACCACGCTGCCAATGCGAATCGGTAGACCTCACACACATTTGAGAACAGTATGTGGAACTCTCGGGTGTGCAGGTTTCCTCACGATGTTTTTGATTGATTGATGATTTGGTAGCAGTCGCCAGTGACCGCGCGCCGCTCGGCTGGCGCCAGAGCTACTGGTTCTGGTTAGCAGACTAGGGGTTTTTATGGTTTACTGATATTCCTAGTTTCCCGTAAGCTCGAGCAAACTCAAGCTTTCGTATTGACATGGTTTTGCTTTAACTTGAAAACTAAATGTCGGATTTCAGTATACAAACTTTCTAAGTACCTATCAGTATTTATCACACGGTCTGTCTTAAATTGAAAATTGAAGATAATCCGGGGTTGCTTCTAGGCGTAGGCAAACAATGTGGCCTGTTCTATTGCACACAGATTTATTCGTAGATGGATATATTGTATCAATATGAACCATAGATAACTCAGAACTGCTGAGCCGAATTTCTTTCAAAGTGCCCTGTCGTATACCACGATATCCTGTCCCTCTGTTTGTCTGCTCCATTGATCTGTATAGCGACAAACTATCTAAATTTAAATTTAAATTACTTAGTTTATCATAGTTACTTGTTAGATGTGATAATTTTATAATTCTATGCATGATGTAACTACCTGTAAATCAGGTTACATGACTGTTTACCATTTTAGCCCGTAACTATATTTAATTGAAAATTGTCTTTTATTCATGTTGGTAGTTCAGAAATAAATAAATATTATATCGTCGGGCCGGTCGGTAAAGATTATTTATTATTCAATTTCCTACCATTTTGCACACTTAATTCAAAAGAATCTTCATCTTGGAAATGTTCAACTAATGAATTAGACTGACGATTATTAGGTACATGAATTTAAGCTTGATTATTTAGATTAGCGTTTGGCGCCAGGGCTGGCAGGGTCCGCGTAAATGAAGTGTTATGCGGTTGCACCTCGGTTTCGCAGAGTAAGTATTAAGGAAAGGATGTGTTCAACAGAAATTAGACACAAATAATATTATATGGATAGTGACTGGTAGACTGTAGTGGTGCTGGTGTCGTAGGCGATAAGCGGCGCGTGCGCGGATTGAGGTCTGCAATGAGCGAGCGCGGTGCGGGGCGAGGCGCACTCCTCGCCCCGCGCCCCTCCGCCAGCAGTCGCTAGTCAGTAGTCAACTAGTCAGTCGCAGCAACGATGTGCCACGCGGTTGTCCTGGGCGTGCTATTTTCGCTTCCGTCATATCTTTACTCCGCCGTTCCGTTCAGGTGAGCCGCGGACGCCGAGCGAAATAACCTTCACGGGGAACACTGTGTATCTGCACGGTCGCACGTTAGGTACTCGTTTTAACGTGGATATTATTTTCACCTCGAAAAACGGATTTATTTATCTGCTACACGGATATTCGGTGTGTTATCTTCGTTTCGTTAGTGTACATATTTTTGATATATGTAGTAGGAAAATGATTGTCACACAGTGTTTATTGGGATCGTTGTGAGTTGTGACCGCGCTGGCGGTGGCGGGGCGTGCGGGGCGAGCACCTCGGCGCCCTCGATGAATCACCGGTGCGCCGAGGTGCATTATGTCGGCGGGCGCGGGGCCAGCTCGCACGGTTTCCGCGCCTTTACCGTGACGGCCTTCGTGACGTTCGGTGAGAGCGCGACCTCGAAGGCGGGCGCCGCCGAGCTGCCGGGAGGAGCTCCAATGGTTCCTTTCCGTATTATCGGCGCTGCTGTGGAAGTTAGTGACGTGCGTGATGTGTACCTACAAAACGGACAGGAAACGGACTACGGAAGGGTACCTATTCCGAACCAGTGGTAGATTCATTTGACGATTTGTAAGCACTTGTAAAAGTTTATTTGAATAAAAAATATTTATATTCTATTCTATTCAAAATAATAGGTACTTACTTATATAGTTTGGTACGCATTAAAATGTTATATCTACATTTATTACATATTAATGTGAATGGCAAATAAAATAGCAGGTAGGTTGAGTACCTGATGTCTAGTGAGTGACGTCATCCGTGACCACCGGCACTGCGCGGCGCCAGCGAGACCGCCGCCGGCCGGTGTGTTACCGGAATCTTCCACGGACCCCTTTAATATCAAAGTTCAGTGATGGTTCAGCGGGAACACCGCCGAAGGCATATCATTGTGCGCGGAAGAAATGATCTTACGAGCCAAAGTATGCCAAGAGCCCCGGTGCTGGTGTTGAGCCTAAACCACAGAATATATTATTATAATAGTACTAACTTTATTGAATCTAACACTATCCCACTCCTCCCCCTATCCTACCTGAGCATTTTTGTGGTACACTTTACTGAAAAACTATCACGCCTATAGATTTGTGCTTTAACATAGTAATTTAACTTCATATCCACATGTGTTATCTGTCAAAAAAATATAATTTTATAACCATTAAAAAAATGAACATTAACAATTTTGTATTCATTGGACAGAATGTTATTGTACTACTAACGCCATCTGTTAGAAAACTAAAGAGTTAACATCGCTGCAACAGAACTTATTACCCGTTAGAAAAACTACGCGAGCCCTCACAAAACTCGGCTTTTTGCTAGTATTATTTATTTGCAAAATAATTCCACGCCGTGTCCTTGTGTTAGTATAGCTGCTACGTTTATGGTCAGAAAGTCAGAACCTCTTATAATGTCATCGGTCAGTCCTCGTTGTTTTTACAATACAATTCTTTATTTGCATAATGTGTGAACATAAGATGGTACTTAAATATAATTTTTACAGTCCAGCTAGCGGTGTAAAAATATATTTTTACTTTCGTATGCACTTTTATAACTAGTGGTTCGCCCCGAACTGAGACCTCGCGGTAACGGTATCCCATGATTATTCATTCAACCGATACATGACGACCAAAACTGACATTATGCCCGTTTTCACCAAACATACCTAAATCATCCCCCACGTAGGAGTCTCTTTACGTTACGTACTCTTTACGCTCCTTAATACAATCCTAAGTCCTAACATCCGTCCCAATGTCCTTTTAGGTGTCCCGTACAGGATCGTGATAAAGAAGTTGACAGAAATCATCACCTAACTTATCATAGGTAGCCCGTAAAGGTTAGGGAACGTTAGTGAAAACATTGAATTATTATGTAGGTACTAACGAGTGAAAACGGGTTACGAGCATCTGTACAAATCGTCATCTATCGACGCGAATAGAAAATATACAAAATGTAGTAATTAATAGTTTATTGAAGTTTTATATTTATCTAAAGAATAATTTTAATTGAATAATATGTTATTATATTATGTACCTAAATAATAATGGTCGACGCAAAACTGTTTTTGGGATAGATCGTAGTCGTAACTCCTAGTTCCATGGAATAGTTAATGACTGCGCCATCTATTAGCATTATTGTGAAGCTATGTAAAAATTACTGATGCCCATTAAAAATTAAATGATCTCGTTTCTTTATAATATTCATATAACTTTAGTATTTGTTGTTCAAGTACAGGATACAAGTGAAATAAAAAAATAAGTTCAGCTTGAAAATACATAGCCGGTTTTGTTAGAGAGCGTCTTCAAGCGAGCGTATTAAATCTCCACTTTGAAAGCCCCGCATTTCGTGAATTTTAAGGGAAATATTAAAAAAAATATATTTTTGTACTCTGTTCAAAATTGTCTTTAAAAAGATATATTGCAAGTCTATGAAAGGCAACAAAAAATATTTTCCTTCGCATTCACTTCTATGAGAGCCCCCCTGAAATAAAGATTTTTATAATTTTTTATGCAATATTCGGCTGAAGGCCATCAGTTTACATAGGTATCATATCTAAATTTGAAGTAATTACGTTCAGTAATTCAAAAGTTATAAGGCTCTGACAGACGGACGGACGGACGGACGGACAGACGGACGGACGGACAAGTGCAAATTCACTCTAGTAGACTCAAGAGACCTCGCTTCGCTCGGTCAATTAATAAAAATAATGTGGTAGAAGAGCGTACACTTGGATAATGTTGATGTTTCTTGGTTTGGCCTCAATTCGAAGCAGCATGGTTCGGTTTGATTTTGGTACTAAGCTCACGGTTGTATTTAGACGTTTTGTGTTTAAGATCACTCCTACTCCATGCTTGTTGGAGGAGTCTTCATCACCAGAGTATAAATAGTGTAATCTTCGTCTATTCTCTGCTTACCATTGCCTGTTCATCGCACTTCACTTAGTCCCAAGATATCAATTTTCAGGCGTTTCATTTCTTTGCATACATTGTAGATTTTTTCTGGACTCTTCAAACTTCTCACATTCCACGTTCCTAATCTCAGCTTTATATATTACTAGCTGACCCGGCGAACTTCGTACCGCCAACTTATCTATATTATAAATAAAACAAATAACTATTTAAACTATCCTATCTTTCAAGTTGGACCAAATTACAGATAGTTACGAAGTTTGATCAAAATCAGTTAAGTAGTTTAGGAGTCCATCGCGGACAAACAACGTGACACGTAATTTATATATATTAAGATAAGATTAATAGATAACTTGGCATAAACAAAAGCACAAACTCTGTGCTGCTCGTTACATCTTCTTCTTCTTAATATATATAAATTACGTGTCACGTTGTTTGTCCGCGATGGACTCCTAAACTACTTAACCAATTTTGATCAATCTTCGTAACTATCTGTAATTTGGTCCAACTAGAAAGATAGGATAGTTTTTTTTATTAAGATAATTTATTCGTTTTATTCATATAGGTAAGTTGGCGGTATACGAAGTTCGCCGGGTCAGCTAGTAATGTATAAATTATCTATACAAATTTTGATTTTGGTTTGCTGTAACGTGCTTTGTACTTTGTGACGATGTGCAGCAATAAACTGGTCTTATCCGAGGATTCATGTATAGGATTGTTATTATTTAGTGTGTTGTATTATTTATCAGTGAATGATTATTCGAAGAAATTACGTTCAGTACTTCAGAAGTAATAAGGCTCTGATAGACGGACGGAGTGCAAGTAGACTGAGACCTTCGCTTCGCTCGGTCAATAATATTATTATTGGATAATTATGTGTGTCGCGGAATAGCGGCTTGTAGGTACTTACTTATACACATCGTGCGTCGGCTAGATGAGCAAAACTTTTTTGAAAACATTATAAAGTCGAATGAATGGATCCAGTTTGTTTGTCGAGGTCCCTAAGACGTCACGTTGACCGGCTGTATGTGTTGGTGTCGGCAGGAAGGCGCGGCGCAAGGAGCGCGACGGCGAGGCGGCGGGCGACCCCAAGCTGTACCTGCAGGAGGCGCTGCTGGAGCGCAAGCTGCCCGAGCTGGACATGCGCCAGCTGGTGGAGCTGCCGCACGGCCTCGACTACAACGAGTGGCTCGCGTCGCACAGTGCGTATGACGTGTCCGCCCCCCCCCCCCCCCTACACCCGCCCCCACACCCCGCTAACCGCGCGCCGTGTTGCCGCAGCGCTGGCGCTGTTCGAGCACGTGAACCTGCTGTACGGCGCGGTGTCGGAGTTCTGCTCGGCGCGCGCGCCCGCCTGCGCCGACATGTCGGGCCCGGGCGGCCGCACCTACGCGTGGTACGACGAGCGCGGCAAGAAGTCGCGCGTGGCGGCGCCGCAGTACGTGGACTACGTCATGACCTACACGCAGAAGACCGTCAACGACGAGAGCATATTCCCCACTAAATACGGTGAGTGACGAACTTACCTGCGACTTTTGTAAACCCCGCAATGTAGGCTTACCGAAGGCACAGGTATAAAAGGGTGGTTAGATCTTCCTCACTGGATGAAATCGCAAGGTAAAGTACCTTGCAATTTATTTTTTTTATTTTTTTATTTATGAGTGTAAATGTTCGCGAAAGATCTGTCTATCGGACAGAGCCAGCTGACGCGGCTGAAAACTGATGACAGCCGTCTCGTCTCTTCTCGACCTGAGGTCTTGGGAGAGGTTGAGAAGTTCTATGTACAGTTATATACCACGACACAAAAACCTGTTGAAGATTTGGCCAAAGATCCCAGAGCCAAACTGACCCGACACTATACTGAAGATATCCCGAACGTCAGCCTATACGAGATTAGTATGGCTCTCAATCAGCTCAAGAACAGCAAGGCGCCTGGTGATGACGGAATCACTGCGGAACTCCTAAAAGCGGGTGGAAAACCGTTACTTAAGATCTTTCAGCGACTGTTCAATTCCGTCATTCACGAGGGTATAACGCCGGAAGCATGGCACAAGAGCGTGGTGGTTCTGTTCTTCAAAAAGTGTGATAATACCTTGTTGAAGAATTATAGACCCATCTCGTTGTTGAGTCATGTTTATAAGTTGTTCTCGAGAGTCATTACGAATCGTCTCGCTCGTAGGTTCGACGACATCCAGCCTCCCGAACAAGCCGGATTCCGGAAAGTCTTTGGTACCATAGATCATATTCATATCATCATTCAGGTTATACAAAAGACGGAAGAGTATAACCGGCCACTTTGCTTAGCGTTCGTGGACTATGAGAAAGCCTTCGATTCGGTGGAAACTTGGGCTGTGTTGAGGTCGCTGCAGAGATGCCGGATTGACTAACGGTATATCCAAGTGTTGAAGTGCTTGTATGAAACACCACAATGTCAGTACGTATACAGGACCAGACTACGAGGCCAATCCACTTGCAGCGTGGAGTGCGACAGGGAGACGTAATCTCTCCAAAGCTCTTTACCGCTGCGTTGAAGGACGTCTCTAAGCTTCTGGATTGGAACGGGTTTGGCATCAACATAAACGGCGAGTACATCACTCACGTGCGATTTGCCGATGACATAGTAGTCATGGCAGAGACTCTGAGAGACCTCAATACAATGCTCAACGGTCTCAGCAGGGTTTCTCAACAGGTGGGCCCGAAAATGAACATGAGCAAGACGAAAATCATGTCCAATGCTCATGCTCCGCTCCACCCAGTAATTGTTGAGAACTCTGCACTCGAAATTGTCGACGAGTATATAGACCTGGGACGCACAGTCCAGCCAGGTAGGTCCAATTTCGAGAAAGATTTTTTGCTAAGTAAGAAGTGATTATGGAATAGTGCATTCTTTTTTTTTCTTGAAAAGGAAATAGTACTGCATTTATGTATATTTAAATCTTATCCATTAACTTTACAATATTCACTAATTCGATCTAAATCTTCCTGTAAGCTAAAACAGTCTTTTTCAGTCCTAATTATATTGAAAATTTTTGTGTCATCTGCATACAAAAGCAGATGAGAGTTTTTAATACAATTTGTAACGTCATTTATAAAACTAGTGGTTCGCCCCGAACTGAGACCTCGCGGTAACGGTTTCCCATAATTACTTATTCATTCAATAGATACATGACGATCAAAATTGACATTATTATTATGCCCGTTTTCACCAACCATACCTAAATCATCCCCTTTGTAGAAGTCTCTTTACGTAGGTAGCCCCTAAATACAATCCTAACATCCCATAAATGTCATTTTCACCTTTAGTTGTCCCGTAGAGGTTTGTAATAACAAAGTTGACAGAAAGTGTCAACTAACTTAACATATGTAGCCCGTAAAGGTTAGGGAACTGTTATAGTGAAATCCTCAAGGCCTCAATCAAACTTAGGTATAGTTTTTTGGAACATTCAAATTAAATTACTTGTACACAGCGTCAACTATCGACACGATCAGAAAACATGTAAAAACAAACTGCAACGTGAAGTTTTATTGATGTTTGCTAAATGACTAAATAATAATTTTAATTGAATATATTATGTTACATATAAGCTGCATTTTCTATATGAGATGAGAGCGCCATCTATTGACATCATTGTGAAGTTCTGTTGTTGCTGCTCATTAAAAGTTAAATAATTTAGTTTCCTTATTACATTTATCTAATTTTAGTATTTGTTGTTCAAGTACATGATATTACGCTAAAATTATAAAACTTTCAAGCCCCAGCTCTCAATGGTTATTCCGTTGTGAGGTCAAATATAATCTCCACTTTGAAAGCCCCCCATTTCGTCAATTTTAGGAAAAAAATTAAAAAAAAAATACTTTTGTACTCTGTTCCAAATTATCTTTAAAATGACGTATTGTAACGCTATGAAAAGCAAAAAATTTTTTTTTTCGTCGCTTTCGCTTCTATGAGAGCCCCCCTGAAATAAAGATTTTTATAACTTTTTAAGCCATTTTCGGCTGGAGGCCATCGGTTTACATATTATATCTAAAATTGAAGTAATTACGTTCAGTAATTCAGAAGTTATAAGGCTCTGACAGACGGACGGACGGACGGACGGACGGACAAGTGCAAATTCACTCAAGTAGACTCAAAGACCTTCGCTTCGCTCGGTCGAATATTAAATAGTAAAGGTCCGAGGTGGGGGCCGAGGTGAACGCCAGACGTTATGGGTACAAAGGTGGAAGTATACCCTTTGACTGCCACTGCTTGGGTACGCTCACGCAAGTAGGATACGAGCCATCTCAGGAGGTCCCCGTGTATACTGATCGTCTCCAGTTTGGCAGTTAAAATATCATACGGTATTTTATCGAAAGCCTTGGAGTAATCGGTATACACGACGTCAACCTGGAAACCAGTATCCATTGCATCTAAGGTAACATCTAATAATTCACAGAGGTTGGTTTCTGTGGAGCGTTTATTTATGAAACCATGTTAAGACTGCGTTAAAAGCGGGCGTACTGCTGGGAATAACTTGTCGTATATGTTTTTTTCAAACAGTTTGGGGATGATAGATAATTTAGAAATACCCGGTAGTTTCTTATTATGAATGTGGACGATTATAGAACGTTTCCAAGTGTTAGGCATAACACCGAATCGCGAGGAACTTTGGAATCAAAGCGTTAGAGGCACAGATAATTGATTGCTACATCTTTTAAGGAATAAAGGATATATAACATCATCACTGCCGAGCGCGGTGCAGTGAGCGCATCTAGGCCATAGTCCACACCGATGCCGAGTTCAGATTGGCAGACTGAGAACGTCTTTTTAACCCCCGATGCGATATTGATACGATTTTTTCTGTTCGAAAGCTAATTGAGATGGATCTTAGCATTATAATTTATGAAGTTATCTGCTCAGGTGTTTGAAGACCGTCAGGGCATTTCCTACTTGATTATAGGATCGTACAAACTTTAACTGGTGCGATTGATTTGGGTGTACTGTTACTTCGGATTATTTCCAAGGCATGGTAACGTTGAGCTGATGCTGCAGCATCAAGTAGTCGGAGTATACGACCGCCCGACGAGGGCGAGGTGGTCCTCTCTTTTGAGATAACACCCACCTCGCTCTCATTGCAGGTTATTTGGTAATCAGTAATCACATAGTTATTTCGTATATTCGTCTCGCTCGTGGGTTTGACGACTTCCAGCGTCGAACGAACTCGATCCTTCGGATATCGGATGATTCTGATCGGATAAAACAGGAATGTGATAGAAAAAAGACTTTCGAGTTTATTATCATAGTCACTAGCCGGCCGTGGGCTGCACGCGTTGCATCGGGGACACAATGTACGTAAGAAAGAAAGAAAGAAAAACTATTTTTTTGTTCAGCACCATTTATACAAAATTAAGAAATTAAGAGAACAATTGTATGTGACCAAATATAGGTCTCCCACTCAGCATAATGCTGCAGCAAGCTGCAGCGCTCACAATTATAAAGTGTATATTATATGTAGGTGTGCGTGCGTGTTCGCAGCGAACGAGTTCCCGGCGCACTTCGGCACGGTGGTGCGGCGCGTGGTGCGGCTGCTGTTCCACGTGGTGGCGCACCTGTACGCGGCGCACTTCCGCGAGCTGGCGCTGCTGCGCCTGCACGCGCACCTGCACCTCACCTTCGCGCACCTCACCGCGCTCGACCGCCGCTTCGCTCTGCTCGACCACAAGGAGACCGAGGTGCGTACTGCGTAGGTATAGCGAACGAGTTCCCGGCGCACTTCGGCACGGTGGTGCGGCGCGTGGTGCGGCTGCTGTTCCACGTGGTGGCGCACCTGTACGCGGCGCACTTCCGCGAGCTGGCGCTGCTGCGCCTGCACGCGCACCTGCACCTCACCTTCGCGCACCTCACCGCGCTCGACCGCCGCTTCGCTCTGCTCGACCACAAGGAGACCGAGGTGCGTACTGCGTAGGTATAGCGAACGAGTTCCCGGCGCACTTCGGCACGGTGGTGCGGCGCGTGGTGCGGCTGCTGTTCCACGTGGTGGCGCACCTGTACGCGGCGCACTTCCGCGAGCTGGCGCTGCTGCGCCTGCACGCGCACCTGCACCTCACCTTCGCGCACCTCACCTTCGCGCACCTCACCGCGCTCGACCGCCGCTTCGCGCTGCTCGACCACAAGGAGACCGAGGTGCGTACTGCGTAGGTATAGCGAACGAGTTCCCGGCGCACTTCGGCACGGTGGTGCGGCGCGTGGTGCGGCTGCTGTTCCACGTGGTGGCGCACCTGTACGCGGCGCACTTCCGCGAGCTGGCGCTGCTGCGCCTGCACCTCACCTTCGCGCACCTCATCGCGCTCGACCGCTGCTTCGCGCTGCTCGACCACAAGGAGACCGAGGTGCGTAGCGCGTTTGGCTTGGCAAAAAAAAGAGTAGAGAAAATAGGCGCCAGTATCGCTTTATCTTGAATCTAGCAATACGCTTTAGGTTGCTAGATTCAAGATAAATTAGCGAAATTACAAGAATAAAGAATCCTCAAATTCTGATGACTATGAAAAGTTATGTGCGGTCATACATAAAAACATCCTACTAATATTATAAATGCGAAAGTTTGTGACGATGGATGTATGGATTGATGGATGGATGGATGCTTGTTACTCTTTCACGCGACAACAAATGAACCGATTTGGCTGAAAGGAATGGAGATAGCCCCTAAATGAACTTATATAATCTAGAATAGAATAGAATAGAATATTATTTATTCATTGACATGAAAACAAAATATAATAAACAAAATGGAAATACACATGAAAATGGAAAAACAGAAAGTAATTACAATCTAACTTAACTAGTGTCTACTATATGTCATGCCTAATCTATCCTTACCTTGCAGTTCCCATCTTACTAATGAGTACAATAGGGCACTTAGCTATGAAGTGGAAGCTGGTCTCTTCCTCACCAAACTCTGGACAGGATTGGTCTTCTTTAATTCTCATTATTGTGAGATGTCTATTTAGCAAACAGTGTCCAGTTGCTATACCTATTACCAATGCAATATAATTTCTACTTTGTGACATAATTTGTCTTGGCTTCTTTTTATCGAATGATTTCAGGAACAATTTCGATTGTCTGTATTGAATCGAGTTGTTCCATCTCGAGTTCGATTCTCTTTCCACGATTCCCTCTATCACTCTTTTGGTAATCGTCTACGGAATGGGTAGACAAGGCTCAGATCCATGAAATTCGTTCCTCAAATACGTTCCCTCAAATATGCTTGAGCGAAGCAATGGCTGGGTCATGCGTCATGCTCGTGAACGGGTGCCACCAGCGGCAATGGGGCTACTTTCTGTCTGCCCGTCTTAACGTGTTGAATTATAATTAGAAATAATTACCTATGCTTTTGTGGAACTTCCCCTCATTGTGGAAACTCTGCATACATAGAATAATATCTATTAAGTATATTGTAAAAGTATTTTGAAAAGAGCAACTGCCGAGTTTCTTGATGGTTCTTCTCGGCAGGAACGGCATTCCGAACCAGTGGTAGACTCATTGACGATTCAAAAGTACTTTGTAAAAGTTTATTTGAATAAAAAGCATTTCTATTCTATTCTATTCTATTGGATACTTGCTCCCATTCGAGCTAGTTCATCTGCTTCTCATTACCGATGTTCCCTTGGTGTCCAGGAACCCAAGCAATCGTCACGTTTGTCTTTTCAGCTAGTGAGTTTAATGAGTGAGTGAGCCGAAGTGGTGTCCTTTCTTTCCAGAGCTTTTATTGCGGCCTGGCTGTCACTATATATAATAATTCCTTTTGTATCAATACCTACAATATCCATCAAGCCAATAGCACACTGCATGATCGCATACGTCTCGGCCTGTAATATGCTCGTAAATTTACCTAGGCTGATTGCCTGGTCCTTATCCGGAATGGTGCTATTAAATATTCCAGCACCACTGAGCTTAATGGATTCCCGCCTTGATTCGTCCGTTACAATGATGACAATGATACCTTCGCTGGCGGATTCTATCTTTCATTCTTCTTTCGTTCCTATATGCACTCTATATTTCTTATCGAAGATGCGCTGTCTCGTAATGAGATCATTATTAATGATAATCATAGACAGTTTATCTCCGTAAATCTTTTCTAACTCAGTATGTCCTTTGTTCATGAAATTGCCTTTCCATTGTGTCGACAGTTTCATTCTATACCACTGTTCTAACGCTCTTCTTTTGGCTAACAAATCCAGAGGGTAAAGACCTAGAATAACCCCCAGTGCCGCAGATGGTGTTGTCCGCATGGCACCCGAGACCTTCAGTGTGGCTATTCTTTTTACTTTAGTCCGTTCTTTGCTATTTGTTGATGTTGCTGCTTTATGCCACCAAATAATCTCTCCGTATATAATTCTTGGTAGTATGATGGCCATATATATCCATTTGATTACACACGGCTTCATACCTCAGGGTCTTCCCACTGCTCTTCTGCATTGTATGAGAGTTATTTTAGCCTTCGAGCATAGTTCCTCTATATGCCTACTAAATCTAAGAGTATTATTTAGCAGCACCCCTAGATATTTAATTTCTTTAGCCAATTCTATCTCTACACCATCAATTGCAATCGGTTCAAAGTGCGCTATTTTCCTTCGTTTGGTAAAAAGTACTAGCTTTGTTTTTGTAGGGTTGACATTTAGACATTTATCCCGACACCATTTCATAGTAGTCTTAATACCAATACTCATGATATTCCAGACTGTAGTCAAGTCTTTTCCTGTGACTAGGAATACTCTGTCGGCAGAATAAGCCAGAAGCCTGCATGTACCTAAATCTTTATATTGATTTTGACTATCAACAAAAGACACCATAACAGAGGTGATAAGCATCCTCCTTAAGGAAAACCTCTAGTAGATTTAATTGACCGAGCGAAGCGAGGTCTCTGAGTTAACTAGAGCGATTTGCACTTGTCCGTCCGTCCGTCCGTCCGTCTGTCAGAGCCTTATAACTTTTGAATTACTGAACGTAATTACTTCAAATTTAGATATAATATGTAAACCGATGGCCTCCAGCCGAAAATGGCTTAAAAAGTTATAAAAATCTTTATTTCAGGGGGGCTCTCATAGAAGCGAATGCGAAGTAAAAAAAAAAATATCGCGTTACATAAAATTGTTACGTATCATTTTAAAGATAATTTTGAACTGAGTACAAAAATATTTTTTTTTTTAATTTTTCCCTTAAAATTGACGAAATGGGGGGCTTTCAAAGTGGCGATTTTATACGCTCGCTTGAAGACGCTCTCTAGGAAAATCCGCTATGGATTTTCAAACTGATTTTATGTTTTTAGGTCACTTATATCCTGTACTTGAACAACAAATACTAAAATTATATGAATATTATAAAGAAACGAAATTATTTAATTTTTAATGTACATCAGTAATTCATATAGCATCAACATAGCTTCACAATAATGCTAATAGATGGCGCAGTCAGTAACTATTCCCATGGAACTACGAGTTACGACTAACGACCTATCCCAAAAACAGTTTTGCGTCGACCATTATTATTTAGTTACTTATTATAATACAATAATTGTATTGTAATTTTTTTTGTACCATATTATTCAATTAAAATTATTTTTTAGTTAAATTTTAGTTAAATATTGTATATTTTCTATTCGCGTCGATAGATGACGATTTGTACAGATGCCCGTAACCCGGTTTCACTCGTTAGTACCTACATAATAATTCAATGTTTTCACTAACGTTCCCTAACCTTTACGGGCTACCTATAAGTTAGGTGATTGATGTTTTCTGTCAACTTATTTATCACGATCCTGTACGGGACACCTAAAAGGATATTGGGACGGATGTTAGGACTTAGGATTGTATTTAGGAGCTACCTACGTTAAGAGACTCCTACTTAGGGGATGATTTAGGTATGTTTGGTGAAAACGGGCATAATAATAATGTCAGTTTTGGTTATCATGTATCGATTGAATGAATAATCATGGGATACCGTTACCGCGAGGTCTCAGTTCGGGGCGAACCACTAGTGGTATACTATTCTCAACCTAGTTCAGGAGTTATCAGGCGATACTGTAGCATGATCCACATTTCTACAGCATGCTCGATGTCGTCTCTCTGAAATGCAGCTTTTATTGCTTTTCATTTGCTTTGTCAATTGCCCCTTCAACATCGAAGAAACACCCAAGAGCGAACTCCTTGTTATTTATTGATCTTTCAATTCTGACCACTAAATTATGGAGGGCAGTTTCAGTAGATTTGCCCGTCAAATATGCGTGTTCATTAATGTGTAATGGTAGAATACTTGAGTCTAGTTTGGATCTCATATGCCCATCTATTATCTTTTCCAAGGCTTTCAGTATGAAAGACGACAGGCTTACATTGAAAAGATTTTGCTTCATGATAAGTTTTCTTTGCTGGCTTAGTTATGAATACCGCTTTGACCCTGCACCAGTTGAGAGGTAAGTATCCACTAGCCAGGCTTGGTCTAAATAATGCTAGTAATATTATGTCTCCAATATGTTTGTATGCTACTTGCAGCATTTTCGGAAAGATGCCATCCGGTCCGGCTGCCTTGTATGGAGCAAAAGAATGTATATGTTCTAGTTGTTCTTTGGTTATGATGTTCTCCGCTGCCAGCCAAAAATAGTTGGCGTTGGGAACTTTTGGGGTAACTTCTTCAATGCCTATTTCCTGGCACTCTGGAAAATGTGCTTCCAACATTTTGCACAGTATCAGTTTAGGATCAGATACTAAATCATTGTCTATTTTGATACTTCACAGTTTAGGCAAGCACTCTCAACAGGCGGGCAGATTCAGGATGATCTGTTATACCCTCGCAGTATGAGTGCCAGCCATTCCTATCTTCTTTCCTGCACTTATTACTGAATTCAGTTCTTATTTTCCTGTAAAGTCCCCAGCTTTCTGTCATTCTTTTTTAGGGCGACTCTAAGGGCTCTACAAACTCTTTTCCTAGTTTTCTTTAGCTCATTGTTCCACCAAGGTTGACCTTTTCCTGCCCTTATCTCTCGATTACGTTAGCTTTCAAACAGAAAAATCAAAATCAGTCTGATTTATTCTATTTGGGATTTATGATTCTGATTTGTTGGGGAGCTATGAGGGAACAAACAGACACACACACACCAAACTTATAACACCCCTCTTGTTTATCGGGCGTTAAAAACTGGAGATAACAACCCGAGCCAAAGCCGAATTGTGCCGAGCCGACTCGAAAATGTCAATTCAGCGAAGGTGGTGCCAAATGGAGTACGGTACTGTGGAGTGTGGACGAACTAGACAACGGGCTTGTGGAACCTGGCCATAGAATGGGGTCTGAGTTCTAGAAAATCCTGTCCTGCATCGTTCAAAGAGAACTAAACAGTTCTAGACCCATACTACGAAGCTCATCTTAGCTGAAGTAAAACCAGAAATGAGTATAGCCCATGTTTATAGCCCCAGTAAAGATGCAGCTTGCATTTGTCCGTTGTGCAGGTTCTCCGCGACCTGGAGGTGGCGCTGCGGCTGTCGGAGCCGGCCGGCTCGGCGGAGGGCGGCGCGGCCGAGGACGCGTCGCCGCGGCGGCGCTCGCCCGTGGTGACGCAGCCGCTGTCGTCGGCGTGACCGCCGCGCCCCCGCCCCCGCACCCGCACCCGCACCCGCCGGCTCGGCGTAGGGCGGCGCGGCCGAGGACGCGTCGCCGCGGCGGCGCTCGCCCGTGGTGACGCAGCCGCTGTCGTCGGCTTGCCCGCCGCGCCCCCGCTCCTGCACCCGCACCCGCCGGCTCGGCGTAGAGCGGCGCGGCCGAGGACGCGTCGCCGCGGCGGCGCTAGCCCATGGTGACGCAGCCGCTGTCGTCGGCTTGCCCGCCGCGCCCCCGCCCCCGCACCTGCACCCGCCGGCTCGGCGTAGGGCGGCGCGGCCGAGGACGCGTCGCCGCGGCGGCGCTCGCCCGTGGTGACGCAGCCGCTGTCGTCGGCTTGCCCGCCGCGCCCCCGCTCCTGCACCCGCACCCGCCGGCTCGGCGTAGGGCGGCGCGGCCGAGGACGCGTCGCCGCGGCGGCGCTCGCCCGTGGTGACGCAGCCGCTGTCGTCGGCTTGCCCGCCGCGCCCCCGCTCCTGCACCCGCACCCGCCGGCTCGGCGTAGAGCGGCGCGGCCGAGGACGCGTCGCCGCGGCGGCGCTAGCCCATGGTGACGCAGCCGCTGTCGTCGGCTTGCCCGCCGCGCCCCCGCCCCCGCACCTGCACCCGCCGGCTCGGCGTAGGGCGGCGCGGCCGAGGACGCGTCGCCGCGGCGGCGCTCGCCCGTGGTGACGCAGCCGGTGTCGTCGGCGTGACCGCCGCGCCCTCGCCCCCGCAGGGTACTTAAGAATCGTTAGAGGCCTTCCGCGACTCGGTCCGCTCGCCCGACTCGGTCGAGTACTTGACGCGTGTACGTTGCGTAAGTTGAAGATTGTTAACTCTATTGTAAATATTTCGATCTGTTAAGTAGTTTTAGGTGATTATGATTAGTTTATAACTTTGTGATTGCTTTGGTTGTAAATAAAAGTGATATTTGTTTAAATAATAAATTGAAAGCTTTATACCTAGTTTGATTTGGGTCCCTACTCCCTAGTCCATGTCACCGAGTGATGAGTGTCCTTGTGGAGTCGCGGGTCGGTATGAGTTCATACATTTCAAGTTCAACTCCAAAATTGATAGTAAAACATCAAAGAGAAATAGACCTTATTGGTTCATAATATTGTATCTACAGCCCGAAGTGGAAACATGACTGATTACATGCCTCCTGTAGGCACAACTTTAAACAGAGCCAGAGCCAAAACTATTTACGGATGGTAGTAAAATTGAGGGAAAAGTGGGTGCAGCCATCACCTGGTGGGAAGGCGGGCGCGAACTAAAACACCACTCTCTCAAATTGGGAAACCACTGCTCGGTATTTCAAGCCGAACTGTTAGCCATTTTACATGCACTCAGATTACTGAACAACAAAGCTGCTGGCGTTAAAGCTAACATTCTAAGCGACTCTAAATCAGCACTTCAGTCAATCGAGGATCCTAAAAATCTACACCCACTGGTGTTCGAAATTCGGAATACCCTTGAAGATCTGGAGAAGGGTGAAGGGGAAGTAAGAATGTTTTGGGTGAAAGCACACACAGGCATAGTCGGAAACGAGAGAGTGGATGAAATAGCAAAGAAAGCCGCGCTTACAAAAAGAACCGCTCACGTATATGACGCGCTCCCGGTCTCTTCGGCAAAGTGGCATATACGACAAGAGACCATCGACAAATGGCAGAATAGTTACCATCTTGATCAGTGTGGTGCGGTTACCAAGGTATTCTTCCCGGATATCCGCCAGGCCTATAAAACTCTAAAGAAAGTAGCTCTGAATAATCAGCTGGCTCAGCTTTTTACGGGGCATGGCAGATTTGGAGAATATTTATATAAATTTAAATTGAAGACTTCTCCCGCTTGTATTTGCGATGGTTCTAGCCCGGAGTCAATAATGCACATTTTATGCCAATGTCCAAGGTATATTAAACATCGGACAGATGCGGAGTTGATTCTGGGATGTACCATTACAGAAAATAGCCTACGCAGCTTGGTCGAGGAAGACAGTAGCAGGGGGGTGTTTCTAAAATTCGCCCTTAAGGTAGTTAAAATTGCTAATCGGGGGAACGGAAGCACCTCTGTGTAGCTGTTTTTTTTGTCTGTTTACTACAATGGAGGATTTAATTAGTCATTGAATAGTTATAGAGGAGAGACAAAGCGACTTATTTTGTTTTCTCTTTAGTTTTGTTTCATCATCATCATCATCATCTCAGCCTGCGGATGTCCACTGCTGAACATAGGCCTTTCCCAGAGAACGCCACCACACCCGGTCCTCAGCCTTCCTCATCCAGCCACTTCCCGCCACCCGCTTTATATCGTCGGTCCAACGTGCTGGAGGGCGCCCCACACTACGCTTACTAGTTCGCGGTCTCCACTCTAGAACTTTTCGGCCCCATCGGCCATCGCTTCTACGACAAGCATGGCCTGCCCACTGCCATTTCAGCTTGCTAATGGTTTGGGCTATGTCGGCGACCTTGGTTCTCTTGCGGATCTCTTCATTCCGTATCCTGTCCTTAAGAGAAACTCCTAACATAGCCCTCTCCATAGCTCTCTGAGTGACTTTAAATTTGTGGATCAAGCCTTTTGTTAGTGTCCACGTTTCAGCGCCATAAGTGAGGACGGGAAGGACACATTGATTGAAGACTTTCGTCTTCAGGCATTGAGGTATTGACGATGAGAAGACCCGACTTAATTTTCCAAATGCCGCCCAGCCCAGCCGTATCCTTCTGTTGGCTTCTTCGTCGAAATTGTTTCTACCCAGTTGTATGATCTGGCCAAGGTAGTTGTACTCTGAAACAATTTCGATTCCAACATTGTCGACGTTCACGGGTATCGGGACAACATGTTGATTGAACATAACCTTGGTTTTGTCTATGTTTATCCCAAGACCAACTCGTCTGGAAGAGCGGCTTAGGCTATTCAGCATCTGTTCCAGATCTTCTGGAGTCTCTGCCAGGATAACCACATCGTCGGCGAACCGCAGGTGTGAGATGTATTCGCCATTTATATTAAAGCCTCGTCCTGTCCAGTCCAGCGTTTTGAAGAGGTCTTCTAGAGCACTATTAAACAGTTTTGGGGATATTACATCCCCCTGTCTAACCCCCCTTCTCAAGTTTATTGGTTTTGTTTGCTGAGACTGTACTTGGACGGTCATTGACGCAGTATCGTAAATACATCGCAGCACCTCGATATAACGCCAATCGACTTGGCATCTCTGCAGTGGAACAGCCCAAGTTTCGATAGAGTCGAAGGCTTTCTCGTAGTCCACAAAAGCAAGGCAGAGTGGGAGATTATACTCTTCCGCCTTCTGTATAATCTGCCTTAAGGTGTGAATGTGGTCTACGGTGCTGTAGCCTTTTCGAAACCCAGCTTGCTCCGGAGGTTGAAAATCGTCAAGCCTTCGGGCGAGGCGATTTGTGATCACCCTCGAAAACAACTTATAAACATGGCTCAAGAGTGATATCGGCCGATAGTTCTTAAGAAGCTCCTTGTCACCTTTCTTAAAGAAAAGGATTACCACACTCTTGCTCCATGCTTTTGTCGTAGTTCCGTTTGCAATGACGTCATTAAAGAGCTCTGCTAGCTCTTTCAGGATCGGAGTACCTCCTGCACGTAGAAGCTCTGATGTGATGCCGTCATCGCCAGGTGCCCTGTTGTTTTTAAGTTGATTGAGGGCTATTCGCATCTCGCCAAGGTCAACGTCTGGGATGTCTTCGGTGTAGTGGCGGGTCAATGTCGCACGTTTGTCGTTCGTGTCTTGAGCCGCTTTTGGAGCTTTGGAGGAGTATAGCTGAGAGTAAAATCGTTCGATCTCCTCTAGGATCTCTGCTTGTGACGTCACGATTTTACCGACGGGGTTTCTCAACTTTGTTAAGTGGCTCCTCTCAAGTCGCTTAGCGAACACTTTCGAACCTCGATTTTGCTCGATCGCATTTTGTATAATGCGGGTGTTGGAGCACCGGAGGTCGAATCTTATTCGCTTCTTGACGCGCTTGTTCAAAGTATGCCACTGAGGCAGTGCTGAGGAAGTTTCCCGTCTCTGCTCCATAAGTTTACGGGTATCTTCGGAGATCTTTGACACCCTTTTATGGTCATTCTGACAGTATTTGCGCCCCACTTCACGAACGACACCTACGAAATTGGTGAATCGTTGGTCAATGTCCAAGTTGGTTTCCAACAGGTCGAACCGATTCTTGAGCTCAATTTGGAATTGTTCGGAGCTTACACTTTGCAACGGTTTGGGTCGGAGAGTTGACTTCATCAGACGTTGTCTCTCTAATTGCAGATCTATATTTAAGATGCCACGCACAAGCCTGTGATCGCTGCCGGTGTTAAACCTATTGATCACTGAGACATCTTCAAATATATACCTGCGATCCGTCGTGATAAAGTCAATCTCATTTTTAGTCACATTATCCGGACTATGCCATGTCCACTTTCTAGAGGGTTTTTCTTGAAGAAAGAATTCATCAGGAATAGCCCTTTCCGCTCCAAAAAGTGGACAAGCATCTGGCCCCTGTGATTTCTGTGACCAAAGCCGTGTGGTCCCACTTTTAATTCGCCATGTTCTTGTACTCCCACCTTAGCATTAAAGTCCCCCATAACGACATTGAAGTGAGTTTTGGTGGTGTTATCAAGAACCTTTGCAATGTCCTCGTATAAGGCCTCAACTTCGTCATCAGCATGTGTCGACGTGGGCGCATAGACTTGTACTATCTTAAGGGAGTATCTCTGATTAAGCTTGAGTATAACATATGCCACCCTCGACGACACACTACTGATCTCCAGTACGTTATTTCTGAGGACTCTATTGACCAAAAATCCAATACCTCCTTGTGAAGCCTGGTCGCCTTGCCGATAATAGAGCATATTGCCCGATTCCAGGGTTATCATGTCCTCCCCCTCTCTTCGGACTTCCGACAGCCCCAAAACATGCCATTTAATTCTGCTCAGCTCTATTTCGATTTCAGCGAGGTGTTCGTCCGCTCTCAATGTCCGTGTATTATAAGTTGCCAAATACATCCGATTTTTATGGTAGCTGTCCGAAACCCGGTGATTCTTTGCACCCCCTGCTCTACCGTGACCACGTCCGCTACCGTGAACGGGAATAGTAGGGCTGCCGGGGACTAGGGGCCGTTGTGTTGTGACGCTATTCATGGGAAGATATGCCTGTAATGGCCACGCTGGGCAGGCGTGTTGGCCATCGCAGGACCAGACTGCTTGCACCAGTGTCGCTGCTGCCCGACACCGATCTGCGTCATTTATTCCAGTCCAGCTCGTGTGAATGGTTATACCGCCATTATTCGGTCGTCATAGCCTCGTTCGTTAATCAGCAGGGGGCACCACGGGCAGGTGAGGTTGACATTTGGAGCACGAAGGTGGTGTTGCACTCCCTTACCCCCCTTAGTAGTTTTGTTTATTATTTTATATTTATATATGCAGCTATAAGTTAAGTTAGGAGTAATTAGTAAGTTGTTTTAGCACTTAGTTATTAGTTAAGTAATTATATTCTTCTAGTTTTAAGGTTGTTGGAAAATTAATACCAACAGGTTTACTTACCACTGAAATTAAAAAAAAAAAAAACAGAGCCTTTACATTACACTGGTAACGTACGTACATGTTAGAAGGTACAACTTTGCGCGAATTTTGTCACCACCATAGCCATCATATAGTGTCATTCAACAAAATTCGCCTCGTCTGAACCTGCTATAATAAATGAATAAATAAACATTTATTCATTCAAAAGGTCTTTAAGAATATACAGATTACAGATAAAAACTTAATCACTAAATAATTTAATAATAAATTGTTCCTAAATGTTAAAGCTGAAAAGGCTACTGCCTCAGCATAATATAAGGAGTATGAGAAGTTTAAAAGCAAGTTAAAAGAGTATCTTAAGTGGAATTAACGAATACCTTAATTAAATATTTCAATGTAAAACATTAACGTTTTTGTTGTGTTAAATACCTACCAACTAAATTAAAATGTTTACCTATTAGATACTTCTCATTGACATATTTTATATAATAATTGTGGTTTATTGACATTATAAATAATGAATAGTAACAGTTAAAGTATGTTGCGTACCAGGCATTGGCAAACTGTTTAAGCCAACTATATTTTTAAGACATTTGTTATTGTAACAGTTTATGCAACGAATAAATGAAATGAAATAATGCTGCAACATTAAAATGCTGAGCGCTGATTTTCAGGCATAGCCTCAAATGAAATCGCGAGCCAACCACTCGTGGAACACTCGGTTGGAACAAAGTTCCTTTTAATAATAAATTAATAATAAAAATAAAAATTAGGGAAAAATTCCACATGTAGAAATTATTTAAAAGAAAATAGAAAATTCAGTCTGTCGAGCTGGGATTCGAACCATCAACCTTATGTGACTGTAGAAACCACAAGGCTACGGAGATCTAATATTGTAGTGTGAAAATATTGAACACAATGGCAAATTCACATTCAAAAAAGTGTTGGTTCAATTTAGTCTTAATTTTTTCCATCTAGCCCCCTTTCACATCGCGCGATAAGGAAATACGTTCCAAATACAGATATTAACATGTGTTTCGGCCTTGGAAATAATTTGCTCCTTATAGTGCTAAGAGATTTAAGTACCTGAGTAACAAACACATAGTAAATAACAAACGAAAACTTTTTGATAAATAAATATTGTTATTTATCAACAAACTATTACTATTTAATATTATCTTATCAAATATTTTTATACAGTTTGCCAAACGATGTTCAAGTATCAAATTCGTCTGGGTATGCTATACGCATTTTGAAAAATAAACAAACTCGTAACCCTAACATATTCTCTAAATATTTATGTTTTCATGATGAAATCTTGCAAAACTTGCTTTATAACAACTTAATAAGATAATATTAACATTTATTTCACTGAATTAATAGAAATACCCGTAATACCAGCGGTTTTTCGGAAAATATTGTCAAGTTCCGACAAAATATTTCCCGCTTTATATTTCACAATAGAACGCCTATAAACCAACAATAAACTTCACCTCACTCTTCTCACTCATCACATCACCTCTTGAATTGAATTATGGATGGTTTAATATACATTAGTCGATTCATTTTATATATTTCGTACAATTTATCACAGAATTCTAAACTATGATACGAATTCCAAACTTTTCCAAAACAATTGACAATGAATGGCGTTTTAATATGTGCTGCCAGGAAAGAAAAAAAGTGTGTGTCAGTCATAGTGTATTATCTATGGTGTCAGCTCCGGCCTCCGCCTCCGACGCACGACTGGAGTTTACGCGCGATTCGGGTCCGAGCGCGCCCCGACCGACTTTCGCTTCGGGGATCCGATCGCTACACGCTCAGCTACCCGAAGCGAAAGCTCTTTCGCACGAAAACCAATCTTATTTACTCAACCTTAGGGTAGAAATTTGCATCGTTGTGAAAAACGTGACAGAAAAACGTAACGAGGTCATTGATAAATTGATTTTACTGCTCGGATTTTTCTCATACCGGGCGCCTAAAATCGATTCTTAAGGAGTAAACTCCAATAAACTCCAAAAAATAAGTTCCGTTTCTACTCTTTTTTGCCTAGCTTTATAGGCTGAAACCACTTGACAACAATCGATTCGGATATTGCCTATACAAAACTGTCATTTTCCATAGAGTCGTCTACGGATCAAATCGGCTTTTCATGACAGTTTTGTATGGGCAAAATCCGAATCGATTCTCACAAAATAAGTGATTTCAGCCATTAGGTCAGTTTCGTGTTTTATTTATTATTCTGTGCCACCCACAAAAACGTAGTCGTAATTCCTAGTTCCACGGGCGGTTGTCTGCCACAGACTAGGAACAATAAGGCTGGGACCACATCTGTGCGCATCAATTCACATTTTGTCCACAAAACTGTCATTTTTCCGTTTTTATGCGTACACGACTATGAAAAAGACAGTTTTGGACAAAAAGTGAATCGATGCAGATGTGGTTCCAGCGTATTGGGTATTGTCGCTGTCATATTAATTAGATATATATATCCTTCTCTATGCATATTAAGACAATGACCATAGATAATACACATGACAATGACGTCTAACTAAAAAACCTAAAAAAATACAAAAACGTAATTTTGTTAAAATTCACGTTCAATCAACAATTATAATACAAGCGAATCATGTTTCGTTTACCATTTGGAGAAAGAGTTGATCCCTTGGAGGAAAAACGTCAAGCCAGGGAAAATACTATCAATAGTATATTAACATTCTGTGTATTGTGTGCAGCTATTAGAATAGGTAAGTATCTGCTAAAAATAGTATTTTAACTTTTAACTACCTATTACCTAAAAAGCAGCTTTCCAACGCTTTGTTCCCAACGAGTCACACTGTAACCTGTCACACTGTGACTCGTTGGGAGAACTGCAAAATTATTCCCAATTATATGTTGGGAGACTTCTGAAATTATTCCCAACCAGTCACACTGTGACTCGTTAAGCCAACCTACTTTGCTTAGTGAAGGAGTGAAGGTTAAAAAAGCGTAGGAGGGAGGGGAAAAGGAGTAGACGGAGCTTAGAAACCCCTCCAATTTAATTTTTCATTTCAAACCAATAGAAAGAGAATTATTTTGCAAAGTTCCTGGTTACTGTGTGACTCATTGGAAACATACTTTGCCAACTCCAAGTATACTAAGTAGCAAAAAATGCATATGATACTTCAGGTTTTCTGCCTATAGCTCAGTATCTAGGTACATCAATATAAGAAATGTTGTGTTAAAAAAACAAAAGAAACAATTACTACCCACAATAATTCAAGGTTGATGTTGTGCCTGTTCATCAGAGGCCAAGCTCAGTCTGTGACATAGGAATATCATCTTTATATTTATTCATAAATATTTTTCCAGTAGGAGTTGGTATCCATGCAGCAAAAGCTATTCAAATACTACTGGCTCATAAAGCTAACTCTGTATGCTATTGATACAAAATATGATCACAATATATACCTACAACTCAGGTTTGTTCATTATTGATCTGTATATTGTTTGAAGCAGTGATAGCCTAGTGGTTAGTACTGTGGTCTCCTATTCAGGGGGGTCGCAGGTTCGATCCTAGGCACGCACCTCTGGCGTTTCTGTCATGTGCGTTTAAGAAATTATATATCACAAGCTTCAACGCTGAAGGAACATAAGGTGAGAAACAGAGCAAGCATAGAGCCAGGAGGCACTGGGCCAGTGTGGTGGACTATGGCCTATAACCCTTCTCTGAGAGGAGACCTGTGCTCAGTAGTGAGCCGTTGATGGGTGGCTGATGATGTTACATAGGTTAAATCGGCTTGGCATCCGGCTGCCCACAAAATAGTATAAAAACCTTATTACAATGTCTTCTAGGCAAGCGCGCTCCATCTTAGGCTGCATCTTCACTTACCATCAGGTGAGATTGCAGTCAAGCGCTGGTCTATATATTTAAAAAAAAAAAATAATAGCTTCATAATAATATTGTAAAATGATTATTTTGAAAAGAGCAACTACTGAGTTTATTGCCGGCTCTTCTCAGCAGAATCCGCTTTCCGAACCGGTGGTAGATTCATGAATTGTCATAAGAGCCACAGGTTGGCCTATGTGAAATAGTTTTGAATTTTGATGATTATATTGTTTGGTGGATGTCTGTTTAAAATAAAATAAATAAATAAAATGTTCTCCAGTTGCAGTTGAAATTTTACTTGAGCTGTTTCAAATTATTAAGTTTATAAGTTAAAAAAGCTTAAATATTAACAGCTAGAATGGTGCTTAAAGTTGAATTAATAAATAATTTTCTTACATTATTGTTGTGATTCAATGTTTCAACGTCTGAATAGGTATAATAGATATTATATTTTATTCAAGTAAACATTTACAAAGTGTGTTCAAATCTACCACTGGTTTGGCATTTGGTCCTTTGCATATTTTCTTACATCAATTTAATTCTGTTCCATGTGGTAAGCTAGTGATAGTGGTTTGTTTGGAAGAGATTTTAATAAGAAAATTTTGTTTGGTTTTAGCACCCCTGGTGATGGAGCATAGTGGATTTTGAGGAACATGGCTTGCATATAAGCTGAAATTTAATATTATGTATAACTAAAATAAATTATTTCAAGTCATTTTTATCTTTTCTTTGCCTTTTCTATCTTATTAAAACATAGATCTTACACATTTTTGAATGTAGGGACCAAATTAGGTGACTTGTTAGTTTAGATTTTCATACATTAATAAATAATTTCCTCATCACTAAGCAATGTTAAAGCGAGGAATAATTAGATGTTTGGCAGACTTTCAACACAAAACTGTCAGAACTAACTTAATCCTGAGAATAGCGTAGGTAACTCTGTGATGATGACACCGATCACCGACAGTCAGTAGTGCAGGCTGTAGGGATCCTACAGCTAATAGGGTCTATATTATAGTTTAACTCTAATATATATTATAACAATAATATCATACGAAACACTTCTTACTCCATGTTGCTGCTGATTTCTGACAACTGCAGCACAGCAGGTGGATTGATGAATTTCATGTGGGTAAACTCTACAATACACAATCCGCCTGCAGGCTCATTTTCAATTAAGGTATAAGGCCCTCTTGAAGACGTCAGGATAGGTTTAACCCAGGAATCAATTTTTAATTTTGACAGAAACTTAATTCGAAATCTGTCAAAGCAGCAGCTAACTGGGTTAAAAGGATAACCCGGCGTTTCTGCAAGCGGGCCTTATGTAGAGATGAGAACGGGTGGGGAGCAGGAGGGGAGAAATACAAATACATAGCATATTATGTAATAAATTACACTGAAGTTTATTCTCATCTTGAATACATATTGACCAATGTTACTTATTATAAGTTTGCATCATTTCACAACTTTTTATTACAAATCACTCCATCAACATACATTTCTCTTGTCTGAGGTTTTTTTTTTAAGTTTTCTGTTTATTTCGTTATAAAACCCTAAAATCTGATAATACAATGAAATTTAAGCATTCTTAGTTTATCCACTACATCCATTTAATATTGTAAATAAACAATCACGATCATAATAATAAAATTGATTTAACTTCTCGATAGATACAAGTATTTTACAATTTCAACTAAAACACGCTCGCGCGGGGCGCGGCGCGCGGGGGGCGGGCGGAGGCGAGCCGGTGTGCAATCATACGACGTTCCACGAACACTATACATTGTATACATTTTGTAAAAGTATCAAAATCGAGTAAAAGGTCTACAAAAAATTATCTCGAGATACTAACATTCGTTTACGTAGTTTAGTTTAACCTAAAATTGACCTATTTAACACCGAAGCTGGCGCACGCGCCTCGGCGTCCTGCGCGCCGAGGCGCGCGCGCTCTGCTCGGGCGCTAAAGGGTAACGAGGGGATCTATTTAAACTATTTGGCTTAATTATATTTATATGAGATGAGCGCAAATAAAAGCGGTGCGGTGCGGAGCGGCACTACTCGTCCGCCTCCTCGTCCTCCGACTCCTGCTGCTGCAGCCACGTCAGCCACGTGTTGACCTGCGACACGACACGACATGCGGCGTTACTGACTGACTGAGTATAGTGGCCGCACTACACGCCTCAAACAAAACCTCAATGAAAATTTCTAACTGGTGCGTTTTATACTTAAACTGTTCATACTAGTTCCTAGACTCGCTCGCACCTGCACCCCGATTCAGAACATTTCGATAACTTCCCGTTTCGATACGGTTAGATATCGATCTCGTATCGAAAATTTTTTGTCGTGCGATTCAGAACGTTCGGTTAGAGAATTCGATTCGATGTCGACTACGGAATCGGCTTCGTTATCGGTATCGACAAGTTACATTAAATTACATGTGGATTTACGAAGTTTGTTGTTTTACCAAAATTTCACTTGATAATAAATTCATGTTAACTCTAAATAAATAGATTTTAATCATTTTCGAAGGTCATTGAAGTAATTATTTAAAATGATAACTAGTTAAATTATTGACGGCCAATTTTCAGCCTCTTCGATAGATGGCGCTAAGTTCATGTTTCATCCCTCTGGGTTCTTATTTTATTTTGTTGTGGTGTACATAATATGTTATTGTAATGTTAAAATACGTACAATATGGTAAGTAAACATCTACATACTAAAATCATCCATCATAATCATTTTATACGAAAAACCAGTAAACACAGTACGTAAACAAAAGGATACCGGATGCCCTGTAGCTTTCGATAAGTTACCAACTAAAATTATCAGACGTTCGGAAAATCTTATTCGATAAGGTTGTTGTGAATAGCGTTTGATAGAAGATATCGAACGATATCTACCTCGGTTCGATTCGGTTTCGATTTCGACAACTTCTCTGTCGATACGAGTACTCTGAATTGAAAATTCATCTTATCGTACGATAGCAAACCGAATCGATCGATAATTATGTTATCGTAAGGTTCTGAATAGGGCTGCTGGTATGTACAGTAGGTACTAAGCCCCAAATTGCTGTTTATAGAATAATTTACACATTTTAAATGCCACCAATTATGAGAGGCTAATTTTCATTTTGTGTCCTTTATTGACTAAAACTGGCGGAGATGTTGAATGAACTGCAAATGTTAGTGTTGCTGCGAAAATCTCAACAGACGTAGGATATGACGGTTATTGTTAAAATCCGAGCTGAGTTAGCAGAGTTTTAATTCGTTTTACAGTGGGCCAAACTTGATTTAGGACACAAGTTGTGACGGTGTGATGTGGCCCCGTGGTGTGGTGTGGTGTGGTGCGACGTACCTGGAAGAGCGCCTCGCCCTTGCCGGGGTACGCGTCGGTGACGTCCTCGCGCCAGCGCAGGAAGGCGTCCTCCTCGCACACCTCCAGGTTGTAGAGGTACATGAACCAGCGCAGCAGCATGCCCTTGGGGTAGCGCAGCGCGTGCGCGTGCAGCTGCACGGCGTACACGGCCGCCAGCTGCAGCTCGGCGCGCCCTTCCAGCAGCGCGCGCAGCAGCGGCGCGTACTCCTCCGCCAGCGCCTTCTCGCGCTCCAGCGCCGCCTTGTCGGGGGCGCCGCCCGCCCCGCCCGCGCCGCCCGCGCCCGCCGCGCGCGTCACGTGCTCCGCCACCAGCCGCACCGCCGCCGCCGCGAACGCCGCGTCGCCGCGCACCGCCGCGTCCACGTTGGCGCGGATCCAGCGGTACAGCGCGCCGGGCGCCGGCTCGGCCGCCAGCTGCCGCGCCAGCGCCGCGCGCGCGCGCAGCTGCGGCGCCAGCGCGCCCAGCCCGCGCGCCTCCAGCGCCTCGAGCGCCGCCGCGCCCGCCTCGCGCTCCGCCGCCTGCGACACGCTCAGCTTGGTGCGCGCCAGCAGCGCGGCCAGGCGCGCCAGCCCCGCCGCGCGCCGCAGCGCCGCCAGCGTGTCCAGCAGCAGCGGGGCGTGCGCGCCGCCCTCGCACCACGCGCCCAGCTCGCCCAGCGCCAGCAGCCGCTGCAGCACGGCGTGCGCCAGCAGCGCGGCCAGCCGCGGGTGCGGGTGCCGCGCCAGCAGCGCGCGCAGCGCGTCCGCGGGCGCCGCGCGCATCACGCCGCGCACCACGCGCGCCGCCGCGCCGCACAGCGCGTCCGCGGCCGCCTCCTCGCCCTCGCCGCCCTCGCCCGCGTCGCCCGCGCCGCCCGGCAGCTCGGCGGCCAGCGCGTGCTCCAGCACGGCGACGACGACGCGCCGCAGCAGCTTGTCGGGCAGCTGCAGCTCGCGCAGGCGCCGCAGCGCGGGCTCGTCGTCGGGCTCCGGCTCGGCGTCGGGCTCCGGCTCGGGCGCGCCGGCCGGCTGCTCGGGCGCGGGCGAGGGCGCGCCGCGCGCCGCGATCGCGCTCACCGCCTCGATGGCCAGGCGGCACGCCTCCTCCTTGTTGAGGCCCTGCGAGGCGCGAGCAAGTGTGAGTGTGAGTGGTGTTGATGGTGGTGGTGGGGACCAAAACAAGTACTCCCTACCCTCTGCGCTAGGAAAACCTGTGTTGCAGAAGGTAGTTTCTTCCAGTGGAAAATGGCTTAAAAAGTTGTAAAAATCTTTATTCAGAGGGGCTCTCATAGAAGCGAATTCAAAGTAAAATAATTTTTATAGCATTTCATAGGGTTGCAGTATATCATTTTAAAAATAATTTGGAACAGAGTACAAAAGTATTTTTTTATTAATTTTTTCCCTAAAATAGACGAAATGGGGGGGTTTCAAAGTGGAGATTATATTTGACCTCAGAACGGATTAACCGTTGAAAGACCAGGCTTGAAACTTTTATAATTATTAGCGTTATATCATATTATACTTGAACAACAAATACGAAAATTAGATAAATTTAATAAAGAAACTTAACTATTTAATTTTTAATGAGCTGCAGTATTTTTAACAGAATTTCACAATGATGTCAATAGATGGCGCTCTCATCTCATATTTCAAAACCAGCTATATGTAAATTATTATTATTTTGTATGACAAGTACTAATACATATAATAACATATTATTCAATTAATATTATTTTTTAGTTATATACCTATATCAAACATCAATAAAACTTCACGTTGCAGTTTGTTTTTACATGTTTTCTGATTGTGTCGATAGATGCTGTGTACAAATAATTTAATTTGAATGTTCCAAAAAACTATACCAAAGTTTGATTGAGGCCTGATTTCACTACAGTTCCCTAACCTTTACGGGCTACCTATGTTAAGTTAGTTGACGCTTTCTGTCAACTTTGTTATTATGAACCTCTACGAGATAACTAAAGGTGAAGTTGACATTGGGATGTAAGGATTGTATTTAAGGGCTACCTACGTAAAGAGACTTCTACAGAGGGGATGATTTAGGTATGGTTTGTGAAAACGGGCCTAGTGAAGCGGAATGAATAAGTAATTATGGGAAACCGTTACCGCAAGGTCTCAGTTCAGGGCGAACCACTAGTTAGAGGTGTTAAGAATATGAGATGCCCACTTAAGATGTTCATCTAAAGTAATGCCAAGATATTTTATATTTGCTTCTTTGGATAATAGCACAGCTACAAGCGACTTGACCACTTATACGCAGTGGCGTGCACAGGGTTTGGGCTGAAGGTAGGCATTGGGGTACGCATACGTTATAGGTACATTAGGTATCAAGTCACATTTCTAGATCCAAGATTTGGGCTGGGCGTTGATGAGTGAGTCAGTTGGAGCGTATGTCAAGATAATTTATGCATTTCGATATTGAACTTGTGTATAAACTACCTAGTTTCTATACGCGCTGCACAAATGCATTTAATTTTAAATTAATTAATTTTGAATCTAAGTAAGTAGATGAATGTTTTCTGGCATATCATGTTTTTAGCTGTGTTATGAAAGTTATTAAAAGTTACTAAGAATAAAAGTTATTAAGTTGTTATACTGAGTTGGACGTGAGTTACTCACAAATTAGTCGATATTTTGATTAATTTCTTAAACTGGACGCTTTCAAGTAAAGATTTTTATATAAACCTGTGAAGATGATACTGCCATTGTCGCAATTAGAATGCCATAAGCCTACTTTGTCGTATTAGTTTACAAATTGCGAAAAACCAAATTAAATTTGAATTTCGCGGGCAGACCCTTGTCTTCCACCTCAACATTCCATAGCCATACCGTACCTACCTACGGTTTAACAAAAAACACGCAAGGAAAGCAAAACAACTAGGTATTAGTTTAATACCACTAATATCTAGTTGTTTTGCTTTCCTGAACACAGTTACTTAGCCAGTTAAAAGAATCTTATTATTTACCTAATGTTAAATACTCGTCTCTTTATCATTTTTTTGGGATAATTATAACAAAGGTACACATCTACATTACATGATACGGAAAGAATAAAATTTAACTTTTGTAAACACATCGTCTGAACAGATTTCACACGAAATATCTTCCATTTTCAAAATAATGATTACTACTTACTATGAAAAAACCTTTACACAGACTTTGTAGAAAGTTACAAATCCAATTGGTTTTTATTTACTTCACATGCATAATCCAGCAAAAAATTTATTAAATCATTAATTTAAACCAAAACACTGTATTCATACAAAAGTAAACAATGCATGAACAATATGGCGTCCGTAGAAAACATACACTCGAGTCAAAAGTTACTTTTAAATTGTAAGTGTAAACTGAATTTTATATTTTCATTGTGGGTTTTACTATTTAAATAAACAAATCCTACTATCCTATTTTCAATGTACTATAAAATGTTTTATTTTTTAAATGAATTGTCTGGTTTATTTATTTCAATTCGTCTACGAAAACATGTGTTGTTTTTCGATCTTAATATTTTTTTAAGATCTAAAACTGTATTTAAATTTACGGAAAAAATCTGAATAATTTAATTAAATTAAAATAAGTGTATAATTATAATAAATCAAGCTACTTATTTGGAATTAAAAAAAAATCTTGATTTGTTCTAACTCGATCACGCGCAGTTTTGAAAATACACGCTAAATTCGCCCTTACGGTTGACCAATCACAAACCGTAGAGGCTGTGCCTGTTCTATGCGTTTTCATTGATAATTTCGAGTAGATTATTGAATGAAATCACAAACACATCTAAACATGTAGTTGTGTTGAGTTGTGTAATACACTATGCAGTATGCGTGTAATCAAGGGTGTGTGTGTTTTGAGGCATAAAGGTTTTATGCTTTTTCCACCGTCGCGTCGCGTCGCTGTCGGCAGTCGCGCAAATGTAAGCTTAGGTAATTGCTAGTAGCGATAGATGGCGCGATAGATGGTGCTCATCGATTTGAAGAAGACGAGTGCCTATTTTAATAATATTTTTTAGGTGCTTTATTTTGTTTTTGTTTTGACAAAAACAAAATAAAGCAGTGCTTTTTAGCCTGTATAGACCGCACGCCACTGCTTATACGGTTACAAGGATAAGTATGAATCGGAAGTTAAAAAAGTTTATCAGTGTTGCTCTTACAAGATATACTGAAACACACATATTTCGTTTTGGCAGTGTTGACAGTAAGTAGATTATCCTCTAGCCAAGATGTTATTTGTTTAAGCCCTTCTTCAGTGAATGACTTTGTTTCCTCACAATTATTCCCATCAAATAAAGCAACAGTATCATCTGCAAAGCAAAAAATGCGTCCTGAATTTAGTGAAAAATTACAGAGCGGATTTACATGTCAGGAATACAGTAGGTCCCAAAACGCTCCCTCGAGGGACTCCATAGGAAATGCTAGAACAATGCGGATAGATAGGATAGGATGCGGGCGCGGTGTCTCACCTTGTCCTTCTTGGGCTTATCGCGCTTGTCGGGCGCCGGCTTGATGGTGATGGCGGGCTCCTTGGGCGGCGCGGGCTTGGCGGCGAAGGCGGGCAGCGCGGGCGCCAGCGGCGGCGCGGCGGCGGGCCGCGACAGGCGCGTGGCCGTGAACAGCAGCGCGTTGGAGGGCGGGCGCATCTGCACGTCGTGCAGCGCGGTGGCGGGCGCGGCGCGCGCCGCCTTGCCGCGCGGCTCCTTGGGCGGCGGCGCGGGCTGCTGCTGCTTGTAGCCGCCGCGCGGGCCGCCGCCGCCCCCACCGCCGCCGTAGTAGCCGGGCGCCGAGCGCTGGCGGAAGTCGCGCGGCGCGAAGCCGTTGCCGAACAGCTTGTCGTGCTGCGTGGGCTGCTGCAGCGCCAGGCCGGCCAGCACGTCGTCGAGCGGGCGCGCGCGCAGCCCGCCGCGGAACAGCGCGTCGCGGTCGCGGTCGCGCTCGCGCTCGCGGTCGCGGTCGCGGCGCGGCTCGTCGTCGCCGCGCAGCTGGTGGATGGGCACGGGCCCCTCGGCGGCGGCGGCGCTGGCCGAGCGCGGCACCCAGCCGGCGCGCCGCAGCTCCAGCACGTCGCGCAGCATGAAGCGCAGCCGCGGCGCCAGCTCGCGCGCCTCGCTCAGCTGCTCGATGCGGCGGAAGTACTGGTCCATGAGGCCGCGGCCGCGCTCCGAGTCCAGCACGCGGCCCACGGTGCGCACCAGCTGCGCCAGGCACTCCAGGTCCTCGTGCTGCTCGGCGCCGCGGCGCGCCAGCAGCGCCTGGATGCAGCGGTGCAGGATGGACTCGGCCAGGATCTCCAGCTTGCCCAGCTCGCCGATGAACTTGATGTTGCCCAGCATCTTGCACTTGGCCAGGTGGCGGCGCTCCTCGTCCTCGGGCGCCAGCGCGCGCTCGTCGAACGCGGCGAAGGCCTGCGCGCGGTTCTCGAACTCGGCGCGGCACTTGTTGAGCAGCAGCAGCCGGAAGGTGCAGGGCTGGCCGGGCGGCTCGAAGTTGGGCGCCTCCTCGCTGAGCCGCTTGCACAGCTGCGCGTACATGGACGAGTACTTGGGCTCGTCCAGCGCCTTCTCGAAGATGAGCAGGATGACGCCGCGCAGCGCCTTGTCCGAGTCCAGCTGCAGCGCCAGCAGGTCGTCGCTCAGCTTGCGGAACTTCTCGGGCGTGAGCTTGTTGAGGATGCCGCGCACCTTGCGGTGGATGGCGTCGTGCGCGTCGCCGTCGGCCGCGTCGCAGCGCCGCAGCGCGGAGGGGGGGACCCAGCGCCGCCGCGGGGGGACCGGCGTCCGCCCCGCGGCGCGCGGCACGGGCCCCGGCTGCCGCGCGCTCTCCGTCTTGTGGCCGGGCTGCGTCGCCGCCACACCCGCCTCCGCTCACCGGACCGCTCCGCGCAGCGCCGCACGCCCGTACAGCGTACCTGCGCAGGAGAATGGGCCGTCAACACTCGACACACAGCACCTACTCAAATCATTGCAAAATAAAAAAACAGAAGATCTATGGGGAATATCAGTTAAAATAATTCACAATATCATTGATATTATTGCGCCCTATCTTGCTTTAATTTTTAATAAGTCTGTAGATTCTGGATCTTTTCCAGACCTGATGAAATGTAGTAAATTAATACCTCTTTTTAAATCGGGAAGTAAATGTGGCCCGAATAACTACAGACCAATTTCAATTTTGCCAACTCTCAGCAAGATATTTGAAAAAATAATGCTCAACCAACTGCTTCTACACTTTAATTTAAATAAACTTCTTCACCCTGAGCAGTACGGTTTTACTAAGGGTCGATCAACAACCGATGCAGCCGCAACGCTATTGCAACACATATTCGATGCATGGAATAACTCGCAGAATGCCATTGGTATTTTCTGTGATTTATCAAAAGCATTCGACTTTGTTGATCACGAGACCCTTTTGCTTAAACTGAGCCACTATGGTATTAAAGATTTTGCACTTAGCCTCATTGCGTCTTATCTTAGTGATCGTGTTCAAAGAGTATGCGTCAACTGTCAATGATGTAAAATCATCCGGATCAGCCTCAGTAATGGGTGTACCCCAGGGTTCTATTCTAGGTCCATTCATGTTTTTGATTTACATAAATGATTTACCACATTTTGTCCAAAATATTTGCGATATTGTACTATTTGCTGATGATACGTCTTTGATTTTTAAAGTCGATAGGACGAAAGACATTTTTGACGATGTAAATATTGCATTATCTCAAGTTTCTGAATGGTTTACGGCAAATAATCTACTTTTTCGTACCACTTGCTCAAAAAAGTGACATTCTGTGCCACAAAAAGCGAACATAACAATAGTCATTTTTAATCTGTTAAAAACAGGGAAAGAAAATTGTACTGAATTTCATTCATCCTCTAGGGGGAGAATGTGATTTAAATTTGGAATACTTACCGATACTGAACTACATCTGTGTTTACACCATTGAGTTTGTATATAAAGCATTATACATCTTTTTGAAAAAGGAATACGCATTTATTATGCAGTTATGATTATTAAATAAAATTACGAAAACCGACGAGGCCGTATGAGCTTGATGCCTTTGCTTTCCCGACAAAAAAATTTGTTTTTGTTTTCTTCAAATACATAAACGTTAAGTTTATTTTAATTTATTTTTATAAATAAGTAAATGTTCTAAAAATACGTTACGATGTTAAATCAAAGCGACAGTGACAGTGAATTGTCGGATTCCATCAGTGCAAATGCTCAGACGCAAGAACAGAGAAATACTCAAATCAACTCATCAACAATAAATGTACCAAACAAAAATGTAACTCTCTCTATCAATAATAATTGGACCAATGTTTCGAATGTTAGCTTTTACTTTTAACTGTCATATTTTTAATAAATGCTTATCTCATATTATAGTGTTAATTTTTTCGCAAATGGTACGAAAAGTAGAGTATTTTCCTCGGTGATAAAGCTGTCTTAGTCTTGGGTGAACTTAAATCCCTCGCTACACTCAGGACTCGTCTTAAATCCCTCGCTTCGCTCGTGATTTAAGTTTTTAACACCCTCGCTACGCTCGGGAGTAAACCTCGAGTCCTTCGTTACGCTCGCGATTTAAATCGTCACCCGCGACAGAAGACACTGCTTTATCCCCTTGGTTAATAATCTACTATTAAATGCTAAAAAAACAAGTGTGTTGAGTTTTTATTGCCCAACACCAGAACTGTCAGTAAAAATTTAAAGATAAGTAATGAACCCTTGAAAAGTGAGGACTCCATAGTGTTCTTGGGATTAACCCTGGACTCAAAGCTGCAATGGGGCACCCATATAGCAACACTTGCTGGCAAGCTTAGCTCTGCTGCTTACGCTGTTAGGAAGATTCGACAGTTAACTGACATAGAAACTGCAAAAATTGTTTATTTTGCATATTTCCATAGTATTACGTCATACGGAATCTTATTATGGGGTAAAGCAGCCGATATTGGAAAAATTTTTGTATTGCAGAAGAGGGCAATTCGTGCAATCTATAATTTAAAACCGCGGGATTCCCTTCGAGAAAAATTTAAAGAAATAGGCATTCTTACAGTAGCTTCACAATATATTTACAACAATATAATATTTGTCAGACAAAACATTGTGAATTACAAAAGAAAGGGTGATTTACAAGACAGGCAAGTTAGAGATCCAAACAGGCTCGTGATTCCTCGATGTCGCCTCAAGAGGGTCCGAAAGACATTTGTGGTAATAGGCGTGACGTTTTATAATAAAATTCCACAGTCGATCTTAGACTTGCCTTTACACAAGTTTAAGAAATCAGTTAAAACTAATCTCATGAAAAAAGCATATTATGCAATTGAAGACTATTTAGATGATAAAAAAGCGTGGACATAATTCGTTCCAGCGATTCATGAGACAGCAGGTGGTAATTGAACTGTATAACTATTCTATTGAATTGTAAACTTATTTTGAAAAGAGCAACTGCCGAGTTTCTTGCTGGTTCTTCTCGGCAGGAACGGCATTCCGAACCAGTGGTAGACTCATCGACGATTCAAAAGCACTTGTAAAAAAGTTTATTTGAATAAAAAACATTTCTATTCTATTCTATTCTACTGGTCCATCGTTTGACAAATATTGTAAAACATGAGGCAGATTTAAGATTGAGAGGATTAGAGGATGGACTCCCCAGTCTATCCTCGAATAGGTACTTTCCAGAATGAAATAAATTATTATAAGTATGTTCTCCGCTTCTTGGGAAGTAAACTCGGTAGTTTCAGAGGAATAAATTTTTATTAATTAACTATTTGTTGTAAAAGAGTGAAAGGTTCCGTCGGTTCGTGCACCTGTGAGTTGTGACAGAGCTTGTGCCTCGGTCTGAAAGGGCGCAACTCGTGTTGAGGGGGGACACGGGACACCTTATCGCGGCAGGCTTTGTCAAGCCTCTTTTCTACCACTTAAAGCGATAAGGCCGCCTTTTCAATTATTGTAAACATTACTTTAGTGTGTAGCAATAAAGAATTTATATCTATGTGATCTATCATCTATCTTTATTTTCCATATTTTTACGTACATGATTGATAACTTGACCTCCGAGCCCTGTGACGTCACTGGACGCCATAAAAAGATTATAGTGGACTCTGAGCCTTTTATACATACATACATGAGTAAGCTTATAAGAATTAATAAATTATATGTAGTTCTAAATCTTTTTAGGGTTCCGTACCAAAATGGTAAAACTGGAATCCTTATGATGAGACTTTCTCCGTCCGTCCGACCGTCCGTCCGTCACAGTCGATTATTTTAGTATCTAACTATTAAAGCTATCTACATGAAATTTGGAAAATTTGTGTGTAATAGTGGCCCAACATCATTGGAATAAAAAAAAGCGAAAATTATTTTTAGTTTTATTAAAAAAGGGGGAAATCCGGGGTTTGAAATTTCAATGTAAGATAACTATACCGAGTCGGGTATGGGGTATCATATGAAAGGCCTTTACCTGTACATTCTAAAACAGATTTTATTTATTTTTACATATAATAGTTTTTGATAAATTGGACAAAATGTCGAAAATAATAACCCCCCCCCCCCCCCTTTCTCCGAAGTTTACTAATCGAAAAATCAGAAATAATTATTACGGTCAATAGCCGTTTATGTATATTTTACAGGAAAAATAAAAGAATAAGCAAATTAATATAATATTATCGTTTTACTTTTTCGTTTGGAGTACGGAACCCTCGGTGCGCGAGTCCGACTCGCACTTGGCCGGTTTTTTTTATTTAAAATATTCACTTACTGTTTAGGTACGTAAGTTTAGGACTTCATAGTCGATTGAACAAAGATCAGCTGTGACGCGTCACGGCTGAGACTCGAATCTAAACTCAACTTGAAGAAAGTATGCAGAGTAGAGTAAAGAATCAGCCACGGAACCCCACCAGCGCCGCCTACGACCGTTATTTGTTTATCGTGACTAAGGCCCTTCGTACACAATGCTACGCAAATCTTCTATACTCGACGATTTTAGTCTCTAAGCGACTACCGCAATACAAATTCATAGAGGTTCGTACACAGGTACGCGTCGCCGACGCGACTGGCGACGCGTACCTGTGTACGAACCTTGAATTTGTATTGCGGTAGTCGCTTAGAGACTAAAATCGTCGAGTATCGAAGATTTGCGTAGCCTTGTGTACGAAGGGCCTTATTCTGACACGGCTCCATATCGAGTGACCGAGGTGCGCGGGTGCGTCGCCCCGCAATAACTATCGCTGTCCCGACCGGTGCGCGGTGCAGCGGCGCGGCGGAGGTCGGCGGCTCGCCAGCACAGGCGGTGTCTGTGACCCCGTGCATCCCCCAGACACAGTGTTAGGAGATACAGTAGTTTGACGGCTTTGATCTCGTGGTAAATGCCGCCAACGTCTAGACAACGGTAATCAGACTAGGGTTGTCACAAGGAAACTATTTCTATTAATATTTATAGTATTTGAATATTTCAGAAAAATCACAATGAACAATATTATTTTAAACAATAATAAAATTAATCAATAATCAAAAATATAAAATAAATTTGAATTTGAAATTATGACTTGAGTCATCGATTTTTGAGAGGAAAGTTTTGGCTTTCAATGTGACTATTTGAGATTATTTTATAATAATACTCGCTGATACCCGTGACTTTATCCGCTTGGACAGTATCCCTGCAGCATCAGAATTGAGAGTTAGAAGTTTTTGTGGAACTACCTCGAAAAGTAACTGTATCGATTTAAAAAAAAATCACGCAAATCGGTTTAGAAATCACGCAGATATTGATAGAATAGAATAGAATAGAATAGAAATATTTTTTATTCAAATAAACTTTTACAAGTGCTTTTGAATAGTCAATGAATCTACCACTGGTTCGGAATGCCTTTCCTGCCGAGAAGAACCAGCAAGAAACTCGGCGGTTGCTCTTTTCAAAACAGATTTACAATACAGTAAATACTATGCTATATATGCAGTGTTTCCACAATGAGGAAAGTTCCAAAAATGCATACAGACTAACTTCTATCTTAAGATGGGCAGACATAAAGTAGCCCCATTCCCGCCGGTGGCACCCGTTCACGAGCATGACGCATGACCCAGCCATTGCTTCGCTCAACCATATTTGAGGGAACGTAACAACCCGCATCACACGACACCACCACAGAAATGTTTAAAGAGTGCGTGACATACTTATGCTACCCATGTCAAGGCATCAAACTGAAAACTAATATTCAAATGCTAATTTTAAGACATCACTTAGACACAAATAAAGTAGAAACACTGAATAGCACAGGATAATTTTGTTACACAGGTTGATTATTACTGTCTCATGAATCGCTGGAGCGAGTTATATCCACGCTTTTTTGTCATTAATATAGTCTTCAATTGTATAATATGCTTTTTCCATGAGAGAAGTTTTAATTGCTTTCTTAAACTTGTGTAAAGGCAAGTCTAAGATCGACTGTGGAATTTTATTATAGAACGTCACGCCCATTCCCACAAATGTCTTTCGGACCCTCTGGAGGCGCAGTCGAGAAATCACGAGCCTATTTGGATCTCTAACCTGCCTATCGTGTAAATCACCATTTTTTTTGTAACTTAAAATATTTTGTCTGACAAATATTATGTTGTTATAAATATATTGTGAAGCTACTGTCAGAATGCCTATTTCCTTAAATTTTTCTCGAAGAGAATCCCGCGGTTTTAAATTGTAGATTGCGCGAATTGCCCTCTTCTGCAATACAAAAATTTTTCCAATGTCGGCTGCTTTACCCCATAGTAAGATTCCGTATGACATAATACTATGGAAATATGCAAAATAAACAATTTTTGCAGTTTCTATGTCAGTTAACTGTCGAATCTTCCTAACAGCGTAAGCAGCAGAGCTAAGCCTGCCAGCAAGTGTTGTTATATGGGTGCCCCACTGTAGCTTAGAATCCAGGGTTAATCCCAAGAACACTGTGGAGTCCTCAGTTTTCAAAGGTTCATTATTTATCTTTAGATTATTACTGACAGCTCTGGTGTTAGGCAATAAAAACTCAACACACTTGGTTTTTTTAGCATTTAAAAGTAAATTATTTGCCGTAAACCATTCAGAAACTTGAGATAATGCATTATTTACATCGTCAAAATTGTCTTTTTTCCTATCGACTTTGAAAATCAAAGACGTATCATCAGCAAATAGTACAATATCGCAAGTATTTTGGACAAAATGTGGTAAATCATTTATGTAAATCAAAAACATGAATGGACCTAGAATAGAACCTTGGGGTACACCCATTACTGAGGCTGATCCGGATGATTTTACGTCATTGACACATACTCTCTGAACACGATCACTGAGATAAGACGCAATGAGACTAATGCCCAATTTCACCAACATCCCCTAAACAATCACATAGTTAGACAACCGCTAAGCTAAAAAGTCCCATAAACCAACCCATAACTAAAATTTGTTTTCACGAACGCAACAGACCCATAGCTAGCGGACCCCTCCTTATGCGACAGTTTTTTTACGATGATAGTGTACAAAGTACCAGTATACCCAGTTGTAGGTCCCGGTTTTATAGGAAATGATTGATATAATACGTATTCATGTATTAATTTAATGAAGAACTTAGTTTTTTCATATTTTGACTGATAGATATTTTCATTTTGTGAATATTTTAATACTCTATACTAATATTATAAAGAGGAAAGATTTTTTGTTTGTTTGTTTGTACCGAATAGGCTCTGTAACTACTGGACCGATTTTAACAATTTTTTTACCAATAGAAAACTAAGTTATCAGGAAGTAACATAGGCTATAATTTATTTAAAAAAAATTAGAGATTCTTAAGAAAATTACAATAATGTAACCCAAAGTAGCAAAATTTTGCCTATAAAATGCATTATTTGGCGTGTGCTGAGAAAACTATTGATGATACAGAAAAATTATGTACTATATGATTAAAGTACTCATTATTCTCTACAAAAAAGTCTCCGAGGGAATATATCTAACTATCATATTTAAATCACAATAGTTAGCTTTGGTGTTCTAAAATTTAATCAGATCGCCTTTATTATCGTAGTATTAATTTTTCCTTACTAATACATATTATAAATGCGAAAGTGTGTTTGTTTGTTTGTCGGTTTGTTGGTTTTTCCGTCAATCATGCTGCAACAAAGCTACGGATTGACGGGATTATTGGATAGGTATAGCTGAGAACTTGGAGGGTGACATAGGCATCCATGAAAATCAAAAAGTTCCCGCGGGATTTTAAAAACTAAATCCACGCGGACGAAGTCGCGGCCATCAGCTAGTATAAATATATTTTTAGTCTAATATGTTTGACAAGTCACCTTATTGGTATGGGCAATGGTTCCTGTAAAATATATAAACAAGTAGGTACCTAGGTAAAGTGAATCACAAACTCTAGAAATTAAAATAGTAGGTACCTAACTACTTAAGTAGATATATACCTCGGGTATCTACTTACCAAGGTAGGTAAGTTACCACCAAACAGGTATCTACGGCCTACCTACCTATACAGGCTCATTTTCCATTCAAGTTACTGTTAGGAGAGCAATAAAGTACCTATGTAACCTTTAATGCTTTTTTTTTACCTTTATTTCGTAGCTAGGTATAACATCTAGGTAGGTACCCAATAAGTGAAAAGGTATGGTAACCACATAAAAATTGATAATTACCTATGTAAATAGGTAGGTACTCACCTATTATCAGGAAATTCCAAAAAAAATGTTTTCCAACAAATATAATATTACTGTTGATTCAGATAACCTATATCTTCGGCAAAAATCTATTTCATCGAAATCGTTGAAATAATTTGGTCGTTTTCGATATATTTTAGGTCTTCGACTACGATTTATATCAAATATAGTATCAGTCGTGTCTAAATTATCAAAAAAATCAAATAGATCACGGTCCATCGTGTCATCTAGAAGTCGCTTTTACTTATGTAAAGGTTTATGGGACCAATAATCCATCTCATAAATTTATGGGATCGTTTAGGCGGTAACGGACCCTTTAAAAATGGTGAAACGGAAACTATCCCCTAACTGGCCGCTAAATATGCTAAGGGGTCCCATAAATCTTATGGGTCGTTGGTGAAAGTGGGCATAAGTGCAAAACCTTTAATACCATAGTGGCTCAGTTTAAGCAAAAGGGTCTCGTGATCAACGCAATCAAATGCTTTTGATAAATCACAGAAAATACCAATGGCATTCTGTGAGTTCTTCCATGCATCGAATATGTGTTGTAACAGCTTTGCGGCTGCATCGGTTGTTGATCGACCCTTAGTAAAACCATACTGCTCAGGGTGAAGAAGTCCATTTAAATTAAAGTGTAGAAGCAGTTGGTTGAGCATTATTTTTTCGAATATCTTGCTGAGGGTTGGCAAAATTGAAATTGGTCTGTAGTTATTCGGGTCACTTTTGTCTCCCGATTTAAAAAGAGGTATTAGTTTACTACATTTCATAAGGTCTGGAAAAGATCCAGAATCAACTGATTTATTAAAAATTAAGGCAAGATATGGCGCAATAATATCAATTATACTGTGGATTATTTTAACTAAAATTCCCCATAGATCTCCCGTTTTTTTATTTTTCAAAGCTTTAAATATTTTGATAATATCATATGGGGTAACGTGTTCAAACTTAAATAGTTTACTGCACTCAGAAACGTTGCTCTTTAAAAGATTATAGGCTCCTGTTGGCGAGGAATTTAGAGAACTAGTTGTGGTAACTGGAATATTTTTGAAAAAGTTCTCAAATGTATTTGCAATGTCTATGTCGGAGTCAATAATATGGTTATTAATTTTGAGCTCCAATTTATTATTATGCGTCTTGTGTTTTCCCATTTCATTGCCGATGATGTCCCATGCGGCTTTTATTTTATTATCAGAATTAATAATTTTTTGTTTTATGTAAAGAGACTTAGCTTGTATGCATACCTTTCTAAATAATTTGGAATAGGTTCTTACATATTCAATAAACGCGGGGGAATAATTATATCGCTTTTCTGCATACAAATCAAATAGCTTATTTCTACTCTTATAAATGCCAACAGTTGCCCAGTCACTAAACTTTAGATTAAACCGAAACCTTTTTTCTATCATCTTAAAGGCAGAGTTGAATTGAGAGTTTAACAGATCAAAAAACTTGCGATAGATTTCATCCGGACCACCCTGTGTAAGGTCAAGTGTCGGTAATGTAGCCGAGATATTATGTTTGAATTGCCTTACTTTTTTAGTGGTAACTGGCCTACATTTTATTATTTTTGTAATTTTCTGTTCACTGCTTGGAACAGATATCATTTGTCCGCAATGATCAGATCTTAAATAAGTGATAACAGATTTTTCGATAATGTTACAATCACAAAAAATGTTATCTATACAAGTAGCTGAATTTGCAGTAATTCTTGTGGGTTCAACAAAAATATTCTCCAGGTTAAAGCATTTAAATAAGTTTAGTAGTCTACCCGTAAAAGGAGTGTGAAGCAAAATATCAATATTATAGTCTCCACAGATTACTACTTTTTTTGATGACCTACATAGCCGCTTTAAGGCGTCCTCCATGACCTGCTCAAAAAGACCGAAGTCACCCGAGGGGGGTCGGTACACGCAAACTATAATATATCGGTCCAGCTCAACACAAGACAGCTCTATTATGCGTTCTATAGAAAGACTAACAATGTCTTTTCGCTCTTTGTAATTATTATTGTTGATATACACTACACATGCAGAAAAACAACTTCGTTTTTGAAAATCAGTAAAAAAGTTTAGTAAGCCTAAGGTACTCCTTATAACATCAGCTATCTGTCAGTGAAAGTCAGGTCAAAATCGGTTCAGCCGTTTCCGAGATTAGCAAAAATTTTTAAAATGAATGTTTTGTTTAAGTTCCGAACCGAATATACCTACATTTAGTAAAAGATCTGTTATTTTGACATTACAAAGAGACACTAATTTTATTTATTCGTATGTAAGTCTGTATAGAGTATAGATATAGATGTATAGCTAATACTTAATAAATAAATAATAAATATAATTAATAAATAATAAAAATAATAAATAATTTCAATAAATTAACCGTATAATAATATTGAAGATTTTACCATATTTTACGCAAGCGTAACACGATAACCCTTTAATGTAGGTCCCAACGCTACCTCGCTCCGCACTTACCGCACGATTCGATTGCCCTGTCTGGTCGGCTTCGTCGAACCTCTGTATGAGCCTATCCTTACTCTGTGCCCCGCGCCCCACGCCCCAGGTGCGCGCGGCCGGTCGCCGACCCCGCGCCGCGCCGCCCTCTGCACGACTTCGCAACGAGTTCGGTGATACGTCATACGAGTACGACAGATCATCTTAATTCTTATCTTAAACACATACTTTAACCAGAATCGACTGCCCCGTCCCTCCATATGTATATTTATTATTAGGGCGAAAGTTTGTATATGTATGTGTGTGTATGTTTGTTACTCTTTCAAGTTTCACGCAAAAACTGCTGGACGGCTGTGGCAGAAATTTGGAATAGAGATAGATTATATACCTCGAATTAACACAAAGGCTACATTTTATCCGCGAAAATTAAAGAATTGCCTTAATAATAAAATTCCCGTGGGAATAAGAAACCTTAATCCGCGCGGACCAAGTCGCGGGCATCATCTAGTATAATACGATATTATATTGTATTTAAGAGAATTTCAGTGTCCCCCAATGCTTACTCACGCTTAAAATAATGTCGAAGCATTTTGTATTTCTCTTCGAACTCAGAAAATAAGTACAGTAATCTCCTTCGACGCGTTCGTTGTACCCACTCGGTGTCTCGTATAGACGAGTTATATTACAGAAGCTAGGTATATTCCATAGTATTGACGAGATTCCCAAGCAAATATCATGGCAGGATTATAAGTTCGGATGTTTGGTGAGGCGGGCGCGGCGGGCGCGGCGGGCGCGGCGGGGTCACTGCCCGCCCGTGCCTAACCTAGCCAAGGTCAAGATCTGCGCTGGCCGCCCGCACGCCGACCGGCGATGTGCTGACCGAGCCCACTGCCCACGCCCACGCCCACCGGTGGCCTGTGGGGTTGCTGTACACGTACAGTATACAACGTTTTAAGGCGTAACTTTTTTTTGGAACGTAGTTCCTTATCGCGCGATGCGAAAGGGGGCTAAACGGAAAAAATTAAGACTAAATTGAACAGACACTTTTTTGAATGTGAATTTGGCATTGTGTTCAATATTTTCACACTACAATATTAGACCTCCGTAGCCTTGTGGTTTCTACAGTCGCATAAAGGCCGATGGTTCGAATCCCCCAGCTCGATAGACTGAATTTTCTATTTTCAATTTTATTTTAAATAATTTCTACATGTGGAATTTTTCCCCTTAATTTTTTATTTTTATTATTAATTTATTATTAAAAGGAACTTCGTTCCAACCGAGTGTTCCACGACACTCACGCATTTTTTTTTAGTTAAGGGGAACTAAACGGGTCTGCCCGCGAAATTCAAATTTAATTTGGTTTTTCGCAATTTTTAAACTAATACGACAAAGTAGGCTTATGGCTTTCTAATTGCGCCAATGGCAGTATCATCTTCACAGGTTTATATGAAATCTTTACTTGAAAGTGTCCAGTTTAAAAAATTATTATCGAGTCCGAGTATAGAGTTTGACGTGAGCTACTCACAAATTAGTCGATACTCGAACTAATTTCTTAAACTGGACACTTTCTAGTAAAGATTTTATATAAGCCTGTGAAGATGATACTTTCGCAATTGTGAATTGTGGAGTCAATATCTCCTGATGATGCTCCGGTATCGGAGCGGAACGAACGTCGAGTGTAAAGATTTATTCTGCTTTGGCGGATTATAGCAAAGGAATATTAATTTATCTTTAAATATCATGGAATTCTGCAAAGTAACGCCTGATTCTAATCAATAAATATGCAGTCCGTTTAATGGTCCGAAATGGGTTAGATTAAACAAGTGCGAGTCGGGCCTCGCTCTTTTAGGGTTCCGTACATATGACCAAATCATTTTTTTAAAAACTAGACACATATTTAGATATTTCAGTTCTTAGAAAGTAGGTACTAAATCAGCATATGGGGAAAAAATGCTCGTTTGTTTTGGTCACAACTTACAAACCACATTATAAATCGGTGTTTTCGGTATTTGCTGTTTAAATACACTATATATAGTACATAATATACAGAAATTTCAAATTCCTAAGTAGTTTAGTTTTTGAGATAGACCCCGTAACTAAAATGGTCTAAAACAGACAATTTTGACGGCCCCCCCATTTTTGAAGCTAAAAAATAATCTATACATATAATAAAACTGTAACTGGAAGATTTCTGTACATTTAATATATTTTGAAAATTTTAATTGGGGGATGCTTTACTATCGATACTGAGCCCAAAACAGATTTTTATTTAATTTTTGTCTGTTTGTTTGTCCTTCTTTCACGTAAAAACTACCGCACAGATTTCTACAAAATTTTATACCGTGGTAGCTTATTACTCGGGTCAACATCTAGGCTACTTTTTATCCCGGAAAATCAAGGAGTTCCCGAGGGACTTTAAAAACTAAATCCACGCGGACAAAGTCGCGGGCATCAGCTAGTAAAAAAATATTTGAACTTTACTTAAGAGTGGTGTGCGCTCGCTAACAGTAAACAGATTTGATTTTTACAGTAGTAGATCAAGTTTCAACTATCCGAAAAAAACACGCAAAAATTACATCATACTGCCAAGGGACGTGTTTGGGCAAAAACATAAAATGATGAAATTTGTTCGATAATAAAAAATCGCGAAGTTAGGTCTAATTTTTAACCAATATTCATTTATTTTCAATGTGTTGCATATTACAGAGCCAAAATTTTTACATTAAATTCCGATTGATATTATCAAGAGAGTAGCCTAGTGAATTGAAAAGAAAATGAATATTTTACGAGTTACAAAGTATTTGGCGCTTACTACACTCCTATTCCGAGCAAAACGCTTTCTTTTTTCGCGCCTCACATGAGGTTGCGGCTATGTTTTATCTCATCGCGAAATCTGATTTTTTTTGGTGTTATACGCGTTCTTAAAGAGCTCTAGACAATGACAACCTACATGCCAGGGTAAAAAAAGTAAAATTTTATTTCGACTCTATTTCCATGTATGGGAGCCCCCTTTACATTTAATTTAATTTTTATTATTTGTTGTTATAGCGGCAATAGAAATACACAATATGTGAAAATTTCAACTGTCTACCTATTACGGTTTACGAGATACAGCCCGCTGACAGACGGACGGACGGACGGACAGCGGAGGCTTAGTAATAGGGTCCCGTTGGCACCCTTTGGGTACGGAACCCTAAAAATAACCGTTGGATCAAAGTCCACTGGTTGTGCTGGTAGTTTTCCGAAATGTACCCGTCCTCGCAAATTGAACATGAATGACTTTATACTGACTTTACCTAATAACAGAATCGGACTGGTAGCCTAAGCACGAATATTTTCACGGTCGAATAGTTAACGTAAAGTTAACGCCGACAAGATATTTTGTATGAAAACAGGCGTTGCACTGTGCGGGCGGTGCAGTCGTTTTCATACAAAATATCTTGTCGGCGTTAACTTTACGTTAACTATTCGATAGTGAAAATATTCGTGCTTAGGCTATGGTTCCGACCTCTCGACCTCGACCAAATGGGATGGATGGATGGATGGATTTTTGTTACTCTTTCACGCCGCAATGAATGTACTGATTTGACTGGGAATAGAGATAGCTTATACCCAGGATTAACACATTGGCTACATTTTATCCCGGAAGAGTTCCCGCGGAATTAAAAACCTTCATCCATGCGGACGAAGTCGCTGGCATCATCTAGTTTATATTAGTAGGATGCGAAAGTTTGTGAGGATGGATGGATGTTTGTCTCTTTCATGCCACAACAAATGCACCGATTTGGCTGATATTTGGAATGGAGATAGCTCATACCCAGGATTAAGACAGGCTACTTTTTATCCCGGAAAATTACAGTTACCGCGGGCATTATAAAAACCTTTATCCACGCGGACGAAGTCGCGGGCATCAACTAGTATAATATAATGCCAGCGCACTATACTGTTTATTAAAGCATCATACTTACTAATGTCTGTCTTTCTGTCTGCCCGTCCTTGACATGAATTGAATTGTAGTACGTTTTGTGGAAATGTCATATTCTATTCTAACAAAGATGCACGGGTTAAATCAGCTTGGCATCCAGCTGCCCACAAGATAGTATAAAAACTTATTACAATGTAATAGCTACTTATTAATATTGTAAAATGATTATTTTGAAAAGAGCAACTGCTGAGTTTCTTGCCGGCTCTTCTCAGCAGAATCCGCTTTCCGAACCGGTGGTAGAATCTTGACGTGTCATAAGAGCCACAGGTTGGCCTACATGAAATAAATAATTTTGAATTTTGAATTTTTTTGAATTTTAATAGTAATATAATATTATTATAAATGCGAAAGTGTGTTTGTTTGTTGGGTTGTTGGATTGTCTTTCAGTCACACAGCAACAGAGCCACGGATGGACGTCATTTTTTACATGGGTATGGTTGAGGACCTGGAGAGTGACATAGACTACTTTATCCCGGAAAATCATAGAGTTCCCGAGGGATTTTAAAAACTAAATCCACGCGGACGAAGTCGCAGGCATCAACTAGTTACATAATATATTTTTTCTTATAAATTCATGTTTTTAGGTCACGTTTCGAAGTTTTTTGTCTAGCTACTTAGCGGGACTACAAGGAACCCTACCTTACTTATCTGATGCTTTATTCAGTTTTTAACCGACTTCAATAAAGGAAGTTCCTAATTTGACTAGTATTTTTTTACTATAAGAGTCCCCATCAGCATCGGAGAGACTGTCAAGTGGGCAATGGGCATGTCGAGGAGCAACGGCTGCAGTCGCGCACAGCACGCGGGACGCGCACGAGCCGCGACCGACACGAGCGTATTTATTTCACGTAGGCCAACCTCAAGAGTCAAGACACGTCATGACTCTACCACTGGTTCGGAAAGCGGATTCTGCTGAGAAGAGTCGGCAAGAAACTCAGCAGTTGCTCATTTCAAAACATAACAAAAATCAATAAGATAAAAACAAGTACTTAGTTGTTTGCGATTGGCTGAGATATAAATAGTTTTATCATTTTGGTATGTGATGGCCTTTAGAATAAAAAAAGAAATAATAATCTCCAAGATCTCCACTTTGATTCACGGTTGATTCAAGATGCATATTTCGTTCACGTGTCGCAGCACAATCAGCATGGTCGCAGCCCGCAGGCGGTAGCGCAGTAGCGCTTCGGTAGCGTGTCAAGTCAACGATGTGTACTCGAATGCGAGGATTGTGCCTCGATCTATTTATTTCATATTGAACAAACGCGATAGCCGAGGACGCGTTGCAAACGTTATAGAGTAGAATAGAATAGAAATGTTTTTTATTCAAATAAACTTTTACAAGTACTTTTGAATCGTCAATGAGTCTACCACTGGTTCGGAATACCGTTCCTGCCGAGAAGAACCAGCAAGAAACTCGGCAGTTGCTCTTTTCAAAATACTTTTACAATATACTTAATAGATATTATTCTATGTATACAGAGTTTCCACAATGAGGGGAAGTTCCACAAAAGCATACGTAATTATTTCTAATTATAAATCAACACATGTCAAGACGGGCAGACAGAAAGTAGCCACATTGCCGCTGGTGGCACCCGTTCACGAGCATGACGCGTCATGTCATGTCATGTTGATGCTCGATGCGAGGCGCGAGGCGTGTGGCGCGAGGCGTGCGGCGTGAGCGGGGCGCGGCCGCGGCAGGTAGATCGCGCGAATCCATAATAATCGCATAGCAATAAAAGCGCAATAGGCAAGGGCCGAGGGGCCGAGGGGCCGAGGGGCCGAGGGGCCGAGGGGCGCGCGACCCAGTTGCGCGGCCGTGGCTCGCCGCGCCGCTACCATTGACCCAGATCAGCCGCCTGTTCGCTGCAGCGCCTCGCGCGACCTACTTACGTCACACGACGTGCACCCCGCCGGCCACTCGACTCACTCTGCTGTGAGCTCGGTGTGACTTGCCACATGGTGCCACTGGGAGCTGTTCTGGACTCAGTCTACTCATTATAATCAGATTAAAAATGTATATGTGAATACCACATTGCAGACTGTGTGCAATGATCACAAGGATTAATTTCTACTTTTTAGGGTTCAGTACCCAAAGGGTACCAACGGGACCCTATTACTAAGCCTACGCTGTCCGTCCGTCCGTCCGTCCATCCGTCCGTCCATCTGTCCGCGGGCTGTATCTCGTAAACCATATTAGATAGGCAGTTGAAATTTATTTAACAACAAATAATATAAAGGAGAATGGGCACCTTTGTATGAGTTGCGTCCCCAGACTGTATCAAGTTGTGATATATGTCATTTTAAAGTTCATGATAATAGCTTCATTTTATTGTATGACACCAATTATGAGACACGTGCAGGGAAAGAACTAGAAATCATTTAATTTTTTTAAGCCCGTGAAAGTCTAAAGACAGTGTTTTTTAGATTTTACGGTTTTTTATTCCTTATGTCGACCAAGCGGCATATATTCAACTATGTGATGCCCGTGACTTCCTCCGCAAGGATTTAGTTTTTACAATCCCGCGGGAACTCTTTGATTTTCCGGGATAAAAAGTAGCCTATGTCACTCTCCAGGTCCTCAACTATACTCATGCAAAAAATCACGTCGATACGTAGCTCTGTTGTGGCGTGATTGAAGAACAAACCAACAAACACACTTTCGCATTTATAATATTAGTATGATGATGTCCCTGTGATCAATAGGGTGAAAACCGGGAGCGATCACCGGATGGTAAGAGGCACGTTGAATATTAATGTAAAGCTGGAAAGGGCCAGACTGGTGAAGTCAACTCTCCGACCTTCTCGTGCTCATATCCAAAACCCCGAAACCTTCCAACTCGAACTGCAGAACCGATTCGATTGCCTAGCAGACTGCGTTTCTGGGACCGATCTAAACAACAGGGTCATGAAAACTGTCCATAATCTGGGTCTAAATTCTTTAAGACTCATCGGAGGAAAAGAACCGAAAAGTTCTCTGAGCATATTCTCAAGCTCATGGAGGAGAGACAACAGATAAGGCTGCAGTCATCGGCAGACGCGGCTGCCTACCAGAAGATTAAAAGGCAGATCTCTACGGCACAAACTCGTGACCTTCGTGTCTTTAATACCAAGTGTATTAAAGATACCATCGAGCGAAACAGAGGCTAAGTGTTCGCGAGAGATCGGTTTATCGGACAGTCGTCTCGTCTCTTCTCGACCTTAGATCTTGGGAGAGGTTGAGAAGTTCTATGAAGTTATATACCACGACACAAAAACCTGTTGAAGATTTGGCCAAAGATCCCAGAGCCAAACTGACCCGACACAATACCGAAGATATCCCGGACGTCAGCCTATACGGGATTAGTATGGTACTCAAGCAGCTCAAGGAATCACTGCGGAACTCCTGAAAGCGGGTAGAAAACCAGTACAAGATTTTAAGCGATTGTTCAATTCCGTCATTCACGAGGGCATAACGGTTCTTCAAAAAAGTGATAATACCTCGTTGAAGAATTATAGACCCATCTCATTCCTGGGTCAGGTTTATAAGTTGTTCTTGAGAGTCAATACTAATCGCCTTTCTGGTAGGTTTGAAGACTTTCAGCCTCCCGAACAAGCCGGATTCCGAAGAGACTTTGGCACAAAGAAAAAAGACGGAAGAGCATAACCGTGCTTAGCGTTTGTGGACTATGAGAAAGCCTTCGATTCGGTGGAAACTTGGGCTGTATTGAGGTTGCTGATGAGAGATGCCGGATTGACTACCGGTATATTCAAGTGTTGAAGTACATGTATGAAAACGCAACTATGTCAGTACGTACGTACGATGGACCAAACTACGAGGCCAATCCACTCACAGGGTGGAGTGCAACAGAGAGAAATGATCTCCCCGAAGCTCTTTACCGCTGCGTTGGAGGACGCCTTTAAGATTCTGGATGGAAACGGACTTAGCATCAACATAAACGGCGAGTACATCACTCACCTGCGATTTGCCAATGACATAGTAGTCATAGCAGAGACTCTGAGATACCTCAATACTATGCTCAACGATCTCAGCAGGGTTTCTTAACAGGTTGGCCTGAAAATGAACATGAGCACTATCTAACAAACAGAGTGGTGCATATATGGAATAAGTTGCCTAAAGAAATAGTGACATCAAAGTCAGTTAATGAATTTAAAAACAGATTAGACCGCCATAACATTGGAAACTCCAAGCATAGCAAGTGATATAGGCGCATCAGCGACAGCTGCGTAGCCTATTATAAATAATAATAATGAGCAAGACGAAAATCATGTCCAATGCTCATGCTCCGCTCCACCCAGTATTCGTTGAGAATTCTGCAATCGAAATTGTGAACGAGTGTATATACCTGCTACATATGCTGCATATACCTACTGACCTACCAGCTAGGTAGGTCCAATTTCGAAAAAGAGATCAACCGCCGAATCCAACTCGGCTGGGCAGCGTTGGAGAAGCTCCGAGATGTCTTCTAGTTCAAAATCCCTCAGTGCCTAAAGACGAAAGTCTTCGAACAGTTCGTGTTGCCAGTGATGACTTACGGATCAGAGACATGGTCGCTTACTGTGGCCATCATAAGAAGGCTCAGGGTCACTCAGCGGGCAATGGAGAGAGCGAGATCAAATCAGAAATGAGAAGATCCGTAGGAGAACCAAAGTCACCGACATAGCACAGCGAGTCGCGAAATTGAAGTGGAAATGGGTGGAGCACATAGTGCACTTGTGGGCAGAATCCCGTCAATTTGTCGTAGGGAGCCGCTGGATTCAGGCGGCGCTAGACCAAGGCCTGTAAAAGTCCATGCAAGAGACCTTTGTCCAGCAGTGGACGTCTATCGGTTGATAAAGAAGAAGATAATAAAAAATTAAAAAATAACATAGTTCTTTCCCTGCACGAGTCTCACAGTTGGTGTCATACAATGAAATGAAGCTATTATCATGACCTTTCAAATGACATATATCACAACTTGATACACCACTGGGGACGAAACCGCCCATTCTCCAATTTAATTAAATTAAAAAATAAAGGGGGCTCCCATACATGGAAAAGAAGTCTAATAATATTTTTTACCCTAGCATGTGGGGTGTCATTGACAAGAGCTCATTAAGTTAAGTATATAAGTATGTATGTATGTATTTATGTGTGTATGTATGTATGTATGTATGTATGTATGTATGTATGTGTGTATGTATGTATGTATGTATGTATGTATGTATGTATGTATGTGTGTGTGTGTATGTATATATGCATGTATTTATGTATGTTTGTATCCTCCTCTTACTAACTATAAATACATTAGCTATAGCCTAACCTACTGATTATTACTCATAATATCCCACTAATATTATTAATGTGAAAGTTTGCGAGGATAAATTTATACGGATGCATGTTTGTATAGATGTAGTATATGGATGGATGGATGTATGTTCTCTGAGATAGGGGTTGAACTATTTTGACTGTTTTACTCTATAACTTCGTTAAATTTAAACTAATTTTTATTATTATTTTAACCGACTTTAAAAAATCGGCCAAGTGCGAGTCGGGCCTCGCTCTTTTAGGGTTCCGTTAAAACAAATTAAATTAAAATATTTCCATGTACCCATGGAAATATTTTAATTTAATTTAATTTTTATTATTTGTTGTTATAGCGGCAATAGAAATACATAATATGTGAAAATTTCATCTGTCTATCTATTACAGTTTACGAGATACAGCCCGCTGACAGACGGACGGACGGACAGCGTAGGCTTAGTAATAGGGTCCCGTTGGTACCCTTTGGGTACGGAACCCTAAAAAAGGACGAGGATCTCAATTCAACGGAATCTTTTTTTAATCATTTTCACCGATTACTCGAAGACGCCTGATCCGATTTGGAAAATTCTTTTTTGTTTCAAAGGGTATACTTCCCAGGACGGTGGTCCCATTTTAATTTTATCGAAATCAGTCGAGCGTTTTTAATCCGGGAATTTGATCCCGGGACAACAAACAGTTCCCGCGGGATATTCGTATGTTACTTTTCCCATACTTATCCTTCAATTATGCGCCAACGCAGTTTCAGATTGAAGTTTTAGATTGTTTTTTAGCACAGGTAAAGTTAAGGGACTGAAAAGTGACAAAGGCTACTTTTTATTCCGGGAAAACAAACAGTTCCCGCGGGATATTCGTTGCTACGTTGGATATGCTACTTTTCACAAATTTAACCTTAAATTATGCGCCAATATGCATGCATGCATACATGTATGTATGTATGTATGTTTGTGTGTATGTATGTATGTATGCATACATGTATGTATGTGTGTATGTATGTATGTATGTATGTATGTATGTATGTATGTATGTATGCATGTATGCTTGCATGCATGTATGCTTGCATGCATGTATGCTTGCATGCATGTATGTTTATATGTATGTGTGTATGCATGTATTTATGTATGTTTGTATCCTCCTCCTGCTAACTATAAATACATTAACTATATCCTATCCTACTTATTATTACTCATATACTACCTACTAATATTATTAATGTGAAAGTTTGTGAGGATGGATGTATACGGATGTATGTTTGTATAGATATATCTATAATAGATGTAGTATACGGATGGAGGGATGAATGTTCTCTGAGATAGGGGTTGAACTATTTTGACTGTTTAACTCCATAACTTCGTTAAATTTAAACTAATTTTTATTATTATTTTAACCAATTTCAAAAAAGCAGGAGGATCTCAATTCAACGGAATCTTTTTTTATGTATGTTCACCGATTACTCGAAGGTGCCTGAACCGATTTGGAAAATTCTTTTTTGTTTCAAAGGGTATACTACCCAGGTGGTCCCATTTAAATTTTATCGAAAGCAATCGAGCGTTTTAAAAAAATCTACAATTAATTATATACTTTGTAGTGGCGTACATTTAAATGGATGCTCCCGGGACAAAAAGTAGCCTGTGTTATTTTCCAGGTCCTCAACTTTACCTGTGTAAAAAACCACGTCGACTATATGCACTTGCACTTTATATGGTGAAATATTATAACTGCGAAAGTGTGTTGGTTTGTCCTTCAATCACGCCCCAACAGAGCTACGGATCGACGTGATTTTTTGCAGGGGTACCTATAGTTGAGGACCTGGAGAGTGACAGGCTACTTTTTATCCTGCAAAGTCAGAGTTCCCAAGGCATTTTAAAGGCTAAATTCACGCAGGCAAACTCGCGGGCATCAGCTAGTTTGAAATAATTTAAATTTAAATGTTGAAAAATCTGTAGCAAGTAAATTTCACAATATGATATGATATGATACAGATTTTTTATTACCTATTTAAATCTTAATTGTAATTTATTTACATTATTTGCAATGGCTGTACTGTAAAGTTAGTAAAATGAAGATAATGACAATTTACATTAGAGTAGAGACAAAGACATGCATTTGTAGGTTATGTTCAAGAAGAAGATAATATTACTCAATATAAAGGATGATAAATAAAAATAACACTTTATGAAAAATAATCATAAAATAAAAGCTTTCTCTCTCTATTTATCTAAAGAGAAAAAAATCACTGAGACTTTAGTCTTTTTTTGGGACCTAAAATAATGAGTAATTTCATAAAATTTAAAGCAATTTTTTTCAGGTGACATTGAGAAAATAATTCTGTTTGTTACTCATGTTACTGCCAGTTGCATTGCATGTACAAGTATAACTGTTTCCACCCTTAAGTTGGTCAGATTCCTACGAACAGTGGTGTGCAAAAAAGATTAGCTTTTTTATTACTTTTACTAAGTTTGCTAAAAGAAAAGCAAGATCTAAGCACAAGACCTTTTTTTCAGAATGTGTTGTGCATAATATGTGGTGTAGAATTGAAAGAGTTTGAGGACCAGTATTTCATTAAATATGATGCAATTTTTCCATATTATATTAAGTCCCTGTTAATAATATTATATTAAAGGGATTTAAAGAATAACTTCCTGAGAAGCAGTGCATATTGAATTGAGTTCTTATATTACCAATATAGCTGATGCTTGTTCTAATGGTGGGTGATAGTATTTAATTAATTAATAATAATTAATTAATTACTAGTCCAGCCTGACATAGTTGATACTATCGTACACAGTGTTATTTATTTTTACTATTTTGCTTTTCAATACATGTGCACTGTGAAATATACAATGTTCAGGGACAAGTCAAGTGTTAATTTACTAAATCTATATTTATGAAGCCACTTCCATCTATCAGACTAAAAAGAGGTAGCAGTTACTTGAGACAATATCTAAAGTCAGCTACACATACTATGATAGCTCAGAACTTCCTACAAGACTATGTCTTGCATGCAGGGAGCCAGCAACAAGTCTTAATATTTTCTAAATCGCAACACAAGGTCTATTGTATATAACACATCTGTCCTATGGAATTCAACAGAACAATTAGAGCCAAGCATACATCAGCTGTGCAATAGATTTGGATTGAGATCTGCAGTGTGCAGTTAAACATGATGAACTACAAGGCACAGATTTTGAAGGGCAAATAACACTGGAAACACTGTTCTCATTGCCAGTTCACAGTGCAGGTATTGGCCACTCACTGTCGACACTGATCCACACAATTAATTGTTAACAAAAGTCACAAATAATAGTATAAACAACCGAAATGTATTGATATTTTCAAAATAGCTAAATGCATCTAATAAATTGAGCATCTCTATCATGAGTGACCTGATATGCCATATCCAGCTGGCTCGGGGACCCGTGGCGCACAAGAGTCCTCGGCCGGCATCACGAGGAGCCCCACGGGAAATCGACTACAGCTAGCGCCACTCGCGCTACCACTTTCGTGTCTCCAGGTGACAGGAGGTTATATCGAACCCTACCTTCTTCAATTAGTACATCAAATGTCACTTTGGAGGTTGCACGAGGAAGTTAGAGTGCTTCGCATTGACAATGCACGAGATTAATATACCTACCTACATTCTAGAATAACAGGAACTTGTAAAATGGCTCACAAAGGTGACGCATCGACACGCTCCGATCGAATATTCTTTGCGGATCCCGAGCCTGCCCCGAACGAGCGCTCGGCCTGGGCAATGGAGGCGGGCGTGGGACGTCAGCGAAACCACTAAATACACTTCAATATACAAAAATGCACAAACTTACGAGGCGATGAAAGTCTATTGTGGAAAGCACACGCACCGCAACGCGACAAGCGAGCTCTTTTGTACGCACACAACTGCCAAAAATATGACTTTACGGTGAATTGTTACACACAATGACACACAAACAAGTCCAATGTAGGTACCATGAAGGTAGCAAATACATGGAGGTGCCTTACCTACAAAAATCGGGTGCATACCTACAGAAAAAAACTCATAAAATGGCCGCCCATTAGGGAGTGTGCTTCGAAACTATCGACATCGATAAGGAGTGAAGCGATAATCAAGCATTTATGTACACGTAGTATTTATAGGTTATAATAATTACGTAACGTACGTTTGTACTCTATCAGGTACATATTATTCGCGTGGATTTAGGTTTTTAAAGATCTTGGAATATCCAAACAGTTTCGCTGCCGTTTTGTGAAATTGAAAGAGATCACCATATATAAAAAATCGGGCAAGTGCGAGTCGGGCCTCGCTCTTTTAGGGTTCCGTACATACGACCAAATCATTTTTTAAAACTAGATACATAATTATTTAGATATCTTAGAAAGTACTATAAATTAGTATATGGGGGAAAATGCTCGATTGTTTTGGTGACAACTTACCAACCGCATTATAAATCGGTGTTTCAGTAATTGTTGTTTAAATACACTATATAATTCATAATATACCAAAATTTCAAATTCCTTACTAGTTTAGTTTTTGAGATAGATCCCTAACAAAATTGGTCTAAAACCGAAAACTTTGACAGCCCCCCCATTTCTTCATTTTTGTAGCTAAAAAATAAAAAAATATATATTTGAACTCCACTTAATGAGCTCTAGACAATGACACCCCACATGCCGGGGTAAAAAATAAAATTTTATTTCGACTCCTTTTTCATGTATGGGAGCCCCCTTAATTTTTAATTTAATTTAATTTTTATTATTTGTTGTTATAGCGGCAATAGAAATACACAATATGTGAAAATTTCAACTGTCTATCTATTACGGTTTACGAGATATAGCCCGCTGACAGACGGACGGACGGACGGACGGAGGGACAGCGGAGGCTTAGTAATAGGGTCCCGTTGGCACCCTTTGGGTACGGAACCCTAAAAAGTACTCATTTATAAATTATAATATGTATCAATCGTTTGTTAATTATAAACCATTATTTCTTTTCATTAAAAGAGCAACTTGCTGGCTCATAGTAGTAGAATTTCTTTCTATAAGCGGTGGTAGAGTCGAAACATGACGTGCTTAGCATGAGACAGCTATCTGCATGCCCTACATATAAATAAAAAAATATAGAATACTAGTTGACCCGGCGAACTTCGTACCGCCAACTTATATTTTATATAAATAAAACAAATAAACTATCCTAATCAAAAAAAACTATCCTATCTTTCAAATTGGACTAAATTACAGATAGTAACGAAGTTTGATCAAAATCACTTTAATTTAAATTTAATTTTATATCACACAATATATTATTATCACACAAGTTAAATAGTTTAGGAGTCCATCGTGGACAAATAACGTGACACGTAATTTATATATATTACTAGCTGACCCAGCGAACTTCGTACCGCTTCTTATCTATATAAATAAAACAAATAAACTATCCCAATTCAAAAACTATCCTATCTTTTAAGTTGGACCAAATTACAGATAGTTACGAAGTTTTATAAAAATCGGTTAAAATCGGTAATTGAATTGCACAGGGATTATTATTAAATCCACCTCTTGCTCTTACCGCAGAAAAGAAATGTATCACACGATTTTTTCATATTTTATGTAGAGGGATGTGTGTTATATTTATATTTTCCACGCCTACAGCACCCATCCATTTTTTTCTTTAAGTTTTCACTAGCCGGAAACGACAGCAGAAAACACGGACATTATCATCTATTATATAGAGGTATTAGATTCTAGCATTTATTATTTATGTGAAGTATTAAAATAACCGGACAAATGATATCAACTATAAACACCAAACTTCTTGTATTATCTGATAATATGGTGATGAGCAGTACCTAATGCATTAGAATTTATTCAAGTCGTTTAACGTCACCTATAATAATATCGACAAGTCGATACTCCATTGACACAAATCCAATAACACGCAACTACTTGACAGGCTGACAGCTGAAGTTCAACCAATAGGAGTGAATACATAATGTGTTGTACATAAGGCTCATAAAATGGCGGATGGCACCCGGCTTGACTAGTAGTTACTTTATAAACTTCATCTCCATCTATTTCCTACCTACCATGGTAGGTACCTAGGTACCTATCATGGAAGCAGGAATGTTATTTTGTCCATGGAACTAGGAATTAGGTACGACTACGTCTGTCTTTCTTGATATTTGGGGTTAATTAGTCTATGGTTATTAGATCAAAGAGTATAATATTATTTGGGGCTGGGTACTTATCAACTAGATTTTATACTTATTTCGTGGTTCAATGACATAATTATAACGAATACGTACCACGATAATTGTTTTTATAATGTCGATATTTCGATCCATTTGCATGGACCGTAGTCACCACACTCCACAGGGACCACAGGTGGTCACGACGGGAGTCGGGACTCGGGAGGACTGACAGTGCCGTCGTACGCACTCTTCTTCTTCTTCGTTTGTTTAGTGGCTCCACGTTTCTTCTTCTTCGTTTGTTCAGTGGCTCCGCGCGTCGAGCGTTTGAGCCATAGTGGCATAGTCGTTTTTTTTTTTTTAACGTTTATTTATTTATTTAGTACCAGTAATATAAAACAATGTAAGAAAGATATAAAGGACGTGCACAAGGACAGCTTATCTCTAAAGAAGAGATTTCTTCCAGAAGCCCTCGAATGTGAGAAAAGTGAGAACATACAGAGGTAGGTAGGTACTAAAGACTAATCTTTAAAAATTAATAAATGGCTACAGATAATATAATACATATTATGTTAAGATACTAATATATAATATACATGATATTATAATAATATAAACGTTTATCAATCAAGAAGCATTAAAATCATGGAACTAGGAAAACGACTACGTCTTAAAATCAAGTCTTACATCTGAATAGGCTGCATGGTCATTGATCTTTGCCTGAAGAGGGCGAACGAAAAACAATATTAAGAAGCATTGTTAGCTCCATAGTCGCAATTCCTAGCATAGACCACGAACACTAGGATAAATTCCTAGTTCCATGGTTAGCTCGGTCCGGCTCGATCCTCGACATAGAAATAGGAAGACTATAATCGCAATTCCTAGTTCCATGGTCCTCGAAGAAGTGAAGTAGACTCTGTCGTAATTCCTAGTTCCATGGGTTGAGCGAAGCAATCAGAAGGGCTGGAACCCAGAGCCGTAAAGCCAGTTAAAAAAAAAAATAGCTGGGTCATGCCGATGCGTCAAGCTCGTGAACGGGTGCCACGGCGGAAATGGGGCTACTTTCTGTCTGCCCATCTTAACACGTATTGAATTGTATGTATTTTTGGAACTTCTTTGTGGAAACACTGCCTACATAGCATAGTACCTATTGTAAACTGCACGAATTATATTTAAAATTTATTTGTTCGTAGCATTAGGCGCGTTACTTGTCCTGAGGTTGAATTGTCAAAGGTAAACTGCATTGAAAAAGAGCAACCGCAGATTCTTCCTTCAGTAAATATGTTCTTTGGGTTCTTCTCGGTAGGAAGGGCATTCCAAACCAGTGAAAAATTCATTTGACGATTCAAAAGCACTTGTAAATTTTTTTTCAATAAAAAATCATTTCATTTTCTCGAATTAAGTATTTAGCCACCTATAATCAGTCTGTGTCTCCTTCGCACCGCTGTCCTTGCCTTTACATGGCGGTTCAAGGAAGTTCACACTGCCCATAATAGATGGCGTTAGTAAATTTTGGTTCTGAACTTCTCGTCCCTACAAATAGAGGTCTTTGCCATAGAGAAGGATGTATGTATGAGTCTGCTCGCAGGCTTACCTCTTACTGCAGAGAGTATCATCATCATGAGCAACCCAATAAAGTCTATTAATATTATTATTTTAATAAGGTTATTTACTGAGGGCAGGTCTCCTCTTAGAGAAGGGTTATAGGCCATAGTCCACCATGCTGGCCCAAACATTATGGAGAACTCTCAGGTGTGCAGGTTTCCTCACGATGTTTTCCTTTACCGTTAAAATTTAATAGGTTAAACGCACATAACTCCGAAAAGTCAGAGGTGCGTGCCCGGAATCGAACCTGCGGCCCCCCGAGTAGGAGACCCAACTATAATAGGCTATCACAGCTCAAAGTTGAAAGTGTAGCGATCGCAAAATTGTTTTTGGGTTGGTAGTTTCAATTCAGAATTATCGAATTAAACGCAAATAATAATGTAAAGTTTAATAATATGATTCAAGTGGCTACCATTAAAGCAGAGCTGCATTTTGAATGCAAAATGTATTCCAATTCTTAATTGGTAAGTACTTCCTTGTTTCTAAATTTCAATGTTTTCACTTATTTCTATATACATTTTAACATAATATGTCAATATATAAAATATCAAACGATAATATTTATAATTTAATTACAAAATTGTAGGTAGAAAAGTTCAGTAAGTACACTTTGAGATTCAATATTGTGTCATCTTACGAATACTAAAAATTCTATAAAAATATAAGTACAGCTGCCGATTGCCACGGTGCCGAAACTGCAGTGCGGTGCCGCGCGCTCATCGCGATGACGGCTGGCCGCGCCCGGCCGACACGCGTCCGACCGCGGCCGACATGCGACCGACACGCGCCGACCGCGGCCGACATGCTGCCAACACGCGCCTTCCGCGGCCGACATGCAGCCGACACGAGCCGACCGCGGCCGACACGGGCCGAGGCGCCGCTCCACTTCTCAATGTACATTTATACAAAAATATAACAAAAGCTATACAACTGCAGCTAGCTGCCGATCGAACAATAAACATTAAGTACAAACAAGCAACACTTCTTAATCGGTTGTACTAAGGGCCGATTTATCAATCCTCAGATACAGTAAAATATAGCTACATCTATATAAATAAAAATGAATGTTGGTAAGCGCATAACTCAAGAATGGATGGACCAATTCGGTTAATTTATTTTTTTGTATGTTCCTTAAGTTCCACGGAAGGTTTTTATACAAAAAAAAAAAACAAAAAACTAAATTCACGCGGACGAAGTCGCGGGCATCAGCTAGTAAAGAATAAAATTATCAATCTGAGGTTTGAAATATCGGCCCTAAATTAAATTATATTGATCAGTCTAGGTGTAGTGCTCGTCCTTGTACAACGTAGCGACAGGTCAGCAAATAATTCGGACCTGCTTATTTGGTTAAGAGATTGCGTAGAACACCACCGATATTACAAGAATGTTGTTTAACCAATATTGCACCACCAATATTACAACAAAGTTACAACAATGTTGTATAACCAATAGTGCAACACCATCAATATTACAACAATGTTGTATAAGCAATAGTGCAACACCGCCAATATTACAACAATGTTGTATAACCAATAGTGCAACACCGCCAATATTACAACAATGTTGTATAACCAATAGTGCAACACCGCCAATATTACAACAATGTTGTATAACCAATAGTGCAACACCGCCAATATTACAACAATGTTGTATAACCAATAGTGCAACACCGCCAATATTACAACAATGTTGTATAACCAATAGTGCAACACCGCCAATATTACAACAATGTTGTATAACCAATAGTGCAACACCGCCAATATTACTGCAATGTTGTATAACCAATAGTGCAACACCATCAATATTACAACAATGTTGTATAACCAATAGTGCAACACCGCCAATATTACAACAATGTTGTATAACCAATAGTGAAACACCGCCAATATTACAACAATGTTGTATAACCAATAGTGCAACACCGCCAATATTACAACAATGTTGTATAACCAATAGTGCAACACCGCCAATATTACTACAATGTTGTATAACCAATAGTGCAACACCGCCAATATTACTACAATGTTGTATAACCAATAGTGCAACACCGCCAATATTACTGCAATGTTGTATAACCAATAGTGCAACACCACCAATATTATGTTGAACATAATATTGGTCTGGAAGACCTTCGTTTGTTCGAGAGTTGCCGCTAATTCAGTTGCACACAGCTGTCCTCACCTACTGACCGCGGTTATGAACTTAAAATAATCTAATTTTGAAATCGTATTTTATTAACAACTGTAAATGCCCCCCCCCCCACCCCCCCGTCCCCCCTCCTTATACAGTCGAATCGCAACTTGCAGGACATCGCTCTGTTCTGCCTTGCTACGTGGTTGACATCCTTCTAAATCAAGAGTGAATGAATAGACACCTTCTAGGCAAGCGTGCTCCATCCTAGCCTGTATCTTCACTCACCATCAGCTGTGATCGCAGTCAAGCGGTAGTCTGTATTAAAAAAATGTAAATCTTTTTCTAATTTTGATAGCAGAGAGGGATAGCACTGCTTTTACACCTGAACTAGTTTAATTATTAGTTTGGATTTGTGTTCAAACAAATTGGGAGTATTGTTAATAGGTTCAGAGCGTCGTGGTTGAACGCGCGTGGCGCGAGACGCGAGGCGGGCGGCGCGAGGCGCGAGGCGGCCGGCGCGAGGCGCGAGGCGATCACATGCCCGACTCCACGATGCCCTCGTCATCTGCAACGAAACAGTGCGTCTTGAGTAAGGTGGCGACGCCTGCGCTGCCGCGGCAGAGCTACATGCTCGTTTTAACAAATCTACTGATGGAATATTTAGTGTTAGGCAAGTGGACGCCGAAGTAATATTATTCGTGATGCAGAGAAAACAAAACCACAAATGTCTGAACGCGCATGCCCATCAGCTCGCCACTCACTCGGCGGTGAAGCGATCAAGGAGTACACTCGTGTTAACAGAGGGTGCGGCACCCGTTAGTGATGACATAGTTACGGCAGCCGGCAGTGCGCGCCGCACGAGGCGCGGCCGCCGCTCCCGCCGCGGCCGCTACGCGCTACCTGTCCACGGTACAAGCGCCCATAACTACTATGACTTCTCAACGACGGGTTACGACACTCCCGTGGGGACTCTGGTTTCTCCGGATAGCATGTAGCCTACCGCCTGCTGAGCCGGCGTGTGGATCGGTTCACGTTACACACACAGAGCGAACTCGTTTTACGCGAACACCCCTTTTTACAATAGAGGAAAAAACATTGTGAGCCGCAGCGGAACGCCTGGCAGTTGTGAAACATTCAAATTATTTTTAACAGACTTCAAAAAAGGAGGAGCTTCTAAATCGCTGGAATCTTTGTTTTCATCGATTATTCGAATTCATTTAAATTTTATCAAAATCGGTCGAGCAGTTTTTAAAAAATCCAAATTAAATTATGTACTGTGTAGCGGATGCTAGAAGTTGGTTTTTAAAAAGAATTTTTTATATTAAATTATGTACAAGTAATATTAGGTTTAGTACACTCTGTTTATAATTTGTTTTCTTTGTAAGAGTCTGCTCACATTCACCGTAGTGAGCAGCACTGTTTGGTACTACACCGGTTACCTTCGAAGGCGGCGTTGTGGTGGTGGTGCGGCGCGGCGGCGGGCGGCGGCGGCGCCAGGTCGGCGCCCTCGAGCGCGGCGGCCACGCACTGGTGCACGCAGATGTACTGCTGCTCGGTCTGCACCATCCAGACGCGCTCGCGCCGCATGGCGTGCACCATGCCGAAGATGTCGAGCGTGTCGGCGCGCGCGGCCAGCTGCTGCAGCGCGCGGTCCAGCGTGATGAAGGTGCCGGAGCGGCCCACGCCCGCGCTGCAGTGCACCACCACGGGGCGCGCGTCGCCGCCGGCCGCCGGCGGCACGCGCTCGCGGAACGCGCGCACGAAGCGCGCCAGCGCGGTGGGCGGCGACGGCACGCCGAAGTCGGGCCACGTGGTGAAGTGGAAGTGCGTCACGACGCGCTGCTCGGCGCCGCGCGCCACCGCCAGCTCCGTCACCGTCCACTCGGGGTAGCGGCTCTCGTTGAGCGCCGTCACCGCGATGTCGCCGTAGTACACGGGCCGCGTGTCGTACGGCCAGTAGCGGTCGCACTTCTCGCGGCCCTTCTCCACGCAGCGCGTCAGCATCACGATGGCGCGGCTGCCCGCCTCCCACACCATGCGCCAGAAGTCGTCGCGCGTGCAGTGCAGCGGGCCCTGCGTCACGATGAACTCGCGCGGGCTGCAGTGGCCCGGCACGTAGTTGGCGTTGATGTAGTCGCTGCCCTCCTCGTCGTCGACGGGCTGCAGCTTGAAGCGCGAGTGGTCGTACGGCAGGATGTTGGTGAAGCGGTTCTTGGGCCGGTTGACGGGCAGGTCGGCCGCCGTGCACGGCTGCTCGCGGCCCACGTGCTTCAGCTCGTCGAACTCCTCGCTGAAGCGGAAGTCGGAGTCGGCCGACATGAGGCGGTAGTGGTCGAGGAAGTCGGCCACGCGCACCGGCCGGCTGGCGGCGGGCGGCGCGGGCATGGCGGCGGGCCGGCGGCGGCGGCGGCGCAGCAGCAGCGCGCCCGCGGCCAGCGCCAGCAGCAGCGCGCCCGCCACGGCGCCGCCCGCCGCCCAGCCCGTGGGGTCCGCCTCCGTGTACACGGCCGCGTACTCGGTGTCGGTGAACTTGTCGCGCGCGGTGAACGCGCGCAGCTTGACGTAGTAGCGCGTGCCCGGCTTGAGCGGGCCGTTGCAGTAGCGCGCGGCGGTGTCGGCGGCGTCGCAGCGCTCCGAGCCCACGGTGAACTCCTCGACGGGCGAGGCGCGGAACGGGAAGTAGGGCTCGGACACCTGGTAGGGCGGCCACACGGGCAGCCGGTGCACGTCGCGCCACGCGGGCAGCCGCTGCGGCGTGGCGGCGTGCGGCTCCTCGGCCACGACGAGCGCGTACGCCGTCACGTTGCCGTTGGCGGGCGAGAAGTCGTCGGCGCGGAAGCTGACGGTGACGGTGGTGGCGCTGCGGCGCACGGCGGCGGGCAGCGCGCGCGGCCGCGGCGGCGCGGCGATGGCGGTGCGCTGCCGCCACGCGGCCGCCTCGCCCAGCCCCGCGCCCGACGCCGCCGCCAGCCGGAACTCGTACTCCTCGCCCGCGCGCAGACCTGCACGCACACACACACACACACCTGTACTGGTGCCACTCGCTACCGGCACATAGGCGTGACGACACTCACCAACAAATGGATTTATATAATGAAATATCGAATGAAATGGGATTCATGGATTATAAAAAACGTATTCATTTTTCAAAAGCCATTTAAACAAAACAACAACAAATAATTAAAACAAAATATAGAGGCGACATCACGAACGACGCCACTATATTATTCAAATTTGCCTAAGAAAGCATACTTTATTACATATAATACATTACATATAATTCTTTTGTTATTTTATGCCCTTTATTCCAAATATTAGAATTTAACAGACACTTGAAATATCATTGATTTAACTACACTTTCCCGTTCTTTTATAAAAGCCAAGTAAGGTAACAGATAAGACCAAAATCAGCCTAAAGCGCTAAGTGCTTTATACGTGACAACAAAACGAGAGCACAAATTGTATCTGTTCTGTGGCGCACGCATAACATCACAGAAAAACCATTTTAACCAGAGACAAGTCAAACAATTAGTGCGAGCGAGGGACAAAATATAGATTACCTTAGCGTGAGAATGAGAGAAACCAGGAATGTGTAATTGATATGATATTAAATAACCGCAAAATCTAAAATATTTTTGTTGATAATTAAGTTTGAAGTGTCCGTTGTTTAAATCTACTTTCAAGAATTTAGTAGGTGTTGTTGTTCTGTAGGTACCCAATAATCAAGATTTCATGATGGTTCTTAGGCGAACTTTGTATGGGGGCTGAGCAATGTCCTTTAAAATTTATTAAATGGCAATTTTATCTACCTAACTTTTTAGAGTTTACTCCTTAAGAATCGATTTTAGCAGCCCGGTATGAGAAAAATCCGGGCAGTAAAATCAATTTATCAATGACCTCGTTACGTTTTTCACAACGTTGAAATTTCTACCCTAACGTTGAGTAAATAAGGTTGGTTTTCGTGCGAAAGAGTTCCCGAAGCGAAAGTCGGTCGTGGCGCGCTCGGACACGAGTCGCGCGCATAGAGAAGGATATAGCGTCGCGCGTGAACCAAAGACTACAGTGTATAAAGGGAGAGTAAACTCCCGTCGTGCGTCGGAGGCCGGAGCTGACACACACTTTTTTTGCTGAATTAGGGTATTTTTTTCGAAATCGGTGATGCAGCCTATTATATAGTGTAGTGCACTGTGTAGTGCTCACCGGTGACGGTGCCCTCGCGCGCTTCGGGCGGGAAGCGCAGCGTGCGCGCGGCGGCGGGCTCGGCCGCCGGGAAGTACTCGAGCTCGAAGCGCTGCAGCACGCCGTGCGCGTCGCGCTCCGCCAGCTCCCACGTGAAGCTCAGCTCGGTGGGCTTGGCGTCGCTGGGCTGGAAGCGCGCGGGCGCGGCGGGCGGCGCCTGCAGCGTGCGCACGCGCGCCGAGCGCGCCGCCGAGCGCGTCAGGATGGTGGCGGGCGTGCCGGAGCGCACCTCCACGCTGAACGTGTACTCGGTGTAGGGCCGCAGCCCGTCCACGCGCAGCTCCAGCCGCTCGGTGCGGCGCGCCTCGAGCGCGTCGGGCGCCGCCAGCCACTGCACCTCGAAGTCGGTGTAGTCGCCGGGCGGGCGCGGCCACGCCAGCGCCACGGCGCGCGCGCCCGCCGGCTCGGCGCGCAGCGCGGCCACGGCGCGCGGGAACAGGCGCGCGGGCCGCTGCACGGGGTGCGAGGTCACGTTGCGCGACACCGTCCACATGGTGAGGCTGTACAGGCGGCCCGGCACCAGCGCGCAGAACTCCACCTGCTGCTCGGCCGCGTCGGCGGCGCGCTGCTGCCAGCGCGGCGGCGCGGCGCCGCCCTCCAGCCGGAAGCGGTACGTGTCGAAGCGCGTCGCCGCCGCCGGCGTGCGCGTGTACAGCACCTGCGCAACCACAACACCTCTACACTCTACACCCTACACCCGTCCGCTCACTAGTGGCCCGCCCCGAACTAAGACTACGCGTCCTGTAAGTTCGAAGATGTGCCTACCTTCATTCAGTTTGTTTTATATTCTATACAAACCACTATCTGGTAAGGTAGCGAAATTCAATAACAAACAGCGCCATCGATTTTCGAATTTAATATTTGTATACTATTGCTCATTAAAAATAAAATAATTTCGTTTCTTTATAATATTTATCTAATTTTAGTATTCGTTGTTCAAGTACAAGATATAACTAACAACAAAAGTTGCAGCTTTTAATGTTACAAAATTTTTTTGAGGAAAAAAAATTGTAATCTGTTCCAAATTATCTATGAATAGATACTCCACAAGCCTACGAGTATGTAACGCCATAAAAAATATTTTACTTCGCATTCGTTTCTATGAGTCTCTTTTTGTCATGTGAGTTTTTTCTGTGAAAACTTGTTCTATAATCGCTAGTAAGCAATAAAAATTAAGTGCAGATATTTTCGAGTTTCAAAATTCTAAAACAGATGGCGCTGCAGTTTTTACACTCTCGCTATCTACTACAGGACCGTGCGTAAGTAATATAATTGAAGTTACAATAAAAACCTGTGTGTGTGACACCCACGTTTACACGACTAGCGGCACGCTATGATGGCCGGTTTGACACATTACAATAGTGATGTGGAATGTCAATTTATTCTCGAACAAAAAACAATTAAGTTTTGTTTTTGTACCTGATTAAATAGGTTTAATAAAACAAAAATGTATATGTTTATTTAATTTATTTGAACGAACTGAATATTTGAATGAAAATGAATATACATACTTTATATGCACACAAGAAACATATGAATACAAAAGATACCAAAAAAGGTTTTTAAAAATTTTCAATTTAGAAAACCAAATGCCGAGTTGTGGTATATATCATATAAAAATAAAAATTTTACCTTTTGTATGAAACAGCTGATATTTTTTTGCGATTTCAGAGGTTTGTCCACATAGTGAAAATTGTTCATATTCACAAGTACATTCACCCCTTAAATGGTGCAAACTGATTTTTCTACACTTGTATACATTTTAGAAATCAATTTAATAAATAAATTTTGAGTCCTAAACCTAAAACTACATTCGATAAAATTTATGAATCTCTGCACATCACTATCGTCAATAAAGTAATACAATTATTTCCTTCAAAGTCGTTATCAATTAATACGGAACTTCATGAGCGGACAAACGTCAAACCGGCCATCATAGCGTGCCGCTAGTGTAATATTAATACTGTGTACGTCTACACACGGGCTCCAAAGGCTAGTATGACCCATGGGTTGTGTACAAACAAATGTTATTAGCTATAGTAATTTTCTTCCGTTCTTATCTTTTTTTTTTTTTTCTCTGGGCAATATTTTGCGATCAGCCTTCCGACTATGAGCAGATGTGTTGATTTGAAAATTTATTTGTCTGTAAGTCCGTTCTTATCTATTTACTATCTCTAATAGCTGTGAGTTTTCCTTGAAAATAAAAATAGGAGAATAAAATATCCGATGGTGTCGCCCGATGTGTTCGCACGAGCACGGCTGCGCCACTCACCCGGATGGCGGGCAGCGTGTCGTTGGCGTCGGGGTCATCAGACTCGTTCACGATCGTCATCTCCGACTGGATCAGCGGCCCTGCGGACACGAGGCGGAGTTACTGCTGGCTTCGGACTGCCACCAGTACCACTGGTGTCGTGTGATGCGGGTTGTTCATCATCATCATCATTAGCAACCCATCAACGGCTCACTACTGAGCGCAGGTCTCCTCTCAGAGAAGGGTTATAGGCCATAGTCCACCACGATGGCCCAATGCGAATTGGCGGACTTCACACACCTTCGAGAACATTATGGAGAACTCTCAGGTGTGCAGGTTTCCTCACGATGTTTTCCTTCACCGTTGAAGCAAGTGATATTTAATTGCTTAAACGCACTTGACTCCGAAAAGTCACAGGTGCGTACCCGGGATCGAACCTGCGACCTCCCGAATAGGAGACCACAGTCCTAACCACTAGGCTATCACTGCTACATATGCGGGTTGTTACGTTCCCTCAAATATGGTTGAGCGAAGCAACGGCTGGGTCATGCGTCATGCTCGTGAACGGGTGACACCGGCGGGAATGGGGAACTTAATGTCTGCCCATCTTAAGATCGGTAGAAGTTAATCGGTATGCATTTTTGGAACTTCCCTCATTGTGGAAACACTGCTTATATAGCATAATATTTATTGTATTGTAAACTTGTTTTGAAAAGAGCAACCGTCGAGTTTCTTGCTGGTTCTTCTCGGCAGGAAGGACATTCCGAACCAGTGGTAGAGCCAGACGATTCAAAAGCACGTGTAAAACGTTTATGTGAATAAAATAGTTATTTGTGTTATATGGGGCCAAAGAAATTTTTTGTTCCCCGAGGGCGTTATTTTGAATTCAGAGCGAAGCGAAGGATTCTATAGTAGAATCCCGAGCGCAGCGAGGGATTCTAAAGTAGAATCCTGAGCGTAGCGAGGAATTCAATATACGCCGCCCGAGAACAAAAAAATTTTGGCCCCGAATGACACACATTATTTTTCATCATTACCTATGAGAAAAAGCTAGGAGTATCAACCTACTATGTATAGACATCGTATATTGAAAGTTTAAATAAAACACAAATAAATTATTATTAAATAATTAAACATTAATATTTATGTTGGATAAACGCCCATCGGATATATGCCCATACTGGGCGTATATCCGATCGACAAATTGATCACGTGACTCACACGTGACAACAGCTTCTCAAACATATTTGAATTTCGACACATACTAAAGCACGAACGCGGACCAATCAGAAGAGAGAAATGAAAAGTCCCATGGGGTTAAAATTAAATTTTGCTCCCGCTATCCTCTGAAGCCAATAGTCGTTTTTCGAATAGGTATGATGAAAAAAATATTTCTATTTTATTCTACCAGTGATAGCACAGGTGATAGGCCATGCTGAAACGAGAATCGGTCAAATTATAAATTTATCTAATGAAATATAAATATTATTCACGGATTGTTAAAACGTATTTATTTCTATAAGAGCGAGATTGTTATCTATTTTGATTAAATAATACTATAAAGTACACACAACAGCAATCCGCCATACTGGATTGAACACCAATCAGAGCGATACGTCACAACTATCTTCAAATTTTGACAAACTATTATGACAAAACATAGAAGTGACGTCACGAACAAAGATAGGACACACTTTTAGCGGGTTTGCGTGAATTTTAAAGCTTAAAATTGAAATGGCAATTTTATTTGCCAAAGCTTTTTTTGCGAACATCAACCAACAATTTTTCAAAATCGGTTTATTGAGTCACGTTCCAACTCTACGTTGGAACGCAACGTTGATTGCAGGCGCTTGCAGCACCGCTGCGGTGTGGTGTGTGCGGTGTGGGGTGTGGTGTGTGCGGTGTGGTGTGTGGTGTGTGCGGTGTGGTGTGTGGTGTGTGCGGTGTGGTGTGTGCGGTGTGGTGTGTGGTGTGTGCGGTGTGGTGTGTGCGGTGTGGTGTGTGCGGTGTGGTGTGTGGTGTGTGCGGTGTGGTGTGTGGTGTGTGCAGTGTGGTGTGTGGTGTGTGCGGTGTGGTGTGTGCGGTGTGGTGTGTGCGGTGTGGTGTGTGGTGTGTGGTGTGTGGTGTGTACGGTGTGGTGTGTGCGGTGTGGTGTGTGCGGTGTGGTGTGTGCGGTGTGGTGTGTGGTGTGTGCGGTGTGGTGTGTGGTGTGTGCGGTGTGGTGTGTGCGGTGTGGTGTGTGCGGTGTGGTGTGTGGTGTGTGGTGTGTGCGGTGTGGTGTGTGGTGTGTGCAGTGTGGTGTGTGCGGTGTGGTGTGTGGTGTGTGCGGTGTGGTGTGTGCGGTGTGGTGTGTGCGGTGTGGTGTGTGGTGTGTGGTGTGTGGTGTGTGGTGTGTGGTGTGTACGGTGTGGTGTGTGCGGTGTGGTGTGTGGTGTGTGCGGTGTGGTGTGTGGTGTGTGCGGTGTGGTGTGTGCGGTGTGGTGTGTGCGGTGTGGTGTGTGGTGTGTGCGGTGTGGTGTGTGCGGTGTGGTGTGTGGTGTGTGCGGTGTGGTGTGTGGTGTGTGCGGTGTGGTGTGTGGTGTGTGCGGTGTGGTGTGTGCGGTGTGGTGTGTGCGGTGTGGTGTGTGCGGTGTGGTGTGTGCGGTGTGGTGTGTGGTGTGTGCGGTGCGCGGCGGCGTCTACTCACGGGTCCGGGCGCGCATGGTGAACAGCTCGCTGGACAGGTTGTGCGAGTGCGCGGCGATGGACAGCGCGTACCCGTGGCCCGGCCGCAGGTCGCCGAGCAGCACGCGCGCCGCGCGGCCCTCGCCCGCGGGCACGTCGCGCTGCTGCGCGTCGTCGCCGTCGGCGGCGTCGGCAACGGGCGGCTCGGCGTCGCCCTCGTCGGGCCACCAGCGCACGCGGTACCACTCCACGCGGCCGGCGGGGCGCGGCCACTCCAGCGTCACGTTGCGCGTGTCCGCCAGCTGCGCCACGTTCGACACGGGGTTGGGGCCTGCCACACACACAATGCAGTCAACGCGACGCTTCAACGAGGGAGCTGCATCATTTCCGACTGAATTCAAAAATTACCATCGAAATTGAAATTCAAATGAAAATTATTCCGATTCCATTCCCATTTTCAGTATTATGTAATTTTGCACTTTCAGAGGGAGATGCTATAACAAATATATAATAGGTACATTAAGGTAAACGAGGTCGTTGTTTGGTTGTGTGTGTTGCGTCCAGCTGGATGCGGCAGCGCTCGCCGTGCGTCATGTCGTGTGTCGTGTGTCGTGTGCGCACTCACGGACGGTGTGGTCGGCGCTGAGCGGCTGGCCGCTGTCGACGGTGTCACCGGCCGCGTCCTCGCTCAGCGTGTCCAGCTGGATGCGGCAGCGCTCGCCGTGCGTCATGTCGTGTGTCGTGTGTCGTGTGCGCACTCACGGACGGTGTGGTCGGCGCTGAGCGGCTGGCCGCTGTCGACGGTGTCGCCGGCCGCGTCCTCGCTCAGCGTGTCCAGCTGGATGCGGCAGCGCTCGCCGTGCGTCATGTCGTGTGTCGTGTGTCGTGTGCGCACTCACGGACGGTGTGGTCGGCGCTGAGCGGCTGGCCGCTGTCGACGGTGTCGCCGGCCGCGTCCTCGCTCAGCGTGTCCAGCTGGATGCGGCAGCGCTCGCCGTGCGTCATGTCGTGTGTCGTGTGTCGTGTGCGCACTCACGGACGGTGTGGTCGGCGCTGAGCGGCTGGCCGCTGTCGACGGTGTCGCCGGCCGCGTCCTCGCTCAGCGTGTCCAGCTGGATGCGGCAGCGCTCGCCGTGCGTCATGTCGTGTGTCGTGTGTCGTGTGCGCACTCACGGACGGTGTGGTCGGCGCTGAGCGGCTGGCCGCTGTCGACGGTGTCGCCGGCCGCGTCCTCGCTCAGCGTGTCCAGCTGGATGCGGCAGCGCTCGCCGTGCGTCATGTCGTGTGTCGTGTGTCGTGTGCGCACTCACGGACGGTGTGGTCGGCGCTGAGCGGCTGGCCGCTGTCGACGGTGTCGCCGGCCGCGTCCTCGCTCAGCGTGTCCAGCTGGATGCGGCAGCGCTCGCCGTGCGTCACGTCGTGTGTCGTGTGTCGTGTGCGCACTCACGGACGGTGTGATCGGCGCTGAGCGGCTGGCCGCTGTCGACGGTGTCGCCGGCCGCGTCCTCGCTCAGCGTGTCCAGCTGGATGCGGCAGCGCTCGCCGTGCGTCATGTCGTGTGTCGTGTGTCGTGTGCGCACTCACGGACGGTGTGGTCGGCGCTGAGCTGCTGGCCGCTGTCGACGGTGTCACCGGCCGCGTCCTCGCTCAGCGTGTCCAGCTGGATGCGGCAGCGCTCGCCGTGCGTCATGTCGTGTGTCGTGTGTCGTGTGCGCACTCAAGGACGGTGTGGTCGGCGCTGAGCGGCTGGCCGCTGTCGACGGTGTCGCCGGCCGCGTCCTCGCTCAGCGTGTCCAGCTGGATGCGGCAGCGCTCGCCGTGCGTCACGTCGTGTGTCGTGTGTCGTGTGCGCACTCACGGACGGTGTGGTCGGCGCTGAGCGGCTGGCCGCTGTCGACGGTGTCGCCGGCCGCGTCCTCGCTCAGCGTGTCCAGCTGGATGCGGCAGCGCTCGCCGTGCGTCATGTCGTGTGTCGTGTGTCGTGTGCGCACTCACGGACGGTGTGGTCGGCGCTGAGCGGCTGGCCGCTGTCGACGGTGTCGCCGGCCGCGTCCTCGCTCAGCGTGTCCAGCTGGATGCGGCAGCGCTCGCCGTGCGTCATGTCGTGTGTCGTGTGTCGTGTGCGCACTCACGGACGGTGTGGTCGGCGCTGAGCGGCTGGCCGCTGTCGACGGTGTCGCCGGCCGCGTCCTCGCTCAGCGTGTCCAGCTGGATGCGGCAGCGCTCGCCGTGCGTCATGTCGTGTGTCGTGTGTCGTGTGCGCACTCACGGACGGTGTGGTCGGCGCTGAGCGGCTGGCCGCTGTCGACGGTGTCGCCGGCCGCGTCCTCGCTCAGCGTGTCCAGCTGGATGCGGCAGCGCTCGCCGTGCGTCATGTCGTGTGTCGTGTGTCGTGTGCGCACTCACGGACGGTGTGGTCGGCGCTGAGCGGCTGGCCGCTGTCGACGGTGTCGCCGGCCGCGTCCTCGCTCAGCGTGTCCAGCTGGATGCGGCAGCGCTCGCCGTGCGTCACGTCGTGTGTCGTGTGTCGTGTGCGCACTCACGGACGGTGTGATCGGCGCTGAGCGGCTGGCCGCTGTCGACGGTGTCGCCGGCCGCGTCGTCGCTCAGCGTGTCCAGCTGGATGCGGCAGCGCTCGCCGTGCGTCATGTCGTGTGTCGTGTGTCGTGTGCGCACTCACGGACGGTGTGGTCGGCGCTGAGCGGCTGGCCGCTGTCGACGGTGTCGCCGGCCGCGTCCTCGCTCAGCGTGTCCAGCTGGATGCGGCAGCGCTCGCCGTGCGTCATGTCGTGTGTCGTGTGTCGTGTGCGCACTCACGGACGGTGTGGTCGGCGCTGAGCGGCTGGCCGCTGTCGACGGTGTCGCCGGCCGCGTCCTCGCTCAGCGTGTCCAGCTGGATGCGGCAGCGCTCGCCGTGCGTCATGTCGTGTGTCGTGTGTCGTGTGCGCACTCACGGACGGTGTGGTCGGCGCTGAGCGGCTGGCCGCTGTCGACGGTGTCGCCGGCCGCGTCCTCGCTCAGCGTGTCCAGCTGGATGCGGCAGCGCTCGCCGTGCGTCATGTCGTGTGTCGTGTGTCGTGTGCGCACTCACGGACGGTGTGGTCGGCGCTGAGCTGCTGGCCGCTGTCGACGGTGTCGCCGGCCGCGTCCTCGCTCAGCGTGTCGAGCTGGATGCGGCAGCGCTCGCCGTGCGTCATGTCGTGTGTCGTGTGTCGTGTGCGCACTCAAGGACGGTGTGGTCGGCGCTGAGCGGCTGGCCGCTGTCGACGGTGTCGCCGGCCGCGTCCTCGCTCAGCGTGTCCAGCTGGATGCGGTAGTGCTCGCCGTGCGTCATGTCGTGTGTCGTGTGTCGTGTGCGCACTCACGGACGGTGTGGTCGGCGCTGAGCGGCTGGCCGCTGTCGACGGTTTCGCCGGCCGCGTCCTCGCTCAGCGTGTCCAGCTGGATGCGGCAGCGCTCGCCGTGCGTCATGTCGTGTGCGCACTCACGGACGGTGTGGTCGGCACTGAGCGGCTGGCCGCTGTCGACGGTGTCGCCGGCCGCGTCCTCGCTCAGCGTGTCCAGCTGGATGCGACAGCGCTCGCCGTGCGTCATGTCGTGTGTCGTGTGTCGTGTGCGCACTCACGGACGGTGTGGTCGGCGCTGAGCGGCTGGCCGCTGTCGACGGTGTCGCCGGCCGCTTCCTCGCTCAGCGTGTCCAGCTGGATGCGGCAGCGCTCGCCGTGCGTCATGTCGTGTGTCGTGTGTCGTGCGCGCACTCACGGACGGTGTGGTCGGCACTGAGCGGCTGGCCGCTGTCGACGGTGTTGCCGGCCGCGTCCTCGCTCAGCGTGTCCAGCTGGATGCGGCAGCGCTCGCCGTGCGTCATGTCGTGTGTCGTGTGTCGTGTGCGCACTCACGGACGGTGTGGTCGGCGCTGAGCGGCTGGCCGCTGTCGACGGTGTCGCCGGCCGCGTCCTCGCTCAGCGTGTCCAGCTGGATGCGGCAGCGCTCGCCGTGCGTCATGTCGTGTGTCGTGTGTCGTGTGCGCACTCACGGACGGTGTGGTCGGCGCTGAGCGGCTGGCCGCTGTCGACGGTGTCGCCGGCCGCGTCCTCGCTCAGCGTGTCCAGCTGGATGCGGCAGCGCTCGACGTGCGTCATGTCGTGTGTCGTGTGTCGTGTGCGCACTCACGGACGGTGTGGTCGGCGCTGAGCGGCTGGCCGCTGTCGACGGTGTCGCCGGCCGCGTCCTCGCTCAGCGTGTCCAGCTGGATGCGGCAGCGCTCGCCGTGCGTCATGTCGTGTGTCGTGTGTCGTGTGCGCACTCACGGACGGTGTGGTCGGCACTGAGCGGCTGGCCGCTGTTGACGGTGTCGCCGGCCGCGTCCTCGCTCAGCGTGTCCAGCTGGATGCGGCAGCGCTCGCCGTGCGTCATGTCGTGTGTCGTGTGTCGTGTGCGCACTCACGGACGGTGTGGTCGGCACTGAGCGGCTGGCCGCTGTTGACGGTGTCGCCGGCCGCGTCCTCGCTCAGCGTGTCCAGCTGGATGCGGCAGCGCTCGCCGTGCGTCATGTCGTGTGTCGTGTGTCGTGTGCGCACTCACGGACGGTGTGGTCGGCACTGAGCGGCTGGCCGCTGTCGACGGTGTCGCCGGCCGCGTCCTCGCTCAGCGTGTCCAGCTGGATGCGGCAGCGCTCGCCGTGCGTCATGTCGTGTGTCGTGTGTCGTGTGCGCACTCACGGACGGTGTGGTCGGCACTGAGCGGCTGGCCGCTGTTGACGGTGTCGCCGGCCGCGTCCTCGCTCAGCGTGTCCAGCTGGATGCGGCAGCGCTCGCCGTGCGTCATGTCGTGTGTCGTGTGTCGTGTGCGCACTCACGGACGGTGTGGTCGGCGCTGAGCGGCTGGCCGCTGTCGACGGTGTCGCCGGCCGCGTCCTCGCTCAGCGTGTCCAGCTGGATGCGGCAGCGCTCGCCGTGCGTCATGTCGTGTGTCGTGTGTCGTGTGCGCACTCACGGACGGTGTGGTCGGCACTGAGCGGCTGGCCGCTGTTGACGGTGTCGCCGGCCGCGTCCTCGCTCAGCGTGTCCAGCTGGATGCGGCAGCGCTCGCCGTGCGTCATGTCGTGTGTCGTGTGTCGTGTGCGCACTCACGGACGGTGTGGTCGGCGCTGAGCGGCTGGCCGCTGTCGACGGTGTCGCCGGCCGCGTCCTCGCTCAGCGTGTCCAGCTGGATGCGGCAGCGCTCGCCGTGCGTCATGTCGTGTGTCGTGTGTCGTGTGCGCACTCACGGACGGTGTGGTCGGCACTGAGCGGCTGGCCGCTGTCGACGGTGTCGCCGGCCGCGTCCTCGCTCAGCGTGTCCAGCTGGATGCGGTAGTGCTCGCCGTGCGTCATGTTACTAATCTGCAACACACGAGAACATAGGTGATGTAACATGTTGGTGTTTTTAAGAGCTAGCTTAGACAAAAAATTAAATGGTGCATAATATTTTGGGTAATTGTTAAATCTAATTCTTTTTTAATATAATATATGCTGGGATCTAGAAAAAATTAGCCCATGCAATAACTAAAGCGGTTAAATCCAGTGTCGGTCGTGTATCACCTCCGCGTGGTCGGCGTCGGGCGGCAGCGGGTCGAGGCGGCGCGTCGCCGCGCCCTCGGGCCCGTAGCGCACGCTGTAGGCGCCCACCACGCCGCCGTGTGGCCCGCGCCACCGCACCACCACCGAGTTGGACGTGGCGCGCTCCACCGACAGCCACTCCGCCGGCAGCGGGCGGACGGGCTTGAGCACGACGTGCGGCTCGCTGCGCAGGCCGTGGCTGACGGCGGCGAGCTGGATCTCGTAGACGGCGCCGGGGAACAGGTCCTCGAGCGTGGCGTTGGTGGCGGCGGTCTGCAGCTCGCGGAAGGCGGCGGGCTCGGCGGCGCGGCGCCGGTAGCGCAGCTCGTAGAGGTCCTGGCGCGAGTTGACGTCGGAGCTCCACGCCAGCGCGAGCGCGCGCTGCTGCGGCGCGGCGGCGCGCAGCACGGGCGCCAGCGGGCGCGTGGCGGCGGCGTAGACGCTCTCGTTGGACTCGACGCCGCGCGACACGGCCGCCACGGTGACGGTGTAGTTGCGGCCCGGCAGCAGCGCCTCCAGCGTGGCGTTGGCGTGCGGCGTGGTGAGCGAGCTGCTGTCGTCGCGCGACGGGCCCGTCTCGTGGTACGACACGCGGTACTCGTCCTGCGTGCTGCCGTCGGCCGGCCGCCACCACAGGAACACGCCGCCGCCCTCGCCGCGCTCCACGTAGCGGCCCTGCAGCTCGCGCACCGGCAGCGGCTCTGCAACAGGCGCACAACGCGCTCCTCAACGTGCGCTCACAGTAAGTACAGTTACAGATGTTTGTTACACTTGTTTGCACCTATGTTACGCTAACTCCTAATTTTTCTCCATCTGCATCTCTCATCTATTCTTGCGGTGCTACGACTGCGCCGGACTCCACACTAATAACTAGTGGTTCGCCCCGAACTGAGACCTCGCGGTAACGGTATCCCATGATTATTCATTCAATCGATACATGATAACCAAAACTGACATTATTATTATGCCCGTTTTCACCAAACATACCTAAATCATCCCCTAAGTAGGAGTCTCTTAACGTAGGTAGCTCCTAAATACAATCCTAAGTCCTAACATCCGTCCCAATATCCTTTTAGGTGTCCCGTACAGGATCGTGATAAATAAGTTGACAGAAAACATCAATCACCTAACTTATAGGTAGCCCGTAAAGGTTAGGGAACGTTAGTGAAAACATTGAATTATTTATCAAACATTGAATTTAACTCGTAGTTCCATGGGAATAGTTACTGACTGCGCCATCTATTAGCATTATTGTGAAGCTATGTTGATGCTATATGAATTACTGACGCCCATTAAAAATTAAATAATCTCGTTTCTTTATAATATTCATATAATTTTAGTATTTGTTGTTCAAGTACAGGATATAAGTGACCTAAAAACATAAAATCAGTTTGAAAATCCATAGCGGATTTTTCTAGAGAGCGTCTTCAAGCGAGCGTATAAAATCGCCACTTTGAAAGCCCCCCATTTCGTCAATTTTAAGGGAAAAATTAAAAAAAAATATTTTTGTACTCAGTTCAAAATTATCTTTAAAATGATACGTAACAATTTTATGTAACGCGATTTTTTTTTTTTTACTTCGCATTCGCTTCTATGAGAGCCCCCCTGAAATAAAGATTTTTATAACTTTTTAAGCCATTTTCGGCTGGAGGCCATCGGTTTACATATTATATCTAAATTTGAAGTAATTACGTTCAGTAATTCAAAAGTTATAAGGCTCTGACAGACGGACGGACGGACGGACGGACGGACGGACAAGTGCAAATCGCCCTAGTTAACTCAAAGACCTTCGCTTCGCTCGGTCGATAATCTGCGATGATCATCTCGGCGAGAGATTTACGACGGCCCAGCATAAGATGGAATAATACATTGTATGCAGATGGCAGCATCCTCCAGATTCCTCGACAGTTCGAATAATTCTTCCTACACTCGGCTCTAATTAATCTTCTGCTAGTTTCTGTGTATGGTGTGGTGTATGGTGTGGTGTGGTGTGGTGTGGTGCACTCACTGAGCGTGACGTCGGCGGCGGCGGGCCACGAGGTGACCTTGCCGGACATGGTCTTGACGGTGACGGCGTAGTGCGCGCCCGGCTCCAGGCCCTCGAACGAGCAGTAGGGCGGGTCGTCGCGCGAGCGCAGCTGCGGCGGCAGGCGGCGCGCGCCCGCGCCGGCCGCCGCCACCGTCACCTGGTACTTCTCGAACTCGCTGCAACAGACGGCGCGGTGTGAGGGTGGCTGTGAGGGGTGGGCGGAGTACCGCAGCGCAGCGTGCGGTGTGATGGGTGGCTGAGGGGTGGGCGGAGTACCGCAGCGCGGCTCACCTCTGCTCGGCGGGCGGCAGCCACGTGACGCGGAAGGCGGTCTCGGAGCGGTGGCGCGGCTCCACGGTCACGTTGCGCGGCCGCAGCGGCACGGTGCGGTACTGCGCGGTGGTGGGCGCCGACAGCTGCGCGTCGGACACGGTCTGTACGCTGATGTTGTAGGCGCGGCCCGGCACCAGCCCCTTGAAGGCGGCCTGCGCCGGCCCAGGCGGCTCGCCCTCCTTCTCCACGTACAGCTCCGAGTCGCGCGCGTCGCGCGGCTCGATCGACACCTGCGGGTTGCGACACGCACGGAATTGAGTTAACCCATTTATACCGAGTTCTGATGATGACCTTTTTATTCATTTTCAGTGACGACGACAATTTTTTTAAATATTTGTTTGCATTTTATTAAAAAAAAAAAAAAAAAAAATAACATCCAAACACCAGATCACCAGATTCATTTAAATGACAATCAGATGAGTAAATACCTTATAGTGCGTGTAGGCGCCGGGCGGGTAGGGCGGCTGCCACAGCACCAGCAGCGTGGTCTCGTTGCGGAACCACACGATGAACTTGCCCGGCGTGTTGGGCTCTGCGACACGTCACCGACACGTCACCCACGCACAGTGCGGGCGGCCACTATACTCCGTTCGTTTGTTAGCTCGGTGCGCTTCATCAGCTCGAACGAGCATAGTGGCCGTCCGTCGAGCGTCGGTAGCGGCTAACGAGTTCGTGCATAGTAAACGCAATAGATTTAGGATTGGTTACTTAGTCGCTACTAGATACCGCCCTTCGTAAAAACAATAGCTCCATTCGTCGTCTCAACCCATTAATGTCTCACTACTGAGCGTTCACAGAAGAACTATCCACCACGCTGGATTACCTAATGTGAATTGGCAGACAGAGTAATAGCTCCATTTTGTTTTTGTTAAAGTAGGCAGTGCTTTTTTGCCTTTATGGACTGCACGCCACTGCTGGCATCATTAATGAATAAATTAATTTTATTTATTTATTTCTTTCCATTACGGCAACATAATTTCATAGTTTTTTGAAAACGTCAAACATTGGTTGCTACATGAGTATGCTTATTTCCTAGTACGCCGACGGTATCCAGTAGTGTGGGAAGCGACTACCAATTCTAAATGTATGGTTTACGCACGGCCTGCCGCCGCGCCGGCTAGCGGCCACAGAGGCGACACGGGACAGAAACATAGCTACGAGACGCGTGCGGCAAGTGTCGTCGCACGGTGCACGGTCGCAGGCCGTGCCGAAGGCAGTTCGTTATCGCATCGAAGATGGACGATTCCAGTCGTAAGAGAGGGTGCACTGGCTACTTTTAGCGGCAGCGATCGGCGTTTTTATGGCTAAACGCCAAATCGCGCGAAAAGTAGCCAGTGTACCCTCTCTCTTAACTCACAGTCTGCGGCCGACTATATGTGCGTGCCCACAGCTTACACTTGCGAGTGCGGATTGGCAGACATTCTGCTCAGATGAATAAATATTGGATACAAATCAATGGCTCACAGTGAGGCGCAAACTGCAAGCGTAATGTGAACACGCTCTAATTACACAAACGGACTAGTAAAAACAAATAAAAAAAACCCCCCACTAATTTTAATTTTACCATTAAAATTAGTGAGAAATGTTATATTTTTTTTCAAACTAAACTGAAAGTTCTAAAAGCAATGACATCCTTGATTCTAGCCAATTGGTGCTTAGAGATCAGTCACTTTAGCTTTTGTGAGCAACAACATGAATCCGCTATCTATAAAGTTCTCTATAAAGATCGATAATTTAATGAAATATTGCAAAAGATTACAATAAATGCATGCGATGACTTTATGCATGGAATGATTTTAACTGGTGTTAGCAGACGTGCGAGACACTGCGCGTGACGGAAATGAAATGCGTTGAAACGAGGAAGCTGTTGTAAAGAATGTATCTGTTACTGTAAAAGCCCGTATATTGTTAACTCCTACGTCGGTCTTAAGATTTAGCGACATGAAATGGTAAATGTAAGGATTTTTATAAAGTGAGATGATTTTCCGGGGTTTTACCATTGCTAAAGACTATTTTACATTGCTAAGTTAGTAAATGTTGGTTTATTTCGCAAGCTGTGGCAGTCTGTCAGTGGGTCTACAGTACTGTAAAATATGTTTTTTCTTTCTGTTTAGTTTTTAATGGTTTATTGTATTCCCGTTGACTGTATATATATATATATATATATATATATATATATATATATATATATATATATATATATATATATATATATATATATATATATATATATAATATATATATATATATAGATATTAAATAAATAAATAAACTATGAGTATTTTTGGACATGAAAACAAGTAACGTTTGGTAAAATTATGAAGCATATTTTCATCTTTTCAAATAACTGGTTCTTTAAATAGTTCATTTGACAAAATTATTACCAGAAAAACTTTCATTTAATTAAATATTTGAGAAACAATTTTGATTGTGTTGCCGTGATGATGACGGTATCTTAGTCGTGCTCCTCCTCCTTGGTTCGTACTCTCCATTACCGAGGGTTGTGACCCCTTCCACCAATAATGCTTCTATGTACGTCAGTTAGTTGTTAGCGGTGCTAGTAGGGTTGTAAAATTATTTTTAATATAACAAAAGTTAAATTAACTTCTCAAAAATAACATTCTAATAGCCTATACGTTCGACATTTGCCATGTCTCTGAGGCGAAACCTAAGTTATACCGAGTAGCGAGTGAACAATGGTGAGTGTTTGTAGTTAACGATGATCGCGAAACATTTCGGGCTGTTACCATAACGAGTTGGTAAATCTCAGATAAAGATCTCAGGATTTACCATAGTTTGAGCTTTTACAGTAACAAATCTACAAAATAAAATATGAAAACGAAAAAAAGGAATCGCGCGCGCCCACACAATGGGTTGATTCTGCGCGATCACAGGCTGGTATACGTATACCAACGTTTCCACAGGGCTTAGTTGTTAAGGCACTAAACATCAATAACATTAGAAACAGATGAAAACATAATATTATGGTAATACAGCTTAGCTAGCTAGCTCTCATTATTCCAGTAGTATTTCAAACTGTATAGGTATTGCAACTGAGTAATCCATTCCATCCATTTTTTTCCCTGGCGCAGTGGTTAGCGCTGTGGTCTTAAAACTGGGACGTCTCGGGTTCGATTCCCGGCGGGGTCAATTTGGGAATTTATAATTTCTGAATTGTCTCTGGTCTGATCTGGTGGGAAGCTTTCATTGGCCGTGGCTAGTTACCAGCCTACCGACAAAAGACGTGCCGCCAAGCGATTTAGCGTTCCGGCACGATGGCGTGTAGAAACCGATTAAGGGTATGAGTTGAATTTTCACTGCCATATCCCTTCCAAGTTAGTCCGCTACCATCTTAGACTGCATCGTCACTTACCATCAGGTGAGATCGCAGTCAAGGACTATCTTGTCATCGAATAAAAAAAAATCCACATTCTACAGTCCATCAAATCGGCGACCTCAACTCGAGTCGAGGGTCGAGTCAAGGAGAAAATTAAATAAATAAATAAATGAAAATGAGTCGAGGGTCTACAAAAGACTGGAATATTGTAGACAATTGTGGATTATAAACACGTTGGAGCCGGCTACTGAAAAATGTGAACCGACTAATAAATATCCAGATGATAAAATCGCTACGCGAAGTCTTTCATCGACGGCATATGGACGGAAAACCACATCTCATGCGCGGGTCACTATTTAACCCGATGTTAGTGTGTTAATTATATTAAGGGCCATTTTCACCACCTTCTGATAAGTTTCAGATAACTTATTCGCATATTTTGTCTTTGTCACTTGACATAAAGTAAGAAAGTGACAAAATTTACGGTTAGGCTATCCGACACTTATCAGAAGGTGGTAATACAGGCCCTTAGTATTACATTAAAATCGGCCACAGGCGGAACTGATTCGTATGGCTAAATGGCATGCGCTAAATGCGAAACTACTGCAACTAGTTTTAAACACTTCATGCAACAATTATTGTGACTTCTACAGCGATCGACTCGGCCACGCATAGCGGACGCTTCACGCTAATGAACGCTCATGGTTTGAGAAGCGTAAAGAATATGTGTATCAAACTAGCGAGTTAAATGGGAAAATGTTGTTTGTACCGTCCGCGTCGGTCGCGCTGTCGGGCGACAGTCGCGTCGAGGCCGCGCCGCCGCGACCGGCGCGCTGTCGGGGCAGGGTTAGTGTTAGTACATGCGAGGTCTAGTGTCGGCCACCGGCTCTCTGGGGTCAGCGACTGTACCAGCGTGCGCGAATATCTATACTTATAATAAAACTGTAATTGGACGATTTCTGTACTTACATTTAATCTATTTTGAAAATTTTAACCGGGGGATGCTTTATTATCAATACTGATCCCAAAACAGATTTTTATTTAATTTTTGTTTGTCTGTCTGTCTGTCTGTCCGGGCATCACGCAAAAACTACTGAACGGAATTGTATGAAATTTGGTACAGTAGTAGGTGATACTCCGGGTCAACATATAGGATAGTTTTTATCCTGATAAACAGTAAGGTTCCTCCAGGATATGTGATGAAAGTTTTTATCGGTTTTACTTCATAATTTCGTCTTTGAACCGATTTTAATCATTCTTTTTTTATTTAAAAGTGTATCATATCATGAATAGTTTGTCTAACTTTGATGAAGATCTGATCAATATTATAGGATATAGAGGACATAATGCTTCACGGGTAGCAGCAAAAGTCACTCACATAAAGGACAACGTTCGAATACAGGCATTCCATATTAATTATATGAAGGTTTTAGCCATAGACATAGACTTAATCATTAAACTCCAGGCTCTAGATGATTATACCATTGTGTTTGATATGTAGCCTACCCGTGCGAAGCCGGGGCGGGTCCACTAGTCTAACATATTATTACGAGTAAATAGACATGATGTTTGCAGTATCTACTATGTCGAAAAATATATCTTATTTCAGCAAAAAAAGTTTGGTTGGTAAAACTGCCATTTCAATTTTAGGTTTAAACGCAAAAACGCTCGACGGTGCCGGTGTAATGGTGTCGTTTGTGACGTCACCTCTGTTGTTTCATAGTACTGCCCGTTCAATTCAAGTTGACCCTCGACGACAGTTACAATATGACGTCATACTGTAGCGTTGACACAAAACACGGATTGTAATTTTTTTACTGTTACCAAAACTGTGACGGAAGTTTTCTTAATTGGCAATGTTTTTCATGACAATTACGTCTTGAATGTCGAAGGGCGTGATTTTAAATTTCTTATTTTTCTCCTGTTCCAAGAAAGTCATTAATTAAAGTAATGAAAAGTCTGCGCTATGCAAAACTTTTCTTTTTTTACTCATCGTGGAAAACTACACGCCAACAATAGTAACCAAACAACAACAAATAACTAGTTAAAACTTAACAAAAAATTTAAAACGTAACAATAACAAAATTAGTTTGAAAAAGCACGGTAAGTTGTTATCTGTACTAAGTGGGTCTGGCTTGAGGTCCGGTGCGGGGAACCGCGAGAGAGGTAGGGGCCAACTTGAACTGAACGTGTAGTACGTAGTTTGTCAGTTTCAAAATAGATGTGACGTATCACTCTGATTGGTGTCCAATTATATTGGATATGGTGGATTCCTGTATTTTATAGTTATATTTTATCAAAACAAATGTCAATCTCGCTCAAAATAGAAAAATAAATAGGTTTTTTTATAATCCATGACACCGTTTTCATCAGTTAAGTTGATAATGTCATTGATTGTAGGTTACTGTCATCATGCCTATTGATAGACAACGCTCGTGCGCGCGGCGCCCCGCAGGTGTTGTGGCGAGGGCCTTAGGAGAAGTGTCCCTGATACTGTCTATCACGCACAAATCGAGACTGCAACTATTCGGAAGTATTTCAATGCGATATATTTATATCTGACAAATCAGAGCGTGTCTACGTATTAGGTATGTATGTATGTATAGACCGAGGGTGAACTAAACGAATTTGGTTTTTCGAAATTTGTAAACTAATAACGTCCTCCCGACCGAATCCGATCACGGCGGCCAACCTCATTAGAGGTCAGCCATCTGCGCGGGAGATATTATAGTGCAAAAGTGTGTGCGCAAACACAGGTGCACTCTCTATTCCCTCACTCTCATAGTCCGATGGGTCGGAAATCCGACACGACCGGAGAGAGATCAGGCGCAGGACCGGCGCGGCGGCTTTACGTGCTCTCCGAGGCACGGGGGTGACTAACCGCCAACTTCCTAACTCCGGGCTAGTACTGAGAATTTCTTTGGAAGAAAAACTCAATACACTTTTTTTCGTAAAACAATACGACAAACTACTACGACAACTAATACGACAAGTATTAGTTTACAAATTGCGAAAAAGCAAATTTAATTTAAATTTCGCGGGAAGACCGTTAATTTTCACCTTCATTAGGCCCACCGTAACCCGATACCAAATGTCGCTGCGCTCGTTATGGGCAAACCGCACGCAACAAATGTCTCGGCACGCATTCTGATTACTGCACAATGAAAATGCGGACCGTCAGCATCAGTAACGAAACGTTGGTACTTAGTTTATAGTCGTAATGTGCGACCAGTCTAAACCTCGTACAAGGCCAAGGAACGAGGAAACGAAGGTTCTTAGCAAAATTGTAGAAAATAGAATCCCAAACCACCAAGCGAGGCCGGCAGTGACGGCGGACTTATTATTGCCTCGTGCATGCGATATGAGGCCTGTTTTGAATGTTGAATTGTTTTAACCGACTTCAAAAATAGGAGGTTATTTTTTTATCAATTCGACGCGTATTTTTTGTCGATGTTACTCCATAACACCGTCATATCTGAACAGATTTCAATAATATTTTTTTTTATTTAAAAGGACGTATATCAGGGACAACCATTCAAATTCCGTGAAGATCTGATGGATATCTTCGGTGATGGAGGACGAAACTCCTCAACGAATAAGAGCAAATCGCTCGCGATCAGAGAATGTGAAGATTGAATGATCCTATGAAGCTAGCACCAAAAAGCTTATTCTTTATTCAATTTATACTTTCGATGCTTTGATGGGTATGGTTGCGGACCTACAGAGTGACATCGGTTTAGGACACCCAAGTCGCGAGGACAAAAACTAGTTCTTCATATTAGCATAAATATCTAGACGTATATAATTTGTTATTCAAATGCCCGATGCCTAATCGTTTGTGTGAAGTGTTACGTAACAAGGTCAATTTAGTGATCGAGTAATAAAGGTAGCTCTGAGGTTCTTCTGTGACTCCACCCGCGCGGAATCACTGGCCACTGTTACTAAATCTGTTCGTGTGCGGTTAGCTAGTGTGAAAATGAAAACGAGCTTATAATAATAATAATAATAAATCTTCATTTCAGGCAGTACCTAAGTACTCATATTTTGTAAACTTAAATGTAATATACCTACATGAAATAAAGAGAAAAACAAATACACAGTATTAATTCTCTTCTATTTTCGGTTCACACTGCGATGCTGCGCCAACCAGTGCCGAAAGATGGCGACATCCAAGTGTTCACACATCATCTGAAGAATCTCATTATTGGAATGACGTAATCGTTCCCAAAAAGAAGCGATTCTTGAACGTATTATAGTGTAAAAGTCGGGCATTCTTGCCTTTGCGAACATGTTCGACGCACAAAGCTTAGTTTTGTTTCGCTTCGCTTCCAATGTGGCCCGCGCTTTAACGCGCCGCACGCGACGATCTCCGCGGCATTCGCCTACATTTACGTTACTGGCGTTCTCGGTACTTATTTTTAGGGTACCGTACCCAAAAGGTGCCAACGGGGTCCTATTACTAAGCCTCCGCTGTCCGTATGTCCGTCTGTCAGCGGGGTGTATCTCGTAAATCGTAACAGGTAGACAGTTGAAATTTTCACATCGTGTGTATTTTATTGCCGCTATAACAATAAATAATAAAAATTAAATTAAATTCAAAAATAAAGGGGCTGCCATACACGAAAAAGGAGTCGAAATAAAACTTTATTTTTTTTACCCTTTCATGTAAGGTGTCATTGTTTAGAGCTCATTAGAGAGGCATTCTAATTGCGCCAATGACAGTGTCATCTTCACAGGTTTATATAAAAATCTTTACTTGAAAGTGTCCAGTTTAAGAAATTGGTCAGAATATCGGCTAATTCGTGAGTAACTCACGTCCAACTCGATATTTTGATTAATTTCTTAAACTGGTCACTTTCAAGTAAAGTTTTTTTATATAAACCTGTGAAGATGACACTGCCATTGTCGCAATTAGAATGCAATAAGCCTACTTTGTCGTATTAGTTAACAAATTGCGAAAAACCAAATTTTTGAATTTCGCGGGCAGACCCGTGTAATCCACCTTAAGGGAGTATCGCATTGCGTATTCGTTGCATAGCATAGCACCGACGCTGCTCGGCTGCCGTGCTCGAGCAGGCCACAGCTCACAGCGCGGCGGCGGTGACGTCACCTCGCTCGACCACACGCCGCGCCGCCATGCGCCACGCCCGCGACCCACAAGCCCACAACGAACGTTAGCCACGGCGCAACCTTCGACTCTATATATATGAAAGTTTACATTCCCTTCTATGTGGAAATATTATATTTTATTCGATATTTTTAACGATGAAACCGATGTGAAAATCTAAACTCTAGTCTGACTTCAACATGCCCATACAAACTAAAATTATTTATATTATTACTAGCTGACCCGGCGAACTTCGTACCGCCAACTTATCTATATGAAGAAAACAAATAAACTATCATAATCAAAAAATCGGCCAAGTGCGAGTCGGGCCTCGCTCTTTTAGGGTTCCGCTAAAAAAAAATTAAATAAAAATATTTCTATGTACCCATGGAAGTATTTTTATTTATTTTTTTTAATTTAATTTAATTTTTATTATTTGTTGTTATAGCGGCAATAGAAATACATAATATGTGAAAATTTCATCTGTCTATCTATTACGGTTTACGAGATACAGCCCGCTGACAGACGGACGGACGGACGGACGGACGGACGGACGGACGGACGGACGGACGGACAGCGTAGGCTTAGTAATAGGGTCCCGTTGGTACCCTTTGGGTACGGAACCCTAAAAACTATCCTATCTTTCAAGTTGGACCAAATTACAGATAGTTACGAAGTTTGATCTAAATCGGTTAAGTAGTTTAGGAGTCCATCGCGGACAAACAACGTGACACGTAATTTATATATATTAAGATGTTATAATCCGTATTAAGGTTGTATGGTGTTTGCAGTCGGTTTTTTCTTAAAAGAATTTGTATATATATTATTATTTTAAGCTTTTTAGTGTAGCTTCATCAGTCTTCACATTCTCTAATCACGAGCGATTTGCTCTTATTCGTTGAGGAGTTCCGTCGTCCTTTCAAACTGATATTTTTTATTGAAATCGGTTCAGATTTGACGGAGTTGTGGATCGACAAAAAAAATACGCGTCGAAATGATAACCTCCTCCTTTTTTGAAGTCTGTAAAAAATTATGGCGATAGAAGCCGCTGGTAAGAGCTAGTGATAACTAAACGTCGGCATCGGATACGATCCAATGCGGGTAACCGATTTGAATATTGGCGACCTCACATATATGTGTTGCGTATACTAAATCCAATCAGTATCTTTTTTTATGATTTATATTCAATTTTTTCTAAATCAAAGTATTAAAAATATTAAGTCATTTAAAACTTTGATCAAGTTAGCAATTCTCGACAACGTTTGTAGATTTTGAGTATAGAATCACTAAACCAGCGGCACGTTATGATGGCCGGTTTGACACATTACAATAGTGATGTGGAATGTCAATTTATTCTCGAACAAAAAACAATTAAGTTTTGTTTTTGTACCTGATTAAATAGGTTTAATAAAACAAAAATGTATATGTTTATTTAATTTATTTGAACGAACTGAATATTTGAATGAAAATGAATATACATACTTTATATGCACACAAGAAACATATGAATACAAAAGATACCAAAAAAGGTGCCACAAAAGGCCATAATTAATCAGATTCGTCCATACTACTATTTTCACTGTCGTCACTGCTATCATCACCTACATTAATAATTATATGTTCGTTTTCTATAATATTATCTATTTTCACATCTCTTTCATAATCTTCCCTTATTAATTTAACAGTTCTATTCACAACCTTTTCCCAGTCTCCTTTAGTCACATGTTCACAAGCTTCTTCTAATAATTTTAGCATTTTTTTTTGTGGTAAATGGGGGTTCTGTATTGTGTCTTGCAGCATATCCCTTAATTTGAGCCCACACCAACTCAATCGCATTATACTCACAATGGTAAGGCGGTAACCGTATAACTCTGTGCCCATGTTCTAATGCTATTTCGTCAATGACGTATCGGATCTTGGTTGGTTTGTTTTCTTTTAAAAGACGTACTAATTCCGCTTTTAACATATTCATGTTTGCATCTACGCCATTTTTACGAAGCCATGCGACGATATCAGCTTTCTTTTGGGATTGGGCAGGTGGCTTGTCAATTTGCATCGAGTGGTATGGGGCGTTGTCCATAATTATAATAGATGGTTCAGGGAGGCTACACAACATTGAGGTAAACCATTCAGTAAACTTTTCTCCATTCATGTCTTCATGATAGTCTCCAGTGGTTTTTGACGCAAAAGCCATGAGAGAACCTTCGACAAACCCGTTGATGGTTCCGGCGTGACAAATTATAAGTCGCGATCCTTTTCCTACAGGAACTTTGGAAGTAGATGCTGCTGTGTCATCGTTCCAAGAACGGCCTACAGTATGGTTAGCATTAAGCCATGTTTCATCCAAGAACACAACATTTTGCCAATTTTTGATTTCTTTCACTTGCCGTAAAAAAGTATACCTTGCCATCGCTATATCAAATCTTTCCATCAATATTTTGCGTTTGTTACATTTTTTGTATCGAAATCCAATGGTCTTCAAAATCTTCGTTAAAGAACTTTCCCCACCGAAGAATAATCCAGCTTCCTTCAGTGAATGCACCAACTTTTTTCTTGTTGGATACTCCTTCTGTAAATAGTAGCCGTAAACATGTCTTCGGATAGCATCGGCATCAAAGCTATCGATGCCTACGACTGGTTTTGCTCGTTTTCTCTTTTTTGGTGTGTGAAGTTTATTTTCTTCTGTGCCAGTCTCGCCATATTTTTTTTTAGTTATCCGTCTAACAGTTCGTTGTCCAATATTAAGCGCATCAGCTACGCGTTCAACCACTGACGTTATAGGTAAAATTGGCCCTCCATTTTGAGCTTCACGATCGAAATAGTTACGAAGGCGTATTACGAACTCACGTGTCTGACTATTTAGAACAGTTCTCTGCGTACGTTCGGTCATATCGACGAAATCCACAACAAAGGGCTTGAACAGAGTCCAAATTAACGAGCAAGGGTCAACAGTAATGCAGTATCAATATTTGAAATCCAAAGCCAGGTCAAAACTATATCACAATCGCATTGCACTGACAGTTTATACTTTTCGAAGCAACGTCAATTCGAAACTGCTTTGTTTTGCATTGAGCATTGACGCGAGTTTGCCGGAGGTAGTAGTTGTGCTAGCCAGCGATCCTATGTGACGATCGTATTAGATTCCATTTTTAAAAATTTTCAATTTAGAAAACCAAATGCCGAGTTGTGGTATATATCATATAAAAATAAAAATTTTACCTTTTGTATGAAACAGCTGATATTTTTTTGCGATTTCAGAGGTTTGTCCACATAGTGAAAATTGTTCATATTCACAAGTACATTCACCCCTTAAATGGTGCAAACTGATTTTTCTACACTTGTATACATTTTAGAAATCAATTTAATAAATAAATTTTGAGTCCTAAACCTAAAACTACATTCGATAAAATTTATGAATCTCTGCACATCACTATCGTCAATAAAGTAATACAATTATTTCCTTCAAAGTCGTTATCAATTAATACGGAACTTCATGAGCGGACAAACGTCAAACCGGCCATCATAGCGTGCCGCTAGTGTATAAGTTAGAGACAGCCTCGGCGACGGCGCCACAGCATTCGCTAACGTCCAAACAGCACCGTGACTCATTCAATCATATTTATTTACTTCTATTGTCTGCGTTGACAAACAATCGTTAATCAAATATGGTATCTATGCTCATTGCTTGAGCGCATTCCTCAGCCATAAAATTAGTTCAAAATGTTATGCTGTTTAAATAGGTCTATTGTCTTCAATCATTATTAGTAGGTGTTTATTTAAAGAGTAAATATCGGCTTAAGTTTTGGGGGAATGTATATAATATAGTACTTTTATTTGACGAAGCGACGCGCGCTTTACTTGTGGTAACCAAGTGTACAATCACGCTGTGACTGTGTGCGTAAGCGCGGCAGTACTGAGAGTGCCGTCTGCTCGTCCTCACGCACACATTCGTACCGTGTTGTACACTCGGTTACACAAGTAAGGCGCGCGTCGCTTCATCAATGGCGCTTATGGCGGCAGTCGGCAGTCGGCAGTCGGCAGTCGGCAGCAGCCGGCAGTCGGCACTCACTGGTGGTGAAGTTGAAGGAGGCGTAGGCGGCGCTCTCCTTGTCGTGCAGCAGCGTGAAGGCGTGCAGCTGGTAGGTGGCGCCCGGCGACAGGTCGCGCAGCACGTGCGACCAGTTGCCCGCGCCCTCCAACGTCACGTTGCGCGCGCCGCCCTCCGCGCGCTCCGTCAGCGGGATCACCTGCCAAGTGCCAACGAGCGACCGACGATCATAGGGCTCTATAGAACCGCCACCTTCACACCTACCGATCATCGAACGGCTCGCTCAATTCTTATAAGAAAACTTTTGGGAGCGAAAAGTGTGAACTAATAAAAAATTCTCCTGATTTAGGATCGATATACAATGTATCTAAACCGCTTTGGTGAGCTCGTGCAAAAGTGCAATATTTCACAGCACGCTAATACCACTCAGTACAAAAAAAGTCAGTATTCATAACACATATATTATGGACTATGGGTGTCTATGGGCTCGTTCACACTATACATAGGTTACTGGAAGGTTAATGTTAGCTTTATATGCTTTTGGCTTGGTACTGTAGTCTGTACTAGACTGCAAGCCATGGTTACTGACTTACTACCGACAACCACGCGTCGCTGGAAACTTATTTATTTATTAATTACTTCAGTTGCAGATTCTTTACACATACCCCATTAGAGTGTAGCAACTTGGTCTGAAATCGACCATAGTAGAGAAACCGATTTTATTTATTTTTATTTGCAACTTTAAAAAAATAATTTGTAGTGTAGCAACACTTTTCCAATAATTTTTTTTAATATTTTATAAAATTTGTTTTCTTTTTCTATGTTTCGAATGCAGTCAAGCAAATTATTATATATTTTTATGGACATTACGTAGGGACTCGAGGTGTGAAGTTTTAGTTTTGATGGCGGTAGGGTTAGTTTATTTGCATGTCTTTCGGGAAATCGACGAGGTTTGTCTTATTTTTTTTTATAAAAGTGTAGATTTTTACATATTTCAAAGATATGGATGGAAGGTAGGGTTAACTTTTTATAACAGTTTATTTGTAAAGCCTTTAGCTATCATATTATGTTTCTACCGTCTTTCAGTATATATATATATAAACACTAGCTGACCCAGCGAACTTCGTACCACCAACTTATCTATACAAATAAAACAAATAAACTATCCCAATCCAAAAAAACTATCCTATCTTTTAAGTTGGACCAAATTACAGATAGTTACGAAGTTTGATAAAAATTGGTTAAGTAGTTTAGGAGTCCATCGCGGACAAACAACGTGACACGTAATTTATATATATTAAGAAGATATTCATGGTACTCCAAATAAACGCTTTTGGCTTCTGTCTCTGTATACCCTTTTTACATGTCCTACTTGGAGACGATGTGTGCATGTGTAATTGTGTACCGATGCGCACCTTGAACCGGAAGCCGGTGTAGTCGCCGTGCGCGGGCGGCGCCCACGAGATGGTGGCCTGCTTGTTGCGGCCCAGCGTCACCGTCAGGTTGGTGGGCGGCTCCGGCGCTGCAACAGACGGACGCGGGTGTAGTCGCCGCCGCTCGACACACGCACACACGCACACGCACACACACACGAGCGTGTACCTGTGATGATGGTCTGGTTCCAGGTGAGCAGGTCGGCGAAGGTCGCGTTGGAGTAGTACAGCATGAAGTGGTACTTGGTGCCGGGCAGGCCCTGGAAGTTGATGGTGCTGGCGCGCGCGGGCACCGTGAAGTTGGGCGCGGGCGAGCCCTGCGGCGGCCGGTAGTCCAGCCGGTAGTGCGCGCCGTCCGCGTCCGCCGCGCCCCAGCCCGGGATCTCGATCACCAGGTCCGCGCAGCCGCCCGCGCCGCACCCCGCCTGCCACACACACACACGAGCGTCAGTGCACGGCGCAATAACAATAAAGTATTCAAAATACTATTTTTGTCAGGACAGGCATCGAGAGCCATAACAAATGCTACAACATGGTGAGGCCTGCTAGGCTTTCAAAAATATAACTTTATAGTTTTTACTAGCTGTTGCCCACTACTTAATCCGTGTGGATTTTAATGTAAATAAATAATTATGACACTCTTAAATTGTTTTATTCAGCTTGCTCAAGGGCACTTGGCCATTGGTAAATTTCCCCTTTTGTCGTTATCTTTCCTTCTGTTGTTTCAGCCCTTCTGTTTCCAACATTTTAAAAATATAACTAGGTAACACTAATATGATAAATTTCGCAAGAAGCACTATGTAATGTGTATTATACATTTCATAAAAAAACAATATTGTTTATTTATCCAAAATAGTGTTTTACTATTGTTTATTTATCCTGAATCTTTAAGTAAAGTAAGTGTCACAAGAAACAAAGTATAATGTATATAAATTATTTATATATATAAAAAAATAATAAAATATATGAAATCTGTCAAAGAAGCAGCTAACTCTAAAGGATAACTTGGTGTTTCTGCAAGCGGGCCTTAGTGGCTAATATGCTGAATGACTTTTCTTCATAAAAATCAGCCAAGTGCGAGTCGGGCCTCGCTCTTTTAGGGTTCCATACATATGATCAAATTATTTTTTTAAAACTAGATACATATTTAGATATCGTTCTTACAAAGTACTAAATTAGCATATGGGGAAAAAATGCTCGTTTGTTTTGGTCACAACTTACAAACCGCATTATAAATCAGTGTTTTCAGTATTTGTTCTTTAAATACACTATATACCAAAATTTCAAACTTCTAACTAGTTTAGATTTTGAGATAGACCCCCTAACAAAATTGTTCTAAACTCGACAACTTTGATGGCCCCCCATTTCTTCATTTTTTGTAGCCAAAAAAATTAAAAATATATATTTGAACTCTGCTTAATGAGCTCTAGACAATGACACCCCGTATGCCAGGAAAAAAAATAAAATTTTATTTCAACTCCTTTTCCATGTATGGGAGCCCTCCTTTATTTTTTAATTCAATTTTATTTTTATTATTTGTTGTGACAGTGTTTATTATAGTTTATTAGCGTTTATATTATATAGTTCTATCTATTACGGTTTATGAGATACAGCCCCCTGACAGATGGACGGACAGACAGCGGAGGCTTAGTAATAGGGTTCTGTTGGCATCCTTTGGGTATGGAACCCTAAAAATGATGATGCTTTGATTTGATGCATGTGTTGGTGTGTGAATTAATGTGTGTGTGTAAGACAAAGTTCACTTAGCTGTGTACATTAAATATTATTACAACATTTAAATACACAAATCAATTTTCATAATGATTATCACACCATGTTTCAATGACATAATATTACATAAAATAATAAGCAATTCATTCCTCAGAATGATAAAACTGTACAAGTGTACATTATTGGTGGGTGTTAGATGTGTTGTGGAGATATTGTGCACCTGTATCAGATCTACAAATATTATAAATTAAAGATTTTTCTAGTAGTTCATAGGTAATTCTAGTAAGTGTTACATACACTTTGAGATTTGATTTAAGGTTGAAGACAAGGGTCCAGTTTAAGAAATTAATCAAAATATTGACTAATTTGTGAGTAATTCAAGTCCAACTCAGTATTTTGATTAATTTCTTAAACTGGTCACTTTCAAGTAAAGATTTTTATGTAAACCTGTGAAGATGATAATTCCACTGGCGCAATTAGAAGGTCATAAGGCTTCTTTGTCGTATTAGTTTACAAATTGCGAAAAACCAAATTAAATTTGAATTTCGCGGGCAGACCCTTGTCTTCAACCTTAAGCTAATCAGTGGTATTTCTATGTCGTTTGATTTTGTTCATCGCGCTCGTTGCCCTGTCAATTGTCATACATAATATAGCCCAAGTTTATAAGAAGTTGCTCACAATGAAGACGGCGATAGCGAGCGCCAGGGCCGGCGCGGCGGCGAGCGACGGAGCGCGCGCGCGTGCAGCCTTCGCTTGCACAATCGGCCTCTTCCACATCATTGAAGGCGACTCCGCGATTTCACATGACACTTTCTCTTCCAAACCAACACCTGTTTCAGCCTGTGGGAGCATGATTCACTGTGTCGCGTAGGATCGTCATATCAACGCGTTATACCACATTACATTTACAACTGATTTATCACTGGAGACTGGAAAATACATTTACAATTTTTAATTACGAAAAGTAACAACAAACTTTAATAGGTACTGCAGCAAAATACAAATCGTTGACAATTGGAATTGTTTTGTTTTGACCTGTGTCACTGTCAGTGCACAGAACACTACTAATTATATCCTTCTCTATGACTAATAACTCTTACGCATGGAATAATTATGTACTTACGTACAACAAGTACATAATAATTCCATGCTCTTACGTCCATGATTACTCACGGAGAAGAATGCCAACTTCATACTAAAAAAAGGAAACCCTTCTTACTAGCGCCATCTATATTCAACCCAGTGACAACTCTTTGAAGGCGGGAGATTCAAATGTGGAAATAAGCTAAAATCTTTGAGTAATAAAAAGGGTTTTTTTGCTCTCGCAAATATAAATGAACATTTATTTTTATGTAAATATAGTTTTCTTCGTCGAACGCTTTTACAACATTCTATCTTCACTGTACAATTTTACCAGCAGGGATGATGAAGAGTAGTCTGATTCAGGAAAAAAATGTACAGAGTATAGTTCACATCTGAAAAGAAACAATTTTATTATTTTTAATAATAATAATTGAAATAGGTACTCTATTACAATTATTATATACCATAATACTAGCAAAAAGCTGAGCTTTGTGAGAGCTCGCATAGTTTTTCTAACGGGTAATAATTTTTAAGTTAATGGTTTTAAAATTATATTTTTTTGACAGATAACACATCTGGATATAAAGTTAAATTACTATGTTAAATCACAAATCTATAGGCATGATAGTTTTTTAGTAAAGTGTACCACAAAATGCTCAGGTTGTGAGATAGTATTAGGTCTCGCTCCGCTCGCCCTAATAAAAGATAGTTATTTCTAATAGCCTTATATTTCTAATAGCCTTTTGGTAATTTGTATACACTTACTATAGGGTGTACTAATAGTAAATAGTTTTTCTTAATGGGATCTGCAAGTGTGGGACATGGTTGACATAAACACAAACACAACACTATTATATACCCTTTATATAACAATATGCTCATCAAAAACCTATAGACATAAGTATCCTAAATATCAAAAGCTATGCTTGTGCCTGTAAAAGGATAATTAATCATAATCACAATAATATTATAAATGTAAGTGTGTTTGTTAGTTTGTCCCAAGCCATCAAGCCCCAACAGAGCTACGGATCAACGTTTTTTTTAGCATGGGTATAGTTGAGTTGAGGACCTAAGAGTGACATAGAAGTGACGAGGGATTTTGAAAACTACATCCCCGCGGACGAAGACGCGGGCATCAGCTATTATAGTTTTAACTTAAGTAGGTAAAGTAGCACTTTTAGAACATAGCTAATACGTACCATTTAGTTCAAGATTCCTAAAAGCAGGTGTAGGAAATCGAAACAATGTTGTTTTTAGCCGGCGAACATGTAAAACATTTCCTCTTGTTTCTTTCTAAGCCATTTTAAAAATATAAAAATTCTTTTCAAAAAACCGACTTCTAACGCCACTACAAAGTATAAAAATAATTTTAGTTTGTCCACGTTAGTTGAAGTCGGGCGGGCCTATATACAAACTATGAAACCGATGCGCGACGCTACAGAATATGATAGACTCGTTTGTAGAAGTCGAGCGAGCATCGCGAGTCGGTTTCATAGTTTGTATTTCAGGCCCGCCCGACTTCAACAAACGTGGACAAACTAAAATTATTTTTATACTTTGTAGTGGCGTTAGAAGTCGGTTTTTTGAAAAGAATTTTTATTTTAAGCTTTTAAGTGTAGTATCCTATGATTGAGGAGCTAGGACCTGGAGCTCCATGATGTAGTCCATACTTGTTACCTACAATTATATCAATTCGTAATCGAAATTTCCTAAATCGCCATAGTTTTAGGTGAGCAATATCCCTGCAGCATCAGGCTTGAGTAGTTGAAGGTTAACATTTTTATGGGACCATTTCGCAAACATCCTCTGTCGATTAAAAAAAAATCACGCGAATCGGTCCAGTAATCCCGGAGAAATCGGTGGACATACATAAAAAAAAAATAAAAAAAAAGATACCGGCCGAATTGAGAACCTCCTCCTTTTTGGAAGTCGGTTAAAAATACACAAGTCCTGTCTCCGTGAAACAAGAGTAGCACTGCGCTTTAAAATACATAAACTTGATTATTACTCAGTGAAGTTGAACTACTTGACACGATAAAGTTTATAGAATAGGGTATTTGACTATAATAAAAATATCGTTTCAACTGGTGTCATCCTAAAAGATTATTATCTAAAAACATTATTCCATACGACAAAACTAAAAAATAAAGCTTTATTTAATTAGAAAACATTAAATAAAATTGCTATAATTCTGGCCATGGTCACGTGATCGAAAACGTTCCGTGATCTCGAATGACGTCACAGTCCACACCACCTATGGAATTCTCATTTTGTCAATACATTTCGACGTGTTTGTGCGGCGTAATAGGCTAATTTCGTCTGTTTTTCATCGTTACTATTTTATTAAATACCAAATAGTATGCGACACGCGGCCTAAACACATATTATAAAATTGTCATTGTTTGAAATGTGAACTGTTACGTCATGAGAGCAAATGGAACGTTTCGGCGGCAATTTATTTTTTTGAATTTATTTCTCGATTTTTATGAAAAATAATGACAAATATGCCGAAATATATGTTTTGTTAGCTTCAGCATAGCATTATTAACAATTTAAGATGATTTTCTAAAAGTAGTCAAATAGCCTATTGCAAGAAATCAATTTGTTATCCCTTCCAGTGCCGCGGCCATATTTACTGCCTAGTGTCAAGTGTCACGCCTGTCGCGTTAATATAAAAAAATAAAATAAAAAAAATCCGCTTTATTAAAAAAATTATTTCTCTAAAATTTTATATAGGACTTATGTATAAAACTTATATTGATGGAATTGTTATGAATTAGGCTTTAATGTAATATATACTTATCCGTACATAGTACTGAAATAGAATTAGCAAAATCTCATTTCAAAGTAACGAGAGCTATATTTTGTACCATTTTATCATAATTGATGAATTTGGTTCAAAATTGTTATTTATCTACTTGTATTTTACTGTTGTTGTTGTTGTTGTTTTAGCTTTCTGGCTTTGACAGTGCCAGTCCAGCACAATACACTTCGCCAATGTCACGTTGAATGAAAGAGCCACGAAGGGAATGTTAAAAGAAGACGATGTAATTTTGAAAAAACTGCAGTAGTAGGATCTTGTTAGTCACATTATCTACAACAAACACAAAAAAAAAAAAAAAACCACTCACATTTAAAAACACAGGAAAGATATTATATAAATAACTAGTGGTTCGCCCCGAACTGAGACCTCGCGGTAACGGTATCCCATGATTATTCATTCAATCGATACATGATAACCAAAACTGACATTATTATTATGCCCGTTTTCACCAAACATACCTAAATCATCCCCTAAGTAGGAGTCTCTTAACGTAGGTAGCTCCTAAATACAATCCTAAGTCCTAACATCCGTCCCAATATCCTTTTAGGTGTCCCGTACAGGATCGTGATAAATAAGTTGACAGAAAACATCAATCACCTAACTTATAGGTAGCCCGTAAAGGTTAGGGAACGTTAGTGAAAACATTGAATTATTTATCAAACATTGAATTTAACTCGTAGTTCCATGGGAATAGTTACTGACTGCGCCATCTATTAGCATTATTGTGAAGCTATGTTGATGCTATATGAATTACTGACGCCCATTAAAAATTAAATAATCTCGTTTCTTTATAATATTCATATAATTTTAGTATTTGTTGTTCAAGTACAGGATATAAGTGACCTAAAAACATAAAATCAGTTTGAAAATCCATAGGGGATTTTTCTAGAGAGCGTCTTCAAGCGAGCGTATAAAATCGCCACTTTGAAAGCCCCCCATTTCGTCAATTTTAAGGGAAAAATTAAAAAAAAAATATTTTTGTACTCAGTTCAAAATTATCTTTAAAATGATACGTAACAATTTTATGTAACGCGATATTTTTTTTTTTACTTCGCATTCGCTTCTATGAGAGCCCCCCTGAAATAAAGATTTTTATAACTTTTTAAGCCATTTTCGGCTGGAGGCTATCGGTTTACATATTATATCTAAATTTGAAGTAATTACGTTCAGTAATTCAAAAGTTATAAGGCTCTGACAGACGGACGGACGGACGGACGGACGGACGGACAAGTGCAAATCGCCCTAGTTAACTCAAAGACCTTCGCTTCGCTCGGTCGATAATTTAAATTTGCAAATATAATAAAGGAACTAGGTACTAAACTTTTATTTTGTTAGTATGTACATATTTACAGACAAACTTAACAAAACGACTAAAAACTAACTTAAGGAAAGACTCAACATTTAAAGGACGGGGGATGTCGGGAGGAAGAACGTCGTAGAGTTTATGGAGGAGTTTAGGGCATGAAAAAAGGATATGAGTGACCGACCCTTCATCGAGACCACATTCGCACAATGAGTTGTCTCTGATTCTTAATTTGGCAAGATGAACAGGGGTACATGCGTGGCCGATACGCAGGCGGCATATAACAGAAGTAACCCAACGATCTGTGTTTCGGTAAAGAAAGAACCATGGACGGCGGGGAATGTTAGGCTGAATTGACCCATAAAATTTTCCCTTAACCGATTTTGATGAAATCCACAATGAATTCCACGAATCACTAAGATCAGTTTTGGCAAGAGACCGTAGGTCCTGGGTGTGAATCTTGAAGTGGGCTAGAGCACCTGACTCAATTGCCAGTATCGCACACGCATCAGCAGACTCGTTACCTTTTATACCCGTGTGACCTGGAACCCAAGCTAGGGTAACGGAGAGGCCTTTCTGTTGACAGGAGTATAGGGCTTCTCTGATCTGAAAGATGATGGAAATAGGGGTTTTGCTACGAAAAGGGTTTGTCTTAAGTGCTTGAAGGCAACTTAAGGAGTCTGTCAGTATAATAGAGTGATCAACGTTATGGGCTTCAACAAAAAGAATGGCTTCAAGAATAGCTATAGACTCTCCAGTAAAAACCGATGATTCTGGGGGACACTTGAATTGCAAAGTTGTTTTATATTTAGGTATTCAACAGGCGGCTCCAACACAGCCCTGTACAGACAGTTTTGATGCATCTGTGTATATTGCCAAATGTTCAGAGAGACCTTTATCATTTATAATTTGATTAAATTTAACGTTTGCTTCTATAGTTTGTTTATTAAGATCCAAATTAATAATATTAGGTTTTAGAATCAGACTTCCAAAACTAGAGGAAAATAAAGGGAGAATAGGAGCAGAGTGAATAGGTTGAGGGAGACGAGTAAATTTTAAAAAACTTGTCAAAAGACAATTGGGGTTTTGATTGGATCTCAAAGATATTGAGAGTAGGCCGAGTTTGGCTAGAAGAGGATGGGAGGAAAGTTGAAATATTTTACACATAAAGCGATCACTAAGATACTGACTACGGAGAAGGATTGGTGGATGAGCACACTCCACTTGAAGAGCATTAGTAGGGGAGGACTTCATTGCACCTAGTATAATTCTTAAAGATCTGTATTGAATTTTGTTAAGTTTATCTATAGCTGATTTATTAATGGGGTCTAATACAAAGAGGCCATAGTCCATATGGCTACGTACTAAAGCATTGTACAGCAGTTTTTGAGTATAAGGGTGAGCTCCCCACCACACCCCTGATAAAGCACGGAGAACATTGATATTTTTATCACATTTTTTAATAACATAGTCTATATGCGAAACACCGTTTAACCGACAGTCTAGAAAAACCCCAAGAAATTTGATTTTATTAGCAAGAGGAATGTGCTGATCTTCAAATATTATATTGGGAAGGGGAATTTGTCTTTTTCTAGTGAAAATGACTGCCTTGCACTTAGCGACTGAAAGTGAGAGACCATGATCGGATAACCACTGGCCTAAATAATACAAAGCAGAGTTCAAACTAATACAAATTTCATCCATGGAATTAGAACTGGAGTAGAGAGCTATGTCGTCAGCATACTATAATACATTACAGAAGCTGTCAACAGACAATTCGAGGTCGTAAGTATAAATACTATATAGAAGAGGACTGAGCACAGAACCCTGAGGGAGACCTTTCCAGACAGTTCTGGGGGGAAGGCTTAAAGAGTTTGTTTTCACCAGAATAGTTCTGGATGAAAGAAGGTTGCATATGATTCGTGTAAGCCTCGGCGGGACACTCAGCTGTTGCAATTTTTGCCTGAGTATCGGGAGAAGAACGTTATCATAAGCAGCTGCCACATCCAAGAAAACACCCACAAGATACTCTCCTCTGGCTAGGGCAATACGGATGTCTGTAGCAATCACTCCAAGGTTGTCTAGAGTGCCAAGTCCCTTTCTAAAGCCAAACTGGGACCTGGCCAGAGAACTTCTGCTTTCCATCATCCATTCCAAGCGGTTCTTTATCAAGTGCTCCATAATTTTGGCTAATGTAGAGGATAAAGCGATAGGGCGATAGGAATTATGATCTAAAGGGTCTTTGCCAGGTTTCCTGATGGGAATTATTATTTGGGTCTTCCAAGGTTGCGGGACGATTCCTGAATCAAGAAACCTGTTGACCATATCTAAGTAGCACTGCTTCGCCTTATCGCTGAGATTAATTAGAAAAGAATAAGGAATGCCATCTTCACCTGGGGTAGAATCTTTTAAGTTTGAAAGGACACACTGTAATTCAGGGAAAGTAAAAGGGGAGTCCATTTGGTCAGAGCTAGGGAGAGATGAAGTGGATGTTAGGCAATCTTTAGTAGGAGCAGAGGGTGGGGCCAATTTGTCTGCAAACGCGTCGAGCCAAACAATTGCGTCATTAGATAAGGGATCATTGGAGGAAACAGAGCGGCGGAATCTTTTGATCCTATCCCATACTAAAGTGGAGGGCGAACGAGGATCCAAGGACTCACAGAATTTAACCCAACCCTGTTTTTTCTTTTTTGACAATAATCTCTTATATTTGGCATCAATGCGTTGGTAGTTAAAGAAGTTTTCCTGAGACATACACAACTTGTACATTCTTTCCGCATCTTTGCGTTTATTCACCATGTTGGTACACTCTTGGTCCCACCATGGAGGAGAAACCATAAAATCACGTTCAGTCCTTTTGAGTGGTATATGGAGGTCAGCAGAAAATTTAAGCATACTAATAAAACTATCATAATAAGAAATAATATTTACATCATCGTTCATCTCTGGAAGAGTGTCTGTGAGGTAGTCAACGGAGGCTGCAAAAGCAGACCAGTTGGCTTTAGTCACTTTATGTTTTAGGAGAGGATTGGGATTTGAAAGAGGGGTGGATCTCTGGGCAATAGAAAGAAAGATAGGGAAATGATCACTACCATAAGAACTTGGGAGAGTATTCCAGGAAATGAGAGAAGCCAAAGAGGGAGAGGAAAGCGATATATCAATAGCAGACTTAGGATTTTGATGGGGGTATACTCTTCTGGTTGGCGATCCATCGTTTAGAATGCATATATTAATTTCTTCAAAAAGTTCTAAAAGCAGAGTAGCAAACCCATCACAGGAATGGGAGCCCCAAGCAGTGTGGTGGGCATTGAAGTCTCCCATCACCAAAACTGGGGGAGGAAGAGAGGTGAGGACTGATTTTAATTCGGGAATCAGGGAGGAATGAGGGTGAGGAATGTAGATTGAAAGGAAAGAGATGTTGAGGGATCTCACAGCTACAGCATTAAACCTGTGACTGTGAGTGGGAAGAGAAACAGAAGAATAAGCAAGGGAGCGCTTAATCAAGATAGCACTCCCTGCATACCCATCATCCCTGTCATCTCTCAAGCAGGCATAGCCCGGAACCCGAAATCGGGAGCCAGGCCGTAGCCAAGACTCGGAGATGGCAAGTATGAAGGGTTTAAATTCATTGATAAGGGAGAGAATTTCGGGTTTTTTCGAACGGATGCTGTTACAGTTCCATTGAAGGAGCTGAGCCGAGGCTATTATTTAGGTCCGAAGCGATTTTGACGAATACTTGAGCAACGTTGGGCGGTATGACATTTTGATTGAGCATTTCTATGATAGAGGTGAGGGATTTGGTGAGATTTGCGATAAGGTTATCGCTTGAGGAGGAAGAATAGGAGTGATCATTCTTAAGGGCACAACCATTGCCCAGGGAGGAGGGAACATTACGAATGATGTCGTTGTGGGCTTGTCTATTGAATCCCGTAGCTAAAGGAGTTTTTGGTCGGGGGGAACGGAAAACAGTTTGTCTATAAGACTTGGATGGAGCTTTTTGGGAGGATATATAATTAGGGATGGTCCTAGTAGAGTAAGAGGGAGGGGTGAACATTTCTTTAGCCATTTCAGCATACGAACGCCGTACGGGTGGGAAACGAGAGGACGCTTCCTGGTATGAAAGGTTTTCATCGGACATAACAGATTTGATAGACTGCTGACGTGCATGTTCAGGGCAATTTTTATCACAGGCTTGATGTTTGCCACCACATAAAACACAAACAGATAAATCAAAGCTTACATTGCACGAATCACCAGAATGGGATTGAGTACACTTAAAACACCGTGGGGAAGATCTGCATTGCGCCTTAACATGACCAAAACGACAGCAATTCATACACTGAATAGTAGGCAATCTGTACGTCTCAACAGGTAGGGAAGTGTGGTAGGAGAATATTCTAGTTGGAAGACATTGACCACGGAAAGTTATGACAACGGATTGGGTAGGGACCCAGGACACACCACTTTCATTCACTATCTTTCGGTTCAAGCGTCTAGCCTTAAGGACCTCCCCACAACCAGAGGGGAGTTCAAGAGAAGCGGCAAATTCATCTAAGTGCCAGTCAACGGGAACGCCTCTAACAAGTCCCATTCTTGTAATGTTGAATGTTGGGATATAGGCTTTAAACTTAGACATTTCCAACACAGGGTTATCTAAGAAGTCGTTGGCAGCCTTGTAGTTTGAAAACTCAACAGAAATTTTATTGCGACCTGCATTTTTAACTCCGTCATTTAGTATTGAATTGATCTTGTGCTTGTGTAAGAACTGACCGAAAGAAATAGCACGAATGCTGGTACCGGCCGACGGGTCAGCCACTTCGCGGGAAACGTAAACGATAAAGGGGCCTTTATCGTCTGCAAAGTATTTTTTGGGGGATTCAGTTAACGAGGGGTGTAGATATAGAGACTGGATAGAAGGAGCGGACGTAGCTGGGTCATTAATATGTTTTTTTGGAAGCGAATCTGCGTTGTCATTATCCCCGCCTCGCTTGCGTGAGGGAATGGGATTTTCATTATGAGGTTGTTGAGGGCTTGGCGAGCTGGGAATTGTCACATTAACGCCAGGATCCGGAGGGCCCGGATCGACCTCCACATCCATCTTCACTTACCCCACCACCAACACACACTATAAAAACACCAACTAATGCAAGAATTGAGTATGAAATGAGCAAAGGAAATTAAAAACACTCGCAAATTCCACTAACACGTGGGTCCACCAGCCAAACGCAGAGCGAAGTCACTTGTATTTTACTTAAAAACTATTTATTACGTACCCTTGCATTGTTTTCACTATAATTAACACCAACAAACACATCACAGGAATAAATATGACTCTTTTAAGCACTGCACTCCCGCACGGTCGACGCGAGTACGGCGAGTACTACTGGCAACGCGTTTTTCAACAAAGACTATTTCAATGTCATAAGGCTCAAAATCTTACAAAAAAGGCATAGAGACCTTCAAGATTGAACTGTCGATAGATACAAGTTAGAGAAGGCTGGGTATATTGTTTACAAGCAAATTAAATACCCGCACGTAACCGCAAAAGGCAAAATTCGCGGCAATCGCTCAAAAGTCACCGGAAGGGTTATATTATGTTACGAAACAATAACAAAGACGCCATTTTTGAAACTTTTTGAAAGTTAAATCACAGATTAGGTACTAGTTACTATGAGTTGAATGACGATGACGCGGCATACACGATGAACACTAGGTTAAAAAAGTGATTAAATACTCTAAGATTTTGCCCTAGTAGGTATTTACATCTGCTCCATACAAAGTTGACCCCCCCTGTCTGTTGTTGTCTGTGTATCCTAGTGTTCGTGGTCTATGGTCTGTGCTCTGAACCACAGCTGAACTCTTGTTGGTCCTTTACGTTTACGTTAATTCTATTTTCAAAATTGAATTGAATTGAAAAATTCGGCCCTTTTTTGTTACGGTTGTGCCACAGAGTACTATTTATATATAAGGGGGTTCTGCTCCAACGTTATGATACTTACTACTTGTTGTTGTTGTTTTGTTTTTATGGCTTTTGACATGCCAGCACGGCACAATTTACTTTGCCAATTTCACGTAGCTTGAAGAAAACACACAGGAGATTGCTCGGTTATATCTCGATGAGGTTGATCGCGATTTTTCGGCTTTTATTCGAGGTACAATAGAAGGCTTGAAAAGTTGTTGTTGTTTTGTTTTTATGGCTTTTGACATGCCAGCACGGCACAATTTACTTTGCCAATTTCACGTAGCTTGAAGAAAACACACAGGAGATTGCTCGGTTATATCTCGATGAGGTTGATCGCGATTTTTCGGCTTTTATTCGAGGTACAATAGAAGGCTTGAAAAGTTAGCACAACCTACAACACAATGACAAAATAAACAAATTAAGAATATTACATAGGTATATAATACAAGTTAAAATAAAAATAGATATTATAACTTTATTTTGTTAATCATAATATATTTACATAAGAATTTAACATAAGGACTAAACACAAACATAAGGAGACATTCAACACTTATGGGACGGGGGATCTTAGGAGGGAGAACATCATAAAGTTTATGGAGAAGTTTGGGACAGGAGAAGAGAATATGAGAAGTTGACCCCTCATCCAAGCCGCATTCACACAAAGAGTGATCTTTAATTCTTAATTTGGCCAGGTGGACTGGAGTACAAGCATGACCAATACGCAGCCGGGTGATGGTTGAAGCAACCCATCGAACCATATTTTGATGAAAAAAGAACCATGGCCGTCGAGGGATTTCAGGTTGCATAGAAGCATAGTATTTGCCTTTGACCAATTTTGATGAAATCCATAATGTATTCCAAGAATTAATAAGGTCAGTTTTTGCCAGTGCACGAAGATCCTGAGTATGGTTTTTAAAATATGTAACAGAACCTGTCTCAGTAGCGAGTTTAGCAAAGGAATCTGCAGTCTCATTTCCTTTTATACCAGTGTGCCCCGGTATCCAAGCCAGAGTGACAGTCAATCTTTTCTGATGGCAGGTGAATAATGTTTCTTTAATTTTAAAGATGATGGAAACAAGTGCTCTACTACGGAAGGGATTTCCTTTAAGTGCTTGGAGACAACTTAAGGAGTCTGTCAGTATGATTAACTGTTGTATATTATGGGACTCTATAAAAAGGGCAGCTTCTAAGATAGCAATAGACTCTCCTGTGAATACCGATGTTTCAGGGGGACATTTGAATTGAAGGGTTATTCTATGTTTGGGAATCCAACAAGCGATGCCCACACAACCATCACTAGATAGCTTGGAAGCATCTGTATATATAGCTAAACAATCGGCCCAGTTATTTTGAAAAATTTCATTAAATTTAGAATTTGCATCCACTGTGTCTTTATTTATTCCTAAACTTACAATAAGAGGGGTGTGTATAAGCCCTGGGAAGGAGGAGGAGAATAAAGGAAGCTTAGGGGATGAGTACAAAGGGTGTGGTAAGTGAGTGAGCTTAAGATAGCTCTTTAGGAGACAAGAAGGGGTTTGGCTAGGCCTCATAACTGAAGCTAACTTACGGAGGTTATTTATTAAAGGATGGGAGGAAAGTTGCAAAACTTTACAAATGAAGCGATCACTGAGATATTGGGCCCGTAGAAGAATAGGAGGGTCAACACATTCCACCTGCAATACATTTGTGGGGGAAGATTTCATTGCCCCGAGAATTATCCTCAGGCATTTATATTGTAATTTATTTAGTTTTTCTGTGGCAGATTTATTAATCGGGTCTAATACAAACAATCCATAATCCATATGACTACGGACAATGGCATTATAAAGCAGTTTTTGAGTGTATGGATGGGCACCCCACCATACTCCGGATAAAGCTCTAAGGATATTAATAGAGCTTTCACATTTTCGGCTAATGTAGTCACAGTGAGCTACACCATTCAGTCTAGAATCCAAAATAACACCAAGGAATTTGGCTTTGCATGAAAGTGTAATGTGTTGGTCCTCGAAGGTGATATTAGGGAGGGAGACTTGTCTTTTTCTAGTGAAAATGACGGCCTTGCACTTATCGACTGATAGTGAAAGCCCATGTCCTGATAACCACTGACCTAGATAAAGCAAAGCAAAGTTCAATCGCGTAGAAATTTCGTCCATGGAGTTAGAGCTGATATAAAGTGCAATGTCGTCAGCATATTGCAAGATGTTACAGAAGCTGTCTACAGACAATTCGAGATCGTAAGTATAGATATTATAGAGCAGAGGGCTCAGAACAGAACCCTGCGGGAGACCTTTCCAGACCATTCTGGGGGGAAGGCTTTGGGATTTTGTTCTCACCAGAATAGTTCTGGACGAGAGAAGATTGCATATGATCTGAGTAAGTCTCGGCGGTATACTCAGCTGTAGCAGTTTCTGCCTGAGTAACGGGAGAAGAACACTATCATATGCTGCAGCTATGTCCAGGAATACACCCACAAGGTACTCTCCCTTAGCAAGGGCTAAACGAATGTCTGTAGAAAGAACCCCAAGGCTGTCGGTAGTGCCAAGGCCCTTCCTGAAGCCAAACTGGGACTTAGCAAGTAGTCCTTTGCTTTCCATTATCCATTCCAGACGGTTTTTAATCAAGTGCTCCATAATTTTGGCCAAAGTAGATGAGAGGGCAATAGGGCGGTATGAATTTGGTTCCAAGGGGGCTTTACCAGGTTTCTTAATAGGGATTATTATTTGAGTTTTCCAAGGTCCTGGGATGAATCCTGTTTCTAGAAACCTGTTAATCAAATTGAGAAAGCAGTGTTTTGCTTTATTGTTAAGTTTTACAATGAAGGAATATGGAACCCCATCCTCTCCTGGAGTGGAATCTTTAAGATCCGAGAGTGCACATTGCAACTCTGAGAAGTTAAATGGGGAGTCCATATTGTCTGAGGAAGGGAGTATAGTGTGAGGGTTGTAAGAACTTTCACACGGAACAAAAGGAGGGGCAAGCTTATCAGCAAAGGCATCCAACCAGACAGATGGGTCGTTAGAGGTAGGGTCGATGGAGGAAACTGACTGCCTAAATCTTTTTATTCTATTCCATACTAAGGTAGATGGCGATCGTGGATCCAGAGATTCGCAGAACTTTTTCCATCCTGCCTTTTTCTTCTTTGATACAGTCCTTTTAACCTTGCTATTTGAACGTTGATATTCCAAGAAATTTTCACGGGACATTAACATCGAGTAGGAACGTTCTGCATCCTTACGTTCATTTATTATATTGGTACATTCATCGTCCCACCAGGGAGGAGATGTTATAAAATCGAGTTTAGTCTTTTTGAGCGGTATGTGGAGGTCAGCTGAAAACTTTAAAATTTTAACAAAATCTACATAGTAGAGCTCTATATTTTCAACATCTGAAATTTGAGGTAAGTTATCAACTAGGATGTCAACTGATTCTGCAAAGGCAGACCAGTTGGCCTTGTTGATTTTGTATTTAAGGAATGGGTTAGGGTTATAAAGAGGGATAGGTTTTTGGGCTATTGAAAGTAAGATAGGAAAGTGGTCACTACCATGTGAACTAGGGAGGGTTCTCCAGGAGGTAAGTGATGCCAAAGAAGGAGAGCAAAGGGATAGATCAACAGCAGACCTAGGGTTCTGATGGGGGTATACTCTTCTTGTTGGAGATCCGTCATTGAGGATGCAAATGTTTAATTCATCAAAAACATCCAACAAAAGAGAGGAAAAGACATCAGATGAATGAGAACCCCAGGACAAGTGATGGGAGTTAAAGTCTCCCATCACAAGAACTGGGGAAGGAAGAGAAGAAAGGATAGATTTTAATTCAGGGATAATAGATTGATTTGGATGAGGAAGGTAAATTGAAAGGAAGGAAATATCCAGAGTTCTCACAGCAACGGCATTAAATTGTTGTGAGTGAGGGGGAAGGGGGATAGAAGAATAAACAAGTGAGTGCCTAAGAAAAATGGCACTACCTGCATACCCATCATCTCTGTCATCCCTGAGGCAGGCAAAACCTGGAACCCGAAAATGGGAGCCAGGGGCAAGCCATGTCTCAGAGATGGCAAGGATAGCAGGTTTATGAACTTTAATAAGATCTAAAATTTCATGTTTCTTTCTACGTATGCTTTGACTATTCCATTGGAGTATCTCCAAGGAATCCATTGCTGAGGATAGAAGCGATTTTGATGATAATTTGAGCAACGTTGGGCGGTAGGGGGTTTTGAGTTATATTTACAAGGATATTATTCAGAGATTTGGTAAGGTCATCAGTATCATTTGGTGATGTAGCATAGGAGTGCTCAGTATTTAGAGCACATCCATTAGGAGTGACAGAGGGACAGTTCCGGGTGATGTCCAAGTGTGCTTGTTGATCATAGCCCTTTGTTGGTTGGGGCCTGGGGCGAGGATTACGGATAATGGATTGCTTGTATGATTTATTAAGAGGGTGAGGTGTTTGAGTGGAGCGTAGTCTATTGGGAATGGGTGTAGGAGGAATAGGGGAGTAGGAGGGTGCAGTGAATATCTCTTTTGCCATATCAGCATAAGAACGCCGTACTGGAGGGAATCTAGCTGATGCATCTTGATAAGAAAGATTTTCCTCAGACATAAGCAACTTAATTGACTGCTGCCGAGAGTGTTCAGGGCAGCTTTTGCTTGTGGCCAAGTGCTTGCCAGTGCAAAGCAGACAAGTAGAATTTTCAGCTGTTACTTCACAGGCTTCACCTGAGTGGGGTTGAGAGCATTTGAAGCAACGCGGACTAGATCTACATTGAGTTTTAATATGCCCAAAACGACAGCAGTTCAAGCACTGGATTGTAGGAAGCCGGTAAGTTTCCACAGGTAGTGATGTGTGATAGGAAAAGATTCTTGAGGGGAGAGTTTGCCCTCTGAAAGTCAAGACTACAGTCTGAGTTGGAACCCAGGACACAACACCATCAGTAACATTCTTACGGTTGAATCGGCGAGCTTTTAAGACTTCACCACAACCAGCAGGAAGTACTAAGGAATTAATGAATTCTTCCAGATGCCAATCTACAGGTACACCTCTAACTATACCCATACGAGTGATGTTAAATGTGGGGATGTATGCAGCGTATTTTGAGATGTGGAGAATAGGATTCTCCAAAAACTCATTAGCAGACTGGGCACATGAGAACTCAACTGAAATTTTATTTCTGCCAACATTTTTAACTCCATCATTAATGACTGATTTTATTTTACTGTTATGTAGGAACTGTCCAAATTTAATTGCTCTAATAGAAACGCCGGCTGAGGGGTCAGACACTTCTCGAGATACGTAAACTACGTAAGGACCTTTGTCATTTCCGGTATATTTCTTGGGTGCATCTGATAACGAGGGGTGCACGTATACAGACTGAACAGAAGGAGCAGCAGAGCTTGGGTCTGTAACTGTTTTTTTTTATGATGAATCACCATTATCAACACGCATAGAACGCTTGGTACCACGTGTAGTAGTTTCAGAGTGCACAGACACGGACTGCGGGCTCTGAGTCGGTTCGGTCTCTATCGTCACATTGGCCCCGGGATCGGGGGGTTTAGGCGGAGGATCAACCTCCATAGTCCCACCACCAACTTCCACCAACACTTAAACTAAATACTCACGACAAAAACCAGCTATTGCACAAAAAATCTGTTAAAATAACACAATAAAACTTATTTAAAAACACAAAACCTCACTAACACGTGTTTTCAACAACGCAGACGCTAGCAAAGTCTACTTATTACTTATCGTGATTATTTGAGCTGTGAGTGATAAACATATGTTGTTCTGTGGTGATAAAGCCTGGTGTATGCCGTGGCCTGTGATCTAAACATACCTTTGGAAAGACAAATAATAATCAAGGCTCGGTAAAATAGTGATTATTTCTACCCACTTTACAAAAGCTAAAGGTTTGTAATTTAGGTCTCTACCTTACATATTACTATTGGTGTAGCAGAGTAGTGGTGTAAGTTTTAATGTGTTGACTCCAACATTTGGATTATAAAATAGATTTATTTTATATTACACTAGCTTTTGCCTGCGGCTTCGCTCACGTTAAGTTCGATTTTAATTGGTAATCAAAATCCAACTTAACGCGATTCGTATCTCCGTAAAAAGCCAACATACCAAGTTTCATGGTTATACCTATTTAAGTTGAAAAACGACAGACTTAATAACTATCATTCACCCTCTATTTAATTCCATTGGGAGTTGAACGTTTAAAAACTGTCAAACGCGTACTTCTTTATTTTCAATTGTAAGCCTAAATAAATACCATGTTTGATGGATATAACTTGAAAAGTAAATTAAAAATCTTTCATACAAATTTTCATCCCCTATTTGATGTCTTTGGGGGTGGAATTTTAATCAAAAGCCCAAACATCAAAGTTTCATGTATATTACTTGAAAAATACCTTGATCAATGACGAACTTTAATACATTCTACAAACTTTCAACCCCAAAATAACCCTCTTGGGGTTGGACTTTTCAAAAATCCTTTCTTAGCGGACATAACAGCGTCATAACAGCTATCTGTGTGCAAAATTTCAGCCCGATCCGTCCAGTGGTTAGAACTGTGCATTCATAGATCGGTCAGTCAGTCACCTTTGCCTTTTATATATTTAGATGAAAGCCAAAATACCAAGTTTGATGGATATGGAAATAGTGGAGCGCCTGGGGCGTTAAAAACATGAAAACCTCGGATTTCAGTTATAGTGAACGAAATTTAATAATTCAAAGTGGAACGTTTAGCTTATAATATGTACAAAAAAGTTTACCCATTAAAAAATTGTGATCTCAATTAAAAATATATAATTTCGATAATTTAAATGGTATACTTAATAACTATAATATTATAATATTATGGCTGTAGAACATTTTTTTTTATATACCAAGTTAATATAAATATTTATATAGAAATAGTAATCGTTAAAAATTAAATGATGGAAAATGCAATAAAAAAACCTTCCAAGTGCGAGTCGGACTCGCGCACCAAGGGCTCCGAACTCTAGAAGTAAAAGTATTTAAGTAAAACGATAATATTATATTAATTTGCTTAATTATAATATTTTTTGTTAAGGTTTATTCTTAATATCAAAATAAATATTTTTTTTTATTTTCTTTCACACAATAGCACAATTTTATTCATTTACCTTATTTGAGGTTAGTGCCAATTAAGCTAGACCTCTAAATTGTATGAGCGCCCATACAACTCAGAGGACTATCTTAATTGGAGTCAACTATGTATGCATGGGAACACCCTTTAATTAACACTTTCATGCGAACTTACGTTTAAATACGTCTCATGTTGGGAAGTTGCTGTTGCACAACGTAAAATCACGTCCAGCGAAAACTTGATTTATTGAGCACAACGTTATAGTGCGGCGACTGGCTATTAGTCTAGTTGACAAGTTGAAAATGGTACAAAATAGAGATACTGTTCTTAAAATTATGTGCGATAGCTCATTGGATCCAGAATGACGCCTAGAAAAATGTGCCAAAAGCGTGTATTAGCACATAAAAAATTGCAAGTTATAAACAATTAAAGATAAAAAAAAATGGCATTTCGTTTTTAGGGTTCCGTACCCAAAGGGTACCAACGGGACCCTATTACTAAGCCTACGCTGTCCGTCCGTCCGTCTGTCAGCGGGCTGTATCTCGTAAACCGTAATAGATAGACAGATGAAATTTTCACATATTATGTATTTCTATTGCTGCTATAACAACAAATAATAAAAATTAAATTAAATTAAAAAAATTAAATTAAAATATTTTCATGGGTACATGGAAATATTTTTATTTAATTTTTTTTAACGGAACCCTAAAAGAGCGAGGCCGAACTCGCACTTGACCGATTTTATTAGGGTTCCGTACCCAAAGGGTACCAACGGGACCCTATTACTAAGCCTACGCTGTCCGTCCGTCCGTCCGTCCGTCCGTCCGTCCGTCCGTCCGTCTGTCAGCGGGCTGTATCTCGTAAACCGTAATAGATAGACAGATGAAATTTTCACATATTATGTATTTCTATTGCCGCTATAACAACAAATAATAAAAATTAAATTAAATTAAAAAAATTAAATTAAAATGGGTAGGTGGGTAGATGGAAATCTTTTAATTTTTTTTTTAACGGAACCCTAAAAGAGCGAGGCCCGACTCGCACTTGGCCGATTTTTTTTGCTAATATTTCATAAACTATTAATGTTTAAGAAATTTCAAAAAAAGATTCTAAAAGAGGAGGGAATTTCCAATAAAAAACTCTTAACTCTCGGAACTCTATCTTCATTATTTATAATTTTAATTTAACGCTGAAAATAGGTCTGCGCGCGACATTTTTAGGTTGCGCGCGCGGCGTCAAAAGCGAGTACGGCACATTAATTAATTTATTTAAGGTATTGAATATTTTTTTTTAAATTTGAAAAAATTATGGTGTGTTCTGAACACTATAAATAATTTATTCTCGTTGGAAATTTTACTTAAAATGAATTTTTCAACAAGTTAAACAATTGTTGAAAAATTAACTTTAAGTAAAATTTCCAACGAGAATAAATTATTTATAGTGTTCAGAACACACCGTAATTTTCTCAAATTTAAAAAAAAATTCAATACTTTAAATAAATTAATTAATGGGCCGTACTCGCTTTTGACGACGCGCGCGCAAATTTCGTGATTCTAGGTCAACGGGAACTACCATATAGGTTTTCGACCCAAAACCTAAAGGGTACTTCCGGTTGACCTAGAATTGTCAATTTTGGTTAAAAGCAAGGCCTTAGAGCACAAGTAAAGGGAAAATTCCGAAAATTCCGAAAAAAAGTTGAAAATTAAGGTAAATTTTGTTTCTTACAAGTTTTCGCGAAAATCTAAATTTGCCCATATCTTTTTATCGTGTTGACTCAGGACCTTGATTTTTATACACCTAATAGGGACTATAGACCTCAGTATCGGCACACGAGTAACCGAACAGAGAGGAAGCTTTCTAACAAGGGCGAAGAAGTATACCTATTCTGCTAGGGTTGTCACCTGATGCATGTCAACAATTTAAGGAAAAAATAAAAATATTTTAAAGTTTGTATAATTATGTATAATTTCAGTTAAATCCTGAACTTGAACAACAAATACTTAAATTAACAAAAATATAAAGAAACGATTTTTTTAATGAACATCAGTATTTTTGCCATAACTTCACAATTAATGTTAATAGATGGCATCGTCATTTACTATCGACTATTATTATTATTACAAGCTTTTATTTAACTTGCAATGTATGTATGTATGTATGTATACATGGGTATATGTATTAAACGTACATACATACATGTAAACATACATGTATCAAATCTTACAAGATGAGATAGAACCACTTTTCCGGTTGAGCTGAAATTTTGTGTGTATGTGTAAATCGGATGACTCTGCAATATTATTAGGATATGGAGCTGTTCTGATGATTGAGCTGGAAGATGGCTTTAGGAACTCTATAAAAAACTCGCTAACCTCATCAAATTTGGGCTCGTTTGATTCGTCTTGACAAGTACTCTGGCCTGAGATGACCTTATCGGGTCTGATAATGAAGCTGGAAGGTGGTTTTGGCAACTTTAGTAATAAAACTTTATGTACTTTAGTAATATAACTTTATTATTAACAAGTTTGGGCTCGTTTGATTAATCTTGAAAAGTACTCTGGTCCTAGACCATGATATCCAGGTTCTGACGATTGAGCCTTAAGGTGGCTATAGGAACTCAGTATTTAAACGACGTAAACTCATCGAGTTTGGGCTCGTTTGATTCGTCTTTCTTTGGTCCTAAATGATGGTCCATGGGTAATGTAGCCAGCTACGAAAAACTTGTCTTGTAAAAATATTTTTTTTTAATTTACACTAGTTTTGTATGACAAGTATTAATAATTATGTTATTCAATTATCAAATATCAATAAAACTATTAATAGCTTCACGTCGTTATTTTTGCAAAAGTTTATTCGTTACAATTTACAAATAATTGTGTTTGTGTCGATAGATGACGCTGTGCACAGATAATTAAATTTGAATTGGCGGGCCCTTTGTTAATGTTCCCAAAAATTATAACTATGTATCGATATAATATGATAAAATATCAATATTAATACACTAACGCATACTGCACATGTGAGAAAACGGAGTTTGGATTATTATAAAAAAATCTATATTCATTATTAATTACATTTTACTCATTCAATAAAAAAACAATTTTAAATTTGCTTTACATAGGTAACAGTTAATAACTAACAATATACTAATCCTGACGATAACATACTTAAAATAATATATAAAATATATCGCAACTACTGTAACAATTTTAATTAAGAAACTGAAACGTGTACATGAAAGGAAATTATTACTAGATATCTTATCTTGTGTGCAAGAGTTTGGCATTTTTACACTATTACATACATATACACAAATAAATCTAAACTCACAACAAACAAACACTCACTCTTCGTCTATTTATTTCCACTAAACGCATGACCGTCCGTCAGCCCTTACGTCCTGACCCTGAGTTACCCTGAGCGGCGCGCCGCGGCGTGTCGGTGAATGTGTCGGTGAGAGCTCACGCACACAGCGTTGCGCTATGTATGGGGAGCCTGCCGCGAGCCGTTTGTATGTAGCTTCCGCTCTGTTACTTTAATATACCTACTCTGTGGTATCGGGTATAAATTTCAACTTGCTAGGTCCACCCGTTCCTGAGAAAATCGGTGGTGACACACGGACAGACAGACGAACAAGAGAGTGATCTTGTAAGGGTTCCTTTTTTACCTTTTCGGTACGGAACCCTAAAAATGTTCTTCTATGTCTCTTTACGTATTATTCAACGTATAGATACGAGAAAAACAATTATTTTAAATAAAACTATATGCTCACATATTAATTTTTTTACAGTTTTTGTTTAAATAATAAAAAAAACAAAAGCACAAAAACATTGCAATTTATAGTTTAAAAAACAATATCCCACATCGATCATATTAATTCATTCACTATAACTCTAATCCGAGGTGAAAACCCCCAGGCGCTCCACTAAAAGCCCAAAAATCAAACTATGGATATTACTTGAAAAATAACTTGATAAATGACGGACTTTTATACAAACTTTCAATCCCCATTTAACCCTGTTGGGGTTGAAATTTTCAAAAATCCTTTCTTAGCGGACACCTACATCATAATAACTATCTGTGTGCAAAATTTCAGCCCGATCCGTCCAGTGGTTAGAGCTGTGTGTTGATAAATCAGTCAGTCAGTCAATCACCTTTGCCTTCTATATATTTAGATTAAATTGAGATTAATTCAATCAGAAAAAGAAAAAACAAAGAAGACTGATAACTCTGTCACATTTAAAAAATACTTCTAATTCAGCCAGTCGACATCTTTCAATAATTGCAACCAAACTTCTTTTACAACAGTTACCAATTTATGTATTATGAAAAAATTTTACAATGATGTTTTCGTTCCATTCTGTTCTGTTTGCACAAACTTTAAATAATCAATGTAAACCCGCTTTTAGTGATAACTAGTCTTTCAAAACTTTTTTTATTTATTTAATTTTTTTGATGAATAATATTAATTTGTTCTACTCTTGCTGCCAAAATATTTGATGATTTGTGGGTAACTTAATGTATATCTAGCTACTTTTAATGTTACACTTAGACAAACTAATCCTAAAAATAAGTATACACTTAATTATTACATACCTAGGCTAGTGTTCACCGAGTGTTAGTGCCCTAGTTGTTCAGCTGCAAGCATTAATCCAAAGATTGAATTACAGTGACACACCATGATGAAAACAGCCGTGACAGTACTGCAGGAGATGATGGTGAAGATGAATCAGGTGCCAGAGTACGAGTGCATAGCACAGGTATGTCTGTTATACTCTTACATATTATCTTACATACATCGCTTGGAGTGTCTACGCGAGATCAAATCAGAGATGAGGAGATCCGAAGGAGAACTAAAGTCACCAACATAGCTCAGAGTCATGTGATATTCACACATTAAATTGTCAGATTAATCTACCACTTTTTTAAATTAAAAAAAAACTGAATTTTTTATTTCATGTAGGCCAACCTGTGGCTCTTATGACACGTCATGACTACCACCGGTTCGGAAAGCGGATTCTGCTGAGATGATCCGGCAATAAACTCAACAGTTGCTCTTTTCAAAATAATCATTTTACAATATTATTATGAAGCTATTACATTGTAATAAGTTTCTTATACTATCCTGTGGGCAGCTGGATGCCAAGCCGATTTAACCCATGCAAATTTTAGTTCAATATGTAACTACTCATTAGATCTCAATGAACAAGGAGTTGAATCCATTGCTAAACTATGTGATGTAACACTATGTGGCTATGACAATTATAACATCAAAAATTAAGAAAACTTACTATAGCCATAAATATATTTTTTGTATACTAACTATAGTTATTATTATTTTCACATATGAAATCAGATGTAGTACAATCATTTTGCATAAGCTACACTTGGACAAGCATGTTTGTGTAGGTATATGCAGGTAGTGCATTGTCAGCTCGCTTCAGTTACGCGTGCATTGCCGTAGCCCAGTGGAGGGCGGCACATGAGCGACCCCTCTGTCCGCAGTCGGGGCCGCAGCACCAGGCCACGTTCGAGTACCGCTGCGTGGCGCAGGGCGTGGCGGTGACGGGGCAGGCGCGCTCCAAGAAGGAGGCCAAGCAGGAGGCCGCGCGCCGCATGCTGCTGCAGCTGGCGGCGCGCGGCCTGCCCGTGCCGCCGCCCTACGCCGCGCCGCTGCCCCACGACGCGGCGCCGCCCTACGCCGCGCCCGACTCGCCCGAGCCGTGCGACAGGCCCGCGCTGGAGGCGGGCGGCGCGGGTGGGGGCGCGGGCGGCGGCGCGCTCGACACGCGCAGCTACGTGGCCGTGCTGCGCGAGCTGTGCGAGGAGTACCGGCTGGGCGAGGCGCAGTACGAGCTGGTGGGCGACACGGGCCCGCCGCACCTGCGCCGCTTCACGGTGCGCGCCGCGCTGGGCCAGCACAGCCGCACCGCCACCGCCACCACCAAGAAGCAGGCGCGCCAGCTGGCCGCCGAGCTGCTCTACACCTACCTGCGCGAGAACCTCGCGCGCCTCACCCGGGACTTCGTCGAGGTGCGCCACCACCCGCCTCCACCCGCCTCCACCCGCCTCCACCCGCCTCCACCACACACGTAGCGCCACCCGGCCAAAGTCTGTAGTGCTCTGCTTCAATGCCTGCCTTAGTGTGTTGATCAGTTTACACTATGGCCACGGTCAAACTACCTGTAAACATTTTCATAATAATTCATAATTCATTTATTAATTTATGAATATGGTACAGTCAAGATGTTATAATACTTAGTTTTGAGTGCACAATATCAAATAATGTAGTAATCACTCATCTACGTTTGTATGAAGAAGGTACTGGCTTGCGTCCCCTTAAGATATTGTATTCTATTTTGGGGTAATTCTACTGAAAAAGAAGCTGTATTTAAGCGACAAAAGAAATGCTTAAGGGCAATATTTAAATTAAAAACGACAGATAGTTGTAAGCCCTATTTTAAAAAGTATAAAATTCTTACAATGCCATGTCTGTATATTTATGAAACTATTGTATTTGTTAAAAGTAATTTAAATTTATTTCAAAATCGCAACAGCAGAAGACATGCCATTGAGCTGCGACAGCCACCTTTTACAAAAAGCTTCTTCTGCACTGGGCCTCGTTTATATAATCACTTACCCAGAGACATTAAGAAACGCAGGAGATCCCTATGTTTAAAAAAAAGTTAAAAATTTTTTTGATAGATAAGACATATTATACAATTTGTGATTACCTTATGGAAAAATTTTAACTGTTGTATATTATTTTTTGACATTTAATTTAATTTTTTTTGACATATTATAATAACATTCCTATATTTGTACACCACACTTTGGTAGGATATGCATAGAATAGAATAGAATAGAATAGAAATGTTTTTTATTCAAATAAACTTTTTTACAAGTGCTTTCGAATCTTCGATGAGTCTACCACTGGTTCGGAATGCCGTTCCTGCCGAGATGAACCAGCAAGAAACTCGGCAGTTGCTCTTTTCAAAATAAGTTTACATTCAATAGAATAGTTAAACAGTTCAATTACCACCTGCTGTCTCATGAATCGCTGGAAAGAATTATGTCCACGCTTTTTTATCATCTAAATAGTCTTCAATTGCATAATATGCTTTTTTCATGAGATTAGTTTTTACTGATTTCTTAAACTTGTGTAAAGGCAAGTCTAAGATCGACTGTGGAATTTTATTATAAAACGTTACGCCCATTCCCACAAATGTCTTTCGGACCCTCTTGAGGCGACATCGAGGAATCACGAGCCTGTTTGGATTTCTAACTTGCCTATCGTGTAAATCACCCTTTTTTTGTAATTCACGATGTTTTGTCTGACAAATATTATATTGTTGTAAATATATTGTGAAGCTACTGTAAGAATGCCTATTTCTTTAAATTTTTCTCGAAGGGAATCCCGCTGTTTTAAATTATATATTGCGCGAATTGCCTTCTGCAATACAAAAATTTTTCCAATATCGGCTGCTTTACCCCATAATAAGATTCCGTATGACATAATACTATGGAAATATGCAAAATAAACAATTTTTGCAGTTTCTATGTCAGTTAACTGTCGAATCTTCCTAACAGCGTAAGCAGCAGAGCTAAGCTTGCCAGCAAGTGTTGCTATATGGGTGCCCCATTGCAGTTTTGAGTCCAGGGTTAATCCCAAGAACACTGTGGAGTCCTCACTTTTCAAGGGTTCATTACTTATCTTTAAATTTTTACTGACAGTTCTGGTGTTGGGCAATAAAAACTCAACACACTTGGTTTTTTAGCATTTAAAAGTAGATTATTTGCCGTAAACCATTCAGAAACTTGAGATAATGCAATATTTACATCGTCAAAATTGTCTTTCGTCCTATCGACTTTAAAAATCAAAGACGTATCATCAGCAAATAGTACAATATCGCAAGTATTTTGGACAAAATGTGGTAAATCATTTATGTAAATCAAAAACATGAATGGACCTAGAATAGAACCCTGGGGTACACCCATTACCGAGGCTGATCCGGATGATTTCACATCATTGACACATACTCTTTGAACACGATCACTAAGATAAGACGCAATGAGGCTAAGCGCAAAATCTTTAATACCATAGTGGCTCAGTTTAAGCAAAAGGGTCTCGTGATCAACGCAGTCGAAAGCTTTTGATAAATCACAGAAAATACCAATGGCATTCTGTGAGTTATTCCATGCATCGAATATGTGTTGCAACAGCGTTGCGGCTGCATCGGTTGTTGATCGACCCTTAGTAAAACCGTACTGCTCAGGGTGAAGAAGTTTATTTAAATTAAAGTGTAGAAGCAGTTGGTTGAGCATTATTTTTTCAAATATCTTGCCGAGAGTTGGCAAAATTGAAATTGGTCTGTAGTTATTCGGGTCACATTTGCTTCCCGATTTAAAAAGAGGTATTAATTTACTACATTTCATCAGGTCTGGAAAAGATCCAGAATCTACAGACTTATTAAAAATTAAAGCAAGATAGGGCGCAATAATATCAATGATATTGTGAATTATTTTAACTGATATTCCCCATAGATCTCCTGTTTTTTTATTTTGCAATGATTTGAATGTTTTGATAATATCATATGGGGTAACGTGTTTAAACCTAAATAATTTATTGCACTCAGAGACATTGCTTCTTAGAAGATTATAGGCTTCTGTTGGCGAGGAATTTAGAGAACTGGTCGTGGTTACTGGTATATTTTTGAAAAAGTTCTCAAATGTATTTGCAATTTCTATATCAGAGTCAATTATCCGGTTGTTAATTTTAAGCTCCAGTTTATTATAATGTACCTTATTCTTACCCATTTCATCACCAATGATGTCCCATACTGCTTTTATTTTATTATCCGAATTGACAATTTTTTGTTTTATGTGAAGTGACTGCTTGTATGCACACGTTTCTAAACAATTAGAAATATATTATTAAATACTTGACTTTAATTGAGAGTAATATATTAGTAAATATTGCGAAGACACTTAAAGCACATGATATACATGTTGCATTTAGGACAAATAATACACTTAAAAATATTTGCAACGGCAAAGATAAATTAAACAACAAACAAAAATCGGGCATTTATAAACTCGAATGTTCAGACTGTAAAGCCACTTATATTGGTCAAACGGGTCGTAAATTTGAAACACGCTACAAAGAACATATGGCCGCGGTTAGGAACAACCAACCCCAAAAGTCTCATTTTGCTAAACATCTCCTTGATAGTGGACACAAATTATCATCCGATCATTCATATAAAATTTTACATACCTGCGATAAAGGACTTCGACTGAGCATGTTGGAACAATTAGAAATAATAAAACACAATAATAATAATCAGTTTAAATTACTTAATGAACAAGTGAACGTCTCAAGTTCACCACTGCTTCGTTTGTTTAAAAAAAGGGAGGGGTCCGGGGGGTAGCGAGGGTCCGGGGGGTAGTGGGGGGTCCGGGGGGTAGTGGGCGGGGCAACAGTAGTGGGGGTAGGAAAAAGGTATATAATACCGCGCATTTGACACGAGCTTCACTAGACAATACAGCATTGTAAAGTCGACATCTCCTGAGGATGCTCCGGTGTCGGGGCGAAACGTGCGTCGAGAGTAGTGTAAAAGTCTTGTGTGGTGGTGCATGTGAGTGGTGGTGGCATTGCTTGCTTGGGAACTTGGCTTTTTTGCTTGGCTGGGTAGGTGAGTGGTGCTTAGCTTTTAATTGCATGTTTGACCATACAGATTTTTTCTGTTGGCGGATTATAGCAAAATAATTCTAACCTTTTCTTGCTAATCATGAACTTCCGCAAAGTAACGCCTGCTTCTATCCAATATTTTTAAATAATCTTTTTTCTATTACCTTAAAGACAGAGTTAAATTGAGAGTTTAATAGATCAAAAAACCCTCTATAAATTTCATCCGGACCACCCTGTGCAACATCAAGCGTCGGCATTGCAGCTGCGATATTTTGTTTAAATTGCCTTACTTTATTGGTGGTAACTGGCCTATATTTTACTACTTTTGTTACATTCTGCTCACTGCTCGGAATAGTCCGCATTTGTCCGCAATGGTCAGATCTTAAACAAGTGATAATCGATTTTTTGATAATTTTACAATCAGAGAAAATGTTATCAATACAAGTTGCCGAATGCGCTGTTATTCTTGTAGCTTCAACAAAAATATTTTCCAGGTTGAAACTTTTAAATAAGTTTAGTAATCTTCCTGTGATAGACGTGTGATGCAAAATATCTATATTAAAATCTCCACAAGTTACTATTTTCTTTGATGACCTACATAGCCGCCCTAAATTACGATTAATTATGCGCATTTTAAATTGTATATTATGTCGATTTGCCTCGTCATTATCTAGGTTTATTGATATATAAAATATTGAAAAAAATATTCGCTAAAAAGTTACGAGCCTCGAAAGATCGTCATTTTCACACTAAAATGACAACTTTTGGCGCAAATAAATAACATTAGGAGTATGAAAATTCCAAAAAAAATTATCATTAGACATAGTTTATTTATTCGTCAGTTCAAATAACTTTACTTTGTAAACATACATTTAGTAGTTTTTCTCAAAACCACTTTTCCCAAACGACTTTTCAAACCCTTTTCGCGCGCTTGATTTCGGTGTAAATTATCGCGCCTCTCACCCGACACGGAGCGGGAGCGGGACGGTAGCACGGAAGTATGCGCGCATGCACTCGCTACACTGAGTCTATCTCTTTCTCACACAATGTTAGTTGAAATAGCAAGCAGGTTACCCACGTGCGCCGGCAACTTCGTTCGCGCATACTGAGCCCCCTTAATAGCGAAGCCACATAGCCATGGTAAACCGTCAGTAGCGCCGACACGTTTACTGTTTTCCGCAACATATGAAGTGCAAAGGAGAATTGTCTTAACTTAGTACAAATATGATTTAAATGTTCCTTCCAATTTAAAGTAGAATTAATATTCAGACCTAAGAATTTTGTTACATTGACTTCGTCGATAGTTTTACCTTCATAATTTACATTCAAAGCATAGGGCATATTTTCTCTGAGCTTAAAAATCATTAAGTTTGTTTTATCTAAGTTGATTGTGAGTTTATTACGATTAAGCCAGTTTATTATTATATCCAGTGTATTTTTAACATTAATAATAAGGTCATTTATGGTTTTATTTGCAAATATAATAGTACTGTCATCAGCAAACAAGACCATAATATCATGGTGAGTTACGTATTTTGGTAGATCATTGATATATATAATAAATAATAGTGGGCCTAAGATACTTCCTTGAGGAACGCCGCGTTGAATTACTCTCGACTGTGAATGGTAATTAACAAGCTTTTTATATTTCCAGTTGACTGTAGTAATCTGTGTTATTTGTTTTCTATTTGTTAAGTATGAATTTAGAAGGTCCAATACGTTTCCTCTCACACCATAGGCATAAAGTTTGTTTAATAATATATTATGATCGACAAAATCAAAGGCCTTGGTTAAATCCATAAATAAAGCACAGACTGGAACCCTGTCATTTAAATTATGCATGACAGAATTAAGAAATTTATAGACTGCCATATTTATACTTTTGTTTTTACGAAAACCAAATTGTTCCTCTGCAAACAATTTTTTTTTCAAAGTAACTATTCAAGGACTCATAGATAATCTTTTCAAAGACTTTAGAAAGAATGGGGACAAGTGCTATGGGTCTATAGTTGTTCATCGATTCCTTGTTAAGTTTCTTGAAGAGTGGTTTTACTATAACAGTCTTCAGCTTATCGGGAAACACACCTTCAGAAATACAAAGATTAATGATAAAACTCAGTACGGGTGAGATTGTAAGTGACACAAATTTTAAAACCTTAGTGGTTATTTGATCATATCCAGTACTATTTGTATTATTGAGTGATTTAATAGTTTTATTAACATCAAATGGGGTAGTAGGCTTTAAAAATATAGAATTGTAATTATTACCGTTAATCGCTTTGGTAACTGATGTATTGGCATTTTGGATGTCATTATTAGGAGTTTGGTTAATAAAGAAATTATTAAAAGAATTTGCTATCTCTAAAGGATCTTCAATTATATTACTTCCAATAATTATTCGATTTATCTCTTCCTTGGGTGCCTTTACTTTGTCATAATTAGATTTGACAATGTTCCATGTTGCCTTGGATTTATTAGTAGCACAGTTAATTTGATATATGTTCTGAGATTTTTGCGTTAATTTTATGATTTTGTTCAACCGTTTAGAGTATTTTTCCAGTTTAGTTTTTTTTTTCATTTCGGTTTTTCCTGTATTGCCATAGTAATGCATGTTTTTTCTTAGAACAATTTTTAATGCCCTTAGAAATCCACCTAGGTCGTTTTTGGACATAATTTTTTATTTTTATTACTGGGAAGCATAGTGAATAAAAAAGAATAAATAGATCGTAAAAATGATTAAAAGAGTGATCGTTAGTCTCACCATCGTTAGTTTCACCAGTTTAAGCTTGTAACGGAGTGGATCGACCCGGCTGAGAGCGACCCACTTCGTTCATTAGATGTGAGGGATCGAACCTCGCTTTTCACTATTTCCTAGGACAAGGAATAAAATACTCGATAAACAATAACGACTTTTATTTACAATTCTCTTAACCTATTACATGATATCGAGAGACGTTGACGCAAGCCTAAACACGGTTACAATATTATATGAAGCGGGACCGCCCGGGCGGCTGACGGAAGGACGACGGACTCCCGGTGGAGCGCGGGTGACGCGGCGGTCGCGGGGGGAACGCAGACGCTCGGGGTGGTTGGACGGGCCGGGCCGCGAGGCCAAGCGCGAGCAACAGCCCCTGTGGTCCTACCAGAGAGCTCGTACCACTCGTCAACCCAGAGGGTAATCAGGCCGACGATGGGATCGATCCAGAGGGAAATCAGACCGACCCCGATGGTACGGGCGCCGCTGGCGAACTGCCGGTGGACGCTCTTGTTCGGCGTTTTATACTTTTCTGCTGGCTGCTTCGGTGGGCCTCGGCGCGGTTCGGCGGGGATCGCGCCGCTGGTGTCATTGCCCTGGCGTGTGCGTTCACGTCGGCCCCGCGTGATGAGTCAGGCGGCACGTGTATAGTGGGCTGCTTGCGCTGTGACGGCGTGTTCACGCAGGTCCCTCGTGCGATGATTCACGCCGCCCGTGTAGGCTGCTTTGCGTTGTGACGGCGTTCGTCACACTCTCCCCTCTCGTTTTGAGATGTTTACCTGTAAACATCACCGTTGGTTACACACCATCCTTTGAATCAAAAGAACTAGAAAGTGGTTTACTGTCGTCTGTATGTCACTTTGTATATTTCGAACCTATGCGTTTGGCTGTGCCTTCCCTCCTTTGTCACCCTTTTTGTATTTGGGTAACCTCACTATCCCCTTTCGGTGGTTACCCATGCGTTTTCTTCCTCTCCGTTTCTTTTTCTTCTTCTTTTGCCCCTCGGCTGCCACCACCTCTGTGGCCAGTGAGTGGCATTCTGGTGACATCGTTCGGTCGTCATCGGGTTCCTTTCTGGTTGACGGACCTTGCATTGCCGCTTCTTTGTCCGAGCACGCTGGGGTTGTCGCGTCCGCCATCGTTTACTCCACTGTAACTGATCCTTTTTTGACATTTTCTTGATTTCGATGTTATATTTCTTGTCTTGAGGGTAGGTTGATTTCTTTCTAGTGACATTTGTGTATTCTGTGCTCTTTGTCTATGCTTTCTTATAGTCCGATGTTTGTCTGGTCGGACCTTCCCGGTCGGGTCTATGTTGGATGGTGTGTGTCGTCTTGGACTATTCGTGTCGTGTTCTGACTTTTATCGGTTACGTTTCTTTCGTTTTATTCTTGGAATCTTTTTATATCCTTTATGTGTGCTGTGCATATCTTGCCTCCGTTGAGTGCTTTTAATAAAAATATCACGGGCGATTTTCTTTCTATTATCTTGTACGGGCCTGAGTATTTTGGTGCTAGTTTCGCGTAGAACTTTTTTTCTGCGTTTGACAGTGGAAAATCTCGTTTAAGTACGAGTTGTTCCATCTTTGGTTCCCATTCTCGTTTCGATTTATCGTAGTTTTTCTTTTGGTTTGTTGATGCTAGTTTCTGGTTCTCTCGTACCATTTGATAAATTTCTTCTAGTTTTTGTTTTTCTTTCAGTGTTGGAGTTGGGAGGTTGTTTTCGTCGTTAAAATGTCTAAGTTCCCTGCCGAATAACAAGAATGCGGGCGTGTATTTCGTTGATTCTTGTACTGAAGTGTTTATCGCAAAATTGAACTCACCTAAGTACTCGTCCCATTTTTTATGGTTTTTTTCTATAAAGGCGGCTATCATGGTTTCTAATGTCCTGTTTATTCTTTCTGTTGGGTTACACTGGGGTGTGTATGGTGCGGTCAGTTTCTGTTGTATACCATACTTATTGAGCGTGTCTCTGAACTGTTTACTTGTGAAAACCTTTGCGTTGTCACTGAGTAATGTCTGTATTCTGCCGTATCTCATGAGTATGCACTCTTTTAGTGCGTTTATAACCGCGTTTGTCGTCGCGTTCCTCAATGGCTTTATTTCTGACCACTTTGTGAACTTATCGTGAAAAACGATGATCCATTGATATCCCTTTGACGATCGTGGTAGTGGTCCTATTAGATCGGTTGTCACTACCTGCCATGGTTCTTCCGTGTTATTGATATGCATGAGTCCTGGTCTTTTTTCCTGCGACGTTTTGTGTTTTTGACATGTCTCGCACCTGTTTACGTATTTTGCGACATCTCTAAAAATGCCTGGCCAATAATAACGTTGTGCTGTTTTGTTGAAGGTTTTTGATACCCCTAGGTGTCCTGCGCTAGGTTCGTCGTGGTTTTGTGAGAGGATTCTTCTTTTGTCGGAGTTTTTGACGCATAGCTTCCATTCGGTGTCGGGATCTAATTTGCCCCCGTATCGTGGATTGATTATTCTTCTATATAGTTTATCTTCCTGTATTCGATAGTCTGGTTCTGTTTCGGGGTTCGCCATTACCTTATTGAATTTCCTTGTGTACCATTCGTTTTCGTCAACTGACGCGGCGCATACTGGGTTTCTTGATAGTTCATCTGCTATCCCGTTTTGTTTTATTGGTTCTTTATGTTTTAGTTTTGTGATATGTATCCCCTCTTTAATGCCTTTTGGCCTTTTTTTCGCTTTTTCGAATTCCTCGGCTATTATGGTTTGTAGTCTTTCTTGTTGTTCCTTTGTTAACCTTTGCTTGCCCTCGCGTTTTTCCTTAGGTTCTTCTTTGTCGGTTTGTCTATTTGGTTTTTGTTCCCATCTTATTGCTAGTCCCAGTCTTCTTAACAAGTCCATGCCCATTATCATTACTGTAGTTGTTGGTAGATATATCACTTGATGTGTTAGTTTCTGTCCTGCGACTTCGAGTTCGATGTTCACTGCTGTGTCCGATGTTATTTTCGAACCGTCTGCTAATTTTATAGTGTTTGATTTGGGTATTACATCCTTCCTAGTTTCTTTTATGTGGTTCATGATGGTCTTGTTTATGTACGTGTTTGTTGACCCTGTATCCACCAGTGCTTCGTACGTCTTGTCGCCTATTTTTACCTCTGCGAATATTCTATTGTCTTTTTTTCTTTCTTGTACGTTTGTTGTGTAGGCTTGTGACCCTGTTTTTCTCACTTTGTTCGCTCCGTTGCAGCAATCCCGAGTTAGTTTTCCTAGTAATCCGCAACGGCTGCAGAAAATAGCCTGTTTGCCTCGGCAGTCTCGGGCCCTGTGGTTTTTCTTTCCGCACTTCCAGCAGCATTTCCCTGGGTCATAGTCTGGTAAGATTAGTTTTCCTTCCGGCTTCTGTTTGTGTTCCTGGTTTCTGGACCCTGCTCTGGAGTGTTCTGGTTGGTTTCCCTTGTGGTAGTATGTCGGTGTCTTGTATGTATACTGATACTGATCTGTTCGGATTTTTTCATATTCTTTTGCCAGCTGTATTAATTCCGTCATCGTGTTGAAATCTCTTCTTTTGATGTAGAACTGGTAGCTGCTTCTCATGTTGTCATAGATTCTCTCTAGTTGTTGTTCTGGTGTTAATTTCCCATATCTTCTGAATAATGTTTGCATGTTTGTTAGATAGTCGACGAAATCTTCACGTGCTTCCTGTTTCTTGTTTATGATCGTTTCTAAAAGATTTTTCTCATAATTTTTCGGGTAGTAGTACAACTTGAAGCTGTCTGTTAAATCTTCCCATGTTTCCCAATATTGATTGTTGTTCCTGTACCATAGTGCTGCTTTTCCGTTGAGACATCTTGGTATGACGTGTATTATTTTGTCTTTGTTGACCTCTAATGTTTCGGCCAGTTCTTCCACTCTTTCTAGGAATTCTACGGCGTCTCCTGTTGAATCGAATTGTATCTTCCATCGGGACACTGCTTTGTCGAAGTCTGTTGCTCCGCTTTCGGTACCCATTGTGTTGTCTTGGCTAGTTGCTTCTTCGGTTTTTATCGTTTTTGATAACAGCTTCCTCAATTCCTCCACTGTGCTTGTAGTTGGAGCTGGTATGTTTCTCTTCTCTAGCTCTTCTGTTAGTTTTTGTTTGTTTAGTGAGTAGATCCAGGCAGTTGGCATAGTTCGCCTTCGATTTGTTCACCCTGTCTTGGGTTTTTTTTTCTTTTTACGGTACGGGTGTTAGTGACTATCTTTTTTTTTTTTTTTCCTCTACGGTCACGGTACGGTTGTTAGTTAATATCTTTATATTTTTAATACCTACGGTAGCGGTACGGGTGCTAGTTTATGTCTTTTTATTTTATCTACGGTGCGGAAGTTAGTTTATCTCTTTTATTTTTAATATCTACGGTAGTGGTACGGGTGCTAGTTTATAATCTTTTATTTTTAATATCTATGGTCACGGTACTGAAGCTAGTTTATATCTTTTATTTTTAATATCTACGGTAACGGTACTGAAGCTAGTTTATATCTTTTAGTTTTAATATCTACGGCAACCTACTCTGTTGCTAGGTTATTTCGCGGTGCTCAATTTAATTATTCCGGCGGTTACAGCAAGTACGGTCGGTCGGCGAGCGTTATTTCTACCTACTGTATTTTTCTTATTAATTTTTCCCTAATCTCCGCGGTGTTCCCCCTTGTGTCGTACGTGTAGTAGTTTTCTAAACGATGAGATGCTTTTCCCGTGATTTATCTAACTACTCGAGGTTAATCAAGCCGACTAATCCGGGATAAGCATCTATTTCGCGTTTTCTTATTCTTTTCCCTATGTTTTCTTTCTCTTTATACGATCGGTTACTCACCCTTTCAGTGGACCCGATAAATCGAATCGATTACGTGAAAGAGTTTGTAACCGTTAAGTTGTAAAAGTCGCGAGTATTCCTAAAGTGAAATGACCTACTGTTTGATTGCCACTCTGTGTTTTTCGGTACGGGTAGACACCACCACGGTCGCGTGGAGCGTGTCTATTTTTACGGAATATGCCTGTGAACGCGACGCGGTACTTTTTCTCGCGACGCGATGCGGGCGGACGGACCGGCCAAGCGTAACGGATTGGCGCGGGTGAGTGGTTTTACGGATGCGACGCGATTCTTAAGCGACGCAAAACGGACCGGCTACCTAATTGGTTCGCGCGGTATTTTCACGGACGAGTAGGTGGTTTTTTTTTTTTCACGTGTTCACGGAACGGTATCGCGGGTTTTTGCGGTGGGCGCCAAATGTAACGGAGTGGATCGACCCGGCTGAGAGCGACCCACTTCGTTCATTAGATGTGAGGGATCGAACCTCGCTTTTCACTATTTCCTAGGACAAGGAATAAAATACTCGATAAACAATAACGACTTTTATTTACAATTCTCTTAACCTATTACATGATATCGAGAGACGTTGACGCAAGCCTAAACACGGTTACAATATTATATGAAGCGGGACCGCCCGGGCGGCTGACGGAAGGACGACGGACTCCCGGTGGAGCGCGGGTGACGCGGCGGTCGCGGGGGGAACGCAGACGCTCGGGGTGGTTGGACGGGCCGGGCCGCGAGGCCAAGCGCGAGCAACAGCCCCTGTGGTCCTACCAGAGAGCTCGTACCACTCGTCAACCCAGAGGGTAATCAGGCCGACGATGGGATCGATCCAGAGGGAAATCAGACCGACCCCGATGGTACGGGCGCCGCTGGCGAACTGCCGGTGGACGCTCTTGTTCGGCGTTTTATACTTTTCTGCTGGCTGCTTCGGTGGGCCTCGGCGCGGTTCGGCGGGGATCGCGCCGCTGGTGTCATTGCCCTGGCGTGTGCGTTCACGTCGGCCCCGCGTGATGAGTCAGGCGGCACGTGTATAGTGGGCTGCTTGCGCTGTGACGGCGTGTTCACGCAGGTCCCTCGTGCGATGATTCACGCCGCCCGTGTAGGCTGCTTTGCGTTGTGACGGCGTTCGTCACAAGCTCAATTGCAATCTTGAATCTTGAGGTCTTAGAAAAGTAGATTGTCAACTGCAGTGTGTTGCTACAAGATGTTACTAGCGGTGGCTTAAACTGATTGAAAGTAGACATATTACGGGAAGTTCGACCATGGCCGTAGTGTAAACCGGTCTACACACTCGGGCGCGATTCCGAGAGATGTGAGTTCGATCTCTGTTGGCCCTGCAGGTTTTGATATGTATTGGAAACATAGACATATTTACCGCAGTAAGAAGACATACAAAGGAGTGAGGAGCGAAAAAATCTCTGACGGCAATACTTAAAGACAGAAAAGGAAAGCGAATCTGATATTGCTATGCCTAGATTTTAAAGACAAATTCGTCACAATTCATCACTGGTCACGCCAAAATGCTGTGGGCTTTATTATAAGTACTATATTTACACATCACTATACTACTATGGTACTATATTTATACATCACTAGAAGTTAGATAAATAAAAATCGGTTATGCGTTTTGCGCTGTGAGGGGGTCTACTTCCGTAAGTAGACCCCCTCACAGCGCAAAACGCATATATGAGAAACTAGCTGATGCCCGCGACTTCGTCCGCGTGGATTTAGTTTTTAAAATCCCTCGTGAACACTTTGATTTTCCGGGATAGAAAGTAGCCTATGTCCTCAACTATAGTACCCATGCAAAAAATCACGTCGATCCGTGGCTCTGTTGTGGCGTGATTGAAGGACAAACCAACAAACAAACACACTTTCGCATTTATAATATTAGTATGATTAGAATATTAAATTGCATAGGAAAACACTGTAGCATTAAGTCCATACGATGTTTTACATCCATACCTACTATGTAGTAGGTATAATGATCGTTTGGCAAAATCTGACGCCTTTGGAGTAGTTTGACTTTGACAAAATAGGGCTATCCACGATGGCTATATACGATAAAGTACATTGCCAGCTTAAGATGACCCGTTCATTCAAAGTATCTTGTAGATTCCGGGGTTCAAGTTATTTGGACCATTACTGAAGATCGTGATGTCTATAATTTCTGAACTACGAAATTGACGACCTTGAAATAATTACAGGACAATCTCTAAAGAACCTGCTTTCTAACAAAAAAAGAATGGATTAAATCGGAATACGCCTTAATGAATTACAGCGAAATACACATTTTGATTTTCATCCCCTCTCCCAAGGGAACCGTGCTGAATTTCGGGATAAAAAGTATCCTATATTATACCTCGTAGTATTAACTTAAATCTTGCCAAGTTTCATTTAAATCCGTCCAGTAGTTTCGGCGTGATGCGCGGCCAAGATACAGACAGACAGACAGACAAAAAATTAAAAAATAATTGTTTTGGCTTCAGTATCGATTATAGAGTGCCCTCAAACAAAAATTTTCAAAATATCTTCAATGTACAGAATTGGACCTGTTACAGTTTTATTATATTATAGATATATGTGTATGATTGGAACTGTATTCGGCGCACGTCGTCTCGGCAGGAGGAGGCGCTGCAGCGCGCGCAGGGGAAGTCCATGAGCCGTGCGCGCGCCGAAGCGGCCCTGGCGCGGCTGGAGGGCGCGGGCGCGGCAGGCGCGGCCGGCGAGGGCGCGGGCGCGGGCGGCGCGGGCCCGTGGCGCCCCGACCTGGGCCAGCGCGTCGCCGACTTCCACCACGGTCTGCGCGCCCAACTCGGTGAGCGGGGTCGACGCTGCTTCCCGGGGGGCGTCTGCCGCGGCCGCCGAACGCGACGGGGCGAACGTGTACGGGTTCACTTGGCGTGTTTGTTGCACGTGGAGCGTTCACCGGTTGGTCGGTCAGCAGTCAGCACGCACTAAACGCGTTCCATCCACCGGTCAGCCGGAGCGACGCGGCTCGCGGGGAACAGAGCTCCGGTGCGTGACCTCGCGCGCCGCAGCCCCCTCGGGAACGAGTGTCGGTCTCGCGCGCCGCACGCACACAAGCACAATGAACTCACATACACGCACGCACGAGTCGCTCTCAACATTATTTAAGAGGACTATTACATTTCGCATCCCTCTATCTCGCACATTCTAATATACAAGAGACAAGCGAATTTTTGATAAACTTTGAATGCAGTTTTGTTTCTTTTTAAAAATAAGGGAATGTTATTCCTTTAAGTAAAATGAATCAAGAATAAGAGATGAATAAGAAATCTAACTTAAGGATTTAAGGTAGTTCCCCTCCAAATTATTGTGAATAAAATTTCATTCATTCATTCATTCATTCCAGGGCCCATAATTTTTTTCCACCCTGTATATTTCAATGATTGTAAAAATCTCAGATACTTTTGACAAAAGTGGTAAAAGTGATAAAAGTTAATAGTTATGGCCCTTTTTCTCTATCAAATCTAGGTAGGTATACCGTATAATAAAAATATATTATCTAAAATATCCGTAATATAATTGTCCAAGATAATAATTGACCACATATTGTCAAAAGTATCTGAGATTTTTACAATCATTGAAAATATTAGAATGTGTGAACAAGAGGGAGGGATGCGAAATGTTACTACACCTCTTAATGGATTTCATTTTCAGCAGCCCGAGAAACCTCCGAAAATCACATCCACATTTGTGACTGCTGTCTGGGATTACACTCCCTTTATGCCTCTTTTAGAGCTTATAAAGAAAGGGCTTTATTTTACTTTAGTAGCAACATGGGAACTTTTTATTTCTCGTGTTACAACTGAGGTTAGTACTAATTCAGGTAACAAATGTAATAAACGGGCATACTTTCGGAACGGCTGAAGCGATTTTGATGGGACTTTCATAGGCAGGTAGAAAATCATACAAGAAGTGACTTGAGCTTTTTAGCGGACTTTCAAAAAAGAAGATTGTTTTCTTCCGATGTTGGTTTATATGAATAAAAAATATTTTTATATTTTGTACTTACGTTTGAAATCAGTATTTAAAATAAAATATATCCTCAAATCCCGCTAAGATGACTTGCCGTTTAAACGAAAGATGCCAATTGAAACATGACTGCCAAAGCTTCCTTATAGTGATACGTTCCAGTAAAATGCCCCACATATGTGTGGATGCTATACCTATGCTCTCGTCATAAAGAGAGCGGTGACTGGACCTGCCCTCTTCTAAATTAGGATTGACATCGCACTTTTGGACTGCAGGGGAGGAGACCTGCCGCCACGGCCTGGACGCGCTGGAGGCGGCGGCGCCCGAGGACCCCGAGCAGGCGCTGCAGGACGTGTGCGACAAGCTGGGCCTGCGCGTCGAGCGCCGCTCGCTGGGTGAGCCTCCCCTCTCACTGGCGCCACGACCGAGTAGATGATGATGGACGCGCTGGAGGCGGCGCCCGAGGACCCCGAGCAGGCGCTGCAGGACGTGTGCGACAAGCTGGGCCTGCGCGTCGAGCGCCGCTCGCTGGGTGAGCCTCCCCTCTCACTGGCGCCACGACCGAGTAGATGATGATGGACGCGCTGGAGGCGGCGCCCGAGGACCCCGAGCAGGCGCTGCAGGACGTGTGCGACAAGCTGGGCCTGCGCGTCGAGCGCCGCTCGCTGGGTGAGCCTCCCCTCTCACTGGCGCCACGACCGAGTAGATGATGATGGACGCGCTGGAGGCGGCGCCCGAGGACCCCGAGCAGGCGCTGCAGGACGTGTGCGACAAGCTGGGCCTGCGCGTCGAGCGCCGCTCGCTGGGTGAGCCTCCCCTCTCACTGGCGCCACGACCGAGTAGATGATGATGGACGCGCTGGAGGCGGCGCCCGAGGACCCCGAGCAGGCGCTGCAGGACGTGTGCGACAAGCTGGGCCTGCGCGTCGAGCGCCGCTCGCTGGGTGAGCCTCCCCTCTCACTGGCGCCACGACCGAGTAGATGATGATGGACGCGCTGGAGGCGGCGCCCGAGGACCCCGAGCAGGCGCTGCAGGACGTGTGCGACAAGCTGGGCCTGCGCGTCGAGCGCCGCTCGCTGGGTGAGCCTCCCCTCTCACTGGCGCCACGACCGAGTAGATGATGATGGACGCGCTGGAGGCGGCGCCCGAGGACCCCGAGCAGGCGCTGCAGGACGTGTGCGACAAGCTGGGCCTGCGCGTCGAGCGCCGCTCGCTGGGTGAGCCTCCCCTCTCACTGGCGCCACGACCGAGTAGATGATGATGGACGCGCTGGAGGCGGCGCCCGAGGACCCCGAGCAGGCGCTGCAGGACGTGTGCGACAAGCTGGGCCTGCGCGTCGAGCGCCGCTCGCTGGGTGAGCCTCCCCTCTCACTGGCGCCACGACCGAGTAGATGATGATGGACGCGCTGGAGGCGGCGCCCGAGGACCCCGAGCAGGCGCTGCAGGACGTGTGCGACAAGCTGGGCCTGCGCGTCGAGCGCCGCTCGCTGGGTGAGCCTCCCCTCTCACTGGCGCCACGACCGAGTAGATGATGATGGACGCGCTGGAGGCGGCGCCCGAGGACCCCGAGCAGGCGCTGCAGGACGTGTGCGACAAGCTGGGCCTGCGCGTCGAGCGCCGCTCGCTGGGTGAGCCTCCCCTCTCACTGGCGCCACGACCGAGTAGATGATGATGGACGCGCTGGAGGCGGCGCCCGAGGACCCCGAGCAGGCGCTGCAGGACGTGTGCGACAAGCTGGGCCTGCGCGTCGAGCGCCGCTCGCTGGGTGAGCCTCCCCTCTCACTGGCGCCACGACCGAGTAGATGATGATGGACGCGCTGGAGGCGGCGCCCGAGGACCCCGAGCAGGCGCTGCAGGACGTGTGCGACAAGCTGGGCCTGCGCGTCGAGCGCCGCTCGCTGGGTGAGCCTCCCCTCTCACTGGCGCCACGACCGAGTAGATGATGATGGACGCGCTGGAGGCGGCGCCCGAGGACCCCGAGCAGGCGCTGCAGGACGTGTGCGACAAGCTGGGCCTGCGCGTCGAGCGCCGCTCGCTGGGTGAGCCTCCCCTCTCACTGGCGCCACGACCGAGTAGATGATGATGGACGCGCTGGAGGCGGCGCCCGAGGACCCCGAGCAGGCGCTGCAGGACGTGTGCGACAAGCTGGGCCTGCGCGTCGAGCGCCGCTCGCTGGGTGAGCCTCCCCTCTCACTGGCGCCACGACCGAGTAGATGATGATGGACGCGCTGGAGGCGGCGCCCGAGGACCCCGAGCAGGCGCTGCAGGACGTGTGCGACAAGCTGGGCCTGCGCGTCGAGCGCCGCTCGCTGGGTGAGCCTCCCCTCTCACTGGCGCCACGACCGAGTAGATGATGATGGACGCGCTGGAGGCGGCGCCCGAGGACCCCGAGCAGGCGCTGCAGGACGTGTGCGACAAGCTGGGCCTGCGCGTCGAGCGCCGCTCGCTGGGTGAGCCTCCCCTCTCACTGGCGCCACGACCGAGTAGATGATGATGGACGCGCTGGAGGCGGCGCCCGAGGACCCCGAGCAGGCGCTGCAGGACGTGTGCGACAAGCTGGGCCTGCGCGTCGAGCGCCGCTCGCTGGGTGAGCCTCCCCTCTCACTGGCGCCACGACCGAGTAGATGATGATGGACGCGCTGGAGGCGGCGCCCGAGGACCCCGAGCAGGCGCTGCAGGACGTGTGCGACAAGCTGGGCCTGCGCGTCGAGCGCCGCTCGCTGGGTGAGCCTCCCCTCTCACTGGCGCCACGACCGAGTAGATGATGATGGACGCGCTGGAGGCGGCGCCCGAGGACCCCGAGCAGGCGCTGCAGGACGTGTGCGACAAGCTGGGCCTGCGCGTCGAGCGCCGCTCGCTGGGTGAGCCTCCCCTCTCACTGGCGCCACGACCGAGTAGATGATGATGGACGCGCTGGAGGCGGCGCCCGAGGACCCCGAGCAGGCGCTGCAGGACGTGTGCGACAAGCTGGGCCTGCGCGTCGAGCGCCGCTCGCTGGGTGAGCCTCCCCTCTCACTGGCGCCACGACCGAGTAGATGATGATGGACGCGCTGGAGGCGGCGCCCGAGGACCCCGAGCAGGCGCTGCAGGACGTGTGCGACAAGCTGGGCCTGCGCGTCGAGCGCCGCTCGCTGGGTGAGCCTCCCCTCTCACTGGCGCCACGACCGAGTAGATGATGATGGACGCGCTGGAGGCGGCGCCCGAGGACCCCGAGCAGGCGCTGCAGGACGTGTGCGACAAGCTGGGCCTGCGCGTCGAGCGCCGCTCGCTGGGTGAGCCTCCCCTCTCACTGGCGCCACGACCGAGTAGATGATGATGGACGCGCTGGAGGCGGCGCCCGAGGACCCCGAGCAGGCGCTGCAGGACGTGTGCGACAAGCTGGGCCTGCGCGTCGAGCGCCGCTCGCTGGGTGAGCCTCCCCTCTCACTGGCGCCACGACCGAGTAGATGATGATGGACGCGCTGGAGGCGGCGCCCGAGGACCCCGAGCAGGCGCTGCAGGACGTGTGCGACAAGCTGGGCCTGCGCGTCGAGCGCCGCTCGCTGGGTGAGCCTCCCCTCTCACTGGCGCCACGACCGAGTAGATGATGATGGACGCGCTGGAGGCGGCGCCCGAGGACCCCGAGCAGGCGCTGCAGGACGTGTGCGACAAGCTGGGCCTGCGCGTCGAGCGCCGCTCGCTGGGTGAGCCTCCCCTCTCACTGGCGCCACGACCGAGTAGATGATGATGGACGCGCTGGAGGCGGCGCCCGAGGACCCCGAGCAGGCGCTGCAGGACGTGTGCGACAAGCTGGGCCTGCGCGTCGAGCGCCGCTCGCTGGGTGAGCCTCCCCTCTCACTGGCGCCACGACCGAGTAGATGATGATGGACGCGCTGGAGGCGGCGCCCGAGGACCCCGAGCAGGCGCTGCAGGACGTGTGCGACAAGCTGGGCCTGCGCGTCGAGCGCCGCTCGCTGGGTGAGCCTCCCCTCTCACTGGCGCCACGACCGAGTAGATGATGATGGACGCGCTGGAGGCGGCGCCCGAGGACCCCGAGCAGGCGCTGCAGGACGTGTGCGACAAGCTGGGCCTGCGCGTCGAGCGCCGCTCGCTGGGTGAGCCTCCCCTCTCACTGGCGCCACGACCGAGTAGATGATGATGGACGCGCTGGAGGCGGCGCCCGAGGACCCCGAGCAGGCGCTGCAGGACGTGTGCGACAAGCTGGGCCTGCGCGTCGAGCGCCGCTCGCTGGGTGAGCCTCCCCTCTCACTGGCGCCACGACCGAGTAGATGATGATGGACGCGCTGGAGGCGGCGCCCGAGGACCCCGAGCAGGCGCTGCAGGACGTGTGCGACAAGCTGGGCCTGCGCGTCGAGCGCCGCTCGCTGGGTGAGCCTCCCCTCTCACTGGCGCCACGACCGAGTAGATGATGATGGACGCGCTGGAGGCGGCGCCCGAGGACCCCGAGCAGGCGCTGCAGGACGTGTGCGACAAGCTGGGCCTGCGCGTCGAGCGCCGCTCGCTGGGTGAGCCTCCCCTCTCACTGGCGCCACGACCGAGTAGATGATGATGGACGCGCTGGAGGCGGCGCCCGAGGACCCCGAGCAGGCGCTGCAGGACGTGTGCGACAAGCTGGGCCTGCGCGTCGAGCGCCGCTCGCTGGGTGAGCCTCCCCTCTCACTGGCGCCACGACCGAGTAGATGATGATGGACGCGCTGGAGGCGGCGCCCGAGGACCCCGAGCAGGCGCTGCAGGACGTGTGCGACAAGCTGGGCCTGCGCGTCGAGCGCCGCTCGCTGGGTGAGCCTCCCCTCTCACTGGCGCCACGACCGAGTAGATGATGATGGACGCGCTGGAGGCGGCGCCCGAGGACCCCGAGCAGGCGCTGCAGGACGTGTGCGACAAGCTGGGCCTGCGCGTCGAGCGCCGCTCGCTGGGTGAGCCTCCCCTCTCACTGGCGCCACGACCGAGTAGATGATGATGGACGCGCTGGAGGCGGCGCCCGAGGACCCCGAGCAGGCGCTGCAGGACGTGTGCGACAAGCTGGGCCTGCGCGTCGAGCGCCGCTCGCTGGGTGAGCCTCCCCTCTCACTGGCGCCACGACCGAGTAGATGATGATGGACGCGCTGGAGGCGGCGCCCGAGGACCCCGAGCAGGCGCTGCAGGACGTGTGCGACAAGCTGGGCCTGCGCGTCGAGCGCCGCTCGCTGGGTGAGCCTCCCCTCTCACTGGCGCCACGACCGAGTAGATGATGATGGACGCGCTGGAGGCGGCGCCCGAGGACCCCGAGCAGGCGCTGCAGGACGTGTGCGACAAGCTGGGCCTGCGCGTCGAGCGCCGCTCGCTGGGTGAGCCTCCCCTCTCACTGGCGCCACGACCGAGTAGATGATGATGGACGCGCTGGAGGCGGCGCCCGAGGACCCCGAGCAGGCGCTGCAGGACGTGTGCGACAAGCTGGGCCTGCGCGTCGAGCGCCGCTCGCTGGGTGAGCCTCCCCTCTCACTGGCGCCACGACCGAGTAGATGATGATGGACGCGCTGGAGGCGGCGCCCGAGGACCCCGAGCAGGCGCTGCAGGACGTGTGCGACAAGCTGGGCCTGCGCGTCGAGCGCCGCTCGCTGGGTGAGCCTCCCCTCTCACTGGCGCCACGACCGAGTAGATGATGATGGACGCGCTGGAGGCGGCGCCCGAGGACCCCGAGCAGGCGCTGCAGGACGTGTGCGACAAGCTGGGCCTGCGCGTCGAGCGCCGCTCGCTGGGTGAGCCTCCCCTCTCACTGGCGCCACGACCGAGTAGATGATGATGGACGCGCTGGAGGCGGCGCCCGAGGACCCCGAGCAGGCGCTGCAGGACGTGTGCGACAAGCTGGGCCTGCGCGTCGAGCGCCGCTCGCTGGGTGAGCCTCCCCTCTCACTGGCGCCACGACCGAGTAGATGATGATGGACGCGCTGGAGGCGGCGCCCGAGGACCCCGAGCAGGCGCTGCAGGACGTGTGCGACAAGCTGGGCCTGCGCGTCGAGCGCCGCTCGCTGGGTGAGCCTCCCCTCTCACTGGCGCCACGACCGAGTAGATGATGATGGACGCGCTGGAGGCGGCGCCCGAGGACCCCGAGCAGGCGCTGCACGACGTGTGCGACAAGCTGGGCCTGCGCGTCGAGCGCCGCTCGCTGGGTGAGCCTCCCCTCTCACTGGGCCGCGCACCGGCCGGTCCGGAGCGTGCTCCCTCTTTCGCGACATGTCCGATTCCGAGAGACGTAGCCGCGACCAATGGGGCAGATCCACTGTGCGCAGTGCACGCGTCGCTGCACACGATGACGAGCCTGTCCTGTGCAGGGCCGGCGGTGACGGTGCTGCGCCTGACGCCGACGACGCCGCCGCTGGCCTTCAGCGGGCTGCAGCCGCGCGAGGCCGCGGCCGCCGCGCTGCGCTACCTGCGCCGCACGCTGCCCGCGCAGCCCGGCGGCTAGCGGCTCGCGGCCCTCGCCAGCTCCACCTCCGCCCAGTGCCGCTCGCGTGCGGAGTGAGAGGCTGCGGCCTTTGAGGATTCCTTGTTTTTTATATGTATATCTTTGTCTTTTATTTGTTAAGGCGCGCTTGCAGAAACGTCTTAGAGTTAGCTGCTAAACTCTGGGTTAAAAGGACAGATTTGACAGATTGCGGATACAGTTTCTGTCAAAATTACAAATGTATTCCTGGGTTAACTAACTCGGCGTCTCTGCAAGCGGGCCTAAGAGGACTATTACGTTTCGCATCCCTCCTCTCACACATTCTAATATTAACAATGATATTTCTGAGTGACCGAGATTCAATGTGGGGTTTGTGAAGGGCGAGGGATAATTCTTAGCCTCAGCATCAGTTCTCGACCGGTCTTTGGGCTACTTGAACGAAACTTCAGGATAATTTGGAACAGCAATTTATTACATAGGACTGATTTGATCAATAAATAGCCACAATAGCCATGGTCCAGAAACTGGAATTATCAACTCAATATTTATTAGAATCAGAAATTAACAAAATATCGAGTTGGACGTGAGTTACTCACAAATTAGTCGATATTCTGACTAATTTCTTAAACTGGACACTTTCAAGTAAAGTTTTTATATAAACCTGTGAAGATGGTAACTCCATTGGCATGGTAATTCAATTGGAATGCCATAAGCCTACTTTGTTGTATTAGTTTACAAATTGCGAAAAACCAAATTAAATTTTAATTTCGCGGGCCGACCCGTATAATCCACTTTAAGAGAACGCATCTCTTAAAATGTTGAAACCCTACCTAAAGCCATCTCCAACCACCCCTATAACGGCTCCTGACCTCACATCTAATCAATTTAACCATAACACAAACAAACCACCATCTGAACGTGAGGGCAGTTATAAAATGCACAAATTAATTCTTCTTCTTCTTTATCAACCTATAGACGTCCACTGCTGGACAAAGGTCTCCTGCATGGACTTCAACAGGCTTCGGTCTTGCGCCGCTTGAATCCAGCCGCTCCCTGCGACTCGTTTGATGTCGTCGGTCCACCTGGTGGGGGGTCTGCCAACACTGCGTTTCCCGGTGCGGGGTCGCCACTCCAACACCTTGGGACCCCAACGACCATCAGCTCTTCGAACTATGTGCAAATTAATTAATAGACAATTATTATGACACAGGCGTGATCCTTATCACAATTAAAAGATGTTGACTGTATGCTCGCCCCAATGAAAGAACAAATGGCACGCTGCGCTAAGGCCGGCCGGCGATCGCTCCATCCCCGCCTCTCCAGACTCGTAGATCGGCTCGGTGTCTCGTGCGCGCGCTCCTGACTCATCCGCGCCAACATATATCATAATCTATACTAATACTAGCTGACCCGGCGAACTTCGTACCGCCAACTTATCTATATAAATAAAACAATTAAATTACTATCATAATCAAAAAAACTATCCTATCTTTCAAGTTGGACCAAATTACAGATAGTTACGAAGATTGATCTAAATCGGTTCAGTAGTTTAGGAGTCCATCGCGGACAAACAACGTGACACGTAATTTATATATATTAAGATTATATAGAGGAAAGATTTTTTTGTTTGTTTGTTTGTACCGAATAGGCTCTGTAACTACTGGACCGATTTTAACCAATTTTTCACCAATAGAAAGCTAAGTTATCAGGAAGTAACATAGGCTATACTTAATAGGCTAGTATAGGGAAGTAACATAGGCTATAATTTACTGTCAAAAAAATTAGAGATCCTTAAGAAAATTGCAATAATGTAACCCAAAGTAGGAAAATTTTGCCTATAAAATGCATTATTTGGCGTGTGCTGAGAAAACTATTGATGATACATAAAAATGACGTACTACATGATTAAAGTACTCATTATTTTCTACAAAAAAGTCCCAGAGGGAATATATCTAACTATCATATTTAAGTCACAATAATAGCTTTTGTGTTCTAAAATTTAATTAGATCTCCTTAAGGAATAAGGATAAGTTCCTTAATAAGGAACTTATCCTTATCGCGCGGTGCGGAAGGGGGCTAGACGGAAAAAATTAAGGATCCGACACTCGACACATTTTTGAAACCGACACTTTTTTTGTTGAATGTGAATTTTGCATTGTATTCGGTATTTTCGCGGTACAATATTGGGTCTCCGTAGCTTAGTGGCCCCGGCAGTCGCTTAACAGTTACAAGTCGATGGTTCGAATCCCAGCTGGACAGACTGAATTTTCTATTTTCAATTTTCTTTAAATAATTTCTACATGTGGAATTTTTCCCTAATTTTTTATTGTATAAATTGGATAAAATGTTATTGTACTACTAACGCCATCTGTTAAAAAACCAGTGTAACTCTTTGGTTTTGTAACATTGCTGCAATAGAAATAAACTAAATATAATTCATAGTAGTTAATCAATTTAATACTAGATGACACCACTAGTTTATTACAATCCCTTCACTAATTAATCGAAAGGAACTTCGTTCCATCTGGGTGTCCCTTGACACCTCTCAAGTTTTTTATCTTGGTATTAATGCTTCCTTACTAAGACGTCATACTAGTATTATAAATGCGAACGTGTGTTTGTTTGTTGGTTTATCCTTTAACCCCGCCGCAACGGATCAACGTGATTTTTTGCATGGGTATGGATGAGAACCTGGAGAGGGATATAGGCTCCTTTTTATCCCGGAAAATCAAAGAGTTCCCGAGGGATTTTAAAAACTACATCCACGCGAAGTCGCGGGCACCAGCTAGTAAAAAATACCTATATCAATACTATCGGTAATTTAATTTTCGAAGACCACATTTTGTCGAAAGTATCTGAGATTTTTACATCATTGAAATTGAAAATAATATAATGTGTGAGAGAGAGGGATGCCAAATGTAATAGTTCTTTGATGTTAGTCATAGTCATAAGGAAACTTCAAATTGAGGAGTCACTGAACCTTTTTCCAACCTGTCTAAAACCCAGTTGTTGGCAGGAAACTATGGCCTCACGCAGGAAAAGTCATCATTTGTATAATATGGGCTGAGGCTCTCGGATTTATCCTACTCTGTAATCTGTTCCACAAACGAAAGACGCGTTAATTTTCTGAATGGACATAATATCCACTTTTGTTCCAACAAAATAAAACTCGTTGTAATGTAGCGCATTTATCAAGTTTAAAAGTTTTGTTCTGTGACTGCTCAATTATTCTAAGTAAGAAAGGTTGGCTAAAACACTGCAATAGTCGGGTGCCCAATCGAATCGCGCATTCTTCAGCACTTTCAGTAGTGGTAAAGCCGAGCTCAGATGACGGCATTAGGTATACTTATGTCACCAAATAATTGTAATAGTTGATAGTATAAAAAGACTAAGTATTAAAATTATAAACTATCGAAATATTACTATCGTCATACTGAGCTTTGTTCGACATCGATTTTGCAGCAAAAAGTTTAACTGCAATTAACTTGTAGGTACTAATTGTTTATTTTGAAATAATAAAGTTATCTATATTCTTGAAAAAAATTCAAAGATTGTATTTCTTTACTCCTATTTGACTGAGTAGAAGAGTAATTGTTTAAGCATCACATACCTAGCACTTAAATTCAGTAGCAGCTTAGTTCAGTTGTTAGTTGGTACAATTTTTTATTTTTTATTTATTTTTTTCCATTTTTTTTATTTTTATAACCATCTGTGCGGGAGATATTAAAGTGCACAAGTGTGAGCGCGAACACAGGTGCACTCTCTGTTTCTTTACTCTCATAGCCCGATAGGATGGAAAATTCAACACGACCGGAGAGAGATTAGGCGCAGGCGGAGAGAGATTAGGCGCAGGACCAACGGCTTTACGTGCTCTCCAAGGTACGGGGGTGAAACAACGCCAACTTCCTAACTCCTGGCTAGTACTGAGAATTTCTTACGGAAAACCCCAATACTTGATATGGTCCGACCCGGGACTCGAACCCGGGACCTCGTCGGCCGCAGTCAAACACGAGACCAACGAGGCAGTTAAAATTAAAGGATACTGCAGTCTCCACAAACAATTAACCTTTTTTTCAATAAGGTCGTTATTTACACGAATGAGGAACGAAGACTTTTGAAAAATCATAACTTTTTATCCAGCACATTGACATACAATTTTTCTTTTGGCAATCGAAAGAACATAAGTTGCTACAGTTTTTAAAAAATCACCAGGGCTATGAACCTCTTTTTTTATTTTTAATGGAATTTCAAAGTTTTCTGTAGATTTACGATGAACTTAATTTTCTTGAAATAATTTAAAATTTAATGCTCTTAAAACCAGCTAACCAGACTGGAATTTTTTTCTAAGAGAGTACAGTTATTAGGTAAAGATATCCCATAAAAAAATTGCGGAAATTGTCACTGGAAAAATTAAAAAAAAATTAAAAGTTCGTCAAAGCAATGATATTCCAAAATTTTAAATAAAAATTTTTTTCTCGTAATCGGGTGGGAACCGATTTTTTTCCTTCCGGGTCCTGGTAGGCCCCTAAGTGAACAATCTAAAAAAAATTTTATATCCACCTGGTCTGGCCCACCCTGTATAAATGACAAAAAAGCGTGGATATAATTCGTTCTAGCGATTCATGAGACAGTTGGTGGTAATTAAACTGTATAACTATTCTATTGAATTGTAAACTTGTTTTGAAAAGAGCAACTGCCGAGTTTCTTGCTGGTTCTTCTCGGCAGGAACGGCATTTCAAACCAGTGGTAGACTCATCGACGATTCAAAAGCACTTGTAAAAAAGTTTATTTGAATAAAAAACATTTCTATTCTATGCTATTCTATAGAATTAATTAAGTATTACTATAATTCATTTGAAATCCTTTTTTAATAATATTAAAAATTATTTTCAAAAATCGATTTCAAACTACAAAAAAATATTTTTTTTTAGTTTGTACACGTATGTTGAAATCATGCGGGCCTTATAACTATGAAACTATAATAAATAAATAATATATGAAAATTCTTTAAAAAACCCGACTTCAAACGCCACTGAAAAGTATAAAATAATTTCAGTTTGGACATAGTGATGTTGAAGTCGGGCGGGCCTAAGTAGAAACGATGAAACGAATGCGTCACGCTAGCTAAAATTTTAGTTTGTAGGTCCAGCTCCAGGCACAGAATATACTTAATAGTACTTGGTACAGGTATGTTGAAGTCGGGCGAGCGTTGCAGTTTCATAGTTCTATTGAGGCCCGAGTATTTAGTATAAATACTTTTCATCTGGTAAACAGATGGCTGAATAAAGAGCTCTCTTGGGATCTAAGACCATGAGTTTATAATCCAAGAAGGTAAGTACCTAAGCTAAAACACACCATGTACCTACATGAACTCTAAAAATAATAATCAGAAGCACATGCGTTTTTCGTTTTGCTCATAACAATGAAAAAAATTAAGACCTGCAAATAGTAAAGCATGTTTGTGTGTCATACTAAAAGTCTACACTTGGCGACGTTTTAGCATAGGCGATTCGCCGCGCGATGCGCGGTTCGGCGTGTCGCGTGAGCGGTCGCGCGATACGGCCAAGGTATGAGGGCGAGCGAGCGACGCACCGCGCGTCGCGCGGCGAATCGCCTATGCTAAAACGTCGCCATACTCTGATGGCGAGCGATTTGCTATATTATTCATTGACGAGTTCCATCTTCCATCTCCGTTGATACTCATTAGATCTTCACCATGGGACTAACCTGACAATACATCCTTTCAACTAAAAAAAACTGGAATCGGTTCAGATTTGACAGAGTTGGAGTAATGCCAAAAAATAAAATAAAAATGCATCAAATTGATACCTTTTCTAGTTGTTGGTGACTTTTTGAACAGTTGCAAACAATTACCAAGAATTTTAATGGATCTGGAAACGCACCTTAAGGGACAATCATTATAGCAAAATAAAATTAATTTTTTTATAGAAAAAGTGTATTTATTAACCATCTATAAAATGGCTGTGTAGCCTGACAGTCTTTGTTTTCTCATGGGACATAGAGCTATGAAGAACCTCCTTACAGACAGATGTTCCTGCAGGTGTCTACCTGCACTACCTGCAGGACCATCTGTCCGTACAAGGTACAAGTGGTAGCTCAAGGAGGTTCAAGGTACCTCTTAATTCCATGTCTAGAGAATACCAAAAAATATTATATGTACTTAATTCTAGAATGTGAATAGGTATCACGTTTTACTTAATATCTATAAATCTATATTAAATAGATCTTGAATTCGGCAGTTCTGACCAAGATCTATGAATTACGCTGTAATTCCTTTAAAGGTCGATTTCCAATTTAATCATCGGAGATTTCGATATCGGAGGAGTCGCGGCGACGTCGGGTCGCGCGCTCCGTGCTCAGGCTCTGCAGCCACGACGGGGTCTTCTGCGCGGCCGAGCGGCGCGGCGTGCTGCGGCGCTCCACCGGCGGCGACGCGGGCGGCGGCGACGCGCGCCCCCCGCCTCGCGCCGCGCCGCGCGCCCGTCCCCGCGCCCGCGCCCCGCGCGCGCCTCGCCCGCGCCCGCGCGCCGGCGTCTGCTCCTCGTCGCTGGAGAGCACGATGGACTCCTGGCGCGCGGAGGCCGTCTTCTTGCCGGCTGCCGCCGCCGCCACTGCCGCGGCCGCCGCCGTCGCCGCCGCCGTGGCCGCCTCCGAGATCAAGGTCTTGAGGCCCTCCTCGTCGGCCTCGTCCAGCGCTTGCTTGCACAGCTTGAGCTGCTCGTCCACGTCGGCGGGCGCCTCGGCGCTGCCCTGCAGCAGGAAGTCGACGGCGCGCTGGCGGTGCGCGTCCAGCACGCGGCGGAACACGTCGTCGTCGCGCTTCAGCGTGAAGTCGCGCACCGCGTCCGTGAGCGCGCGCACCGACAGCACGCCGAGGCGCCGGTCGGGCGGCTGCGCCTGGTAGTAGGCGCGCAGCAGCGACTCCACGTCGCTCGCCTCCACCGCGGCGGCGCCGATGTCCACGTCGTCGGCTTCGTCCATTCGCTCCTTTCGGTCTCGTAGTTTTTTCTCCCTTTTCATGATGAGAATATCTTTAGGATTGGCGACGAGGCCGTTAAAGTTCTGGCAGAACCTGACTCTATTGAAGTCTTGGCCTTCGTGTTCGAAAAACACGCTCAGCCTGATGAGGGGCAGCAGGGGTTGTTTTGGGTCACCGCTGTGAAGAGATTCTGCCTCTTTGATGGCTTCGTTGACCTTTTCCTTCAGGAAATTTTGCACTTTTTCCTTCTCATTGACATCCTCCTCACCTAGGTTCTCCTCTGATAGCACCACTGTCTTGAATATGAACGGGCGCACTGTCTTCAGGCGTAGTGGGGTCACTATGTATTCCTTCCTGTGCAACTGCAGCAGGGCACAATGCTTGGGCAGCGCCTCCCCGGCCGCCAGTGAAGTGGCCACTGTACTTCCCGGTTGAACCACAAAGAAGCTTTCATTTTCTCTCTTTATGTCTTTAGTGGCAAAGACCTGACTGTCATGCTCATGGCCCCATATGACGAGGTCCAAAAATGTGGGCAGCACATTTTCCGGAATGAAGTTATTCGGGCCTCTGTCAGCCCTGTTCTGGTGCAGCACTAGCACATTGAACCAGTCGTTGCCGTCTTCCACGAGATCCATTTCTACTTTCTTTTCAACAAAGAGCCGGGCGAGCCGTTGATCTTTGATGTGGCTCAACCCATAGAGTGAAAGCTTGGTCTCGCCTTTCTGGATGAGCACGGGCGAGATGCGAACATGGGTGTAATCAGTCCACCGGCCGAAGTAGTTAACGAGGCCGGTGATGGACAGTATGTCGAGGGAGCTCACGCCGTCCTGGCCGACTGGGTCGTCGTGGTTCCCGTGGATCGAGAGTATGGGATATGATACGTTCAAATTGGGGTCTTCGTAGTTTACCGCCCGCGAGAAGTTTTCAAACTGATCCGATAGCACCTCTATGTTGATCGGCTTGTCTCCGAAGCAGTACTTGCGAATGATTTGCGTGCACTTGAACATACAACTCGGAGACGGCTTCGCATGGTCGAAGAGGTCGCCCCCCAGGAGAACCAAGTCCACATCGTACTGCACGGCCAGAGAGAGGACTTCTTCGAACGCTATGAAGCTATCCTCACCGCGCACAGCGTCATTTTCAAGATGGCCTAAATGAATGTCTGACGCTATCAGAACTCTGACGGTGTCGTCTGCGGACCAAGAGTTGTCGTTTTGAACCATAACGCTTTATTTGAACGCTAGCTACCGTAAATTAATTATTAAATTCAAAAACTAAATTTGATCCTATAAAACCCGGCGGGCGGCGGGGATTTTTGACATTGACTACTCTTGTCAATTCAAATTTCAATCCAAATTCAATTGACAATGACATCTGTGATTGACACTTTGTCTATGCTTGGTCTCGACAGGAGAGCATAGAGTTAGACTGGAACCACATCTGTGCGCATCGATTCGCATGTTGCCCATACAACTGACTTTTTTCATAGAGCACGACTCTATCGAATCGTTAAATCACATAGAGTCATAGAGAGATTTAGGATTGTCGCTATTAAATACCGCCGCAAAGTACTGGTTTAGGCATGGAACTAGGACAACGACTACGTCTGGTTTAGGTCATGGAACTTGGAAGTAGAACTTATTCGTAATTCTTACTTTTATGGTTTGGGTCCTTGTTCTTGAGGCGGTTAATTAATCTACCGAAATAACTATTGCTGAGATGTTAGTAATAAAATAGGTACGGAGCCCTGACGCGAGTCTTGATTCGGTCGGTCCCCGTGTATTATTATTTTGAAAGATTATTTGTGCTCATCCCGCGTTTGTGAGAGATCGCTAATCTGTCCTCACTCTGTGGCTATCGTGGCTATACCACAGAACAACATATACTCAGGGGAGAAGAATTACAAGTCCATACAAAGAAACGGGGAACAAAAATTAATACCGCCATCTATTGGCTCCTCAAGATAAAAACTTTGTGCGCCAAGTTTAAATAGCTTGAGAGGGATATTCGAATTTTCAATGGCGGCAATTTCAAATTATGAGCGGGAAATTCTGAATGTTTATTTTTCTGCTACTTATATCCACCTACTTTATACCTTTATTTACTTATCCTTCTGGATTCTTCAGGTTTCTTTCAGTATTTGTACCTACAGTTACAATAATAATAGGTAACATACACAGACAAACAAAGAAACCTGAAGAGGAGGATAAGTAAGTAAAGGCACATGCATAGGCAGACAGAAAATAATTGAAAATAAAACGGTTTACTTATTACGATTGAAATAAAACAAATTCTTGGGTACCTTTTATACTTGAAATTTATTTAAATATGTTTTAATAAATCAATTTTTTTCCTAAGAGCTATTTTTGAAGCCTCTTCTTGTAAAAGCCTATTTTTTAAAACACAAAATCTATTGACACATATATGAAATACACTATTTAGCAAATAGTTTTTGTTTTTTCTATAATGCAGAGGACAAATTCTTAAAAACTCATCGTTTATTATTATTACAGTTGCCAATACATTTGATTTTATATAGCCTTCGTGGCCTTTATCATGTAAAATTTTATTTACCTCCTTACTGCAACACTCAATATATTTGATTAATTCTTTTGTGCAGTAACTTAACCTACTTTTTAATTCATTATACTCTTTACATTGGCTAAATAAATGTACTTGTGATTTTTCACTTGCTATGAAAATAGTTTTACATTTTTCGCAAGCATCATTATTTAAATTCTTAATTAAAAACCCACAAACATATGCGCATGCCTGCATCTCTCCACTGTCCTCATTGTGAATTACTGTATCGCAAAATGTTTCAAATTCATCAAGCATATCTGAGGAATTTATAACATTTTGTGATGAAGTTGAAGCTTCAGTGCATATATTTGTGGGTGTTTTCCTCAATAACATTTTAAAATTATCAATAATGCTATCATTATTGTCAGATTCACAATTTCCTGTTGTAATGTGCTCTAAATTGGTCAAAATAGTAGTTTTTAGGGCTGCTACGAATTGCCCAGCAGTGGGATTAACATTAGCACCACAGTGACCCCGAATGCAGCCAAACAGATTTTCGAGAGGGTCTTGTTGTAGCCTGCGGGTAGCAAGACTTTTAACATCTGAATGTTTACTAGTAATCTTTTCCCACAGTAATTCGATTGCATTCAGGGTCCAAATCCAGCCTTCTTTAGAAGGTGGTGCTCGGTTGCACCCTATAAATTCTATTGACTTGAAGAAAGTCCTCATCTCTCGGAAGAACTGTAAATGTGGGCTGGAGTTTTTTATATTTGTTGCAAATATTTTCCCTCTTCTCAAGTCCGATGAGTCACTGTTCAGCGAATCAAAAAGTTTATCTATGTTTTCTATAACATGCAGAGTTGTTACAGCATCTGTAGTTAGTTCACCTGCAACATATCAAATAAAAGGTTTTGTTATTTATGACATCTTAAGTAAGTTTATTCGAAGCATATTCAATACATATTATAAACTATTAATTTAACATTAAACATTTAACTAATATATTATTATGAAATTGGGACTTCTGATGAAATCACACTGGTAGCATAAGTATAATATCAACATTCATATTATGACAGGATTTTTTCCAAAATTCTCATCAATTATGATTATAGTTACACAAACATATTATAATACTAGATGATGCCAGCAACTTCGTCTGCATGGATTAAGGTTTTTGGTTTCCCACAGGAACCCTTTAATTTTCCAGGATAAAATGTAGCCTATGTTTTAATCCAGGGTATAATCTATCTCCATTCCAAATTTCAGCCAAATCCGTTCAGTAGTTTTTGTGTTAAAGAGTAACATACACACACACAACACACACACTCAAACTTCACAACTATTCACAAATATTATAGTGTGATTATAGTTACATATTACAATACTACTTGTCACACTATAATTATTTTTTGTTGAATATGTTGGAATCACAGGCAGGCTGAGTAATCGGAGAATATTCAGTAATAAATATGACAAAAAAATAACAATGATGCCTCTGTACCTAAACCCAAATAAATAATATTATTTACCTTGTGATATTTTAGCCATCATTCCAGCTGCAACAGTATGACTGAAAACTTGAGCAGCTAATTTAACTCTCATTTTTTGTTTACAAAAAATGAGAGTTAAATTAGCTGCTTTTTTTTGTTTTTTGTAGTGTTCGGATTCAAGTGTTCCTGTTTCAGTGCAGGTGCAAATACGAAATTAGGGTTGCTGCTGTCCAGTTCATAAAATGTGATGATATGGCTCCATTTGGCAACTCCTGAAAGGGTGAATAAATCATAAATTCAAATTCAAAAGCTATTTATTTCATGTAGGCCAACCTGTAGCTCTTATTATAAGTCTAGATTCTACCATTGGTTTGGAATGCAGATTTCGCTGAGAAGAGCTGGCAACAAACTCATCAGTTGTTCTTTTACTAGTCATTTTATTTTCATGAACCAAAATTAAGGATCAACCACTCTAGTGAACACAGTTGACTATGTTAAGTTTTTAATAAATATTGGCAACTGTTGGCTAAGAAGCCAATGCTCCCTAAAACACAACATATGTGTATCATATTTTTCTAGAAATAAGTCTACTTCTAGTTCTTTGCTTTCTTTGTTTAATATACAGAGCTTCTCCGTTGTCTTGTACAAACAACTTATTAGGCTTGCTATCACTTTAGCCAATGAAAGAAATATGGGTATGATATATTGGTATGGCTATGGTAGTATTAATCTTACCTATTCCACGGTTATTGCTTGACTTTATATCAGTGTTACATTTCATGTCGTATTTCATTAGTAAATTTCTAAAACATTTTAGAAGATGAGGAGGATCAAAGATACTAACAATATCTTTGTCATCCAAATTGATACATGGCCTGTCTACAGTGGCACCCAAGATGCCTAACGCTCTGCGGTTAACACCATCCATGTCACAAACTGTTGCTGCTATATTGAGACCAGCTCTGTAGCATTCCCGTAATACCTAAAAATAATACATGAAGTAGATTAATACTTTCATTTTAAATTCAGGCAGTTGAATTAAAGGAAGAAGGAAAGACTGAAAGGCCATAAAAGGTAATAGAAGTACTATGACTAGAATTAAAACAATTTGGCATAATTTTTGATACTTCAATAGAATGGGCACATGCTAAAAGGGAATCTGTCACAAAAAATGGCAAATTGAGTTAAGCATGAAAATCACATCTTTGATCTTCTGCATAGCTTCCATGCTAAAAGGAATTCAGTCCCATGCCTGGTATACCTAAATATTGGCTTGTGAACACAGTGGATTGGTTAAAAAAAAATTTGTGTTGCCTAGAAACCGATTTTTTGTTTTTCTCAAAACTATGTGCTCTGAACTAATGCCCTTTTAGCATGTGCCGATTCAATTTATAAATAAGGTTGGTTAATATGTGAAATCATAAAATTTAATCGAATTTGATTAAGTGTGTACCTCTTTTATCAATGCTGCTAATCTATCTGCTGTCACATAGCCACTAGACAGGTAAAAAGCAAGAGGTTGCTTCACTTTTTTTCTTATCCCTGCCACCATGAACACTAGAGCATTTGATGCTATATGTGGAGATCTGCCTTGATGCCCATGGTCTTGAAATCCTTCAATAATGTCACTTTTTCTATTGTATCGTAAGTTTTTTTTATAGACATTTCATCAAAAAGGAGAATATACTCATTGTCAGAGGGTTTCTGGAGTTTAGAAAATTTTGCTAAAATGCTGAAAATATTCTTATTTATTCCAACATTCATTTCAAATTGACCTAATAAGGTTCTCAGACTGGATTGAGCTGGTAAACACACAAGCCTCCTCATTAGTCTGTAGCATGTTGGTGATCGTTTATAAAGCCTTAAGGCAATGATTTTTTCTTCTGGTGTCCACCGTCTTCCTTTAGATTTCCTACAATAATTTTTTATTTGAGCTTGGAGCAACAAAGCAAATGTTGGTGTCAGTTTTTTCATCAACTCTTGCACTGAATCATTGTTTGAAATTTCTCTTAAATATTCCTTATTTTTTAATTTATTTATTCTATTGCGCAGTTGGCATATTCTTTTCATGTGCTTTCGGCATTTATTGTAGAGATACCTTTCTCCTGCAGTTTTCTTAGAACTCATTGGAATTTGGACATTTTCATCTAAAGGCTGTTTGGCTTCAGGACACTTTCCTTCTACTAAGCTTCTGCTGTTGCTAGGCTGATTTAGCAAACACAGCTTAATTTCATTTTCTTCTGTAGGCTGCATTATTTTGGTTGGATTATCCACACCAGTAAACACATTTGTTTTGTCTTGTAAAGGCACAACATTCAAAGGTTTTGGTTGAGGAACAAATATTGTCATCTGAAATTATTAACAATAATAGTATGCTTAGTGTGTTAATCTACAATTAATCAGCTATTATTTATTGAAATATATGCAAGCAACATCTTTGATGGTATTCCCTATTTTTTATGAATTCATTGATCCCAGTTTTTTTTGTTAAGCTTTCAAAACTAAGTATTATTTCGATTTGTCTCATCATTATCTAGGTTTATTGATATGTAAAATTTTGAAGAAATTTATGATTTTAAAGTTACGAGCCTTGAAAGATTCCTATAGAAATGCTCGTAACTTTAAGATTAATATTTTTTCGATATTATAAACATCAATAAACCTAGATAATGATGAGACAAATCGAACTAATACTTAGTTTTGAAAGCACAATATGCAATAATGTGTGCAATAATAAATCACTAGTAAGAGCGTACATATGGACTGAGGCCCCTTAAGGCAGAAATTCAATTTATAGTTTACTAAAGCTAAGGCTCAAATTTGAAGTCAGGAGTTTAGCAGATGTGACTTTGTTATTGGGGGCCGTCCTATTAATTTAACCTTTCACACATTTTATTATTAATATTATGTAAAGTACACATTACCTCTTCATCTGGAACAGCAAATCTATGTAGCTTCTTTGTACTATGGGGATAATCACTGAATGAAGTCCTTTTAAAATGTCTGTGGCACAACATTCTATGTTCCCTGTGCAGTTTTTGTTGGAATTCTTGTGAAGACCATTCTCCATCGGGGAAACAGTATTTGGCCCATAATTCACACCTAAAATAACAATTTATGTCATTAGCATTACAAAGGAATGATACTCTGAATGCTCCTACAGACCAAATATGTAAAAGGTACTTCTTACAAGTAGTTTGTTTATAATAATTATGTGATCAAATACCTTCTTGTTCAATCACTATTAGAAAAAATGACACAATAATATGGCTTTTCTACAAATTATTTACCATGTCTTAATCCTTGGATAATGGATAAAATTTGGATTATTGGCATTCAGATGTTTCAAATTCATACTAATATTACACTAGCGGCACGCTATGATGGCCGGTTTGACGTTTGTCCGCTCATGAAGTTCCGTATTAATTGATAACGACTTTGAAGGAAATAATTGTATTACTTTATTGACGATAGTGATGTGCAGAGATTCATAAATTTTATCGAATGTAGTTTTAGGTTTAGGACTCAAAATTTATTTATTAAATTGATTTCTAAAATGTATACAAGTGTAGAAAAATCAGTTTGCACCATTTAAGGGGTGAATGTACTTGTGAATATGAACAATTTTCACTATGTGGACAAACCTCTGAAATCGCAAAAAAATATCAGCTGTTTCATACAAAAGGTAAAATTTTTATTTTTATATGATATATACCACAACTCGGCATTTGGTTTTCTAAATTGAAAATTTTTAAAAATGGAATCTAATACGATCGTCACATAGGATCGCTGGCTAGCACAACTACTACCTCCGGCAAACTCGCGTCAATGCTCAATGCAAAACAAAGCAGTTTCGAATTGACGTTGCTTCGAAAAGTATAAACTGTCAGTGCAATGCGATTGTGATATAGTTTTGACCTGGCTTTGGATTTCAAATATTGATACTGCATTACTGTTGACCCTTGCTCGTTAATTTGGACTCTGTTCAAGCCCTTTGTTGTGGATTTCGTCGATATGACCGAACGTACGCAGAGAACTGTTCTAAATAGTCAGACACGTGAGTTCGTAATACGCCTTCGTAACTATTTCGATCGTGAAGCTCAAAATGGAGGGCCAATTTTACCTATAACGTCAGTGGTTGAACGCGTAGCTGATGCGCTTAATATTGGACAACGAACTGTTAGACGGATAACTAAAAAAAAATATGGCGAGACTGGCACAGAAGAAAATAAACTTCACACACCAAAAAAGAGAAAACGAGCAAAACCAGTCGTAGGCATCGATAGCTTTGATGCCGATGCTATCCGAAGACATGTTTACGGCTACTATTTACAGAAGGAGTATCCAACAAGAAAAAAGTTGGTGCATTCACTGAAGGAAGCTGGATTATTCTTCGGTGGGGAAAGTTCTTTAACGAAGATTTTGAAGACCATTGGATTTCGATACAAAAAATGTAACAAACGCAAAATATTGATGGAAAGATTTGATATAGCGATGGCAAGGTATACTTTTTTACGGCAAGTGAAAGAAATCAAAAATTGGCAAAATGTTGTGTTCTTGGATGAAACATGGCTTAATGCTAACCATACTGTAGGCCGTTCTTGGAACGATGACACAGCAGCATCTACTTCCAAAGTTCCTGTAGGAAAAGGATCGCGACTTATAATTTGTCACGCCGGAACCATCAACGGGTTTGTCGAAGGTTCTCTCATGGCTTTTGCGTCAAAAACCACTGGAGACTATCATGAAGACATGAATGGAGAAAAGTTTACTGAATGGTTTACCTCAATGTTGTGTAGCCTCCCTGAACCATCTATTATAATTATGGACAACGCCCCATACCACTCGATGCAAATTGACAAGCCACCTGCCCAATCCCAAAAGAAAGCTGATATCGTCGCATGGCTTCGTAAAAATGGCGTAGATGCAAACATGAATATGTTAAAAGCGGAATTAGTACGTCTTTTAAAAGAAAACAAACCAACCAAGATCCGATACGTCATTGACGAAATAGCATTAGAACATGGGCACAGAGTTATACGGTTACCGCCTTACCATTGTGAGTATAATGCGATTGAGTTGGTGTGGGCTCAAATTAAGGGATATGCTGCAAGACACAATACAGAACCCCCATTTACCACAAAAAAATGCTAAAATTATTAGAAGAAGCTTGTGAACATGTGACTAAAGGAGACTGGGAAAAGGTTGTGAATAGAACTGTTAAATTAATAAGGGAAGATTATGAAAGAGATGTGAAAATAGATAATATTATAGAAAACGAACATATAATTATTAATGTAGGTGATGATAGCAGTGACGACAGTGAAAATAGTAGTATGGACGAATCTGATTAATTATGGCCTTTTGTGGCACCTTTTTTGGTATCTTTTGTATTCATATGTTTCTTGTGTGCATATAAAGTATGTATATTCATTTTCATTCAAATATTCAGTTCGTTCAAATAAATTAAATAAACATATACATTTTTGTTTTATTAAACCTATTTAATCAGGTACAAAAACAAAACTTAATTGTTTTTTGTTCGAGAATAAATTGACATTCCACATCACTATTGTAATGTGTCAAACCGGCCATCATAGCGTGCCGCTAGTTTATAAATGCGAAAGTGTCTGTTAGGCTTTGACGACCCCTCTTTTCAGCCGATTTTGATGAAATTTGGCATATATGGATAGGTTGCCCGGCGAAGGACACTAGTCTACTTTTTATCCCGGAAAACTAAGGAGTTCCCGCAGCAATAAAAATAATCAACGCGGACATCATCTAGTGATTTTAATAAAATAAATTAGTACTGTACCTGAGAATGTTGGTTTTGCCAGGCTTAGGATAGCGGAATAGTTTAGTGTCGGGGTCTACACCCGGTGAATGGCCACACTTTAAACACTTCCTGCTATTTTAAAACCACTATTTCACTTATTATTGTCCAGATAAGTTTTAATTGAACGAGCACCTCACACTATTTCTACGGTTACGGAGGAGCAGAAGCTCGACTCGAAGTAAAACGTTTAAACAGCAACGCAGGCAAAGTAAACATTTTCAGAAAAGCAAACTCTGAAATCTGAAATGTACTTTTTTGTGTTTGAAAATTACTATTTTATACAAAAAGTACGTTTTCTTGTTCTGAAGAAAATTCAAGAATTCAAACAAAGTTGCCATAAACAAAATAATTTTTGTACCAGGAGTGATTTTTACGACCCGATAATTGAGATCTATGCCACCGCTATCTTTTAATTAAATATTCTTGATAATGTTAAGATAAATTTAAACAAAGATAATATATTTTTATTAACTATTTTTTTTATATTTTCTCTATATGCTATGTATGAGTTGCGTGTACGGGTCACTAGACATAGAAAAAAATGATAACAATTATTATTGTAGGTAATGTTTGCTTTGTTGGATTTATTATTCTGTACGCGTTGTTTATTGTGTAAAACTTAACTACCAAAACAGGAGTTTAAGCTAGTTGCTAGTAACCCTCAATTATTTCGAAATTCGGAACATATTGATTTGCCCAAGTAGGTATGTCGCAATGACGTAGAACAAAGTTGACTAGGCCTGGGCTATACTGTCTCATAGCGGGCAGCGTTATCACCACAGATAACATACAATTATTGCAGGTTGCTGTGTATGCGAAAATGTAGTGCCCAGGGTCATCAATCTTCGAACAAACTGTCTGGTATACAAGGCAGTCATAATCCGACAAAATTGATAAGTATTCAGAACGTCTAAAAATGCCATACTTGGAACGTATTTTGAATTTGGTAGTATTTTATGTATAAAAGTACTGAACGAGAAATAAAGATGGCGCTACTTTAGCTATTACGCTAAGAAATTAGAAAGCAAGTGAAAATACTCGACGTGCAATGATTAATAAGACACTATTAATTAGGCGGATTATTTTGTGGTCAAGGCAGCCCATGTTTAAATTTTCTACCAAATTAGTAGTTAAGTTTCATGAAAATTCTTCAGTTAATTTTTTTTTTAATGTAAAAAATATTGTAACTCTATAAAATATATTTGTTTTTCTAACAAAGTACCTCAGAAATGCATTCTATGCTTCAAAATGTAAATAATACGGACTTTATTTTTATGCTTTAGAAGTAAATGGTTGAAATGACCATTTTAACTCTTGCAACATTTATAAATACTCCGAAAAATAACAGCTGCGCTGCTGGTCGTGTTACTTTTCTGGTTGTGTTTTTTCATTACTTTTTGGTCTGTTTTTGGTGCTTTTCACGCTAAGTTTGTTGAGTTGAGCCTCCTCCTCCGAACCAGTGAACCCACGTTTGTGTTGGTGCATTAAAATTGAGACAGAGACTCCAGTATTTGAGACAGGACTCCAGTGTTTTGAGTAGGACTCTAGTGTTTTTGTGAAACAAGACTCGTAATATTTATTATACCTGGTTGGGTTTACTTGTTAAACATGTCTTACAAGAGGTGCTGTGTTCCAGGCTGTTCAGGAACCGCAGGTTCGTTAACGCTTGCTATCTTTTTTTAAATCCATGTGGATTTAAAAGTTGATTCATGGTGCGTTAGAAAAAATTCCTACATGATCCAATAGTTTAAAGTTCTGTTTCACTGATTGCCCCTAAAATAACACCATATTTATAATATTATAACTTTATTTTTAGTTGACTAACTTTGTTTACATAGTCAAGGCGTATTGTATCTACTTAAGCATAAAATTGTACAAACTGTGTACAATTGTGTAAACTGTAAATTGTACAATTGTGTAAACTGTAAAAAGCTTCTGTAAAAAAGTAAATTGAGTTGGATCTAGTGAACATGTTATGAACCTGTGTACATATTCAGATTTTTTTCTTTCAGGTTCAGGAAATGTCATGCATAAATTTCCAAATCCTACAAAGGATTTAGATCGTTTTGTGACTTGGATCCATACTGTTGGTGGGGATATCTTGAAGTTAACCAACGAGTTCATTTACAAGAATCGGCGAGTTTGCGCATGCATTTTGAAGAAAAGTATCATTGTCGATTTAATAGACTTAGCAACATAGCGGTGCCAACTATGAACATGCCATGTAAGTATTTAATTCATCTAGGACTAGAACTGCTATGATATTGACTTAATAGACTATAGAAAATATAAGGATTCTATTCTATTTTGGTGACAAATAAATTACTTTTAGTATATTTTGCTACTAGTGACCCACCCCGGCTTAAAACGAACAAATATAAAATCAATTTCTATATTTTTATATTTGTGCCATGTAAGCTGAAAATTAATTGTCAAAAATTATCTTTGAGTGGTTGTCTAATATTGTGCTATTTTTCACAGCTTATGTTTTTAATTACAGGCCTGATTTCTGATTCAACAGAGCAGACACCATTAAGGCAATTACAAAATCTGTTGGAGGATGTGCCATCAGTATCACCTGTGTCAACAAATCTTACTTCTGCCAATTTAACAGAGCAGAGAGCATTAAGGCAAATAGAGAATTTGCCCATGAAGAGTCTTTCATCTAAAACTAAACGTAATTTTTCTTTTTCACTTCATAATCCATATAAATATTATACAAATAAATGTTATGGGTTTGTATGTTTGTTACCAATATGTTCATGCATTGTGCATACCATCAAATTGGATCTGTACAGTTGTCAGCACTTGTGTAAAATTTATTGGCATAGTACGATGAACATAAAATAAGTAGCACATAAGTCTCATTGCAGTGCATGCTGTGCAACAGCTAGTATTATATAAATATCAAAATCATCCTTTTCAAAATCTCTGGAACTATAGGGTCTAAGAACTTTGGCACACTCCTCTTGACACTCACAAGACAGGCTTTCACAAAAGTTCATTAGAAAACTACTGGCAGTATGCTAGCTTTAATAATAATTTCATAATAATTACTTGTGAACATTATGTTTTATTTTATTTTTATTCTCTGTTCCAGCTGATAACTTACTACACTAGCGGCACGCTATGATGGCCGGTTTGACGTTTGTCCGCTCATGAAGTTCCGTATTAATTGATAACGACTTTGAAGGAAATAATTGTATTACTTTATTGACGATAGTGATGTGCAGAGATTCATAAATTTTATCGAATGTAGTTTTAGGTTTAGGACTCAAAATTTATTTATTAAATTGATTTCTAAAATGTATACAAGTGTAGAAAAATCAGTTTGCACCATTTAAGGGGTGAATGTACTTGTGAATATGAACAATTTTCACTATGTGGACAAACCTCTGAAATCGCAAAAAAATATCAGCTGTTTCATACAAAAGGTAAAATTTTTATTTTTATATGATATATACCACAACTCGGCATTTGGTTTTCTAAATTGAAAATTTTTAAAAATGGAATCTAATACGATCGTCACATAGGATCGCTGGCTAGCACAACTACTACCTCCGGCAAACTCGCGTCAATGCTCAATGCAAAACAAAGCAGTTTCGAATTGACGTTGCTTCGAAAAGTATAAACTGTCAGTGCAATGCGATTGTGATATAGTTTTGACCTGGCTTTGGATTTCAAATATTGATACTGCATTACTGTTGACCCTTGCTCGTTAATTTGGACTCTGTTCAAGCCCTTTGTTGTGGATTTCGTCGATATGACCGAACGTACGCAGAGAACTGTTCTAAATAGTCAGACACGTGAGTTCGTAATACGCCTTCGTAACTATTTCGATCGTGAAGCTCAAAATGGAGGGCCAATTTTACCTATAACGTCAGTGGTTGAACGCGTAGCTGATGCGCTTAATATTGGACAACGAACTGTTAGACGGATAACTAAAAAAAAATATGGCGAGACTGGCACAGAAGAAAATAAACTTCACACACCAAAAAAGAGAAAACGAGCAAAACCAGTCGTAGGCATCGATAGCTTTGATGCCGATGCTATCCGAAGACATGTTTACGGCTACTATTTACAGAAGGAGTATCCAACAAGAAAAAAGTTCGTGCATTCACTGAAGGAAGCTGGATTATTCTTCGGTGGGGAAAGTTCTTTAACGAAGATTTTGAAGACCATTGGATTTCGATACAAAAAATGTAACAAACGCAAAATATTGATGGAAAGATTTGATATAGCGATGGCAAGGTATACTTTTTTACGGCAAGTGAAAGAAATCAAAAATTGGCAAAATGTTGTGTTCTTGGATGAAACATGGCTTAATGCTAACCATACTGTAGGCCGTTCTTGGAACGATGACACAGCAGCATCTACTTCCAAAGTTCCTGTAGGAAAAGGATCGCGACTTATAATTTGTCACGCCGGAACCATCAACGGGTTTGTCGAAGGTTCTCTCATGGCTTTTGCGTCAAAAACCACTGGAGACTATCATGAAGACATGAATGGAGAAAAGTTTACTGAATGGTTTACCTCAATGTTGTGTAGCCTCCCTGAACCATCTATTATAATTATGGACAACGCCCCATACCACTCGATGCAAATTGACAAGCCACCTGCCCAATCCCAAAAGAAAGCTGATATCGTCGCATGGCTTCGTAAAAATGGCGTAGATGCAAACATGAATATGTTAAAAGCGGAATTAGTACGTCTTTTAAAAGAAAACAAACCAACCAAGATCCGATACGTCATTGACGAAATAGCATTAGAACATGGGCACAGAGTTATACGGTTACCGCCTTACCATTGTGAGTATAATGCGATTGAGTTGGTGTGGGCTCAAATTAAGGGATATGCTGCAAGACACAATACAGAACCCCCATTTACCACAAAAAAAATGCTAAAATTATTAGAAGAAGCTTGTGAACATGTGACTAAAGGAGACTGGGAAAAGGTTGTGAATAGAACTGTTAAATTAATAAGGGAAGATTATGAAAGAGATGTGAAAATAGATAATATTATAGAAAACGAACATATAATTATTAATGTAGGTGATGATAGCAGTGACGACAGTGAAAATAGTAGTATGGACGAATCTGATTAATTATGGCCTTTTGTGGCACCTTTTTTGGTATCTTTTGTATTCATATGTTTCTTGTGTGCATATAAAGTATGTATATTCATTTTCATTCAAATATTCAGTTCGTTCAAATAAATTAAATAAACATATACATTTTTGTTTTATTAAACCTATTTAATCAGGTACAAAAACAAAACTTAATTGTTTTTTGTTCGAGAATAAATTGACATTCCACATCACTATTGTAATGTGTCAAACCGGCCATCATAGCGTGCCGCTAGTGTAATTGAAACAGAAGTGTCAATGCAGTTTGATCTTTTGAGCTGTGGAAAAGAAAATATTGGTGAGTAAAAAATATGCTAAGAACCCTATTAATTTTACTGATATAGTGATTTAATTTTAGATAATACTAGCTGATGCCCGCGACTTCCTCCGCATGGATTTAGTTTTTAAAAATCCCGCAGGAACTCTTTCATTATCCGAGATAAAAAGTAGCTCTCCCAGTCTGAGGAACCACTACTACATCCATTAGTATACCCATGCAAATAATCGCATCAATCCGCTGTTCTGTTGCGACGTGATTGAAGGACAAACCAACAAACAAACACACTTTCGCATTTATAATATCAGTAATGCTTTATTATAACACTTTTTATAATTGTCAAATTTTTTACCATACTCAACCAAAGACAAAATTACGTTTAGCTGTCATTTACGTTTTGTTATTCCACTGTCATTTGCGTTTTGTTATTCCATGTCAGATGCGTTTTTGTTATACCACGTTTTATAGTGACTTGACGGAAACGCGGTCGAACGGGATAAAAAGTATCCTATGTCCGTCTCCTGGTTCTAAGCTACCTCTCCACCAATTTTCAGCCAAATCGGTTCATCCGTTCTTGAGTTATAAATAGTGTAACTAACACCACTTTCTTTTATATATATAGATATATATAGATAGTGGTTCTGTAATTGAACAGAGGAACTTTTTACAGTTAAATGCTTACTATAATTATTTTCATATAGCTCATAATTCTTCAAATATGGTTACGTTCCCTCAAATATGATTGAGCGAAGCAATGGCTGGGTCATGTGTCATGCTCGTGAACGGGTGCCACTGGCGGGAATGGGGCTACTTTATGTCTGCCCATCTTAAGATAGAAGTTAGTCTGTATGCATTTTTGGAACTTTCCTCATTGTGGAAACACTGCATATATAGCATAGTATTTACTGTATTGTAAATTTGTTTTGAAAAGAGCAACCACCGAGTTTCTTGCTGGTTCTTCTTGGCAGGAAAGGCATTCCGAACCAGTGGTAGATTCATCGACTATTTAAAAGCACTTGTAAAAGTTTATTTGAATAAAAAATATTTCTATTCTATTCTATTCATCTAAAAAAAACTTCATCATATCTTAACAAGATAAATTTTATTATTACTTATTGAGATTTTAATTTAATATTTACAGCACCAAGCTCCAAACGTAAACTAGAACACAAATCAGCCCCAGACACTAAAGAAAAGAATAACAGAAAACAGAGAGGTAAGTTTTAAAATATTTTTCCATACTGACCTGACCCCTGACTGTTTGCTGTTGTGTAGATAATTAGATATGCAAAATTTCATCTCATTTGGTTAACTCTGGCATAGTTGTACTAACAAGAAAATTCAATGTAACCAATATACAAATGTACTCGCTGATTCCCATGTCTTGGTCCACATGGATTTAAGTTTTTAACGATGGAGTGGATGGATGCTGGAATTTCGAAAAATCCTTTTTTCGTCCAGGTCTATGTTGTAGAGAAAATCTGCTTGGAAATTTCTAGATCCACCGGTTTAAGTTGTAAATTGTTGCAGTCTGTCATGGTACTGTTTTGATGACCAAAGCTGAGTTGTATGAAAAGAACTTATAATTCAAGTGATTATACTATTTTAATCACAAAACTGTATGATTCTTCTGATTAAATTACATTCTTTAAACTCTACTTAAATTATTTTTACATTTGTTTCGAACTCAGCGTAGGTCCTGTATATCTGCTCAAATATAAAAATTAGATATATGGTGTCTCAGACTTTTTTGTAGAACTATAAAAGGCCTAAATGTTTTCACTTATATACAACTGTTTAGGCATCTCACGCATAGAATATTGTTCTAAATGGTATTTTTATCCGACTTGCTATACAAAAACCGTGACAGCTCAGCTAAAACACATGATAAATATATAATTTATAGCCTACTAGCGACTCGCCTCGGCTTCGCACGGGTAGTAGAGCATATAGCAATAGCAGCAGCGTAGCTGCGCGGGGGCGGGTGGTCACATCAAGCGAGTCCGAATTATGAGATCCACGGCGCGCTTGAATTTATTTTAGCGCGTTCGTTTTTATTTTGTAAACTCCTAAGATATTCATTTAAATTATATGGTGTAAAGGATTATCATAATGTTCATGACATGCTTGTGGTAACTAACGTATTTAAGTTAATAAGAATTAATACTGTATCTCTCAAAATAGATTACCAATTACTGCATGGTACGTGACCATTTTTTAGAAGTTAAAATGGGAATAGTGAGCTAGCTATCCTTAAAAGATAGATATATGCCATCGCGGACTTTTTTGTAAAGAATTATCCCACCATACCATCACTATACTTTTTTTGTTATATCTCAAAGAGAATTAGCCAGCGTTTAAGATGAAAGCTCCGAGGCGGCTTAAATTTTTCCGACATCGTCAACAATTATCGTCATATTTCAACCAATTTACGAAAAATCTTAACAAATTATACACTTAAATCTTAGTCATGAATCACTCTATTTATTGGTGAAAACCGCATTAAAATCCGTTCAGTACTTTTTGAGTTTATCGCGAACAGACAGACAGACGCGGGGGGAACTTTGTTTTATAATATGTAGTGATGGCACTCAGGGATAATCTAACAGTGAAAGAAATTTCAGAATCGGTTCAGTAGTTCCAGAGATGACCCCCTACAAACAAACTCACAAACTTACAAACTTCACCTCTTTATAAACATTGGTTTCACAATGATTATATATTATATTATTTTTTAAAATAAAGATGTATGTGGATAGTTATGTGTAAACTAATTTTTACTATCTTCTAAAAATTATCGACCGAGCGAAGCGAAGGTCTTTGAGTTAACTAGGGCGATTTGCACTTGTCCGTCCGTCCGTCCGTCCGTCCGTCCGTCTGTCAGAGCCTTATAACTTTTGAATTACTGAACGTAATTACTTCAAAGGAGTTGTCCAAAATTGGTTTTTTAAATTTGAATTTAACTAACAAGGATGATTTTAATGTAGTTGGATAAAGATCCCAAAAGGCTTCTATCAAAATAATTTACAGATTTTTTAAAGCCTCCGATAATAAAAAAAAATTTTTTGTTTTGACTCATTTTTTTGCTTGTGATTTGTCGTAATTCCTTGTTCCATGTGATTTATACACCGGTAAAAAACTGAAAATATTATTCTATGTAAGTTGTCAATGTCAGATGATTGTCAGGAACAAATAATTTCATTTTCGAATAGGCAGTTCAAAAGTACCTAGTCGTAATTCCTAGTTCCTGGTCCTGTGATTCCTAGTTCCATGGTTCAAAATGACATTTATTTGGTTCGAAATGACATTTACGTGACATTAACCGGTGCCAGATTTGATAGTCTATAGATTATAAAAGTTTTTAGTGTTACCATCCATTGAAAAATATTTTCTACAAACGGTATTTTTCATAATTAATTTAAAAAAAACCGAGGACTCTAAAATTATTATTTTTATGGCGTTTAATTTTATTTTTTTTTCTCTTTCACGTGATGACAGTTTGGTTCTGGTTAATGGACACTCAGAATAAAAAACCACCCTCCATACTAAACTGGGACATGTCTTTTAGATATAATATGTAAACCGATGGCCTCCAGCCGAAAATGGCTTAAAAAGTTATAAAAATCTTTATTTCAGGGGGGCTCTCATAGAAGCGAATGCGAAGTAAAAAAAAAAAAATCGCGTTACATAAAATTGTTACGTATCATTTTAAAGATAATTTTGAACTGAGTACAAAAATATATTTTTTTTAATTTTTCCCTTAAAATTGACGAAATGGGGGGCTTTCAAAGTGGCGATTTTATACGCTCGCTTGAAGACGCTCTCTAGAAAAATCCGCTATGGATTTTCAAACTGATTTTATGTTTTTAGGTCACTTATATCCTGTACTTGAACAACAAATACTAAAATTATATGAATATTATAAAGAAACGAGATTATTTAATTTTTAATGGGCGTCAGTAATTCATATAGCATCAACATAGCTTCACAATAATGCTAATAGATGGCGCAGTCAGTAACTATTCCCATGGAACTACGAGTTAAATTCAATGTTTGATAAATAATTCAATGTTTTCACTAACGTTCCCTAACCTTTACGGGCTACCTATAAGTTAGGTGATTGATGTTTTCTGTCAACTTATTTATCACGATCCTGTACGGGACACCTAAAAGGATATTGGGACGGATGTTAGGACTTAGGATTGTATTTAGGAGCTACCTACGTTAAGAGACTCCTACTTAGGGGATGATTTAGGTATGTTTGGTGAAAACGGGCATAATAATAATGTCAGTTTTGGTTATCATGTATCGATTGAATGAATAATCATGGGATACCGTTACCGCGAGGTCTCAGTTCGGGGCGAACCACTAGTATGTTCTTATTTCAGCTGACAGAAAGAGGAGAAATACCAACCTGAAAGTGACAACACGTCGTGTAAAGATGACAACATCTGAACAGAACTTGTACACAAAATTACTGTCTGTGAGAAGTAAACTTTCTAAATGCAAGAATAAGGTCTCAAAGCAGGTTCTTCAATTAAAAATGGCGAAAAAATTGTCTTCAAATCCAGAATTTGTAAAAGTGATGGAGAATTTGCCAGCATCAGCTAAGATATTGATGATGCTGCAATTTCGCGAACATAGAAAAGACGCGAAAGGAAGGCGCTTTGATATTAAAGAAAAAATAACTTCATTATCTTTATTGAAACAGAGCCCTAAAGCTTATAGATTTCTAAGAAAAATATTAATTTTGCCAGCACCACAAACATTAATTAAACTATTGACCAGAGCCAACATCAAGCCAGGCATTAATAAGAGGATTTTTGTGCAGCTGATATCAAAATCAGCTGATATGAAAACAAGTGATAAGTTGTGTATTTTGTTATTTGACGAAATGTCCCTTAAAATGAATGTGACATATAATGAAAGAAAAGACAGTGTAACCGGCTTTGTGACCACTGGGAGAGAAACACAACCAATTTTTGCAAATCATGCCCAAGTTTTTATGATAAGAGGACTTCACAAAAATTACAAGCAGCCTGTATCCTATACATTTTCTTCTGGTGCAACAAAGGGACCAGAACTTGCCAAGCAAGTGAAAGAAATTATAATAAATTTACAAGAAGCTGGGTTCAAAGTAGTTGCTACTGTTTGTGACCAAGGCACAAACAATCGTCAAGCAATCAGACATCTCCTGGATGAGGCAAGGGGTGACTACTTAAGACAGGGAGATACTCCAAAAGACAATGTCTTCATTGTAAATGGAGAAGAAATAGTCCCACTCTACGACCCCCCTCATCTTTTAAAAGGGATAAGGAACAACCTACTAACTAAAAACTTAGAATACGAAATGAATGGGGAAGTAAAAGTAGCCAAGTGGCAACATTTGGAATTACTCCATAGAGAAAATCCTGGCAACAAAGGAGTGAGGCTTGTACCAAAACTCACCGACAACCATATTGTTCCCCAAAAAATAGGGAAAATGAAAGTGAAGTATGCAAGCCAAGTGTTCAGCGCAACTGTTGCATCTAATATGGGATACCTTGCAGGTACTTGTTTTATTACATCTAGTTATCCAAAGCCATGTTGACTTTTATTCTGTGGTGGGGATACTCACCCCCACCACAGAATAAAAGTAATAGGTATTCCTGGACTGACAACCCCCTCAGGTGTATTGTGCATTTCTCCCTCACTCTTGTTTGTGCTAGATTTGATTATCAAGTAGGTTTTTGAACTTAAAGTACTTACATTGTTTTAAAAACTCTTATCTAATGTTGATAGTAATTAAATTTGAGAATTTATTTAGTTTTATGAGCATTTCCTAAAATTATTGCATGGGTCTAAAAAAAAGCTATGAAAATAAAAATGGTTAAGTTCTAAACTTGTAATAGTTTTAATAAAAGATATATATATATATTATACTCATCAAAAATCGAAATAAATCATTGTTTTTAATATATAACTGACAATTTATTTAAAAAATGCCAAAACAGCAGACAGAATAGCTTGATAACCTTCTTATTTTGTTACCTAAGTTTAAATGAAATTAGTAATGAAAACCCCAAGTAATCATCGTAAATTTGTATTAAACATAAACAATGCAAGCTTAGAAAGATGTTACAATCAAAAGTAATATACCTAAATGTAATTAAAAAATTACAATTGCTCAATTAATATTTACTATGGAACTTTTCACAGGACAATGTAATTTAATTTGAATTGCATGAAACTTTATTGAATTTGTCCAATCACGCTTCGTAAAATGAAGCTCAATCATATAAATTTTCAAAGAAATCATTGAAAAATATGCACTCGAAGTGTCTAAAACAACATTGGGACAGCCGCTTTTCCATACATTCGAATTTTTTGGGATTCGGATTTTATTTCTTATTTATTTTTCTTTTTAGTTTTGACGTCTTTTGAATTTTTGTACAAGAATTTATGAAGTGTTATATAATTATGCATTTTTTCAACACTGATACATCTAAACACGGAATTGTGTTAACGACATAGGACAAGAAAAAAACCTCCCATGCAAAAATTTTAGGAAATGCTATTATGTATAACAGTGTGAAGAGTTGAAAAAAATTTTAAGTTAGATTATTTTCATTTTCTGTTTCAGATAAGAAAATTCTCCCAGAGGAATGCAAAGAAACCGCAGATATACTCCTCTTCTTTGATAATTTGTTCGATTCCGTGAATGGGAGCTTTGCAAAAAAGAAAAGGTTCGCAAAACCACTTTTAAGTCCTGTAACACCCACTTCAGTTCATCATAAAACATGGACTGAAGGGAAAAAAATCTTAAAATCAATGAAATTTATTGATAAAAAATCAGGGAAAAAAGAGATAGTGCCAACCCTAAATAATTGGGTGTGGACACTGGAAGGAATTGGGGTTTTATTAAAAAAGTTACAATCTGATTATAATATTACATCAGTTTGGATGCGGCATTTGGATCAAGATCCATTGGAAAACTTTTTTGGGGCTATACGATCCCATGGATGCCGGAACACAAACCCTACTCCAGAACGTTTCGAATCTGCATTCACCACATTGCTCATAAATAGTCTGACCAGTGTCCACGCCCCAGGGGGAAATTGTGAATACGATTTAGGAGAGGCATTGATTACTCTCATTGATGAAGACTGCAAAGCTGATGACGATTCTTCCTCGGCTGTAAATATTTTGGATGACGTTTTGAGTATAGAGCTGGTTGCCAGTTCAAACAAAAAATGATCCAAAAATACTGGCTTCAATACAATATGTCAGTGGTTATTTTGTAAAAAAAACAAAAAAAATATATAAATCATGTCAAACATGCACGAAAGCATTAGTGGCATCACAAGAGACTGAATATATAAAATATAGGGAATATACAGATCGTCGTTGGCTTTGTAGTCCAAATGAGTCGATAGTAAAAATCATCTCCAATGTACAGGATGTAGCAATGTCTGTACTTAAAACAAATTTAGAAATAAAGAATATAAAAGAATATATTCAAACTATCATCTACACATTGGTAGATTTAAACCACATCACCTACCTTATCATAAGGACAGATTGACTAAGTATTTAATAAATACCATTTGTCGTTTTTTCATCTTTAACTATTGCAAAATAATTAATAAAATTTTGTCTGGAAAAAAAGCTGATGTCGATGACATTAACGACAAGTACCAAATGATGGCCAAAATTAACTATCAAAAATCTCTCAAAGTGAAAAAAAATTAACTCTGAAATAGACCACAGTTCTCAAAGAGACACTAGTCAATAATAATTATTGACTAATGTCCCTTGAGAACTTGGATCTGTCTTATCATCATCATCATCATCATCAGCAACCCATCAACGGCTCACTACTGAGCGCAGGTCTCCTCTCAGAGAAGGGTTACAGGCCATAGTCCACCACGCTGGCCCAATGCGAATTGGTGGACTTCACACACCTTCGAGAACATTATGAAGAACTCTCAGATGTGCAGGTTTCCTCACGATGTTTTCCTTCACCGTTGAAGCAAGTGATAGTTAATTGCTTAAACGCACTTGACTCCGAAAAGTCAGAGGTGAGTACCCGGGATCGAACCTGCGACCCCCCGAATAGGAGACCACAGTCCTAACCACTAGGCTATCACTGCTTCTACATTCTGTCTTATAATAATAATAATAATAGCCTTTATTAACAATCCTTTAAGTTACATTTCCTCTTATTGCTACTTAATACTACATAGAAAATTTAGTTGGAGATGTAAATATTACTAATTACTAAGGTTAATATTAGACACCGGTTTCTTGATTGTCTTGCTTTCCAGCATAGGCCTCCCCAAGTGTTCTCCACAACGATCTATCCTTAGCTTTTCTCATCCAACACGTTCCCGCTCCCTTTTTTATATCATCTTCCCATCTACAATATTGTCTACCTTTACTTCTCTTTCTATATCTAGGGCACCATTCGGTCACTTCTTTGGCCCATTTTTCTATTTTACTTCTTATTAGATGTCCTGACCATTTCCATTTTAGTTGTTTAATTCGGTATTTTATATCTATGATCTTCGTTTGTTTTCTAATTGTTTTTAACCGAACTTTGTCTTTTAATTTAATGTTGAGTATGCTTCTTTCCATTCTATGCTGACAAACTTCTAGTGATTGCATATTTTTCTTTGTGAAACTCCATGTTTGACATCCGTAGGTCATGCTTGGTAGAATACATGTGTTGAATATTTTCTTTTTTCCTTCTATTGGTATGTACGAGTTTTTCATGACCTCTTTTAGACTCCAGTATCTCTTCCAGCCTATGTTTATTCTATTTTCGATTTCTTTAGTTGTGAGGTCTGTAGGAGATATTATTTTGCCAAGGTATGTATACTCGTTCACATACTCCAATTCAGTAGCGTTGTTGGGTTTAATAGGAATTTTCAGGTTGTTTGTCATCAGTTTTGTTTTACTGGTGTTCATTGATAGTCCTACCTTATCGCTTTCATGTACCAGTTGTTCTATCATAATCTGAAGGGTCTTTGGATTTTCACAGATCAATATGAGGTCGTCGGCAAATCTTAGGTGGTTTAATAATACTCCATTTATATTTAAACCAAATTCATCCCATTCTAGCTGTCGAAATACATGCTCCAGGGTCGCTGAGAAAAGTTTGGGTGATAGAGGATCTCCCTGTCTAACTCCTCGTCTAATAGGAAAATATTCGCCTACCTTTTCTGTGCGTATTTTAGTTCTGTATATGTTCTTAATTATACGAATGTATTTATTGGGGACCCCTTGTAAGGTAAGGGCTTCCCATATTTTCTCATGCCTAAGCGAATCGAAAGCTTTATTATATTCTGTCTTATACATTCAACTAATTTTATTGCCAGAATTTCTATCATACCTTTGTAACAGTTATTAAAATTAAATGATTGTTATTTTTTCCACATTGAGAGATTTTTGATAGCTGTTACATAGTCACTTATTGAAATATTGCTGTTTTTATACACTGAATAATTAATCTCGGAATTAATTTTATTGCCATTTCTATCATAACTTTTACAATAATTTTAAAAGTTATGATAGTAGCAACAAAATTAAATCAATGTATGAAAACAGTAATATTACATAATGTAATCGTATATATAAAAGTACGTAATTTAGCAGTTTATTATTATTATAAGCTCTATTTTGTTTTAAATTATTTATTTATACTAATATTTTATAGAGGTAAGATTATTTTGTTTATTTTTTGTTTGTTTGTACCTAATAATTATATATAATGAGTGATTAAAATTGGATTAATGTGAAAATAAAGAAAAAATCAACAAATTTCTTTTATTTAATTATATTCAGATTAATTGATAGTTATTCTTTACGTTAAATTGTGAAGCAATAATTAAGAAAATAATATCAATTAATCTGAACGCCTAATCCTACCTTCCTAGAGCTACCTATAGACAAGTAGCAGTGATACTATAGAAACGTAGGTTATATTATATAGTAACAATATAGGCATCTACGGTAGGTATGTATTACGAGTATTAGTTCCGTTCGCCGAATACAGAGGCGCCACTGAGCTGTAATCTGTTGCCACTTTTGGCTAGCGAGATTTTCCTCTATTCCCTTATATATAAATAGTACTCTGTGGTAGTGCCTAAGCTTTATTTACCTAATTAGATTTTTTAGGTGCTTTTTCATCAAAAAAAGAAGCTAGATACTATAGATTTAGGATTGGTAGCTTAGTCACTGCTAGATACCGCCCTTCCTACAAACAATAGGTCCCTAATATATGCTTCTTGACGGCAACTGTAGCGGCAACGTAATATCATAATTTGTTTGAGAACTTCAAACATTGGTTGCTATTGCTACGTGACTAAGTGAGTACGCCAGTTCAGGCGTACTATGAATTGCTGCAATTTAATAACACGCCGACGGTATCTAGTAGGTGCGAAGCGACTACCAATCCTAAATCTACTAGATACAACCAAATAGAAAGCCGTCAGGAGTTGAACATATTTAATCGTGTAGAAGGAAGACAGCTCGGTCGTCAAGCAGTGCGTCCCCTTCGCCTGCGGCGCGGAGGTGTCGCGTCGCGCGCGGCCGGCGGCGCGGGCTTGGGGCGCACGAGCTCCACGAACTCGAACAGCGTGATGAGCAGCAGGTAGGCGAAGGCCAGCCACGCGGAGCCGAGCAGCACCTCGTGCGTGACCCGCTCGCCGGGCAGCGTGCGGCGGCGGCGGCCCATCACGGCGCGCCGGCGTCGGGCGAGCGGCGCGCGCGGCGCAGCAGCTGCCGGCCGCGGTACAGCAGCGCGTGCACCAGCAGGATGCAGCAGTACACGATCACAGTGCGCAGCACGGCGACCGCCGCCGCGCCGCCCGCGTCCCGCGCACCCCGCGCCGCGCGCCGCTTGCGCATCGCCACCCACAGCCACCCGCAGCCACCCGCAGCCTCCGCAGCCACCCGCAGCCTCCGCGCTCCCAATACAGGAGCTGCTGAGCACGGTGGACTGGAGGTTGACGGGAGAAAGGACTGACGCAACCGACATTTCATGGTGTCACCCTGTGGTGTCAACTGTCTATTAAAAGACGTAGGCACATGACGTAGTCGTATACTAGTTCCATGGATAACATTTATGTAGGTCCGTAGTCGTAATTCCTAGCTCCACGTGTAGGTCCTCACTGGTGTCAAATCAATAACACAGATTAGGTATTAGTTACTACGTAAATCAATAACAGACTAAGATAAATAACAGAGAACTACAGAGAAACGAAAACCTTGGTAGGTAGGAATTTCTAGGGAATTTCCTTCATGGTTATAAGCATGGTAGGTAGGAAATGTTATAAGTGATATAAATCATTAATCTGTGCTCATAAAGTGTTACATTGTTTGATTTTGTAATGGTGGAATCGGGATTTGAAGAAACGGAATTTTGGAAAGGATCAAAAAACTATGGACTATGGCTCAAACGCTTAGTGCTTCGTGTTTAAATCGGCTAAGTGCGAGTCGGACTCGCAAACGTAGCGGCAATAGAGATACAGACCTACCACCTTTATTTGATCCGTGAGAAATACACATTCTGTGAAATTTTTTACGGTTCATTAGATACAGCCCGCCATGGACCCGCTGAAAGACAAGTGACTGATGGACGGAAGGACAGCGGAGGTTTAGTATATAGTAAGATCCCATGGAACTAAGAATTACGACTACTTTAAGATCCCGACTCCCGATGGAACCCTAAAAAGATACACTGTAGGACTGTAGGTAAATTGGGCAACAAAGTTACGGTTACAACACAAGAGTTTGTCGATGTAGGTACTCGTAGCTCGTTGCTGGTCTCTATTACCGCTAGAACGAACTGTCTTTTCCATGAAATATTTGGAATAGCGTTTCACTTTCATCACATCCGCATGCAAGAAGCGGAAACTGAAATCTCAAACCGAATTCATTCTGAGATAAAGCGGGGGGTATCTGTTGGCCTGGTTTTAGTGCCAAGTTGCATAAAAACTGAAAAGTACCTGCTTATCACGTGACCTTATCAAGTTAAGAAGAAACATTGTGGATTCGAAAAAGTAGGTATTTGACCTACATCACAATCTTGGAAGTCTTAAGTCTTATTTGCTTAACCTTCAGGTGGAAGTAGGTGGGACTTAAGAATTCCTTTTTGTCTCTCCACTAAATCGTAAGATATATTATTGTTTTTACTATATAATATTGTATTAAATAGTTTTATTTCTAAGATAACACTTTTGCTTTTATAATTTCTTTTTGTCTTCTTTGTGAATGCTTTTTGCTATCTGTCCAAGGTACACTTAGCTCGTATTAAGTTAAACTTAAATATTTTTGTTAGTGTATTGGTGTAAGTGATTGTTAGTAAACCTAATAAAAAAAAAACACTGTACAGTTTTCCGTGGTTGCTTACAAGCTTTTAAGCCAGTAGCTTACTAGGGTAGGCTTCTAATAATTGCCTAACAATAACGGCTATTAAAATTATGGTTTAAAAATTGGCCGAATTATGTTGATAATATAATTACCTACCTAATGTCAAATGTGAATTGGTTCTCGGTCGAAGCGAGGGCGTTCACTCGCTAGACTCGCTGGTCAACTCTAGATAGACGGCCTGCGAGCTAGCTGCGGCCCTAACAATTTTGTTGATCATCATCAGTGAGACAGTCAGTGACCAAATCAGGTTTTTTAGATATCAATATAATCTAAAGTGTAAGAGCTATGCAATTGAAACTTTATATCCTTACTAATATTATAAATGCGAAAGTGTGTTTGTTTGTTGGTTTGTTGGTTTGTCCTTCAATCACGCCGCAACAGGGCTACGGATCGACGCGATTTTTTGCATGGGTATAGTTGTGGACCTGGAGAGTGAAATAGGTCTACTACTATTACTACTCTTTCTCCCTTTTCTCCCGGAAAATCAAAGAGTTCCCGAGGGATTTTAAAAACTAAATCCACGCGGACGAAGTCGCGGGCATCAGCTAGTGTTTATTAAGTCTACTATTGAAATCATATCCCGAGAATTTTGTTAATCTAGTACTAGCTGATGCCCGCGACTTCGTCTGCGTGGATTTAGTTCATAACATCCCGCGGGAAATCTTTGTCGCCCTCCAGGTTCTCAACTATACCTATCCAATAAATCACGTCAATCCGTAGCTTTTTAGCAGGAAACATTTGATCGTCTTGCTCGCGGCATTGTTAATGATGATTCAAAGAGAAAACATATTACTGATGATATTATCAATTACGTTTAGCTATCATTTTTATAATTGTCAAATTTTTTACCATACTTAACAAAAGACAAAATTACGTTTAGCTGTCATTTACGTTTTGTTATTCCACTGTCATTTGTGTTTTGTTATTCCATGTCAGATGCGTTTTTGTTATACCACGTTTTATAGTGACTTGACGGAAACGCGGTCGAACGGGATAAAAAGTATCCTATGTCCGTCTCCTGGTTCTAAGCTACCTCTCCACCAATTTTCAGCCAAATCGGTTCATCCGTTCTTGAGTTATAAATAGTGTAACTAACACCACTTTCTTTTATATATATATATATATATAGATATATAGATATTATATATATATAGATATAGATATAGATAATCCAAACCCAAGTTATGCGGTTTCAAAAAACGACGAAATGCTAAATTACGTATATTATGTACCTACTACATAAGCAGTGATAGCCTAGTGGTTACGGTCTCCTATTCGGGGGGTCGCAGGTTCGATCCCGGGTACGCACCTCTGACTTATTTTCGAAGTTAAGTGCGTTTAAGAAATTAAATATGAAGGAAAAAATCGTGAGGAAACCTGCACACCTGAGAGTTCTCCATAATGTTCTCGAAGGTGTGTGAAGTCCGCCAATTCTCATTGGGCCAGCGTGGTGGACTATGGCCTATAACCCTTCTCTGAGAGGAGACCTCGCTCAGTAGTGAGCCGATGATGGGTTGATAATGATGATGATGATGATGTACTACATATATATTATAGTGTACTTATGTACCCGATTTTATAATGCGGTTTGTAAGTTTTGCTTCTTGGTTGACCTTTTCGCCAACTATACTTAGATTTTTTTAAGTAATTTTACTGATGTAACAATTTTTGGACGTCCTAATAAAAGCATTAAAAAAACGAGAAGCTCGAGTGGCTCGCGCCCGCCGCTCGCCTCTTATCATAATTTCCCCTGTTGTTAATTTCGGCCTTCATCGTCGTTTTATAGCCAGAAGACACGTCCCGCGAGATATGAGTACAATAACTAGTAGGTATCTAAGCTAGTATTAGTACAACAAGCAACAAAAAATCCTAAAACTTGGAACTTGAACCCCCAACCCCTTGAACTAGGGGATGGAAGTTTGTATGAGACCATTCCCCGCCTCCCCGCGGTGCAGTGCAGACGTGCGCATAGTTGAGTGTTAACCAAGTAATCTCAATACCTAATTATTTCACAATAAACTCACAAGTTCTTGTACTAATATTATCTTCAAGATACAAGTTCATCAAGTTCTGGTGTATAACGAGAGTTAATCACAGTGTGTGTATTTATCAGAAGAAATAAGTTATTTGCGCCGGCAACCGCGTGTACGCGCAATTACAAGTACGATCCGTAAGGTAGGCGTTGTTTAACAGCGCTGCGGGTCATCGACCGCGCGGTACTGAATCACTTCACATACCTACTTTGCGCGCGACGAGCTTATTTGCCGGTTGACTCATTTTGGCGAGTTTTTTATTAATAATCATGCCTATCGACCGCTCGCCCCTATCTAAAGCATACGATTCCGACCCTAACCTGTTATCCTGCACGGAGCGAGAAAAAGATGCATCGTCTTCTGGTGTATTGGATCGCATAAAAAGGAAGAGGGATGACACGAGGGAAGATGACTTATGTTCGTTCATGGACGAAATTAAACTGCTATTGGCAAACGCAAATAGTAGACAGGAGCAAAAATTCACAGCTTTACAAAAAAGTCTTCAAAAAATTGAACGACAAAATGAAGAACTAAGCCGATCCATGGAATTTATATCGTCCCAATATGAAGATATGAGAGAAAGGCTGGAGAACATGGAGGCGGAAAGAAAATCAAACATATGCTACATAAGGGAGCTAGAAGACAGAGTTGATAGATTAGAAAAAAATGCCCGATCAGCCAGCATAGAAATCAGAAATCTGCCGGCGAGCCCGAGGGAGACGAAGGAAGATTTAATAAATATAGTTAAAGACATTGGCTCCTTAATAAAATCGCCAGAAGACACGGTCATAATCAAAGACATATTCCGTTCGAACGTGAAAAGCGGCGCAAAACCCATTATTGCAGAGTTCACTTCGGTTATAAAAAAAGAACAGTTCATTTCATCAGTGAAAAAATACAAGAAGGAGAACAATACATTGACAACTGGTAAAATAAGTAGAAGTGGCCCAGACGTGCCGATTTACATCTCTGAAAATCTTACAACCAAAGCAAAACGATTGTTTTTTAACGCACGCCAATTCGCGCAAAATAACAACTATAAATATTGTTGGACATCTCACGGCAACATATATATTAGGAGAAAGGACAGTGAAACCGCAATACGCATCACCCGCGATGAAGACATAATTAAGTTATCAAAAAGTAAATGACTATCTATTAATTTCTTTAGCAAAAGTTTTATTACGATACGGGATAAAAACACTGTATGTAACATTTTTCACAGTAAAAAAATAACTTAATCATTCGACACTACTAATACATACTTATTACACACATACAAACTCAACACAAACTCCTCGACACACAACAACCACTATTACTGGAGCAGCGTCCATTTCACCACTACTCGTATTCATAGTCGAAGCCACAAGAAAATACCTGACTATAAATCAACCCTCTTATTAATTACAACACCACGCTTCTATGAGTTAATACCCCTAACATTATACTCATGTAACATTCAACGATAACGAAAAATTTATTCAAGACATTGACCAAACGTGCTCAATTCCTTGTCAGCAAATAAGTGAATTAAAAATTTTTATTATTGATGGAGAAAATAACTTTAATATTATTTCATTTAATATAAGAAGCGTAAACAAAAATTTAGATGATTTTTTAATCTATATTGCAAATCTGAAGATTCACCCAGATTGCATTGTTTTATCGGAATATTGGTGTGATGACACCTCAATTCTGATGGAAGCCTAAACCTAAAGTGAACGCACCTTGTCAGCTGTGACAGCTGACAATTAAATTAAAGACTATATAGTGAATCTGTCAAAAACTGTGTCGCCATCTTGTTGTAATCCTTTCCTTTGTTCTGCTCTCATGACTTGTAAAATCTTATTGTAAATTACTAAATTACTTTTATAAGAAATATACTTGTTAATTATTATTCGGGTATATTGTTTCTATCCATCAGGTTATGGGCCGTTCCATATACCGAAAATAAGTGAAAAAAGTAGTATTTCTTACCGAAAAGTACCGAATAGTTAAAACCGCGTGTCACGTAGGTTCACGGAAAATGAACGCCGGCATGAATAATTTGCAATTGGAAAAGTTGTCTGGTCGCGACAACTATAACACGTGGAAATTTGCAGTAAGAACATATTTGGAGCACGAAGATCTCTGGCAATGTGTGGATCCCCAAGCTACAGAAGTCGACATCAAGAAAGATATCAAAGCTAAGTCCAAAATCATTTTATTGGTCGAACCTATGAATTATGTTCACATAGAAAATGCCAAAACAGCTCGCGAAGTGTGGCAAAACCTTCAAAATGTATTCGAGGACTCCGGGCTGTCAAGAAAAGTCGGCTTATTGAAAGATTTAATCAATACTTCCTTAGATAGTTGTGCGAGCGTTGAGGAATATGTTAATAAGATTATGACAACTGCTCACAAATTAAGAAATATTTCTTTCAATGTTGATGAAGAGTGGCTAGGGACGCTCATGTTAGCAGGTTTGCCAGAGAATTATAAACCAATGATCATGGGCATAGAGAGCTCTGGTGTAAAAATATCATCAGATTTTATTAAGACAAAACTCTTACAGGAAGTAAAAGTTTCCGAGTCTTCAGCTTTTTTTACAAGGAATAAACAAAATGCACATAGTCAGTCTAAAGACAAGAAAACAAAAGGAAAAGGACCCCGTTGCTTCAACTGTAACAGATTTGGTCACATCAGTAAATTTTGTAGAAATAAGGACAGAAAATCTGAAAATAAGAGTAATAACAGTGGTTTTGTTGCTGCATTTTCAGCCGTTTCAGTCAATGATGAACATAGTTGGTACATCGACTCCGGAGCATCGGTACACATGACCAAACATAAGGAATGGCTATCAGATGTATGTTTGCCGAGTCAATCTCATGTACGTATAGCAGATGACAAGGTGCTCAAAGTCGAATTGTGCGGAAGTACCACTATAACCATCCCGGGAGCAGATGGTTCGTCAAACAAGATTAAGGTAAATAATGTGTTTTATGTACCTGAGTTAGCTACCAATCTTTTATCAGTGAGCAAAATAATTGAAAATGGTTGGAAAATTGAATTTTCTAATAATGGCTGCCGGATTTTGAACAACAAAGAAGTAATTGTTGCAACAGCCAATTGTCTTAATGGGACCTATAAACTCAACACAAGTGAAAATAGAAGTTTCAAAGTTGTCACAGATAATTCTAATTTTCTTTGGCACCAAAGATTGGCTCATTTGAATTTTAATGACCTGTACAAATTACAAGACTGTGCACTTGGTATCAACTTGACAAAACAGAAAGAAGATATATTATGCACACCGTGCCTTCAAGGCAAGCAAACCAGGCAACCTTTCAAGCATGTAGGTTCCCGAGCAAATGATTTGCTAGAACTTATCCATTCTGACATTTGCGGTCCGATGGAGACACTGTCGCTAGGAGGAGCCAGGTACTTTATAACTTTTATCGATGACTATTCAGGAAAAGTGTTTGTTTACACTATAGCCAACAAAAGTGAAGCCTTAGAAAAGTTTCAGGAATTTAAAAGTAGTGTTGAAAATGAATTAAATAAATCTATTAAGATATTCAGGTCAGATAATGGCAGGGAATATGTCAATCGTTCATTTGAAAAATTTCCAAAGGGCTGCCTCATACCAAGCATACCTTCTGCTCCTCGGCTATGGGTGTGCGTTCAGGACAGGATGATGGAAGCCTAAACCTAAAGTGAACGCACCTTGTCAGCTGTGACAGCTGACAATCAAATTAAAGACTATATAGTGAATCTGTCAAAAACTGTGTCGCCATCTTGTTGTAATCCTTTCCTTTGTTCTGCTCTCATGACTTGTAAAATCTTATTGTAAATTACTAAATTACTTTTATAAGAAATATACTTGTTAATTATTATTCGGGTATATTGTTTCTATCCATCAAATTCCACCACAAATAGATGGATATAGTATGTATTTCACTAACCGGAGCTTCAATCAGAACGACGGAGTAATTATGTATGTAAAAGAAGATATTAAAGCAAGTGTTTATGAAGTCAATAGAACGGAAGCTAATTGTTTGACAGAGAAGGTTGGGAATATGACAATCTTAGGAATATATAGACCCTATTGCTTTAAAGATGTAACCCCTTTTTTAAATTCACTGGATACCACAATTACTACAATACGTACTAGAAATATAGTAATAACTGGAGATATAAACATAGATATATTAAACACCAGCAACAAGACGACCCTTGACTATTTAGATATAATCGCCAGTCACGGACTTTCATCAGCCGTATATTTGCCAACCCATGACAAAACATGTCTTGATCACTTCATGTGCAAATTAGCAGGTAAACCGAAAAGTTATATATTTATGACAGACCTCACAGACCATCTACCTATACTACTGTGCATACCCGGCTGTCCCACAAAAAAGCAATCTACGACTGGACCATACATACAAACTAAAATAAATCATGAAGCTATAAGAAAATGCATCCAAAATTTTGACTGGAAAAGTTACCTGACTATTATGGACACAAATGAAGCAGCAAATACATTAACAAATATTCTACAGGAAATCGTCACTAGTAATACAGAAACATTTACACTAACACGAAAAAGAAAGCCGATAAAACCGTGGATTACACCCAGTTTACTTAAATCTTTCAAAAAAAGAGACTTCATATACTTACCAAAAAACATCCAGAAGACTTGACTTTGAAATTAAAATATATAAAATACAGAAATACATGTAAAGACATAACGAAAAAGCAAACTACTAGAACAGAATGGAAACAAAAGTGGAACATGGAATATATTGAAGGATATTTGCAATTTAACATCGAAGAAAAGTTTTGCTAGCGAACTACTTCATTTAACACCTACACCTGTAGAATCACTTAATATAGTCAATAACTACTTCACGACTGTTGGAAGCAACTTGGCAAAGGAAATCCTAAATACACTAAATAAAACTGAAAAACAGTTAATTAAGCAAAATAAACAAGATTCACGACAACTACACTCAATGCCAATGTATCCGACAAATATTACCGAAATTAAAGATATTTTGGCTAAGTTGAAAAGCAACTGTGCTCCAGGACAGGATAACATCCCAGTGCATGTTTTAAAAAATAATCGAGATTTACTCTGCTATCCCATAGAACACCTGTGTAACCTCAGCCTAATGAGTGGCACATTCCCCAGCCGATTTAAACAAGCTGTAGTCATACCTATTCACAAGAGTGGTGAGAAAGAGATTCCGTCAAACTACAGACCCATCTCACTGCTTAGTACGCTAAGCAAAATACTTGAAAAAGTAGTCAATACGCGCCTAACTAAATACCTAGAAAGAGAAAATCTACTTGCAAATAATCAATTTGGTTTCCGAGCAGCAAGATCTACTGAAGATGCAGTGATTTCACTTACTACCGTACTGTCTAGATACATGGACCAGGGCAAGAAGTGTATAGGAGTGTTCCTTGACCTAAGAAAAGCCTTCGATACGATTTCAATACCGCTTCTCATAGCTAAGTTGGAAGATCTTGGAATACGTGGAATACCTCTCGATTGGTTTAAAGACTACCTACAAAATAGAACTCAAAGAGTGAAGGTTGCCGGTGTCATCAGCGAGAGTAACTATATTACGCATGGGATTCCCCAGGGTAGTACTCTTGGCCCGACTTTATTTTTAGCTTATATCAATAGTTTGTGTAAGCTCAAGATAAGAAACGGTCATGTGTTTGCATTTGCTGATGACACTGCCATCCTATTCCACGGTGCGAATTGGGAAGAGGTACGGAAGTCTGCCGAACAGGGAATCCGTGAAGTGGCTAGTGAGTTGAAATCAAACCTACTGACAGTGAATGCGTCAAAAACAAAAGTTGTTTGCTTCAATATAACACGAGCATCACAGCCACCGCAAGATTTTGAGCTGAAACTGCATACCTGCATGCCCTGTTATTCATCGGAAAGCAAAAATAGCTCATGTACATGTGAAATCCTGGAACATACATCTGAAATGAAATACATAGGTATTCGTATTGACCTAAATTTAAACTGGCATTCTCAAATTTCTTCATTAGCAAAAAGAGTGAGAAGGTTGATACCAGTATTTAAAAACTTGCGGGACGTAGTAGACAGAAAAGTTATGTTTAATGTCTACACTGCACTATGCCAATCCTTGCTAACCTATTGCATTCCAGTATGGGGTGGTGCAGCAGCTACTCATATGATAGAAGTGGAAAGAGCGCAAAGGTCTGTTATTAAAGTGATGCTGCGAAAACCACGACAATATTCTACCGCAGAACTATATAAGGAATCGCAGCTGCTGACTATACGTCAACTTTTCATCTTGCACTCTATACTCCGATATCACAACACGTGTCCCAGATTGCAGGAAACGAATCAGAGGCGTACAACCCGTGTTTTCCTACCTAAAACCAAAACAGCTTTTGCTAGGAGACAATTTGACTACCTAGGCCCTTTTTGTATAGATCCTTCAACAGAAAAGGCAAAATTAATAAGATGAGTAGACATGGACTGAAAAAGTGTTTAAAAAATTATTACCTATATATAACTACGAGGACACAGAAAAAATTTTAAATACTGACTTAGTTCATACATTATGAACCCATTACAGTAGGAAATATGGCACACTTAGGTACACACACTCTCAGTCGCATGTACACAGACATGTACATACACATACACACACACACACACACACACACACACACACACACACACACACACACACACACACACACACACACACACACACATACAAACAAACACCACACGCACACACACACACACACACACACACACACACACACACATACAAACAAACACCACACGCACACACACACACACACACACACACACACACACACACACAATATACTAAAACAGAGCAAAGCATGCAATGTTTTTATTTTATTATCTCTTTTTTTTTTTTTTTGTTTCATCATTTTCTTAAACTATTTATGTATAATTTCATTCAATGTAGGAATCTCTACTCATTGTTTTATGTGCACCAGTGAAATCATTAATATAAATCAATGTTTGGGAATGGCACTGGCCCCTAAGATACGGGCTTTCCTAGTTTAGGGGTCAGGATTCCAATATTATGCACTGTACTGAGATTTTCAAATAAAGATTTCTTCTTCTTCTTCTTCTTCTTAGACTTCCACAAATTTTTATGATAGAGATCTGAAAATTCAATATCAAAACACGCGGAAGCGTGTCAAGCCAAGTGGCGACGCAGCGACCGTGTGTTATTTACACGAACCATTTAGAGCCACTTTTGCCCCCTTAATAACTCAAAATCTATTTTTAACATATACACATGAAAGGACCATGGGCAATTTTGTATGGACCCCGTCCCCACCCTCCAACAGTCACCGGATTTATGTTAATATGTTCATTTGGATCCAAATAGACGTAAATAGTTGGTTTCAGCTTCAAAATCGCTGGGGTTCTTCTAAAAAAAAAAAAACTTTTTGTTTGAAATTGATTTATTTTTGTTATTTTTTCTATATTTTATCGTATAAAAATCATATAACAGTAAAAATAACTATTTCTACTCTGTTAGAATAACCCAGGTTTTTTTTACGGGGTTTTTAAAAAGGTACACTTTCCTCTATTAGGTGTTTTAAATGTACTATATTTGAAATTCAGTCAGACGTTCTTTTTTTGAAATTCATACAGTTATCACGCATCGAGCAGTAAGAATGTGGCTGTCTGTTGAGAAACCTTTTTGCAGAAGGGATCGAAAAAAAACAAAGGTGTGTTATAATGAAATTCAGTACAACATTATATCATACTTTTGAATGATATAATGGTTATTATGACATTGGGTGTTTTAATGTTGGCAATAAGCTAACTGTTTCAGAATCTATTAAAGAGGATTTAGAGCATGGGAGTAGATAAATGGATAAATGAGTAGGTATTTTGGAATTAGTCATCAATAATACGTCAACGAAATATTTTTTTGAACGTAAGATACAATGAGAACCCCATGCATTTGGGCATCGTCGCCATAGTAAAAAAATATCATCTTGCCAAGGTCTATCAATTGCGCTACATTTAATTCTTGTTGATAGGTGGGGACGATTCCGCCCATAGTCCTTTGGTTTATTTATTAAAACCCCTTTATGTTAACTAGAACCCCAAATTTCATAAATACAGCTCAAACGGTTATTGAGATATTAACGTCCAAAAAGCGGCATTTTTACCACTGACTGACTGACATATAGATCAAAAACCTAACCCACTTCCAGATAAGTAGGTAAGATAATAGAAACCTAGAAAGTTGAAATTTGGTGCCCAGCTGGGTAATTGTGTGTATATAAATGAAACAATCAGAAAACAGTGAATTTTTACAATTTGATTGAATTTTTTTTCTAGCAATTGATTTTTATTAGCGCCTTTCAAAATTTCAATAGCAATAATTTTTTTCTTTCGCAGGATAATAATTATTAGATTTCATGAAGATAGGTAGTTTTTGAATTGAATAGGCTCCGAAACTACTGGACCGATTTGAAAAATTCTTTCACCTTTAAAATCCTACATTATCCCTGATGAACAAAGGCTAAAGAATATTTTCAAAAAGTTAGGAATCCGTATGAAAATTCGATAGTGAAACCCAAGTGGAATAGCTGAATAGAGCGGAATGGATCGGAATAGAGCAGAATAGAGCGGAATGGAGCGGTATAGGGCAGAATAGGAGGGCGGAATAGAGCGGAATAGAGTGAAATAGGGCGAAATAGAGTGGAATAAGGCGGAATAGATCGGAATAGAGCAGAATAGAGCGGAATAGGGCGGAATAGAGCGGAATGGAGTGGATTAGGGTGGAATAGGGCGGAATAGAGCGGAATAGAGCAAATATAGCGGAATAGAGCAGAATAGAGCGGAATAGGGCGGAATAGGCTAATAGTGATGAATAAATTCACCTCATGCGCTACGCCTATGTGAATGTAGCGAAATGGCTCGGATTATGACTTATTTTGCGCTGGTGAAACCTGTACGTAGTATGCCGAGAGTTCTAGGCAGATGCGCTCTGGCTACTGATCATGCCGCCTCTCAGTGCGTGGAACGTTTTGGTGGTGGCAACTTGCAGCGCAGGCAGGCTGGCCGAAGGGCCGCGGCGGGCGGTGGGCGCGGTGGGCGCGGTGGGCGCGGGGCAACGACCGCGGCACGCGAGCTGCTCACGTGATCCGATTAGCGCATGTAGGTCAGCGGGCCACGCGCGCGCCACCACTCACCACCACGCCGCCACCGTCGCCACCGTCGCCGCCGCAGGCCGCTCCGCCCACCCAAGGGCGAACAACCAACCAACCGATTCCAACCGATATCAAAATTTTTACTCCTTAGAAGAATTCTTTCAATACGACAAAAAAAGATTTTGACATTTTAATTGGCGTAACAATCTATTAACCATAAAAAAAATTAAGTGGCACTCGGGGACTGCCGCGGTAAAGCTATTGCAGAGCATTTTTTATCAACTTATGCAATAATAATATTTATGCAATATTTTTTTTGCATAATAAAAATTATGCAAAAAAATAATTAAGTAAAAACAAACAAACAAGAAAAGCGCACTGTCACTACTTCCCGAGTGAGATTCGAACCTGCGACATCATACACCACACGGTAAAGAAAGCGGCCGCTCGCCCACTGCGCCAAACAGAGCTACTTGTGTACCTCTAAAATGTTGAACGCTTACTGAACGACGGTGTTAGGTTTATATTCGTTACGGAATTTTTTGATTCGGTCGCCGCGCTCAAACTGTTTGTCCTAGTTCAAAGCCCGCGATAAAAGCTATGCAATAGCTTAAAATTTTAAAAGCCATTTGACATTTTGATATTTAATTAATAAACTTAGCATTGTTATTACTATATTGTATATTGTAAAAATATTGATATAAAATGTTCCATATTACATTAGACTCCCAAAATATTTGTACGCCGATACGACTAATGTGTTGGACCAATAATTGTATTTTCATCTCCCCATCTCGGAAAGAGTATTTTTGCTCTTCGATATCGGAGTGTAAAAGCCGTTTTTATCCTCTAGAGGATAAAGTAAATTGAATTTAGAACATCGTGTGCACTAAGTTTGTGAATTCAAAACATCATTAAACCTATTTACATCTACCTCCATGGTGCCGAATTTATCATACAACCTTTTTTAATTTGTTAAAAACTCAGACTTGGAACCTTCTTGGTGTACTTTTTTTTAATTTGCTTTGCGCGCGCCATTTTCTTTTCACGTCATATTGTTTGAATGGGGAGATGAAAAATTACGTGTTGCACTCGAGTGCAAAGGTTTTTCACCTCGTGCTCTTTTGATTCCCTCGCTAACGCTCAGGATTCTAATTTTTGAATCACTCGCTGCGCTCGTGATTCAATTTTAGAATCCTTCGCTTGCTCGGTCATCAAAACTGAGCACGCGGTTAAAAAGCAACTTTGCACTCTTGTATAACAAATAACTATTACTATCTTATCGACACACATTTTACAAATAAAGAATTGAATTGAATTGAACATTTGCAATGGCCCAAACTTAGCGCCCGAATTATACCGAACACAACCACATGTTCACCGTGACTGACCGTGATGCTATTTACAACAGAAGACTATATGGGTTGCATTGCATTATTACTGTCTTTAGAGGATACTGAGAAACAATTATTTTGCAGGAGGTTTTTAGGTTGTTACATAAGTATAAACCAGATGATGCCCGCGACTTCTTCCGCGTGGATTAAGGTTTTTTAATTCCCGCGGGAACTCTTTTAACTTTCCAGCATGAAATGTAGCTTATGTGTTAATCCTTGGACATGAGCTGTCTCCAGTCCCGCCAAATCAGTTCATTCGTTGTGGCGTGAAAGTAACAAACATACATCCATCCTTACAAACTTTGGCATAATTTATAATATAGGAAGTGGGATAGTACGACTCAAAAGATACTGATGCAGTACTATATGTAGGTATGATCATGTAACGTATATTGTAAGTTCCTGCAAACAGTTTGTGCTTGGCAACCAGGGCCACAGCCAACAACTACCTGCGTAGCCTTGGTAGATAACTGATGCCTGTAGGCCTAGCATACACGTCGAAGTGATATCTTGCGAAGAGAAAGAGAGATATACTGTAGATGTAAACTGATTTCTCGTTTACCCTAACATGCACGCAACTATAGTTCGGCCGTTCAGAGAATGCGTTCCTGACACCTATCAGTTAATATTGTTTACCAAGTTATTTGACACTCAGTTTGGCACAAAGTTATAACATTAATTGATTATTGATATAATAATGTTGTTTTAATTCTCATCAATTGTTAAAACGGTAAACAACCAGCAATAATATTTTTATCGTAACTGCAACGCCATTACAAAGTTACGTCGTCAGTTCAATCGCGACGTGTCAGGAACGCATTCTCTGAACGGCCGTAGTATAATGACTAATTTCTCGTCGAAGACTTGGCTTTCTCGTGACAGTAGACGTCGGCAAACCGATGCACGATGTAGCCCTTTCAAAACACCAATACGATAATCTAATGTTGCAACACCGATTTCGTTCATTCAGAAACCATGAAAATTTACTACTTCCATGTATGAAACCTTTAAAAATGACGATAAATATCGTCGAGAAACTTAGGTACGTCGCCATGTTAGAGTTCGTAGAGAAAATAATTGTATCTCTACTTTTGACGTAACGAGACGAATCATGTGTACAACCATGTTAGTTTCGATAGAGATATAGGGAAAATACGAGAAAAGGCGTAGACAAAATTTGTCGCGCGTGCATGCTAGGCGTGCTGGTGAGTGGTGCTGCCGGCTAGCGATGCACGGCAGGCGCGACGCCACACAGCTCACACAGGTACGTAGTCTACTATTATATTATATTCTGTTACACAGGTACCACTCCGCCGCCGCCGAATGATCCCCCGCTCACAACGGGATCACATTCACCGCGGTAATGCCTACTTTCTGTCTGCCCGTCTTAACACTTGTTGAATTATAATTAGGCATGCTTTTGTGGAACTTCCCCTCATTGTGGGAACCTTGCATACATAGCATAATCTATATATATAAAAGAAAGTGGTGTTAGTTACACTATTTATAACTCAAGAACGGATGAACCGATTTGGCTGAAAATTGGTGGAGAGGTAGCTTAGAACCAGGAAACGGACATAGGATACTTTTTATCCCGTTCGACCGCGTTTCCGTCATGTCACTATAAAACGTGGTATAAGAAAAACGCATCTGATTCTGACATGGAATAACAAAACGCAAATGGCAGTGGAATAACAAAACGTAAATGACAGCTAAACGTAATTTTGTCTTTGGTAAGTATGGTAATTTGACAATTATAAAAAGTGTTATAATAAAGCATTACTGATATTATAAATGCGAAAGTGTGTTTGTTTGTTGGTTTGTCCTTCAATCACGTCGCAACAGAACAGCGGATTGATGCGATTTTTTGCATGGGTATAGTAATGGATGTAGTAGTGATTCCTCAGACCGGGAGAGCTACTTTTTTATCTCGGATAATGAAAGAGTTCCCGCGGGATTTTTAAAAACTAAATCCATGCGGACGAAGTCGCGGGCATCAGCTAGTATCTATTATATTGTAAACTTGTTTTGAAAAGAGCAACTGCCGAGTTTCTTGCTGGTTCTTCTCGGCAGGGACGGCATTCCGAACCAGTGGTAGACTCATCGACTATTCAAAAGCACTTGTAAAAAAGTTTATTTGAATATAAAACATTTCTATTCTATTCTATTCAAAATGAAACACAAGCATGACCTACATTGTAATCTAGACGCTGACCTCTGGCCGCTGGAACATTCAACTGAAAACTATTCTGGCTGTGGAAATATTTGAGACTCAAATAGATGTCCCCTGACTCAGTGAAGACTCGCTTTGGTCGAAAAAATGATTTTAGTAACAATTCGCAATTAAAAATTAATAACAAGTGTAAGTACCTAAATTAAAAATTTAAAACACCCCTGACATGTGAATCTATTAGATGGATTACGTACGATCTGACATCCTGTTACCCAGTTTTCTGTTCCATCATCAGATCCTCCTCCTCGACCCTCGATCATCATCTATCCATTACTCATTGAGAACATTCTAATGAGCTCAAACACACTATACCTTCTGTAAGTTGCTGAAGAATTGGGTATCCCGCATCCTATTTGATGCTGCAGCATCGGCTCAAGGTTACAACGCCTTGGAAATAATCCAAAGTACCTAACCAGTATACCAAATTTCAAATCAATCGCACCAGTGAAAGCGTGTAAGACCCTTAAATCAAGTAGAAAATGAACTGATGATCTTCAATCGCCTGAGCAGATCTTCATAAATTACAGCTAAGATCCACCTCGGTTATGTTAGCTTTCAAACAAAAAACCCCATCAAAATCGGTCCATTGGGTAGGCAGCTACGAGGGAACAGACACACAGATACAGATACGCATGTCGATCTTATAACACATCTTTTTTCCTGAACTGGATCAGCGTTAGGCGAGCCTGCCGTGAACGCAGCCATCTTGTGTCACAGCCACGTTGAGTTCGCGTCAGAGCTTCCAAGTTCCAAACCATTTAGAAATATCTTCTAATGCTCCTATTGGGATCTGATTAAAAATGCAGCATGTCAAGCATATCCACGGTTCATTATAAGTTTTAAAGACCTGTCCGAAGCAGCACGAGTGTGAAAAAAGTGCGAGTCGAACTCGCGCACCGAGGGTTCCGTACTCCAGAAGTACAAGTATTCAAGTTAAGCGATAATAATTTGTTATTGTGAAATAAATTGTAAATATTTGGTATTGTGGTTTATTGTTAATATCAAAAAACCATTCTAGATAAAGAGCGTTGGTTTTTATTTTTCCTGTAAAAAAAAATCATAAACTTCTATTGACCATACATACTTATTTCTGATTTTTCGATTGATAAACTTTGGAGATAAGGGGGGGGGGACTATTATGTATAAAACTAAATAAAAATCTATTTTAGAATGTACAGGTAAAGCCCTTTCATATGATACCCCACTTGGTATAGTTTTCTAACCATGAAATTTTAAGCCCTCGATTTCTTTTATTCCAATGATGTTGGGCCAAAAATTATGTACAATTATTCCAAATTTCATGTAGATAGCTTTAATAGTTACTAAAATAATCGACTGTGACAGACGGATGGACGGACGGAGAAAGTCGCACCATGAGAGTTCCTTTTTTACCATTTTGGTACGGAACCCTAAAAATTAATGAGGAAATAATTTATTTGTTCATAAAATTTTGCAACTACAAATTGAGATATCTATATCTCAATTTTATTTATTTCTGTAGGTAGGTTATTCTCTTTCAAGATTTATTAGCATTAAGGTGTGCCAACAAGGTGCCAAAAGCTCTTATGCAAACAAACATATCATAAATTTCTTTAATCGGGTGTAATAATGACAGTACTTAGTAAAATACTTCACAAAACAAAGATAATAAAATATACCTAATTACCTACCTACGTCCTACAAGATTACTAAACCACAAATTAACGCCTACACATACTCTTGCTTCACATGAATTTAAGCTGTTCTCAAAACACATAAAACGTTCTGAGGAAAGGCACCTACTTATGTACTTAATGTCCTTTATTTTGAGTAGGCAGATGTTGGGTGCAAAATTTTGAGTCCAATTAACTGAAAGCTGAAAGGTCGACGGTTCAATCCCTTCCCGTAGCATTATTGTCGTAGCTCTCCTGAGGCCTAACAAGCTTTACTTTACGCTTATTTGGAAGGGAGAGCGGAATATTCGTCAACTTCAGTATGAATTTTATGTACCTTCTTCTTCTTCTTTATCAACCGATAGACGTCCACTGCTGGACAAAGGTCTCTTGCATGGACTTCCACAGGTCTCGGTCTTGCGCCGCCTGGATCCAGTGGCTCCCTGTGACTCGTTTGATGTCGTCGGTCCACCTGGTGGAGGGTCTGCCAATACTGCGCTTCCCGGTGCGGGGCCGCCACTTCAGCACCTTGGGACCCCAACGATGTACCTACTCTTCTTTAATTAAAACTTAGTATAGGTATCAATCCAATTGGAGAGGGTATAATTCCATATTTTACTGGTCCTCTCGGGGCACGGTTGCTTCGGTAAATAGCTGTGCAGGATTGCAGGTAGAGAACCCACTGAGGAGAGCCGTGAGTGTGGCAGTGCCGTGGACACGGCGCACCATACTGTGGCAGGATGCCCAGCCATGGTCAAAGCTAGGGTAGACAGTGACAGGTCTTGAAAGGCGGTGGAGTCCTTCTGCGAGGAGGTCATATCGCAGAAGGAGACGGCTGAGCGGATGAGGGAAGACGATGCGGATTGTCATCCGATCCGTCGCAGAAGGGTCGGGCACAGGCATGCCGTTTACGATCGCCGCCTGCAGCCTTGAGTAGGGCCTCCAGGCGATGGACTTGGGGAGTCTATCGCCTGAGGGAGAAAAGTCTTCGGGTTGGAAGGCACGCTTTTTTCCTGGTGTGCCTCAGATAGGGTGAACTCTGTGTTTGTAGAGAAGGGTCTATCTCGGCAGGCGCCGCTGGCTGGGTTGCGCGAACGTTATACGGTCCCGTTGCCCAGTCACAGCTCTTCATAGATTCCCTTGTCGGGGTTGATTCTAGTTTTCAAATGACATTAATTGCTGCGTTCTTAAATTCTTCTGTGTTAAGAGCAGTGATGGCCTAGTGGTTAGAACTGTGGTTTCCTATTCGGGGGTGCCCCATACCTCAGAATGTGTGTGAAGTCCGCTATTTCGCATTGGGCCAGCGTAGTGGAATGTATGGCCTAACCCTTCTCTGAAAGGAGACTTGCGCTCAGTAGTGAGCCGTTGACGGGTTGCTGATGATGATGTTCTTCAAAGCTGGCCTATTCTCACAGTTCAAGCCATTCTAGAGTTGACCCTGTCCGGGAACAACATGGTTTTGAGAACTGTTTAGTTACGGGTTCTATACCATGTTCTACCAGGGTGGGCAGTCTCAGCTTTGCATGCCTTGGGTACGTCGATGTAACATATAGGTACCTACTTAAAGCGTAGACAGATAAAACTGGAGAAAATTGTTTCGCAATGGCCGATCAATATGGCGTTCAAATGGACGAGTGGGTATAAGTAATCATCGTATGGCGAGGCGCGGCGCTCGCCCTATTCACTGCGAGGTGTCCCGCGTCTCTCGGTGAGCGCACTCGCAGGCCGTAGGGGCTAGTAGAGGCTGTTATTTACACGATAGGCAGGTTAGAGATCCAAACAGGCTCGTGATTCCTCGATTGCGCCTCAAGAGGGTCCGAAAGACATTTGTGGGAATGGGCGTGACGTTTTATAATAAAATTCCACAGTCGATCTTAGACTTACCTTTACACAAGTTTAAGAAATCAGTTAAAACTATTCTCATGAAAAAAGCATATTATACAATTGAAGACTATATAAATGACAAAAAAGCGTGGATATAATTCGTTCCAGCGATTCATGAGACAGTAGGTGGTAATTAAACTGTATAAACTATTGTATTGAATTGTAAACTTGTTTTGAAAAGAACAACCGCCGAGTTTCTTGCTGGTTCTTTTCGGCAGGAACGGCATTCCGAACCAGTGGTAGACTCATCGACGATTCAAAAGCACTTGTAAAAAAGTTTATTTGAATAAAAAACATTTCTATTCTATTCTATTCTATTCTTTGTAGTTATTTGCGAAGCAATTAAACCTGGAAACAATTTGCAGGCGTTGCTGCCACCTGTCCAAGTGGTGACGTTAACCAGCCGCTTATTGCAAGTGTCGTCCCTCGCCCGGGGGAAGAGTGCGCCGGCTGTTTCGTTTCCTGTAGCTCCATTGTTCAGTTGGTTTAGTTTCAGCGCTCGGTACTCCGCCAGCACTGAGCACGCGACGGCGTGAAACTTGGACGAGTTCAATTCGATTGGCTGCTGTAGGTACTCGAGAGAATTATCACTATTCTCTTCTGGTATTGTTTAATCAACAAGAACCATACTACATTAGTACATCATACTAATATTATAAGTGCAAAAGTGTGTTTGTTGCTTTGTTGGTTTGTTGGTTTGTCCTTCAATCACGCCGCCAGGGATCGACGTAATTTTTTCATGGGTATAGTTGAGGACCTGGAGAGTGACATAGGCTACTTTTTATCCCGGAAAATCAAAGAGTTGCCGAGGGATCTTAAAAACTAATTATCCACGCGGACGAAGTATTTGCTAGAATTTGATATCTAAAGACAGCGAACCAGCCCCGGTTGTTCTATAGCTTATTTTGCTCTACTTACTACAATAAAGAAGGGGGTAATGTTTTTCAGATGTATAATGTTAATTATTAATGTATATTGTAATAGCTTTATGTGTGAGTCTACCGAGAAACAGTTCCACCTAGGCACATTGTTGACTTAATCTTGTTTGGATGCTAAGCTCGATTATATGTACTTATATCTCTACAATGTTTTTAATTTCACTTTCAACAGTGGACATCAACCTACTCGCACGAAAATTTTTAGTTCAACGTTTCTGAAACGAACCGATATGGTGAGTGTGTAACGCACTTCTGGCGTCTGTCTTCCGAAGCGTATAATTTGAGTACTTTCAAGACAAGAGTGAATAGACATTATCTAGGCAAGCGCGCTCCAACCTTGACCTCATCAGTGCTTTCCATCATTGAGTGTCGTCATGCGTAAGTCTATTTAGAAGAAAATTTTGCAACAAGGTTTATATCAGCAATTTAAAATGATTATTTTGAATTAGATAATATGTACCTATTAGTTCGCCACGCCAGGAAAACTCAAAAAGCCGTAGGTATTTTCGTCAACTTATTTGACAAATTGCATATCATCAAAATTTCATACATTTAAGTAGGATAGGAGGAGCTTAGTAGGTGCGAAACGACTGCCTAAATCTATGCAAAATTAAGACAATTTGGTAATTTGCACTAAATATTATCGCAGAATCAGGCTATCATCGGTGACATTAAATTGGGCTGTAAATCCCTACCTAGTACCTACTTACTATAGTTTTTGAGATCAGAGCGCACAGAAACACGAACCCGACGAACGGTTTTTTATGTAGTGCTGAAGTACCTACTTATGTTTCAGTTTATATTTACTTCGTGTAAATAAACCTTCAGCAGACTTTCAAATTGGTAGACGTATTCAATAAATGTAATAAGCCATATAGGTATACCCTTGGGGCTTGAGAAAATTTGGAACGTGGAAAATGAAAAGGAGTATATCTAATATTATAATACTTACATATTATCGTAGTCATCATTAGCAACCCATCAAAGGCTCACTACTGAGCGCAGGTCTCCTCTCAGGGAAGGGTTATAGGCCATAGTCCACCACGCTGGCCCAATGCGAATTGAATTGGTGGACTTCACACACCTTCAAGAACACAATGAAAAACTCTCAAGTGTGCAGGTTTCCTCACGATGTTTTCCTTGTTTTCCTTCCACTTGACTCCGAAAAGTCAGAGGTGCGTACCCGGGATCGAACCTGCGACCCCCCGAATAGGAGACCACAGTCCTAACCACTAGGCTATCATTGCTTCGTTTATCGTAGTTTTCGTAGTACCATTATCCTAGTACCATTATTTACATTCTGTGCTATTATCTAGTACTTATAAAAAGACTTGTCCTGACTGACTGACCGATCTGTCCATGGAAGAAGGAATAGTAGTTACTTAGTACGCATTGTTGCACAGCCTAAACCAAAGGAATTAGAAGTTTGAAGTTGCAAAGACAGCGGATAAAATGACGTAGCACTATAGGCACCCACTGAGAAAGGAGAAAGGAAGAGAAATTCCGCTCCTCAGGGGGTTAAATAGGAAGTGAAAATTTGTATGAATGTCCGTCATTTTTCAAGTCATATCCATGAAACTTGGTATTTTGCCTATCTATTAAAAATTAAGATTACCGTATTTCACAGTAATTGCAAACCTAATTCCACACGGACGAAGTCGTGGGAGCAGAAATTAGTAATATCTCTATCTACCAAGATATAATAAGCACGTATAAGTATGATTTAAGCAAGTTAAAATTGGAATCTGAAATTCGCAAAGTTCAGAACGGGCACGGCGAGCGTTTTCGCCAACGTTTTGCTAAGTCCTAATAAGTTTTCCAGAAAGTTATTTTTCTGTAACCGTCGGAGTCTCGTGGAGTTGGCGAGCTCTGTGGCGAGGCATTTACGGAAATATAATATTATACGTCGACGCTGAACTTGTTACGAACAAACTTCGACCGTTGCCGACTTGAAGGCTTTCCCGCAATGAAAAGTTCAACAGTTTGACGAAACCTGAAACCTTGTGAAATACCTCAACAAAGCTAACATTCAGCGTCATTCTGTCTGAAGATTTCAAAATCGTTATAAGCCATGCCCAAGTGTCACAATAAAATAATTTTTAATAAAAAAATATTTTTAAAAAACCGACCGACCAAATGCCTGCGCCACTACAAAGTATTATAATTTATTATTGATTTTTAAAAACCACTTGACTGATTTCAATAAATTTTAAATGGGAATTTAAAACCTGGAAAGTATACCCATTGAAACAAAAAAGAATTTTCCAAATCGTTTCAGGCGTCTTCGTTTAATCGATGAACATACATAAAAAAAATTCCGACAAATTGAGAACTTCAAAAAAGGAGGAAGCCTTTTTTGAAGTCGGTTAAAAAAAGAGCAAAGGATAATAAATGACGGAGAGCACTGATGAAGTCAAAGTTGAAGCGCGCTTGCCTAGAAGGTACCTATTCTCTCAATCCTTTAAGGTGGTTGTTGAAGTTGTGACGACTGTGGTTTTTATTCCTATTAAGTATTAATTACAACTACTCATGAGATCGAGCCCGCGACCCCCCGAGTAGGAGACCGCAGTCCTAACCACTAGGGCATCACTATAGATTTTAATATTATTTTATTTATTAGGTAGTTCTAAGTAACATGATTTCCAAAGTAAATCGTCAAAGAAATACCTAATAGCAACAAACGAAGACAATGCATCTAAATCGATTTCGAGAGCGTCTACTCGTAAAAGGAAAATCAAAGGAATTGGCCTATTACTGTTGTATACGTTAGGATCAAACGCCGGCGAGCACAGTGAGATATTTGCTCAACAACGCTTTGTGTAGCTTTTTAAATTATCACAGCTATAGGTAAAATACATGTAAATATCATTAGTCACAACGCTAAAAAGTTGTTTTAAAAGTATGTTAAGTAACTTTATTTCCCTGTAAGTTTGAGCCTCACATTCACATTGTTTTTAGGGTTCCGTACCCAAAGGGCGCCAACGGGAGTCTATTACTGACTCCGCTGGCCGTCCGTCTGTCTGTCCGTCTGTCAGCGGGCTGTATCTCGTAAACCGTAATAGGTAGATAGTTGTCGAAATTTTCACGGAGTGTGTATTTCTATTGTTGCTGTAACAACAAATAATAAAAATATTGCATAAATATTATAATTGCATAAGTTGATAAAAAATGCTATGCAATAGCTTTACCGCGGCAGTCCCCGAGTGCCACTTAATTTTTTTTACCCTAGCTTGTGGGGTACCATTGTCTAGACTCTAGAGCTCATTAAGTAGAGTTCAAACATATTTTTTATTATTTTTAACTGAATAAGTCCAAGTGCGTGTCGGGCCACGCGCAGCGTAGGGTTCCGTAGTTGCAAGTCACAAATATTATTGCTGAACTAGAATAGTGCTTTTATTTTATTTATGAATATTGAATATATTTTGAGTTCCATGGTTTTTAAAATAAATACTATAATATACTACCAAATATGCAACTTACACTACGTCGTGTAATACCTAACCTAGACAAAAAAAGATATCTTAAGCTTCTGATTGATCGACCTGTCGTATTTCATATAGAGCTACTTATATATATTAAGTATATTATACTTACGTTGTTAATTTAAGCATCTAAACGTAAAATTTTACCTTACAATGCTTAGTGATACCACGTTTATACCTTGCATACCTAATCGGTACAATTTTCCAGAGACTGAATGAAAGAAATTACTTTTTCTTCGAGTAAACGTAGATTTTTGTTTTACGAACGAACTTTTACCTGAAAGCTGGTTTACTTAATGTATCGATGAAGGCTGGGTAAAGCGGTTTTCTATGTTTTCGTTAACCATGGGCCGTGGGAGGGGTGGGGGAGGGGTGGGGGAGGGGTGGGGCGGCGCTCGGTATCGCATGTCATCGCTGCATTAATCGCGCGATCATCAAAACATCTTTATGGTTCCCATTCGAACGAGGATTCGATCGATTTTTAACCGCTTCGTTTTGCTCGTTGCGTCATGAATAAGTTTTTAGTGTACAGTGTAGACCAGAGGTTCCCTAACTTTCTTTTCTCGTAGACCCGTCATGCAGGTCACAACATAGACCCGTTGAGTCTCCCGCGGACCCCGTCTACCTGCACCGCTTTGGGAATCACTGGTGTAGACGGATCAGCTTTTTAAGCCACGCTGTATTTTGTCATAACTTCATAAGACGGTCAATAAATATTCTGTGAACCCATTTTGACGTGATAACGTCTTATAAATCGATGTACACCGGATGCACGCACGAAAAAGTGTCACATTCTGCCTGAGCCTGAGCGTGCAAGCGAGAATGCGGAACAAGCGATAGAGAGGCACGATCGGCCCAAGCGTTGGCTTGTGACACATTTATTCATGAACTAGCTGATGCCCGTGACTTTGTCCGCGTGGATTTAGTTTTTAAAGTCCCTCGGGAACTCCTTGATTTTCCGAGATAAAAAGTAGCCTAGATGTTGACCCGAGTAATAAGCTACCACGGTATAAAATTTTGTAGAAATCTGTGCGGTAGTTTTTACGTGAAAGAAGGACAAACAAACAGACAAACAGACAAAAAAAAATTTAGCTTCTGTTTTGATATCTGTATCTTGAATACAATTAGAAGCAAAAACCCTTTTTTGAATCTATTTCATGTACAGAATTGGTTTCGTTTCTGTTTTATTATATGTATAGATGCGAGAGCGCGGAACAAGCGATAGAGAGGCACGATCGGCCCAAGCGGTGGCTTTTATTCATGAATGTTTCTTCATGACGTTATCAGGTAAACCGACTTTACAGACAACTAATTTTTTTTGTAAACTCTTTATTTGCCCCTCCAGCATGGGACAGTATTTCGATTTGCAATAAGGTAGGTATAGGTCATCCCAAACTGGTGCGCCTATTGAGATTTGAGTCCACTTACACTACTTTGCGTCTGTTTAGGACTGACATTACCTAGTATGTTATTTGTTGTATTCTGTGCATCAGGTGAATGTGGAACCCTAATAAAACTGCATTTGCAAAATATTACAAGACCTGTTTTTGCTGTTGAACTTCTTAGTGCCGCTTGTCCAATTTTGGGAGAGAATGAAAATATAGTCGACTGTTCAATTTCATTATGTTAAGTTATAGGCACGTTACACAATGAACGCAGGGAGGTGAGCGGAGAATGTATCGATAAAAATTCTCGAGGAGGACATTGACGAAGTCAGGAAATATAAAAGTGATCAATATTATATTTAAAATATATTATAAGTATAAGTGGAGGGCAAGTCAAGGGAAAAAACAGAATATAATTGATGAAAAAGGCTGTTTTTAGGGTTCCGTACCCAAAGGGTGCCAACGGGACCCTATTACTAAGCCTCCGTTGTCCGTCCGTCCGTCTATCAGCGGCCTGTATCTCGTAAACCGTAATAGATAGACAGTTGAAATTTTCACATATTTTGTGTTTCTATTGCCGCTATAACAACAAATAATAAAATTTAAATTAAATTAAAAAAATTAAATTAAAATATTTCCATGGGTACAATTTAATTTTTTTAACGGAACCCTAAAAGAGCGAGGCCCGACTCGCACTTGGCCGATTTTTATTTTCTAGCGACTTTCTCTGAATTTTAATTTCTTGAACAATATCGCCACCAGCTACACGCCTATCAATGAACTCGTACTAGTAAATAATTATACTGTATATACATCGTTGATGCCGATACTCACATCACAATACACGCCGGTGCGCCGCGCAGGCCGTAACCCGTTTATACGAGCCGGTGGGGGCTAAGACTGCAACATTCAGATAGCAACGGTAAGATAATCGACAATAGTCGTTCCGCCCGCCCTACGCCGCGGCGGGCGGGGGCGAGGGCGGGCGGGCGGCGCGGCAGTGCGCGGCGTGCGCGGCTCCCGACGAGTCGCCCGCTCAGCGCGCCGCGCGCCGTCCGCCACGTGCGAGCGACCGTCCGCTGCCCACTGCCCACTGCCCACTGCCCACGCGAACCCTGTCCCACCCGTGGGCGCTAGGCTAGGTACGTTCGGACGCCGCCGCCCATCCCCCGGCGAAACCCTCCGTCCAACAGCTCGCTGCAGGATGTAAAACTCGTCTTTACGGCCACGGCTAACAGGGCGAGTCATAAGTGCAACGATGGTAGCTATATCGCACGTTTTACGTTTGATTGCCGGCTATTACGTGCGATTCAATGTACTCGTGAGCCACGGACTGCGGTCAGCGGTACTGCAGCACTGGAGCTTTCGAACTCATCGGGCATATTCAAATGTTCCCATAGCTTCGCTGTGAAAAGTTCGCGACTTGCGTAACCTTTTGCGAGCTTTTCTCTGCCCTCTTGACAGTGTCCGAGCCCCGAGTAGGTAGACAAGTGAAACTATAAAGATATTTGAATGGCCGGCAGTGTTTACGTGAACCGCGCCGGTGTGGAGATCAGAGTCAGCGCTGCGAGCTGTGCGCGTTTCGCACGACAAGGCTGAGCGCGGAGTCGTAAACAAAAAACGAAGCGCACTTTTATGCGAAGCTTAATCAAATAAAGCAGACTTTATTGAGTTCGCTGTGAGACTGTGATTGGACACTTTAATTTGTTAATCAAGGAGGTTTGTAAACGTAATCATCTATCAAATAGGTATTTACTTAGGCTCAAAGATTTTGATTCATCAAAAAAAGGGTCAAGTGCGAGACGAACTCGTGCGCCGAGGGTTCCGTACCTACCCATTATAACGCCATTATCGACCGAGCGAAGCGAAGGTCTTTGAGTCTACTTGAGTGAATTTGCACTTGTCCGTCCGTCCGTCTGTCAGAGCCTTATAAGTTCTGAATTACTGAACGTAATTACTTCAATTTTAGATATAATATGTAAACCGATGGCCTCCAGCCGAAAATGGCTTAAAAAGTTATAAAAATCTTTATTTCAGGGGGGCTCTCGTAGAAGCGAATGCGAAGTAAAATAAAAATTTTTGCATTTCATAGGGTTGCAGTACCTCATTTTAAAGATAATTTGGAACAGAGTACAAAAGTATTTTTTTTTTATTTTTTTTCCTAAAATTGACGAAATGGGGGGCTTTCAAAGTGGAGATTATATTTGACCTCACAACGGAATAACCATTGAAAGCTGGGGCTTGAAAGTTTTATAATTTTAACGTGATATCATGTACTTGAACAACAAATACTAAAATTAGATAAATGTAATAAGGAAACTAAATTATTTGACTTTTAATGAGCAGCAACAACAGAACTTCACAATGATGTCAATAGATGGCGCTCTCATCTCATATAGCAAATGCAGCTATATGTAACATATTATTCAATTAAAATTATTATTTACATTTAGTCATTTAGCAAACATCAATAAAACTTCACGTTGCAGTTTGTTTTTACATGTTTTCTGATCGTGTCGATAGTTGACGCTGTGTACAAGTAATTTAATTTGAATGTTCCAAAAAACTATACCTAAGTTTGATTGAGGCCTTGAGGATTTCACTATAACAGTTCCCTAACCTTTTAGTCCAGTAAAAAGTTAAATGAAACCATGATCTGACCAGTTTTGGCGCAATGAGTAAAAATGTGTTCATTAATACTTAAATAATGATATTATAAAAGAAATTTTGATTTAAATTTAGGGGAAAGGGATGAAAAAAATAAAAAAAGGGTTGAAAAATGCCTTTTTTTTAAATAACTTAATAACGGTAGGAAATAGAAAAAACAGTTTCAAGTAAAAGTTGTAGAGAAAAAAATTCTACACAAAAAAGTTCCTCTTCATTTTTTGTTATCTGCTTTAGTTTAGCTGCAAAAAATAAAAATTAAATTTGCTTTGTAATTAATTATAAAGATGTATAAAAGCGGGAAACATAGTGCCTATCTCAATTAATTAAGCTTTGAATAACGGTAGTACAGTCAAATTAATAAGGTATTTTTTCGAAATAGAAGATACTTCCGAACATCATTTAACAGTTTTCAAAATCGGTCATCGTAGCTATTAAAACTCTAACCTGCGTGATGTCAGATTTCAGATTGAAACTTTTTCGCTTTCTATATTAAAAAGTTAGACTTTAGACTGTTTGACTTTAATTTGTTTTAACCAATTTAAAAAAAGGAGGAGGTTCTCAATTCGTCAGAATCCTTTTTTTAGGGTTCCGTAGCCAAAGGGTACCAACGGGACCCTATTACTAAGCCTACGCTGTCCGTCCGTCCGTCCGTCCGTCCGTCCGTCCGTCCGTCCGTCCGTCCGTCTGTCAGCGGGCTGTATCTCGTAAACCGTTATAGATAGACAGATGAAATTTTCAAATATTATGTATTTCTATTGCCGCTATAACAACAAATAATAAAAATTAAATTAAATTAAAAAAAAATAAATTAAAATGGGTAGGTGGGTAGATGGAAATCTTTTAATTTAATTTTTTTTAACGGAACCCTAAAAGAGCGAGGCCCGACTCGCACTTGACCGATTTTTTGTGTATGTTCACCGATTACTCGAAGACACCTGAACCGATTTGCAAAATTCTTTTTTTTGTTTCAAAGGGTATACTTCCCAGGTGGTCCCGTTTAAATTTTATCGAAATCGGTCGAGCACTTTTTACAATAACAACAATAAATTATATACTTTGTAGTGGCGCGGGCGTCTGAAGTCGGTTTTTTAAAAAGTATTTTTTAGTATAGATTATAGCGGCAGTGATCGGCCTAATTTTAGGCCTATATTTTACACACTTCTACTTAGAAGTGTGTACAATATAGGCCTAAAATTATACGCATAATATTGTGACTGGCAACTACGGAACCCTACACTGCGGGTGGCCCGACACGCAATTGGCCATTTATTATACTTTACAAATAAAACTACAAACATACTAGTTTCCAGAGCATACAAACAGAATTCGATAACATAATCAAATAAGAATCAAACTTCATTTGTGTGGGGCTCGCTCGCTGAGTCTTCTATTGCAAACTTCAAAAATCTAGATACCCTGATACAAAAATATGATTGAGTTGCACAGCACAAAACCTGACAATAGTTTGATGAAACGCATGACTTTTGTATACTTAGTTTTAAGCATGGACACGTCTCATATACTTAAAGTATTTTGATATGGTATGAAATTCGTATTTTGTCTTACCTCCGTATTTTTCAGGTATTTTTCTATTACAAGTCAACTGACTTGGGTTGACTACGGATCGAACTTTATATTACGCCTCATGCGTACTGCAAATTCACACTGCTGTGATTTTTAATTTCGTACAACTTGGCAAAAAAGTGTAGAAACTGAACTAATTGTTCTCTTTATTTTATATTACGCCTCATGCGTACTGCAAATTCACACTGATGTGATTTTTAATTTCGTACAACTTGGCAAAAAAGTGTAGAAACTGAACTAATTGTTCTCTTTATTGACAGCACTATTATGTTGTCAAGTTTCATCGCCGAAGTGTTTTTTTTTATTCGATGACAAGCTAGTCCTTGACTGCGATCTCACCTGATGGTAAGTGACGATGCAGTCTAAGATGGTAGCGGGCTAACTTCGAAGGGGTGTGGCAGTGAATATTCAACCCATACCCCTAATTGGTTTCTACACGCCATCGTGCCGGAACGCTAAATCGCTTGGCGGCACGTCTTTGACAGTAGGGTGGTAATTAGCCACGGCCAAAGTCTCCCGCCAGACCAGACCAGAGACAATTCAAAATTATAAATTCCAAAATTGACCCCGCCGGGAATCGAACCCGAGACCTCCCAGTTATAAGACAACAGAGCTCACCACTGAGCCAGGGAGGTCGTCAAATGTTATGTCAATGTTATGTTTTGAAATTCGTCATTATTTATTTGATTCGTAAATACATACCTACGTCATTAGTCTAGTCAACAAGTTCAAAAACGTGAAAAATAGAGATAAAGGTCCTAAAAATATGAGCGATGGCTCATTCGAGTCGGAATCACCTCTAGAAAAATGTTTTTGAAGGATTTTGGTGCAGGTAAAAAATTGCAATTGTTATTAACAAAATAAGATGAAAAAAAATGATATTTCGTTTTTTGTTAATAACTCGAAAAATATTAACATTTAAGCAATTTTGAAAAAAGCTCGTTAAGAGGAGGAAATTTCCAATAAAAAAGTCCCAACTCCCGGGATGCTATCTCCATTATTTATAATTTTAATTTGACGTTGAAAATAGGGCTCCGCGCGGCTGTTACAGCATGCGCGCGCCCCTGCTAAAGAGAGTTCAGCAATAAAAATATTTTTTTTATAACATAAGATGTGATTTTAAAAATTTGAAAAAATTCTAGTATCTTCTTAACACTTGAAAGAATCGAGCTCTGGAGAAACAAAAGTTTAACCACCATTTTTCAAAAAGTTATTCAATTGTTAACTAACAAATTATTTCCCAATCTCCATTGTCATAAACAATGGGATGAAAGGTATAAATAATTGGCCTATATTTTTGTATCAGAGTATCTAGATTTTTGAAGTTTGCAATAGAAGACTCAGCGAGCGAATTGAGAACCTCCTCTTTTTTTTAAATTGGTTAAAAACAAATTAAAGTCAAACAGTCTAAAGTCTAACTTTTTAATATAGAAAGCGAAAAAGTTTCAATCTGAAATCTGACATCACGCAGGTTAGAGTTTTAATAGCTACGATGAGCGATTTTGAAAACTGTTGGATGATGTTCGGAAGTATCTTCTATTTCGAAAAAATACCTTATTAATTTGACTGTACTACCGTTATTCAAAGCTTAATTAATTGAGATAGGCACTATGTTTCCCGCCTTTATACATCTTTATAATTAATTACAAAGCAAATTTAATTTTTATTTTTTGCAGCTAAACTAAAGCAGATAACAAAAAAATGAAGAGGAATTTTTTTGTGTAGAATTTTTTTCTCTACAACTTTTACTTGAAACTTTTTTCTATTTCCTATCGTTATTAAGTTATTTAAAAAAAAGGCATTTGTCAACCCTTTTTTTATTTTTTTCATCCCTTTCCCCTAAATTTAAATCAAAATTTCTTTCATAATATCATTATTTAAGTATTAATGAACACATTTTTACTCATTGCGCCAAAACTGGTCAGATCATGGTTTCATTTAACTTTTTACTGGACTATTTACGGGATACCTATGTTAAGTTAGTTGACACTTTCTGTCAACTTTGTTATTACGAACCTCTACGGGACAACTAAAGGTGAAAATGACATTGAGATGTTAGGATTGTATTTAGGGGCTACCTACGTAAAGAGACTTCTACAAAGGGGATGATTTAGGTATGGTTGGTGAAAACGGGCATAATAATAATGTCAATTTTGATCGTCATGTATCTATTGAATGAATAAGTAATTATGGGAAACCGTTATCGCGAGGTCTCAGTTCGGGGCGAACCACTAGTATTAAAATTCATCATCATCATCATCATCTCAGCCTGCGGTCGTCATAGGCCTTTCCCAGAGAACGCCACCACACCCGGTCCTCAGCCTTCCTCATCCAGCCACTTCCCGCCACCCGCTTTATATCGTCGGTCCAACGTGCTGGCGGGCGCCCCACACTACGCTTACTAGTTCGCGGTCTCCACTCTAGAACTTTTCGGCCCCAACGGCCATCGCTTCATACGACAAGCATGGCCTGCCCACTGCCATTTCAGCTTGCTAATGGTTTGGGCTATGTCGGCGACCTTTGTTCTCTTGCGGATCTCTTCATTCCGAATCCTGTTCTTAAGAGAAACTCCTAACATAGCCCTCTCCATAGCTCTCTGAGTGACTTTAGTGGATCAAGCCTTTTGAAAGTGTCCACGTTTCAGCGCCATAAGTGAGGACGCCATAAGGAGGATAATTATTATATATAATTTTCAACTTGTTTTATTTTTTGGTATTTTTCCTTTATTTGTGCTGTAAGATCTTGCTTTTTGCAAAATTTCATGATTCTAGGTCAACGGGAACTACCATATAGGTCTTCGACCCAAAACTAATAGGGTGCTTCCGGTTGACCTAGAATTGTCAATTTTGGTTAAAAGCAAGGTCTTACAGCACAAGTAAAGAGGAAATTCCTTAAAATAAAAAAAGTTTAAAATTAAGGTAAATTTTGGTACTTACAAGTTTTCGTGAAAATCTAAATTTGTCCATATCTTTTTATCGTGTTGACTCAGGACCTTGATTTTTATACACCTATAATAGGGACTATTAGACCTCAGTATCTGGTATAAATCTAACTTGCTAGGTCCTCCCGTTCCTGAGAAAATCGGTGGTGACACATGGACAGACAGATGGACAAGAGAGTGATCTTACATGGGTTCTTTTTTACCTTTTGAGGTACGGAACCCTAATTAGCTATCTCTCTAAAGTAATACCTGTGGTAAGACACCCACTAGTAACAACCGAACTACTGCTAAGTCGACGAGCTAATGTTTTAAGGCAGTGAATAAGTCGTTATAATTTAATAAGTATAAAAAATTGTTTTTTAAAAACCCGGCTTCAAACGCCAAAGCATATATGTAAGTTATTGTTGATGTTTTAAAAACCGCTCGAACGATTTCGATAAAATTTCAATGGGACTACCTGGGAATTGCCCTTTGAAACAAAAAATAATTTTCCAAATCGGTTCAGGCGTCTTTAAAAAAAAAAAGATTCCGATGAAATGATAACCTCCTCCTTTTTTAAGTCGGTTAAAAATGCTACAAAGGGTCGTAACGTGTCTCTATTACTTTCTAAAAGCTCATTATTAGGGTTCCGTACCCTAAGGGTACTAACAGGACCCTATTACTAAGCCTCCGCTGTCCGTCCGCGTCTGTCTGTGAGTGGGCTGTAGGTATCTCATGAACCATAATAGGTATATAGGTACTTAATTAAAATTTTCACAGAACGTGTATTTCTATTGCCGCTGTAACAATGAATAATAAATCTAAAAATTAAATAGGGTCTCTACAATAAACTTTTGTTTTGCTCGATTTCAATAAGGGTGTTAAATCTCGGGCGATGGTACGGAACCCTTCGTGTGTGGTCCGACTGGCGCTCGGCCGGTTTTATTTTATTTTATTCACTTCACAGTAGGATAAAAATAAGTTAATTAAGTAATTACATTTAAGTGGTGGCCAGTCACGTAAGCGGACGCAAATATAAACAATCCTCGAGGTGTCGGAGTCGGGAGAATAAGTGGCAACAGCAATCCATCATTTTCAGGTGCGTACTAAATATAATATATCATACCTACCTGCATAATTACTATTACAAATTCTTATGCTTTTCGTAATGTTACCGTGCAACTTCGCACATGAATCGCGGAAAAATTTAAATGTACCTAGCTCTTTAGGAAGCGTCGGACATTGTGTAAATGCTGAAACACAGTTTACGATGTCGTAAATAAAGAGATTCGGATCGCAGGAGTTCGGCGGCGACTCACTCACGCGCCCGCCCCGCCCGCCCCGCCCGCCCCGCGCTGCCCGCCCCGCCCGCCCTGCGCGCCGCCGCCACGCTGGACGCGCTGCGCCGCCACTCGCGGCAGATCGCCGCGCGCCGCGACCGCCGCGTGCAGGTACTGGCGATGGCGCCGCGCCGCCACCGACCCCGGGCCGCCCGTGAAGCGCTATGTTACAGCCGCCCTTTTGTTGCAGTTCACGGAACGAGTGCGAGATGGCGCTCGCGGCGACGGTGCCGGTGAGTACGCGCACGCTGCCGCGCGACGCGCTGACGCGGCGGCTGCGCTCGCGGACGCGCGGGTGCGGCCGCTGCGCGCGCGGCGCTCATCCGCTGTGTGCTTGCAGAGAGCGGCGGCTCGGAGATGTCCGCCGGCAGCGGCGGCGGCGGCGGCGGCAGCGGCGGAGAGCGCGCCCGGCGGCCCTCCACCTGCCGCGTGGAGATGGGCGCGCTGCTGGCGCCGGAGCCGCGCCCGCCCGACAACAAAGTCAAGGTACGCCATAGAACTCCACTTCCGCACTACATTATGCGTCGAGTTCAAGGCGGGGCGCGACTCTCGGACGCGCCGAGTGAGCGCTCCGCCTGCGATTGATGCACGTTTGCTGGCTTAATTGATTCGATGCGGAAATATTTCCACTGGTGAACGCTTGACGTCAGGTAGGTAGGTGCATCGCTATCACAAGTTTTGTCTAAGAGATACATAGATAGGTAGATGATGCCCGCGACTTCGTCTGCGTAGATTAAGGTCTTTAATTCCCACTGAAACTCTGTAATTTTCTAAGATAAAAGTAGCCCTAAAAAGTATACACTAATCCTGGGTATGAGCTATCTCCATTCCAAATTTCAGCCTAATCAGTTCATTCATTGTGGAGTTATAGAGTAACAAACATCCATCCACCCATCCATACATCCTCACAAACTTTCGCATTTATAATATTAGTAGGAAGTAGGATTGCTCCGGGATTGGTAAATTAATAATTACGTAAACACAAGTGTGCAGTGCGCAGCGTGCACAGGGAGCCGTCAGCTGGCCGGGGGCAACCCTCCTCCGTGGACGAGCCGGCGCGCCCTCGCTCCGCCATTAGCATAATGAGCGTGACGGCCCTCGAAGCCTTCGACAGTCACCGGCTGACGGCTGACGGCTGACGGCTGACGGCCGACGGCGCCCTGCGACACTTTAACGGCTGACCTACTTCACTTATCGTTCGTCTTATGATTGATGGCTGCACGATAACGTTTCTCAAAGAAACTCCGTGCACTGACAGTGTCGCCATTAGGCGAGGCGGGGTCTGATTTTCCCATATAAATATTTATAGTTCTTCGCAAATTTTATTCTACGTCCGGTCATCTATGAGCGGGAAATTATGGACTGTTAGCTTCGCAAGCAGCTGGAATGTAGTTATTTTCGTAACATAAATAATCTGTACGTAGGTAAGCTACCCACTTACCTAGTTCACTTACTAATCGGTAATGTCCACAGGATGCATTACAGGTCTTACGGATAGAAAATGCTAGTACATATACATTTGGTATAGCTTATGTACCTAAAATTATAGTCCAGCTCAGAGGTATATTTTTATGAAGATGGAGATTTTTTAAATCGCGGATGAAATATTTATAACGAAAGTCCTTTTACGCCAACGCCCAGCGTCGCCTGTAAACATCTCGTTCAATATGTTCTTGACATATTAGATCCCCGACTGTGGCGGATGTACCTACATCAATTCAACGGCGATTGTTCACGATGTAGGCAATCGTAGCTTTATAGGCTTTTATAGGTTATTTTTTACTTCTATAAAGGTACTTAAATAAAATGCTTAAATTATTAAGTATAGGTAGGTACGAGTATGTCGATGTACTTTGCTGATTTGTGATTTAATTTTAAAGAGGATCTTAAATTGTCCGCGAAACAGTTTCCGCGTCTACATTTTGGATGATTTTGCACAATTCCGTCTGTCTGTTTCCCTTATTCTTGAATTAATGAACATAATTAACTACCTACCTACCTGAAATTCAAAAATAGTAGGTAAGTATGCATAATCTATGGCCCAAAGCCGAACATAACATAAAAAGTTTTGAAAACTTTATGAGAAGCAAATTGAACAAAAAAATTCACTTTACTGGCAAATTGCATGTCAAAGCATATTATATTATGTGATTGCGGTCCGTGTACCGTTCACCCTAACCACCTAACGCTGACCCCGTGGCTGTCGACAGCGCCACAGCATCCACGGCATGACGGAGGAGGAGAACGTGGTGCGGCCGCACCAGGAGATGGCGGTGCTGTCGCTGGAGGAGAAGAAGTACCTGCTGGGCGTGGAGCGCGGCGACGTGGCGGGCACGCGGCGCGTGCTGCAGCGCGCGCGCGACACCGGCCACATCAACGCGGACTGCGTGGACCCGCTGGGGCGCAGCGCGCTGCTCATGGCCATCGACAACGAGAACCTGGAGATGGTGGAGCTGCTGCTGGAGTTCGGCGTGGAGACGCGCGACGCGCTGCTGCACGCCATCTCCGAGGAGTTCGTGGAGGCGGTGGAGGCGCTGCTGGACCACGAGGAGCGCACGCGGCGGCCGGGCGCGCCGCACAGCTGGGAGGCGCTGCCGCCCGAGACGGCCACCTTCACGCCGGACATCACGCCGCTCATCCTGGCGGCGCACCGCGACAGCTACGAGATCATCAAGCTGCTGCTGGACCGCGGCGCCGAGCTGCCGCTGCCGCACGACGTGCGCTGCGGCTGCGACGAGTGCGTGCGCTCGCGCCGCGAGGACTCGCTGCGCCACTCGCGCTCGCGCATCAACGCGTACCGCGCGCTCGCCTCGCCCTCGCTCGTGGCGCTCTCCTCCAAGGACCCCATCCTCACCGCCTTCGAGCTGAGCTGGGAGCTGCGCCGGCTGTCGGCGCTGGAGCACGAGTTCAAGACGGAGTACCAGGAGCTGCGCGTGCAGTGCCAGGAGTTCGCGACCGCGCTGCTGGACCACACGCGCACCTCGCAGGAGCTGCAGGTGCTGCTCAACCACGAGAAGGGCTCGCCGCAGGCGCCGCTGGCCGAGCCCGGCGCGCCGGAGCGCATGCGCCTGTCGCGCCTCAAGCTGGCCATCAAGCTGCGCCAGAAAAAGGTGCGCACCGTCACTGTACACTTTACCGACACGAACACTATTGCTTTACATAATAATTTGATTTTTTTTATAACTTAATTTTTAAGGGGCTTTCGTCCGACACGAACACGCCAGCCCCATCGTAACCTAACTTACAATTTTAGGTTAGGTTAGGTTTAAAGAATTTATTCTCTAAGAACAAAACATGCTCACTTACAGAGAAATTAAAACTTAAATTATAACACATTATATACATTAAAACAAAAATGGTGGCTCTTAAATAACTTAAATAACTATAAAACTAAAATATTTTTAAGGTTTACTAACTGTTTTTAAATAACTCCCTGAGTTTTCTTTTAAATATTGGAAAAGATTTCTCGGATAATATATCTTTTGGCAGACCATTATATAGAAGTGCTCCCTCAAATTGTATAGTTTTCGCGCCATATGTTTTTGTTCTTGCTTTAGGCAATTGCAATTTATTTTTATTTCGTGCAAAGTATGTATAGGATTTAGTTTTTATTGTAATTTGTGTGTTTATAGATTGTGTAAGTATTTTTCTAATTAGAATACATGTCTTCTTGTATTTATATAATTGGCTAATGGATAATGTGTCAGTTTTCTTATAGAGTTCTTTAGATGGAAATCGGTAATCTAGTTGAAACAAAGTTTTTAATAATTTATTTTGGGATATTTGGAGATCTTTCAGATTAGTTTTATACGCACATCCCCATATTTCTATTAGGTATTCTAATATAGACTTAGCTAGTGAATTGTAAATTAAAGTTCGGACTTTATATGGTAAACATCGTGTAGATTTACGCAAAGATCCAGTCAAAGATGAGATTTTTGACTGCAGGTAGTCTAAGTGAGGTCGCCATGATAATTTAGAATCAAAGAATAAACCAAGGTATTTTTCCGTTTTTGATTGTTTAAGAACCTGATTATTTATAGTGAGATCAAAATTAGGAAGTTTTTTGTTTTTTGCAGTAAAAAGCATGTAAGAAGTTTTAGCAACATTTATAGTAAGTAAATTGTATTGGAACCATTCATTTAGTTTATCTAAATCTGTTTGAGCATCCGATATAATCTCATTGATTGAGTCAGCAAAATAAAATAAACATGTATCGTCAGCATATAACGATATTTCACCGGTTAGTCCTAAGTTGCCAATATCATTTATGTAGATCAAAAATAAAAGAGGGCCTAGAATGGATCCTTGAAGTATTCCACAAACAATGTTCCTGGGTTTACTTTTAAAATTTTCGATTTTAACTACTTGTTGTCTATTTGTTAAATAAGATTCAAGAGTTTTGATAGCTGATCCAGATATACCGATATCTTGTAACTTATTAAGCAAGATAAAGTGAGAAACGGTATCAAAAGCCTTCTTTAAATCAATGAAAATACCTACCACTACCTTTTTATTGTCAATATTAGTTTTTATTTTAGTTACTAAATCGATTGTTGCTGAAAGAGTATTCGATTTCGCACGAAACCCATACTGGCCTTTAAAAAGAAAATTTGTTTCTGTTAGATAATTATTAAGACATGTACGTCTAGAACATCTAGAACTACATAGAACTCTTTCAAATACTTTCGACAATATGGGCAAAACCGATATAGGGCGATAGTTTCCAGGATCAGATTTAGAGCCTGCCTTATGAATAGGGCTAACTTTAGCTATCTTTAGGCTATCTGGAAACATTCCATCTTTCATACATTTGCTGATGCACAAACTCAAATTTTCACTTATAATGTCACTTATACACTTAATTGCTTTTGGCGATATACCATCTATACCTGAACTTGCGTTAGTATTTAAATTTTTGATTATAAGTTGTATTTCGTCCTTTGTACATATTTTAAATTCGGAGAGTGTTTTCGTCTGCACAGGCTTTAAATGAGTGTATGTTTTATAACTGTGATATTTTTGTGGTATATTATTCGCTAAAATTGTGCCTATGGAAGAAAAATAGCTGTTAAAAGTTTCGCATATTTCTGTTGCATCATTAATAGTTTTACCATTGACTATAAGTTTTGGGGGAGCACAACTACTTTTGTTTTTATTATTAGTGAGAGTATTAATTAATTTCCACATTGTTGTAGGTCTATTATAGCATTTAATAAAAGCGTTATAGTAAAATTTATCTTTGGTATCTCTAATAGTACTTCTGACTTTATTCCTAATATCATTAAACTTTTTCTTCAGCTCAGTATTGTTTCTATCATGTTTTAGATTGGCCCATAACGTATTACGGTGTTTTATATCCTCTAAAATTTGTTTATTTATCCAGTCATCTTGGGGTAGATTTTGTATTTTGTACTTGATAATTTTATGATCCTCTATTTTAGTTTTGATGTAATTCTCCAATTGATTATAGTTCTGATCTATGATTTCTATGTTATTTTCATCCATATCTTTATAAAGTTTCTTATAGTTAATTGCTTCATATTTTATTTTCTTTTTGGGTTCTTTTCTGTATTTCTTATATTCACAGTAAATTTGTTTATGATCTGACAGTGGTGAATCTACACACATCAAAAGTGTCTAGGGATCAACATATATTTTTGCAATAACTTTTCTCCTGATTGATATTAATTAAAATTTTCTTTAAGGATTCATCAAATAAAGTGTTTTCGTTTGTCACAGTAACGATAAACCAAGTCACCTTTGCATTAATAAAGAAATTTGCCATTTTCCTAATAAAGAGATTTTTGACATTTGAACCACTAACTAACTTTGAGCGAAGCAATGGCTGGGTCATGCGTCATGCTCGTGAACGGGTGCCACCAGCGGCAATGGGGCTACTTTCTGTCTGCCCATCTTGACATGTGTTGAATTATAATTAGAAATAATTACGTATGCTTTTGTGGAACTTTCCCTCATTGTGGAAACTCTGCATACATAGAATATCTGTTAAGTATATTGTAAAAGTATTTTGAAAAGAGCAACTGCCGAGTTTCTTGCTGGTTCTTCTCGGCAGGAACGGCATTCCGAACCAGTGGTAGACTCATTGACGATTCGAAAGTACTTGTAAAAGTTTATTTGAATAAAAAACATTTCTATTCTATTCTATTCTATTCTATTCTATTCTACTAACATTAAAGTTCGAAAAAAAGACTGAAATAACAGTTTTCTTTAAAATTTTATTGGGTAACTTAAACAATTAATAATCCGTGTTTCTACCGCGAACACTAACAACACAAGAACATCGGTTTGGCATACTCAAAATGAGTTCATCCAAATCACGCTGTGGAATGGCCGCCCATGTTCGTTGCAACAACAAAAAAAGGTCTTCTTGCCACTGGATACCCTCCATATTCGGCAGAGCTCTTCTCTGTAGCATATCCCATGCATGCTCAATCGGGTTCAAGTCTGGCGACTGAGCAGGCCAGGGCAGGACATTGATGTTAGCTGCGGCGAGAGTCTGTCTTACAACTCTTGCGGTGTGCGGTCGTGCATTATCATGCATTAACTGAAATAAGGGACCGATTTGCACTTGTAGAGGAACGATGACGTCTGATACAATCGTCTCAGCATAAATTTGAGCGTTGAGGTTGCCTCTGATCCAAATCAACTCAGTTCTTCCGCCGATCCAAATACCCGCCCATACCATGATGGTTCCACCACTATAAGGATGGACTTTCTGGCAGGATTTTAATCGCTGTTGGCGTCCAGGGGTTCTCCAGTGTCGTATACGTCTTGTATCCGGTCTCATACCAAAACGAGACTCATCAGAAAAGCACACGAAACGCCATTGTTCTTCTGCCCAATTTCTGTGTTCAAGAGCCCATTGATATCGAATCCTACGAATGTGCATTGCTATAGGTGGTACCCGTAGCGGTCTTCGGGAATGAAGGTTCACTTCATGCAAGCGGTTTCTGACTGTTTGGTCGCTAATTAAGTTCCCTGAAGAGTGATGAAGCCTCACGGCTAACATCATGGCGGTTATTGTTGGAGCTCTTCGAGTTAAGATTTGAATGTATCGGTCTTGTCTCCGTGTGGTGCAGCGATACCGTCCTCCATGGCGCTCAGCCACGGTACCAGTGCTTCGGTAACGTGTCCAAAGTCGACTGATAACACTCTGACTTGTATTCAGAGCTAAAGCCACAGTACGTTGCCGGGAACCAGCTTCTATCATTCCCACGGCTCTGAGCATTTCTTCCCTGCTTAAATGACGTCGCCGCTCCATAATAACGTTGGTTTTAATCAGTAGTAGGGAAACAGTAGCACTAATAATGTCTTCAATGCGTTGTATGTTTTTATAGGGAAAATATTGACAGCTGATTTTCATCTTTTACTCGAATTTGATTGACAGTTCCTGATTCAAATTATGAAATGCACCAAAAAGGATCCATATAAATTTATAAAATCATAAATTTATTACAAAGCCACATCTCAATCTCAAGAAATCCGCATAAAAATGCTTGATCCCTAGACACTTTTGATGTGTGTATTATAGACATATGAAAATCATTGTTAGTATTCGTACATACGTGGTCAAGGATCGATTTAGATTTTTCTGTTTCTCGGGTGCAATGTTGACTGTTTATTTTATTAAGTATTTTATATCCTGATTCTTGTAGTATATACTTATATTTCTTACTAGCTGATGCCCGCGACTTCGTCTGCGTAAAAATATAGGATAAAAAGTAGCCTGTCAATATCCAGGTCCTGAACTATAGGTACCCCTGCAAAAAATCACGTCGATCCGTAGCTCTGTCTGGGCGTGATTGAAGGACAAACCAACACACTTTCGCATTTATATTATTTCACATATAAAGTGCAAGTGCATATAGTCGACGTGGTTTTTACACATGTAAAGTTGAGGACCTGGAAAGTAACACAGGCTACTTTTTGTTCCGGGAACATATACATTTAAATGCCCGCGCCACTACAAAGTATTAAAGTAAAGTATTAATTATTGATTTTTTAATAACCGCTCGACTGATTTCTATAAAATTTAAATCAGACCACCTGGGAAGTATAAATACCCTTTGAAACAAAAAAAGAATTTTCCAAATCGGTTCAGGCGTCTTCAAGTAATCGGTGAACATACCTACATAAAAAAAGATTGCATCGAATTTAGACTCTCCTCCTCTTTTGAAGTCGGTTAAAATAATAATAAAAATTAGTTTAAAATTGACGGAGTTATAGAGTAAAACAGTCAAAATAGTTCAACCCCTATCTCAGAGAACATACATACATCCATCCATCCATACATCCATACATCCATCCATCCATCCGTATACTACATCCATCCACACATCCATCCTCACAAACTTTCGCATTAATAATATTAGTAGGATTAGTAGGATAGGATATATTTAATATAGTTATAGTTAGTAGGAGGAGGATACAAAAATACATAAATACAAACATACATACATACATACATGCATACATGCGTACATACATACATACATACATACATACATACATACATACATACATACATAAATACATAAATACATACATATACATACATGTATGCATGCATGCATATTGGCGCATAATTGAAGGATAAATATGTGCAAAATCAAAAGTAGCATACAAACATCCCGCGGGAACTGTTTGGTTTCCCGGGATAAAAAGTAGCTGTTGTTACTTTTCAAGTCCTCAACTATGCTCATCCAAAAAACCACGTCAATATGTAACTCCCTTGGCGCATAATTGAAGGATAGATATGTGAAAAGTAGCATACTAATATCCCGCGGGAACTGTATGTTTTCCCGGGATAAAAGTAGCCTTTTCACTTTTCTGGTCCTCAACTATGCCTACCCAAAAAACCACGTCAATCTATAACTCCGTTGGGGCTTAATTGAAGGATAAATATGTGAAAAGTAGCATACGAATATCCCGCGGGAACTGTTTGTATTTCCGGGATAAAAAGTAGCCTTTTCACTTTTCAGTTCCTCAACTTTACCTATCCAAAAAATCACGTCAATCTGTAACTCCGTTGGCGCATAATTGAAGGATTAATATGTGAAAAGTAGCACACTAATATCCCGCAGGAACCGTTTGTTTTCCCGGGATAAAAAGTAGCCTTTGTCATTTTTCTGGCCCTTAACTTTACCTGTGCAAAAAACCACGTCAATCTAAAACTCCATTGCGCGTATTTAGCAGGACAAATGCGTAAAAAATAGCAATGCTATCCCGCAGGAACTGTTTGCTTTTCCGGGATAAAAAGTAGCCTATGTGCTATTCCAGACTATAATCTATGTCTGTGCCAAATTTCAGCAAAATCGGTTTATTCGTTGTTGCGTTAAAGAGTAACAAACATCCATCCATCCATCCATCCATCCATCCATACATCCATACATCCATCCTCACAAACTTTCGCATTTATAATATTAATAGGACTACATCTAATTTTCTAAATTTTCTAAAATTAATTAAAATAATGACGAATTTTAACCTACTTCCTAGTCAACCCCTAGCTAAATTACATATGTGTCGTATCTATTCTCTTTCTATGATCGTTAATGCTTTAAAGCAGGGTTTCCCAAAGTTTTTTCCAATCATGCCTCCCTTCTGAAATGATTGGAGGCGTGATAAAAAAACTTTGGGAACCCCTGCTTTAAAAGAAGCATGTATTCGTATGCGTCAAGGGTGTAAGCGTATATATGTCATATATATAAGCCTGTAACGTGAATTCTATACCGTGGAGCGAATGATCGATCGAGAACGTTGTGTCGATTTGGCTACCAATTAAGTTATCGTTTTTAAGATATCGCTTCCTCTAAAGCAGGGGTTCCCAAAGGTTTTTATCACGCCTCCTATCCTTTCAGAAAGCTTTGGGAACCCCTGCTCTAAAGCGTTAACGATCACAGAAAGAGAATAGATATGTGATTTGGCTAGGAGGGCAGGTATTTATAAGCTAACTTCTAAAACTAATGTGATAATTTGATAACCTAAGATAAATTTTACCAAAACGTAAGTTCTAATAGAGAATTCAAACTTAGGCCCTTTACGGGTGAAGGAAATCTTTCTGAAAAGTTCTAAATGTAAGGGAGAAATCCAGGGAAGGTTGAACTGTGTCGCGCGAGAGTCAGTTCCCTCGCGAGGTGTAGTGCTAACGCCGCTCGGTTCCCAGTTCGTGGCGCACCCCAACGTGCAGCAGCTGCTGGCGTCGATCTGGTACGAGAGCGTGCCGGGCTTCCGGCGCAAGAACATGCTGCTGCAGGCGGCGGAGATGGTGCGCATCGGCGCCATGTTCCCGCTGTACTCGCTCGCCTACATCGCGGCGCCGCACTCCACGGCCGGCCGCACGCTGCGCAAGCCCTTCATCAAGTTCCTGTGCCACTCCGCCAGCTACTTCATGTTCCTGTGTGAGTGTGTCTGCCGATGTAGTCTGTCGGTGACGGGGACGGCGGAGATGGTGCGCATCGGCGCCATGTTCCCGCTGTACTCGCTCGCCTACATCGCGGCGCCGCACTCCACGGCCGGCCGCATGCTGCGCAAGCCCTTCATCAAGTTCCTGTGCCACTCCGCCAGCTACTTCATGTTCCTGTGTGAGTGTGTCTGCCGATGTGGTCTGTCGGTGACGGGGACGGCGGAGATGGTGCGCATCGGCGCCATGTTCCCGCTGTACTCGCTCGCCTACATCGCGGCGCCGCACTCCACGGCCGGCCGCACGCTGCGCAAGCCCTTCATCAAGTTCCTGTGCCACTCCGCCAGCTACTTCATGTTCATGTGTGAGTGTGTCTGCCGATGTGGTCTGTCGGTGACGGGGACGGCGGAGATGGTGCGCATCGGCGCCATGTTTCCGCTGTACTCGCTCGCCTACATCGCGGCGCCGCACTCCACGGCCGGCCGCACGCTGCGCAAGCCCTTCATCAAGTTCCTGTGCCACTCCGCCAGCTACTTCATGTTCCTGTGTGAGTGTGTCTGCCGATGTGGTCTGTCGGTGACGGGGACGACGGAGATGGTGCGCATCGGCGCCATGTTCCCGCTGTACTCGCTCGCCTACATCGCGGCGCCGCACTCCACGGCCGGCCGCACGCTGCGCAAGCCCTTCATCAAGTTCCTGTGCCACTCCGCCAGCTACTTCATGTTCCTGTGTGAGTGTGTCTGCCGACGAGTGGGTCTGTCGGTGACGGGGACGGCGGAGATGGTGCGCATCGGCGCCATGTTCCCGCTGTACTCGCTCGCCTACATCGCGGCGCCGCACTCCACGGCCGGCCGCACGCTGCGCAAGCCCTTCATCAAGTTCCTGTGCCACTCCGCCAGCTACTTCATGTTCCTGTGTGAGTGTGTCTGCCGGACGAGTGGGTCTGTCGGTGACGGGGACGGCGGAGATGGTGCGCATCGGCGCCATGTTCCCGCTGTACTCGCTCGCCTACATCGCGGCGCCGCACTCCACGGCCGGCCGCACGCTGCGCAAGCCCTTCATCAAGTTCCTGTGCCACTCCGCCAGCTACTTCATGTTCCTGTGTGAGTGTGTCTGCCGATGTGGTCTGTCGGTGACGGGGACGGCGGAGATGGTGCGCATCGGCGCCATGTTCCCGCTGTACTCGCTCGCCTACATCGCGGCGCAGCACTCCACGGCCGGCCGCACGCTGCGCAAGCCCTTCATCAAGTTCCTGTGCCACTCCGCCAGCTACTTCATGTTCCTGTGTGAGTGTGTCTGCCGACGAGTGGGTCTGTCGGACGACGGTGCGGCACTCTGGGCCCGCGCGCTGGTCCATGCGTCGAATTAAGTAGCACCTATCCCACTTGTGCTTGTCACACCCGACAGGCTACAAGAATTAACATTAAATCTATAAAATATAATATGGTAAAAAGAGAAAATATTATGGACTAATGTAGACCAGCTTACAGGTTGCCATAACATTCTTAAAGACTAAGTACTTACTCGAAGAGAAGTTATATACCTTGCTTCAACTGTGAAGGAAAACATCGTGAGGAATCCTGCACACCTGAGAGTTCTCCAGAGTGTTCTCAAAGGTGGTTGAAGTCTGCCAATTCGCATTAGGCCAGATTAGTGGACTATAACCCTTCTTTCGAAGGAGACCTGCGCTCAGTAGTGAGCCGTTGATGGGTTGCTTATAATGATGATTAATTGAATGAGTAGTAACAATAGAACAGTTGTCTCGGTTGTAACTGTTTTGCCCTGCCGCAGTCCTGCTGATCCTGGCGTCGCAGCGCATCGAGACGGCCGCCAGCGGGCTGTTCTGGGGCGCGCCGCACACCACGCCGCTGTCGCGCCGCGGCGCGCCGCCCTCGCTCGTCGAGTGGCTCATCCTGGCCTGGGTCAGCGGTCGGTGCAGTACCCACTCTCTGTAACTGTACGGATCGCCCTGCCGCAGTCCTGCTGATCCTGGCGTCGCAGCGCATCGAGACGGCCGCCAGCGGGCTGTTCTGGGGCGCGCCGCACACCACGCCGCTGTCGCGCCGCGGCGCGCCGCCCTCGCTCGTCGAGTGGCTCATCCTGGCCTGGGTCAGCGGTCGGTGCAGTACCCACTCTCTGTAACTGTACGGATCGCCCTGCCGCAGTCCTGCTGATCCTGGCGTCGCAGCGCATCGAGACGGCCACCAGCGGGCTGTTCTGGGGCGCGCCGCACACCACGCCGCTGTCGCGCCGCGGCGCGCCGCCCTCGCTCGTCGAGTGGCTCATCCTGGCCTGGGTCAGCGGTCGGTGCAGTACCCACTCTCTGTAACTGTACGGATCGCCCTGCCGCAGTCCTGCTGATCCTGGCGTCGCAGCGCATCGAGACGGCCGCCAGCGGGCTGTTCTGGGGCGCGCCGCACACCACGCCGCTGTCGCGCCGCGGCGCGCCGCCCTCGCTCGTCGAGTGGCTCATCCTGGCCTGGGTCAGCGGTCGGTGCAGTACCCACTCTCTGTAACTGTACGGATCGCCCTGCCGCAGTCCTGCTGATCCTGGCGTCGCAGCGCATCGAGACGGCCGCCAGCGGGCTAACACTATGTGCTAACACTCGTTTCAAACTCGTGTTCAATATAAAAGACTCGTCCTCCAATCGCAGACGGGGTCGTAATCGAAATTTTCTTCTAAACACGTGTTAAATTCAAGGCGATGAAGCACTTGTCCCCAAGCCGCAAACTGTTTTTTTAGTGTCCGACTAAAGGCTGATTTTTGGCCGAAGCTGAAGCCGATTAATTGGCTATTGCCACAACCTTCGGCCCAAGCCAAAGTCGAAGGTTTAGTAAGAAATTCCATTCAAGCTTCACTTAAAGTGAAAAAATAACTGTTTGATAAGTGCTTTACGAATTTACAAAAACATTTTTTCGAAAGAAGTCGAAGCGTAATTCTGTAATTTTAAGCTTTAAAAATTTTACATCCCCAATTGGGTTGAAATCTTAGCACCACGCAGTCTTGTCTAGGGTTTTTGTAAAGTGCGAAGCCAGAAGCTCGCGAAAGATGTCCTGAATAAAGTGAGCCTTTGAGACCGAGAAGAGCAAAGGCAAAGGTGTCGAGCGAAGCAAGCCGGCGACCTCCGTTGCAATAAGAAAGGGCGAATAGGTAAAGCTGAATGAAGAGAACAAGGAGCAAGACTTCTGGCGTAGCCCGTTTTAAAAATTTGACAGCCTTGTGTCCTCCGCAAGTGACACTAGCAGAAGAATAGCAATTCCTACACGCGCGATTTTGTAGATTTTCCGTGCGAAGTACTGCCTTCTATTAAACACGGAATAAATACTCTATCAGGCCGAAAACCCGTGCGCGATTGGAGGCCTTTAATACAACACGGGTTTGGAAATGGAGTTAGCATAACAAACCCGTGCGCGTTTCGAGACAATACGTGTGTTTCCTAATGAACACGGAAACGAAAACACGCGTCGCGACTCGCGAGTCGTAGAGTGTGACTAAACTGCACAAACATTGAATACCCTTTTCCATTAAATGCACAATATCTGGCGAAATAATACCTACTTAAACGGATTAACAAAATGTCACGTGATCGGGTCAGGTTTGATCTGGAGCGAGGTGAAGCAGCTGTGGGACATGGGGCTGCGCGAGTACGTGCACGACATGTGGAACGTGATCGACTTCGTCACCAACTCGCTGTACGTGGCGACCGTCGCGCTGCGCATCGTGTCTCACTTTCAGGTACTTTTCCACTATGTTATCCGCCATTTTGATGGACCAACTGAGATTCTTTAAAAATGGTTGCTACAGTGTGACGATTGCGATCGCTTCTGATTGACCGAAACTCACTATTGGCTAAATTGCTCACACCTCTCTCTTTTGCCCCCACAGTAATATACGAAACGTAACTCTCTATATCTTTCTATCTTCTCTAACTTAAATCTCCCTCTCAACTTCCGTTCGCCTCGTCCGATCACACTTTTCGTAACGCATCCACCAGCTTACTCCCCAAGTCAAGCATGCGTAAAGTAAAGAAGTTTTACTTCAATAACAAATCCAAAAAAAATAACAAATAACAATGCACAATGAATGCAAGTCCTCAACACTGTGCCAAGACTCTGTAGATAGGTGTACGGTTGTAGGTTCGGCGGGAGATGACGCTGGGTCTGCAGTGGAACCAGCCGCGCGAGAAGTGGGACGCCTGGGACCCCATGCTGCTGTCGGAGGGGCTGTTCTCGGCCGCCAACATCTTCAGCAGCCTGAAGCTGGTGTACATCTTCAGCGTCAACCCGCACCTGGGCCCGCTGCAGGTCTCCCTCAGTCGGATGGTGCTAGACATTCTGAAGTTCTTCGTTTTGGACATTCTAGTCATATTTGCTTTCTCTTGTGGTGAGTTTACTTGATTATTTAGCTATTTTAAATACGTAATTTACTTTAGGTACTACTAATTACTAAAGTTAGTGTAACTTACTAACAACCATTATCTATGATAGTTAACTCTAACCTAAATCTAACCCCATCACCAGAATCTGATTTTGCATTTCTCACCTTTGAGCATATAACCATTTCTCACAGTAGGTAGTAATAATATTGTTACGGCCTTCAGTTGCACAGACGAAGGTTGAGCGAGCTAGGGCCCATCAGTAGCCCCCCCAACGGGCAACCAGGGTCGGGCCCAAAATGGCCTATGGAAAATTATAAGGGAAAGTTAGTCACTTACCTGGGGTTTCCGCGGTGGGTTCTTCGGAAGGTACCTAGAGGCGTAAGGGTAGTGTGATGTAAAGTGTTGTGAGAGAGGTGTGTTAAAGTGTATGCCTCTAATGCACCCAGCTTCGCCCAGTGTGCGGCCGCCCTTATGAAGTCCAATTTCGGGGTCTCTCAGCAACTCGCGTCCAGCACGAACAACCCTCTTCAAAGGAACCTCGTTAGACTAATTATTTAGGTGCAGTCCTTCACAATGAGAATATTATAGTCACTCAAGTCGCTCACACACGTCAGCTCAGCACATCGCGAGCGCAGCACGCCCTCCCAAACACAAATAACACTGTTTCAGCACTGAGTTCAAGTTCTCTTCAAGACACACAAACACAAACACGATGATAGTTCAACGGTTAACACGCCATGCCATCCAAAAAGGGGCGAATTCACTAATTAGCGCTGCAGTCCAAGATGGCGCTCGCCCGATAATGTTCAATGAAATTCGTCTTCAAAAAGCCACAAGCGACGACGTAAAACCAGTCCGACTCGGCTGGGGGCAATCGCTTCGGACAATTTTATAGCGCCAACTCCCAAGGGGCGCACGTATCCCGGACGTAACGAAAAAAAAGGTCTTTCCGGACCGCGCTCGACAGATTCCCAAATTCACCAATCAATTGCGTATTACTATTGCCTAGATTCAAAATGCGCACACGAGTAGTCAACGTGACCGTCCGGACGCGAGCTCGATTCGAATAGAATGGGCATCGACGGCGCGCGGGCGCGGGGGCGCCGGCGCGGGACGAGGTAGATCCAAACAAGTTCTGACGCGCGCGCAAAATGACCGTCACAGAATTGCGTAAACAAATATGAATGTCCAACCATAGCGTCTGACCACTTTTTCTTCACTTTTTAGCCCTAGGATGAAGTGAATGAGGATTATTTTAAGTCAATTTGTTTGCAGGCCTCAACCAGCTGTTATGGTACTATGCCGACATGGAGAAGAAGAAATGCCACATCGGCTCGTCGCTGACGCCTGCCAACGGGACGCTCCTCGATCCTGACGCTTGCGTCGTCTGGCGCCGGTTTGCGAAGTAACTACCTTTGAATCTTCATTATTTTTTCTAGCTTCTCCTAAAAATATATAGTTACCTATTTACTACAGATTCAAACAACATTCTGAAGATTTATTCGTGGCCCTAATTTTTCCAGTAAAAAAAGTGACAACCTGCGGAACGACTTCGCATAGTTATTATATCAGGCATAAATACTTAGCAAGATGCCAAAGAAATTCTTCAGATCGGTCAGTCGTCAGAACTAAAACGTTACGCTCTCCTCAGTTTGTTCGAAACAATGCAAACGCTGTTCTGGGCGGCGTTCGGGCTGGTGGACCTGGACTCCTTCGAGCTGGAGGGCATCAAGATCTTCACGCGCTTCTGGGGCATGCTGATGTTCGGCACGTACGCCGTCATCAACGTGATCGTGCTGCTCAACCTGCTCATCGCGATGATGAACCACTCCTATCAGCTCATATCTGTTAGTACGCCGGCCGTATCGCGCTGCGCCGTCGTCCCCTCGGTCGACCCAACTAATGCTACGCACGTGGCGCACACAGGAGCGCGCGGACGTGGAGTGGAAGTTCGCGCGCAGCAAGCTGTGGATCAGCTACTTCGAGGAGGGCGGGACGGCGCCGCCGCCCTTCAACGTGGTGCCGTCGCCCAAGTCGGCGCTGTACGCGTGGCACTGGCTGCAGCGGCGGCTGTGCGGCCGCACGCGCGCCAAGCGCGAGCACATGCGCACTATCCGGGTAACGCGGCCTCGGCCACTACACTTGTGTGCGTTCGCACTTCGCTCTCGGCCGTCCGGGCCCTGCGTGAGACATGGCGTTCAGTTTGTTTAGTTTTATACTGTAAAATAGCCATTCTCTTCCCAGAATCATATTTTATAGACCTCACAGGTAGTTAGACGATGGCATTATTTTAATTTGTACTATTTTCTCAATACATTTCTTTTTTCAGAGAAAAGCAAAACAGGCAAACGAACGAGACTTCAGGTATCAGGTGAGCCGATCGCCTCTTCCCCGCCAGCTGACACTCGCTCCTCTGGAATTGCGTTCTCGGCGGCAGCTCAGACGGTTCTGTCCCGCAGGCCATCATGCGCAACCTGGTGCGGCGCTACGTGACGGTGCAGCAGCGGCGCGCCGAGTGCGGCGGCGTCACCGAGGACGACGTCAACGAGATCAAGCAGGACGTGTCCGCCTTCCGCTGCGAGCTGGTGGAGATCCTGCGCAACTCCGGCATGAACACCTCCACGGCCAACGCTGGTGCGCCAGGTGACCGCCGCCACCTCGCCGCGAGCCCTTCCGCCGCCGCCGGCGAGCGCGTAGCGCGCCTGCTGCGGCGGAGTGGTTAGCCGTTAGTTGTAGACGACGACGAGACAGGTGCAGTTCCAGGCTCGCCTCGCGGCGCGCGGAAGGGTCGCGTCGATCTCGCTAGAGCTCCTCAATGTCACCTCGTAGAATCGTATAAAGAACAAGAGTCGAGCTAATGTTCAGTCGCCGCAGGCGGGGGCGGCGGCAAAAAGAATCGTCAAAAGGAGCGGCGCCTGATGAAGGGGTTCAACATCACGCCGGGCGGGTCGCTGCCGCCCGTCGACGAGTTCTTCGCGTCGCTGCACCACGAGCACGAGGCGCACGAGGCGCACGGCGCGCACCACGCCTCGCTGTCCGCGCTGCTGGGCTCGCGCCTGCGCGCCAGCCAGTCCAGCCTGTCGGACGGCGCGGGCGCGGCGCCGCGCCGCAAGCCGCCCGCGCACAAGCGCCGCTGGGGCACCATCATCGAGGCGGCGCGCGCGGCGCGCGTGTCGCGCCTCATCGGCCGCTCGCGCTCCGAGGACTCCGTGTGCGACCACGCGCGGCCCTCGCCGAGTGGCAGCGAGCGCTCGGAGTCGGGCAGCGACTCGCAGCGCAGCCCGGAGCGCGGCGCGCGCGGCGGCCCGCTGCACCCGCTCACCGCGCTGGCGGCGCTGAAGCGCAAGCGCAAGAAGTTCTCGGACTCGCGGCGCGCGGCGGAGGGCGCGCGGGCGGCGCGCGCGGCGGCGGGCGCGCCCGACGCGCTGCAGCGCGCCAGCTCCGTGCCGGCGCGCGCGCCCCCCGCGCCGCCGCCGCGCGCGCCGCGCCCGCCGCCCGCGCTGTCGCCCTCCACCACGGCCGAGAGCGTGGCCGGCAAGGGCGGCAGCCGGGAGCCGCTGCTGGCCAGCCTCGAGGATGACGCCCTTAAGGTACCTAAGCACTCTTTTTCGTCCGGTTATGATTTGCGATGAATATACGTAGAGGCAGTGTTAAACGCAGTGTTGGCAGACCCCCCACTAGGTAGACCGACGACATCAAACGAGTCGCAGGGAGCCGCTGGATTCTGATCTGATCTGTTCTGAGACCGAAGCCTGTGGAAGTCCATGCAGGAGACCTTTGTCCAGCACTGGACTTTTATAGGTTGATAAAGAAGAAGAAGAAGAGATACTTAAAGGTTATTTTGATTGGTTAGTTTGATTTGCCACACTGAATTCCAAATAAAAGCAAAATTATAAAAATATCCGTTCGCCCCCCGTGACTTCGGTTCAATAGCGTTGTTCGGTTCTATCCTCCACTATACTTCAATAGTGTTGTTGGGTCCTCTCCTCCACTATGCTTCAATAGTGTTGTTCGGTTCTATCCTCCACTGATACGGCCCTAAGTTGCCCCGGCAAGGGTTGAGCGAGCTAGGGCCCATCAGTAGCCCCCCAACGGGCAACCAGGGTCGGGCCCAAAATGGCCTATGGAAAATTATAAGGGAAAGTTAGTCACTTACCTGGGGTTTCCGCGGTGGGTTCTTCGGAAGGTACCTAGAGGCGTAAGGGTAGTGTAGAATTTTCTTCTTATTCACTGGTAATTCGATGTGTGGGACGTAAAAGGTAAAATTCAGTGAGTATTATTCGATAACTGTATTTTATGAATGATGAATTGATTTTACTAACGGACAATTTTCTATAAAGTTTTTGAAAGCTACAATGAATCATAGGTAATTCTAAACTAAAGTCACTTTGACAGCACCAGAACCACAGAAGCGCAACACCTCACAGTCCCGACCACAGACGACAAATGCAGGCATGCACTCGATGACTGGCCCAAACATGCCCCCACGCGTTGAAAGCCCGTCTTTCAACCGCTTTCAATCTGCTCCTCTTGCAGTGGACAAATTCGGCTAAACGAGCGTCGGACCACTCCGCTAGCTGTTTTGACATCGGCCACACGAGTAATGCCATCTAGACCCGGGTAAACAGCGACGATTCTTCCTAGTTTCCATTTCAGTGGCGGAAGCCCGTCTTCTTTGAGAACAACCAAGTCATTCACTGATAATTTGTTATTCCCGCGATTCCATTTGAGTCGTTGCTGTAGCTCACTGACATACTCTTTACTCCATCTGGTCCAGAAATGTTGACGTATTTGTTCGATGCGTTGAAATCTGTTCAAACGGTTCTCGGCGTGGCTGTCATAATTAGGTACAGGAAGAGCAGTGAGTGGTCGCCCGATGAGGAAGTGGCCTGGCGTCAGCGGCAGCAAATCGTTGGGATCAGACGATAGCGGTGTAAGGGGACGTGAATTTAAGAGTCCTTCTATTTGCACTAGCACTGTGTTTAGCTGCTCATACGTCAAATTACAATTTCCCATTACTCGCCGCAAGTGATATTTAACAGACTTTACGCCTGCTTCCCAAAGACCTCCAAAATGAGGTGAGTATGGAGGTATAAAGTGAAATGCAATTCCTTCATTGGCTACCGACGCAGATAACGAAGTGCAGCTGTCCTTCAAAAATTTGCCTATTTCGTTGTACGCGCCCACAAATGAAGTTCCATTATCAGAAAAGATATTCTTAGGCTTTCCTCTGCGTGAAATGAATCTGCGTAGCGCGCATAAATAGTTATCACTCGTTAAGTCACCTACCAGTTCTAAGTGGATTGCTTTAGTTGTAAAACAAACAAAAATCGCAATATAAACTTTAACGAGTCGACATCCCTGACGACTAGCACACGTGACCGGACCTGCATAATCTACCCCTACACACTCGAACGGATAGCCAGCCACCAGGACTCAACCGCGTTGATGGTAAATTTCCCATAAGAGGCGCAACTACCTTGCATGTCATGCGTTTGCACAAAATGCACTTATGATAACACGATCTAGCTAAATTACGCGCCCCAATTGGCCAATAAGTCTCACGGATGGACGCAAGAAGCAACTGCGGCCCTGCATGCATCAATCGTTTATGCTCGAAATCAAACAAAAGCTTTGTAAACCTATGAGTGGACTGTATTAAAATAGGATGTTTTTTATCATACGCGAATGAAGAGTTTTCTAAACGACCGCCTACTCGCATTATATTCTTGTCATCCATGAAAACATTAAACATTAAGAGCATACTTTTTGAGGGCAATTTTTGTTTTCGAACAAGCATATCATATTCAGGAAATGATTCCCTTTGAGATGTCCTAATCATCACCTGTAATGCATTCTGTAACTCATCTTTTGAAATGAAGTCAGTTTTTGGTAGCTGTTTTCTACATGCATTAATAAATCTCAACACGTACACTATACTATGCTTCAACCTGATAAAATTCGAGAACCGATCAAAATCAATAAACTTTTTATCATTTTTTACATCCACAGCAGAATACAATGATAGTTCAGATCGCACGTCCGGGAGTGATTCAACTGTTGTGTGGTTTGGAGGCCATTGTGACATATCCTGTTTTAAGAAACTGGGGCCTGACCACCACAATTCTAACGAGGGGATTAAGCTACTCTCCACTCCACGTGATACATGGTCTGCTGGGTTCTTGTCCGTTGGAACATGTCTCCAAGCACAATCCTGTGTTTTTTCCAAAATCTCGCCTACCCGATTACGAACGAAGGTAGTGAGTCTGTTGGGCATCATTCTAAGCCAGCCCAAAACAATTGTAGAGTCAGTCCAAAATGTTGAATGCCTTATTTTGACTCTAAGAGATGACTTAACTTTTTCATAAAGACGCACTCCCACCAAAGCTCCACAGAGTTCAAGTTGTGGTATTGTTTTCGGCTTTAAAGGAGCCACTTTACTCTTGGCTGCCAGAAGACGAACAAAGGTGTTATTATCCTCGTCAATACTTCTCACATATAAGCAAGCACCGTAAGCACCTTCAGAAGCGTCAGAGAATATATGTAGATCTACACTCATATCAGTACCACAAAGAACAAGACGAGGAATTCGTAAATTATTTATCGCTGGTAAGGTTCTAAGAATCTCACTCCAAGTCTTAGCAATATCCAAAGGCAACTCGTCATCCCAGGCTAACTTGTGTAACCACAGTTTTTGCAACAACATTTTCATAACAATGACACAAGGAGACAACAGTCCCAAAGGATCAAATACTTGAGCGATGACTGACAACAATCCTCTCTTTGTAAAAACATTTGACAGTGCAGCATCGATCGAAAACCGAAGTTCATCCGACCTAGCTTGCCAATCAACACCTAACGTCTTGCTTGGTTGAGAATCTCCTATGTTAAGATCAACTGGTGAATCACTGGTTTGAGACGACACAACACGAGGATCATTAGAATTCCATTTCCGTAAAGGCATTCCAGCTGAGAGTAGCTCTTCAGAAACCTTTTTCCGTATATCTATGCCTTACTCTACTGTGTCCGCACCAGTCAGGAGGTCATCAACATAGAAATCGTGGAATATAATCTCACCGATCTTAGCATCCTTGCATTCCAATGCAATTTGCTTAAGACATCGGGTTGCCAGAAATGGTGCACTAGCTGTGCCATATGTGACAGTGTTCAATTGGTATGCTTTAATAGGCTCTATAGGGTCCTTACGCCACAGAATCAATTGCAGGTTTCGATCCTCCGGGTGCACGACAATCTGTCTGTACATCTTCTCAACATCTGCTGCTAACACAATTTTGTGAGTACGGAATCTCAACAAAATTGACAGAAGATCATCTTGAACTGTCGGTCCCACCATTTGAAGGTCATTCAGGGTCACACCCGACGTCGTAACACTGCTGGCGTTAAAAACAACCCTTAGCTTTGTGGTGCTGCTAGCTTCACGCATTACACCATGGTGAGGTATGAAATTACCTGACTGAGCCTGGTTAAGGTCACATTCAGACATGTGGCCCAACGAAAGGTACTCAGACATGAAATCGATATAACGTTCCTTAAACAAAGGTTGGACTCCAAATTTCCGCTCAATGGCGAAAAGAGAACGCTTAGCACGCTCAAAAGAGCCACCGAGTAGGTCACGTGGTTTCTTTAATGGAATTCTGACGCAAAACCGACCGTCATCCAAACGTGACATATTCTTTACAAAGTGTTCCTCAGCCAATTTCTCTTCCGCAGAATATGATGACTGACAGCTGACTTCGTCAAGTTGCCAAAACCGACATAAGGCTGCATTAATGTCATCTTTGAAACTAGTCGAAACCTCGGAATCACCTGTCGATAAACAACAAATTTTATTGTATCGATTATTTGACTTGTGCCCATTTATTAGACGTCCACCAACTAACCAGCCTAATCTAGATTCCCAAAGAACTGGTTTATCAGAACCTTGCCTATAACTACTTGAACCTAACAAATCCCAAAAAATATCCGAACCTATGCACAGGTCCACCTTGGCAGGTATGTTGAACCGGGGATCTGCTAGTACAATACCACTTGGAATCTTCATATTAGAGATATCTATCTCACGACAAGGAATATTATCTGTAATAGCAGGCAGAATGTAGCAAACCAAATCAGCTGAAAAACTCTCATTAAGGGATTTGATGGATGCTCGACACAACTTAGATGACAATGAGAAAGAATTATTTATTCCAAATATAGGCTCCTTCACACTAATGAAAGGCAACTGGAGCGAATTGAACATGTCCTCTGTCATATAGTTCGTCGTACTCCCAGGGTCAAGCAGTACTCGTACCACACAATCACAACCACGGACATCATAAATCTTCACGAGTGCCGTTGACAAAAACACATCATTTCCATGTTTGAAGTCATCCCTTATGCTCTCTTCATGTGATGTAAGTAGTCATAATGTTGGATTCGACTGAACATTAGTATTAGACACAACTTCAGTTGGACCCCTATCATCTGACCTATGAGACTCACTTGGCGTCCCCTGAATTGCAGAAGTGCATAACATCACATGATGCCGACGCTTGCACTTATTGCAGCGGCTATAGCACCGATTTGACCGGTGCCCCCGTCGGAAACAACAGAAGCAAACTCTCAACTGTGGCAGTATCTTCCACCGCTCCTGCTGACTCATCGCACGGAACTGTTGGCACTCCGGCAGAAAATGATCACCACTACATTTAGGACATGACTTCGACTTTGACTGAACATTGTAATCTGACTTCGGTTCAACATTAGATACTAAACCTTTATGTTTTGGAACACTGGACTTGACCTTATTCACCTGTACTTGACTGTACTTCACCCGGGATGTCTCAATAGTGTAAAGTAAATCAGCACGGTTCCGCAAAAATTCCAATAATGCATTTAATGTAATAGGAGTATCCTTATCTACCCTACCCTTATACTCTTCCCACTCACAGAACGTTTTTGCATCCAGTTTTTTACTTAGAGTGTGAATAAGTAGTGTATCCCAATGAAGGGTTGGCTCACCTAAAGATTCTAATGCCCTAATATTCTTATTCACCCCGTCTATCATCCGCTTCAAGTTATCCGAGGATTCATGATTGATTGACTCAATATCTAACAGAGCGGTGACATGATTTTGTATGAGCAAGCGCTTATTATCAAATCGTTCGCAAAGTAAGCTCCACGCAACCGAGTAATTTAACGCACTTAATTCAATTGCTTGGATAACGATAGCCGCAGTACCTTCTAGAGATGCCCTGAGATAATGGAATTTATTTATATCACTAATATCCTCGTTCGAGTGTACAAGGCTAGAGAATGTGTCACGAAATTCTAACCAATTATTTAAGGACCCACTAAACTTTGGCAGTGCGATGGTAGGTAACTTAACTAACTGGCTTCCACGTTTCGACGAGCCTTTCTCGCTACATAAACCCTCGTCAGCCTTTTCAGAATTCTGAGCGATAATATCTTGAGCTCTCGCAAGTACTTTAAAATAAGTCGACTCAAATTCATTTCTCTCAGGTAAAGCCATATTAACATCATCAACCAGACATTCTATCTTTAATTGCACCTCATCAAATTGTTGGTAAATGTGATCTAACTTACTGGTACGCAGCTGCAGTTCGGTTACCTGCACCGGGCTCAATGAGTCTCCTACACTGTTGAGGTACTTGGAGAACGCTGTCAAGCGTCCCTTGAAGCTGGCACGGGTTTTAATAAGCTCCTTTTCAGTTTTCTCACTCATTTTAACGTTCTATGGGAAGCAGGGTCGGCCTGGAATTGATACAGTACAAAGGTTTAATTCTCCTAATACAATACAATATGTCAATCCCTAAGAGTCAAGTCACTATTAAATACTATTATGATACTCCTTGCAATAACTAGAAACAATTAAATTACATAAAAACCAATGAAAATAAAGTCAAAAACATGTCAAGTATATAAAAAAATTCAATAAATAATTCAAAATTCAACAAATAATTCAATAGGTACATTCAGTTACAATTCAAAAATTCAAATTTGACAAGTCATTAACCTACAATGCTAATGTGTCTAATTACCAATAATTAATTAATTTTAGTGATTAAATGTTCATAATATTATTAGATGTCATTGAATTACTATAGAAAAATGTCTAGAAAATCGTCAATTAATACTCAAAATACATTTACCCTTTAACCAAACACCTTACAAGAATTTCACTGCCAACTTCAGTAACTGTTCAAAACCCTTTAAAATACATTGAAATAACCTATGAACAATACCTAATTTCTATCAAATAAAGAGTAATGGGTGAAAATTAGTGAGTAATTGAAACATACAGTGCTTTGGTTCTTTGAATCGTTACCATCCCTCGATACATCGATGTTCGCCGCTGGTTCCTTTTAATTCCTTTTTATTCTTGATCCGGCTCGAAGGACCATGTAGAATTTTCTTCTTATTCACTGGTAATTCGATGTGTGGGACGTAAAAGGTAAAATTCAGTGAGTATTATTCGATAACTGTATTTTATGAATGATGAATTGATTTTACTAACGGACAATTTTCTATAAAGTTTTTGAAAGCTACAATGAATCATAGGTAATTCTAAACTAAAGTCACTTTGACAGCACCAGAACCACAGAAGCGCAACACCTCACAGTCCCGACCACAGACGACAAATGCAGGCATGCACTCGATGACTGGCCCAAACAGGTAGTGTGATGTAAAGTGTTGTGAGAGAGGTGTGTTAAAGTGTATGCCTCTAATGCACCCAGCTTCGCCCAGTGTGCGGCCGCCTTTATGAAGTCCAATTTCGGGGTCTCTCAGCAACTCGCGTCCAGCACGAACAACCCTCTTCAAAGGAACCTCGTTAGACTAATTATTTCGGTGCAGTCCTTCACAATGAGAATATTATAGTCACTCAAGTCGATCACACACGTCAGCTCAGCACATCGCGAGCGGAGCACGCCCTCCCAAACACAAATAACACTGTTTCAGCACTGAGTTCAAGTTCTCTTCAAGACACACAAACACAAACGCGATGGTAGTTCAACGGTTAACACGCCATGCCATCCAAAAAGGGGGCGGATTCACTAATTTGCGCTGCAGTCCAAGATGGCGCTCGCCCGATAATGTTCAATGAAATTCGTCTTCAAAAAGCCACACGCGACGACGTAAAAACAGTCCGACTCGGCCGGGGGCAATCGCTTCGGACAATTCTATAGCGCCAACTCCCAAGGGGCACACGTATCCCGTACGCAACAAACAAAAGGTCTTTCCGGACCGCGCTCGAAAGATTCCCAAATTCACCAATAAATTGCGTATTCGACCGAGCGAAGCGAAGGTCTTTGAGTTAACTAGGGCGATTTGCACTTGTCCGTCCGTCCGTCCGTCCGTCCGTCCGTCTGTCAGAGCCTTATAACTTTTGAATTACTGAACGTAATTACTTCAAATTTAGATATAATATGTAAACCGATGGCCTCCAGCCGAAAATGGCTTAAAAAGTTATAAAAATCTTTATTTCAGGGGGGCTCTCATAGAAGCGAATGCGAAGTAAAAAAAAAAATCGCGTTACATAAAATTGTTACGTATCATTTTAAAGATAATTTTGAACTGAGTACAAAAATATTTTTTTTTTAATTTTTCCCTTAAAATTGACGAAATGGGGGGCTTTCAAAGTGGCGATTTTATACGCTCGCTTGAAGACGCTCTCTAGAAAAATCCGCTATGGATTTTCAAACTGATTTTATGTTTTTAGGTCACTTATATCCTGTACTTGAACAACAAATACTAAAATTATATGAATATTATAAAGAAACGAGATTATTTAATTTTTAATGGGCGTCAGTAATTCATATAGCATCAACATAGCTTCACAATAATGCTAATAGATGGCGCAGTCAGTAACTATTCCCATGGAACTACGAGTTAAATTCAATGTTTGATAAATAATTCAATGTTTTCACTAACGTTCCCTAACCTTTACGGGCTACCTATAAGTTAGGTGATTGATGTTTTCTGTCAACTTATTTATCACGATCCTGTACGGGACACCTAAAAGGATATTGGGACGGATGTTAGGACTTAGGATTGTATTTAGGAGCTACCTACGTTAAGAGACTCCTACTTAGGGGATGATTTAGGTATGTTTGGTGAAAACGGGCATAATAATAATGTCAGTTTTGGTTATCATGTATCGATTGAATGAATAATCATGGGATACCGTTACCGCGAGGTCTCAGTTCGGGGCGAACCACTAGTACTATTATCACGCGTTCGATGGCAGAAGAACAGTCCGGCGGCGCGCCGAGTGACTCGATTGGAATGGAAATGTCGGTGTCGGCGGCGCGGCGCGGGCGCGCGGGCAAGGTATCCGATTGCATTCCACAAAATGTGGAAATGACCGCCAGGAGGGTTCTGATTGGCGGACGTCGGCGCGCACGAGCGAGGGTCTCGCCGACGACGCTCCGATCGTATTAAAAACAGTTCTGAATGCACGCGCAAAATGACCGTCAGATTTCATGGCGCGAACATCCACTATACTGCAATAGTGTTGTTGGGTCCTCTCCTCCATTATGCTTCAATAGTGTTGTTCGGTTCTATCCTCCACTATACTTCAATAGTGTTGTTGGGTCCCTTCCTCCACTATGCTTCAATATCAATAGTGTTGTTGGGTTCTCTCCTCCACTATGCTTCAATAGTGTTGTTGGGTCCCCTCCTCCACTATGCTTCAATAGTGTTGTTGGGTCCTCTCGTCCACTATGCTTCAACTAAAAGCGTTAGTTCATCTTCAATCCTATATATCCTATATATTTAAAAAAATCCCGCGAAGTCAAAAAAAATCAGGAGTATAAGTTATTCTACTCTCCAAGTCTTCTGCAATTCCCAGGTGAAAAATCACGTCACGGCCAATCCGTTGCTCCGTTGCTGCGGGATTGAAGGACAAACCAAAAAACGAACACATTTTTACCTCCTCATCTAAAGTAGGTACATAACTAAATAGAAAGTATTTTTCTGATAAAGTATCTACTGACCAGGTACTGATTTTATTAGAAATATATTTACCGACTTTATTCTGACATGAGGACGGATTCCGTTAAAAACTAGAAGCAGTGAGCAGTCTAGATATTGGTTTTGCGTGGAAAAGTTGGGTAGAATAATATGGGAGGTTCCAAATTGGAAAATTTTCTATGACCTATAAATATTTGTGATTCTATCTATAATTTTTTCAATTCTACACAATCAATCAATCGATATCCCTGGTACTATTGGCACATTGGCACAGACTATACTCGTGTGTTATGGCAGGAGGCGTGCGGACACTGCGGGTACGAAGGCACCCCCGAGGCCGAGGCGCGCGGCGCGCGGGAGGCGGGCGCGGGCGAGACGCGCGAGACGCGCGAGACGCGCGAGGCGCGCGAGGCGGACGAGGAGGGCACGTGCTCGCGCTGCGCGGCGCTGGCGCGGCTGGCGGGCGTCACGCCGCTGGCCGGCCACGCGCCGCACCACTCCGCGGGCTGGCTCTAGCGCCGCGCGACGCGTGCGGTGACCATTAACTGATTAGAGTTTAGTCTAGTAAACCTAGATATTTCCTATAATAATAAAGTAAGTAGCTAAGTATATTAAATAAATGGACATACATATTCATCGAACACCAACTAGTTAAGTAGATGCAACTATTTAGTCATACGTCAATGTTACTTAGGGCATTATAATGTACCTACTTAGATACTAAATATCTAAAATATAATAGAATCATTGAATTATGTATTATATTTAGATAGGTACATAGAATAGATCTACAAATAATGTGTTCCAGAATGTTTTCCAGATATAAGTTGTTCGATCGCACACGAATTAGCATAATTTAAATGAAAGACGGAGAGCCCGCGATCGACAACTGCTACTTTACAGCAGCGTAGCGCTATGTGGCTATAGCATCCAATACCTATTAGGGTTCATCATTGTATTGAGAGGGGCATTGGAAACAGCAGACAACATAAGATACTGAGCGCAGGTACTCCTCTGAGAGAAGGGTTATGCAATTAAATATCACACGCTTCAACGGTGACGGAAAACATCGTGAGGAAACCTGCACACTTGAGAGTTCTCAATAATGTTCTCGAAGGTGTGTGAAGTTTGCCGATACCATTGGGCTAGCGTGGTGAAATATGACCTGTAACCATAGAAATCTCAATAACAAGCCACCTATAACCCTTCTCTGAAGTTTCACCCTAGTAACAATTTGCGTTGGCTGTTAGTTGGGCCTTTGTCCCTAGTTTGGTTGGCCAACAGTAAGACTTGTTAATCCTAAAAATAGTTTTAACAAGTTTTAATTTTAGGGATCGTTTTTTTTGAGTGCTGCCGGTTCTCAGTAGATTCTGCTTTCCATACCGGTAGTTAAGTAGTACCAAATGTGGTATTTGGTACTGGTAACAGCCAGCATAAATAATAATTAATAAAAAATAATTATACTTCTCATCTACTTTTTTTCTTCTACTTGGTCCTCTGGAGTCTGGATGTCATTGAAAACGACGACGTTGACTTCCTAAGAACGCATCAAAAATGTTTAACTGTAAAAGCGGAATTTATGTGTATTCGGATAGCGGGATTAGTGAGAAAACTATTATTTTTGTCATTATTGTTTGTGTACAGCTAACGCAGGTCTGTCAACCGTGGGCTCTCGGTCCTCTAGGGTAAGGTCGAACAAGAAGAAACAGGGATTTTATGTGAAACATGTTGTCCAATTTACCGATTATCTATACTTATAGCCGCTCCCAAGTCCTCGTTTTAGACAGATCTGTGCACGATCATTTATAAATTATAGGTTTTAGAGTAAACGTAAAGCTTCTACGTAAGTCAGTCTCTCGATTTATCGATCCAGGGACTGAACACTGAACATATTGCAGCAGTGGCACGCGGCGGCGCGTGCTGATAGGTAGGTATACCTACTTCAGCATTCAGCAACGATACTTTACCGGGCATAGGTATAAGTATTCGTTCGTCAACATTCTAGCAAGGAAGTATAGCTTGTTTGTCACCATCAGGGCTATCAAAAAACATTCGTAAATATGTCAATACTCTTTCCATAGGTATAACTTAACACGCGTCAATTTTCTGTCGTGTTGCTTCCATCGCCCGTCGCGTAGGATTAAACGATTCGGGCGTAGCTTCAACGCCGCCTGCACGGACTAAATAGGAAACAGCATATTTTATTAGAAGCTAGGTAGAAATTTATTATCCGAAAATATTTGATTACCCACAACCGATGTGGAAAAGTTTCTGTTATCTGTATTCAACTATTCACTAGGGCCTAGGCTATAGCCAGATATGGCAGATATCTAAATGAATGGTGCGATTACGGGACTTATCGTAAGCAATAATCTATCAAGTAGTTTCATCAATGAAATGAATGAATACCTACATAGCTAGTATGTATAGCTCTACCCGATAAGAAGAGATTCCTTCATTTGAGCTCCTCCAGTATAAAGTTATAGGTAAGCCTTGGTCAAACACAAAGTTGTAGCTCCTCGTAAGAGCCGTCTTGCGTTTGACTAAGGCTTTATGGTCAACTAATGCCGAGAGCTTTGCATTGCTGAGATAATAAGTTTAATATTGCATTTAGGATCGTTTTTCACCTCATAGATCAAGTCAGATGTTTCACGAGAAATTGTGGCAGTTCGTCCAACTCATTAACATAGTATTACTTAGGGAGCGGCGACTGGCTACATTTAGCGGTAGCGATCGCCGTTTTTACGACTGCATCGCGTTTTCGCGACTCAAAAGCGTTCGATACGATGTTAAAAGTAGCGAAGATTAGCGTTCAAAAATCGACTCGATCGCTGCGTCTGGCGTTTGTTGTGTGCCGACGCGACGTTAGCCTTCGGACTTCGGACGCGGAATCGAGCTTCCAAACAGCGACTAAAAACCATAAAAACGCCGATCGCTGCCGCTAAAAGTAGCCAGTCTGCGCTCTCCCTACACGGGTTAACTCGGTCAGCCCGCGAACCCGTAGCAGCTACGGGCCTACGGGTTCATAATATGCTACGGCGTAGCACTTATGCAACATAAAATGTTATTTTTAGTTCTTGCGTCAATTAAATAGGTATGTTGCGTGTATTTTGCCAATAATATGGGAGGTAGAGCGTTGCCATTGCACGTAAAAAGGTTATAATACCAGAGCGGACCCTTAGGGGCCTAAGGCGTACCCTCACTATCTGGGTGCCTGGAGAACCAACACCTCTTTGATTTTCCGGGATAAAAAGTAGCATAATTCACTCTCCAGGTCCTCAACTATATCCATGCAAACAATCGTCGTCGCCATAAGTTGTTGCGACGTGATTGAAGGACAAACCAACAAATCAACACACTATTACATTTATAATATTAGTAAGAATTAAGATTCTAAAATCTCCTCTCATTGTTCACTTCTCTCGCCGATTTCAGTTAATTAAGGACATGTTTATGGAATACGGAATACCTACTGCGCACAATGGTAGAGGTCATTTTCATTATAAGTAATTATATTATTGACGTGTATCGATTATTTATCGAGTTGGAGTTATCGAGTTACGAGTAGTTTCACCGGAGGCCTTCACGCGTTTAGTTGTTTGCGGCGCGAACGCCACATAATCGATTTATATTATATTTTGTAAAGAGTTGTTGTTTATTTATACATAATATATTTGTATATAACGGTGCGAAGTTTATAATAAAATAAGCACTATACATGCTGTAGTTTTATTTTACCCCAAATCATATCAAATGACAAATCACAAATGCGCAGAAGCGTGCGCATTTCTCTACCTAAATACCTACCGACAGAGTGCTCGTAGTGTCAAGGTACCTATACATGCTGCTGTTGTATTGTCTATAATGATTGTACAATGTAACTTTTTTTAAACAAGTGTACTTAACTTATAAAAAATATTTTTAAAAACAAGCTTGTAGTAGCTGGCTACAACCATCAGACCCTGGATATCATCTAGGACCAGAGTACTTGTCAAGACGAATCAAACGAGACCAAACTCGATGAACGTCGTTTTATTACAGAGTTTCGATAGCCACCTTGCTTCTCCATTATCAGATCAGCTCCATGTCACAATAATATTGCATTATCATCCGATATAAGTACATAGAAAATTTCAGCACAATCGGAAATCCGGAAGTGGTTCAAATTTATCCTGCAAGATTTGACCTAAACATACATATCTACGAGCAGGGGATCCAAAACCGAAAGTATTTCAGAAAACCGGGTTTTCGGTTTTGATTTAGTGGCAAAACCGGTTTTTCGGTTATTTCGGTTTTCGTTTTTAAAAAAAATCTAGTTTAAAAAAATTCTTTTATAATTCAGTAATTTTTGTCTTAATGTAAATAATAATAATAAAATTGAGTTACAATTACTAAAATACTTGCTTGGATAAAATTGATGACCTATAAAATAATATAAAATAAAACACTCCTTTTTCTGAAAACTAACAAAAATTTTGCCTGAGTGGAGGCTTTGGCCGTGGTTACCAGACAAACCAGACAAAGACGTGTCGCCAAGCGATTTAGCGTTCCGGTACGCGAGAGAAAAAATAGATCCTTGATATAAAAAGCTAGATGTTTAATGATTGAGGCCAATGCACCTAAAAAGCTTTGGGCGCTAAAACCGGTAACTACCTTGTAAATCGTAGCCCGTCGAAAGCACTGAATGGCGATTTACCGTTCAAGAAATGGGTTGTTCGAACGCCATGTGGGCATCATCTTTAGGCACGTATATGGCAGGAAGACCTTTGTTTTGAACAAGAAAAAACGAGGGAAATTAACCAAGAACGCTAAAGAAGGCTATTCATGGGTTACTCGATGACCTCAAAGGCATACAGAGTACATACCAGAATATGATAATGTAGTGATAAGCAGGGATATCAAGGTTATACACAAAATATAATTCGAAGTAGAAGATCCGCAAAAAGGAAATAAAGTTAAAATCAAAGATGTTATAAAAACGGCACAAGCAATTGAAGTTGAAATAACAAAATAATAAAAATAAAAACACTTTGCAGAATCAAAACTATCAAGAAGAAGACTTTTCTTCAGAAGACGAAATAGAGTCTTATGATGATGCATCAGAAATTATAGAAATACCTGAAAATGGGAGGCCACAAAGAGAGAGGCCCTCCAGCATGGACCAGAGATTTCATACTTGATGAGACTGAAGAAAGTCATAACATTCTCTCAGAAATATGTTACAGCTGATATCTTAGGGAGGGAGGCAAGAGCACAAAAAGCTCAACACAGAAAAGGCATAGGACTCAATATGCCAGAAACTCCATGTCTATACTTACTAGAGAAAAGAGGAGTTATAAGTAATCATATTAAATGATAATCAAGCTGCCCTCAAACTAAGCCAAAATGAAATGGTGACTTCAAAGTCAAAACATAATGACCTAAAAATGCACTTCATTCGAAATTTTACACAAGAAGGTGTAATTGAGATCAAGTATCTGCAAACTGAAAACATGGAGGCAGATCTACTGACCTTAGCAGCTTTGGCTGGCCCGCGGCTGTTAAAATTGCGGAGCAGCTTAGGACTCTCCTGATGACCGCGACATCGCAGTGAAGAGGAGATGTGAGTGCTGGCTGGTGCCAATATCATAGAGGTCGGCACTGCTAGATAACGTTAAGCCGTCGCGCGTCGTCGGTCTCGGTTATTATCACTAGATGATAATAATAGTCATTAAAGCCCGCCAACCCGCATTGGAGCAGAGTGGTGGCCGGTGGGTCTGAGCTCCGTCTGACCGTCTCTCCTATGAGATTGGAGGAGTGTACGGTGTGCCCAGCAGTGGGACGTTAATGGGCTGTAAACTGCGTAAATTGTAATGATGATGTGATGAGTTTTGTATATCATGATTTAGCTTAAGCGAGCGCAATACGTAACGCAATCTATGATATAAAATCGAAATAAATCGAAAAAATTGAAAAACCCGGTTTTGCCAAATTTTAAAACCGGTTTTGAAAAATGGCGAAAAACCCGGTTTAGCCGGTTTTTTCGATTTCGGTGAAACCGGTTTTGGAACCCCTATCTACGAGTACATTGAAAGTTAAATAAAAGCTTGTAAAAAGAATATCAGCCAAGCTGAAGTTGACTAATTTCCTCCTTAGGAGCGGGTACGACAACAGTGCAACGGGTGGGGTTCGCACCTGCGGCCTTTCAGTTTCAGTCCACACCTTTAACCGTTGGGCTACAGAGGCTTTCTAACTCCTAGCGCAATCATCTCTGATTACGATTAGCCAACAATCTCTCGCTGTTGGCTAACATCAAAAATGCATTATTGTAGCAAGAATTCTACATACATGATCATCGCAACTGAGCTGTAGCAATAGCCATCCATACACGGACAGATTTACCAGAGATTCACCCGATCTCTTGCCTGCTCTTCTCAGCAGCATCCACTTTCCCGCGGTGGTAGAATCATGACGTGTCATAAGAGCTACAGGTTAGCCAACGTGAAATACATAAATAAATTTGAATTAACCACACACGATCTCGATCACGATCAATAGTGTTCTGTGATCAGTAGCAATCACGAGTTTAATGTAATCGGTTGTCTCGCTGTTCTCTTTCAAAGCAAAATAAATACTAGTGGTTCGCCCCGAACTGAGACCTCGCGGTAACGGTATCCCATGATTATTCATTCAATCGATACATGATAACCAAAACTGACATTATTATCATGCCCGTTTTCACCAAACATACCTAAATCATCCCCTAAGTAGGAGTCTCTTAACGTAGGTAGCTCCTAAATACAATCCTAAGTCCTAACATCCGTCCCAATATCCTTTTAGGTGTCCCGTACAGGATCGTGATAAATAAGTTGACAGAAAACATCAATCACCTAACTTATAGGTAGCCCGTAAAGGTTAGGGAACGTTAGTGAAAACATTGAATTATTATGTAGGTACTAACGAGTGAAACCGGGTTACGGGCATCTGTACAAATCGTCATCTATCGACGCGAATAGAAAATATACAATATTTAACTAAAATTTAACTAAAAAATAATTTTAATTGAATAATATGGTACAAAAAAAATTACAATACAATTATTGTATTATAATAAGTAACTAAATAATAATGGTCGACGCAAAACTGTTTTTGGGATAGGTCGTAGTCGTAACTCGTAGTTCCATGGGAATAGTTACTGACTGCGCCATCTATTAGCATTATTGTGAAGCTATGTTGATGCTATATGAATTACTGATGCCCATTAAAAATTAAATAATCTCGTTTCTTTATAATATTCATATAATTTTAGTATTTGTTGTTCAAGTACAGGATATAAGTGACCTAAAAAAATAAAATCAGTTTGAAAATCCATAGCGGATTTTCCTAGAGAGCGTCTTCAAACGAGCGTATAAAATCGCCACTTTGAAAGCCCCCCATTTCGTCAATTTTAAGGGGAAAAAAAAAAATATTTTTGTACTCAGTTCAAAATTATCTTTAAAATGATACGTAACAATTTTATGTAACGCGATATTTTTTTTTTTACTTCGCATTCGCTTCTATGAGAGCCCCCCTGAAATAAAGATTTTTATAACTTTTTAAGCCATTTTCGGCTGGAGGCCATCGGTTTACATATTATATCTAAATTTGAAGTAATTACGTTCAGTAATTAAAAATTTATAAGGCTCTGACAGACGGACAGACGGACGGACGGACGGACGGACGGACGGACGGACGGACGGACAAGTGCAAATCGCTCTAGTTAACTCAGAGACCTCGCTTCGCTCGGTCAATTATGGTGATTATAATATGTGGGTCTGCCGTCTGGCGACACACACACACACACACACACATAGACATACAGTTGATGCTCGGATTCGCCCGCCTCGTGCCTGATCGGTAAGGGTTGAGCACGGGCAAGCATAGACAGCTAAGTCCCCTTTTAATATTTTATTTAACATATTGCACCAATTGTGCACATGTAATCTTATAACATGTTTTAAAAATATATTTTTTAATAATTCTGTATGTGTGGAACAACACCCCAACCAGAAAAACCTCAAAGAATGTTTAATGCAACCTATTTTATATTTCTACTTGTTATTTTTTTTATGCCCATTCTCATTTAAATAATTATGTATACAATATACATATATGTACTCGCATCCCTGTACAGAATTACAAAATGTTCGCTAGGATATGCTAAATTATCAATTTTTAACATTTTATATTCTCAGTTCTTTAAGAGTCTAATAAACAATTTAGATAGTAAAGTAAGATTACAATTTACTGAAAATAATTTAAAACGTAAACTAAAATCATATTTTTTGGATAAGTTGGTTTGTTAATGTTATTATAGGTATTTGTGTTTCAGAATCTGCTTATAGCTCACAATTTAAACCTAAGTGGTTTTCGTGTGCTAATAAGAACATTTTTGTATATTCCTCTTATTTGACAATAAAAAAAAGTATGAATATATATTTTCATCCATAGAGCTGCTTGTGTAAGTTTATAAGCAACCTTTAGACTAGATTTTTTTGTCATTTTACGACATATGAAGCCAGCAGTATATGCTGAGCATTTCACTTTAATTTTCTCTAATATAATTTGATCTCTCGATATAGACTCACTTGAACTACTTGGACAATCTCGTTCTTTTTCCTGTGAAGTGGATGGGATTTGATTACAATCATTAACATTTTTTTCATTATCATCTAATTCATCTTGAAATAAAAAAATTCCATCTAATAATGTATCACCATTATCCACTTCACAGTTTGCGAATTTTGAATGAGGGCACAAAAAAATTTGATAAAATTAATGACTTAAATGAATGAAGAAATGTGTTGATATGTGGATTAATATTCAATAATTTAGAGCCCTTATCCTTCCAAAAAAAAATTCTAATCGGTCATGATTAATAAATCTTGGATAAAAATACTCTATGCTGTACTTTTTTAATAATAATTTGGATATCCTTATGAATCTCTAAGGTTGTGATCCAACATGAAACATGCACAAGTCGAGGTTTTCCTGATTGTATAGCAAGTTTGCTAGTACTGTCTTCAAATTTTAAATCTTTTAATTTTGTATAGCTTCAGTCCAAAATGTTTTGTGTGGGGAATTAATTTTAACTGCTTTCCGCAGTTTTCCTTTGGCTGCACCACCTTGATATCAATTGACACTGTCAATAGTTGCCGTTGTCTCCATAGTACTTGTCTTTCCAGTGTGAAAGTTATCTGAAAAATTAAAAATATACATAGGTAAGTATAGTATGTAGGTCGATGGTACATGTAAATTTTTATTATTAGAACGTAATTTTTAACGAGTGTGTTGCCCTAGGTACCTTCCCAAATCTAATGAAACATGGTAAACTTATTCCTTTATTCAAATCAGGCAGTAAAACCGACCTTAATAATTACAGACCTGTTTCAATCTTGCCGACTCTAAGCAAAATTTTTGAAAAAATTATTCTTAATCAACTAGTAAATCATTTTAATGTAAATAATTTGCTACATCCTGAACAGTACGGCTTCACGAAGGGTCGAAGCACCACTGACGCAGGTGCTAAGCTACTTCAACATATTTACGATGCCTGGAAGCGTTCACAGAATGCCATTGGGGTATTTTGTGACTTATCTAAGGCCTTTGATTGCGTTGATCACCAAACTCTTTTACTTAAACTTAGACATTATGGCATCAGAGACGTTGCACTTGATCTCATTGCCTCTTACCTTAATGATCGAACTCAAAGTGTATGCGTAGGTGACGTGAAATCGCGGGGTTCATCTGCTCTGTTGGGTGTCCCACAGGGCTCTATCTTGGGTCCTTTTCTATTTTTGGTATATATTAATGACCTACCATATCATGTACGCGATGCTTGCAATATTGTATTGTTTGCAGATGATACATCTCTAATATTTAAAACAGATAGAAACAAAGTAAATTTTGACGATGTAAACAGTACGTTATCTCAAATATCGCGTTGGTTTACTGTTAATAATTTGCTCCTGAACGCCAAAAAAACTAAGTGTTTAGAATTTATTGTACCTAATGTAAAGAAAATTGATAAATCAATAAAATTAAACGGAGATAACCTTAAAATTGAGAACTCCACTGTTTTTCTGGGGGTGACCTTGGATAGTAAGCTTCAGTGGGACGCTCACATTGAGACATTAGCGGGTAAACTCAGCTCAGCTGCCTATGCTGTCAGAAAAATCAGACAGTTTACCGATGTGGAAACGGCTAGGCTTCTCTACTTCGCCTACTTCCATAGTGTAATGTCCTATGGAATCTTATTGTGGGGCGGAGCAGCTAATATTGAAACTATTTTTATATTGCAGAAAAGAGCCGTTCGATCTATCTATAAACTCGGTTCGCGCGTATCTCTTCGTGAAAAGTTTAAAGAGATTGGGATACTTACAGTAGCTTCACAGTACATTTATAATAATATAGTCTTTGTGAGACAAAATATTCATCTGTATAAACAAAGGGGTGATGCACACAATCGTCTTATTAGAAATCGTCATAAACTAGAAATACCATCATGTCGCCTGCGTAAAGTGCAAAAATCCTTTGTGGGGTTGAGCGTACGCTTATATAATCTGATTCCGAAGGAATTGCTAGATTTGCCACTGCACAAATTTAAAGAATGCGTAAAAACTCACTTACTGAGTCGCGGTTATTACAAAGTTAATGACTTTCTTAATGATAAAGTTGCATGGGATCTTGAAAAGAGTATTTGAATAGTAATAGTACTGTATTAGATTAGATAAATTCGATGTCTTGACATGGGTAGTCGAGTATGTCACACTCTCTTTAACGTTTCTGTAGGTGGTTTCGTGTAGTGCGGGTTGTTACGTTCCCTCAAATATGGTTGAGCGAAGCAATGGCTGGATCATGCGTCATGCTCGTGAACGGGTGCCACCGTCGGAAGCGGGGCTGCTGGTCTGCCAGTCTTGACATGTATTGAATATTGTACTTATGTATTTTTGGAGTTGTTCTATAAATATTATATCATCGCATTGTTGGAAATATTCTATTCTAACAAGTTGCATGGGGTAAATCGGCATGGCATCCAGCTGCCCACAAGATATTATAAAAAGTTATTAAAATGTAAATACCATAGACGAAAGATATTTACTAGTAAATACATATTACACTAGCGGCACGCTATGATGGCCGGTTTGACACATTACAATAGTGATGTGGAATGTCAATTTATTCTCGAACAAAAAACAATTAAGTTTTGTTTTTGTACCTGATTAAATAGGTTTAATAAAACAAAAATGTATATGTTTATTTAATTTATTTGAACGAACTGAATATTTGAATGAAAATGAATATACATACTTTATATGCACACAAGAAACATATGAATACAAAAGATACCAAAAAAGGTGCCACAAAAGGCCATAATTAATCAGATTCGTCCATACTACTATTTTCACTGTCGTCACTGCTATCATCACCTACATTAATAATTATATGTTCGTTTTCTATAATATTATCTATTTTCACATCTCTTTCATAATCTTCCCTTATTAATTTAACAGTTCTATTCACAACCTTTTCCCAGTCTCCTTTAGTCACATGTTCACAAGCTTCTTCTAATAATTTTAGCATTTTTTTTGTGGTAAATGGGGGTTCTGTATTGTGTCTTGCAGCATATCCCTTAATTTGAGCCCACACCAACTTAATCGCATTATACTCACAATGGTAAGGCGGTAACCGTATAACTCTGTGCCCATGTTCTAATGCTATTTCGTCAATGACGTATCGGATCTTGGTTGGTTTGTTTTCTTTTAAAAGACGTACTAATTCCGCTTTTAACATATTCATGTTTGCATCTACGCCATTTTTACGAAGCCATGCGACGATATCAGCTTTCTTTTGGGATTGGGCAGGTGGCTTGTCAATTTGCATCGAGTGGTATGGGGCGTTGTCCATAATTATAATAGATGGTTCAGGGAGGCTACACAACATTGAGGTAAACCATTCAGTAAACTTTTCTCCATTCATGTCTTCATGATAGTCTCCAGTGGTTTTTGACGCAAAAGCCATGAGAGAACCTTCGACAAACCCGTTGATGGTTCCGGCGTGACAAATTATAAGTCGCGATCCTTTTCCTACAGGAACTTTGGAAGTAGATGCTGCTGTGTCATCGTTCCAAGAACGGCCTACAGTATGGTTAGCATTAAGCCATGTTTCATCCAAGAACACAACATTTTGCCAATTTTTGATTTCTTTCACTTGCCGTAAAAAAGTATACCTTGCAATCGCTATATCAAATCTTTCCATCAATATTTTGCGTTTGTTACATTTTTTGTATCGAAATCCAATGGTCTTCAAAATCTTCGTTAAAGAACTTTCCCCACCGAAGAATAATCCAGCTTCCTTCAGTGAATGCACCAACTTTTTTCTTGTTGGATACTCCTTCTGTAAATAGTAGCCGTAAACATGTCTTCGGATAGCATCGGCATCAAAGCTATCGATGCCTATGACTGGTTTTGCTCGTTTTCTCTTTTTTGGTGTGTGAAGTTTATTTTCTTCTGTGTCAGTCTCGCCATATTTTTTTTTAGTTATCCGTCTAACAGTTCGTTGTCCAATATTAAGCGCATCAGCTACGCGTTCAACCACTGACGTTATAGGTAAAATTGGCCCTCCATTTTGAGCTTCACGATCGAAATAGTTACGAAGGCGTATTACGAACTCACGTGTCTGACTATTTAGAACAGTTCTCTGCGTACGTTCGGTCATATCGACGAAATCCACAACAAAGGGCTTGAACAGAGTCCAAATTAACGAGCAAGGGTCAACAGTAATGCAGTATCAATATTTGAAATCCAAAGCCAGGTCAAAACTATATCACAATCGCATTGCACTGACAGTTTATACTTTTCGAAGCAACGTCAATTCGAAACTGCTTTGTTTTGCATTGAGCATTGACGCGAGTTTGCCGGAGGTAGTAGTTGTGCTAGCCAGCGATCCTATGTGACGATCGTATTAGATTCCATTTTTAAAAATTTTCAATTTAGAAAACCAAATGCCGAGTTGTGGTATATATCATATAAAAATAAAAATTTTACCTTTTGTATGAAACAGCTGATATTTTTTTGCGATTTCAGAGGTTTGTCCACATAGTGAAAATTGTTCATATTCACAAGTACATTCACCCCTTAAATGGTGCAAACTGATTTTTCTACACTTGTATACATTTTAGAAATCAATTTAATAAATAAATTTTGAGTCCTAAACCTAAAACTACATTCGATAAAATTTATGAATCTCTGCACATCACTATCGTCAATAAAGTAATACAATTATTTCCTTCAAAGTCGTTATCAATTAATACGGAACTTCATGAGTGGACAAACGTCAAACCGGCCATCATAGCGTGCCGCTAGTATACCTACAAAAAAATATTGTAAAATGTGTAATTTTGAAAAGAGCAACTGCTGAGTTTCTTGCCGGTTCTTCTCAGCAGAATCCGCTTTCCGAACCGGTGGTAGAGTCATGACTTGTCATAAGCGCCACAGGTTGGCCTACATGAAATAAATGATTTTGAATTTTGAATTTTGAACACTAACTTTAAAACATGGTTGATTTGTGACTAATATTCTTAAAAATTATTGTCTTTACATAGAAATAGAGACAGTAGAGATAATTTTTATGGGCATTGGCACTCTTATAATAATTCTATGCTAGTTAAGTCATACTAATATTATAAATGCGAAATTGTGTTTGTTCGTTTGTCCTTCGATCACGCCCAAACAGAGCTATGGTACGACGTAATTTTTGCATGGGTATTGATTGCAACCAAGTGCAGGAAAGTCTGTCAGAAGATGACCCGCCGTTCACACAGGTGGAACTAAATGCAGTACTGAGGGCATTAAATCCCAAAAAAGCCCCAGGCCCTGACGGACTAACTTCAGACATCTGCACAAACGCCATCCACTGCGGAAGGGAGGAGTTCTTGGAGATAGCCAACAAGTGCCTGTCCCTACCTCACTTCCCGAAGCAATGGAAAGTGGCCCACGTCGTCATTCTCCGAAAACCAGGAAAAGACGACTATACTCACCCAAAGTCATACCGACCAATCGGTCTGCTATCGATTCTTGGCAAAATTGTCGAGAAGATGATGGTAGGTAGATTGCAATGGCGAATTCTCCCAACACTCAACAAGGTGCAATACGGCTTCATGCCACAGCGGAGTACCGAGGACGCCCTCTATGACCTAGTAAACCATGTGAGATCCGCAATAGAGCAGAAGAAGATTGCTCTCATGGTCTCGCTGGACATAGAGGGGGCCTTCGATAACGCGTGGTGGCCAGCCCTCAAACACCAACTCGTAACCAGGAAGTGCCCAAAAAACCTATATGCGATGACATGCTCATACCTCGAAGACCGGAAGATCAAGGTCAATTATGCTCGAGCAGTGCACGAGAGAAACACTACGAAAGGATGCGTCCAAGGATCTATCGGTGGACCGACTTTCTGGAACATCATTCTAGACTCGTTGCTCTCTCAGCTAACAGAAAACGAGGTAAACTGTCAAGCGTTCGCGGACGATGTGGTTCTGGTATTCTCGGGACACAAGATTGAGGACTTGGAACGGACCGCAAACGACACCTTAGCGGAAGTGGTGGAGTGGGGGAAGCGCAACAAGCTAAACTTTGCAGCACATAAGACCAGTGCAATGATGCTGACCAGGAAGCTCAAATGCGCAATCCCGGAACTCTACATGTCCAATAACAGAATTCAACTTGTGGACCAAATGAAACTATTGGGCCTCATTATTGACAAAAAACTAACCTTTCAACCGCACGTTGCCGCCATATGCAAGAAAACTGCGGACATCTACAAACAGCTGGCGTGCGCGGCCAAGGTAACATGGGGCCTAAATAGAGAGATTATCAGAACTATCTATGTCGCTGTGATAGAGCCCATCGTGCTGTACGCTTCAAGCGTCTGGTACCCAGCAACAGAATTCCAGATGATCAGGAACCTGTTAGACACAATACAACGGGGATACGCGCAAAAGATCTGCAAAGCGTACCGCACAGTCTCTCTCACATCGGCACTCGTCCTATCAGGACTACTCCCATTAGACCTAAGAATCCAGGAAGAAACACAAATCCAGGGACTATCTTCCACCTGGAAGGGAGCTGGAGAAATGGGTGCACTACCTGGACCAACCGCACCCTTCGACAATAAAACCAATCAAATATGAGCTCCTAGAGAAACTGGACCCCGAAACCATAGACCTCCACCATATAACCGGACCTCAGATCTACACAGATGGCAGCAAGATCGAGGGAAAGGTAGGAGCTGCCCTAACATGGTGGGAGGAAGGTAAGGAGACCAGTTGCTCTACTTTCAAGTTAGACCCAGCGTGCACGGTCTTCCAGGCGGAACTATATGCGCTGTACAGGGCGATAGAACAAGTAAAGGAGAGCGGTCAACCAGTAGCCAACATTATGAGCGACTCAAAATCCTCACTTGAGCTACTGGAAAACCCAAAGCTTACTCACCCAGTAGCGAAGGCACTAAGGGAAAGCCTGGGAGACCTAGCCGCGGAAAGGAGGAAGGTGCGGCTTTTCTGGATTAGAGCACATATAGGTACACCTGGCAACGAGAGGGCAGATGAGCTCGCAAAGGAAGCCGCTCAAAGATCAGACACGGCCCCTGATTACAAGGAAATTCCTCTCTCATACGTGAAAAGAAAGATCCGAGAAGAATCCGTGAACAAATGGCAAGATAGATACAGCACCTCGCAAACCGGCAGGGTCACAAAAATCTTCTTCCCGGACGTAGGCAAAGCCTACAGTACGGTAAGGAGGATGAAGATGACCCCGGTGCTGTGTCAAGCATTTACAGGTCACGGAGGCTTCTCGGAATACTTACATCGCTTCAAACTAAAGGACAGTCCGGCGTGCGAATGCGATCCGGATACACCCGAAACTGTGGAGCACATCATCACGGACTGCCCTCGGTTTTCTACATTGCGCATGGAGGCAGAGCACAAAATGAACGCTGATATAGAACTAAAGGGACTCAGTTGTTTGTTAGCGGACAAGGAGAGACGACCTATCTTTCTCTCCTTTGTGGAGTCTATCATCCGCGTAGCCACGAAGCGGAACAGTTCTCCGACGCCAATCAACATCAGCTCAAATAGGACGGACCAAACCGCGGATCTATCCGGTCCACCACCCATCAACCAACCCATCACCACCATCCAAACATTGTCGAATCGGCAATTTCTACTATTAGGTGAAGCGGGAGAACCGGGTATTAGAATCCGCGGAGTCCCCTTTTACATGGACAACAGTGCAGAGAAACTCGGCATCAGCTTCTGCATAGCGGGCGCGTCGAGCAGGGTGATGATCTCGCCAGGCCTCGCGGCGCTCGTGAATGGGAGTACCTCAAAAACCACCATGAGGCGCAGAGTTTATGAAGCCATGCCTGTGACCGCGCTAGGAAATCAACGATGCAGGCTGGTGCGGGTAAAAAACAAGGTAGTCGCATTATTCCAGTGGGAAGACCTTGCGACACCGTTTGAACAGGCAAGCTCTGCGATAGTCGAGATATGCACTACGGGCGCAACAAACCACAAAAAACTAAGTGTCGATGCCATGGCGGTAGGCTATGAAAAGGGGAGAGTGGAGGACTACCTCGGCTTTATGGAAGCATCCAAAAAGCACGAGGTGGTTATCTACGAAAACAGGGGCGAAGACCTAAGCTTCCTGAGACCCCAAAAACCAAAAACCGTCACGGCGGCCCCGGAGTCCAGGAGCGGTGCGGAGAGGCTGCAGCTAAAGCAGAAAGAGGCTCAAAATAATCAAATCAACCAAACCAACCCCAAGATCGGAACCCGAGGCGCGCTGGAAAAAGCGACAAATATTTTCAGCGCATTGGTGCACCGCACCTCCGGGATGGCAGAAAAAGTAAGGGACGAGGCTACCACTTCCAAAATCGGTATGGCACTAAGGGCCTTCTTGACACCAAGATCACCCACCTGTGCACCACCACACGGTACCGGGACGCGTACGTTGGCTGACAAGGGTCAAGTTGAGCCACCACAGCTCAAAACTGCCTCAACACCTGCCGACCACATAGCCAACGCCTTCCTCGAATTCCTAGCACTCACCAAAGCCACCCTTGAGTTAGGACTGGAGTTGGAGTTGGACCTGGATAGTGACATAGGCTACTTTTTATCCTGTAAAATCAAAGAGTTCCAGAAGGATTATAAAAACTAAATCCACGCGGATGAAGTCGCGGGCATCAGCTAGTAATTTATTTATATACTTACTGAGTGCATTGGTGTATTTAGCATTGCAGCAGTTCGAGCACTAAACAAACCTTTCATTTTCTTTATTTATCATTTAAATGATCCCATGACGATCGGTTCGCGTATAGCATCACAATCCTAAAAGCTGCACGCTATTAAAGATTATCGCATCAAACAACGGAGGAGAGTTTGGAAATTAACCCAGCAAATGCGAGGAAATACACAAGACACTAACTAAACTCGGCAGTCGGATATCAACCACCGACCAGGAAACAAAGGATATCAACAAAATCAAAACAAAAATGGCGACATATTAGCGACCTCGGACGAAGATTCTTCGTCCGAGTTAGCGACAAGTTAGCGAGTCCCAGGTGTGTATTCTGTGGCCCAAGCTGACGATTGCAGCGCCAAAACGGCACATTTGGAACTAAGCTGTCATAGCCATTACAAATCGGTTCATTTCTATTGGCGTGAAAGAGTAACAAACATCCATCACGTAGTCGTAATTCCTAGTTCCATGCATCCATACTCACTATTTTTATTTATAATCTATATTTATATGTATAAATATTAGTATAGTCCGTTCAGTTAAATTTACCTCTGACAACCTCCGTCAAGCTATAGTATTTTGTCAAAATACTATGGCTTGACAGAGGTTGTCAGAGGTAAATTAACTCAAATTAACTGTGAACAGACTGTATGATAGGTATAGGTAGCCGGTAGCGGCACGAAAGTCTAGCGGTGCCCGTTATTGCGGAGAAGTCGAAAATAAGGTATCATGGCCCTGATTGGCTCTCCAGTCGCATTCCGGCCGTTCTGGTATACATAATCATTAATCTGTGGGCCGTTCCGGCGGTCATTGGTTGGGCGACAGTACCCCAAGAAGCTTAAGGTTGAAGACAAGGGTCTGCCCGCGAAATTCCAATTTAATTTGGTTTTTCGCAATTTGTAAACTAATACTGAACCTTACCTTCCTTACTCTGTGCTAATACGACAAAGTAGGCTTAAGGCATTCTAATTGCGACAATGGCAGTATCATCTTCACAGGTTTATATATAAAAATCTTTACTTGAATGTGTCCAGTTTAAGAAATTAATCAAAATATCGACTAATTTGTGAGTAACTTAAGTCCAACTCAGTATTTTGATTAATTTCTTAAACTGGTTTTCTTAAACTTAAATTTGAATTTTGCGGGCAAACCCTTGTCTTCCACCTTAAATACCTACAGTACACCATGTGCAGCTATTTTGTTTAGCGCTAAACTTTCGTGCCACGACCTATACCTTTAGAAAATAAAATAAAACACATGAATAAATAATTAATAAAGATACGTATATTATTGTCTATATTTTTCTATTTCTTAATATTTTGCTATAATGGAATTTGTGGTTCATTAATTATTATTATTTACATTCAATGACGCTCTCAGCAGTGTTCAGGTTTAGCCTATTTTATGAAATTTTGTTATGAAAAGTGATAGGTCAAGGTGACTCAAGATTGATGTGGGGGGAATCGATGCTCATGAGATGGTTTGGGTCGACGCGTGTCGCGAGGAGACGAGTCTGTCGCGAGTACAAGTTGTGGAACCGCAAAGGTTGACACGAATCTCATCAAGCAGTTGGACAGGCGAATACGGTGAAAGAAGATCGTATATTGAATATGCCAATAAAGCGGAAAACTGTTGGAAAATGGCTGGCTTGACTCTAAATGCGAGTGGTAGGATCTGGAGTGCGCGTCCAATCTGCCGCTACAGCTGCGCGAGGTCGAGCGGCGTGTAGTCCTTGTCGCTGGGCGCGCGCACGGCCAGCAGCACGCGGCCGGCGCGCTCGCGCAGCAGCACGCTGTAGCCGCGCCCCACGGCGCCGCGCTCCGCCGCCAGCGCGATCTGGTTCACCACGCGCCGCTCCACCTCGTGCTTGATGGAGCGCGCCCCGTAGTGCACGTCGTACCCGTCGGCGAGCGCGCCCAGCACGCCGCCCTCCCAGCGCAGCTCCACGCTGTGCCTCGCGCGGGCCTTCTCCGCCCACGCCTTGAGCTCCATCTGCACCAGCGTGAGCAGCTCCTGGCGCGAGAACGGCAGGAAGTACACGATCTCGTTGATGCGGCCCAGGAACTCGTCGCGCCCGAAGTGGCGCTTGAGGATCGGCCGCACCACGGTGTCCTTGAACTTGCGGGACACCTGCAGCGCCTCCTCCGCCTCGGCCACCTCCGCGCCGCCGCCGCCGCCCGGCCCGGTCCGCGACATTATCTCCGATTCGGACTTCTCGTCGAATTGCTCTGGAATTGGCCGACAAATTTTTGTGATCAAAATTCCTAAAAATCCAGTTTTCAATCCAAAATTAATTAATCCAATATGTATAAAAATTAAGAGGACAACCTTGGAATGGACAATAAAATGACTATATCAGATAGAAATGATGACCATAGGAAGACCACGGCCGGTGATTCAAAACTGCCAAGTTATGAACACAGACAGGCGATTCATACATAAATAGTTAATCAATTGGAAATAGTGGTGGTCTGAAGGTTGACGCGTGTAAGTGAAGAGAGCACTGACCCCCGGCGGGTTTGTCGGCGGCGGGCGCGGGGCGCGCGCGGGCGCGCTGCGCGGCGCGCGCCTCCGCCTCGTGGCGCAGCTGCAGCCCGTACTGCGCGATCTCGTCGGCCGCCAAGTTCGACGTCATCACGAAGATGGCGTTTTTGCACTCGATCAGCTTGCCCTTGCCGTCTGTTAATCGACCCTAGGAATGTGAAACCATTTTGTAACATTCAAGGTCTAATGTAACATGCATTAGCGTTGGGAGTACTTACATAGAATTATGAAGAGCCCGGGCTGTGTCGAAAGTATCGTCAGTCTTCGCTCCTGATAAATGAAGTCGAGTGGAATGCACTCAAGAGTCAGTTCGGTCCCGGCCCGGGCGCGTCCGTTACTTTCCGTTCTGTGTAAATACTCCCCTCGTAGCCTAGGAAACATCGCAACACACCTCATCGAACAGTTGCAGCAGCACCGTGAGCACGTCGGGGTGCGCTTTGTCGACCTCGTCGAAGAGAACAACCGCGTCCGCTCGCCGCGCAAGGGCGCGCGTGAGCTGCCCGCCCTCCTCGTGGCCCACGTAGCCGGGCGGCGCGCCGATCAGCTTGGCCACCTCGTGCTTCTCCTGGTACTCCGACATGTCGAGGCGGATGAACGCCGCGGGGTCGTCGCGATGCATGTACCGGGCCAGTTGCTTCGCGAGTTCCGTCTTCCCGATGCCGGAGCTGCCCAGGAAGAGGAACACCAGGGGGTGCTCCTCGTCCGCCCACCCGTTCTCCTTGCGCCGCACGGCCGCGGCGACGGTTTCGATGGCGGCGGTCTGGCCGACGATGTACTGCTTGAGCCGCTGCTCCAGCGGGAACCGGCGCCGCTCCTCCGCCGCCGCCGCCGCCGCCGCCCGCTCCCACTTGCCGACGTGGTCGAGGATGACGTCTCGCGTGGAGGACGGGTCTCGCGCGTAGTGCAGGGCGCGGCGCCCGGCGTGGTCGCGCGAGGTCGGGTCGGCGCCGGCCTCGAGCAGCGCCTCGGCCGAGATGGTGGAGTCCGCCAGCGCCGCGTAGTGGAGAGCCGTCCAGCCTAGAAACGATGCGCGAGCGTTCATGGTGCTGCAGAATTCATCCTCGCGCCTCTGTAATACTTCGAGTGGATGGAGGCCAGTGGTAGCCGCCATCGCCGACGCTCCCGCGTATTGTTCGGGCAAGTCTGGGCGCGCCCCGAGACGCAGGAGCTCCTTGACGGCCGCGGGCTGGTCGTTGGCGGCGGCAACCATCAGCGCGGTCCAGCCCAGAGCGTGGCGTCTGTTGGCGGGCCCTCCTGCCCCCGCACCTCCCGAATCCCTACCATCATCGTGCACTGCTTCTATTTGCCTGAAATGATTTTTTGTTACTTGTTTTTCCTTTACCTTCAAAGCTGTAGATATTTAATTGTTTAAATGCACATAAAGTCACAGGTGCATGTTTGGTATCGAACCTGCAACCCCTTGAATAGGAGACAGCAGTATTAGTCCATTAGGCTATCACTGCTCTAATCTCATTGGACTGTGTGGTGGACTAAAGGCTAAAGCCTCTAATCTGAGACACTCACAGTGCAGTGGTGAGGTGCTTACAGGTTGATGATGATTTTTGGAACAAAAGAGGAGACTTTGATAGACCCCAAATATTGAACTTTTGAAATAATTTATGAAACAATGCAGTAGCAGTGAAGCAAAATCTTTTTTTACCCCTCCATTTGCTTCTATGAGCACTCCTTGAGAATTAAATTTTTTGCAACTTTTTATGCTAAATATATTTAGGTAAGTATATAATGTGTAGAGAAATCATTTATAAAGTAAATTTTTTATTCAGAAGTTTGTGTTCCTCACTCAAATACTCACTTCTTTAGTTCTTGCAAATTTCCAATTCTTGCTGCTTTGAAGAACTTTTTTTCTGTATAAAGAAATATTTATTTTTTGTAAATGTTATTTTATTATTATGATCTTAAATAATATACTTAATTCATTCTAAAGTTACACTGTATATTATTGAAGTGGGATTCCTAAAAATATTCCAGCAATTCCTCATATTACTAAAAAAACATAATATTTATTATTGACTATAAAAGATATGTCTTATCCAGGCTAAGTGCAATGTAGTCAAGCTATTACTTTCATAATAATATAACAAACTTCTTTACTACACTCTACTAGTGTTATATAGATCCCACAGTAAAGCAGCAATGGATTGATGTCACTTTTGCATGGCTATAGTCGAGGATTTAGGAATGACAGACCTTTTATCCGGGGATACAAAGTGTTCTACAGGATTTTTAAAAATCTCACTCACATATCGTAAGTCTAATTCATTAGTGGAACATTTCCATAATCAGGTGTTTAGAGTTGCATATCCAAATTGGTAGGAAAGGAGGTTGGCAAATTTTGACCCAGCATTTTTAAATACTGTTCAGATTCAGAAAGTATTTAATTTTAATTAATATTTTTCAGAGTATTTTTCTGTGTAAACCCCATATTTTTAGAAGATGGGGATCTAAAATATAATTAATTATTCACAAGAACACATTATAAATTTATAACCGTTACATGGCAATACAAGTGAATATCTTTTTTTTCCCAACTTTATTTGATAGATTTTGATTAATTTTTTGTTAGTCTGGTTTACTAGAACAAGTATGAGAAGTTTGAGTTGTGAATGTGGGGGCATTCAGTGTTCAGTTCAGTTCGTCTGGGTCAGAAACTCTATGGAATACGCTAATCTCCTTTAATAATCTTTCTGAAACACTAATGGTAACTAAAAGTCAAATTTGTGGTTCTAATCGACAGAAAATGACATACATAATCTGGTGGAGAAATTTTGATTTTACTTGTAAAATCAAAATTTCCATAAACTTCGATCCTCAATTACTCCAAACAGTATAATTTGAAATGCTCCATTAATGGGTTAATTGGACCGACGATGAGGGCGAAGTCTCGGGCAAGCGCTAGTTTGAGGAATAAACGAGCCAGCAGCTCAATGAGTAGTTTGACATGCGGAACTTTTTTTTTTTTAAATATATAGACTAGCGCTTGACTGCAATCTCACTTGATAGTAAGTGAAGATGCAGCCTAAGATGGAGCGCGCTTGCCTAGGAGATGCCTATTCACTCTTGATTTAAAGGTACCCAAGTTATAGTCGTTCGGAAAAACGGAAGCCGGAAGGGCATTCCAAATTTTAGCGGTGCGTATTAGGAACTACAGTGAGTGAAGCACACCGTTGTACACGTAGTCTGCAGCAATGAGCGCCACGCCGACCGCGGCAGTGCCCAGCACGCAGCGCGCGCGGCCCGCGCCCGGCGCGCGCAGCCGGGCGGCGCCCGAGCACCAGCGCCGCGCGGGCACCGCCGCCAGCCGACCGGAGCCCGCCCTGACCAGCAACCTCCAGCCGCGCACTGATGAAATCATTACTCCTTCAGTCCTTCAAAGTTCTACCACTCAAATCTAGCCTTCCCGGCACAATCAACAATACGTAGCGAAGGTTAGAGCCCATTATTCATTATTCCTGGTTTTTAGTTTTAATTTTTATTCAAAATTACATTTTTTTTCCAGGTTTTATTTAAATTTTGAGACTGGTTGCTTAATTTAGATTTAACATTGATAATATTGATGATTGATTTGATTGATGGGAGCGGGAGAGAAATGAGAATGAGAAAATCACAGAAAGGTTTCTAAGGTTATAGGTTTCTGTCACCTATGTCAGTCAGTGTCAGCTGTCAATGTCACAGCAATCAGCTGTTACAGACCATGGAACTAGGAATAGACTGCCCCAAGAAGCATAAATACGAAAATAAAAATAATAAAAAATACATTAATAATGGAATAATTTTCTTATTCGAAACGGAGAAACTTATTTTGTAATGGTGGAATCGGGATTTGAAGAAGCGGAATTTTGGAAAGAAAATCAGAAAAAATCAGAAAGACTATGGCTCAAACGCTCGTCGCGCGGAGCCACTAAACAAACGAAGAAGAACCGGTTATCGAATTCATAGTTCGAACAAAAATCGAGTTTCATTCGAATGAATTAGGTTATTCGAATGGTTTTTCATAAAATTGAAAGATTCATTGAATGAACTAGGTTATTCGAATGGTTTTTCCATTTATCATTTTTTTTTTAATTTTATTTTATTTGACAAGCCAACAATATTCATGCACAAATATGAAGATATAAACAATTAGACTTACAACTAAGAGAAACATAGCAAAAATATCAATAACTGGCATGTACAAAAGATTTAGATACATACAGTTTAGTTTGAGTAGTGTAATAAAGGTTACAAAATAAAGATCATAAAGAAAAATCTGAGTTGTTACAAATTGGCTCCCTTGCGAAGGGAGTCGATGACATTACGAAGAAAGCAGGCTGACGTGGAATCAAATACTGATAAAGTTGCTGATTGTTTAGGTTAATTGTATTATATTGGCGGCAAATGCGATTGATGCATGAGTGGAAAGCAAGGTTAGTGCGGCTGCGATTATATCTAAATATGTTGTAGGTTCAGACTGTGCGTTTAGGGATTTTACAATTCAAATTAATTTTAGGTAGTAATGATGTATCCGTTTGATTGTTATTTATTTTATGAAGTAGCATCGGTGTCAAGCAGCATACGACGCAAGCGTAGATAATCGAGTTTAAAATATTTTGATTTATCTTCATAAGAGGTATTTACAAGTTGTCTACTAAAGAACAAAAGTCTTCGCAGGAATCGTCTTTGTACTGACTCAATAGGGTATTTGACTACTTTTAGAAAATCATCTTAAATTGTTAATAATGCTATGCTGAAGCTAACAAAACGTATATTTCGGCATAATTTTCAGTATTTTTCATAAAAATCGAGAAATCAATTCAAAAAAATAAATTGCCGCCGAAACGTTCCATTTGCTCTCATGACGTCACAGTTCACATTTCAAACAATGAAAATTCCACATCCCATAGGTGGTGTGGACTGTGACGTCATTCGAGATCACGGAACGTTTTCGATCACGTGACCATGGCCGGAATTATAGCAATTTTATTTAATGTTTTCTAATTAAATAAAGCTTTATTTTTTAGTTTTGTCGTATGGAATAATGTTTTTAGATAATAATCTTTTAGGATGACACCAAATGAAACGATATTTTTATTATAGTCAAATACCCTATTGTGTCAGCGTATGTTTTTTGGTAAGGGGACCAAACAGGAGAACCATATTAGACACTGCGAATGAGACTTTTGTAAAGATGCAAAAGGCATTTGAACAATTCACTGTCCAAATGGTGAATGAAATCAATTTGGGAGGGAGTACAATATGCTCTTTGATGTACTCAGCACGTACTCAGACACATAGATAAGTAGCCGTTTTCCTAGTTCCATGGATAGATTGTTCCAATCGTGGAGTGTATGATTCTCTTGGGATTGCAAAGACCTTACACTAAGTGTAAGGTCTTTGTGGGATTGTTCAAGAAGCTTAGACACAGGCTTAGATCAACCACAGGTATTTAAGCTTCTTGGGATAGTTCTTGGCCTTTTCTTGGCATATAGTTTGGCATAGGTTCACAGATCAGATTATGTATTATGGTTCTTGGTTGTTCTGGTCTGTGGTTCTTGGTCAATGGACATAGACCACGAACACTAGGATAGTCAATGGACAATGGTCTGTGACTAGAATAAAAGTAACAACAATAGCGGCTTTACGAATCTAAAGTATTTGTAATTGATTGATTGAGATATCGAATACAATAATAATTTTACATTTCATAAAGTTGTTAATCGCAATTGGCAACCTACGGTCGCAACTCGCACCGGTTGGATGTGTTGACATATGAGGTCGGGGCTCGTGTCGCGCCGTCGAAGATGGCCCTGGGGGGCTCCGCGCTGCTGCAGCCCGCCACCCTGCTGGACCAGCTGCTCGAGGAGATCAACTTCCAGCGCACCAAGGAAATGCGCCAGCTGATGAAAGATGGTTAGTTGATTGCTTGTTTTATTGGTTTTCCATAAGGATGATTATACGAGTCGGCCCGCGAAATTCAAATTTAATTTGGTTTTTCGCAATTTGTAAACTAATACGACAAACTAGGCTAATGGCATTCTAATTATCATCTTAACAGGTTTACATAAAAATCTTTACTTGAAAGTGACTAGTTTAAGAAATTAGGTAATCAAAATACTGAGTTGGACGTGAGTTACTCACAAATTAGTCGATATTTTGACTAATTTTTTTAACTGGACACTACTAAAGATTTTTTTAGAAACCTGTGAAGATGATACTGCCATTGTCGCAATTAGAATGCCATAAGCCTACTTTGTCGTATTAGTTTACAAATTGCGAAAACCCAAATTAAATTTGAATTTCGCGGGCAGAACTGTGTCTTCCACCTTAAACTAGATTTTACCCGCGGATTCGCTCCTGGCATCTATCAAAAGTAATCCGAAGTGGTGATTCCTATACAGAGTTGCCATTTCGATTTTTTCAGCTGTTCTTTTGGGTTTTCCCAATTTTTTTTTATTTTCAAACCATCCCTGTATTAGAGCGAACAAATAAAAAAAATTATATTCAAATTGGTCAAGTTCTTTTTAAGTTTATGTCCTGCGCAGTGTAGTTTGTTGTGCGTGGAACATTTTGAATGAGGTGTCTAACTTAGTTATTTCTACTATACTCAAGTAATAGAATAGAATAGAAACAGTAATGTTATTATTGTTACTGTCAGTACTTCTTTGTCAACTGATAAACGTCCACTGCTAGACAGAATATGCAAGACAAACTTCCACAAGCCTCATTTATTCATTTATTCCTTGCATTCCAACTTACAATATATAATATTTACATTGGAACCCCGTTGGGGCACAGCAATTACTAGTTTAAGTAGAGAGACGGACACCATTATTTTTCTTCAAAAAAATCTTTTATTTTATAATACACTCTTTCTATCAGAAACATTTTTAAGGAATTGATAAAAGCTGTATCACTCCTCATTTCTTTTATGTGGTTTGGGATATTATTATATATTTTTACGCACATCGGGTTGGGGCCAGTACTATGGATCTTTAGGTTGGAGCTTGGTTTATGCATATTATGCTTACGCACGCCGAAGTTCATAGCGTTGCGGTATGTCTTGTAGTTTTGTGGTTGTTTTCTGACGAATTTGGATGCTTCTGATTTGTAAATGCAGGGCAGGGTTAAAATCTTTAGTGATTTAAGCCTCTGCCTTGCGTTGCCTGGGTCCACTGTTGATATGGTATTGCTAATGATTCTTGTGGTGATCTGCAGACTGTAATTTACATCAATCATTGCTACAATCAATTGTGGTGCTTGGCTAAACTTATCATGTTCTTCCTGCAAGAATGCATTTTAGCCATAGGCGAGTGAGTATTGACCAATCAGAGACGATTTCAATCGTCTAACCACAGGAATCATTTTTAGAGAATTACACCACTGGTCCTTTCCTACTTGTTCACTATTAACAGTATTAACTGATGCAGATTACAATATTGGCACATTAAGGCTGGAATCACATCTGTCTATACAAAAAGAGACATATTAAGAGACATACTATTCAATCTATTAGGATTTTGTACATACAAAACTATCATTTTTCATAGAATCATATATGCATCAAAAAGCCAAATTGATGTGACGACTATGTAAAATGATAGTTTTGTATGGACAAATAGCGAATTGATGTGGTTCCAGCCTAAATCGTCATGATCAAAGAACAACAACAGATCTGCATTTTAATAACTTTACAGTACAGCCATTTGGAATTATTTAAATAATAATGTGAAATTTCATTACTACAGATTTTTTATTTAGAAAGTTATGACAGAAACCTTAGGAATTATTTCAGATGGCTGTACTGTAAAGTTAGTAAAATGCAGATCTGTTGTTCTAAGATCATGACGAAATCCTGGCTACAGACTATTTACCATTTTGTTGTTCTAAGATCATGACGAAATCCTGGCTACAGAATATTTACCATTTTGTTGTTCTAAGATCATGACGAAATCCTGGCTACAGAATATTTACCATTTTGTTGTTCTAAGATCATGACGAAATCCTGGCTACAGAATATTTACCATTTTGTTGTTCTAAGATCATGACGAAATCCTGGCTACAGAATATTTATCATTTTGTTGTTCTAAGATCATGACGAAATCCTGGCTACAGAATATTTACCATTTTGTTGTTCTAAGATCATGACGAAATCCTGGCTACAGAATATTTACCATTTTGTTGTTCTAAGATCATGACGAAATCCTGGCTACAGAATATTTACCATTTTGTTGTTCTAAGATCATGACGAAATCCTGGCTACAGAATATTTACCATTTTGTTGTTCTAAGATCATGACGAAATCCTGGCTACAGAATATTTACTTTTTTAATAGTAAAGCCTGTGCTATCCAGTGCCTAATATATTTTCTGTTACATACCATTGTTTTGATGTAATTCCACCATGGTTCACATCACATTTTTGAAATAAAAAAGCTAAATTAATTGTGAAGAGCTTACAATGGTAAAGGGTCAATGAGGGTCAAAAAATTAAAAAAAGAAACTATTAAAAAGACATTTATTTGAAGTTTAGATTTACAACAGCAATGTTACATTATAAACCTTTGTTACACTCCATACATTGGACCTTAAATACTTGCAGGGCTCCGCACATGCTTTGGAGCTTGGAGAGAACAGCTGATGTTGATTATTCTATTATTATTTATTAAGTATGTTACATTCAGCAGTGGTATTGTCTAAAATTGATTGCATCAGTGTAACAATTGCAATCCGACCGGCAATAGAGACTCAGGACTGGCATAGCCGCACAATAAGAATAGAATAGAGCGATCACAATTTACTCTTCTGCTATTGGTTAAAATGCATTGATGCGGAAGAACGTCATAAATTCAGCCAATCAGACGTCAATGCGATTGTTACACTGATGCCACCATCTTTAGAGAATACCACTACATCAAGTTTGTGAGTCCTTGTGCATTCTTAAGGCCTCTGCCTCGAATCTTGCGGGCAGCGGGGTGGTGGCGGCGGCGGCGCGGGAGCGGCAGGATCTAATGCGTAAAATCAAATGGACCGGCCCTCGAAAACAGCGGCGCGGGGGCGGGCAACGAGCGGTGCACTCCATACAAGCGGTGACCGCGCCGCCGCCGCCCCGCTGCCCGCAAGATTCGAGGCAGAGGCCTAAGACTGAATCACACGCGGCGCATTGATCACGCATACATTTTTATGAAGACCTATAAATAACAGACAGCGCGTTGGAAGCAGCGGCAAGGGTTGACGCTGAGGTGCATCTTTAAATGAACTCTATTTACTTTTAAATAGGATTGAAAATAAAACAAAAACCGCGCTCGAGCGCTCCGGTGCGCTGTTTGTTTTACTTTCATTAGGAATACTTACCTATTTCAACCATGTCAAAGTAAATAAAACTGTTTTTTTTAGTGGCTATGGTTAAAAGTCGCTTACGCTCGGCGCTGCTCTTTTGCATTGCATATTTTGCATTCATACAGCGCACTCTTATTAAAACAACGACCGAATCCAAAATCGTAACTTTCGGGAATCGACGAAAACCTGTACCTACTTACTAATACCTGCTATGTCGTAATATTTTTATAAATCTGCTATAGAATTGAAACTAATATTTAATACCTTATTGTTTAAGAAATTGTGTGCCCTAGATCCTAGAAAAGAACAAGCTTAACTTAACTTGTTCTTTTAGGTGGGTATTTTACTAAAAATTCATTTTGCCAAAATTTCGTCTTGTCGTTGTTTTATTAAGAGTGCGACAGTTCCTTGTAATACAATTTAGACAGCCAATATGCACGTATTTTTTTTTCATATTTTTAATTAATTATTTACTTCACCATAACAAGGATAATAAAAGTATTACTCATGCAAATGTATATTAATTAAATTACATAAAACTAATCCCTTTAACTGCCACTGCCATTCTATTTGGACGATAAATACCACCATTTTGTTCTGCTTTCTAAACTTATTAGTTGACGTTACCAATCAGATTCTAAGCATTGTGGTTCAATTAAGAACTGCTGTTTATTGACATCATAATATTATTTACTTATAAAAATAATATGATGAATATGCTGTGGTTTTTTTTGCAAACATTATTGTGTTTATTTCCAATTTGGAATATCCGGTGTATAATTTGGTTTTGAGGTCAAAAAGATGTTATAAATTATAATAAAGCATTAAAATAAAAATTTATGAAGTTTATGCTTGAGCCCAAGTTAAACACTAACAACGTATATTCCCAACTGGAGACTTGGACGCACTATTTGTCGCACGCAACTTTACCAATATAATTTTATTTCGTAAATAGTTCTGTATGTTACTTCACTAAAGAAAAAGTCTGAAAAATGCCGCTCTTATGCAACTATTCCCTGTCCAACCGTTTATTTTCTTTAAAAGAAAATAAGGGTATTAGTACCTAACTGTATTTTTCATGTTTCAAGTGGTATAGGATTTCGTAAAGCCAATAAAAACAAAAAGAACTATGCTGCGGAACCCTTTTATCTTATGAATTATCTATTTGGCCGGTTTATAAATGTTTACATAGTTTTTATTATACAAATTAGGAATTTATTCGCTGATCGGGAATGTTGTTTGAAACACTGACAACCTTCCAACCTCTGAGAGCTACAGTTCAAAGTGTGATGAAACATACACTTATTAGGTACTTTTGTTCGCTTGTGAAGATAACGGAACAGCAAAAGCAAAAGTGAGACTCTAAAAACTACCAAACATGCATTACGTTTTTACTCAGATTTTTTTTGCACAAGTTTACTGTAATACCTATCTCCAGAAGGTTATAAATCGCTTTAGTTTCTTTATTTTCAATGGCAAAAAGAATTTTATGCTAAAATCTGAGATCGTTCGGACATTTCATCACAATTTGGCTACAGCCAAAACGTAAAATATTTAATAAAATAAATAAAACCATTTCCAAAAACAACTTATAATTATTACTATCTAATCGTTTATTATTTATGTTCCATAGTTCATAGGGCATTGCATCGCCTGTACAGTATAAAAGCAACAGATTCACGTTAACATTAATATTTACAAGTACAACACAGTGCATTGATCTCCAGCCGCACGATGCGGCAAACAGTTACATTATAAACTATTAACTAACAAGTTAACTAAAAACAAAATACACCTATAAATAGTTACATAACCGATCACCGCGCCTTCCACCAGGGTCTGCACACGAGCGAAGCGAGCGCTTGCACTTACGCGCAGAGTCATGGCTTAGCTTCGCTCGTCTTAGTTGGTATCGTTGCATACTCTGGTGGCAAGGCAGCCTTAGTGGCTTGTTCGAAAAACGGGGTTCATCGCCTGTGTAGCTAATCCTAGAAACAAACTAAAGATTACCTTATCGAAAACTAAGAAATTAAAGTACATATCCAATATACCTAATATGTTAAGACAATAGTTTTTTTAAGTAAATTTAATTTCTTTTTGTTTGAACTGAATGGCTACAGAAGCGATGTACCCTTACACGAGTTAAAAATAAAAAAAAAATATAGGTACACAATCTTAATATCACATTCAACTTGATTTTTGATATCCAAACTTCATAAATTAACCTTTCTAAAATATAATAAATTAAGTAAAGCAGCTTTGTATACTGATGGAGAGCTATAGACATAATTTGCTTGCATTGACTAAGCATATTTCCTCGATACTAAAGGTTGTCTATGATAGCATAATTAATTTTTACAGGTAAAGATTCACATCATCACTTCATCAAAGGCACTTTCCCTTTTTAAATCTGTAGCTAGCTAGAATTGGGTACAATTTGCAAATATAGTACTTATGTATTTATTTCTGGATGACGAGAGCTTTTAAGACACATAACAATGCAATGGTAAATACAAGAAAATAGATAGTAGGTATGAAGACTCGACTATATTGAGATGTCAACACTCAACAAGGCAAAGTGAATATACTTAAATTAATATAATTTCTCTATTTTGCAGTTTAAAAATATATTAACATACTATTCGACGTCATACACCAAAAAGTTTGTGGATACATTGACTTTGAACATAATGTAACTTATTTCCGACGGACTAAAGGATTTTGCCCCGTTTATGGAAGCCCTATCCCCTACGAGTTTCTCGGGTGTACACAGTCGCTAATGCTGGGGTAATGTTGCAGACTCGGGGTTTGTGGTGCTGCAGGGGACCACGTACTGGACGGACCTGTTCGTGCGCCACTTCCTGTTCCAGGAGGAGCGCTCCATCGACTGCGACGACCTGCTGTTCTTCGTGCGCAAGCGGCACGTCAAGGGCACCTCGCGATACCTGCCCAAGTATGAGGTGAGACCTGCCGCTATACGCGTACTGCCCACTGCCCTCTCTGGGTATTTCGAACTCGCTTCTGGGCCCTGATTCTGTAACTTAGTTGCTATCAAAAAATGTTAGCCACTGACATATATTTTTTATCCATTGAAGGTTTGATAAGAAAATGATACTTTTATTTTCATAGCAAACCTTCAATGGATAAAATATATATGTCAGTGGCTATCATTTTTTGATAGCAACTAAGTTACAGAATCAGGGCCCTGGTCATCATCATTATCAGTAACCCATCAACGGCTAACTACTGAGCACAGGTCTCCTCTCTCTCACAGGTTGTAGGTCAAGTCCAGCACGCTGGCCCAATGGGAATTGGCAGACTTCACACACCTTTGAGAACATTATGGACAACCCTCAGGTGTGCAGGTTTCCTCACGCTGTTTTCCTTCACCGTTGAAGCATGTGATATTTAATTGCTAATCGCACATAATTCCGAAAAGTCAGAGGTCGAGATCGAATATCTGCGTTCCCCCGAAAAGCTGACCACTAGACTATCACTGCTAATACTGCTTCTGGTAATACACACCTCAAAAGTTGGTTTGAGATATTATGTAGCACGTAATAATATTGTACACTTTACAGAAAATTTTATTTTACTCTCCAAGAATAACAAAAAAATTACTTTAGTTCAAAGTCAAATTGGCATCCAGTGTCATTTTATGCACCCAATCCTTACGTTTCCCTGAGTGCCAATTTCATCATCATTAATGTATACTTGTATAGTAATGTTTAACACAGGAATTTTGACATCCTTTGTTCAAATTGAAAACCTGTCGAAATGCTGAATAGCATTACTTAGCAATGGTGGAATTAAACACTGTAAAGTGTTTAAGCACAAATTAACCTATTCACAGGTACTAAAGCAAGTAGGTAAAGGACTATGGGCGGAATCGTCCCCACCTATCAACAAGAATTAAATGTAGCGCAATTGATAGACCTTGGCAAGATGATATTTTTTTACTATGGCGACGATGCCCAAATGCATGGGGTTCTCATTGTATCTTACGTTCAAAAAAATATTTGGTTGACGTATTATTGATGACTAATTCCAAAATACCCACTCATTTATCTATTTATCTACTCCCATTCTATAAATCCTCTTTAATAGATTCTGAAACAGTTAGCTTATTGCCAACATTAAAACACCCAATGTCATAATAACCATTATATCATTCAAAAGTATGATATAATGTTGTACTGAATTTCATTATAACACACCTTTGTTTTTTTTTTCGATCCCTTCTGCAAAAAGGTTTCTCAACAGACAGCCACATTCTTACTGCTCGATGCGTGATAACTGTATGAATTTCAAAAAAAGAACGTCTGACTGAATTTCAAAAATAGTACATTTAAAACACCTAATAGAGGAAAGTGTACCTTTTTAAAAACCCCGTAAAAAAACCTGGGTTATTCTAATCTCCGCCCGTACGTTCGCCCGCTACAGTGTTATTTCTTGTTATTTCTTTTGTCATCGGTGTTTACTTTTTATCTACAACCCCTGCTTGTTTACTGGACTGATTGATAGCTTTTCTATTGACCCTGGCACGATAAAGGACTCTTTGATAACTGGATTGAATACTGTGTAATATGGAAACAGGACGGCGGTGTGTAATGTGTCCGCGATCTGTCTTGCGACAAAGGCGACACATTCTACAAGAGGCGTTAGCTGAAACTGAACCTGAATTAGTTAACTATATTTCACAAAATAATTAATAGATACTGTTTTTGTAGTAATACTTTGTAACAGATTAGAAGTAGTTATTTTTACTGTTATATGATTTTTATACGATAAAATATAGAAAAAATAACAAAAATAAATCAATTTCAAACAAAAAGTTTTTTTTTTTTTAGAAGAACCCCATCGATTTTGAAGCTGAAACCAACTATTTACGTCTATTTGGATCCAAATGAACATATTAACATAAATCCGGTGACTGTTGGAGGGTGGGGACGGGGTCCATACAAAATTGCCCATGGTCCTTTGTCAGACTGATGGTTTGTTCGCAAAAGATGTACATTTTGTTATTTCTAATTGAAACTGAATAAATATTTCTGTTACATATTATTAATTTTAGGATATTGTTATCGTATTATCATTATTTGGCGCCACATACGACGCTTATCATGAGCCGATTGATAGCAGATGGAAATGTCTATAATATTTTTTTTAGCTATTGGTATTGTTATATTTGTCTATTTAATAATTAAATGTGTACCTTTATGCTCGAAATTAGCTCAATTGCAAGTTAGGCTGAAACAAATATTTATTAGGTTACAAATATTGAATTAATTACATGTTCAAACTTACAAGCACCTACTACAATATCGCATTGATTTGTTATCTACTGTGTACAACAGAGTATTTATTCAAAATCGGTACTTCTGGTATACATAAGGTTTGTTTTCTGGATATAAATTCAATTTTATAAAAATATTTTTGCAGTCATTTTGTGCACTAGTAGGTAATGTTTCCAAAGATGCTACAATTCAAATAGTAGGTCGAGTTAACCCGAGCCGACAGCTGAATCTGTCCTCGGGGCCTGGCGTGCGAGCTTAGCACCATTGGGATTATAGATGCGATACAAAGAATTTTGGAAATACAAAAAGTTTGCTTCAATAACAGTTGTGTACTTTATTTTAAACGATATAAAAATATTATTTCTTACAATACCTCCCGCTCGTATTACAAGAGTATGTGTCGGTGTACGCACTACGCACACGCAGTCTACGTCACACTCGCGTCTCGCGCACGCGGCACTCACCAAAACTAATCACAGTATATTTTGTTAATAAATATTAATATGTTCGTTAGACTCGAGATTGTTCAATAACCACTTATAAAATATATAATTTACAAAACAATATTTTTCCAACACTCGTCAGTTCATTGCATTGATCGGTCGCTCTGTTGCAGACGGACGTGGAGGTGTTCCGCAAGGACTCCAAGAAGCTGCCCATCGGCGACCCGGAGATCGACTGGGAGGAGACGGTGTACCTCAACCTGATCGTGCACCAGTTCGACTACACGCTGACGCTGGCCATCTGCACGCGCACCAGCCCCAAGGAGCTGCAGGTGCTGCGGCGGCACTCGCTGCGGGTGAGTCACACGCGCTGCGGCGGCGCGCGCCACTAGCTGAGCCGGCTGAACAGCTTGGTGCGCGGCCACGGCAGCGGCCAGTCGTAGCGGCGCGGCACCGGGCCGCGCACGTTGCGCTCCAGGTACGCGAACAGCCAGTACCACCACTCGCGCTGCAGCATGGGCGCGCCCGGCCCGCGCGCCGGCGCGCCCAGCAGCGAGTGGAAGCTCCAGAACAGGCGCGTGGTGATGTAGTAGGCCACCAGCACGTCCACCGTGTAGTGGCCGTGCGCCAGCAGCACCAGCGCCACGCCCAGCGCGGCGGCGCCGCCCAGCGCCCAGTGCGCGGGCCACAGGCGGCGCGGCGAGTACTCGGCCACCACCAGGTAGCTCAGCACCAGCACCATGGTGTGGCCCGAGTAGATGTAGTCGCCGCAGTACGTGTGCTTGCCGTTGATGGACAGCCCGAAGCCGGAGATGAGGTAGAACATGCGGCGCACGATCAGCAGCGGCGTGGTGCCGTTGCTCTTGGGGCTGCAGTAGTATGTGGTGCTGGAGACGGGCAGCACGGTCACGAACATGGTGGCCGAGCGGTACAGGTACAGCAGCCCCACGATGAAGAACACGCGGCGCGCCACGATGAAGCGGTGCTTGTGGAACACCACCACCAGCATGGCGGCCGTGGTGGACGCCATGATGAGGTACTCGGAGACGGCCAGCCCCCAGTCGCGCGGCGCCACGCTGTCCAGCACCACGTCCGGCAGCGGCGCGGTGGCGTTGCGGTCGGGCAGCCGCTCGTGCACCAGCGACAGCGACATCATGTTGACGCACACGCACAGGAACAGGAACACGAACGCGAGGATCGTCTTCCACACCTCCTTGGGGAAGCGCTCCTCGCGGGCAGCGCCCGGCGGCAGCTCCACCACGAAGTCGCCGGCGCTGAGGCGCTGCGGCTCGGGCTCGTCCGAGTCGTCGGCGGGCGGCGCCTTGGGCGCGCGCGCGAGCAGCGGCTGGCGCTGCATCAGCTCGGCGGCACAGGGCATGGGGCGGCGGCGCGACGCGTTGTTGTTCACGTCGTGGCGCGACACGCGCGACACACGCGACGCGAGGTCGAGCCCGCGCACGTCCTCGCGCGCCGCCGACCTCACGATGTCGGCATGGCAGAGCGGCGGCGCGGCGGGCGGCGCGTCCGGCGGCGCGACGGGCGGCGCGGCGGGCGACTTGGCGGCGAGCGGCTCGTGCGCCAGGTACACGCGCACCGACTCCAGCAGCGGCTCGGCGCAGGTGATGGGCGGCGGCGGCGGCTCCTGGTCCGGGGAGCGGGCCGCGATCGTCATCCAATCACCATGGGCCGGGATCCCACCTGCAACCGCAGAACGGCGCGATTACACATCTCGCTGAGGGACGTACTTGTGATCGGTTCACGCAACGATATTTCGTTCGCCGTTAATGCAGTCGCCGGATGCAAATCCGGTTTCAGCATTCAGAGTCAATAGAGCCGAGAGTCGGGCTTCAGAGTTGTTTAGGGAAACCAACCGGTTTGTTGAAAGCTATACAAATAGATAGAATTCAAGTGTGTGTCATGATTTCGAAACTGCCTGATAGTGAACTCTGATTTATTACCTATTTGAACTAGGTATCTATTGCATAATTTTTCTGCCTGTTTGCACGGGCTTATCTTCGGAACGGCTGAACCGATTTTAGCGGGACTTTGTAGGTACGTCAGGATTGTATAATAGCAGCTGACTACATATTTTTATCACGGGACTAATCAAGATTCCTTCATAAAAAAAAAACATTGATATTTTGGATAATACTAGAACCGATGTCTGTCATGTCGTTTGGCACGGATATACTCGTAGTTCGCATCCCGGAGATGGATATTTATTTATCCGGGTAAATAAAAGTTCCCATGGGAACGTAATACGCGCGAATGAAGTCGCGGGCGTAAGTTAGTTGCAAATTCTCAATATATTTACGCAATTCGTTTTTGTACTATAGAATGTTTATTTTTATCTTTTCACTGCTTATAAGGTAATATCACTTTTCACACATCACAAGTCAGCGTTTAGCTAGTTAGGTACCTACTTAAATGAACTTTTCTGATTGATGATTGGAATGATTTCTCACAGTGCGCCCGCGGGGCGTCGCAACTGACGATTCTAAATGTTTCATCGTCGTAAACAAACGATCGACAATCGGGGGGCAAAGACCGTGTTCACAAACGACAAAGCACGCGGGCGCGCGGCGCTCTCTTTGTGACGGGCACCCACGTAACGCCGTCCGTAATAGACACGTTCAGATAGCCCGTGGACACAGATTTCTCTCCGAAACACCGCGATGCGGCCCGTTTAGAAAGTGCACCTCGCTGGCATAGCGCGGCGCAGGCATTCGGGGACTCACTGGATCAATGGGGAGCTGTCATTGCGGGCGAGCGCGGCCCCTCATCGATTGCGAGCTGCGCGCCCGTACACAGCCGAGCGACTGGCGGCCGGCGGGCGCGGGCCGCAGGGAAACGAGGTCGCGAGGAACGCTCGTGCACTTCACTGACATGCGTGGAAGCTGCGAGCTCCACGCCGCTTTCCGCTCTCCGGTCGAACACTCGCACTGTCACAGTCCACACTGCGCGTCGGCCCGCGGCCTCGGTCGCGGTTCGAATATTATTATATTGGGCGCGCTGCGCGGTTGCGGGCGATCTCGTAAAGGGGCGGCCGCGTACTAGAAACGTCAAACGATGCAGCCGGGAACCGGTTGGCTTCGGCGAGACGGAGACGGGGGCCGCTTCGGGCGCCGTCGGGCCCCCTTCGCGCACGCTCGGCTCAATGGAAACGATTACGGCAGGTGACGTCAGGCGCGGCCCCGCACCCCGCGCCCCCACCCCTCGCGCCGCTCGGTGCTCGTGCACCGCCGACCGTCAAATAGCCTCACTGCCTCACCGCGCTCGCTCTCTCGGCCCACGATCCAGATAGTGGTGGCTAGTTGGCTACCTACTGGCAACTAAGTAGCATTTATCTAACACAGAACGGCAAGCAAATAAAACTCTGCGCACCCAAAGAACATTTTCCGTTAATTTGTTTCAATTAATTTTATGAGCGTTGAATTCACTTGTAGATGGGCACTTCGTTTGTTAGAGCTATCATTCTTACTATTTTTGGCAAAGAACAGTTTAATGATCATGTTGTGGAAACAGGAATACAAATCTCGCTGCCTCGCGGTCGTCACTTTGCTACAGTATGAAGGTGTCTGTAAAGTTTAAACGCTTGTTTCTTCGTTATTATTTTGCTACTTGTTATGATTAAATTGGGGCGATTTATTAGAAAACTTACGATTCGGTTGGTCTTTTAAAGTTTTTATCTTTAATATTCATTCATTTAATTTCATTTACTTTTACTATCAACAGCCACTTGTAGACAAATACTAATATCCAAGCATATTTTAGTACCGTTGGCGATACGACGTATAGCATTGGAATTAGGCTTGGTGTAGGTATATTGTATAAACTATAAACTAGCCAGCCACATTGTTAGCATTGTCGATTGATGCAAAATAATATGTTTATTCTGTGTAGGAGTAGGTAATGGGTATAAATAGGCAGCCCGAACTCCGCGGCCATCATGCCGCGTGCACTACTATGCGGGTCCGAACCGGTGCCACGACGTGTGTGGGGATGTGTGTGTGTTTACTGAGAAGTGAGATCACATTCGCTTTAACTAGGCTTGATCTTGCCGGGTCACTAAAAGGAGCGCTCCGTAATAGTACATTCAAAAGACTGTACTAGTTCCGACTTCTAGTACTATTAAGTCATGTCTTAAAATGAGTAGGTATTGGAATATTAGTATCAATTCGATGCCTTAACATGGGTAGCCATGTCACGCTCTCTTTAAACATTTCTGTGGTGGTGTCGTGTGATGCGGGTTGTAACGTTCCCTCAAATATGGTTGGGCGAAGCAATGGCTGGATCATGCGTCATGCTCGTGAACAGGTGGCACCAGCGAGAATGGGGCTGCTTTCTGTCTGCCCGTCTTAACGTGTTGAATTATAATTAGGTATGCTTTTGTGGAACTCATTGTGGAAACACTGCATACATAGCATAGTATCTATTGAATTGTAGACTTGTTTTGAAAAAAGCAACCGCCGAGTTTCTTGCTGGTTCTTCTCAGCAGGAAGGGCATTCCGAATCAGTGGTAGACTCATCGACGATTCAAAAGCACTTGTAAAAAAGTTTATTTGAATAAAAAACATTTCTATTCTATTCTATTCTACAGTAGTTGCAAGCCCAGCGACCAAATCACAGACTAAAATAGTAGTTCCACAAGGAACGAAGTACTAAATGAACGATGTACTTTATTTGTCTGATTCCTTGCTTCTCAGATGACGCTCGTTCGGAGCGGAGCGAACGATGTACTAAAAGAACGAGATACTCTTAAATATGCGGACTAGTTCGTTCTCGTACTTAGTACATGTACTACACAAGACTAGCTTTAACTATTTGCTGCTTTGTTATTATCAGAACCTTGCCTTTGGTTACAGTTCTTGCTTTGTGCAGATTCTGTTGCAAGTAACTAGATAATGCGACATAAATACTTATTATGTTTTTGACGTGATAATGTTTTATAAATCTATAAACACCGGCTGCACGCACGAAAAAGTGTCACGTTCCGCCTGAGCCTGCGCGTGCAAGCGAGAGCGCGGAACAAACGATAGAGTGGCACGATCGGCCCAAGCGTTGGCTTGTGTTGTGACTAGAGAAAATTGTAATTTTCAATTAACTCCTTTGTATTATACAAAATAATGATAATTCAGTAATAATAATTCATAAAAGTATGCAATTTTTCATCAATGTTTCTTTATGACGTTATCACGTAAAACTATCGTCAGTAAACCGACTTTACAAACTACCAATTTTTGTTAGTTTTTATCAACTATCTGCTGACAGAATTATTCTGTCTCAATATGTTGTGAGTGGCCTTGACGAATACAAATGAACCGAAAATAATTATAATATGAATGCGGGTACGTAATCCGATAAATAATTAATTAAACGCGTGGGGCAATTTCGCCATGGCAGCGCGAATGTCAACGAGAACATAAAAATTTGAAAAATTCAAAATCACGGAATTTGGATTTGAAAAAAATTTTTTTCTTCATATCCTATTGAGTGGGGTATCAAATTAAAGGCTTTGAAAAGATGATTATGAATTTTTTTTTATTATTTTTCTCATAAATTTGATAATTATTGATATTTTCATTGATATTCTTTAAAGCAGTTTTTTATAATATTTTGCTTGTAGCATATTACTGTGATTTAAGTGTAAAACAAAAGGCCATCATAGCTACATTGTGAGAAAAATAAAAACCACAAAGTTGAAAACTACAATATTATGTTAAAAGTACTATACATAGTAGGTAGTATTTACATACGCTAAGAAAATTGTCAGTCTTGATTTTAGAGCTTCATGCTTGCTTCATGCCCAAAAATTCCCATCACTACGGAAAACTCGACTTCGCCTCTTCTTTACAGTTTCCAATAATACTCTGTCGTCGATTTCTTTATTTCAAGCGTAATTTATCATACTAATAATCATACGTCTTAACATGAATTGAATTGTAGTACCTACTTTTTTTTGGAACTTCCCCTCATTGTGGAAATATTATTCTAACAAAGTTGCATGGGTTAAATCGGCTTGGCATCCAGCTGCCCACAAGATAGTATAAAAACTTATTACAATGTCTTCAATACACAAAAACATACAAAGCTTCATAATAATATGGTAAAATGATTATTTTGAAAAGAGCAACTGCTGAGTTTCTTGCCGGCTCTTCTCAGCAGAATCCGCTTTCCGAACCGGTGGTAGTTATGACTTGTCATAAGAGCCACAGGTTAGCCTACGTGAAATAAATAATTTTGATTTTTTTTAAATGTTATAAATGCGAAAGTGTGTTTGTTTGTTGGTTTGTCCTTCAATCACGCCGCAACAGAGCTACGGATCGTCGTGATTTTCTGCATGGGTATAGTTGAGGACCTGGAGAGTGACAGGGTACTTTTTATTCCGAAAATTGAATGAGTTCCTGAGGGATTTTAAAAACTAAATCCACGCGGACGGAGTCGCGGGCGTCAGCTAGTAACCGCAATAAATCGATGGACTACAGTCCAGGACTAGACTAGCACAAATCACAATAGTAGGTAATAGTGGCTTCGATGAGTCAAGGCCGTACCCGTAACGTTGTAAATGTAATTGATTGTCACAGTCGAAAACACGGAATAATCACAAACTATCGGATAACGCTGGAATGTTTACAATTTATTGTACCTAACATGTGAAAACAATAATCCACATTGCAAAGATATCGGTGTCGAGCTCGTGGTAGATACATATTTAAGATTGAAGACAAGGGTTTGCCCGCGAAATTCAAATTTAATTTGGTTTTTCGCAATTTGTAAACTAATACGACAAAGTAGACTTATGGCATTCTAATTGCGACAATGGCAGTATCATCTTCACAGGTTTATATAAAAATTTTTACTTGAAAGTGTCCAGTTTAAGAAATTAATCAAAATATCGACTAATTTGTGAGTAACTCACGTCCAACTCAGTATTTTGATTAATTTCTTAAACTGGTCACTTTCAAGTAAAGATTTTTATGTAAACCTGTGAAGATGATAATTCCACTGGCGTAATTAGAAGGCCGTAAGCCTACTTTGTCGTATTAGTTTACAAATTGCGAAAAACCAAATTAAATTTGAATTTCGCGGGCAGACCCTTGTCTTCAACCTTAAAGGCTGAGATCTATATATCGTACCTACTCTGGCTCTGCTCAAGACACAAGACACAAATATGTCCTGATGACATACATCTGTCTCGTTTTAATTAAGTCTTCAGTCTGAGCTGAGTGAGAGTCTGTTCCCTCGTAGCAGCCTCCCCAATGGATTGATTTTGATGCGGTTTTTTCTGTTTGAAAGCTAACGTAATCGAGGTGGATATTACCTTTAATATACGAAGATCTGTTCAGGCGTTTGAAGATCCTACTGGATTAAAGGTTCCTATTACAGGCTTTCACTGGTGCGATTGATTTGAAATTTCGTGTACTCTACTTTGGATTATTTCCATGGCATGGTTACCTTGAGCTGATGCTGCAGCATCAAGTAGTCTGCGGGATACCCAACTCAGCAACTTACAGCAGATATACATAGTGGGTTGGGGCTCATTAGAATGGTCTCAATGAGTAGGTTTTACATAGTTGATGATCGAGGATCGAGGATCGAGGAGAATCTGATGACGGAGCAGAAAACTGGGGGTCTATCGCGTAGTTTTTCTCAGTCCTTAAAGGACTGCATCAATGTCAAAATATGATTTTGGGCTTCTCCTATTGGCCAAAACCATGTTTTGACATTGAAATAGTCCTGGACAGCGATGAAAGTTACGCGATCGCCACAGCCCAGACTGGATAACAGGATGTCAGATAATATATCGTACATAGTCCGGTCATAGATTCACATGTCGGGTGTGTTTAAATTTTTTTAATTCACACTAAATCTAATCTCGTTTTTATAAAATTGTGAACATTCCGATATACAATAAAGTAAGTACCCCCGCGAATTCACGGACGCCGCGCCGCCCGCCATAACACAGTGTCAAATTCACCAAGGTTACGATTGCGAAACCAAATGACGTACGGCCGACGCCGCTAGGCCGATATGTGCCGCCTTACCCCGGACACATGCTCGGTGATAAGCTGCTTCCCCGACTCCCGAGTCCCGAGGTCAAGGCAAACGTGGAAGTTGGCACGGAAACCCAAATGTTTCCGCCGACGTTAAAATCAAAGAGTAGCTCAGCGCTGGAATTTTTGGTATGTCTTTTCGTGATTTTGTAATTTTTGACGTGATAACGTCTTATAAATCGATGAACACTGGCTGCACGCACGAAAAAGTGTCACGTTCCGCCTGGCCTGCGCGTGCAAGGGAGAGCGTGGAACAAGCGATAGAGAGGCACGATCGCCCCAAGCGTTGGCTTGTGACTAGATAAAATTGTAATTTTCAATTAACTCCTTTGTATTATACAAAATAATGATCAAATCTTGATTCAGTAGATAATAATAATTCAATTCAATTCATAAAACGCCACGGCCACACTAACTGTAGTATTCAGTCCTATTCAGTTGAACATGGTAAGTGTTCGTAACCGCAAATCTAGTACTACATAATATACTTCACTAGCTGATCCAGCGAACTTCGTACCGCCAACTTATCTATATTAATAAAACAAATAAACTATCCCAATCCAAAAAAACTATCCTATCTTTTAAGTTGGACCAAATTACAGATAGTTACGAAGTTTGATACAAATCGGTTAAATTGTTTAGGAGTCCATCGCGGACAAACAACGTGTTATGTGACACGTAATTTATATATATTAAGATTTTATTTGTTGTTTTATTTTTTTCAAATAAAATCAAGTTGAAATTAATAAATACACGATTCCATGTTGTAATTAATTAAAAACCTGAAAAAATTGGTTGTCTGTTAAGTCGGTTTACAGACGATAGTTTTACGTGATAACGTCATAAAGAAACATTGATGAAAAATGTGTCACAAGTCAACGCTTGGGCCGATAGTGCCTCTCTATCGCTTGTTCCGCGCTCTCGCTTGCACGCTCAGGCTCAGGCGGAACGTGACACTTTTCGTGCGTGCAGCCGGTGTTCATCGATTTATAAGACGTTATCAGGTCAAAAAGTACGCTTCGAATTGAGAACCTCCTCCTTTTTTAGGGTTCCGTAGTAAACAAGGAACCCTTATAGTTTCGCCATGTCCGTCCGTCTGTCTGTCTGTCTGTCTGTCTGTCTGTCTGTCTGTCCGCGGTTTAGCTCAGAGACTATTGGTACTAGAAATCTGTAATTTGACAAGGGTATAAATATCAATCACGCCGACAAAGTGGTGAAATAAAATTGTGAAAAATAATTTTTTTTAGGGTACCTCCCCTACATGTAAAGTGGGGATGAATTTTTTTTTCTCATCTATCCCATAGTGTGGGGTGTCGTTGAATAGGTCTTTCAAAAACGTTGTGGGTGTGGGAACACCATTTTTCAATTCAGGGATCCGTTTGTGAAATATGATATTTTAAAGTGCTAAATTTTATTAGAGTCAAGTGTCCCCCCCCTCTGCCAGCTAAATGGTTGTATATAGGTTACAAGAAAATATTCACAGCAGTAGTATATATAATGAATTTTAAAGGAAAACTATCACGGCTAAGTAGGGTTCATTAGTGAAAGAGTTATATCGGTTTTTCTAAGTTAGATATTACACGTAGTGTAAGTTGCATATTTTGTAGTATATTATAGTATTTAAACCATGGAACTCAAAATGTATTCAATATTCATAAATAAAATAAAATCACTATCCTAGGTCAGCAATAATAATTGAGATTATATTAATTTTTAGTGTAGGGTTCCGTAGTTGAAAGCAACTACGGAACCCTACACTGCGCGTGGCCCGACACGCACTTGGCCGGTTTTTTGAAGTTAAAAATATGTTGATGAAATCTGTTCCGAGGCAATCCATTTGTTAGTGAAAACTTGAAAAAATAACTCGAATACTTTTACTTTAACACTTTCCAACGTGAGCCACTTCGCGCTTATTTTTGATTGAGTTCCTGAATTAAAGAAAACTTAAAACTTACCGTATTGCTATGCCTTGTAACCGTGAACCCATCGTTAAAAATTTAGATTAGATAAGTAAAAGAAAGGAAATAACTTATTTGAAACGATTGTTCATTGTTATTTACGTTAATTACCAAGTTGAGATAGGTTTAGTCTGTCGGCTGTCCATACGATTAATTTGATTGTCCTAATTAATAAATTCCTTTATGGAATAGGTTTTTTCTGTTTCCTTTGATGATCTTTGCAATGTATTTGGGTGTGAAATGTGAACGTGATCGTCGATAGGATAGAGTTGTTTAACATTTAGCCATGGATTTATGATGTTTTTGTGTAGAGGTGAGTTGAATATGAAAATAATAATTAAAGAGCTGGATTGCCGCGGCGTTGGGCGTACGGGAACATTGTCGAGTAATCAGTGGCCAATTGTGGTCAATTGTGCGCAGTGTGTGTGTTACGATGGGGGAAGGGAGGGGGGGGGGGGGGCTGGGTGGCTGGGCTGGTCGGTCTCGGTTCACGCGAGATTGGACGTTGAACACTACACTAGCTTGGTAAATTATATGAAATCAATGTCCATTAAGTAGTCAATTTAAATACTAATAACGTTTAAGTTTTATCTGCCCATAGAGAAAAACTCTTAATAAAGACCAATAAAGACACGCTACTTCAGTGAGATCTGGCAGGTATACACACCAACGAATTTTCTCCATAAAAGAAAGAATGTTCGCTCCAATATCTCCTAAATATGCAAAGTGCAGATCAGTTAATTATTTATTATCAACAGAATTATTCGAGTGCATTCAAGTCCGAGGATAAATAACATACAGAAATTCCTGAATATTCCATAAAATTCTTAGGCATAATGTAAATTTTTTAAACGTCTCGACGCGCGACGGCGACGCTTCGTTTTCGTTTGATGATAAAATATTTGTGACTGAGTATTATAAGTATTTATACCATGTACTTAGTAATGTAAACACAATTTCGATAAAATTTAAATGGGACCACCTGGGAAGTATACCCTTTCAAACAAAAAAGAATCTTCCAAATCGGCTCAGGCGTCTTCGAGTAATCGGTGAAACTGAACATACATAATATATAAGCAGTGATAGCCTAGTGGTTAGGACTGTGGTCTCCTATTCGGGGGGTCGCACGTTCGATCCCGGGTACGCAACTCTGACTTTTCGGAGTCAAGTGTGTTAAGCAATTAAATATCACTTGCTTCAACGGTGAAAGAAAACATCGTGAGGAAACCTGCACACCTGAGAGTTCTTCATAATGCTCTTGAAGGTGTGTGAAGTCCGCCAATTTGAATTGGGCCAGCGTGGTGGACTATCGCCTATAACCCTTCTCTGAGAGGAGACCTGAGCTCAGTAGTGAAACGTTGATGGGTTGCTAATGATGATGATGAACATACATATAAAAAAAGTCGGTTAAAAATAAAAGATCTGAAAGATGTAATAGGCGCGGGCGATGCGAGGCTGCGACGACGCGAGCCATAGAGAACTTCGGGGCCAAGGTCACACAACGTCTCATTGTATGACGAGTGCTGAGCGCAGACTGTTCTTTCAACGCCGCACTCGGCGCTGCCGGCTGAAGATGCTCTCGTACTCCTTGAATTCCTATTATTTTGTTCTCTTGAGCGTATAAGCTTCTATAGATGTGCCAACAAGTCGACTGATATACGGCATACTTACGAATCTGCAAAAGATGCACTTTAAAGGACAGCTTTGAAAGCATAGTTTTTGTTATGTATGTCTGTCGGTATTACGGTGTATTAAATTTTCAAAATGTAGGTAACCGGAGAAATAATAAAAAAAATTGTTTCAAAATGTAGGTAACCGTAGAAATAAAAAAAGATTTTTTTTTCTATGCCTTCAAAACGATCCTCGCTAATATGCACCTTCTACAGATTCGTAAAGCCGTAGATGTGACGAAGTCTGTTGCATGCTGTGGCGAAATCTTATGAGCTCTTGCCAGTTTATCTATCTCTATATAATATGGTGGAGCCTATCCACCATATTCCATCCCTGCTTGTTTCCGTCGATAGTAAACCAATGTCCCTCGTTACAAAATAGTAATTTTTTAGTTATAAAACTCAAGCAGAGGCTGAATCGTGCCAACTTGTTCAACCAACCAATCTATGGACGGCGTAAAAAGTCGTTTGGCCTGAATTGGAAGTCGGGCTGTCTGAAGATCCTATTAAATGTTCCATTTCGCTGATGTCACATGTCATATATACACGTAGGTACACGATGTATAGTATAGAAATGTGTTGCCGTGAACTACTTTCACGCCCTAGATTACATTAAAGCTTTTTGCAGCGATTCGAGGAGACAATGTAAGGTCAGTGGTATATCGAGGGGGGTGGGAGATTCAGCAGGGATCAATAGTAAAGGCAGTGCATATCATCTGCCATCATATATCATAAGCAGTGATAGCCTAGTGGTTAGGACTGTGGTCTCCTATTCGGGGGGTCGCAGGTTCGATCCCGGGTACCTCTGACTTTTCGGAGTCAAGTGCGTTTAAGCAATAAAATATCACTTGCTTCAACGGTGAAGGAAAACATCGTGAGGAAACCTGCACACTTGAGAGTTCTTCATAATGTTCTTGAAGGTATTTGAAGTCCGCGAATTCGCATTGGGCCAGCGTGGTGGACTATGGCCTATAACCCTTCTCTGAGAGGAGATCTGCGCTCAGTAGTGAGCCGTTGATGGGTTGCTAAAAAAATATTATATCATCTGCCTGGATATGGAGTTATGGACCGGTATGCAACCTGCGCACCTTTCCCCATAACAATGGATATAATCGGTGTGTCCGATGCGTCATGCGACCCAACGTCTCATTTTTAGGGTTCCATACCAAAATGGTAAAAATGGAACCCTTATGGTGAGACTTTCTCCGTCCGTCTGTCCGTCCGTCTGTCACAGTCGATTATTTCAGTAACTATTAAAGCTATCGACATGAAATTTGGCATAGTTGTGTATAATAGTGGCCCAAAATCATTGGAATAAAGAAAAATCAAAAATTATTTTTAGTTTTAATAAAAAAAGGGGGAAAATCGGGGGGTTGAAATTTCAAAGTAAAATAACTATATCGAGTGGGGTATCATATGAAAGGCCTTTACTTGTGCATTCTAAAACAGTTTTTTATTTATTTCTATATATAATAGTTTTTGATTAATCGGCCAAAATGTCGAAAAAAATACCGTTCCCCCCCCCCCCCCCTTATCTCCGAAGTTTACCAATCGAAAAATCTGAAATAATTATGGTCAATAGAGGTTTATGTATATTTTACAGGAAAAATAAAAGCAAAGCGAAAATTATTTTAGTTTGATTAAAAAAGGGGGAAAATCGGGGGTTTGAAATTTCAAAGTAAGATAACTATACCGAGTGGGGTATCATATGAAAGGCCTTAACTTGTGCATTCTAAAACAGTTTTTTATTTATTTCTATATATAATAGTTTTTGAGTAATCGGCCAAAATGTCGAAAAAAATACCGTTCCCCCCCCCCTTATCTCCGAAGTTTACCAATCGAAAAATCTGAAATAATTATTGTCAATAGAGGTTTATGTATATTTTACAGGAAAAATAAAATGAACGCGAAAATTATTTTAGTTTAATTAAAAAAGGGGGAAAATCAGGGGTTTTAAATTTCAAAGTAAGATAATTATACCGAATGGGGTATCATATGAAAGGCCTTTACTTGTGCATTCTAAAACTGTTTTTTATTTATTTCTAGATATAATAGTTTCTGATTAATCGGCTAAAATGTCGAAAAAAATACCGTTCCCCCCCCCTTATCTCCGAAGTTTACCAATCGAAAAATCTGAAATAATTATGGTCAATAGAGGTTTATGTATATTTTACAGGAAAAATAAAACCGACGCTCTAACTAGCATAGTTTTTTTTATATTAACAATAAACCTCTACAAACAAAGTTAACGATAAATAAGCAAATTAAAATAATATTATCGTTTTACTTTTACTTTTGGAGTAGGTATGGAACCCTCGGTGCGCGAGTCCGACTCGCACTTTGCCGGCTTTATTTGTTTTCTCTGGCCGCAACTTTGTCCTTTTGCTTGGAGATTTAACGGGATTGACGCTTTTACCTGATTTTGTTATATTATTCTATTTAGTTTGAGTAGTTTCCTTGAACGAGAAAGATTTCAGATTCAAAGTTTCGCCTAGCTGTCTGAACATTAGTAAAGGAGGAGGTCTCTTATTTCGAGGAGATACATTAAATGATTATTGATTATGAATAAGCAATGTTGTTCATTCAATTTAACCTGTTTTCAGGATATTAATATCCTTCAGCCTTGTTGGTTCGTCTACAAAAATTTCTAGTTTATATTACCTACCTTTTAGACATTTTTATAAATCTATCTGATAAAATACGTCATAAAAACTGCTTATCATAACTAGCAAGTAGCAATGCAACTCAACAATTTAATTACGCAAGCCAACAGCACTTCCTGAGCAAAACCCGAGCGTTTCCGCGTAGTGCGATCATTACTGGCTAAAATAGTTGCGTTTATTAAATTTATTTGAATATATCGCGTAAAAAAGATTATATTGAAACTAGGCAATACAGCATTGTAAAGTCGACATCTCTTGAAGATGCTCCGGTGTCGGGGCGAAACGTGCGTCGAGAGTAGTGTAAAAGTCTTGTGTGGCGGTGCATGCGAGTGGTGGTGGCATTGCTTGCTTTCTTGCTTGGCTGGGAAGGTGAGCGGTGCTTAGCTTGTAATTGCATGTTTGACCATACAGATTTTTTCTGTTGGCGTATTATAGCAAAATAATTCTAACCTTTTTTGCTATTTAAGTTACGTTCACGTGACTGTAAGACGTGTTTATTAGCGCACAGTGAGTATGGTTTCGCGCGAACAACATTCTAAACTTAAGGAGCTTATAACTTTGCCAATTTTCGTCAAAGGCACTTGTGAATGTAGGAAGCTATCGAAAAACCACCTACAAAGGGATTTTTTTAAAATTTGTAATCAGTTTGAAATATCTTCCGCCTTGTATTGTGGTGGTCACGTTCGGGTTCCGACGCCTGACGCCTGCCACAGTTGACATTGTTCTCCAAATAATTCCTGTCAATATGCGTACGTATCTAATGTGTAATATACTTAATACCATAGACTTGCGAACTGCAAAGCGACTACCAATCCTAAATCTGTGACAAATTATAATCTTTCTTAATTATATTATATAAATTACGTGTCACGTTGTTTGTCCGCGATGGACTCCTAAACTACTTAACCGATTTTGATCAAACTTCGTAACTATCTGTAATTTGGTCCAACTTAAAAGATAGGATAGTTTTTTTGGATTAGGATAGTTTATTTGTTTTATTTATACTAATAGATAAGTTGGCGGTACGAAGTTCGCCGGGTCAGCTAGTATATTTATAATGTTCTGTGAATATACCAATGGGCATAGGAGGATACCTATGAAATGTTCTCACGAGAACAAAAATATAGACTTCCTGCTAAAAATCAAGTTTTTCTTATTTAAATTAATCCGTGGGATAAAGTTAAAGAGCCTTTCTACTAAAGTACACCCTGCTATTTTGGAGGCTGCGATAGGGGAAAGGTTTCGTTACCTGGCATAAATTAGGGATGGAACAGATCGCTTTTTAGGTAAAAGGGCTACTGCTTTTTCTTGGTTGGTTAATAACGCAACAATGATACCACAGTATAAGGAAGAGATCAGTATGTCGACGCCTTTGATCTCGTCGTTAATGCCGCCAGCATCTAGACATGCGTCGCGACAGTGTATTTATGCTAGGGTTGTCACAAGGAAACAATCTCTCTTAATATTTATAATTTGTACTATATTTCACATCAACATAACAATAAACAATAATAATTAATCAATAACCAAAAATTAAAAATAAATTTTTAATTAAAATATTATTAGATAGTTGAATCAATAATGAAACCAGTTTCTTTGCTGGCCGCTTCAGCGGTCGTATGCAAATAAACTCCGCCGCATGCAAATAAACATTAACAACTAAAATATATATCTCGTGGTCATCTAGTAATTACTATCTGTGCACAGCACGAACACATTAATAATGATATCTGATTATAAATATAATAAAACTAGTAATAATTATATTAATAGTTTTATTTATGTTTGATAATAGAATAATAATAATAAGTATCACTTGATAGATAAAAATGTTGATGTAAAACTGTTTTTACGATAGTACATGACGTAAATTGTACTTCTTTCTTAATACTTCTTTTTATTTTAATAGTAGGCTTATTATAAAAAGAAAAGGTGACTGACTGAGTGTTTTATCAACGCATAAACCACTGGACGAATCAGGCTGAAATTTGGCAAACAGATAGCTATGAGTATGACGTAGGCATCCGCTAAGAAAGGATTTTTGAAAATTCAACCCCTAGGGGATAAAATAGGGTGAAAAATCGAACTTAACGTGAGCGAAGCCGCAGACAAAAGCTAGTAATATTATATAAAAAGAAGAAATGAATTGTGTCTTAAATTTACGCTTCAACAATATTGATGTTTAACATAACGCGTTAAGGAAAATGTAAATAGTGGATTTTCCAAACAATTTTAAATGAAATACACAAATACGCACATGATATCTCGGCGAATATTCGCCAATAGTTACATAAATAGTTTAACGTATTATTGGCTCGTTGGCTTTTATGGAATTGACGAACGGCGCACTCGGTAGTTATTATAAAAATCTACCCTCAGCTAACAGTATATTCATTATTAGAAAAAAATAACTATTTTCAGCTTATATTTATAAACTTATGGTTAAAGAGATTTGCTTTTTCATTATTGTTACACTTGCCACATTCTCAAACTGCCTTCGTTTTAAAATATTTATAGAGATACGAGCATCTATGGAAACATCAGAAGTGGGATGCGCACTCTTATCATCACTTGCTAGACGCTCTAATCGAGATTGACGATTCTTTTGATCTTGATACAGCAACATGGACCACGTGGCATGGTCGCGATGGATGTAAAATATTATAAACTATTTCCATCGTGTGTGTTTCGTTTTCGTCAAAACGGTGTCGTTGACTTATTGGCAAGGATTCGTATCGCTGTCGCTAAAGTATGGACGCACCATTTGAGTCGTGAATTTATGAAGATAATTAGGAGAGTTAAGTTAAACGAAAATGAATTTAAAAGTCCTGTAGATACCGTCTACTTTGCAGTAAAGTATAAGATGGATACCATTGTAAAATGTCAAGTTAGTGTTACATATTATAGCAATGCAACTAAAACCTCCAACATTATAAAGTTAATCTTAATATTATCGCAAGGACTTATGGTTGCTTCAGAAAGCCGAATATCCCCTGCGAAGACGTAATAATGCCCCGTCCATGCATGTTGTTACCAATCGTAGAAATCCTATTAGGCTTTTAGGACACTGGCGCGAAACTGTAGCAATGGAGCGAAAGCGGTAGATTCTTAGTTTTAGGACATATTTTTAGGATAGCTGGTTGCGCTATGGTTTCACTGCTATTGAATAGAAGCGAAACCATAGAGGATTGCGCTACTAAAGGCCTTAATTAATCTTTATACAGGGGTTGGACAAAAGTATTCGCACAGTCTACTGAGGGCAGATTTCACAAACGTAAAATAAGTCTTATCCGAGCGTAGAGATATTTTGACAGTATTTTCAATACAAAAACTGTCAGAGCGTCCAATGTATTCCTCGGTTAAACGTCTCTCCAGATTGGTGAAATCAGCACTTAAAATAATAAGATCTATATTATTATTTTTTTAATATATAAAGCTGAAGAGTTTGTTTGTTTGTTTGCTTGAACGCGCTAATCTCAGGAACTACTGGTCCGATTTGAAAAATTATTTCAGTGTTAGATAGCCCATTTATCCAGAAAGGCTATACCTAGGCTATATATCATCACGCTAAGACCAATAAACTATTCCACGCGGACGAAGTCGCGGGCAGAAGCTAGTTTTCTATAATATACGCGTCGAATTAAGAACCTCCTTTTTTTGAAGTCTGTTAAAAAGTGCAGGTGGCTGTCGAGAGTTCGTGAATAAAATTAATCCAAGGCTACTTTTGCATCTGGCAGGTGTACGCGTCTCCCAGCCGCCGCAAGATGGACACCAAGGGCGACGGAGAGGAGATGACCTACCCGCACATATGCTTCATGGTCGACAACTTCGATGAGGTAACTCATTTGCCTGCACACTAGAGTGTCATCGGTCGGGACTGTCGGGGCTTTCGGAATGGGCATAATGACAGTTACCGACAATCAATGAAATTATGAATTTATGTAATTAAATAGGATTCATGGAGATTATAAAAAACGTCATTTTTCTATTTCGAACGAGATTGACATTTGATTTTGGTAAAATGAAACTGAAAAATGCAGCAATCCGCCATATTGGATTGAACACCACCACCAATTTTTTTTATTATTTTATTATTATTCATCCATTTTTCATTATTTATTTATTTCACACAGAAAAATACATCACATCTATCTTCAAACTTTGACAAACTACTATGACAAATCACAAAACATTGAGGTAGAACGACGCCATGACAACGTCGAGCGTTTTTGCGTGAATTTTAAAACTTAAAGTATTATCTGCCTACCTTTTTTGTGGAGATAAGATCAATAAGATATTTTTCGAAATACTTAGTAGATACTTCCGAACATCATCCAACAGTTTTTTTGAAACCGTTCATCATGCCCACTATCATTTATTTCGACATGTTTCTTCTTTGGTTTACGGAGAATTTGGAGTAACCACTTAAGTACGACACCGGGGAGGCTTCGCGTTTATGTTCAGACCTTTAGAAGGAAAAGTTCGATGACATTTCTATGCACTGCCCTCTTCGATCATCGTCAGCGCAAGTCAGAACCTTAATTGTGAGGGGCAATCGCTTCTATGTTTATATTCAAGTCACTGCGATAAGATTTCATACTCACATTTAGGTATTAAATGTTATCTGCTGTCTGAACAGCATTCGTTATCATAAAGTATAATATCTCCATAACTCAAAAAATAATTGAAAAAAATCGGAAGGCTGCAGATAAAGGTCGAGCACCGTACTCGTATTAATCTGTTTCCGTTCAGTATGAATTGTAGTGAACATCAATCAGAATGATTACTGATTAGTCATCATCGTTTGAGTGCATTTCAATGTGGGTTACGAACGGACGCGGCGCGGGCGCGGCGCGCGGCGGTCCCCCGCGTAGCGGCAATTGTAGTGGCCCAGACGACGCAATCACTTGACCGCTCAGCTTAGAAAGTCCTGAAGAAAAAATGATTGATAAAAAGAGCCAAACCCGAGTAGGTATATCGCGATGAAAGAGACTAAACATTGTTCAGTGTAAAACGTCTTACTAAATAAAATGCCACATACATATAATATGTAATTATGTAAACGTAAGTGTGGTACCTACCCAAAGCATAAGCAGTGATAGCCTAGTGGCTAGGACTCTCCTATTCGGGGGGTCGCAAGGTCGATCCCGGGTACCTCTGACTTTTCGGACTCAAGTGTGTTTAAGCAATTAAATATCACTTGCTTCAACGGCGAAGGAAAACATCGTGAGGAAACCTGCACACCTGAGAGTTCTTCATAATGTTCTTGAAGGTGTGTGAAGTTTGCCAATTCATTGGGCCAGTGTGGTGGACTATGGTCTATAACCCTTCTCTGAGAGGAGATCTGCGCTCAGTAGTGAGACGTTGATGGGTTGCTAATGATGATGAAATGATGAAGTGTGGTACCTAACTAGCTGACTTTTAAAAAATCACGTTGATTCTCTTTTTCCTGGGTGGCCATCTCCAGTTTGCAAGTTACCTCTGTGCCTTTCGTCAAAATACATACATTTCACGAACGGTCAAAAAACATACATAGAAACATCATCATGATGAATGCAAATAACGAAAGAGTAACTTTCGCATCATACTAATATTATAAATACGAAAGTGTGTTTGTTTGTTGGTTTGTCCTTCAATCACGCCGCAACAGAGCTACGGATTGACTAGATTTTTTGCATGGGTATAGTTGAGGAACTGGAGAGTGACATAGGCTACTTTTTATCTCGGAAAATGAAAGAGTTCCCGAGGGATTTTAAAAACTAAATCCACGCGGACGAAAACGCGGACATCAGCTAGTTTATAATATTTTAGCAGGGCATGGTTTGCTTCCTTCCAGCAGCAACTGCTAAAGATCTCACAGTATGTACTGCCACGTACCAAGTGAGAGTGATCGATTACTTGCTATCAACGAAAGTAGACTGAATAGCTGAATACCGACGTGCCGATACAACGGCCAAGTGCCGACAAATTAGGACAAAAAATTATTGAAAGTCTTCGGTATTATTGTGATTAGCTTAGCACGACGATTTGTGGATATTAAATGGCGTTATAATTATACTAGCTGATGCCCGCGACTTCGTCCGCGTGTATGAAGTTTTTAAAATCTCACGGTAACTCTTTGATTTCCCAGGATAAAAAGTAGACTATGTCACTCTACAGGTCCTCAACTATACCCATGCGAAAAATCACGTCGATACGTAGCTCTGTTGCGGCGTGATTGAAGGACAAACCAACAAACAAACACACTTTCGCATCTATAATATTAGTATGATTTCTGTAATCAAATTATTATCTTATCATAGGTTTTTTTCTCGTGTATGATGCTACTCAGTCCACCGGAAGTTCAATTAATCCCGGAATGCGGTCAACTATTTCGGGCACACTCTATTGCTGTGGGAGTTTATACTCCCACATTTATGTTATGTTGATGATACAGTTAACATTGGAGCGAATCGTCTATTTATCCTAAGTAAATCTTGCATTGACTGACACGTAGTTCGTTGGAAATTCTATCCTTCAGATCTATTGAGATTCATAGAACTACATAGATCTTTACGAAGTTTAAATAGGACGCAACAGTTGTTAAGCCTTTTAAAAAATCAAAAATGCGATCATTGATGGTTTGGTGGACAGAAACTTGGAGAATATTCGATAATAAAAATAGAATAGAATAGATTAGAATATTAGAAATGTTTTTTATTCAAATAAACTTTGACAAGTACTTTTGAATCGTCAATGAGGTTACCACTGGTTCGGAATGCCGTTCCTGCCGAGAAGAACCAGCAAGAAACTCGGCAGTTGCTCTTTTCAAAATACTTTTACAATATACTTAATAGATATTATTCTATGCATGCAGAGTTTCCAATACGCATCAATTAGTAATTATTATAAACGGCCTTAATTTGAAGGTGCCTAAAAATACATGTTACATTTCGTAAATCCATTTCCACTCCGTGTCCTCTAATTACTCGACTCGTACGATACGCAGCGAGGCAGGTTAACTTGAAGGTTCTATAGTTTTAATTAGATTAGAATCGCTCCACTTGAATGTTGAACGATTTTCTAGGAAGCCATAATGCTACAAATTAAGAACGCCTTACAATTACGCTAGTTTCTTTTAATTTATGTACTAATTTATTTCGAAATTCTAGAGAATTTTGATCAAGTTATGTATCGTTCGCTTTGTCTTAGAATCGATGGTCTTAGCGGTCCGAGTGTTATGGGGCAAATAATTGTGAGGTCTTGACAAATTCAACATGGCGGAAACATGCGATGAAAAAAAGGACAAATCTATTGAGTTTGGTATCAATTAATTCAGAGTGTAGATGCTGAAAATATATAATTTTATATAATTTTAAATAATCATAAAATAATAGTTATAAATTGTCAAGTTATACGGTTTGAAAATGATTTTGTTCTTAAATTTTTCACGCCTTTCTTGTTTGCTTTCTTTCACACTTAAAATCCTTCAGTTGCTAAAGGTTGCTACAATATTTATAAAAGTAAATAATAAAATACGTCCTCGCCAGTCGTCGCTGATGTCATATTATGTTAAACCTTGCCTACCGTCTGATACATCTGTTTAAACTAGCTGTGTGAATAACCGGTCTAGTTTAAGTAAACTGAGTTATGTGAAGGTTGACAATTTCCCGAGTTTTGAGCGCGGTCACCCATGTAATGGGTCTACCCATTGGAGTATATTATATCCTATCTTATCGAATCATCATCATCATCAGCAACCCATCAACGGCTCCTAACTTTGCGCAGGTCTCCTCTCAGAGAAGATTATAATAGGTCTTAGTCAACCACGCTGGCCTAATGCGAATTGGCAGACTTCACACACCTTAGAGAACATTATGAAGAACTCTCAGGTGTGCAGGTTTCCACACGATGTGTCCTAACGAATGTGTCGCCCTTTTGCTTGAAGTTGACCCTCACATATATGTCTAGATTAATATAGCCGTTTTTGATAAAACTTCAATTGTATTTATTTGTATCTACCACTACTTGTCGTCGATTTGATCAACTAGGTATAATTTCAGCCTGATGTTTTGTGGTAAACTCGTCGCTGAGGCCTTATCGCGTTGAGGAAAACGTTTTGTGTTTTCACAGCAATTAGTTATAACGCTAAGAACATAGTTTCTTGTTTTGGTAATGGGTTTCGTGTTGAAATAAACGTATGGAATTTGAAAGGCCATGATTTTTTGTGTCTTAGTGCGCGTGTACTCGCCCGCGTCTACGGCCGACGCTTATAAATCCAGTTTCAACTCGTGAACCTGCTTATTAAGTTATTCATTTGACGCATGCTTCTGTGGGCTACAGTGTAAAAATCGCAATCACCCCTGATTGGCTGCGCCGTCTCGCTGTTGGCTAAATTCAAAATTCAAAATTATTTATTTCACGTAGGCCAACCTGTGGCTCTTATGAAACGTCATGACTCTTACCACCGGTTCGGAAAGCGGATTCAGCTGAGAAGAGCCGGCAAGAAACTCAGCAGTTGCTCTTTTCAAAATAATCATTTTACAATATTATTATTTAGCTATGTAATAAGTTTTTTATACTATCTTATGTGATGCCAAGCCGATTTAACCCATGCAACTTTGTTAGAATAGAATAGAATATAATATTTCCACAATGAGGGGATGTTCCAAAAAAGGCTAAAATGCGTTGTTGCAGCAAAAATGCTATGAATTCCGCCAATTACCCTAAATCGAGACTATTGCGATGATTGATGCAACGTTTACATAATCAATCAGCTGTTTACATCTATGAAAACTTGTTTTCTTATTTATGAATTTTTATGACTATTAATCAAATATGTGTAATTTATTTTTATACAACTCCAACTGGTATCGAATTCTATTCCAAATAATTAATTACGTCACCGTCACACCTAATGTGATACAGACCTTGAAGGCGTAGCTCTAGCTTCCCACATTATTTGTCTCTTAATAAGTCAAATGCATATTTCACCATCTCCAAGTACCTAACCTTTAAACAAAATATTAAACGTAGAATAAAGTTGACTATTGAAACATTTTTATGCTTTTTTTATTGGCAACTAGCTGATGCCCGCGACTTCGTCCGCGTGGATTTAGTTTTTAAAATCCCTCGGGAACGCTTTGATTTTCCGGGATAAAAAGTAGCCAATGTCACTCTCCAGGTCCTCAACTATACCCATGCAAAAAAACATGTCGATCCGTAGCTCTGTAGCGATGTGATTGAAGGACAAACCAACAAACACACTTTTGCATTTGTAATATTAGTACATATGATGTTTCAAACCCTAAAATTCATGAGTCGTCACAGTTTACATCTTGTAGTGCTAAAGCTCGTATAGGACTTGTTATTAATCGTCGATTGTTAAAACAGTCTACCAAGTTGTCTCTAATAATCACGTTGATGAAACAAATATAACTTTTTAAACTGTATATTATTTCTGAGTGCACATTATAACATAGTGTGTGATAGAATAACTGTTATAGGTTTTGTGCTGTCCAATTTTAATTGAAAGCCTAAAGCTATGCACATTGAAATATTTGCTGAGGTATATATAAAATATATTAATCCGGCAGTATCACAAGTTACAGCTCACAGTTGATATGAGTAGGTTCGTCTGGTGGGAGGCTTTGGCCGTGGCTAGTTACCACCCTACCGTCAAAAAAGTGCCGCCAAGCGATTTAGCGTTCCGGCACGATGGCGTGTAGAAACCGATTAGGGGTATGGGTTGAATGTTCACTGCCATACCCCTTACAAGTTAGCTCGCTACCATCTTAGACTGCATCGTCACTTACCATCAGGTGAGATCGCAGTCAAGGACTAGCTTGTCATCGAATAAAAAAAAAAAGGTTGTGAACAGCTTTATTGTTTCGACGATTATTATTATCGCTATTAGTGCTCATTTACATTAAGTGTCAGTAGAGTTGTTGGTATTTGTTCCCATTTAGTAATCATTATTGTAATTATGTATTTGAAACAAAACAATCTAACTGGGCTCAATCACAGAGTATATAATAGTACTCAATGTCAAACTTCAGTAGATAAACATTTTTAGACCGTTTCATTGGTTTCGATAGCCAATTGGACTCAAACTTCAGTAGATAAACTAGATTTACAGAAAATAAAAACTTTGCAGAAAATCAATTCATCATGGCTTTTCATGTTGCGATTTTTGCACTCCGCCGTCCACTTCTATGTATGCGATATCAAAATTTTATCATTTTACTTTTCTTTACACGTTGTTCATATGTTTTTTCTTTAGCTTTATCAATTTTATCATATTATTTATAGCAGTGAATCTATACATATCATAAAACTGTAACTGGAAGATTTCTGTACATTTAATATATTTTAAAAATTTTAATTGGGGGATGCTTTACTATCGATACTGAGCCCAAAACAGATTTTTATTTAATTTTTGTCTGTTTGTCTGTTTGTTTGTCCTTCTTTCACGTAAAAACTACCGCACAGATTTCTACAAAATTTTATACCGTGATAGCTTATTACTCGGGTCAACATCTAGGCTACTTTTTATCCCGGAAAATCAAGGAGTTCCCGAGCTACTTTAAAAACTAAATCCACGCGGACAAAGTCGCGGGCATCAGCTAGTTATTAATAAAATTAATCAGTACAAGTATTCTTGTATACCGGCCGCAGTGGAGGGGATCGGCTGAGAACGCTGAGGCTGAGTGATCTGATTAGTGATCACTCTGTGGCGATACGCTTCACGCTTGTCAATGTCATACGGTGTCACGTGACATTCACGTGTCTGTCGCACCATGTGCGCTGCCGCCTGCCAGCCGAGCTAAGAGAACGCACGCCTTTGTTTACTACAATCATATTATGTAGGTAGGTATCTGATGAGTGATATTGCTATAGATTGACTTTTTTTGAAGCAGTCTTTTTATATATTTCTCCACTAAGAATATATTAATCTAAGTTTCTCCAGTTTTTTTTCGATAAGGTTTGTCAAGGCGGTGACAAACGTCAGTTCTGTTGTGTTCTAACTTCCAAGATTAATCAAAATATCGACAAATTCGTGTGTAACCCACGTCCAACTCAGTATTTTGATTAATTTCTTAAACTGGTCACTTTCATGTAAAGATTTTTGTGTAAACCTGTGCAGATGATAATTCCACTGGCGCAATTAGAAGGCCATAAGCCTACTTTGTCGTATTAGTTTACAAATTGCGAAAAACCAAATTAAATTTGAATTTCGCGGGCAGACTTGTCTTCAACCTTAACTCAGCAGTCACTTCAGTGTATTTCAGCGTGTGCGTCATGTAGCGGTGGTAGGTAATCCGTTGCGTATGAGACGCGGAATTTTGTTTTGGTCTACTCAACGTCTCATTAGATTTTGCGTTTGCATGACTCACTGATTCCAATGAGTGAAATAGGAACTACTGATCACTACTATCGCTACGTGGAATATGGCTTAAACGTTATCGTTAATGTATAGGTATATTGTAGTCACTCATCATCATCTAAATCCATTGCCAGCCCATTTCTGGATACAGGCCTCCTGTCGAATGCGCAAGGCTGTTAGCTTGCGTCCACCACGCTGGCAAACTTCACACACTTTTGATAAAATTATTGAGAATTCTTAGGCATGCAAGTTTCCTCACGATGATTTCTTAACAAACGATATCTATTTAATTTCTTAAGAGCACTATTACATTTCGCATCCCTCTCTCTCGCACATTATAATATTTTCAATGATTGTAAAAAAATCAGATACTTTTGACTAAATGTGGTCAATTGTTATCTTCGACAATTAAATTACGGATATTTTAGACATATTTTTATTATCATGTACCTAGTTTTGATAGAGAATAAGAACGATAAAAGTTAATAGTAGTTTTCGTCATTTTTCTTTATAAAATCTAGGTATATCATAATAAAACTATATCTAAAATATCCGTAATTTTATTGTCAAGGATAATAATTGACCACATTTAGTCAAAAGTATTTGAGACTCTTACAATCATTGAAAAAATGTGAGAGAGAGGGACGCGAAAGGGGGTTGGCGAATTTTGACCCAGCATTTTTAAAAACCGTTCAGATTAAGAAAACATTTAATTTTAGTTAATATTTTTCAGAGTATTTTTTGTGTAAACTGTAAACCCCATATTTTTAGAAGATGGGGATGAAAAATATTATAATTATTCACAAGTACACACGTTACATGGCAATACAAGTGAATATCTTTTTTCTCTCAACTTTATTTGATAGCCTTGATTAATTTTTTTGTTAGTCTGGTTTACAAGAACTAGTATAAGAAGTTTGGTTCGTGAACGTGGGCGTTCAGTGTTCAGTTCAGTTCTTCTGGGTCAGAAACTTTATGGAAGTCGCCAATCTCCTTTAATAGTCCTCTTAAAACGCACATATAACTCTGAAGACAGAGGTTGGTCCCGAAAAGGAGGTTGAAGTCCTAAATTTTGGGTTTATCACCGCTTTAAAGTCGTGAAGTAGAAAATGTTAGAAGCAACAAACGGGCAGTAAATATGGCGACAGCAGCGCTGGCCCAGTTTCACGGGCGGGCTGCTTGGAGAGACTCCAGCGCCCTCATTAAGCACTTGCGTGCAATCCCGCTAATGAAAAATATTTCACAAGTTCAGCGCGGCTAATTAAAAAAACAAATGCTCCTATTTTACACAACATTATCTATAGGAACTCGTGTTAACGTTAGCAAGATGTTTAATTTGTATAGTCAATTTTTACCATCTTTTTGACCGACTTCAAAAAAGAAGGAGTTTCTCAATTCGTCGGAATCTTTTTTTTTGTAAACCAAAATCGCGTGGACGATTTGGCACCTTTTTGCTAGGATTCTTTAAAACCCAATCATTCCATAAGCATAGGCTAATTTTAATGTTATACAAATGTTAAAATCCGATTTTAATTTCATTAGTAGACACATCAATTTTATTTATTTGTATAAATATTAGATATTGTAGAATAGAATAGAAATGTTTTTTATTCAAATAAACTTTTTTACAAGTGCTTTTGAATCGTATGAGTCTACCACTGGTTCGGACTTCGGAATGCCCTTCCGAGAATGCCGAAGAACCAGCAAGAAACTCTGGGGTTGCTCTTTTCAAAACAAGTTTACAATTCAATAGATACTATATGTTCGTGCCATCGATATTATGATCTTATCGAGTAGATTACAAGTTCTGTCAACAAAGAATATCATATATTGTCCAATGCTTAATTAATAAATCATGATTTATGCGTAACTTTTCGATCGCATATTTTATAAAATCAGCATTTTCAGTCTCATGGTAGTCGGTAGTGCTACTTATTTTAATATCTATTGGCTCACGATGTTTTCCTTCACCGTTGAAGCAAGTGATATTTAATTGCTTAAACGCACTTGACCCCGAAAAGTCCGAGGTGCGTACCCGGGATCGAACCTGCGACCCTCCGAATAGGAGACCACAGTCCTAACCACTAGGCTATCACTGCTCTATGCTATGCTATGCTATTTTTAGTGTAATGCCCGTGAACTCGTTCGTGATAAAGTAGCGTCATATCCTATCCTGATCGCGTGGACCGCTTCTAATTCCGAATCTGCGAATCGTAAATAAGATCGTTTGTTATATTTGTTGAAAACTGGAACACCTACTATCGTAGTGACTAGTGAATAGCATCTATTTCGATATGTTAACATTATTATATGAAGGTGTTTTTTAAATATTGGTTAACTTATCAAATATTCACACAATGCTTCACATAATGATTGAGTTTTTTACAATGTAGTGAAATTTTAATTTTACCTCAGTGGGAATTTTTTCAAAATAATTATTATAGGAGAAGACACCATCAAGTCATTGAAAATCGATCGTGTTAAGAAAAGTGGTCCGTTTTTAGTTTTCGAATTTCGATACTTTCTTATCTTAACTATATATTTTATGATAATTGATCACGAAATCTATTATAGCTTTTATACGTTCTTCTTTTCATCGAAGTATCAGTCTGTCATGATAATGTTAGGTTTTCTGCTTCTTTTTGTTAGAGACTAGAGTACGGAGATATATTTAGGTACATGTTCTCATGACTACGACGAATGTTTGGATAAAACATTGATATTATCTTTGTTGCCTGTCTAATGGCTGGTTCACATTATTGTAGTAGCAACGAAGTCTAGTGCTGGTATCGCTAACTGACCAATGTAAACAGTGTTTAGATTCCAACAATAACTTGAGTCTGTCCAACAGACTGCCTTGTACTAATTCAACGTCCTGTCTGTCATTCCAGGGCACAGCCCTTAGAAAAGTTTTTTTGACGTGATAACGTCTTATAAATCGACTAGCTGACCCCGCGAACTTCGTACCGCCAGCAAAAATATTTAGTGGTTGGTCACCCTTATCATTTAGGGGTATGAAAAATAGATGTTGGCCGATTCTCAGACCTACTCGATATGCTTACAAAATTTCATGAGAATCGGTCAAGCCGTTTCGGAGGAGTACGGGAACGAACATTGTGACACGAGAATTTTATATATTAGATAAACACCGGCTGCACGCACGAAAAAGTGTCACGTTCCGCCTGAGCCTGCACGTGCAAGCGAGAGCGCGGAACAAGCGATAGAGAGGCACGATCGGCCCAAGCGTTGGCTTGTGACCGTGCCGCCCGCCCGCCAGTCACGTCAATGTTTCTTTAAGACGTAATCACGTAATACTATCGGCCGTAAACCGACTTTACAGACAACCAATTTTTTCAAATAAACTTTTACTAAGTGCTTTAGAATCGTCAAGTGAATCTACCACTGGTTCGGAATGCCACTGATGCCTTAATCCTTACTAATATTATAAATGCGAAAGTGTGTTTTTTTGTTGGTTTGTCCTTCAATCACGCCGCAACAGGGCTACGAATCGACTTGATTTTTTGCATGGGTATAGTTGAGACCTGGAGAGTGACAAGGCTACTCTTTATCCCGGAAAATCAGAGTTCTCGAGGGATTTTAATAAATCCAGGCGGACGAAGTCGCGGGCGTCAGCTAGTATTAATATATTTGGAACTTAACGGACTGTTTGGTCGGCCATTATTGTTGACGAAACCATTGCTCGACTGGCGTCATGTGCACCGGCCGTACAGAGTACAGACAAATCACAAGTCATCTATGTCACGGCAAACGCCTGACGTTTGTCTTTGTTTCTCACGAAAATCTTTTGTTTTTTTTTGTTTAAAACCCACTAAGGCGAATTGAGTCGGCGGCTGCAAGGTTTCTTTTTGTATTATCAGAAAGTAACTGCAAATAAGGAAATTATTTATAGATGGTAATTTGGAGGACTTAAAAATTCTCAATAGCTTCATTCACCCGTGTTAATGAAGTGGTAATGGTAGTCTAATAGAATACTTATTCTTCTAGATCGAACTGGTCAACTGTTACAAAATTTTCTACAAAATATTACGTGTTTTTACTTGTAATTAAGTATATAAATTACTGAGCCATATGACTAGTCAAAATTAAAAATTCACGGCTCGAGTTAGTTTCTTTGGCAGATTAATGTGAGGATTCACTAATATGTGCATTTATTTATCTTTTAAAACGAGTTTGCTTAGGTACGAGTGAGTACATTGCGTTCTGCTCCTATCAATATCGTCCGAAGGCTTGTGTTTATTTGAAAAAAAAACTTGTATCGAGAAATAACGTTTTAGGCAGATTTTCAAATAAAACTGTTAAAATGTTACTAATTGTGACATTGGTATAGGTCGCGGCACGAAAGTTTAGCGCTGAACAAAATAGCTGCGCATGTGGTACTGTCGCGCAACCAATGACAACGGCCGGGATGCGACGGGAGAGCCAATCAGCGCCATGATACCTTATTTTCGACTTCTGCGCAATAACGGTCACCGCTAGACTTTCGTGCCGCTACCTATACTTAAAGTAGCCGTCATGGATACTCTGATCGGCTCTATATTGTGATTTGTGATGTTCTTTTATTTCAAACTATTACATCAACAAAAGAGTGATCGCAAAAGCCACTGATAATGACAAATGAATGACGCACAGTTCATATTTCATATTCATATGGGTAATATGCATATTATTACTATTACTTGGTTGGTACTAGCTACTGCTATTGAAGCCACAAAAACTTATTATCGAAAGAAGAAAATAATTATCATAACTATTTAGAAATTAAAGTTTGAATTAATAAAAAAAATGTGTAGGTAATGAAATAAATTATTTACTTTTATTTAATTATTTCGATGCCATTATTACCTGATTCTTGGCCCGTTCTTGGTATTGTATGTTAATTTAAATAATTATATTCTTTGCTAAGTCATGAGCCAAGGCATCACGCGAAGGTAACTTGATGACAATACCTGAGATTCACGTATTTCATAAGGTTCAAGTTTCAACCCGTTGTTAGCTTCTTGCTTAGTATTTGCTAAGCATTTGTTTTTTATTTGCTTAGTATATTATTGACTAGTTCACTCACCCTGGCGGCGTTGCATGGAAGTAAACTTAAGAGAAAATTTTTACTTACAAGTTGTGATGGGTACCTACTAAGTCTATTGAAGAACGCATTAAAATGCTACGAATGTATTAGCCAATAAACACAAGAGCCGTATAAAATAGTAATAAAGATAAAGCAGATAGGATGCTGTGGAAAATTTCCGTTATCGTTCGATGTAAACAGTCCACGGCTACGGGCGATGTGTCATGAATCAGAAAAACAAATAGTGGCAAAACCGCGGCTTCCTGGACTATGAATGATGATTAATAATTCTGTGCTGGAGTCGAAGATCGTGAATCACGAGAGACGTCGGCGGTCGGACTTGCACTAATGCACTGGTTCTGTGATCGAATCTCGGATCGGGCAGGGGAATGACGTCACATGAGTCATGACTCGCATATGTGAAGCAGTGATAGCCTAGTGCACGCCTAGTGGCTAGTACTGCGGTCTCCCGTTCGGGGGTCGCAGGTTCGATCCCGGGAACGTAATCATTTTCTAAATGCGTTTAAGAAATTAAATATCACAAGCTTCAACGGTAAAGAAAATCGTCGTGAGGAAACCTGCACACCGGAGGGTTCTTCATACTGTTCTCAAAGATTTGTGAAGTTGCCAATTTGTATTGGGCCAGCGTGGTGCTATGGCATATAACCCTCCTCTGAGAGGAGGCCTGCGCTCAGTAGTGAGACGAAGATGGGTTGCTGATGATGATGATGACTCACGTGTCCTATCATTTTGTTTAAAGACGATTTGAAATATAGAATAAGGATTTAGTAGAACCTGAAAGGAATAGAGAATACCATTATCTACCTACTGCTTAGTTGATTCCTCAAAGCTACGGCTCATCCTGCCGAAAACTCTGCGATCGACCACTGAAACTGGAGTTCTCCATTCATAAAATTGTATTATACTTATTCGTATGAAGAAAAATAATGCAGTAAAGTCATAAAAGACAAAACTCACTACTTTGACGCCACTTTTATTCTTTACCAACACAAGTCTGTCAAGTGGTCTTACAAGTTTTCACTGATGCAAGTGATTTGGGTTTACTGTTACTTCGGATTATTGCCAAGGCATAGTCCCGCAGACTACCTAACTCAGGCAGCAGGATACCTAACTCCTCAGCTTCTTACAGCAAATATAGTGTATTTGGGCTCATTAGAATGATCTCAATGTGGAGGTCTAAGATAGATGATGATCGAGGATAGAGGATCGAGGAGGATCTGATGATGGAGCAGAAAATTGGGTAATAGGATGTCAGGTATATCGTACATAGTCTGGCCATAGATTTACATGTCAGACATTCAAGCCATACTCCTAATCAGTTTCTACACGCCGCGATCGGTATCGTGCCGGAACGATCCCTTGGCGGCACGTCTTTGACGGTAGGGTGGTAACTAGCCACGGCCAAAGCCTCCCACAACACCAGAGACAATTCAGAAATTATAAATTCCCAAATTGACCCCGTCGGGAATCGAACCCAAGACCTACCAGTTATAAGAACACAGCGCTCACCACTGCGTCATTGTGGTCGTCAACTTAGAGAAGAAATGAAAAGTACCAACATAGTGTCGACCAAATTAAGAAATCTCACAAAATATCAGATAAAAAGAGCGATAACAGCAAGTTACTCAACACACGACTTGATATGATTTCAATACATACATTTGAACTGGATTGGAAAGTCGTGTTTAATGATTATTATCTGTAGGTATGATTAGTTAATTATTCATTTATCCATTCCATTTCAAATTATTTAGTGATAACTGACAAGCCTATAATTATTGGTATTTTATCTATCGGTTTAATACTCAAACATTGGATATAAGTATAACACAATAAATTATTTATTATCGCTTGTGTACATGCGGAGTACCTATAACGGCTTAGGCTTTCTTTGTTCTAAAAAGTATAATATGTATACAATGAATCTAAAAAGTTTATTATCGTTTATGATGTTCGTACTTCAGACAGATAGATTGTGTGTGAGTTGTCACTTGTCAGCCAGTGAGATGTGCTACCTGACACCTATAGTGCTAAGCTAATGCCAAAACAGAGCTACTTGTGACCCTCTAAAATGTTGAACGCTTACTGAACGACGGTGTTAGGTTTATTTTCGTTACGGAATTTCTTGATTCGGTCGCCGCGCTCAAACTGTTTGTCCTAGTTCAAAGCCCGCGATAAAAGCTATGCAATAGCTTAAAACTATAACTTAACTAAACTATACTTATTGAAGCTAATTTGCATGTGACTAGGGAATCCGACACCGCGTGAAAACTTTAATCTGAACTGCGTCATGCTCGTGAACGGGTTCCACCGGCGGGAATAGGGCTACCTTCTGTCTGCCCGTCTTAACATGTGTTGAATTATAATTAAGTATACTTTTGTGGAACTCATTGTGGAAACACTGCATACATAGCGTAGTATCTATTGAATTGTATTTGTATACAATTGTTTTGAAAAGAGCAACCGCCGAGTTTCTTGCTGGTTCTTCTCGACAGGAAGGGCATTCCGAACCAGTGGTAGACTCATCGACAATTCAAAAGCACTTGTAAAAAAAGTTTATTTGAATAAAAAACATTTCTATTCTATGTTTATGGCTCTGACACGCTCCTGCTTGTCCGAATTGTACGCAGTGTACTTACTTGATGACGACATGCAGTCGTCAGAAATATTCGTTTTAATGTTGTTAGGCATATTTAACCAACGTTATCGTCAGAGGTGTGCAGGTAATGGTAGATTCTATTCAGGCTCGCGGAGAAACAATCCCGATAACAGATTGTGTTATCGCCTTATCAGTTCAGTTATCTCTTATCGCGGAACAGATTGCCCGCTTATGTGGTAATTGATAACACGCTGATAACGTCTGGCCTTCGACCTTTTGACAGACGGTTTAAGGATAACGTATTTTTTCTTGTACAAATCCTCAAAGTCTAAATATAGATAAGGAAAAGTTGACTGACTGACTGATCTATCAACGCACAGCTCAAATCATAGTTCAAGTAAAATAGGGGGTTTGAAAAATCGAGCTTAACTTGAGCGAGCCTTTTTTTTTTATTACGGGATAGGCTTGCGCTTGACGACAATCAATGCTGGACAGCACTGATGAGGTCTAGGTTGGAGCACGCTTGCCTAGAAAATGCCTATTCACTCTTGTCTTGAAGGTACTGAGGTTATACGTGGCCGGAAACACAGATGTTGGAAGTGCGTTCCACACCTTAGCGGTTCGGCTCAGAAACGTTGAACTGAAGCGTTTTGTGCGAGCAGGTTGGATTTCAACCACGTGGATGCCAACGCTCACGATTTCTCGAAGTTCTGTGGTAAAACGGTGAAGGGGGCAGAGCCGCGATAAAAATCTGGTAATAAAAGAGAGGCGTGAACACATTTAATGTGACAAGAAGTCGGCTTCTAGAAATCCATGAGGTGGGCACTGGGTAGTCCAACCAAGGGTCGCTCTAGGAACCCGCTTCTGCTGCCTTGCTATTAATAGTTAAGTACTCCTTTATGCGCTAATTAATGGATGTAGGCAATTAATTCCAGCGGATGATTACATTGTTACAATAATAATTAACAACACTTTATCAGTATTATATTATTCACGGATGAGTCAGTCAAATTACTTGTCAATTTGCTGTTGTTACTATTAACACAGATGTTTTAATTTGTTTTTTTTTTAAATTATACAGGGTGTCCCCTTTCATAAAAAGGGTCCTTTTTTGCTATTCCTATATTAGCGTTTATATTATTATCATTTTAAATTGAGTGTTTATTATCTTTTTAAAAATTCGTCAATTTACAGTTTATAATCATTTTAAATTCTGGTTTATTCTTATATTCGTCCGTGCTACTTATTCTAAGAAAGGTGTGGTCATGCTTCAAAGCTCGGAGCCCGGAGTGCGCAAAATAGGAGAATCGTTCCGGCTTTTGCCAGGAGCAGAGCGACGCGATTTATATGCAAGTGCCATCTATATATGCTCACGATATAAGAGGCACTATGCATCTCTATCGGTCGCTCTGTTCCTGGCAATAGCTACTCTCGCTATTTTGCTTGCGTACTCCAGGAACGCATCTCTGCCAGAGGCTTCGCCCAGTATGGTGGGCACGGAGTCTCTGCACAGCTTCACACACCTGCTGGTCCTCCCGGGCCGCTTCGGGTTGAGGACAGTCCATCAGAAGATGTATAATCGATTCTGATACACTGTCGTCGCACACGCAACCCGGGTGGTCCTTGCGTTTGAACCTATGCAGGTACTCCGCAAACCCTCCATGACCAGTCAACACCTGGGAAAGCACCATATTGTGGTCGATCTTTTTGACCACGTGATGTGCAAAACGCACATCCGGCAGAAAGACCTTTGTGGTGCCCGCGGTTTCTTCGGACGTATACCTCCGGTTCCACTCCTCAAGCGACTCCTCGCGAAGCAGTCGCTTGACGAACGAAACCGGGCACCGGTCATAGTCCGGTTTCCTCCTTAAGCCTAGAGCCGCCTCTTTCGCGAGCTCATCGGCTCTTTCATTTCCCTCCAACCCCGCATGCGCTTTCACCCAGAACAAGGAAACTTCCTTGTTCTGAGTGCGACATATTTTTAAATTGTCGACAATGCATGCGACTAAGGGGTGGAGGCATTTGCGCCCGACCACCGACTCAAGAGATGATCTTGAGTCGGTGTATATGCCGATGGAAGCTTCCGGGCGCTTCGTCGCGAGAGAGGCAGCTCTATCCAGGGCAAGGAGCTCAGCCTGGTAGACCGAGCAGTGCGCACTTAACTTTAGCTTGACGGCTTTGGTTTCGGCCTCGTGATTCCATATTGGAAAGCGAGGCCCCCACCTTGCCGTCAATTTTACTGCCATCAGTAAAGATGCGCACTGCTTGAGTGTTGTTGTTCTCAAGGTCTTCTCGGTCCACCAGGCTGGTAAACCGCAGGCACGTCTGTTCCGCCGGGTGTGGTCGCTCACAATATGGTACCTTCCCCTCCATCTCCCTATCAAGGAGTACCCGCTGAGACACTCCCCTTTTGGCCTCGTACAATGCCGAGGTCTCTCGGATCCTAAGATTCAAGGGGAGTATCCCAGCCAGTATCAATGCCGAGTTTAGGGAGACGGTTCGGTAGGACTTGGTCATCTTCAGCGCGAAGCCCCTTTGGAGTGCACCCAAACGCTTCCGCACTCCGAGCTTTGAAGCGGCAGGTGCCCAGGCACAGGCAGCGTACAGGACTATTGGCTCCACCACTGCAGTATAAATCGTGTTTATGACTTGGGGATGGAGGCCCCAGCTCATCACCTTGGCGGCTCTCGACAGCTGCTTGTACAGTCCTTGAACTCTCATGCAAGTGTTACTTATATGAGAGTTGAAGGTCAGCTTGCTGTCGATCGTGAGCCCCAGGATCTTGATTTCGCTGGACAGACCAATGCTGGTCCCACCCATGGTCAGTTGCGGGGAGTCGTACTTCAGTTTTAATTTGTTTAAAATGATTTTATCCTTGGCTTGTTTGTTAAGTGTATTTATAATAAGATGGAGTGGGCTCCTCTTGAAAATATGTGTCGGCCAATTCCAGAGAAAGTTCAGAACCAAGTCAAATTATGGCTCATGTACCATTAGCTTATTAACTCTTTAGCATAGCACCGATATTTAACAAAGCTGTCATGTTTCCGTTTACTAGACACCTTAACTTTGTATAACCGTTAAACCTAGTTGATGTAGAAAGTACTCGCTCATGGTTTTAGTAAGATATTCCTAGAAACCATCTCCTTAGAAACTTCCAGCAGATATCGTGTATTTGGGCTCGTTAGAATGGTCTCAAATGAGTAGGTGTTAGATAGACGATGATCGAGAATCGAGGAGGAGGATCCGATGATGGAACAGAAAACTGCGTAACAGGATGTCAGATATATCACACATAGTCCGGACATTTCGAGGGTGTTTTAAATTTTTAATATAAGTACACTTGTTATTGACTTATCTGTATACCTATATTCGAGCATAATATTCACTTTTGTGCAGGTTTTTTGTGACATCGTGGTCCGGGACGGGGAGATGGTGTGCGTGGAGCTGGTGGCGCGGGGGCGCAGCGGCGCGGCGCAGGCCGTCATCTTCCTCGGCTCCATACGGTACGACGCCCTGACGAGAGTCTACGACGCGAGGGTGAGTGTGACATCGTGGTCCGGGACGGGGAGATGGTGTGCGTGGAGCTGGTGGCGCGGGGGCGCGGCGGCGCGGCGCAGGCCGTCATCTTCCTCGGCTCCATACGGTACGACGCCCTGACGAGAGTCTACGACGCGAGGGTGAGTGTGACATCGTGGTCCGGGACGGGGAGATGGTGTGCGTCGAGCTGGTGGCGCGGGGGCGCGGCGGCGCGGCGCAGGCCGTCATCTTCCTCGGCTCCATACGGTACTGTTACACCCTGGCTCTGAAGCCGTTTATGCCGATGCATGCTGCATCAGCGTGATCGCGCTTGACCGTCTGCTGCGGGTTGGAGTCAGTCGAGTCGAGATATCCGAAGCCGTTACATGGCTAGTCATAAAAATCCTGTTAATTATATTTAATTGATTAAACTAAATGTTTAATAATATATTATATTCCAGTGAACTTGTATTTCCTTTTTTTTAAAATCCAAATCGGGATTCCCCGTGTAACATTTGGTGGCAGCGTAAAGGGATCCAAAATCGGGTCCTCGGTGTTCCTTAGTGCCCGTAAAGTGTGTGTGCAGTTAAACTACAATTTTCCCCAAGAATAATAATACAAGAATAATATAAGAAATAATTCAGTGATAAAGTGAATTATATCAGTGAGTGATACCTAAGTGTCTAGTGTCCTGTGTGGTCCAACGTTCCGAAAACGAGAATCCAGCCGTACACGTCAGCAGAACGCGACGAGAACCATGTCTGTAATCGCTATCGCCTACGCATTCTTCGTACTGTGAGTCTGGCTATTTGATACCTCTTTGTGTTACACTGATATTAATTGCTTCTTTTTATACGAATTTCTTTTACGTTCAATTAAGTATTATACATATTATAAAATGTCGAAACCCACACTAAATGTACCCAGCGAAACCCTTCTACCTTCCGACACGGAAGACGAGAGGCCTTCCGATAACAAACCCAATGTGAGAACCCGTTCCGCAAAACGGACTATTCCCACGATAGAGCTAGAATTAAACATACTACTGAAATTTATAAAACCCTATGATGGAAATAGAGAAACATTGAATTCCTTCATAATAAATTGTAATAATGCTTACGAAATTGCTTCAGAAGAACAAAAGCCTATTGTTTTTAAATACATACTTTGCCAACTCAGCGGAAAAGCTGAGGTGGCTTGCTCGATAAAAGAGTTTACGTCTTGGGACCAATTAAAGGACTTCCTTAAAACCCAGTTTAGTGTTCGAAAACACTACTCACACCTACTGACAGAGTTACAAGAGTGCCGACAGGCACACAACGAAAATGTTACGCAGTTTTCTCTACGAATAGAGACGTGCCTATCCCAACTTCTGACAGAAATCTCTCTCTCCAATTGCAAAGTAAGGGAGCTACCAGGGCGAGCTTGCATTACATCATTTCCTAATGGGCCTTTTGCCCAGAATTTCCAACATAGTCAGGTGTAGGTCACCCAAGTCTCTTAATGAGGCGATTAACTTTGCCATATCAGAAGAAAGAATACAAGAAACCATTTTCAAAAGAAACACAATAGAGAATAGAACTAGAAGACCGTTTAATCCACAACCTCCTCGTCCTTTTAGAACATCACCTACACCTCAACCTAATTCATTCCAACTCAATCAGTCCAACAACAGCAACAACACTAATCTTGAATGCAGATACTGCAAATCCCCAGGGCACGTAATTGAAAATTGCAAACGTAGGGAATTCAATGACAATCGGTTCCGAAAATTTTACCAACAAAAACCTTCCACCTCCCGTGTACACTTCATACCCGAACCTTCTGAAGAACAAAATGGAGAGGATGTTTGTGAAATTAACGGGGGTGACACTTTAAACGAATAAAAGTCTCGCCTACGTGTCGCACGAGACTATACCAAAAAGTCGGCACAAATCCATGCACACATACTTCTAAATTCACATCCAAGGTCACACAACAGGGTAACCAGCCCCAAAACGGAGACCTCAACCCAAGGACTATACAGCAGGGTAACCAGCCCCAAACCGGCAGTCCTTCCAAATCCAAGGTCATACAACAGGGTAACCAGCCCCAAAACGGAGACCTCAACCCAAGGACTATACAGCAGGGTAACCAGCCCCAAACCGGCAGTCCTGAGATATTCCACACGGGTAGCCAGCCCCAAAGAAGCGGTATCTCACAAAATCCTACACTATTACATCATCCTGAACCATCTATAAAAATACATGAAATTAAAACAAATCCAAATAAATGTTCTTTACCACATGTCTCAATCCACACAAATTTAAATACTAATCCGTTATCCTTTCTAGTTGACTCAGGTTCCTCAGTAAGTCTTATAAAAAGAACGTGCATCAAAAATATGCCTAATGTCATTAAAGAAATAATTTATTTAAAGGGAATTGATCCTGGTAACAAATTGACTCCAACTTCAGGCTACTGCAACCTCGATTTCACTTCTGATTCGATTCCCAAAGGGACAATTTCTTATCGTTTCCATATAGTTGATGATATTAATTTACTATACGATGGTATAATTGGTAACGACCTTCTAGAAGATCTAGATTGCACCATAGATTATAATCAGAGGACCTTAAGGGTTAAATCCACAATAATGCCAATACATTTTTCCTATCCTACCTATTATATTCCCCCACGTACAGAAATGATTGTAGAATGTTCTGTTTCCAATCCCGAATTGAGAGAAGGTCTTATTCTCGATCAAAAGGTTAATGAAAACCTTCTAATAGCCAATTGTATTGTCGCAGTAAAAAATAACAAGAGAATTAACATTTCCGTTGTCAACATATCGGATGAACCAATATCTTTAAATTCGAACCTCAATCTCACTCTCGTACCTTTTTGTCCTTCTCAAACTGTCCCTGTGAACAAAATAGAACAAACAAACATTCACAGCAATACACATGCCTACCTCAGAACTCAGGAAGTTCTTAACAAATTACGTATATCGCATCTAAACACAGAAGAGAAAGAGGCTCTCTGTGACATATGTTCTGAATATTCCGATATCTTCCATCTTCCGGATGACCAATTAACACACACTAATGCAATACAACACGAAATTAAGACAAATTCATCAATTCCAATTTTTACAAAGTCCTACAGATTTCCCGAGTGCCATAAAGGTGAGGTCAGCAGTCAAATTGACAAAATGCTAAACCAAAGTATTATCAAGCCATCCACTTCTCCATGGTCATCACCTATCTGGGTCGTCCCAAAAAAATTAGATGCATCAGGTCAGCAAAAATGGAGAGTTGTAATTGATTACAGGAAATTAAATGACATCACAATAGGTGACGTATATCCTATTCCACAGATAACGGAAATCCTAGACCAACTCGGAAATAGCAAGTATTTTTCGACCCTAGACCTTGCTTCTGGTTTCCATCAAATCCCAATGAGCGAAAATGACGCACAAAAAACTGCATTTAATGTGCTTCAGGGACATTTCGAATTCACCCGAATGCCCTTCGGACTGAAAAATGCCCCTTCAACATTCCAACGTTTAATGAATACTGCTTTAACTGGTCTCCAGGGTATTCGATGTTTCGTCTACCTGGACGACATAGTTATTTATTCTCACGATCTTAATTCTCATATAGAAAACCTTGCTTCTGTTTTTCAAAGACTTCGAGAATTTAATCTCAAACTTCAACCAGATAAGTGCGAGTTCTTGAGAAGAGAAGTCGCTTACCTTGGACATCTTATCACCAAAGAAGGTGTTAAACCAAATCCCGAAAAGATAAAGGCTGTAATTCACTTCCCTTCGCCAAAAACTCCTAAAGATGTTAAGTCATTCCTTGGCCTTGTGTCGTATTATCGCCGTTTTATCCCTGATTTCTCCAAAATCGCAAAGCCTCTCACAACTCTTTTAAGAAAAGATATTCCCTTTGTGTGGGACAATAAGCAACAACTTGCTTTTGACACTTTAAAGCATAAGATTACTACAGCTCCAATTCTTTCCTATCCAGATTTCACCCAACCTTTCATACTCACCTGTGATGCGTCCAACCATGCAATCGGTGCTGTTTTATCACAAGGACCGATTGGCAGGGATAAACCTATTGCTTACGCCTCACGCACCTTGAACAAGAGTGAATCCAATTATAGTACAACTGAAAAGGAATTATTAGCAATACTTTTTGGCTGTAAAACCTTTCGTCCCTACCTGTTCGGTAGGAGATTCCAAATTATTACTGATCATAGACCCCTTAAATGGTTATTCAATCATAAAGATCCCAGTAGTAAATTACAGCGCTGGCGATTAAAACTTGAAGAGTTTGATTATGAAATCACTTATCGAAAGGGAAAATTTAATTCTGTAGCTGATGCTCTTTCTCGATTCCCAGTAAATCCTATACAACCAGAAGTTCCCACGGATACGAATGAAGATCCACCAACTCGCGATGAGAATCCTATCCTCGAAGATCCTTTAAATGATTTCGGTCTACTAGATTTAAGCCCACGAAGTGGCGACCTTAACCTCGACTTCAGCAACTTAGAAATTCCATCTCTGGAAGACCCTTTCCCACAAATGGATCCTTTAGAAATTCCTTTGCAGGAACCAATCCCTGAAACAATAAATCCTAACATTGACGCATTTGATTTAACTTCTGAAAACATAAACCCTAATTCAGAACCACAACATCTTGAACCTGTAACACAAAATCCTAATTCTGAAACAATAGATCCTAATATAGAAATATTCGACTTAATTCCTGAAATTGTTGATCCAACTCCTGAAACACAAAACCTTGATTCTGAAACAACAAATCCTAACGTTGAGAGCAATATTTCTAATCCCACTGATAAACCACTAAATCCCAATCCTGGGAGACAACAAACACCTTCTAACGAAGAATACTCTAAATTCCTGAAAGAGATCTCCAATACTAATAACCAATTTAATACTAAAATAATAGAACACAATGAATCACTAACAAAGGCCCACTGTAAAATTCTGATTATACCTTCCTCTATTGATCTAGATGATTCTAATGCATATGTTGAGGCAGTGTTAAGTAACCTTACAAATCCTAATGAAACAATTCATTCTGAAAAACAACTATACTCATATGAAAGAGTAGAATCCGGCAATAAAATTATCTATTTCATTTACACAAAAGTTCACCATTTCGACGAAATCACATATCCAGAAATTTTCCATACCTTAAAAGGTTTGAAGGAACATTTATTAGAAATTGGAGGGATAAATGAAATTGCCATCCCTGACTTCAAGAATCCATTTCAAAATCTGTCATTTGTCAAAATTTATAATATGATGACATACCTTTTCCATGATACTAATATAATCATTAACATATACCATAATAATATAATATATCCCACTCTTAGTGAAATAAAGAAGATCTTACATGATAACCATGACATTCCAATCGCTGGTCATCTAGGTTCAGTCAGAATGTTTAAAAGAATCCAAGAGAAGTACTATTGGAAAAACATGAGATCCGATATTGAGAGGTATGTGAGTAATTGCTCTCTCTGTCAAGCGAATAAAGCCCTAAGAAGAACTAATAGGGCCCCTATGCAAATCACCACTTCCTCCAATACCCCTTTTCAAAGAATCGCTCTTGATATTGTTGGTCCCCTGCCTGAATCTGGAACCGCAAAACTTAAATACATCCTGACGTTACAGGATGACCTTACCAAATTCTCTGCAGCATATCCTCTACGCTCTGTTACTGCGGAGGAAACAACTGAAAGCCTTGTTCATTTTATTTCTTTGTTCGGAATTCCAAAAATTATTTTGACGGATCAAGGTACCAATTTTACCGCTGAATTATTTAAAAGCACTTGCGCTTTCCTAAAAATCAAGCAATTATGGTCTTCTCCATACCATCCTCAAACTCAAGGAGCTTTAGAACGGAGTCATTCTACACTTAAAGAATACCTTAAATCTTATGTCAACGAAAATCAGGATAATTTTTTTTTTTTTTTTTTTTTTTTATTGCAGGATAGGCATGCGCTTGACGACAATCAATGCTGGACAGCACTGATGAGGTCTAGGTTGGAGCGCGCTTGCCTAGAAAATGCCTATTCACTCTTGCCTTGAAGGTACTGAGGTTATACGTGGCCGGAAACACAGAAGTTGGAAGTGCGTTCCACACCTTAGCGGTTCGATTCAGAAACGTTGAACAGAAGCGTTTCGTGCGAGCAGGTTGGATTTCAACCACGTAAGGATGCCAACGCTCACGATTTCTCGAAGTTCTGTGGTAAAACGGTGAAGGGGGCACAAGGTTGTGAAGTTCTTGAGCGCACTCTCCAAAGTATATCCGATAGAAGACCGATAGACAGGCAACATTGCGACGGTGCTGCAGACTGAGCATTTTTGCCTGCGTTAGTGACTGATCACCTATAATTCGGCGGGCACGGCGATCTACCGAGTCTAATGCATCGAGTTGGTACTTGGCAGAGCCATCCCATAGGTGGCAGCAGTACTCCATGGCCGAGCGCACCTGAGCCTGATAGAGAGTCAGGCGCTGCTCAGGCGTGAAGCACCGCACCTTGTTCAGGATACCAAGTTTTTTGGCTGCTGTTTTTGCCTTTGACTCGATGCATTTCCCGAAATTGAGGTTGGGCGAGATGTCTATGCCCAGGAGCTCAATATGGTCACTAATCGGTATGGACACACTTTGGAAAGTTGGAGTCAAGGTAAAGGGACTCCTTTTGGCAGTGAATAAACACGCTTGAGTTTTGGTGGCATTAAACTTAACTAAATTGGCGTCGCCCCAATCGGACACCTCCTTCAGAGTTAAGTTAATGCGATTCACCATGGCCGAGAGCTGGACATGTATCTGTCCGTAACAGTGCTGTCATCAGCGTACCCAAAGATACCGGGCTTTAGAAGATCGTTGATGTGCAGCAGGAAAAGTGTTGCGGACAGAACAGATCCCTGAGGAACACCGGCGTTGACAGCCATTAGGTCAGATGAGCAGCCGTTAACGACAACTCTAAATGACCTCTCACTCAGGAAATCAGGTATCCAGCTACATAAGCCAGTGGGTAACCCGTATGACGGAAGCTTACTGAGAAGACTGTCATGCCAAACCCGGTCAAAAGCCTTTGAAATATCAAGAGACACGGCGAGTGCCTCACCCTGTTTCTCAATGGCTTCGCCCCAAGTATGTGTGGCATACACTAGAAGATCTCCCGTGGACCGGTTTTTCCGAAAGCCGTACTGGTGGTCAGACAGAAGATCGTTTTCTTCCAGGTATGCCAGGAGCTTATTGTTAAGCACACGTTCCATAGCTTTACAAAGGATGGACGTGATTGCTATCGGTCTATAATTGGCCGGGTCAGCACGACTCCCCTTTTTCGGTACTGGCTGCACGTTTGCAACTTTCCACGACTTGGGGACATGAGCAGTTTCAAGAGAGAGACGAAACAAGCGTGTTAATACAGGAGACAACTCAGGGGCGCAACTCCTCAGGACAACTGCAGGTATACCATCAGGGCCACTGGCCTTGCTCACGTCGAGGTTACGAAGAGTTTTTAGAACCTCTTGCTGGTGTATGCGTATCTCCGGCATAACGGAGTCACAAGTTGGAAGGGTGGGCGTGCATTTGTTTCCAGCAATAAGACGTGAGTTTTCAGCAAACAGAGATGCTAGAAGATTAACCTTGTCTGTTGCAGAAACAACCAGTGATCCATCTGGTTTCTGCAGAGGCGGCAGCGAAGGACGGCAAAAGCTCGCTTCAACCGACTTCGCGAGGGACCAGAAAGCTTTGCTACCACTGGGGTGAGAGGCTAGCTTACGCCCGATGCGGTTAGTTCGACTGAAGCGAGCTCTTTCCAAAACCCTCTTGTAGGATTTGGCGGCAATATTGAATTCTCTTTTCTTGATTTTGACATCCGGAGCTTTGAGAGCGCGAGCGTCCGCCCATGATACAAACGCTGAATGCTTACGAGCCTCTGCAACAGCGCATTCAGCGTTGTACCACGGGGGTGTCTTACCATCGGGCGATACGTCTGAAAATGGTATAAAGTATTCCATTGCCTGGCGTATCACATCCGATATAGCACTCTCACAGCTCGACGGATCGTTGGTAGAGAAACAAGCCTGCCGCCAAGGATAAGATGCAAAAAAGTGCCGCATCTCATCCCAATCTGCTGACCTGTATCGCCACACCCGTCTTTTGACTGAAGAGTCTGAGGACGGAGGATAAAAATTGGATACAGTTTTCACAACACAGTGGTCTGAGGTCCCCAAGGGGGAAGAAACTGAGACCGAAAACCTGTCTGGATCAGTTGTCAGCAGAAGGTCCAAGCAATTGGGTGTGTGTCCATCAACATCTGGTATCCGAGTGGCCTCCTGGACTAGCTGAGAGAGATCTAGCGATAGTGCAAATTTGCGCGCCTCTCTCCCGGCATGGTCAGTTTTCAAGTATGGGAAGAGCCACTCCTGGTGGTGGGCATTAAAGTCTCCCAGAAATACCAGCTGTGCGGCAGGATATCGATGTTGGACGATGTCAGCCTTTTCGCTGAGGTAGTTGAACAACTGAGTCGTCTCCTGGTCACCACTATGCGAACGATAAACGCACGCATATACTGTTTGCTCACAACCTGTATCAACCAAGCACCACAGAACTGAGAACTTAGGTACCTCCAAATTACGGAGACGTTGGCAGCAGATATTATCACGAGCGTACAAACAAACCCCTGCGCGAGCTTTAAAATTATGCTCAAGCGAATACCCGGGGTACTGCAGGTACGCTGTATCTGCTGGGCTCTGAATTTGGGTCTCCGTGAGAAAGAGTAGGTGCGGCTTTGTTGTCTCAAGATGGTGGTGGACAGCATTGAGATTAGAGTGCAATCCTCGAATGTTTGAGAGGTGCACTGAAAAAGAGAGGATGTGCAGCCGCTGTTTAAAACCTTTTCTCTTTTTGTTGCGCTTCATTTTTAGGGGGAGTGAATAGGTATGGGAAGATGGAAGTTGTACGCGATGCTGCATTCTTGACACCGTGACCCCAAATCGAAACAGTGCTGATGTTAGACTCAACTGGAGACCGCGGGGACGCCCGAACCCCCCTGGAAATCGCCATCGGGTCCTCTCTCCGGTCGCCAACCGGCACGATGGAAGCCATTCCAGGATTTTTCGCCAAAGGTGGCGGGGTAGCCTTTCATAGGTGGCGAACCTACTAATTGGGCCCCCAACTACCTGCGGTCGGCCAGCGGTGCACCGTGCTTCGGATCCCGCTGCTCTCCAAATTGAGCCGCCCGGCACCGTTACAACTCAGATCAGAACCTGTCATCAAAATGCAGCACAACTGTACAAACCCATTTCCCCATGAATGGCTGCAGCGAACAACGCACCGGAACACGACACATCCCATGACGCGACGAATCGTGCCAAAATATGTGTATACAGCAATATTGGCTTACAACACAGCAGTCCATTGTACTACAAATTATACACCCTACGAACTCCTATTTGGTCATAAACCATATATCCCTGATTCTATTTTTGATGAAAACCCTAGTGACACTTATCCTGACTATGTTAGAATGCTGCAACATAGACTTAAATTCTCTCGAGCACAAGCTCTCGAAAATATTCAAAAGTCTAAATTAAAATCAAAAAATTACTATGATCAAAGATAGCGTCCAATCCGATACAAAGTTGGTGACTTTGTTTACGTCAAAAATCACTTAAGACTCCGAAAGGCACTTTCACCTATTTGGAAGGGACCTTATAAGGTCGTCAAAGTCCACGACAATAATACCCTTTCCTTGCTAATTAATAGAAGGCATGTTAAGCATCATTTTGATGAAGTCAAGTTGGCGGAAGTTGCGGAAGGTCCTTCTTCTTCTTCTTCTTCTTCGCAGTAATTAAATATCAAATCATATAAATTATTTTATATGACTGATTATTTTTGTCATTTTAATTTTTTTGTGTGTCATAGATTAAGCTGTAGTTTTAGGTTTTAGATTGTACTTAGTTAAGTTATTTGCTATTTCAGTGCATCTGCATTTGTCACACCAAGTGTTGTTCATCCAATCTCATCCGGCTCTGGAATCTATTTTGACTACATGGGTAAACTTAAAATTATTAATGGACACTTAAGCATATTAATGCCAATTGACATTTCTCATATTCAGTCTCATATTCAAAATATGAATTCTATATTTGTGAATATAAGATATCTTTGTAAAGAGACGAATGTTACAGATGACCTGGAATGCAATAGTATGTTAGAACCTTTATTTGTGCGGTATCAAAATGTTTATAAACAGTACCTTTCCATATCTCACCTTCTGGAAAGAAGATTGAAACGCGGAGCATGGATTGGAGGAGTAGGATCTATTTTAAAACAAATATTTGGCACCCTAGATGAAAATGATGCAATTAAGTATGACGAAGCAATAAACTCTGTTCAAACTGATACTAAAAAGTTGGCTTTACTCATGAAGGAGAATGTACTAGTTTCTACTTCTGCAATTAGCTCATTCAATCATTCATTGCACAAATTAAAGGTAAATGAAGAAAATTTAAACCAGGCTGTGGACAAGCTCTCTACCAAATTAAGGAAAATAACAGAAGTAACAAATAAATTATTAATTACTTCTGAAATAAACTCAGTTTTAAATAGTTTAGAAGCGTCCTTACTCGATTTTTCATTCCAACTGGAAGACATAATTACTGCCGTGCTTTTCTCTAATTTGAATATTCTTCACCCTTTTGTGATCACACCCCATCAATTGTACAGAGAACTTGTCGACAACTATAAGCATTTGCCTAGAAGTTTAGGATTAGCATTTAAGTTAGATTTAAGTTCAATACATTTGGTTTTTCATATTTCTAAGTTAATATGTTATTATTTGAATAATAGGATTATGTTTGTGCTACAAATACCATTAGTAATTCCCCAGGAATTCTATGTGTATCATAATATCCCATTACGAATTCCACATAATTCTGTAAAGCCAGACTCATTCAGCCTCATCATGCCCGACAACAAGTATATAGCGATTACTAAGGACAAAGCGTACTACAGTGGCCTTGAATCACTTTCTTCTTGCAAGGCAATAGATTCGGCGAACTTCATTTGTAATATCATGAACATATTTTCATCAAACACGAACCCATCATGTGAAAGTGAACTATTGACTAAAGTAATAACTGAAATACCAGTGCAGTGTAAAACTCAATTCCTATCTGGCGTTATCGATATTTGGAAACCCATCACCAATAACAGATGGATATTCATACAAACTATACCCGCAAAATTATCAGTAGAATGCACCAATTTAGATCTAAGTGAAATCAGCGTTTTTGGAACAGGTATACTAAATATACCCAAACAATGCACAGCCTATTGTAAAACAACAAGATTATATTCTAATAATAATGTATTAAATATCACTTCACCTTTAATTGTCACTTCAGAATTTAATATAATAAATGATTCATGCTGTAATATTGTTAAATTTAAACAGACATTAGACAATAAGAATACAACCCCTTTTAAACTGCAAAATGTTGATTTAGAAAATATTAATTTTAACCGCGATATAAATAAAGAACTTGACAAAATAATAAATGAACCGCATATAGTAAAATACGGATCCCATTACTCTTTAGCATTTAATTTTGTAATATTGTCCATTGTCTGTGTCATTATTCTAAAATTTATTAAATTCAATTTCTGTAATAAGATTGGCGAACAGCATGAAATTCCTGAGATTCTTATGGAAAACATCCAGCCAGCAGCAGAAACTGTGAATGCGGGGACAGAAATAGTTCCTCCAAGAACTAGAAGAGGTGTTTAAATCTTGTTAAACATAAACTTCGAAATTATCTTCGAAGTTTATTTTTGATGAGGGGAGGTGTTACACCCTGGCTCTGAAGCCGTTTATGCCGATGCATGCTGCATCAGCGTGATCGCGCTTGACCGTCTGCTGCGGGTTGGAGTCAGTCGAGTCGAGATATCCGAAGCCGTTACATGGCTAGTCATAAAAATCCTGTTAATTATATTTAATTGATTAAACTAAATGTTTAATAATATATTATATTCCAGTGAACTTGTATTTCCTTTTTTTTAAAATCCAAATCGGGATTCCCCGTGTAACAGTACGACGCCCTGACGAGAGTCTACGACGCGAGGGTGAGTGTGACATCGTGGTCCGGGACGGGGAGATGGTGTGCGTGGAGCTGGTGGCGCGGGGGCGCGGCGGCGCGGCGCAGGCCGTCATCTTCCTCGGCTCCATACGGTACGACGCCCTGACGAGAGTCTACGACGCGAGGGTGAGTGTGACATCGTGGTCCGGGACGGGGAGATGGTGTGCGTGGAGCTGGTGGCGCGGGGGCGCGGCGGCGCGGCGCAGGCCGTCATCTTCCTCGGCTCCATACGGTACGACGCCCTGACGAGAGTCTACGACGCGAGGGTGAGTGTGACATCGTGGTCCGGGACGGGGAGATGGTGTGCGTGGAGCTGGTGGCGCGGGGGCGCGGCGGCGCGGCGCAGGCCGTCATCTTCCTCGGCTCCATACGGTACGACGCCCTGACGAGAGTCTACGACGCGAGGGTGAGTGTGACATCGTGGTCCGGGACGGGGAGATGGTGTGCGTGGAGCTGGTGGCGCGGGGGCGCGGCGGCGCGGCGCAGGCCGTCATCTTCCTCGGCTCCATACGGTACGACGCCCTGACGAGAGTCTACGACGCGAGGGTGAGTGTGACATCGTGGTCCGGGACGAGGAGATGGTGTGCGTGGAGCTGGTGGCGCGGGGGCGCGGCGGCGCGGCGCAGGCCGTCATCTTGCTCGGCTCCATACGGTACGACGCCCTGACGAGAGTCTACGACGCGAGGGTGAGTGTGACATCGTGGTCCGGGACGGGGAGATGGTGTGCGTGGAGCTGGTGGCGCGGGGGCGCGGCGGCGCGGCGCAGGCCGTCATCTTCCTCGGCTCCATACGGTACGACGCCCTGACGAGAGTCTACGACGCGAGGGTGAGTGTGACATCGTGGTCCGGGACGGGGAGATGGTGTGCGTGGAGCTGGTGGCGCGGGGGCGCGGCGGCGCGGCGCAGGCCGTCATCTTGCTCGGCTCCATACGGTACGACGCCCTGACGAGAGTCTACGACGCGAGGGTGAGTGTGACATCGTGGTCCGGGACGGGGAGATGGTGTGCGTGGAGCTGGTGGCGCGGGGGCGCGGCGGCGCGGCGCAGGCCGTCATCTTCCTCGGCTCCATACGGTACGACGCCCTGACGAGAGTCTACGACGCGAGGGTGAGTGTGACATCGTGGTCCGGGACGGGGAGATGGTGTGCGTGGAGCTGGTGGCGCGGGGGCGCGGCGGCGCGGCGCAGGCCGTCATCTTCCTCGGCTCCATACGGTACGACGCCCTGACGAGAGTCTACGACGCGAGGGTGAGTGTGACATCGTGGTCCGGGACGGGGAGATGGTGTGCGTGGAGCTGGTGGCGCGGGGGCGCGGCGGCGCGGCGCAGGCCGTCATCTTCCTCGGCTCCATACGGTACGACGCCCTGACGAGAGTCTACGACGCGAGGGTGAGTGTGACATCGTGGTCCGGGACGGGGAGATGGTGTGCGTGGAGCTGGTGGCGCGGGGGCGCGGCGGCGCGGCGCAGGCCGTCATCTTCCTCGGCTCCATACGGTACGACGCCCTGACGAGAGTCTACGACGCGAGGGTGAGTGTGACATCGTGGTCCGGGACGGGGAGATGGTGTGCGTGGAGCTGGTGGCGCGGGGGCGCGGCGGCGCGGCGCAGGCCGTCATCTTGCTCGGCTCCATACGGTACGACGCCCTGACGAGAGTCTACGACGCGAGGGTGAGTGTGACATCGTGGTCCGGGACGGGGAGATGGTGTGCGTGGAGCTGGTGGCGCGGGGGCGCGGCGGCGCGGCGCAGGCCGTCATCTTGCTCGGCTCCATACGGTACGACGCCCTGACGAGAGTCTACGACGCGAGGGTGAGTGTGACATCGTGGTCCGGGACGGGGAGATGGTGTGCGTGGAGCTGGTGGCGCGGGGGCGCGGCGGCGCGGCGCAGGCCGTCATCTTGCTCGGCTCCATACGGTACGACGCCCTGACGAGAGTCTACGACGCGAGGGTGAGTGTGACATCGTGGTCCGGGACGGGGAGATGGTGTGCGTGGAGCTGGTGGCGCGGGGGCGCGGCGGCGCGGCGCAGGCCGTCATCTTCCTCGGCTCCATACGGTACGACGCCCTGACGAGAGTCTACGACGCGAGGGTGAGTGTGACATCGTGGTCCGGGACGGGGAGATGGTGTGCGTGGAGCTGGTGGCGCGGGGGCGCGGCGGCGCGGCGCAGGCCGTCATCTTCCTCGGCTCCATACGGTACGACGCCCTGACGAGAGTCTACGACGCGAGGGTGAGTGTGACATCGTGGTCCGGGACGGGGAGATGGTGTGCGTGGAGCTGGTGGCGCGGGGGCGCGGCGGCGCGGCGCAGGCCGTCATCTTTCTCGGCTCCATACGGTACGACGCCCTGACGAGAGTCTACGACGCGAGGGTGAGTGTGACATCGTGGTCCGGGACGGGGAGATGGTGTGCGTGGAGCTGGTGGCGCGGGGGCGCGGCGGCGCGGCGCAGGCCGTCATCTTGCTCGGCTCCATACGGTACGACGCCCTGACGAGAGTCTACGACGCGAGGGTGAGTGTGACATCGTGGTCCGGGACGGGGAGATGGTGTGCGTGGAGCTGGTGGCGCGGGGGCGCGGCGGCGCGGCGCAGGCCGTCATCTTCCTCGGCTCCATACGGTACGACGCCCTGACGAGAGTCTACGACGCGAGGGTGAGTGTGACATCGTGGTCCGGGACGGGGAGATGGTGTGCGTGGAGCTGGTGGCGCGGGGGCGCGGCGGCGCGGCGCAGGCCGTCATCTTGCTCGGCTCCATACGGTACGACGCCCTGACGAGAGTCTACGACGCGAGGGTGAGTGTGACATCGTGGTCCGGGACCGGGAGATGGTGTGCGTGGAGCTGGTGGCGCGGGGGAGCGGCGGCGCGGCACAGGCCGTCATCTTCCTCGGCTCCATACGGTACGACGCCCTGACGAGAGTCTACGACGCGAGGGTGAGTGTGACATCGTGGTCCGGGACGGGGAGATGGTGTGCGTGGAGCTGGTGGCGCGGGGGCTCGGCGGCGCGGCGCAGGCCGTCATCTTGCTCGGCTCCATACGGTACGACGCCCTGACGAGAGTCTACGACGCGAGGGTGAGTGTGACATCGTGGTCCGGGACGGGGAGATGGTGTGCGTGGAGCTGGTGGCGCGGGGGCGCGGCGGCGCGGCGCAGGCCGTCATCTTGCTCGGCTCCATACGGTACGACGCCCTGACGAGAGTCTACGACGCGAGGGTGAGTGTGACATCGTGGTCCGGGACGGGGAGATGTTGTGCGTGGAGCTGGTGGCGCGGGGGCGCGGCGGCGCGGCGCAGGCCGTCATCTTCCTCGGCTCCATACGGTACGACGCCCTGACGAGAGTCTACGACGCGAGGGTGAGTGTGACATCGTGGTCCGGGACGGGGAGATGGTGTGCGTGGAGCTGGTGGCGCGGGGGCGCGGCGGCGCGGCGCAGGCCGTCATCTTCCTCGGCTCCATACGGTACGACGCCCTGACGAGAGTCTACGACGCGAGGGTGAGTGGGACTCTGTGACATTTATGGCGACCTGGTTCTTGTGATGGTCTGAGTCTGATAGTTATGTTATGAATTCATAGCTTGTGCGGGTCAGACGTCAGGGACCTATGCAAGTTGTGAAAGTCTAGTAGTGGGTACATGACTCGGTGAAGCCACAGACAAAGAAAGTACTCGGTGCATAAAGTTGATGATTTTTTTATGTGGATTCGAACCCTACGCCGGCCTCGAAATTTTTGTCTTCAAAAATTTCTTCGATAGTTGATGATGCAAGACTTATTAAAGTTACAATATCAATGGATATAGTTATGAACGAATAAACTACGGAGTAAGTAAAGACCGTTCAATGTGGTGCATTTCTTACGTTGGATGCTTATTTTATTCAGGAGATAACATATAAATAAATATTTATTCGAAGATAAGCATACGGCTACGCTTGACAATAATCATGCCTGATGGAAAACCACGCTTGCTTAGAAGATGAATTTTTACTCATGTCTTGAAGGCACATTCCGAAGACAACTTAAAGCTAGGGAAATAGCATTTTTGGTGATCTCTGCTACACTGTGTACCTACTTATGTCATTTCTGTGGCTAAGTTGCGAGGGAAGGACAAGAATAACACACTTTCCACGGGATAAATTGTTTTGATCATTCCGTCGTCTCACGAAGTCGTCAAACAAGTTAGTTTGCAATCGCGAAGGCCGCGCTATTATGAATAGTCATTAAAATCTGCCCGCTAATTACCTCGTGCATCGATCAGTCGACCCCACAGACTGTGGACTGTGACGCGGTGTTGACTGGTGTCATGGCAAGCTATAATTACTGTGACTGGCAATTCGGAACCAGTGGTAGATTCACTAACGATAACGATAACGAAGGCATGTTTAAAAGTTATTTTTTGAATAAAAACCAATAGAAAATATTTGTATTTCAAAATTGATTTGAATTGAGTGGCTAGTTAGTTCCATACACGTAGTAGGTATATACTTCTATATACTCGAAACACTTTCGTTCGCAGACGAGAGACTCTGTACTCATACGTCTTGGGTGAAACCTAGATTTGAAACCTGTTACAGTATATACGCCTCATCTCTACTAGTTACCACCCTACCGGCAAAGACGTGCCGCCAAGCGATTTAGCGTTCAGGCAGGATGGCGTGTAGAAACCAATTAGGGGTATGGGTTGAATTCTCACTGCCATACCCCTTCCAAGTTAGCCTGCTACCATCTTAGACTGCATCGTCACTTACCATCAGGTAATATCGCAGTCAAGGACTAGCTTGTCATTGAATAAAAACCACAATGCTCAATCCTACTGAATATCACGCTAATATTATACTAATTACACTAATATTATAAAGGCGAAAGTATGTGTAGGCGGATTTTGATGAAACTTCACCATGTCATAGGTTATATAGTAACATATCTGAATAGCAGATAGGCTATATTTTATCCCGGAAAATTAAAAAATTCCCGCGGGAGGTATAAGCCCTTCAGCCGCGCGGACGAAGTTGCGGACATCAGCTAGACATAAAAGTGTGTTGTTAGTTTAACCTTCAATCGGTTTGCATTTAATCTGTAACGGTGCAACAAATCGATTCAGGTTTTTGCATAGTTGAGAACCAAACGTACGCGCATGACGCGATGACGAAAGCAAAAGGTCCGCGGGATTAAAAAATCTCTCCGCATGAAGCGATGACGAAAGCAAAAGGTCGGGACCTTTTGCTTTCGTCATCGCTTCATTAAATCATTCGTCCGCGGGATTAAAAATATTTCTCCGCGCGGATAAACGTCTCCGATAGTTGACCGATACAAGCAGCGGCGTGACCGCGTGACGTCACTCGCCCACGCTCGCCCGGAATGTGTCCGCCGCGGGACGTGCTTTGCGGGATCGGGCTAGATTTCGATTTCAATGCAAAGCGGGCTATTGTGTGGTGGCACTGGGTCAGCGCTGGTCGGCGTGACGTCAGCTCACTGTGCCAGCGTGCCAGCGTGCCGGTCACGCCACGGCTAACATTGTATAGATTCCTATGGGATCGCCTTATCGGGTCGACCAATTAGCACGATTATAACGTTTTATTCGTTCATTGCTCAGGGTCACTCAGCGAACGGTGGAGAGTGCTATGCTCGGAGTATCCCTGCGAGATCAAATCAGAAATGAGGAGATCTGTAGGAGAACCAAAGTCACCGACATAGCTCAGCGAGTCGCGAAACTGAAGTGGAAATGGATGGGGCACATAGTTCGAAGAGCTGATGGTCGTTGGGGTCCCAAGGTGCTGGAGTGGCGACTCCGCACCGGGAACGCAGTGTTGGCAGACCCCCCACTAGGTGGACCGACAACATCAAACGAGTCGCAGGGAGCCGCTGCATTCAGGCGGCGCAAGAGCGAAACCTGTGGAAGTGTGGTAGACTTTTGTCCGGCAGTGGACTTCTATCGGTTGAGAAAAAAGAAAGAAGATTCGTTCATATCTTAAGTAATCCCATATCATCAGGGAACCCATCAACGTCTCACTACTGACTACCTAACGCAGGTCTGCTTTTAGAGAAGGGTTTAAGGCCATATCCCACCACGCTGCACTGGTCCAATGCAAATCGGCAGACGTCACGCACCTTTGACAACATTATGGAGTACTTTCAGGCGAGCGGGTTTCATCACCATGTTTTCCCCGTAAAGCATGTGATATTATTTAGGTAAATTTTTAATCTCACGTATTTACGAAAATTCAGAGGTGCGTGCCCGGGAATGGGATCGAATGAGCGATCCCCGATTAAGAGACCAGAGTCCTTACCATAGGTTATCAATAATTGTTTAATTAATACCCATACGTAATTATAACTAAGATTTTCACAAACTAATTACTTGGGATTAGTGTTAGAATAAAAATTAGCTGTATCAAATCAAGGCAAGAATTAACAGACCGTAAGACAGTATTCTGGGAAAATATTAAGTATCCTACAACAAAATAATCTGAATAATTTAAAATTTTTATTCACGAAGGCAAGCAGAAGTGAGAAGTCAGTTTCGGTGTCACTAGGCAATAACTGTGGAATGGGCAGGCGGGGGGCGGAGAAAGTGCGTGCGATGTCGTGACGTCACCACTATATCGCTGACGGTCGCGAGCAGTTAAGGTTGAAGACAAGGGTCTGCCCGCGAAATTCAAATTTAATTTGGTTTGTCGCAATTTTTAAACTAATACGATAAACTAGGCTAATGGCATTCTAATTGCGCCAGTGGAATTATCATCTTCACAGGTTTATATAAAAATCTTTACTTAAAAGTGTCTAGTTTAAGAAATTAATCAAAATATCGACTAATTTGTGAGTAACTCACTTCCAACTCAGTATTTTGATTAATTTCTTAAACTGGTCCAAACCAGAACCAAACTTTGGTTCCAACCAAATTAAATTTGAATTTCGCGGGCAGAACTGTGTCTTCCACCTTAACGGCGTTGTGGGAGTTATGGCCCGTGACGAAACGACCAAAAGTGATTCCGGGGTTATTCGGATACAGCTGAGGCTGACCCTTATATATATATTATAGGCATACCTTGCCCTGTCTTCTAATTGTAATTTAGCTTCAATCATACTAATATAAATGCGAAAGTGTGTATTTGTTTGTCCTTCAATCACGCCGCAACAGAGCTACGGATTGACGTTATTTTTGCATGAGAATAGTTGAGGATTTAGAGAGTGACAAAGGTTCCTTTTTATCCCAGAAAATCAGAGTTCCCGCGGGATTATAAATCGACGCGGACGAAGTCGCGGGCATCAGCTAGTTAAAAATAACTTATTTCTTAAAATATTTCCGATTAGCTGATGCCCGCGACTTCGTCCGCGTGGATTTAATTTTTAAAATTTCCGGTATAAAAAGTGGCCTATGTCACTCTCCAGGTCCTCAACTATACCCATGCAAAAAATCACGTCAATCCGTATCCCTGCTGCGGCGTGATTGAAGGACAAACCAACAAACCAACAAACAAACCATCACACTTTCGCATTTATAATATTAGCAAGGATACAACTGTCAGAAAGTCGTATTTATTCCTCGTGAGCGATGGTGAACCGCTAAACAGGCCCTCAGTAGCTTATCATAATTATCATACCGTCGACATGTAATGTCAGCCACAACTCCAAATACCTGTAAACCGGTTCTTAATTTATGTCAAGAAAAAACATTCTCCGAGTGAGTTGTAACTTGTAACCTTCGTTTTCTAGTCACTTTAATTTTATTAGAGCGTTCTTTATATGCGGTGTATGAATTGGACGTCCGTGCCGGCCGGGCTGATGCACTATCAGCAGTTCTACTACCCGTCCGCTTCGAGTTGGCCGCTACCTCGCGTCGCGCTTCCCCGCGCCGCACCCCAAGTCAGACCCACTTAGTACAGATAGCAACGTACCGCTCGCGATTTTCAGTATCCTGTTCATTCAAACTTTCGTTATTGTTACGTTTTAAAGTTGTTCGGTTACTATTGTTCGTCTGTAGTTTTCTACGATGAATAAAAAAAGGAAAAGTTTTGCATAGCGCAGACATTTAGCAACAGATATTTATTACTTTAAATTATGACTTTCTTAGGTCAATGGACCACTATGGATGAGAAGCGCGCAAAATAGACGGACATGGAAAGAGCTGGGGGAGGCCTACGCCAAACAGGCGACTTCTACCAATAACATACAACAACATTAAAATTAAATAGGTTATAAGCAATGACATTTTAAATATTGTTGGTAAAAAATAATAATAATAATTTTTGTATTCTAGTAATGTAACATAATTTATTATTTTGACCAAATGTATGGAAATTTTGTAAAAAATTGGTAGTTGAATAAAGGGCTATTTTATTTATTTATTTATTTATGACTTTCTTAGAAGAGGAGTAAAATAACAAATTTAAAATCACGCCCTCCGACATTCAAGACGTCATTGCCAGTTAAGAAATCTTCCGTCACAGTCGTGGTAATAGTAAAAATTACCATCATTTTTTTTGTCAACGGTACAGTATGACGTCATATTGAAACGGTCGTCGATGGCCAACTTGAAGCGGAATTGTATTACTTTATGTAGTTCAGTTATAGTAATAATGATGCCTCAGTGCAACTAAGTTGTGTCATGTCACAACTCACAACTCATGTGCCAGGGATCTCGGCCGGCCCTCTGGTGATGTGCGGGGTGTGAGGCGGGGTGTGAGGCGAGGGGGCGGGGCGGGCGCGATATCAACAAGTCGCCGGGTCGCCGCGACGCCGCGTCGCCGGCAATGGGATGGAGCCTATTGATGGCAGGCGCGGCAAGGTCGCGGATGCTGCGCTGTCGCTTTTTTGTGACGTGATAACGTCTTATAAATCGATGAACACCGGCTACACGCACGAAAAAGTGTCACGTTCCGCCTGAGCCTGCGCATGCAAGCGAGAGCGCGGAACAAACGATAGAGATGCACGATCGGCCCAAGCGTTGGCTTGTGCCGCCCGCGCCCGCCAGTCATTGTCAATGTTTCTTTATGACGTTATCACATAAAACTATCGTCCGTAAACCGACTTTTTCAATTAATATCAGCTAAGCTGAACTTGAATAATGTCCTCTCCCCTCCAAATTAGCGAAAAACTTGTGTTAGGAGTGTATACGACAATAGTGGGAATCGAACCTGCGACCTTTCAGTTTTCAGTCCGCACTGTACAATGTAATTTATCACTGTTCTCAGTTTAGTTGACATGTAGGGCGACAGGCGACAGTGTCCCCAAAGCGTACACTTTCATTTTCTAGGCCAACCAAAAGTCAGACTGAAATATGGTAGTTGAAACGAGGTATTAAAATGACCTAATGGCGTGTTCTCAACTTCTCATGTTCGAGGTCGACAACCGCAATTAATGTCTTCGCTTGGGGTTGGAACCCGCACCCTTGCTTGTCCTGATTTATTGCAGACGATCTTTGTAGTCGGTTCTCCTTACTATGCTTTATATAAATCAAAATCGAAAACAAATACGGGGTATCGCGGGGTCCGTTTCAAAATAGCCGTGAACCAACGTTACAAAATGACGTCATATTGTACGGTGACAAAATAAAAGGTTGTATAGGTATTTACTGTTAACTACCACGACTATGACGGAAGTTGTTTCAGGGCAATGGTTTTCATGACAATGACGTCTTGAATGTCGAAGGGCGTGACATTTAATTAAACTAGCGGCACGCTATGATGGCCGGTTTGACACATTACAATAGTGATGTGGAATGTCAATTTATTCTCGAACAAAAAACAATTAAGTTTTGTTTTTGTACCTGATTAAATAGGTTTACAGTTCTCTGCGTACGTTCGGTCATATCGACGAAATCCACAACAAAGGGCTTGAACAGAGTCCAAATTAACGAGCAAGGGTCAACAGTAATGCAGTATCAATATTTGAAATCCAAAGCCAGGTCAAAACTATATCACAATCGCATTGCACTGACAGTTTATACTTTTCGAAGCAACGTCAATTCGAAACTGCTTTGTTTTGCATTGAGCATTGACGCGAGTTTGCCGGAGGTAGTAGTTGTGCTAGCCAGCGATCCTATGTGACGATCGTATTAGATTCCATTTTTAAAAATTTTCAATTTAGAAAACCAAATGCCGAGTTGTTGTATATATCATATAAAAATAAAAATTTTACCTTTTGTATGAAACAGCTGATATTTTTTTGCGATTTCAGAGGTTTGTCCACATAGTGAAAATTGTTCATATTCACAAGTACATTCACCCCTTAAATGGTGCAAACTGATTTTTCTACACTTGTATACATTTTAGAAATCAATTTAATAAATAAATTTTGAGTCCTAAACCTAAAACTACATTCGATAAAATTTATGAATCTCTGCACATCACTATCGTCAATAAAGTAATACAATTATTTCCTTCAAAGTCGTTATCAATTAATACGGAACTTCATGAGCGGACAAACGTCAAACCGGCCATCATAGCGTGCCGCTAGTGTAGTTATTTTTCTCCTCTTCAAAGAAAGTTATTAATCTAAAATAATAAATAGTCTGGGCTTCAAAACTTTTCCTTTCTTACTCATCGGACAAATCTACACGCGAACAATAGTAGCCAAACAACAATAAATGACCAATATTGGATAGAAGCAGGCGTTACTTTGCGGTAGTTCATGATTAGCAAGAAAAGGTTAGAATTATATTGCTATAATCCGCCAACAGAAAAAATGTGTATGGTCAAACATGCAGTAACAAGCTAAGCACCGCTCACCTTCCCAAGCAAGCAAGAGAGCAAAGTTCCCAAGCAAGCAATGCCACCACCACTCACATGCACCACCACACAAGAATTTTACACTGTAATATTTGGATATTTTTATATAATTTTGTAGCTGAATGTACATTTTAAGATACGTGAGTAATAAGATGTTTTTGTAACCGATTGTACTTTAATGAGATGTTTAACATTTAGAATCGTTTGGAAATTACCAATAATTATTAACGAGTGCAGAGTCCACGGATCTGTTGTTTACCATTCCCAGCAATTGTGTTTACTTTGTATTAGTTTATAATGTCCTCCACTCGAAATAATAGTCAGTTCTCAGTTCTCAGTTCTCAGTTCTAAGTTGTCAGCTCCAAGTCGCAGTAGTAGTTCAGAAGCTACAGTAAAGTGTTACATCGCAAGTAAGAACTTTATAATTTAATACATTTATTGTGTATAAATAAACGTCTACAACGTCACGTTGCTGCTGTTTTCTCTTCAAGACCCCTTCTGACCGCCGAACATTACAACACTAATCTCGACGCACGGTTCGCCCCGACACCGGAGCATCCTCAGGAGATGTCGACTTTACAATGCAATACTGCAATGCAATACTAGACAATACTGCATTGTAAAGTCTGCGGTGCGGTGCTTAGTTGTTACTGCATGTTTGACCACACAGATTTTTTCTGTTGGCGAATTATAGCAAAATAATTCTAACCTTTTCCACAGAATATATAATAGTACGACGTACTTTTCTTGCTAATAAATGACCAATTAAAACTTAACAAAAAAATTTAAAACGTAACAATAACAGTTTGAAAAAACATGGTACTGGCAATCGTAAGCAGTACTTTGCTATCTGTACTAAGTAGTACTGTACTGTACTATAGGTTTGACTTGAGGTGCGGTGCGGGGAAGCGCGACGGGAGGTAGCGGCCAACTTGACGCGGACAGCAACGGGTAGTATTGTTTACTACGGGCTATCGACGCGCGCACGCGCGCGACGCCCATTGTTTCCGTACGGCGTGCGCCCGCGCTGTTCAAAATAATACATTATAACATTACACATCATCTCTTCCTCTAGTTGTAGTCAATGACGAGTTGCCATTTTGCGTCCGCGCTTGGCAGCGTCCGGCATCAAAACAGGAACAGAGTGGGGCAGTGGGCTCCGGCTGATACTGCAAAATGCTTTTTGGAAGAGCTATTTTTTCCAATCATGGCTTTGGATCTTGTTGATTATAAACTGAGTATCTGATTAATGTATACCTATCTCTCTGTAGTTTTGATTCCTGTGCCAGAGCTAGCTGTCTTGCAACATACCGTGCGATTGTTTTGGTGGGTTTTCAGAATAGAATAGAATAGAATAGAAATATTTTTATTCAAATAAATTTTTTTACAAGTGCTTTTGAATCGTTGATGAGTCTACCACTGGTTCGGAATGCCCTTCCTGCCGAGAAGAAACAGAAAGAAACTCGTCGGTTGCTCTTTTCAAAACAAGTTTATACGATAGAATAGATAGCCATGTATGCAGTGTTTCCACAATCAGGGGAAGTTTCACAAAAACATACCTACTTTCGATACAATACATGTTAAGATGGGCAGACAGAATGTAGCCCCATTCCCGTCGGTGGAACCCGTTCACGAGCATGACGCATGACCCAGCCGTTGCTTCGCTCAACCATATTTGAGGGAACGTAACTACCCGCATCACACGACATCACCACAGAAATGAAATTTTTTATTTGTTATAGGTATAGAAGTTAGACATCCCTCCATTGACGAAGCTTCGTATTTGTTGTAGATTGTATGGGATAGATCTGAGAGACCGTACCGTCTTCCTCCAATTGGACCAAAACGTGTTTCGTAAATATGGTTCGTGAGTTAAATGGAGGTTTTGTTAAATTGTGTTGGAGGACCCTTATATTCGGTGGAGTGGATACAAACACCGCTAAATCCTGTTCTGTGGCTCGCAAGAAACTTCGGAATAGCTGCAGACGTCCATCGGTTGGTCGGCGACGACGAGGTTCAATGGAACACCATGTTTGTGCGTGTACATGTTGCCGCGGTGCAGGAACTTGCAAGGCTTTGTCTCGCGTCTAGACACAGATTTCATTTGCACTGGCCTGTGTTATGTTAGAGATATTATCGCGGCGCCTAGTTACGGGTCATTCACCGCGTTGGACACGCGCCTAGAAATTAGAATCTGCATGTGTGATGTGTTCACGTCAGCTAGCGCTTTGAGTACTCCGCGAGAATACATGGCGGAGGGTTGCCTGTGGGTGTTTGTTTTGGAAGCGACTTAGGGGGCGTCCATAAATTACGTGAGGTGTTTTTTAAATTTTCTGTCCCTCCCTCCCCCCTGGTGAGATGTCGTGAGATTTTATTCAACCCCCTCCCCCATCCCCCGATCTCACGTGAGATTTTTCAAAATGTGGGTTTCTTACGTAAACGCGTTGGATTGTTATTGTAAAAAGAAAAAAAAATTTGCTTTGAACGAATTAGTGAATGATCTTAATCGTATTACGATTACGCTTAAGATTAAATCTTAAGCGTGTACAATCTGGATTAAATGGACCAAAATAGTATAATTTTTTTTTGTTTCAATCAGAAAAAAAATTGTGTGATATTTACCGAGACCCCCCTCTCTCCAACGTAAGATTAGATGAGATTTGACTCGACCCCTCCCCCCCTTAAACATCTCACGTGTTTTATGAACGCCCCCTTAGTAGATTAACAGCGACAGAATAGATTTAACTAGTCGCTTTATAAATTCCTTCGTTTCCCCGCGATGTACCTATTTGTTTTTTTAAAAATACCGCGAAAATTCTTTGTTTGCCCGGAATAATAAGTAGCCTATGTCACTTTCAAGGTCCTCAACTTCTTCTTTACCATCGATAGACGTCCACTGCTGGATAAAAGTCTCTCGCATGGACTTCCACAGGCCTCGGTCTTGAGGCCCCTGAATCCAGCGGCTCCCTGCGACTCGTTTGATGGCGTCGGTTCACCTAGTGGGTCTGCCAACACTGCGCTTCCCGGTGCGGGTCGCCACGCCAGCACCTTGGGACCCCAACGACCATCAGCTCTTCGAACTATGTGCCCCGCCCATTTCCACTTCAGTTTTGTACTCGCTGATCCATGTCGGTGACTTTGGTTCTCCTACGGATCCTCAACAATACCCATGCAAAATCACGTTAATCCGTTTCTCATTTAAATTGTGGCAAGATTGAAGGACAGACGAGCATTCAAACACGAATTATAATATATTAAGTAGTAGTAATTGAGTAGGGATTCGAGTCAAGCAATTCAACTTTATCTTTATGTCTTTATCTTTCTGAAGGAAAGATTTGTTTCCTTGAAGACTGAAGGTTGAAGACCGTGGCCCCACAGCGCACATGCCGCAACAATAAGATAGGGATATCTCTAAAACAAATATGGAAATATCTATTATTATCCATCGTAGTCTAATGCTTTATTTCATTTCAAAAGTCAGTGAAACTGTTGAAACATTCGTAAAAACAAACGTTTTTATAGATCGGATTGTTTAAACGTAGGCACAAGAAACATCTATTCTATGGATTGCACTTTCATTCGGGATAAAATAAAAAGAAACGCAGAGAAACCGATAGAGTGAGTCACGAGTGACTTACACTTTTCAGAAATGAACTTACAGTTTCGCGACGTAAATAAAACTGTATAAAAATACTTTTTGTAGATATATTTTGGCCATCGATGTTATGTATTTTGGCCAGATAAAGGGGGTTTGTTTATTGTCTTTTACAGGCATTTTACAGGCAAGTTGTGTATTCTGCCATTTCTACGTGGAAATATTTATTCAAAACTAGCTTTCATCCGCCTCTTTCATTCGGCCGCGTGAAGTTAGGTTTTATAAATGCTGCGAGAATTATTTTTCCGGTAAAAGGTAGCCTTTGTCACTCCAAGTCGTCCTCGACTATACCCAAGTTAAAAATTATGTCAATCCGTTACTCCGTTGCCGCGTGATTGAAGAACAAACCAACAAATAAAAACACTCGTTTTTATAATATTAGTAAGGATATGGGAGAGTGTTTGTTTTTTGGTTTGTCCTTTAATTACGCCGACAAGAAGCCACGGTAAAACACAGGGTTCTCGCGGGATTTATATTTACTATTTAGGTACCAACGTATAGTGTAAGATTGTTATTTATCAATACTTTGTTTCGGATTGTGATAACCTCTCAAGATTTAACTCTGACTTAAAGAATCCGAGCTCTTTTTCTTCTTTATCAACCGGTAGACGTCTGCTGCTGGACAAAGGACTTTCATGGACTTCCGCAGGCCTCAGTCTCGCGCCTCCCTGTGACGTCGACAGCCGTCGGTCCACCTAGCGGGGGGTTTCCAGTTCGGTGTTGCTACTCCAGCATCATTTCAGCTTACAATTAATAAAGTAAAACAAAGAATAAGATCAGTCAGTGTTTAGTTTTCACCGAAAACAACCGTGTCAATCGCAATAATATACTAGCAGCGCAATCTGCTGACGCCGCGTCCCGACCGCCGTCGGTCGAATGCGTGCGGCATAATGACCTAGTTCTGCGTTTCGTCGCGTCAGGTTTATTATAAAAAAATAAAATAATAAATCGCAGCTATACTATCTTCATACTGCAACTATGGAAACGCCTATTAAATTAATAACAGAAACGGAGCAAATGCTTTTTAAGGCATTCGCAGAAAAAAAGGCCGAAAATGAGAAACTTCAGCTCATCATTGGCAAAATGGAAAAGCAAATTATTGAGCTTCAAAATCAGATAAAATTCTTATCCAGTCAGAACCCAATGGATACCAGCCAGAACACTACCACCAAGGTAAGCTCACCTCAACCTACCGAATATCAGACGGATGAGGAAGAGCTAGCCAGAGAGACGGAGTGGATTAGAGCAAAAAGCCGGAAGAAAAGAAAATTGAACACTTCACCTGCGCAGTCCACATCTACCAAACAGCATGATGATTCCACGACCGATCTACCTAAAGAAAAGACAAAGAAAGTTCCGCCGCCGCCACCAATAATCGTAGACGACGTTACAAATTATCAGTCATTCTATGACTTGCTAACAGAGGGTCCAACCGGAGATTCTTTTCGAATTAAAATGTTGAATGGCAACAATGTTAAAATAAATACCAATAATGAAGACTCATATCGGTCAATCACTAAAATATTGACCGCAGGTAACTTTCTATGGCATTCTTTTGAAAATAAGCAAGAGAGGCCTATTAAAGTCATGGCTAAAAAGCTACATTTCACCTGCAAGCCAGAAAGAATAATAGAAGACCTTCAGAACAAGGGATTTAAGGTCGAAAATGCCGTTAACAAGCTGAGATGGAAAACCAAGGAACCTCTAAACATGTTCCTGCTTAGTTTTAAAAATGGAGAAGATATTAACAAAATGTATGGAATCACCTCGATTCTTGGGTGTAAAGTGGAGATTCATCCTCTGAGATCATCAAAGCTCATACCGCAGTGCAAAAGATGTCAAACGTATGGACACACCCAGAAGTATTGCTCCAGAGAGCCAAGGTGTGTCAAATGCACTGGAAAACATTTTAGTGTTGAATGCAAAAAACCAGTTGAACAGAAACCCAAATGCGTACACTGTGGGGAGGCTCATCCGGCTAATTATCGAGGTTGCATAGTAGCCAAAGAAATGCAGTCCATCAGAAACAAGACCTGCAAAAAACCTTCTGCCCAAAACACCCAGGTAACTGGTATTAATGCAAAACAAACTCCAGTGGTCAAGAATATGCGACTTTCCGAAACCATTAAAGAAAATCCGAATAAAAAGGTAACATATGCACAAGTAGCATCAAATAAAGTACCCACCATTAATAAATCGAGCGATTCTACTCTAAATAAATTAGACGAGATTCTAAAACTCATGTCGTCATTCGATGACCGCCTGCGAAGACTTGAAAATATCAGAACAAAATAATGGATAAGGAGTTGAAGATATTGGCATGGAATTCTAATGGGCTACTACAACATCAACATGAGTTACAAGTAGTCCTAGATACCGAAAATATCGACGTATGTTTGATCTCCGAAACACATTTCACAAAAGAATCTTATATAAAATTCAAAGGGTATAAAGTTTACCACGCTCTACATCCCCATAATTCAGCCAGAGGAGGTAGTGCTGTTATAATAAAAGAGAATATTTACCACTACGAAGAAAGTAAATACGAGGAGTTAGAAATCCAAGCAGTGGCAGTAAATATCAAAACAGAACGATACCCTATCACAATCGTAGCCATATACTGCCCACCTCGGCATTCTCTAAAAAAACATGAATACCTAAGATTCTTGGAACAATATGGTCACAGATTTATAATTGGTGGAGACTTTAACGCCAAAAATATTTTCTGGGGCTCAAGACTAACAACAACAAAAGGAAAAGAACTTCTAAGTGCGATCAAAGAAATGAGATGCGATGTAGTCAGTACTGGGCTGCCAACGTACTGGCCTACTGATCCTCGAAAAATTCCAGATCTGATAGATTTCTTTATATCTAAGAATATCTCACCAAAATACCTTAGTATTGAAGGAAAATATGACATGAATTCGGACCATTCACCGATAATGTTAATAATTAATAAACACACTATTGCAGTCAATGAAACTAAGCTTACTCTAGTGAATAAGAATACAGACTGGGAGAGCTTTAAGATAGAATTAGACAGTGTTATAAACCTACAGGTCCCCTTGAAAAATCCAGATCAACTCAATATGGAACTAGCTAAATTTATAGCTGACATACAAAAGTCGGCCTGGAATAATACGCCTCCAACAAAAAAATGGAGTCGGGGTACCACCTATCCTAAGGAAATTATCGACCTCATTAAAATAAAGAGAAAGCAAAGAAAAAAGTGGCATGCTTCTAGGTCACCACAAGATAAAAGAATACTAAATAAACTCACCAAAACAATCAAGGAAGCTATCGAAAATTACAATGAATATAAATTAAATGATTAGGTACCTACAAAACTTGACTGGTGATAGAGAAACGGACTATTCTCTTTGGAAAGTAACTGGAAATCTAAAAAGACCCATCACACATATACCACCTATTAAAGAGCAAAATGGAACATGGGCCATCAATAACACTCAAAAAGCTAATAGATTTGCTCAACACCTGGAAGATATATTCCAACCAAATGAAGGTCATCCAATTGATTTCTGTGAGAATGAAGAAAATCAAGATGATCTGCAAAAGATTAGACTTGCGACACCAAAGGAAGTATCTAAAGAAATAATGTACAACTTAAGCAAAAAGAAATCTCCGGGATACGATCTTATTACCGGAGAAATCTTAAGAAATTTACCTCGAAAAGCTTTAGTGAAACTTACCAATCTCATAAATGCGTCATTTCGACTGAAACATGTACCTGAGCTATGGAAAGTCGCTGAAGTTATCTTGATTGCTAAACCCGGGAAACCACCTCATGAAACAACCTCTTATAGACCGATCTCTTTATTACCAGTAATTTCAAAATTATTTGAAAAACTGTTACTTAAGAGACTAAAACCCCTACTAGAAGACAGAAAATTAATACCAGATCACCAATTTGGATTCCGAGAAAAACACTCAACAATAGACCAAGTCCACAGAATTACTAATATAATAGAGAAATCATTAGAAGATAAGAAAGTGTGTTCTACTGTATTTTTAGACGTAGCGCAAGCTTTCGATAAAGTGTGGCACGAAGGGCTTATCTATAAACTCAGAATTATGCTACCAAAGTCATTTGCCGATATTCTTTAGTCATATATTTCGAACAGATGGTTTAGAGTTCGTCAAGAAGATGCATATTCTGAACTCAAGGGAATTAAAGCTGGGGTACCGCAAGGAAGTGTTTTAGGTCCGGTCCTGTACTTATTATACACCTGTGATATTCCAGCACTAGAAAATAATACCATTGCAACATTTGCTGATGATACTGCCATAATAGGAACTGGAGAAAGTCACGAAGAAGCAGTGGAAAAAGTACAAGTTGCCATAAACAAAGTCAATGAATGGACTATAAAGTGGCGAATTAAACTTAACGAGTCTAAATCAATGCATATAGATTTCACCAATAAGCTACCGCAATATCACCCGATTTACCTAAATCGGCAACTTATCCCCTACGTTAATACAGCGAAGTACCTGGGTGTGACGCTAGACACAAAGCTTCGATGGAAAGCTCATGTTAAAAAGAAACTCGAGGAATTAGAATTACGATATAAAAAAATGCATTGGCTGCTTGGAAGGCATTCTAAGCTCTCATTACATAATAAGCTTATGCTATATAAGCAAGTTCTGATGCCTGTATGGACGTATGGTATACAACTTTGGGGGTGTACTAAACCCAGCAATATCCAAATAATACAGAGATTCCAGAACAAAGTACTCAGGGAAATATCCAATGCACCCTGGTACGTCAGAAATCACGATCTCCACAGGGACCTTAAGATGGAGTTCGTGATCAAGATTATACAAAACTACGCAGAAGCTCACCAACATCGACTTCGTCATCATGTGAATCTGGAAGCTGTAAAGCTTCTCGATTACACGAACATTAAAAGAAGACTTAAAAGAACAAAACCGTTCGAACTAGTGTTTAAAAGTGCATAAGTGCAGTGTCAGTGCAGTGCTTGTGTTATTTGACTAGGTCACAAAAACAAAGTGAACTTATATAATAGAATAAACTAAGGACAGTTATTGGACTGTAAATTAGATATAGAATTTAATTATAAGTAGAAGTTTAAGTTAAAATAATATTGCTAATTAGCCCTTAGGCTAGATTGCAGTAAAAAATAAGGCTACCCTTATGTAATGGTGCCTTATGGTAGGAAAAAAAAAAAGAATAAGAACTACAAAAAGAGCAATAGAAAGGAGCATACTTAAAATTAGGAGAATACACAGGATGAGAGGTGATAAAATGCGACAAGAAACGAAGATAACTGACGCATTAAAACAGGCTCTGTCCATAAAGTGGCAATGGGCAGGGCACATATCGCGATACACAGACGAACATTGGACGATCCAGACTACGCGTTTGAGGGGACACTTGTTTTTTCTTTATCACTACAAGGGTCTCTTGAATAGACTTCTGCAAGCCTCAGTCCCGCGTCTCCCTGCGTCTCGTCTGATGCCGTCGGTCCACCTAGCGGGGGTCTGCCAACCCTGAGCTTTTCAGTGTGGTGTTGCCACTCCAGCATCTTTGTACCCAACAACCAGTTCTTTAAACTATGTGAAGAGCCCAAGGTAGAGGTGGCGAGAATTTTTTTTTTGTAATAAAGTCAAGTAAATGTTTCCAGCAATCGTCGCTGTCGACGAAGGTGGCGCAGCGCATGTCGTTCGGGCTGCTGGGGCGCGCCTCGGCCGCGGCGCGCTGCGAGTTCGTGCGCATGAAGGGGCCGGGCGGGAAGGGCCACGCCGAGGTACGCTCTGGTGTGCACATCTCCTTAGAGAGCGACACCACGCGGCGCCAATCGTCGCTGTCGACGAAGGTGGCGCAGCGCATGTCGTTCGGGCTGCTGGGGCGCGCCTCGGCCGCGGCGCGCTACGAGTTCGTGCGCATGAAGGGGCCGGGTGGGAAGGGCCACGCCGAGGTACGCTCCGGTGTGCACATCTCCTTAGAGAGCGACACCACGCGGCGCCAATCGTCGCTGTCGACGAAGGCGGCGCAGCGCATGTCGTTCGGGCTGCTGGGGCGTGCCTCGGCCGCGGCGCGCTGCGAGTTCGTGCGCATGAAGGGGCCGGGCGGGAAGGGCCACGCCGAGGTACGCTCCGGTGTGCACATCTCCTTAGAGAGCGACACCACGCGGCGCCAATCGTCGCTGTCGACGAAGGTGGCGCAGCGCATGTCGTTCGGGCTGCTGGGGCGCGCCTCGGCCGCGGCGCGCTGCGAGTTCGTGCGCATGAAGGGGCCGGGCGGGAAGGGCCACGCCGAGGTACGCTCTGGTGTGCACATCTCCTTAGAGAGCGACACCACGCGGCGCCGCAAGTGAGGCATTTGGCTGCACATAACGACCGATGTGGCATCGATTTGGAATAGGTATACGAAAGCTATAGTCTCAATAGTTCAACGGACAGGACGTGAGCATCAGACTGAAAATCAAAAGGCTCTCGATGCAACCCCACCCGTTGATGCAATATTGTCGTGCCCACTCCTAACACAATCTTAACGATTAATTTTGGCTGGCTGGAGGAAGAAACGAAAAAATATCACGAAGCAGAGGCGGGGAAGTCTGCCCTGAGATCGGGAAGCCTTGTGATTTCTTCTCGTTCAAAATCGTTAAGTACTTGCAATCGAAAGTCTTTGAACAGTGCGTTTCGCCAGTGGATGACTTGTGGATCCGAAACATGGGCGCTAATGGTTAGATGATGATGAATGCACGTTTTTTTACATAAAATTTATCTCCACCAAAGTTTATAACAAAAAAATTGTGTTTTTTTAGTATTGTATACTCATATCAGACATACTGACATAGTGTCAGATACCTTTTTATTTCGAATTTTGAACAAGTGCCAGCTCACGAGTCATGAATTTGTGATAATATGGTGTATGTAAATAGACTGTGTTTGAAGAAATGGATAGGTCACTCAAGACATAGCGATAGAGTCACCCACCCCGTACCAGGCCGCACCGGAGTCAATTGAGAAATTACAATGTCCTATACTATAATTTCCATTCCCCACGTCCATCAGACCAGCGGGAATGGAGCCAGAAACACCTGCTTAAACTGCTAAAAGGTGCAGTGTGATGTGATGTTAGGCATCATCATCATCAGTAACCGATCAACGATTCACTACTGAGCGCGGATCTCCTCCCAGAGAACTCATCTCTGAACGTTATCGTCCACCTCTCTCTTTGATTCCGCACTCCGTTGAGAACATTACGGAGAACTCTTAAGCGTGCAGGTTTCCTCGTAACGTTTTCCTTCACCGTTGAAGCATGTGATATTTAATACCTCCGCAAAGTCGGAGGTGCGTATGCGAGGCGATTGACGGGTTTTTAATTTTGCGCTGTGTGGTGGTTCCAGGTAGCGGTGTCGCGGCCGCGCTCGTCGGGCGTCCACACGCCGAGCTCCGAGCCCGGGCTGGCCGCCTCCGAGCTGTGGGACAGCGACTGGGACGACGACCCCGACGAGCTCTACCTCTACAGGCACCAGGTGACAACTCCTCCAGCGATGTGGGCCTGCCGTGTGGCTCCACTCAACTCTGGCCAAGCCAGCGGTACGGGCCTCTTACGGGGAATGTCCCCGGTGATTGAGCCCATAAAATCCGGCTAAGGTTCCCTGTCAAACAAGGGACGGGAGCTATGTGGCTGAATGTCTAGTCCGTAAATCTCCCGCGTCACGGGCGCGTGTTATAGGCCTTTAAAAAGTAGATCGAGGGATGATATGGGCCTTTGGATGTAGACCGTTACTGCACTCTGACGCTACTAGATGTTTGTTACTACATGATGATGTGTTTAACTTTTGCAAATTTTTTTACCCATGAGTTAATTTTTGGGTTGCTTCCTTGTAGTGTTTGAGATATTGGAGTCAAGATAAATTAACGATAATGGCGTCCCTATTTTTTTTAACCCTTTTATGCCAAGCTATACGTATCACTTTTGGCATTGGAGGGACAGAGCCGTGGTGTAACAGTGCACACGCCCCGGGCCCGAAATCAGGAAAGACGATGCTGAAAACGTATAAGATAGTATTTAAAATTAGTTCGGAAAATTTCCTTCAAGTGTCGGGTGATTAGCCTTTATAGGTCGAGACGACCTCTACTTGAGGTTGTTTGACGACCGATCGCAACTGAAGTCAAATGCAAGTCATCAAAATTGTAGTTTTTTGGAGATCACTTCTTTTCAATTGAAATGACCATTTAAAAATATTTTAACACGATTACAAGCTTTTATTTGACTTGCAATGTATGTATGTACCTATGTATGTATGTTTAGGTCAAATCTTGCAAGATGAATCAGAACCACTTCCCGGTTTCCGATTGAGTTGAAATTTTGCATGTATGTAAATTGAATGACGATGGATTATGAAGGATGGATGGAGCTGATCTGATGATGGAATCGAAAGATTGCTACGGAAACTCGATGTAATAAAACGACGTAACCCCATCGAATTTGGGCTCGTTTGATTCGTCTTGACAAATACTCTGTTCCTAGATGATATGTACTAGGTCTGATGATGTAGTACCCGCTACTAAAAGCTTGTTTTTAAAAATAAAATTTTTAATTTATACTTGTTTATATGTATAGTATTTATATTGCTCTTTCTAACAATTTTTTTTAAGGTTCCCTTAATGTGTCGCTTCTTAAGACAATGCCAGCTTTGCGATTCTCTAATTGGCGATGTGCGAAATGTTCAACAGGAAACTACATAATATTTGGGCAGGGGCTATGGTAGTTCTCTTCTCCACGTCGACCACGAGGCGGCGCTGGCCGCCAACTATCTGTTGGCTTCCATCTATCGCACGATGCATTTCTCGCTCCACGCGTACTTATTCATACAATATTATCATTATAATTTACGGCTTCGTTTAAACTATCGATGTATATTGTGTCACTCAAATTTTTTATCATCATCATCATGAGCAACCAATTAACGTCGCACTACTGAGCGCAGGTCTCCTCTCAGAGAAGGGTTATAGGCCATAATCGACGAAACATACTGAATAATTGACGAAACATACTGGACATTAAATATTATGTTAACATCTATGTACAATGTTTCTTGCAAATAAATACATTTCATTTTCATTTCATTAATCCACCACGCTGGCTCAATGCGAATTGGTAGACTTTAGTTGAGTTTATAAACAGAGAGGCGGCACTCCAAAGAAAAAACCGTTCTCCCGAAGAAATCATGATCTTTATAAACAAAAATTTTTTTAAGACAATGTACCTACTATTCATACTAATTCAAGGCGCACGCCCGCTTCGCTGCTGCAGCACTACTGACTCATGTCAAATTGATTAAGCTCCTTTTTTCAAGAAGAAGTTCCTGGATTGAAGTTGTTTTTGCAAGATGGCGACGTCCGCCCGTTTCGCGCAGTCAAGCGTTTATGATGTAAACTAAAAAGCACACTGTCCGCTATTTCGAATGTTTTTTTTCATCAGTGGTATATTTATAATTCATTCATTTGATCGCGATTGTTTGCCAATAATAAAATTACGATTATCGCATCCAAGATTCACAGCACTCCGCCCACAAGTCTGGCGCGGCGCGGTATTTATAGCGTGTGTACTCGCACGGCGCGGGCGGCCTCTCGACGCGGATACACACGCCCGTCAGCCGCACGCGATGTAGCTTCACCAATAACGGGCTCCAACAGAATACCGATTTCAGAAAGTCCTGGGTATGAGCTGTCCTCATTCCATATTTCAGTCAAATCGGTTCATTCGTTGTGGCGTGAAATAGTAATAACAATCCATCCATCCTCATAAACTTTTGCGATAATAATATTAGTAGGATTTTTATTACAGTGATAAACTGGGAAGGAAATATCAGAATAAATTAGCAAGAAAAGGTTAGAATTATTTTGCTATAATCCGCCAACAGAAAAAATCTGTATAATTTTAACACTACTCTCGACGCACGTTTCGCCCCGACACCGGAGCATCCTCAGGAGATGTTGACTCTACAACGATGCATTGTCTAGTGACGCTCGTGTCAATTGCGCGGTATTATATACCGTATTCCTACCCCCACTACTGTTGCCCCGCCCACTACCCCCCCCCTTCAAACAAACGAAGCAGTGGTGAACTTGAGACGTTCACTTGTTCATTAAGTAATTTAAACTGAGTATTATTGTTATGTTTTATTATTTCTAATTGTTCCAACATGCTCAGTCGAAGCCCTTTATCACAGGTGTGTAAGATTTTGTATGAATGATCGGATGATAATTTGTGTCCACTATCAAGGAGATGTTTAGCAAAGTGAGACTTTTGGGGTTGGTTGTTCCTAACCGCGGCCATATGTTCTTTGTAGTGTGTTTCAAATTTACGACCCGTTTGACCAATATAAGTGGCTTTACAGTCTGAACATTCGAGTTTATAGATGCCCGATTTTTGTTTGTTGTTTAATTTATCTTTACCGTTGCAAATATTTTTAAGTGTATTATTTGTCCTAAATGCAACATGTATATCATGTGCTTTAAGTATCTTCGCGATACGCTCCGACACTGTTCCAAAATAAGTTAAACTGGATTTGTATTTATTTATTTTCTCAGGTGATGATGAATATAAATCCTTTTTTATCCGCATCAATTGTTGCTTTTTTATTATATTATTAACAATATTATTGTTGTAACCATTTGCCTGTGCCATATGGTAAATTACTTTTAATTCTTTTATTCTTTTGTGAGTGGAATAGACAGCAACCTATGCACGTAACTGTGGAACGCTGCGAGTTTATGCTGCCACGGATGACAGGATGAAGCGGGTATGGTTGTGTCTGTGTATGTGTGTTTCCGGAAAATTCCAAACTGATGTTTATTATTAGCACGAGTTATAGTTAGATCGAGGAAGCTTATAGAGTTATCTTGTTCTAATTCTGATTTGAATTTAATTTTCGGGTGTATATTGTTTAGATTTTTGACAAATGTGTCAAGTTGTCTGTCTGTCCCAGTCCAACATATAATTATATCATCTACATATCTATAGTAATACAGAATTTTGTTATTTTTGACAATATGTTTATTTTCAAAATCATCCATGAAGATATCAGCCATTAGGGGACTTAGTGGTGAGCCCATAGCTAATCCCTCTTTTTGTTGATAAAATTGGTCATTGAATTTGAAGTAGTTCTGTTTCATGCATATTTTGGTTAATTCTATTAATTCTGTTATTTCGTTGACATTTGTATGATTATTTTCCAACAATAGGGAATATGCATAAAATTTAAATTTGTCTCAAATATTTTTTTCTAGATTCTTTATTAACATTATACTTAAAAAGTATTTTTTTTATTTAGTTATTATTTAAACCCAGAAAATATTATATAGAAAGTGAAAAATAAAGGAGGGAAATTCAAACTTACAAAACGCGTCGCCATTGGTCGAAACGAAATGTGACGTCATTTGTGTTACGGTTGATTTACGGCGTCGATATTCATACAGTGTTTGTGAGAAAAATTGTTTAAAACTGTATTCCTGTGTGATTACTTGTGAATTTATATTTGTAGTCAATCTAGGTCGATGACAGAAACTGGTTTTGTCAAAGCACAATCGGATAATTTACCGAAAATAGATGCATTTATGATGTCAGTATATTTTGTATCAAATCTCGATTTTACGAGCGCAGAGATCAAAGGAGTGAAAGCTGCAAGATAATTATTATGTTACATGGTATATTTTAGTCCTTAACATAGATTTTTATTCTTATATGTTTAAATAATACTTAAAACAAAACATAACCTTTAAATAACCATCTGTGTTCCTAAACTCCTAATTTACGTCTATATCATGATAATTTATACGTAATATTATGTTATTGAAGCTCACTCAAGTTTGATATGTTTATATACTTTTTGTAAATAAGTATTAGATAAATACGCTATTCCGATTTATATGAACAATTTTCTTACACTTTTTTTCGTACTTTCGCATCTCGTGGAATACGAAAAAATCGGCCAAGTGCGAGTCGGGCCTCGCTCTTTTAGGGTTCCGTTAAAAAAAAATTAAATTAAAATATTTCCATGTACCCATGAAAATATTTTAATTTAATTTTTATTATTTGTTGTTATAGCGGCAATAGAAATATGTGAAAATTTCATCTGTCTATCTATTACGGTTTACGAGATACAGCCCGCTGACAGACGGACGGACGGACGGACAGCGTAGGCTTAGTAATAGGGTCCAGTTGGTACCCTTTGGGTACGGAACCCTAAAAACACTTTATCGGGTGTACTAATAATAGTGTTTTTTTGTATTTAGGTACCATACAATACTTGTAAGAAGGTTTTTTAACTTCTTCCATGGTTTGTGTAGCAATTAAAACTGAAAATAAGTATGAAGTAACTGAAACGCTATAGTAAACAAACACGGGACATGTCGAATGACGTCATCAAAAGCGCGCGCTAAATGGTGGCGTTTGAACGGCTCAAATTTATTCAATGTTTTAAATTTCACTTTGAAAAATTATTTGACTATTTTCAAACCTATTTATATTTTTTATATGTTATAGAGATGTAAATGATTAATTTAAGAAATTAAAAAAAAATCATGCATATTCCCTATTTGGTTAGGATGTTTAGGGTTTCGTTAACTGGGACATTGGTGAACAGACTGTCCACATCTAATGATATTAATTTACAATGGTCCGGTAATGTCAAATCTTTAATTTTATTGACTAGTTGGATACTATTTTTTAATGAATAAGACTGATTGAAGGATGTTTTTGATTTAATAACTTTGTTTAGCTCTTTTGCTAATAGATATGCAGGTGCGCCAATATATGAGACCACGGGACGGATTGGAATATTATTTTTGTGGATTTTTGGTAAGCCGTATAATGTAGGAGCATTAGTGTTCATTTGAATGACGTTGTGTTTTGATGTATTTTTTGGAAAAATGTGTTTTGATTTATTAACGGCTAGCCTAACTTCTGCTGCGTATTTATTAGTTGGGTCAGAGGATAACTTAGAGAATTCTTCTCCGGAGATAACCTCATTGACCTTATTTTGGTAGTCGATCCTACCGATCGGTGGTAGTCGATGTAGAGTCAACATCTCCTGAGGATGCTCCGGTGTCGGGGCGAAACGTGCGTCGAGAGTAGTGTTAAAATTATACAGATTTTTTCTGTTGGCGGATTATAGCAAAATAATTCTAACCTTTTCTTGCTAATCATGGACTTCCGCAAAGTAACGCCTGCTTCTATCCAATATTCAGAATAAATTTTTAAATGCATAACAAAAATTCCGAGGCGAGCGGGATTCGAAGTTTCGAACCCACATCTGTCGGAATCGCGCCCTAAGTGTGTTGACCAGTTTACACCACGGCCAGGTGGACTTGTGTCGACCACCCTGGCGCAGTGGTGAGTGCTGTGGTTTTATAACTGGAAGGTCTCGGGGTTCGATTCCTGGCGTGAGTCAATTTGGGAATTTATAATTTCTGAATTGTCTCTGGTCTGGTCTGGTGGGAGGTTTTGGCCGTGGCTATTTACCACCCTACCGCCAAAGACGTGTCGCCAGACGATTTTGGGGCGTGTAGAACTAGAAACCGATTAGGGGTATAATTTGAATGTTCTCTGCCATACCCCTCCAAAGTTAGCCCGCAACCATCTTAGACGGCATCGTCATTTACCATCAGGTGAGATCGTATTCAAGAACTATATTGTCATCGAATCTTTAAAAAATATAAAAAAAACTATGCGCCATAAGCAACTGTTAGCGACATCTAGTAGCAGTTTGTGACTGACTGACAGACGAAGCGCAGCCTCACTAGATATGAAATACGGAGGACATAATATTCCACGAGTCTTCTTCGAATCACAACAAAGTGGGCGGTTTATAAGTGCGTAATTATTCACGCTTTTAACACCTGTACGTGATTGTGGTTCGAATATAACGCGTCTTATTATTAAGCTCAAAGGGGTTGTTTCATCTTGGGCCAGGTACTTGTACGCTATTCGCTCGCAGGAGTATAGGCCCTCGAGATGGAAGGCACGCTTTGCCACCTTACGCTGAAAATAAAAGACATTTAGTCCGACAGTAGGGCCTGCTGTAGCGGGCACCACGGCTGGGTTACAGTTGAATGCGCGAGCGACCCTGGGCCCAACAATCACAGTGATGAGACGGAACACCGTGGGGTTTTAGTCGGTAGGAGTCCGACATAACCTTTGCATTTCCCCAGATGCAAAGGTATCCATGAGGATTTCCCCACGGGGGAAAAAAAAAAAAAAGGTACTTGTACGCTATACCAAAAAATAGTATTAAATCATCGAAATTGAAATAAAATATGCTTTTTTGTAGTATTACAGTGAATAAGAGGTAAGCATAAAAAATTGATAATTGAGTACATCTGTAGAATGGCAACTCCCGGAGTGCATCCATCTGCTTTTGTTGTCTATGTTTGTAATGACGTTACGTCATCTTAATGTTATTTCAATTGTTAAACGTCAATTGCTGGTATGTCAACTGTCAATTGCTGTCAATTGTGGTTATTTTTATGTCAAATGTCATCATGACTCATATAAGTACGTGACATGGTCAAAAAGAACGCCATGTTGTTGCGCTTTTATTTTGCAAAATAATTTCGCATTGTACCTCATAAAAAGGAGCTTTTAATGAGAAATAAAGAAAAAATAATCACTATTTCATAACCCCAAACATTTTGAAAGACTGTACAAAGACCTGGCCCAGGCTCCTTAAATATTTGAAACAACCCCTTTAAAACCATGCTTTTAAATTTTTGTGTATCGCTGCCTGTCTGTTTGTCTGGGCTGATTTTCGGACGGTACTATCAAAGGCAATTATACTATCATGCATCGACTAATCGGCTGCTTTATTTCGGAAAATAAAAGAGCCCCTAAGGGATTTTTGAAAAACATCTACGCGAATATGCGAACGAAGTGGTGGCCAACAGCTACTTAAATAAGAGAGAAACCTCATTTTGTACTTCTTTATCAACCGAAAGACGTCCACTGCGGGACATAGGTCTTGCAAAGACTTCCACAATCCACATGCCTAGGTCTTGCGCCTCCTATCGAGCAGCTCCCTACGACTCGTCTGATCGATTTTGAAAAACTTGAATCGTTGGATGATGTTCGAAAGTATGAATTATTTTGAAATAATATTATCTTATTTCAGCAAGGAAAAAAGGGTTTGATAGATAAAATTGCCATTTTAATTTTAAGTTTTAAAATTCACGCAAAACGCTCGACGGTCATGGCATCGTTCGTGACGTCACCTATGTATTTTTTCATAGTAGTCTGTCAAAGTTTGAAGATAGATTTATTTATTTATTTAATGGACAATCAACAGATTACAATAAATCTTAATAAACTAAAAGTGAAAAACATATTTTATAGTATTGTAGACCCACTTACAGACTGCCCCAGCTTGCGATTAAGAAACTAGTTAGATGGAGAAAAAACGAAAAAGAAGGGGGCAAGAGTATTATGGCACGTACGGGACGTGACCATAAAACACCTCGTACGTAAGATCCAAGTCCAAACTTCTCCCACTTTTATTCATAATTTTATTAGTATATAAGACCATTGTAAATACGTTAATATATGCCACTACCATTAGACACTTGCAGTCTGTGTTTCTCTACTTCCTTCATCCGACGTCTCTCTACAAAGAACACGCTGTTACATTGCAGCCGTGGTGTAACGCAACAAGTATACAAGATTTGAAGAATATGGAGGATTGCTGTACTTTATAGTTTTATTTTATCAAAATGCACGCTTGACTTGGGGAGTAAGCTGGTGAACGCGTTACGGAAAATGTGATCGGGCGAGGCGAACGGAAGTTGAGAGGGAGATATAAGTTAGTGAAGATAGAAAGAGAGAGAGTTACGTTTCGTATATTACTGTAGGGGCAAGAGAGAGAGGTGCGAGCACCCATTTTCTTTCTCTCTTTCTCTCATAGCCAGTTGCGTTTCGTAAGTTTTACTTCAGTCGTGTGGTCACACACGCACAAGTACACTCGTTTTTTTATAATCCATGAATCCTATTCCATTAAATAAATTTATAATTTAATAATTGATTGTTGGTGAGTGTGATCATGCCAATGGCGCGATGTGTGTTCCAGCGTCGGCTGAGCGACCCGAGCGCCAACATCACGACGTTCGTGCGCGGCGGCTGGCGCGCGCGCGACCGCGACCACGACAAGAGCCGCTCCGAGAACGAGGGGCTCGACGCGCTCTCCGACGGGTTCGCCGAGGTGGAGGCGGGCGACCTGCGCGACGGTGAGTGTTCCAGCGTCGGCTGAGCGATCCGAGCGCCAACATCACGACGTTCGTGCGCGGCGGCTGGCGCGCGCGCGACCGCGACCACGACAAGAGCCGCTCCGAGAACGAGGGGCTCGACGCGCTCTCCGACGGGTTCGCCGAGGTGGAAGCGGGCGACCTGCGCGACGGTGAGTGTTCCAGCGTCGGCTGAGCGATCCGAGCGCCAACATCACGACGTTCGTGCGCGGCGGCTGGCGCGCGCGCGACCGCGACCACGACAAGAGCCGCTCCGAGAACGAGGGGCTCGACGCGCTCTCCGACGGGTTCGCCGAGGTGGAGGCGGGCGACCTGCGCGACGGTGAGTGTTCCAGCGTCGGCTGAGCGATCCGAGCGCCAACATCACGACGTTCGTGCGCGGCGGCTGGCGCGCGCGCGACCGCGACCACGACAAGAGCCGCTCCGAGAACGAGGGGCTCGACGCGCTCTCCGACGGGTTCGCCGAGGTGGAGGCGGGCGACCTGCGCGACGGTGAGTGTTCCAGCGTCGGCTGAGCGACCCGAGCGCCAACATCACGACGTTCTGTTATGGGATCCGACTTGGGTGCCTTTTAAAAAAAAAGATTTTATTTCCTAAAGAAAGGAATTACTTTAATTACTTATTATTTATTAACACAAAAGAAAATATAAGGCACAAATAAATTGTTTAAGAGACGTCTAGCCTCTTTGGTTGTTGCTACCCGACTGAGGGGTTTCGAGATGCTAACAATATGGACAAGTGCGAGTTGATCTTGTGTCAGCACTTGTGAATACTAACTCAGGGTATAACAACCCCCCGGTTAAGAGTAAACTTACGCGGTTTCAAGGGCGAAGTTTACTAAATTAAAAGAATAAAATAATATAAATTTAGACATCAATTTTAAGTGTGGGAAAATGATCATGTCTGTCAGTTGATATGTTATCATGAGAGTGAGGTGTAATTGAACGTAGAGGAATATCATTATTACTATCCGTATTATTCGGATTATTAGGGGTAGAATTAAATCTATATTTTATGTAAAAGCCCAGACATCTCTTATGACAAAAGTAATAAAATACAAACAATACACAAAAACTTATGAAAACATATGATATAATTGAATGAGTCGGTATCGATTCGGTATTGATTTGTGACTCTAATTCTTTTATGAGGATTAGAGCATCATCTGTTCTAACATTAAGTTTCATAAAATTGTCGGAGTTTATTTGTGAATATGGAGATCTTAAAGGAAAAGTGAAATTTATTTTATTAAATGCAATAATATTACAACAACTGTCATTAATTAAATTAAAATCTGAAAATACTTTATTTACTTTAATTGTTGGATTGTTTACACTAATAAGTTTTGTGTTTTTACAATAACCATTGCATCTTTGCTTTAGAGTCACTATACCAGTGCCCAGAAGAATGGTATCAAAATTTCCATTTTCACAATCAATGTGTAACTTTGTTGGGTCTGAATGTGTAAAGATCCATTGGTTATTTCCAATGGTTTGCCAAACATGCACATTTCCCGAAATAAAATTAATTTTGCATTTACTTGGAAGCGAATGTACAACTTTGGTAATTATTTCCGTTTCACATACCGGCTCATTTATAACATTGAATCTCTCAACGTTCTTACATATATATATGAATTTCTCATTATTAACTTACATTTATTAGATAAATCATTAAAAATACAATATTCCGATTTGTCCCTGCTTACAGAAATATAATGTGCCGATGGTATAATCAAGGCAAACGAGCTGGGTTTACTAGCATTATGAGCTACAGGAATTGGAATAATTTTATATAAATTGAAATGTGTAATTAGCACTTAAGGAATCTTAAGTGTAAAAACTAACTTATCTTCTAAAATGCATGATACAATTTCGGATAACTTGATTATTATATGTATGCTATGTAGTTCCAGATCTACAGGGAATTCCGAATATTTTGGTAAATGTTTTAAATTAGCAATCAGTTCGGTATAAAGATCTTTTGGTGTAATTACAGATGGGTGTAACGTATTAGTTTTTGCAAATAGAATAGAATTTACAATATCTTCAAGTTTATAGGATAAACTTAACAGACTTGATTGGAGTACACTAAATATCTCTTGAATAGAAGTTTTAAACAAAAGTGAATTTGAGATTATTGTCAAGTTATTAATGCGTGATGAAAAATTTCCAATAATATAATTAAGACGTTCTTCGTTTTTATTTACTTCAATTAAAGTTTCGTTAAAATTTGCTATAGCCAATTTAGAAACGAGAATATTTTCTTTAATTAAGTTGAATATACTTTTATCGTTATCCTTTAAACGTTTAATCGCATTACTATACTTTATCGCATCATCTTCATCCATAGTACCGAAAATATGTTTGAAAATGGTGCCAACACCGGGTATCCATGCTGACCTTTTGGTTTTCGATGAGATTAGATGTGATAAGGAATAATAATCTCGTGTTACATCATCGAACATAGACAAAAGCGGTTAGAATATATTTTCGCATTCGAGGTTGTTTAATGCGTTACTTTTAACACAAAGATGTTGAGATGTATACAAAACACTATTGATGTTATCAAGGTGAGGTTTTATATAATCCAATTCAATTGGTATAATTACATGTAAATGGTCATTAATTATTTTGACTGAACCTATTGGATTTAAATAGATACCAGGGCTCCTTGTGATTGGTTCAATGAAGTCATCATGTTTTAGGACTTGACAGTAAACTGCCAGACTGTAAATACAAATAAAAGTAATTGAATTAAAACTAATTAAAACTAAACTTATAGTAATTTTACAATCAGGAAAATACATATTATGTTATATAGCATATATATTTTTGTCAAAATTAAGACATGTTAGTTGACGCCAATTTTACTTGATCATAATGGTGTGTAACATGGCGTCTATTTATTAATAGGGACAACGTATTGTTCCCAAGGATTTTTACTACCTTATAGGGTCCTTTCCATAAAGGTGAAAGCCCTTTGCGCAATCTAACGTGATTTTTGAGGTAAACATAGTCACCAATTTTGTATTGTACTGGTCTACTATGTGAATCGTAGTAGTTTTTGGAAGTTCGCTTGGATTGTTGTATGTTTTGAGTAGCCTTTTCTTGCGAGAGTTTAAGCCTATTTTGAAGCATTTTTACATACTCAGGATAAGTTGCTCCTGGTGCTTCTTCAAAAATGGAATTTGGTATAAATGGTTTATGACCATACATTAACTCATAAGGAGTATAATGTGTTGTACAGTGTACTGTGGTGTTGTAAGCTAACATGGCGGTGTAAACGTATCGAGGCCAGTCAGTTTGACCTTCGTTGACATATGATTTCAAATATTCTTTCAAGGTGGAGTGACTTCTTTCCAAGGCACCTTGTGTTTGTGGGTGATATGGTGATGACCATAGCTGTTTAATCTTTAAAAATTGACAGGTTTTCTTGAATAATTCGGCTGTAAAATTTGTACCTTGATCTGTGAGGATCATTTTAGGTATGCCAAACATTGAAATGAAATGAAGAAGACATTCACTTGTTTCTTCAGCTGTTGTGCTGCGTATGGGGTATGCTACTGAAAATTTTGTAAGATCGTCCTGAAGGGTAAGTATATATTTTAATTTTGCTGTTCCAGATTCAGGAAGTGGTCCTACTATGTCTAAACTAAGACGTTGCCAGGGTGCAGTGGAGGTACTAGTTATTTGCATGGGTGCTCTATTTATTCTTCTCAATGCTTTATTTTCTTGGCATGATTTACAAGCTTTTACATATGTTTCTATGTCTTTGCGCATTCCTTTCCATTAATACATATCTTTTATTCTATTATACATACGTACTGAACCTAGATGTCCAGCAATGGGTATATCGTGGTTTTCATGTAATATCTTTTTTATTTCAGTGGGTGTAGGAAATATTATATTATTGTGGTAAATATTAACTTTAATGCCTGTATCGTGGAAGAGATATAATATGATATTGTATATTTTTGTAAAGTTGTGTTTTTCAAATGCATTTTTGAAATCAGAAATTGCTATTTCATTGACATCTCCAAATATTAACATTCTATTTCTTAAGTGTTTTAGTGTTTCAAAAATTTCAGTGTAACGTGATTCGTCAAAATGGTGTACTCTTGTGAAAAGAAGAAGATAAGTTCTATTGTTTGCTTCTACTTTGTGAAATGAGTAGAGTTGTTTTTCAGCTTCTACTACTTCTTTTGAATTTGCTATATTGCCTAATATTTCTTCAATGTAGGGGTTTGATTCGTCAAGATCTATAGATGTGGGTATTAATATGGTTTTCACTTGGGATTTCATTAAGCTTTCATTATGTTCTGTAATCTGTGTGTTAAAATTTCTATTTCTTTCAGATATGGCTTTGAGGAATGTGGAATAATCATCAGTAGTTGGACTACAATCAGGTGGTATTATATCTTCTACTACTCTATTTGGTGTATTATCGGGTTCTACAGGTGGTAAGATGTAGGGTTCTGCAGATGGTGAATTTTGATGTGTTGCGGGTGGTGAATTATGATATGTTGCAGGTGGTGAATTATGATATGTTGCAGGTGGTGAATTATGATATGTTGCAGGTGGTGAATTATGATATGTTGTAGGTGGTGAATTATGATATGTTGCAGGTGGTGAATTATGATATGTTGCAGGTGGTGATGGATTTGTAGGCTGTACTGAGGGTATTGAATCAAATATTTCTGGAAGATCTTCAACAACAGGTAATGGTGATAGCTCTTGAGCTTGGGGATTAGAAGTTGGAATATTAAGTGGGTCTTCCGTGTCAGAAATGAGTACATCTAAACGGAAAGAAGGTGGTGATATTAGCAATTCTTCTAAATCTCTATCAATATTTGCATTCTCCTGTGAGGAGGTTTGTGGTGAGGCTGGATTTGATTGATCTGAATTTACTGTAACTGGGTTTACTGGATATCTGGATAATGCATCGGCATTTGCATTAACCTTTCCCTTTTTGTATTTTATGTTATAATTATACTCTTCCAATTTTAATCGCCACCGTATTAGTCTCGAGCCTGGGTCCTTGCAGTTAAATAGCCATTGTAGAGGTTTATGATCCGTTACTATGGTGAATGTTCAACCATAAAGGTAAGGTCTGAATAGTTTAGTTCCGAAAACAATCGCTAAACACTCTTTTTCAGTGGTGCTATAGTTGGTCTCAGCTTTATTAAGCGTTCTGGAACCAAAAGCAATTGGTCGGTCCTTACCAATTTCTCCTTGTGACAGTATTGCGGAAATAGCGTAGTTCGACGCATCACAAGTAAGAATGAACGGTTTGGTGAAATCCGGGTAAGTAAGTATTGGTGCAGAAATTAATTTTCCTTTTAAGGTTTCGAAAGAAAGCTGTTGTTCGTTTTGCCAATTAAATTTGGAGTCCTTTTTCAAAAGAGATGTTAGGGGTTTCGCTAACAAAGAGAAATCTGGAATAAAACGTCGGTAGTATGAGATTAATCCTAAGAATGATTTGATGTCTTTCTGCGTTTTTGGAGTGGGGAATTCTCTTACTGCTTTGACCTTCTCTGGATTTGGTTTAACACCTTCGTCAGTTATTATGTGTCCTAAGTAGTTAACTTCTCTTCTGAGAAATTCACACTTGTCGTCAGGTTGTAATTTTAAGTTAGTCACGTAATTTTTGGAATACCTTCCCTAGCTTTTCAATGTGGGAAGTTAAATCATATGAATAGATGACAATATCGTCTAAGTAGACGTAGCAATGAATTCCTTGTAATCCTGATAAAACTGTATTCATCAACCTTTGGAAGGTTGCTGGGGCGTTTTTAAGTCCAAATGGCATTCTTTTAAATTGGAAATGCCCTTCTGGAATGGTAAAAGCTGTTTTATCTGCATCTTCTGGTGCTAACTTAATTTGATGGAAACCTGATGCTAAATCGAGAGTTGAGAAATATTTACTGTTGCCCAATTGATCTAGAATCTCATTAATTTGTGGAATGGGGTATGATTCTCCAATGGTTATGTCATTAAGTTTCCTGTAATCTATCACTACACGCCATTTTTTCTCACCTGAGGCATCAATTTTTTTTGGTACAATCCAGATGGGTGATGACCATGGTGATGTTGATGATTGAATGATGTCTTGATCTAGCATTTTACCTATTTGTTTTTGAACTTCTTCCTTGTGGCATTGTGGAAACCTGTAGGATTTTACATTGATGGGAGTGTCAGAGTTGGTTTTAATTTGGTGTTTTAATGCATTTGTATATGTCAATTTGTCATCAGGTAAATGAAATATATCTGAGTATTGTGCACAGATGTCAGCAAGTTGTTCGCTTTCTTCACCATTTAAGTGAGACATCCTGAGAGAATTAATTACTTGTTCAGTTCGTTCTAATGTGCTCTGGCAATTGTTAACTAATTTTATGTTATGATTGGGAATTTCTTGTAATTTGAGTTTTAAATTTGAATTTATTTTAATTGGTTTTTCCGTTGTATTTAATATTGTAACGTTAACTCTTTTATTGGGTTTTACTTTTACAATACAATTTGAAATGAGAACTTCTTCCGAGATTCGTTGATCTACTATTACCCCTTCTTTTAATCCGGGATTTTCTACAGTACATTCTATGACAGTTTCAGACCTGGGGTTAATAACGTAATCGGGTTCATTAAAAAGTAAACATACCTTACGTTGGTTAATTTCAAGGCTATTTGTGTTATAATTGAGTTGACAATTGTATGCCATAAAAAGGTCAGTGCCAATAATGCCATCATAGGGGATCTGTAATCCGTTAAATACGTGGAATTTATGATATACGAATTCTTTTCCGATTTTTAATTTCAAATTGACGTATCCTAAACTTTTTAAAGGCAGACTATTCTTAGAGTCTATTCCTTTAACCGATATATTTTCAGGATATACCTTGATTGTATTCGTGAGTGAGGATCTTTTAATGAGGCAGATTGACGCACCTGTGTCCAATAATAATGACAGAGGTCTGGAACTTCCAGAGGTCTCTAAATTAATGTGTGGTAAATATCGATCATTATTGTTAATAATTTTGTAAACTTTATTCGTGCCGTGATTGGTTGTATGTCTCGACCGGCACGGTGAGGAGACATCTACTCGTTTAAATTCTGATTTTGGTCATCATAATCCTGGCATTCATTGTAATTTTCTTCGTCGTAATGTTGGTCAGTGTATTGTTGTTCTGTGTAATTTTCGTCGTAACCTTGTTCGTCAGTGTATTCATGAGGAACTGACTCGTCGTCCTCGACAAAGTTTACTCGTTCCTTGTTATAAGGAAATCTATTTACTTGTTGACCTTGAGGAGGTCTTGGTCGAAATTGGTTGGTTGGGCCTTGAGGAGGCCTATTAAAATTTGATGTGCCTTGAGGAGGCCTACTGAAGTTAGGTTGACCTTGTGGGGGTCTACTGAAATTAGGTTGACCTTGTTGGGGCCTATAGAAGTTGGATGGGCCTTGATGAGGCCTAGGTGTAAAGGGAGTTGGAGGACCTTGAAGAGGCCTGTAAAATCTCCTTGGGCCTTGTGAATTACCGTTATTACTTTTCTTTTCCTTTAAGGAGTTTTCTTGCCTCCTATAAAGGGTTTGTTGAATTTTCTCTTCCGAGATAGCGAAGCCTATCGCTTCGTTAAGGGTGCGAGGTGATCGGCACCTAACAATATTTGACAGCCGGGGGTGTAATCCCATTAGGAAGTGGTGTAAGGCCAAATCCTCCATTGCCGCTGTGCGACCAGGTATTTCACTTTTTTTCGTCGGATTCATTGAGATTTCCGTTAATAATTGGGTCAAAATACTTTCAACTTTTGTTGAAAATTGTACTACACTTTCAGTAGGTAATTGTTTTGTTTCTTGCAGGTCGGTGATCAAATGTGCATAGTGTTTATGTGTACTGAATTGAGTTTTCTGAAAATCTTTTAGCTGTTCATAGTTCGCAAAATCTTTGATAGAGGCTGCTATTTCAGCCTTTCCCTGCAATTGGCTTAGAATATATTTAAATAGTATAAATTTTTGTGACTCAGTCGCTAATTCGTATGCATTGTTACAATTAGTCAAAAATGAGTTTATAGTGTCCCTAGAACCGTCGTAGGGCTTAATGAATTTCAATAAAATATTTAAGTCAATCTCTCCTACTATCTTATTTTTATTTTTTGTTACCGCAGGAGATGGTGTTTTCTCTGCTTCCGCAGCCGGTAAAATGGGGATTTCGACATTTAAACTTTTCGCCATTGTAAAGTAATATATATGTAATGTAAAAATAGATAATACACAAAATGTTAATTAAATGTTTAAAAAGTTATTTTAAATATTTGTAATATTACAATTGGGTATAACGATGGTAATATCGTTAATTTAATAATATCAACGTTATTATATTATATTATGAATAAAATAATGAACTTATTTTATTTTTGGTGAACCTATTAACTTTGAATAGGTATTATTATAACCTTTTCTAAAAAGAATTAATATTTTTTACTTTTAACACTTTTAAAGTTTTACATTTTTAACACTTTACACGTAGCCTTAAAACAAAGTAACTTATATATTACACTTACTGTCCGTAAGCTAGCACAAACAGGATGCGCTGCATTCCTGCCTTATCTCGTCGTCGGAGCGAGGTGCTATCTAAATTATGAAGAAACGGCCGGACCTCACGCGATATCCAACTCGGTGGAATCAGGGACTTCCCCCTGGTGCTGCGCCGGACGGGAACAAACACACGCGTGAACGAGGTCTTCTGCCAAGATTTTTATATCACACTTTGGTGATCACCAGGAACTCACTTTTCCACTTTTCACTTTTCACACTTTCACTTTATTTCACTTATGAGTCCTGTTTATGTTTTCCTTCCGGAAAAGTTTATTTATTATAATATATATAAGTTACGGCTACGCGGAGCCGGGAGCTATTTTTAAAGGTAACCGGAATTTTTCGGATCCCACCGCTGCCACCAATTTGTTATGGGATCCGACTTGGGTGCCTTTTAAAAAAAAAGATTTTATTTCCTAAAGAAAGGAATTACTTTAATTTATTAACACAAAAGAAAATATAAGGCACAAATAAATTGTTTAAGAGACGTCTAGCCTCTTTGGTTGTTGCTACCCGACTGAGGGGTTTCGAGATGCTAACAATATGGACAAGTGCGAGTTGATCTTGTGTCAGCACTTGTGAATACTAACTCAGGGTATAACAGTTCGTGCGCGGCGGCTGGCGCGCGCGCGACCGCGACCACGACAAGAGCCGCTCCGAGAACGAGGGGCTCGACGCGCTCTCCGACGGGTTCGCCGAGGTGGAGGCGGGCGACCTGCGCGACGGTGAGTGTTCCAGCGTCGGCTGAGCGACCCGAGCGCCAACATCACGACGTTCGTGCGCGGCGGCTGGCGCGCGCGCGACCGCGACCACGACAAGAGCCGCTCCGAGAACGAGGGGCTCGACGCGCTCTCCGACGGGTTCGCCGAGGTGGAGGCGGGCGACCTGCGCGACGGTGAGTGTTCCAGCGTCGGCTGAGCGACCCGAGCGCCAACATCACGACGTTCGTGCGCGGCGGCTGGCGCGCGCGCAACTCGACCACGACAAGAGCCGCTCCGAGAACGAGGGGCTCGACGCGCTCTCCGACGGGTTTGCCGAGGTGGAGGCGGGCGACCTGCGCGACGGTGAGTGTTCCAGCGTCGGCTGAGCGACCCGAGCGCCAACATCACGACGTTCGTGCGCGGCGGCTGGCGCGCGCGCGACCGCGACCACGACAAGAGCCGCTCCGAGAACGAGGGGCTCGACGCGCTCTCCGACGGGTTCGCCGAGGTGGAGGCGGGCGACCTGCGCGACGGTGAGTGTTCCAGCGTCGGCTGAGCGATCCGAGCGCCAACATCACGACGTTCGTGCGCGGCGGCTGGCGCGCGCGCGACCGCGACCACGACAAGAGCCGCTCCGAGAACGAGGGGCTCGACGCGCTCTCCGACGGGTTCGCCGAGGTGGAGGCGGGCGACCTGCGCGACGGTGAGTGTTCCAGCGTCGGCTGAGCGACCCGAGCGCCAACATCACGACGTTAGTGCGCGGCGGCTAGCGCGCGCGCGACCGCGACCACGACAAGAGCCGCTCTGAGAACGAGGGGCTCGACGCGCTCTCCGACGGGTTCGCCGAGGTGGAGGCGGGCGACCTGCGCGACGGTGAGTGTTCCAGCGTCGGCTGAGCGACCCGAGCGCCAACATCACGACGTTCGTGCGCGGCGGCTGGCGCGCGCGCGACCGCGACCACGACAAGAGCCGCTCCGAGAACGAGGGGCTCGACGCGCTCTCCGACGGGTTCGCCGAGGTGGAGGCGGGCGACCTGCGCGACGGTGAGTGTTCCAGCGTCGGCTGAGCGACCCGAGCGCCAACATCACGACGTTCGTGCGCGGCGGCTGGCGCGCGCGCGACCTCGACCACGACAAGAGCCGCTCCGAGAACGAGGGGCTCGACGCGCTCTCCGACGGGTTCGCCGAGGTGGAGGCGGGCGACCTGCGCGACGGTGAGTGTTCCAGCGTCGGCTGAGCGACCCGAGCGCCAACATCACGACGTTCGTGCGCGGCGGCTGGCGCGCGCGCGACCGCGACCACGACAAGAGCCGCTCCGAGAACGAGGGGCTCGACGCGCTCTCCGACGGGTTCGCCGAGGTGGAGGCGGGCGACCTGCGCGACGGTGAGTGTTCCAGCGTCGGCTGAGCGACCCGAGCGCCAACATCACGACGATCGTGCGCGGCGGCTGGCGCGCGCGCGACCGCGACCACGACAAGAGCCGCTCCGAGAACGAGGGGCTCGACGCGCTCTCCGACGGGTTCGCCGAGGTGGAGGCGGGCGACCTGCGCGACGGTGAGTGTTCCAGCGTCGGCTGAGCGACCCGAGCGCCAACATCACGACGATCGTGCGCGGCGGCTGGCGCGCGCGCGACCGCGACCACGACAAGAGCCGCTCCGAGAACGAGGGGCTCGACGCGCTCTCCGACGGGTTCGCCGAGGTGGAGGCGGGCGACCTGCGCGACGGTGAGTGTTCCAGCGTCGGCTGAGCGACCCGAGCGCCAACATCACGACGATCGTGCGCGGCGGCTGGCGCGCGCGCGACCGCGACCACGACAAGAGCCGCTCCGAGAACGAGGGGCTCGACGCGCTCTCCGACGGGTTCGCCGAGGTGGAGGCGGGCGACCTGCGCGACGGTGAGTGTTCCAGCGTCGGCTGAGCGACCCGAGCGCCAACATCACGACGTTCGTGCGCGGCGGGTGGCGCGCGCGCGACCGCGACCACGACAAGAGCCGCTCCGAGAAAGTGATTACTTTAAGGTCGACATTATCAAAATAATTATTAAATACTGCTTTATGCGTTGTTTATGAGCCCCAGACACGCACGATACGTCCGACGTGGCAGGTAATGGACAACTTGTAATACCATAGTGGCAACCGACTAGAGGCGTCGCGCATCCCGTGCACGATATACCTTGCATGTATCAGATCAACGTTGAAAGGCATGACAAACGTGCAATGGAAAGGTTGAAAGGCAAAGGCATGTTGAGAGCCTTCGAGGATAGCTGCTCTCTCAAAACCAAGACCTCGAAGCACTAAGTACCATGGTGGAGTTCGAAATTAAAACGACTGCGCGACACAACTCGGAAGCTATTCAACAGGGCTAAAAGAACCAAAGAATGGGATTTATACAGGAAAGCCCAGACTGAATATAGCAAGGAGATTAAGAAGGCTAAGCGGGCATCATGGAGGAGGTTCTGCGAGGACATAAATAGTCTACCTCAAAGTGCGAGACTCCATAAAATGCTTGCCAAAGCCAACACAAACCAACTGGGACTCTTGAAGCGACCAGATGGCACTTTCACTTCTGATGAGAAAGAAACCTTAGAATTGCTAGCAGCAACACACCTCCCAGGAGCGGTCCCTTCAACCGCTAGAAGTACTATGGCCTACACTCCTTGCAGGTCCCATTCGGATGACTGGAGGAGAGGTGCCATCGTGTTCAAACCTGGAGTGGTGAAATGGGCTATAAATTCATTTAACTATAACAAAACCTGTGGGATCGATGGTGTGACACCTGACACAAATGTGGACCAAAGTTAAGGTCACTTTCATTCCTAAAGCGGGGCGGAAGGACTACGGCTTGCCGAAATCCTTCTGACCCATAAGCCTGTCTTCGTTTCTGTTAAAAACTATAGAGAAGGTGCTCGACAGGTACATTAGGGATGCGCTTCTCATTGAGAAGCCCAGAATCCCAGAATCCATTGAGAAGCCCAGAATTGGCCCATTTATATTACACAGTAAGCCTACAGCAGAAGCCGATCTACGGAGACCGCTCTGCTTAGCCTAGTAGACAAGGTTGAAAAGGCTCTAGAGGACAAATAAATCGCTCTCGCAGCGTTTCTGGACATTGAGGGAGCATTTGAAAATACTCTAATCCGTACGCTGGTGGGCGGGCTGGTGAATAAACTGGCCGACACGACCACCATCAGATGGGTGGAGGCAATGCTCTCAAACCGCATAGCCAAACTTGAAATAAATAACATCTCGACAGAGATGCTCACAACACGGGGTTGTCCGCAGGGTGGCGTCTTATCGCCTCTGCTATGGACCCTTGCCGTGGATCAGCTACTGCATAGGATGGCGGCGCTTTGCATTGACACCCAGGGATATGCTGATGACCTGGTGGTTACTGTGCGTGGGAGCTGCCTGAGTACCCTCTCGTTTCTCATGCACTTAACACATTGAAAAGTGGTGCAAAGAGAACGAACTAACTGTTAATGCAGAGAAAACAGTTATCATTAATTAGAAGGCGCAACCAGCATAAACTCGAGTTGCCTAAGCGGAGTAATATAAGTATACCGTTTTCAGCTGAGATTAAGTATCTGGGGATTACCTTGGACCAGAAACTGACCTGGAATACGCATGTTGACGGTGTGATCATAAAAGCCAAGATGGCTTTGGGAGTCTGTGCTCGTTTTGCAGGAGCCAGATGGGGACTCAAACCTAGGGTAACCTTCTGGCTCTACACAGCCGTCGTGAGGCCCATTATATGATACTCCTCCGTGGTCTGGTGTGGCAAAACGATGCAGATAGCAACACAGAACAAGCTTAGCAGCCTGCAAAGAACTGCTTGCTTGCTCATCACAGGAACTATGAGTACTTCTGCGGGAGCTGCCCTGGAAGCTCTTCAAATTCTTCCTCCTCTCTTCATGTATTTGAGGGAGGAGGTGAGATTGAGCATGTGCAGGATAATCAGTCAACGGAAGGTGAACTGGCTGTCTCAAACCATGAGGGAGCTGGTTGACTCAGTGCGTCAAATTCCTGTTTTGGGGATGCCGTCTGATATGATAACCCCAAAATATCAATTCCACAGGTCGTTTCGGGGATTTCCACAGGGAAATCCCCGAAAGGAAGGACTGGCTTAACAGTAAAATAACTTGTCCACCGGGAAGCCTTAAATGGTATACCGATGGCTCTTAGTCTTAGGCGGGGATACGGCAGATAGGGCCCGATCCTGTCTGCGGTATTCCTAAAAGCTTGGTTCAGCTCACCCTGTTAACCTATTGCTACTACGACACGCAAATTCGTTGGCGTAACTTACCAGGACTAAATCACTCCAAAGCGCTAGTTAGATCCTTCAATATGAAGGCTGCCTCTGAGGCACTAGCGCTTAGTAGGAAAAACCTATGCATTCTAGTGCGAGCTTTGACGGCACATTGTGGACTATACAGACACATGTTCAACCTCAAGCTCCAGGGCTCAGATATGTGCAGGCTATGCCTGGAATCAGCGGAAACGCCGTTGCATATAATCGGTTACTGCCCCGCTTTAATGCATAAACGAAGCATCCTTCTGGGGAAACACATCGTACACCTGAGGAGGCTATACTCATCCCAGCCAAGAAGATGCTGCTGTTTCTGGCGGCAACAATTATTGGAAAGGAACTATAAATAGTGGCGAGCACAATAGACCGGCGACGGTCGACGTGCTACAGGGCCTCGGTCCTGCATAGCCGCGCATCAGAAGAAGAAGTTCTGATCGACGTTAGCGTGTGTTTGCTGTCAATATACACATGCCTACGTTGTGAAGTGGCGTGGCAGCAATAACAACAGACTGTGATGGTCTAATTTTTGACAGCAACTACAGCTTTTTGGGCAATATTGTTTGACACGCGCCGCAATGTGACGCGTTTCACGCAGTTTCTTGTATTACAAGTTGTTTGAAGTCCTGCCGCCCAGTTACCGTCGCGCGTTGTTTGTTGCAATCTTTTATCATGGATTAACAGAAGTAAATACTTCTGTTTTATCATCATCAGTCATTGATGTTTCGTTTTACATCTCGCATCTAGATTAGTTGTGTTCAGAAATCAGTTAGGCTGGAATCATATCTGTGCGCATCAATTCGCATTTTTAACCGACTTCCAAAAAGGAGGAGGTTCTCAATTCGGCCGGTATCTTTTTTTTTTTTTTCTATGTATGTCCACTGATTCCTCCGGGATTACTAGACCGATTCGCGTGATTTTTTTTTAATCGACAGAGGATGTTTGCGAAATGGTCCCATAAAAATGTTCACCTTCAACTCCTCAAGCCTGATGCTGCAGGGATATTGCTCACCTAAAATAAAGAGATTTAGGAAATGTCGATTACGAATTATTATTGTAGGTAACAAGTATGGACTACATCATGGAGCTCTAGGTCCTAGCTCCTCAATCATAGGATACTACACTTAAAAGCTTAAAATAAAAATTCTTTTCAAAAAACCGACTTCTAACGCCACTACAAAGTATAAAAATAATTTTAGTTTGTCCACGTTTGTTGAAGTCGGGCGGGCCTAAAATTCAAACTATGAAACCGACTCGCGATGCTCGCTCGACTTCTACAAACGAGTCTCTCATATTGTGTAGCGTCGCGCATCGGTTTCATAGTTTGTATTTAGGCCCGCCCGACTTCAACAAACGTGGACAAACTAAAATTATTTTTATACTTTGTAGTGGCGTTAGAAGTCGGTTTTTTGAAAAGAATTTTGTCCATACAAAAGTGTATGGAGTCGTGTACGCATCAATTCGGCTTTGCAATGCGTACTGGGGGTCTATCGCGTAATTTTTTCTCACCTTCAAGGACTGCATCAACGTCAAAATATGATTTTGGGCTTCTCCTATTGGCCAAAACCATGTTTTGACAGATAAAAGTTACGCAATAGAATAGAATAGAATAGAATAGAATAGAATAGAATAGAATAGAAATGTTTTTTATTCAAATAAACTTTTACAAGTACTTTTAAATCGTCAATGAGTCTACCACTGGTTCGGAATGCCGTTCCTGCCGAGAAGAACCAGCAAGAAACTCGGCAGTTGCTCTTTTCAAAATACTTTTACAATATACTTAACAGATATTCTATGTATGCAGAGCTTCCACAATGAGGGAAAGGTCCACAAAAGCATACGTAATTATTTCTAATTATAATTCAACACATGTCAAGACGGGCAGACAGAAAGTAGCCCCATTGCCGCTGGTGGCACCCGTTCACGAGCATGACGCATGACCCAGCCATTGCTTCGCTCAACCATATTTTAGGCCGCCGCCAATCAAATCAATCAAATCAATCAAGTCAATCGCCGAGCAGGATTCCTTACAAAATGTCATTTTTATATTATAGACAAATTAATGCGAATCGATGCGCACAGATGTGATTCCAACTTAAAGCGAATCCATCTTCATCTATGAAACATTGCTAGAATGTTAATTTCTTAAAATTCCTACTTAACTTATTTCGAAGTAACCGATTTATTTGTTAGAGTAGAGGTCTCCCTATAATAAGTTCATTACTGGTTCGTAACGCCTTTTTTTCTGGGTAGTACCAGGAAGATAATCTTAATCTATATCTTATCCAGGAAGATTAATTAGATAAGTCTTTTTAGTAGTGGAATGTACATAGTTTCCAGAAGGAAGTCATTAAATTCACTGTACTGAACTTTTCTCTTTATATTTTTGTACGATAATGTGACTGCTTGTCATAATTTATAAACATAATAAGTATATAAAGTTATATGCTTCGCTTCTCCTTTCACAATTTTTTAATAAATTTCCTCAATATTACCATACTCAACACATCCCCACCCCGTAACGTTAGACGTGTCCACGTGACCGTGAACGCTTTGCGCTTCAGCGATGTTCCGGTGCACATCGCTACGTCATATTATCATAGGCCTGTGGCACGCAGGGCGCGGATGCAAACGCTAGCGGCCTGAAAAGTATTCAACATACAGTGGAACCTCGAGTATTCGGATATCGACACATTTGACCGCATCTCTTTGCCAAGCGATTTTGCAAGCGTTCCACGATAGCACGATAACGTGAATTTACACTGCAATACCCCCTCCAAGTTAGCCCGCTACCGTCTTAGACTGCACCATCACTTACCATCAGGTGAGATCGCAGTCAAGGACTATCTTGTCATCGAATTAAAAAAAAAGTGTTAAATTAAAATTCTGAAATTTTCCTTCAGTAAAAGACGTATATTAAAAGTATTATAACCTTTGCCACTTTGCTTTCTCTACTACGTCGATGTTGGACATCATTGCAGACAAAATCTCAGTGCAAAGGGCCACAATGTAGAAGAAACTACGACAGTTTGTATCAATTTCACACACTGCTTTATTGGGATTTTATAAATCTTTATTTAAAAAGCTTGGTCCTATTAGGCAAAGTCACCTGTAGGGCTACAATCAAATAAAGTTAAAAACTCTCTTCGATACCAAATACCTGCCTTACACCAGCGAATTATCCCTTTAATCGAGGTTTTACTCTAAATCATTTTTGTGTGTCTTCGTTTGTCAATAAAGTTTAAATAAACAACGACCTATAGAAAAAAGTATAGAAATGACGGCTGCCATAAGCCGTTGGATGGATTGGTTGGAACTACAGTGCGACAAATATAACTTGGCGCGGCTGTGCGCCACTGTGCTCCACATTACTATTGCCATTTTAGAGAACATGAGACTAAATTTGGGAAAAAATCATTTTTAATTTACACAATAAACGCAACAGCACACAACGAGATCCAATAGTGAATTTTCAAGATGGCCATGGAGTATAAATATTGGATGACCGAATTAGTTCCTCGAAATGCCACCGCCAACTTATACTTGTGGCACTGTACGCTTGTTTGCGTTTGCGCCTGTGTCCCTGCGCGGGATGGTCATGATCCGCCCGAGGAAGCCCGCGCCCGCACGCCCGCACGCCCTACTGACACGATCTCGACCGCATCACACCTACCCAACCTATTCACACTGGGTCACTAGTAGCGACCCGCGATCCGCGACCCGCGACACGCGACCTGTCGGTGCGTGTACGGCTAGAGTTGTGTGTGTTTTGAAGCAATTTCTCGCATTACACAATACTCTTTAAAGAATTCTGTGATTTAAAAAATGATTCTTTGAAGTTCTTATTCAATTGATAGCAAGTTTTTCGACGTAGAACAAGGTTTGTTATCCTTTATTACCTTGACGTGTGAGTGTAACCTAAATAATGAGAATGAACCAGTTTTTACCATTTTTTGCATTTGAAAACATTTCCACACGATCCTAAATGATCGGCGTTTACAAACAAAACGAATAGTTACAGTTTCTGCGAGAGTCATACATCTAAAATTACATACAAATTGGTCATAAAAGATTTTTACTAAAGTCGAATCGAATCGATAGGCTAGATAGAATAGATAGAGCAATGCAAAGGACACAATCACAACTATCACTAATTCTGCGACACGTAAAAGAGTCCCATACTGCGCGTTAAAAACCAGTCGATTTTGGCGCGCGTAGTGCATGAATAATCGCTAGTAGTAGGGCGCGATGAAGCAGCGTGGTCTGTTGTAGGGCGGCGGGCTTCCTCGGTGCGGTGGCGCGGCTGCTGCGCGGCGGGCGCGCGGCGCGACGCCGACATGCGCGACGTGTACCGGCGCGCGCCGCCCGACCTGTCGCCCGCCTGCCTGCACACCGTATCGCCGCGCCGCCGCCCCGCGCGCCGCGCCGCGCAGCCGCCGCCGCTGCGCCCGCTGGCCATGAGCCGCGCCGCGCCCGACGCCGAGTGCGAGCTGGCGTGCGACGCGTGCTGCCTGGAGGACGGCTGCGCGGCCGCCGCGCCCTCGCCCGCGCGCTCCGCCGCCGGCTCGGTGACGGTGCGCGGCGAGGAGGAGCTGCCGTGCGACGTGGAGGGCGGCGCGGGTGGCGCGGGGGGAGCGGGCGCGTGGAGCGAGGGCGCGCGCGCGTACGTGACGCTGCCGCGGCGGCGCGGCGTGGCGGCGGCGCTGTTCCGCGCGCACGCGCTGCCGCCGCGCCGCACCACGCCCGACGGCACCGACATCTACTACTGGTGCGACCTGCCGCGCCCCAAGCACACCGGTAACGACGCGCCGTGCTAGTGTCTCAAGACTATTTTGCAACAGCTATTTTTTTAAACATCGATTTATTTAGTGGTTCGCCCCGAAGAGACTTCGCACCCTATAAGTTCGTAGATGTTAGTATATTTTTGTAGTCTACTTATTCAGAATCTTTAAAAAGATACTTCAGAAGTCTATAGTAAGTCTAAAAGTAATTACGTGCACTAATTCAGGAGTAAAAAAAATAATAAAGCTCTGCCAGGCGGACAGACGGACAAGTGCAAATTTACTCAAGTGGACTCAGGAGATATCGCTTCGCTCGGTTAATGAACTTGGCTCTGAGTATACTATGGTAGAAAGTGACTTAAATACGAGTATATAGAATTCCGTTATTCTCGTTCAACTGACGATGTGGTTTACTTGTACTTTATGGCACGTAGGAGCGTGCTCATAGCACATATTTAATTTTTATTTTCAACAAACTTATAATAACAATAATCAGCAACTTTTGCACGTACGTATAAGACCAGTGTAAATATGTTAATATATGCCACTTGCCGCTAACATTAGATACTTGCAAGTCTGTGTTTCTCTACTTCCTTCCCCCGACGTCTCTCTACAAAGAACACGCTGTTACACTGCATCACGGTGTAACGCAACAGTGGTGACCCCGACGTGATTTGAACACGCAACCTTCTGATTATTCTGACTATCATAAAAACTTTAAAGGAAAAGCTCTGAAGTGTGAAAAGCCCTGTTCTTGGGTGAACAAACGTTCGGAAAACTAGATTCAGCACAGCGTGCGGCGAGACTCTGTGCTATTCTTCCCTTAAATCGCCTAACGATTACCGACTCTAACAGTGGTTATCGATTCCTCGTGGACACTGGGGCGAACATTTCAGTCATTTCAAAGCCATCACAGAGCTCAAAGAAGGCAAGCGAGTTGAAATTATTTGCTGCCAACGGAACCATAATCAATACATACGGAGAAAAAACCCTAACCTTAAATTTGGGGTTACGCCGCCCATTCATCTGAACCTTTATTATTGCCGACGTCAAGATGCCTATATTAGGAGCTGATTTCCTAGACCACTACCGACTTTTGGTAGACATACACGGGAAAACTTTAATCGACAAAACGACTGAAATCAAGAAACCAATGAATTCTATACGAGTAAATATTCCGTCCGTCCGCTCCATCGACTACAACTTATCCGCTTCTCTCAAACAATTTACTGGAAAAGTACGAAAGTATTACAAGGCCAACATCAATGAAAGGACCTACGCAACACAATGTGCAACATCACATCATCACGGAAGGATTTCCAGTATGCACCAAAGCTCGCCCACTTCCTCCTGACAAGTACAAAATCGCCAAAAAAGAATTTCAAGAGATGATGGAGATGGGAATTTGCAGACCATCCAGTAGCCCATGGGCCAGTCCATTGCACATGGTAAAAAAGAAGAATGGTGAATGGAGACCTTGCGGTGACTACCGCGCCCTAAACAAGATCACTGTTCCAGACAGATAGTTGCCAAGGTTACTGGATTTTACATATGTCGTAAACGGGAAAAACATATTTAGCAAAATCGACGTTCGAAAGGCTTATCATTCTATACCAGTAGGAACCCGAGAAAACCGCGATCGTTTCGCCCTTCGGGTTATTCGAATTCACAAGAATGCCTTTTGGTTTACGTAACGCTGGACAGACTTTCCAGAGATTGATGGATTCACTATTCCGAGATTTGGACTACGTTTTTATTTTTGTCGACGACATATTAATCGCAAGCAAGTCCGAAGAACAACATTACAAACACTTGGAGACAGTTTTCAAGAGATTGCAACAAAATGGTATTACAATTAACATGAACAAATGCGAGTTCGTCAAACAAGAATTAGATTTTCTTGGTTATCATATAACGAGCCAAGGAATGAAACCAACACAAGAAAAAATTCAAGCAATCATCGATTATCCCAAACCCAAAACTGTGAAGGAACTACGTCGTTTCTTGGGCATGGTCAACTTTTACAGACATGCAATCAAGCAATCCGCCAAACATCAAGCTCCACTCAACGTATTTTTAATAAATTCAAGAAAAAACGACAATACGCTAATCAAATGGAACGCAGAGGCCGAACGTGCTTTTCAACAATGCAAGCAAGATTTGCGTGACATTGCAACGATAGCATTTCCTGATGAAAACGCGCCGATCGCAATAATGACCGACGCTAGTTTAAAATGCGTCGGCGCAGTTTTACAACAAAAGGTCAAGCAAAAATGGATACCTATTGCATATTTTTCAAAATCCTTATCGGATACTTATGATCGAGAGCTACTCGGAATTTATATGGCGGTAAAACATTTCCGACGACTGATAGAAGGTCGCATTTTTACAATTTACACCGACCACAAACCATTGGTGCACGCTGTAACCAGATGACACTCCGAGGAGAATAAGATATTTGGATTATATATCACAATTTAGCACCGATATACAACACGTAAGCGGGTATAACAACGTAGTGGCTGACGCCTTATCTCGAGTTGTGGAAACTATTACGTTACCCACCGTTATCGATTATTCTGAGCTAGAAAAATACCAAGAGGGTGACATCGAGCTACAACAACTCAAACAAAATAGATCATTACACATGACGCGCATAGCAGTACCCAATACAAATAGCAAGATTTACTGCGACATTTCTACTGGAATTACGCGACCATACATTCCGAAACAACTTAGAAGAACTATTTTTGACAGCTATCACAACTTTAGCCATCCAGGCAAAAATACGACAAGAAAATTTATCGGAAGAAATTGCATTTGGCCTAGCATGAACACAGAAATAAATCAGTGGTGCGATTCATGCTTACAATGCCAACGATCAAAAGTGCATAGACACACAGTTTCACCACTCGGGAAATTTATGCCTGCACAGCGTTTTTCGCACGAATATAGTGATATCGCAGGACCATTCCCTACCTCAACTAACCACAGCAAGATTAAGAAGTCAGTTCGTTTTCAACAATGTTAATTAGTATTAGTTTTTCTTTCCTTTTATGTATACGTCATTTTTTCCCTTAAGGGGGGGAATATCTATGGCACGTAAGAGCGTGTTCATAGCACATATTTAATTCCGCAATATATAAACCTTGTAATTTATTTTCAACAAACTTATAATAACAATAATCAGCAACTTTTGCACGTACATAAGATCAGAGTCCAAACTTCTCCCACTTTTGACCAAAATATCGAATGCCTCGACTGTATTATTACAAATGATAGTAAAAAAGAGAAAATTTAATGAGAGCCCAATGTTCCAATTCCCACGTAGCAAGTTGTCAATTTAAACGTCGACATTGCACCCGAGCGCCCGTAACCAGCCCCTCTAGCCAAGTTACACTTCGTTGTATCTATTGTATTTCTACGATCGTTGACGCTTGAAGTTTTGGCTAGGGCTAGACTAGATGGCGCTGCAGCTGATCAAAGACAGACGTGTATTGATAATATTTCGCGGCGTTTTGTATTATAAATGTTTTAAATGCTAAAAAAAACAATACAAAATGCGCCCCTTCCCCAGAGCTGGACGACGGCGCGTACAACCCGCTGTGGGCGATGCGCGGCTTCACGCAGACCTTCCACCTGTGGAAGGAGGGGCGGCGCGCGCAGTCCGCGCCGCTCAACGCCTTCCTCACCTACGTCACGCTGCCCTGGTGGAGCATCGCCAAAGGTGCGTGACCGGCGCCTCGCCCCTCCCGACGCGCCCGTACATAGCCCATCACACTCACATCACGTACGGGAGCTCTGTGTACGGGCTCGACGGCTAGGACCTTTTTAATATCATATTTTTGATGTGAAACATTTATAGCGGTGGGTCAGACCGACTGTTGGCGTGGCGACGCGCAGTACATTTGTAGTAGTATGTATGTATGTAGTACGAAACAGTGTTGCTCACTACTAGGGCATGTAATCCCGGTACTATTTTCAATCTCGGTATTGGACCTCAATACCGAGATCTCAGTATTTTGGTATTTCGGTATTGGAGTTCTGTATTTATACTTGAATATTTTAAATGACAAAATGTTTTTTAAAGGATTGTCAATCTTCTTTATAAACCAATAGGCGTTCACAGCTGGACAAGGCCTCGGTCTTGCGCCGCCTGAATCCAGCCGCGGTTCCCTGCGACTCGTTTGATGTAGTCGGTCCACCTAGTGAAGGGTTTGCCAAAACTGTGTTTTCCGGTGCGGGGTCGCCACTCCAGCACTTTAGGACGCCAACGAACATCAGTTATTCGGAGTATATGCCCACCCCATTTCCACTTCAGTTTTACGACTCGCTGAGCTATGATGGTGACTTTGGTTCTCCTAAGGATCTCCTCATTTCTGATTTGATCTCGCAGTGATACTCCAAGAATAGTTCTCTCCAACACCCGCTGAGTGACCCTGAGCCTTTTTATGAAGCCCATAGTTAGCGACCATGGACTGTTGCAATTGCATGCAATGTCTTCAGGCACTGAGGGATTTTGGCCTAGAAGACATCTCAAAGCTTCCCGAACGCTGCCAGCTGAGTTGGATTCGGCGGTTGATCTCTTTCTCGAAATTCAACTTGCCTAGCTGGACTGTGTGTCCCAGGTATATAAACTTGTCCACAATTTCGAGTGCAGTCGAGTTTTCAACGATTACTTACTGGGTGGAACGAAGTATGATCATTGGACATGATTTTCGTCTTGCTCATGTTCATTTTCAGGTCCAACACTGCAAACACTGCAAACACTGTTGAGATCGTTGAGCATTGTATTGAGATCTCTGCCATTACGAATATGTCATCGGCAGATCGCAGGTGATCGATGTTCAAACGGCGAGTTTAATGCCAAGTCTGTTCCAATACAGAAGCTTAAAGACGTCCTCAACGAAGCGGTAAAGAGCTTCAGGAGATTACGTCTCCCTGTCGCACTCCACGCTGCAAGTGGATTATTGGCCTCGTAGCCTGGTCCTGTATACCTACTGACAAAGTGGCGTTTTTCATATAAACACTTCAACACTTGGATATACCGGTAGTCGATCCAGCATTCTCTGCACCGACCTCTATACAGCTCAAGTTTCCAACGAATCAAAGGCTTTCTCATAGTCCTCAAACGCTAGGCAAAATGGGCGGTTATACGGTTCTGTGTTTCTGGGGACGATCTAAACAACAGGTTCGTTGTAACTGTACATACTATGGGGTCTTAGTTCTCTAAGACCCCCGACCTCCCGAACAAGCCGGATTCCGAAAAGGCTTTGACAGTTGGCACCACTTTTGCATTTATAATATTAGTATGATAATACATAAGTGAGTCAAAAAAGTTCAAGGATGTTTTCTAATGTATTATGTATCTATGCTTCTAAATTATTTTTTTTAAATTACCTTAATGTGTAAATAAAATAAATATTCTCTAAATATTGTGTTTCGCGTATGTCTGTATTTTTTTTTTTCAATACCGGTATTCCGGTATTGTGCCAGTTCAATACCGGTATTTGAATCTCGGAAATATTGTCCGAGATCTCGAGATTTCGAGATCTCGGGATCTCGGTATTCATGCCCTACTCACTACGGTACACGTAACCTGTGTCTTAAAAGAAATAATTTTAACAATAAAATATGTCTGATAGTGATAGTTTAGAAATTGATAGTGAGCGGCCTCTTGCATTAGAGTGTGCATTTATGTGTGTACTAAGCTCGATATTACCTGTAAAAAATAATTTCGATGTGTCATCCTGCCAGGCGTCCCGCGACGACTTACAATTTTTAGGGTTCCATACCAAAATGGTAAAAATGGAACCCTTATGGTGAGACTTTCTCCGTCCGTCTGTCCGTCCGTCTGTCACAGTCGATTATTTCAGTAACTATTAAAGCTATCGACATGAAATTTGGCATAGTTGTGTATAATAGTAGCCCAACATCATTGGAATAAAGAAAAATCGAAAATTATTTTTAGTTTTATTAAAAAAAGGGGGAAAATCGGGGGTTTGAAATTTCAAAGTAAAATAACTATATCGAGTGGGGTATCATATGAAAGGCCTTTACTTGTGCATTCTAAAACAGTTTTTTAATTATTTCTATACATAATAGTTTTTGATTAATAGGCCAAAATGTCGAAAAAAATACCGTCCCCCCCCCCCCCCCCCCCCCCCCCTTTATCTCCGAAGTTTACGAATCGAAAAATCTGAAATAATTATGGTCAATAGAGGTTTATGTATATTTTACAGGAAAAATAAAAGCAACGCGAAAATTATTTTAGTTTGATTAAAAAAGGGGGAAAATCGGGGGTTTGAAATTTCAAAGTAAGATAACTATACCGAGTGGGGTATCATATGAAAGGCCTTTACTTGTGCATTCTAAAACAGTTTTTTATTTATTTCTAGATATAATAGTTTCTGATTAATCGGCCAAAATGTCGAAAAAAATACCGTTCCCCCCCTTATCTCCGAAGTTTACCGATCGAAAAATCTTAAATAATTATGGTCAATAGAGGTTTATGTATATTTTACAGGAAAAATAAAATCAACGCGAAAATTATTTTAGTTTAATTAAAAAAGGGGGAAAATCAGGGGTTTGAAATTTCAAAGTAAGATAATTATACCGAGTGGGGTATCATATGAAAGGCCTTTACTTGTGCATTCTAAAACAGTTTTTTATTTATTTCTATATATAATAGTTTTTGAGTAATCGGCCAAAATGTCGAAAAAAATACCGTTCCCCCCCCTTATCTCCGAAGTTTACCAATCGAAAAATCTGAAATAATTATGTTCAATAGAGGTTTATGTATATTTTACAGGAAAAATAAAATCAACGCTCTAACTAGCATAGTTTTTTTTATATTAACAATAAACCTCTACAAACAAAGTTAACGATAAATAAGCAAATTAATATAATATTATCGTTTTACTTTTACTTTTGGAGTATGGAACCCTCGGTGCGCGAGTCCGACTCGCACTTGGCCGGCTTTTTATTTATTAACTTTAATTACTCAGGGCGCCAATTCGCATTGGGCCAGCGTGGTGGACAATGGCCTATAACCCTTCTCTGAGAGGAGACCTGCGCTCAGTAGTGAGCCGTTGATGGGTTGCTGATGATGATGACTCAGGATGCAATTAGATCTCAAATTTCCCCGCAATTTTATATTTATTCGCAAATTTCCTTCAAGTAAGCATTTAAGGTGGACTGTACGGGTCTGCCCGCGAAATTCAAATTTAACTTGGTTGGTAAGAATATCGAGCTGGACGTGAGTCTACTCACAAATTAGCCGATATACTAACTAATTTCTTAAACTGGACCCTTTCAAGTAAAGATTTTTATATAAACTTGTGAAGATGATACTACCACTGGCGCAATTAGAATGCCATAAGCCTACTTTGTCGTATTAGTTCAAAAATTGCAAAAAACCGAATAAATTTGAATTTCGCGGGCTAAACCCGTGTAATCAACCTTAAGCGAAAAAAATGAAAGAATAATTTTTCTTCCTAAATATCGTTTTATAATAACTTGCAGATATCTTGGACCATCGCGAGGAGCCGATCCTGACCTTCTGAGGCGCGCGGGGACCGCCCACCCCCGCACCCCTATACACGACACTCGCTATAGACATTCCGAACATACAATTTATTATAATATAATTATATTGACGCGGGCGAATTAGTTTAAGTTAATCATTATTTAACGAAGATCTCATGTAATTACATTCACAATATAATTTTTAAGTAATTTATTTAATAAATATGTCACTAATTTTTAAGAGTCGAAAACATATTGTGGCCTAACATTTAAATTCAAATCATAATAATGAAGGTTTTATGGACTTCAGTAGCTTCAATATGGAAGGTTTTATGGATTTCAGTACCGACTGATGTCTATTGCGAGCGACCGATAACATTGGGCGACAATTAATAAAAAAAAAAATTTAACACTGGTCAAGTAGCTAGTTTCGGAGACGTATGATAGTCTCCGAAATGCAAACTTTGACTGATATCTATAGATGGCACTGTCACTCGGCTCAGACTCAAGACTGAGTTGTAACTCGTTATAACTCGACAGATTAGAATAGAATAGAAATGTTTTTTATTCAAATAAACTTTTTTACAAGTGCTTTTGAATCGTCGATGAGTCTACCACTGGTTCGGAATGCCGTTCCTGCCGAGAAGAACCAGCAAGAAACTCGACAGTTGCTCTTTTCAAAACAAGTTTACTATTCAATAGAATAGTTATACAGTTTAATTACCACCTACTGTCTCATGAATCGCTGGAACGAATTATATCCACGCTTTTTTGTCATTTATATAGTCTTCAATTGTATAATATGCTTTTTTCATGAGATTAGTTTTAACTTTATGTCAGAACATGTTTTGTGTCTCATTTTGACCGCAACTTGAGTCTATCAATAGATCTCCGCTTAAGTGCTCACCAAAATCCGAAGATTAGCCCACGCAATAGACAGACAGGTAGACAAACAATTTAAAAATCTAAATGTATAAAAGGAAAAGGTCCCGACTGATCTATCAACGCACAGCTCAAAACAACTGAACGGATCGGGCTGCTTGGCATACAAATAGTTATTTTGACAGGATAGAAAGGATTTTTGAAAATTGAAAATTCAACCCCTGAGGTGGTAAAATAGGGGGGTTGAAATTTGTATGCTGAAGCCTCGAATAAAAGCTCTGTCAAATAGTCATGTAAACTTTGCCTTGTATTTATATGTGGGCTAACTAAAACTGCCATAGGCTAGGTCGCCACCACCTAATACTTCATCGCCACTGATCATCAGCTGAAATTGTAGTCAAGGGCTATCATATTAATTATCGAATAAATTTTAATAAAAACTAAATATAGAAGCAGTTATTTCAAAATAACAGACAGACATTCTTCATTTTTATTGATTTGTATACATTCAGTACTATAGCTAAGTCTGTTGCCTTATTGGTGTAAAACTGTGCAGAAATCAGTACACTATAATATGTTAGTAATTTATAATTTTAAGTATATATAATTTTATGTATAATTTTATTCCATAACATCTTAGTTCCTATTTAACAATAATATTCTAAAGGTCAATAGGGCATACCGTGGCATGTATTTTTTTATATGTTTATTTCATCATAATTTATTTGAAATAGTACTTGACATATAATTACTTGAAACTGCCATTCGATTCGGTCGTTTTAAACTCCACCATTTTGCCGCAAAAAACGTGGAAGCTGGTCACACACAATCTAACGACTGTGATTGGCTGCCAGCTGTTGTTGTTTTTGACGTCATATTGTATTCTAACCAATGGTGTGAGTTTTGCCGTTTTGATTATCCCGCGCGTAATTTGGGTTTTCGTTCTTTATATGGTGTGATGATGCAGAAAAAATTTATGGTTTAGATATAATCTTGTGTCGATAAAGATTACGTATAGTACCCCAAACGACCAAGATAACCATATCCATCTGAACATTTTCGCTTATAACTTTTTTATTTATAGTTCTACGGCAAAAAGTTACTGGACCAAAGTTGTAGAGAATTTAATTTGCAACAAAAAATGTTAGCAATTTTTTTTATCAGATAAATAGTTTAAGAGATATATCGTAAAAACCATTTCAACCCCTATTTTCAAGATGGGGGCCGTGGTACAAGGGTGGCGACCTCACAAACTTGGTTTTAGCTTTACACTGACCCTCCCTACACATCAAAAAAGTAAAATTGCGTCCTCTAAAAAACGCAACCCCAAATGTAACTTTTCAATGGACTATGTATAGAGCGTGTGTGTTCATAGAATACAATGACAGCGCCCTCTCTATAGTTATGGACATCATGTTTAGTTAAACATAATAAATGGTCAGTCGTAAAGAATACTGCCTTATGTGGTGATTATATTGAACGACAAATTATATTCTAAGATGTGTATTGTGCTGTGCGAGTAGCGTAAGGTGAGACGACGTAAGGTCTTAACTCACTCACACGACACCGCCCCCCACGTAAAAAATGCTCGTGAACGGGTGCCACGGGCGGGAATGGGGCTGCTTTCTGTCTGCCCGTCTTAAGAGGGGGTGTGCGCTCGTTAACAGTAAACATATTTGATTTTTACAGTAGTAGATCAAGTTTCAATTATCCGAAAAAAAACACGCAAGAATTACATCATACTGCCAAGGGGCAGTTGGGCAAAAACATAAAATGATGAAATTTGTTCGATAATAAAAAATCGCGAAGTTAGGTCTAATTTTTAACCATTATTCATTTATTTTCAATGTGTTGCATATTACAGAGCCAAAATTTTTACATAAAATTCCGATTAATATTATCAAGAGAGTAGCTTAGTGAATTGAAAAGAAAATGAATATTTTACGAGTTACAGAGTATTTGGCGCTTACTACATTCCTATTCCGCGCAAAACGCTTTCGTTTGTCGCGCCTCACATGAGGTTGCGGCTATGTTTTATTTCATGCACCGCGCGGGTGAAATCTGATTTTTTTTAGTGTTCTACGCGTTCTTAAATTCTGGCTAACCGCGAGCTTTAAAGCGAAGTTCGTAGCACCGTTTGCGGTAGGGACGCCGCTTGTATCACCACCACTGCACAAGTGGTCACTTTACCGACCGCGCAAGTACAGCGAGCTTTTTGCTAGTTGTCGCTGCGTGGATAGTGAGCTTTCTGTTAGCTGTCGGCTCGCGAACAGCGAGCGTTCACTTCCATTTGAGACGAAAGCCGCACGGGTGATGGGTGGGAGCGGTGTCGTGTAAGTGAGTTACGACCTTTACATATTCTAGTCAACCACTCGATTATATTAAGTTAAAATAATATTTTTATGATGTGATCAATAAAGTCTGTAATACTCGAAGGGTTTTTTTTTTATTTTATGTCAGCTGTAATAAAGTTTAATTAATTTTATGGCTAAAAGGTTTGTGCTAGAGTCTAGACCATCGAAACCTTCCACTATACCGGAAACAATTAAGAAATTACAAATTACCAAATAAGTAGCTAAATATATCAAGAATGAATAGGCATCTTCGAGGCAAGCGCGCTCCATCTTAGGCTGCATCTTCACTTACCATCAGGTGAGGTTACAGTCAAGCGTGAGACTTCTGACTCATACCATTGAGACAGGTAAGTCGTCAAAATCTTCAGTGAATACGCACGACTACGACGACGATACGACTACAGGCATTGTCACTTGCCATAAACTAGACTGTAAGAGCAAGTTGAACCTAGTATTTGCTGCGTAAGATATTACTTTGAAATGTATCGGACTTTACCCGGCTGCATGAGCTACGTGTTGGGTTGGCTGCGACTTAATTTAGGTCGACCGTTCTGATGCTGTACCTGAAACAAACAATTACATTTTGTCATACGTATTAATAGTAATGTCCTCCCGGCCGAATCCGGTCACGGTAGCCAGCCTCGCTCAGAGATTAGCCATCTGCGCGGAAGATATTATAGTGCACAAGTGTGTGCGCAAACACAGGTGCACTCTCTATTCCCTCACTCTCATAGTCCGATGGGACGGAAAATCCGACATCACCGGAGAGATCAGGCGCAGGACCGACGGCTTTACGTGCTCTCCGAGGCACGGGGGTGACACCGCCAACTTCCTTACTCCAGGCTAGTAGGTACATACTGAGAATTTCTTGACAGAAAACCAAATACATTTTTAGGGTTCCGTACCAAAATGGTAAAAATGGAACCCTTGTGGTGAGACTTTCTCCGTCCGTCCGTCCGTCCGTCCGTCCGTCCGTCTGTCACAGTCGATTATTTCAGTAACTATTAAAGCTATCGACATGAAATTTGGCATAGTTGTGTATAATAGTGGCCCAACATCATTGGAATAAAGAAAAATCGAAAATTATTTTTAGTTTTATAAAAAAAGGGGGAAAATCGGGGGTTTAAAATTTCAAAGTAAAATAACTATACCGAGTGGGGTATCATATGAAAGGCCTTTACTTGTGCATTCTAAAACAGTTTTTTATTTATTTCTATATATAATAGTTTTTGAGTAATCGGCCAAAATGTCGAAAAAAATACCGTTCCCCCCCCCCCCCCTTATCTCCGAAGTTTACCAATCGAAAAATCTGAAATAATTATGGTCAATAGAGGTTTATGTATATTTTACAGGAAAAATAAAACCAACGCTCTAACTAGCATAGTTTTTTTTATATTAACAATAAACCTCTACAAACAAAGTTAACGATAAATAAGCAAATTAATTTAATATTATCGTTTTACTTTTACTTTGGAGTACGGAACCCTCGGTGCGCGAGTCCGACTCGCACTTGGCCGGCTTTTTTTTGGTTCGACCCGGGAATCCAACCCGGGACCTCGGTATGCGTAGTCGAACTTGCTGATTACTACACCAACGAGGCAGTCATCATTATTACTATACGTGTCACAGCGTTCGCAGAATGCTATTGGGGTTTTTTGTGACCTATCTAAGGCGTTTGATTGCGTTGATCACCAAACTCTTTTACTCAAACTTAGTCATTATGGCATAAGAAGCGTTGCACTTGATCTCATTGCCTCTTACCTTAGTGATCGAACACAAAGTGTATGCGTATAGGTGACGTGAAGTCGCGGGGTTCATCTACTCTGTTGGGTGTCCCACAGGGCTCTATCCTGGGTCCTTTTCTATTTTTGGTGTATATTAATGACTTACCATATCATGTCCGCGATGCTTGCAATATTGTGTTGTTTGCAGATGATACATCTCTAATATTCAAAACTGACAGAAACAAAGTAAATTTTGACGATGTAAACAATACCTTATCTCAGATATCGCGTTGGTTTACTGTTAATAATTTGCTCTTGAACGCTAAAAAAACTAAGTGTTTAGAATTTATTGTACCAAATGTTAAGAAAATTGACATAACAATAAAAATAAACGGGGAAAACCTTATAATTGAGAACTCCACAGTTTTTCTGGGGGTGACCTTGGATAGTAAGCTTCAGTGGGACGCTCACATAGAGACATTAGCGGGTAAACTCAGCTCAGCTGCCTATGCTGTCAGAAAAATCAGACAGTTTACCGATGTAGAAACGGCTAGGCTGGTCTACTTTGACTACTTCCATAGTGTAATGTCCTATGGAATCTTATTGTGGGGCGCAGCAGCTCATATTGAAACTATTTTTATATTACAGAAAAGAGCCATTCGATTTATCTATAAACTCGGTTCGCGCGTATCTCATCGTGAAAAGTTTAAAGAGATTGGTATTCTTACGGTAGCTTCACAGTACATTTATAATAATATAGTCTTTGTGAGACAAAATATTCATCTGCATAAACAAAGAGGCAATACACACAATCTACTCATTAGAAATCGTCATAAACTAGAAATTCCATCATGTCGCCTGCGCAAAGTGCAAAAATCCTTTGTGGGGTTGAGCGTACGCTTATATAATATGATTCCGAAAGAATTGCTAGATTAGCCACTGCACAAATTTAAACAATGCGTAAAAACTCACTTACTGAGTCGCGCTTATTACAAAGTTAATGATTTTCTTAATGACAAAGTTGCATGGGATCTTAAAATTAGTGTTTGAATAATATTATTCAATTCGATGCTTTGATACGGGTAGACTTACACGCTCTCTTTAAACATTTCTGTGGTGGTGTCGTGTGGTGCGGGTTGCTACGTTCCCTCAAATATGGTCGAGCGAAGCAATGGCTGGATCATGCGTCATGCTCGTGAACGGGTGCCGCCGGCGGGAATGGGGCTACTTTCTGTCTGCCCGTCTTTGACATGAATTGAATTGTAGTACGTTTTGTGGAAATGTCATATTCTATTCTAACAAAGATGCACGGGTTAAATCAGCTTGCCATCCAGCTGCCCACAAGATAGTATAAAAACTTATTACAATGTAATAGCTACTTATTAATATTGTAAAATGATTATTTTGAAAAGAGCAACTGCTGAGTTTCTTGCCGGCTCTTCTCAGCAGAATCCGCTTTCCGAACCGGTGGTAGAATCTTGACGTGTCATAAGAGCCACAGGTTGGCCTACATGAAATAAATAATTTTGAATTTTGAATTTTGAATCATTATACGTATTACGAAGTAACGGAGATGGTAATAAATTAAATATCACAAGTGAAGGAAAACATCGTAAGAAAACCTGCACACCCGAGACTTCCCCATAATGTTCTCAAAGGTATGGGAAGTCGTCTGCAAATATGCATTGGGCCAGCGTGGTGGACTATGGCCCTTCCCTGAAACCCTTCTCTGAAAGGAGACCTGCGCTCAGTAGTGACCGTCGTGTCGTTTTGTGTTCCGGACTTATATCAAACTGAATGCAGCGTGAATAATACGATCGAAAACACCTAGTTACATCCTATCCTATCCTAGGTACTTGTGATATGCGAAATAATGCGAAAGTTTGTGAGGAAGGATGTTACTCTTTCACGCCACAACAAATGAACCGATTTGGCTGAAATTTGGAATGGAGATAACTTTCATCTCGGAAAATTAAAGGATTCCCGTGGGAATCAAAAAGCTTAATGCACGCGGACAAATAAGTACCTAGTTGTCGCGCAAAAGGACAAAAAGTTACATTCATGTTGCCTTTTATTAAACCCTTCTGTTATGCTTTACCTAAACTTTTGTTGGTTTTTGTAACTTGTATTAATTTATTCAAAAGACAATAATAATTGTGATGATGATCATGAGTGCGCTATGCAGTAACCAGGGCCCGAAAATGAGCATTTCCCGTGTCGTCGCGAGTAGGCGGCGGCGCGCGGACAGCCGAGCACGCGACGCTAATGAGCGCTAGACGTGTGGACGACATCTTTGCACGTGTTCGCGGACATGACGGGAAAGATTTACCAGTTGAAAAAGTAAACGTTAAATTATATCACATGCTTCAATAGTGAAGAAAAACATCGCGAGGACGTATGCATATGCGTCTGAGAGCTCTCCATAATGTTCTCAAAGGTGTGTGAATTCCGCTTATTCGGATTGGGTTAGCATGGTTGATTGTGCCACAGTCCACCACACCACAGTCCAGAAATCATCATCACCAACCCAACAAAGGCGTAAGCCTTCGGCCCAAACGCCTTTTCACGTTGTCATGGAACTGTAGAAACTAAAATTATTGCTATTAGTACAGAACAGGCGTTTCACGACACCGTATTACATATTTTGTCCCATTGTGTGCCTAAACATACAATGATGAAGATGATCTACAAGTTTAACAGTTTAATGTGTATCAAACACACAAATCTACCCTTTCTTACATTCAATTTTCAAACATATACTTACCTAAGACCTATATTAATTTATTTTTAGTGGTCTACCTCTACATGCGCTTACAATAGGCTAATGCCCATTTTTGTCACCGTTCCCTAACTTTTATGGGCTACCTAGGCTAAGTTAGATGACGATTTCTGACAATTTCGTTTTCACAAAAGTGGAAATGATATTGGGTACCTAAGTGATTAATATTTAAGGGCTACCGACGTAGAGACTCCTACTTAGGGGATGGTTTAGGTATGGTTGGTGAAAACGGACATTAAGCTGCCACCGGTTCGGAAAGCAGATTCCGAAGTGGAGAGCCAGCAAGAACATCTAGCGAAATCCCCGTACAGAACTCCGCTAGATACATCCATGGCCTAACTAAGTATACCTACTTAGGTTCCGTTCCCTCGCCAAGACAAATAAGAGACTGCTCTAAGGGTGAGATCTATAAATGGCACTTCCACTCAGCTCAGACTCAAGACCGAGTCAAAACGAGACAGATTTGTGTCGGGTCGGGACATATTTGCATTTCAACTCTATCTTGAGTCTTGAGCAGAGCCAGAGTAGACTATGATCCATAGATATCTCAGTCAGCCTTGTCGCGTCCGCCTGATTCCCGCTGCTCGTTCCGGGATGGTGTCCCTACCGCAAAGGCGTTCGCAGCCGCAGCCCGGAAGCGGGCAGTTGTCGGGAGAGCCGTCAGCCGCTGTCTTCGCCTCATTACTCCGCGTGCCACGCTCCACGCGCTGAGGTGAGTGTTGCATAAACCGGACTAATGTTATTACGATAGCTTTTTTTTTATCGCTGGGAAATGCCTTTACGCATCCAGGCGCTTGCCAGGCGGGTATGTGGGATGTACAAAAATTCATTACGATTAAATACCTAGTTTTAGATATTTGCGAATTGTGGCAGGCTAGACTTTTCAACATTTTGGCTATATTATCTAGGTGGGTAAATAGTCTAGAGGCAATTTTATTTGTTTTATTTTTTGTTACCGTTTGACCAGTTAAATAGGAGTTAAATAAAAATCATTTGGATTTCAGAACTCCTTAACATAATACCTATGTAGTTCATAGTTTTATAACTTTTTATGTATACGTATTCTGTGACTTTTCATCTTAACTTACGAACATCTTACAAAGGTATAAAATGTGTGTCATCTTGTGTAGGTACCTGCAGCTTGATGCTAATAAGTGAGAGCTAAACCGCGAAGAATTGTGTTCGAATTTAGGTAGGTAGGTATCTATTCCTAATAAAAATGGGACTACGTCCTACTGAGTTAATGATCGCATTTCGCAATCACCTATGTGGTCTAATCGGTCTAATGGTATTGCATCACCTGCCCGGTTCCCTCACACTATGCCCGATACTAGATTACAGCAGCCTTGACCCGCTGTCGCGTCCTCACGTCCGCGCTTTAGGGCGGGCCCTAGAAAACAGAAATACAAATAACGCCCAGGGTTTGACGTCGCTTAGAAAGTTACGCTTTTAAGTGAATGAGCATTTTACATTTAGAAATCAGTACCTAGCTAAAGATGATAAAACAAGTGTAAAAAATCTAAAACACCCCTGATAAAAGTCTTTGACCCCCGATATGTGAATCTATGGCCGGACTAAGTACGATATACCTGCCCGACATTGTGTTACCCAGTTTTCTGCTACATTATCAGATCCTCCTCCTCGATCCTCGATCATCTATCTAACGCCTACTAGACCATTCTAATGAGCCCTAGCACACTAGGTATATCTGCTGTAAGTTATTGAGGAGTAGGGTATCCCGCAGACTACTTACTTGATGCAGCATCAGCGCATTTCTTCAATCCCTTGGAAATAATCCGAAGTAACACTACACCAAACAAATCAAACTTATAACACCCTCTTTTTTTGTAGGGGGTTAATTACACACTCCTTACAGGTTTTCGTAAAAGTGCTAGCAACGCGTAGGTGTACCAATGGTATTTAGCTACAGATTATTATAAACTAGCTGATGCCCGCGATTTCATCTGCGTGGATTTAGTTTTTAATATCCCTCGGGAACTCTTTGATTTTCCGGGATAAAAAGTAGCCTATGTCACTCTCCAGGTCCTCAACTATACCCATGCAAAAAATCACGTCGATCCGTAGCCCTGTTGCGGCGTGATTGAAGAAAAAACCAACAAACAAACACACTTTCGCATTTATAATACTAGAAAGGATTAATGCCTCTCCTTAGCTCAAGCTGTGAAGGACGTAGATATGTCGTAGGCTAAGGGTCTTGGTATTTAAAACATAATTTATAGTAAGTACTTATGTTATAGAAACATACTACCCTTCTGATTCAAGTTGGCCGACGAAGACCGTTACAAAATGACGTCGTACTGTACCGTTGACATAAAAAGTGTTTGTATTTTTTACTGGTACCACGACTGCGAAGGATGTTTTCTTTTCTGGCAATGATTGACGTCTTGAATGTCGAAAGGCGTGATTTATAATTTCTTATTTTTCTCCTTTTCGAAGAATAGGATAGAATAGAATAGAAATATTTTTTATTCAAATAAACTTTTACAAGTGCTTTTGAATAGTCAATGAATCTACCACTGGTTCGGAATGCCTTTCCTGCCGAGAAGAACCAGCAAGAAACTCGGCGGTTGCTCTTTTCAAAACAAATTTACAATACAGTAAATACTATGCTATATATGCACAATGAGGTTTCCACAATGAGGGAAGTTCCAAAAATGCATACCGACTAACTTCTATCTTAAGAGGGGCAGACATAAAGTAGCCCCATTCCCGCCGGTGGCACCCGTTCACGAGCATGACGCATGACCCAGCCATTGCTTCGCTCAACCATATTTGAAGAAAGTCATTAATTCTCTGCGTTATCTGCGGAATGCATTTTTTCCCCTTTTTTACTCATCGTAGAAAACTACACGCGAACAATAGTTACCAAGCAATAATAAATAACTAATTAAAGCTTATCAAAAAAAAACGTAACAAAACAAAAGTTTTAAAAACACAGTACCAATGGACAATCGCGAGCAGTACCTTGCTATCTGTACTTAGTGAATGTTTACTCGTGTGGCCTGACTTGAGGTGGAGTGCGGGAGGTAGCGGCCAACTGGAAACGGACGGGTAGTTACTAGGAATAACTTGTTTTCGGCGGAAGCTGCCGGCATAGTGTAACTAACTACAAAGGCAATAAGTAAAGTAATCAGTTTCTGGGTAATTCAGATACGGCCTCGATCGTTGCCTGGTGGGCGCGCGTCTCTGCCCGCTGCCCCCTGGCCACGTAACCCCTGACCCCTTATCAGGCGCCGCTATCTCTGCTCGCGCCACTCCGCATCCCGCGTCCCGACGCGACGCCTCTCACACCAGCACCGCCGGTAAGTTCGCAGCATTATAATATTCCACAATCTTCTTAATATATATAAATTACGTGTCACGTTGTTTGTCCGCGATGGACTCCTAAACTACTTAACCGATTTTGATCAAACTTCGTAACTAACTGTAATTTGGTCCAACTTGAAAGATAGGATAGTTTTTTGATTAGGATAGTTTATTTGTTTTATTTATATAGATAAGTTGGCGGTACGAAGTACAGGCATATTCTGATGAAATTAACTACTTCAATATTACCGTGGTTTGAGTGTTTCGAGCAAGGTTCTCATCTTGTGAAATTCAAAGATTTAAGTGTTTGCATCATTCATAGGTATACCTATTGCTTTAAAATTATAACAGCTAATTAAAAAAAAATATCAGCCAAGCTGAACTTGACTAATGTTCTCCTCTCCCCTCCAAATAATAAGGGGTTGTGCTAGAAGTGGGTCCGACAATAGTGCAATGGGTGGGGAATTGGGGATCGAACCTGCGACCTTGCAATTTCAGTCCGAATCTTTTTAACGTTGACTATTGAGGCTAATAAATGTTTATTTGTTGGATTCTGAAATATTAATTTTGTTTTACAGTAGGTACCAAATAGTCGTCAATTGGTAGTTTTACCTGGAAAGTATTCAGGGAGTTTTGAAAATTAGTGATTTTATAGATTTCGACGTGCTCTTTTCGAATTTTCACTTTGCCACCTCGTACTTATCTTTGCCGCTCGCGCTGCCATATTGAAAAAATGGCGCAGTTTTTTGACAATAACTTTTTTCCAACTGATTTTACGATGAAAATAGTTATGTAATAAATTAAACTACAGAAAATTTACTATACTTAATCTAGCAACCTTTTTAGGGTTCCGTACCAAAATGGTAAAAATGGAACCCTTAACAGTTTTTTATTTATTTCTATATACAATAGTTTTTGAGTAATCGGCCAAAATGTCGAAAAAAATACCGTTCCCCCCCCTTATCTCCGAAGTTAACCAATCGAAAAATCTGAAATAATTATGGTCAATAGAGGTTTATGTATATTTTATGTTAACGATAAATAAGCAAATTAATATTAAATAATATTATCGTTTTACTTTTGGAGTACGGAACCCTCGGTGCGCGAGTCCGACTCGCACTTGGTCGGCTTTTTTTTGTAGAATTAATAGTTTTAGCGTACGAGCGCCGCAGATTCTACTCCAACACGCGTTTTGGCCAAATAATGAAATAACTCATTTCCACACCACGATTAGATAAAGTGGCGCGTTTTTTGTGGTATCGCCAGTAGGCCTAATTCCACTTGTAATGCACTATTGCCACTATTACAAAATTTAGCGCATTCTTTGCTTTTGTGCTTTCACAGGTTTCATGTGCGGGCGGGAATCACCTTCAATTTTGGCCAACAGCTCGTCCAGAGACAATTGACACTCTTCAGAATACTGCTGCAGATAAGAGTAAGTAAATATACGGCATTGCAGTTTCGATCTCGTTTGCATACAGACCTCTTTTTAGGATTCCGTACTCCGTACTTAAAACGGAACCCTCATAGGATCACTTCGTTGTCCGTCTGTCAAGACCCTTTTTCTCAGGAACGCGTGGAGGTATTAGTTGAAATTAATATCAAATACTCAGGTCTGCAGCAGTGAAAAAATCTAACTTCGCCGACGCAATCAACAGATACGGCCTTTTTTAGTTCTCCAGTTTTAGTACAATTTTTTCATGCACGAATTGTAATATTGTGCATCGACTGCGACCAAATCATAAACATGCTCGAGACGCTCAACAATCGCTCGACCCCAGTCACCATTACGGGCTCTAGCAAATTCTATACATATTTATCAAATAAAGATGTATCCTGGTTTGCGGCTCTCGTACGCTGAATCTATTGATTTTACAAAAAAAGTTTAGTACATAAATTGTAGGAAAGTTTCTGTAGTTTAATTTATTAATAATTATTTTCATCGTAAAATGAATCGGAAAGAAGTTATTGTCAAAAACTGATTTTCGTTTTCAAATATGGCGGCGGTGGCAAAATGTAAATTCTGATCAAGAACTTTCAAAACTCCCGGAAAACTTTCCAGGCAACCCCCCTTTTTGAGCACCAAATGACTGTAGGTAGGTACTATAAACTGTTATAGGGTTTTCATTCGTCTATGGCGACTATGTTATTCAGTTAAATTAAAATGTGGAACAATTTGCGAGGTAGCTCAATTTTCATGTTCGTTTTCTACTAATCTTCTTCTTCGCGTGCCTCTCCGACTAGCGAAGGTTGGCAGTCAGCTTCGTGAATTCGACTTTGATCTTCGCGAGGCGAAATAGTTCTGCCGCACTCGCGATTCCTGTCCACTCTCGGATGTTGCGCAGCCAGGACTTTTTTCTGCGACCGACGCCTCTTCTTCCGGCAATTTTTCCCATCATGATGAGTTGTAGGAGTTCGTACCTCTAGTGCCTGAGCACGTGCCCCAAATATGCGACTTAACTCATCTTGATGGCTTGCATATGTTCGCGTTTTTGATTGACGCGCCGCAGAACTTCCACATTCGTGACCTTGTGAGTCCAGCTAATGGCCAACATGCGTCTATATGCCCACATTTCAAAAGCTTCTATACGTTTCCTGAGATCTTCTTTAATCGTCCACGCCTCACATCCGTATAGAAGTACGGGCCAGATGTAACAGCGTAGTAAACGAGTGCGCAAGGAAATCTTAAGACCGCGGCTGCAAAGCACTTTTTTCATTTTACTAAAGGTGCTTCGAGCCACTTCAATTCTGGTCTTAATTTCTTGGTCGCTATTCCAGTTCTCATTTAACCACATACCTAAATATTTGTATTTACGCACTCTTTCTAGGTTTTGGCCTGCTGCTGTAATGTCAAAGTCGTCAATTTTATTCTTAGATATGACCATGAGCTTTGTCTTTGAAATGTTCATCCTAAGACCAGCTCTTTCGCTGCACTCATTTACACGGGTGACAATCCTCTGAATATCTTTAGCAGATGACGCTATGAGGACTGTATCATCGGCATATCTAATATTATTTATGTTCTGGCCTTTTATTTTGACTCCACAGTCTAAGTCCTCGACTGCTTCTGCTATTATGGTTTCCGAGTACAAATTAAATAGCGTTGGTGATAAGATACAGCCCTGTCTAACACCCCTTTTAATTTCGACTTTTGCCGTCTCCTCATTATCAACCCGAACAGTAGCTCGTTGATTCCAGTACAGATTCTGGATGATACGTATATCTTTGCCATCCAACGATATTTTGTAATATTGCAATTAGGCGGTCATGCAACACTCGATCGAAAGCTTTTTCGTAATCGATGAAACAAAGAAAAACGTCCTGTGCATATCTAAGCATTTTTGTACCAGAACCTGTACTGCAAATAGAGCCTCTCTTGTGCCGACTCCTGATCTAAAGCCGAACTGGTTATCTGCGAGTTGTTCGTCACATTTAGTTCTTATGCGTTCGTGAATAATACTAATTTCTACTAATGGCCAGGTTAAAGTTCAATGATGTTGTGGGCGTGGTGTCTGACGCTGGCGGCTTCGGCGCTGGGCTGCGAGCTGGTGCCGGGGGAGGACGCGCGCCCCAAGTCTCCGGGAGACAACTTCTACCGCATCCTGATCAACGGCGAGGTGGAGAGATACGCGCCCGAGCAGCGATATGTTGGTGAGGCCTGTCACGAACAACGACACTTTACTCTTGGTCGATAACTGAACCACTCCAAAGTATACAGGGTGGGCCAGACCAGGTGGATATAAAATTTTTTTTAGATTGTTGACTTAGGGGCCTACCAGGACCCGCAAGGAAAAAAATCGGTTCCCACCCGATTATGAGAAAAAAAAAATTATTTGAAATTTTGGAATATCATTACCTTGACGAACTTTTAATTTTTTTTTAATTTTTCCAGTGACAATTTCCGCAATTTTTTATATGGAATATCTTTATCTTATAACTGTGCTCTCTTAGGAAAAAATTGCAGTCTGATTAGCTGGTTTTAAGAGCATTAAATTTTAAATTATTTCAAGGAACTTAAGTTCATAAAAAATCTACAGAAAACTTTAAAATTCTATTAAAAATAAAAGAAGAGGTTCATAGCACTGGTGATTTTTTAGAAACTGTAGCAACTTATGTTCTTTCGATTGCCAAAAGAAAAATTGTATGTCAATGTGCCGGATAAAAAGTTATGATTTTTCAAAAGTCTTCGTTCCTCATTCGTGTAAATAACGACTTTATTGAAAAAAATGTTAATTGTTTGTGGAGACTGCAGTACGTCCTTTAATTTTAACTGCCTCGTAGGTCTAGTGATAAGCGTGGTCGACTGCGGCTGACGAGGTCCCGGGTTTGAGTCTCGGGTCGGACCAAACCAAGTATTGGAGTTTTCCGATAAGAAATTCTCAGTACTAGCCCGGAGTTTGGAAGTTGGCGTTGTTTCACCACGTGCCTTGGAGAGCACGTAAAGCCGTTGGTCCTGTGCCTAATTTCTCTCCGGTCGTGTCGAATTTTCCTTCCCATCGGGCTATGAGAGTAATGAAACAGAGAGTTCACCTGTGTTCGCGCACACACTTGTGCACTTTAATATCTCCCACACAGATGGCTAATCTTTCTGGAGATAGGCTGCCGCCGTGGCCGAAATTTGGTAGGGAGGACATTAATCCTTTAATGATGAATGACGGTATCTACTTTTTAAGAGGAAGAAAAATAAAACAATGTTTTATTTTTCCGAATTTCGGCCACAGCGGAAGCCTATCTCCAGAAAGATTAGCCATCTGTGTGGGAGATATTAAAGTGCACAAGTGTGTGCGCGAACACAGGTGAACTCTCTGTTTCATTACTCTCATAGCCCGATGGGAAGGAAAATTCGACACGACCGGAGAGAAATTAGGCACAGGACCAACGGCTTTACGTGCTCTCCAAGGCACGTGGTGAAACAACGCCAACTTCCAAACTCCGGGCTAGTACTGAGAATTTCTTATCGGAAAACTCCAATACTTGGTTTGGTCCGACCCGAGACTCAAACCCGGGACCTCGTCAGCCGCAGTCGACCACGCTTATCACTAGACCTACGAGGCAGTTAAAATTAAAGGACATACTGCAGCCTCCACAAACAATTAACATTTTTTTCAATAAAGTCGTTATTTACACGAATGAGGAACGAAGACTTTTGAAAAATCATAACTTTTTATCCGGCACATTGACATACAATTTTTCTTTTGGCAATCGAAAGAACATAAGTTGCTACAGTTCCTAAAAAATCACCAGTGCTATGAACCTCTTCTTTTATTTTAAATAGAATTTTAAAGTTTTCTGTAGATTTTTTATGAACTTAAGTTCCTTGAAATAATTTAAAATTTAATGCTCTTAAAACCAGCTAATCAGACTGCAATTTTTTCCTAAGAGAGCACAGTTATAAGATAAAGATATTCCATATAAAAAATTGCGGAAATTGTCACTGGAAAAATTAAAAAAAAATTAAAAGTTCGTCAAGGTAATGATATTCCAAAATTTCAAATAATTTTTTTTTCTCATAATCGGGTGGGAACCGATTTTTTTCCTTGCGGGTCCTGGTAGGCCCCTAAGTCAACAATCTAAAAAAAATTTTATATCCACCTGGTCTGGCCCACCCTGTATAACGGAATGAACATCAGACCAGACCGGCGGGCGCTGCCAGCCTTCCTCTACCCTCACCATCCCACTCTTTCCGCCATTTTGTCGCAACAGCGCGGACTTATTCCTGATTGGTCAATGCAAACAGGCTTACCAACCATGAACGAATACTATCATAAAACAAGTGTTGCTATACTGAAAGAATTGCCACTTGAAAATAACAATTTTGTTTGATCACGACATTCGAATCTGACAATTCAATCATGTTACTTCTGAACGGAGTGAGCCTCGGCTAAATTTAAACTCAAAAGTATTTATTTCTTGTAGGCAAACCTCTTATGACACGTCTAGATTCTACCACCGGGTCGGAATGCAGATTCTGCTGATAAGAGCCGGCAAGAATCTCAGTAGTTGCTCTTTTCAAAACAAAATAATACAATATTGATCTATAGCTACAAGTTACAATGTAATCAGTTAACTATCTTGCGGTCAGCTAGATGTTGATAAGATCAGCTATTTGTACTCTCACTCTGCTTACACTCAAGACAGAGTTAAAAGGAGACAGAACTATATCCGAACATATTATATTGTGTCTCGTTTTAACTCTTGTCTCAAAGTCTGAACTAAGTCGTAGCACGCATTATAGAGTTCAAACTTAGACCGGGTATAGAGTTCCTTTCCGTAGTTTACAGCTTGCAGAGGTTAAACTCAAAAAGCTTTTCCAACGCGTGTTAACGGGCTCTGTACCTAAGCAAAGGTACACCTACAACGATGTGAGATTACTGCCCATATTAGACCTATTCTACATAACTCTATGATAGACTTTGTTTTAAAACTTTTATAGAGTTCTTGTTAGTCTTCATCAAAACTTAAGAACAAAGTACCTAGTATAATCGTTGCACTATAATGAATAAAGCAATGCACATTCGAGCACTAATTGCAATACACTGAACAGACTATTATTAGGATATTAGGTAATTGCGAAGTTTACCAGAACTGCTAACAATGTAGGTAGCCGTTTCATCTCACGAACACTCATTAGCGTCACTCAGTACTATCGTTAGGAAGCGCGTGTTCCGAGCCGTGAACTGAATGTAAACAGCAGATAAAGAACTGAATAAGTTTATTATCATGTTGTAACACAACATGAATGATTTTAAGCACCAAGCTAAGTGCCCATAACTACGTATTCCGCGTTCGTGACTGGAGTATACTTCTTAATTTTCGACGAAACATAATGCGCATCTTTGTTGTTTGCATCTGCGTCGAAACTCGAAACACATTACAAATTTTATTGCGCACTTACCTATGTATTGAACACTACCGTCATCAAGATCTTTTAGAGCACATTATTTTGAAATGTTTCTTCATTTGGATTCTAAATAGGTACCTATTTGTTTATTGAAGTTTACTCAAATTCTGTGGAATTTACGCTCCCAATTGATCATAGCCAGAAGATGACAGGCGTTTGTGTATTGAACTATGTATCTATCGGATATCATTTGTTGTGGACTTTGAGAACTTTCAAGCCTTTAGGGATAAATATAGTAGGTACCTAACTATTTTATAGTTTAGCACTTGATTTGATACAGTCGCCCTATTTGCATGAGGCCTAAGACAAAAAGAGGGATGTTATGCGTTCGACGTGTGTATCTGTGTGTCTGTCTGCTCCCTCGTAGCTCCCTAACGAATAAACTGATTTTGATGCGGTATTTTCTGTTTGAAAGCTAACGTAATTGAGGTGAATCTTAGCTATAATTTATGAAGATCTGTTCAGGCGTTTGAAGATGCAGCAAGACAGCAGATAGAGTGTTTGGACTCAAAATTAGAAAATTTTCAATGAGTAGGCGAACTAGATAGATGATGGTCAACGATCGAGAAGGATCTGATGATGAAGCAGAAAACTGGGTAACAGGATGTCAAGTATATCGTACACAGTCCGGCCATAGATTCACAAGACGTCAGGGGTGTTTTAAATTTTCAATTTACACTTTGGTCGATACATTTCCATTCCTTTAATGTTCTACCAAACAATGTAAATCAAAATTTTGTAAATTTGTTTCAGTGACCCTCGTCGGCTCTCGGACCCACGCGGTCGTCCAGCAGTTCACAAAGTTCCAGCTGAAGCTGGACCCCCTAGACCCGCAGGCGCCCCGTACCCCTCGCCAGCAGGGCCAGTTCCAGCTGTTCGCCGACACGCTGTCGAAGTTCGACGAGGAGTGCACCAACTCCGTGATCGAGGCCGACGACCTGCCCAAGACCGAGGTGCAGGTCATGTGGAAGGCGCCTCCGGCTGGATCTGGTTGTGTGCTGTTGAAGTACGTACCCTGCTGGTCAAAGCTATTCAATATTTGACCACGGTTTGTCAATAGAGTATTGACTATATTAAAAATATCGTTTCATCTGGTGTCATCCTAAAAGATTATTATCTAAAAACATTATTCCATACGACAAAACTAAAAACTAAAGCTTTATTTGATTAGGAAACATTAATTAAAATTGCTATAATTCTGGCCTTGTTCACGAGATCGAAAACGTTCTTGAATCTCGAATGACGTCACAGTTCACGCCACCTTTGGGTTTTGGAATTGTCATTGAACTGTGTGTGAACACGTCATGTAAACAAATGGAAAGTTTCCGCGGCAATTAGTTTTTTGAATTTATTTCTCGATTTTTATGAAAAATACTGAAAATTATGCCGAAATATACGTTTTGTTAGCTTCAGCATAGCATTATTAACAATTTAATATGATTTTCTAAAAGTAGTCAAATACCCTATTATAACGAATATTTGGCCGGCTACCTACTCGTAATTTAATGAGCTCAATGAAGGAATTTGCATTTAGTACCCTCCAATCGGAAAAGCACAGAGGGTCTGGCCGATAGAAAGACTAATCTGAACCTAAAAGTTCAATTAGACAACAATAGGCATGCTGACCGATTTTGAAAGTCTGTTTCAATTAAATAGGTTTTAAAATTAATCCAAAAACACTCGACGGTATCATGTCGCCTTTCGTGACATCACCTCGTTGTTTCATATTAGTTTGACAAAGTTTGACGATTGGTGTTCAATCCAATGTGGCGGATTGCTGTATTTTATAGTTTTATTTTATCAAAATAATTATCACTCGCTCAAAATAGAAAAATAAATACGTTTTTTATGATGGACCATGAACCCCAATTCATTAGATAAATTCATAATTTCATTGATTCTTAGTTACTGTCATCATATGATGCACAGACATCATATGATGAGGAGGCAGGCAATCAGTCAATAGATATTTGCCTGATTGCCTGCTTCCTCAGAGCCTGCATATGACTGATATTAGTAATTTGCGTGGTGATGAATGAAGATGACGTGTTTCTCAATGTTATAAAGTTGTCCCTGTATTCCCTCTGTTCGGCACCTCAGGGCGATGGTATACGAGAACGCGAGCAGGTGGTTCGCCGCGGACGGACAGCTCACCAAGCGCGTCTGCGAAGACACGTCGCTGTCCGCGCCCGACTGCTGCGCCTGCGACGACGCCAAGTACAAGGTGAGGGAAACTCCTTCTTCTTCTTTGTCAACCGATAAACGTCGCGCCTGCGACGACGCCAAGTACAAGGTGAGGGATACTCCTTCTTCTTTGTCAACCGATTAACGCCCACTGCCGGACAAAGGTCTCTTGCATGGACCGCCTGAATCCAGTGGCTCCCTGCGACTCGTCGGTCTACATCGGTCAGCATCTTGGGACCCCAACAACCATCAGCTCTTCCAACTAAGTGATTCGCCCATTTCCACTTCACAAAAAAAGAATTATCCAAATCGGTTCGGTCGTCTTCGAGTAATCGATGGACATACATAAAAAAAAGATTGCGACGAATTGATAACCTCCTCCTTTTCTGAAGTCAATATTGCTCTAAAATACATGTCATTGATTATTTGTTTCGCAGCTAGTGTTCGAAGGGCTGTGGTCGCCGCAGACGCACCCCAAGAACTTCCCCGTGCAGGCGCTGTGGCTGACGCACTTCTCGGACGTGATCGGCGCCGCGCACCCCAGGAACTTCAGCTTCTGGGGAGAGGGGGAGATCGCCACCGATGGTTTCAGGTCTGTTCACAGCCAAATGTATGGTGGGGGCCTGCTTCAGAACTAAAGGATTTCACACAAAAAGTTTTGTTGTATTTTGGCTTGTCCAACATTCCTCTTAGGGTTTTCCCTACTTTTGTAGGGGACTTTGCTAACACGCGTGTGATTTTTTCTTTTTGGACAATGAGCAAATGACCAAAAACTTAAAATTACACACAGCCTATTAAAATACTATTCAATTCAATTCAATTCAATTCATTTATAAATTGTGAATTACTATTCAAAGGCTATCAGGAGTTAAACTTTGAGATGATGATCTTCTTCTTCTTCTTCTTTATCAACCTTTAGACGTCCACTGCTGGACAAAGGTCTCCTGCATTGACTTCCACAGGCTTCGGTCTTGCGCCGCTTGAATCCAGCGGCTCCCCGAACTCGTTTGATGTCGTCGGTTCACCTAGTGGGGGGGGGGGGGGGGGTCTGCTAACACTGCGTTTCCCGGTGCGAGGTCGCCACTCCAGCACCTTGGGACCCCAATGACCATCAGCTCTTCGAACTATGTGCCCCACTCATTTCCACTTCAGTTTCGCGACACGCTGAGCTATGTCGGTAATTTTGGTTCTCTGATTTGATCAGGGATATACCGAGCATAGTTTTCTCCATTGCTCGCTGAGTGACCCTGAGCCTTCTTATGAGGCCCATAATTAGCGACTATGTCTCGGATCCGTAAGTCATCACTGCCAACACGCCAGATGATGATCATCATAGCTTAAATATGGTAAGGTTAAATTGTCGATCCAACCTTTCAGTGAGCAGTTATCAAGTAAGTTTATTGGCATGCTTACGCATGGTTATTTTACGCCGCGAAATTTGTATACGATGCGAATAATTTTAAAATAGCTGTATTAATATGATTTGGTTCGTAACAGGTCCCTAGCGGAGTGGGGCTCCGTGGGGCTGCTGGAGCGCGAGCTGCGGCAGCAGGGGCCCGTGCTGCGCTCCATCGTGAAGGCGGCGGGGCTGTGGCACCCGCGCCTCAACCAGAACACCAGCGCCGCCTTCAGCGTCGACAGGAAGCGCCACTTCCTCTCGCTCGCCTCCATGTTCGGTAGGAGTCAGTAACAGGTCCCTAGCGGAGTGGGGCTCCGTGGGGCTGCTGGAGCGCGAGCTGCGGCAGCAGGGGCCCGTGCTGCGCTCCATCGTGAAGGCGGCGGGGCTGTGGCACCCGCGCCTCAACCAGAACACCAGCGCCGCCTTCAGCGTCGACAGGAAGCGCCACTTCCTCTCGCTCGCCTCCATGTTCGGTAGGAGTCAGTAACAGGTCCCTAGCGGAGTGGGGCTCCGTGGGGCTGCTGGAGCGCGAGCTGCGGCAGCAGGGGCCCGTGCTGCGCTCCATCGTGAAGGCGGCGGGGCTGTGGCACCCGCGCCTCAACCAGAACACCAGCGCCGCCTTCAGCGTCGACAGGAAGCGCCACTTCCTCTCGCTCGCCTCCATGTTCGGTAGGAGTCAGTAACAGGTCCCTAGCGGAGTGGGGCTCCGTGGGGCTGCTGGAGCGCGAGCTGCGGCAGCAGGGGCCCGTGCTGCGCTCCATCGTGAAGGCGGCGGGGCTGTGGCACCCGCGCCTCAACCAGAACACCAGCGCCGCCTTCAGCGTCGACAGGAAGCGCCACTTCCTCTCGCTCGCCTCCATGTTCGGTAGGAGTCAGTAACAGGTCCCTAGCGGAGTGGGGCTCCGTGGGGCTGCTGGAGCGCGAGCTGCGGCAGCAGGGGCCCGTGCTGCGCTCCATCGTGAAGGCGGCGGGGCTGTGGCACCCGCGCCTCAACCAGAACACCAGCGCCGCCTTCAGCGTCGACAGGAAGCGCCACTTCCTCTCGCTCGCCTCCATGTTCGGTAGGAGTCAGTAACAGGTCCCTAGCGGAGTGGGGCTCCGTGGGGCTGCTGGAGCGCGAGCTGCGGCAGCAGGGGCCCGTGCTGCGCTCCATCGTGAAGGCGGCGGGGCTGTGGCACCCGCGCCTCAACCAGAACACCAGCACCGCCTTCAGCGTCGACAGGAAGCGCCACTTCCTCTCGCTTGCCTCCATGTTCGGTAGGAGTCTATCACAACACCTCATTCTTCATTACTTTCTTAACCAAGTGACAAGGGATTTTCAGCGAATTGATCAGTATCTTTTACAAATCTTTCTTTTTAGGGTTCCGTACCCAAAGGGTACCAACGGGACCCTATTACTAAGCCTACGCTGTCCGTCCGTCCGTCCGTCCGTCCGTCCGTCCGTCCGTCTGTATCTCGTAAACGGTAATAGGTAGACAGATGAAATTTTCACATATTATGTATTTCTATTGCCGCTATAACAACAAATAATAAAAATTAAATTAAATTAAAAAAATTAAATTAAAATATTTCCATGGTTACATGGAAATATTTTTATTTAATTTTTTTAACGGAACCCTAAAAGAGCGAGGCCCGACTCGCACTTAGCCGATTTTTTCATAACGCCTTCAATAAAGCACTTGAATTCTAATTTCTCCCAGAACTAGGCTTATGAACTATAGAGCATACTTGACCAGACATATGGCGTTGTTTTCAAAATATGACCACAACTTGAAGATATCCGAAAATTGTAATTTGTTTGTTACAGGCCCGTCCCCCGATTGGGTGGTGGGAGTGAGCGGCCTCGACCTCTGCAACAAGGACTGCACGTGGGCCGAGAGCAAGGTCATCGACCTGTTCCCCTACGACGCCGGTACTGACGACGGCATCTCATACATGGTATGCGTTGCACAAAGTGCTAACATAAATTATCTTCATTGCCGTGAATCCTCAGGGATATAAGGATTTAAGGAAGGAAATAAGACGTCATCTCATACATGGTACGTTAACATTGCAGAAAGTGTTACATACACTAACTTTCTTTGCATAAATCCTCAATGATAAATAATATTGTAAGGAAGGAAGAATCTAAAGAAGCAGTTTATCTTTTGAGCCCTTCTTCCATTTTGCTTCTCCAAATATCGACATTTTCTTGCCCACAAAAGCCATGCTCAAAGTTCTCCTTTATTCCCAGTAGGTACCTAGTGGATCAGTTCTGTTGACAGTACTGTAATTTTTTCTCACTATTTCTGTGAATTACCTTGCCACACCATGCCAGCACGTTGTTGTACTGTCCAGTCGCCCAACGCGGAAACAACGCCCCGCGAGAAGATGTACCGCATCACCACCATGTACCCGGAGGACCCGCGCGCGCCCTTCTACAACCCCGAGCAGAAGGAGATGCACCCCATGGCGCGCCTGTACTTGACGCGTGACAAGCTCATCCCCCGCTCCTGCGACGAGGAGCTGCTGCAGAGCCTCGTGGTGGAGGAGGCCGAGAACACCGAGTCCACCAACAGGCGTAAGTACGACACTGATGCCTTCTTGAGCTCAATGGAGTGGAGGAGGCGGAAGTGCTACAGGGAGTCGAGAGCTACATAGCCGCAAAATCAAGATAATGGCTATTTCCCGTTGCTATGTAGTTTTGGCCAGGCATCTATTTTTGCTGGGCATGGTTTTGCTTTGTATTCTTTTTGTGTTGTATTTGTTATTACAAGTTTAATTACGAGCTACTCCTCTGATATTTTATTGAACTTTTCGATTCGCTGTTATGAATATGTCCTGCTATGTCCATCTCCAGGATGCAAGTTATTTCTGTGCTTTTCGTCAAGATCGGTTCCTAGTGGTCGATACAATTTTATACTCTTCACTACTTGTCCCGCCAGAATGGACGAATGGATAATGGCCACCACAATTTACCCGATAGTAGTGGGGATACTGTTGTGTGCAGCGGTGTGCCGTGTGGTGACGGCAGATCAGAATACAGTTGTCACCACCCCTCCTCTTCCCGCGGGTGTCGTACGAGGCGACTAAGGGAATATAACGGAGAACGGGCAGCAGCGTCCTCTGTCCTACTACTACCATCTACTGCGATCACCAATCCGTCGGCCCAGCGCGGTGATTATGGGCAAACCCTCCCCTTGTGAGAGGCCTTTAGTCCAGCAGTGGACTGTTATAGGCTATTGATGATGATGATGTGTGCAGCGGAGTGCGCGGTGTCGGAGTGGGGCGCGTGGTCGGCGTGCTCCGTGACGTGCGGCAAGGGGCTGCGCATGCGCACGCGCGAGTACCGCATGCCGCAGAAGGCGCAGATGTTCTCCTGCGACCGCCAGCTCGTGTCCAAGGAGATGTGCGTCGCCGCCGTGCCCGAGTGCGAGTTAGTATATATTTTACATACATTTCAATACTCATCGATAGATCGGAGCACTTGCATCAACCTCGGATATTATGTGCGGCTGCAAGTGTGTGCTTGCAATCGTCCTGGACGGCTGATTTCAAGCGGGTCACTGGCAGCTTGGTAAAGATTTAACACTACGTTTTAAGGATGCGAGATCTTTCCTGGACCACCTCGGTACCCTTGTCTATTGGTTCTTCGTGCGACGTACCTCGTCCATGTCACTTTAAGTTCGCAACTAGATGAGGTGTATGTAACTCATCAGACCCCCTTATTTCTTATTTGATTCTGCAAGGATTGTTTCAATTGCGCAGCTACAAGTCTAAGGGTGTGATCTATAGATGGCACTCCAACTTAGCTCAGACTCATTACTGAGATAAAATGAGACAGATTTATGTCAGGGCATATTATTTTGTGTCTCATTTTAACTCTATCTTGAGTCCTGAGCAGAGCCAGAGTACGATCTATAGATCTCAGCCTTAGTTCACTTCACATTTGGCACTGTTAACTAATAAAACAAGTTCGCTGAATGGCTGATTCTTGTGCCAAATGTGAAGAACTGGGAACTAAAGAAATTCAAATAAAAGAATCAAGTCCAAGTTATCCTGTAAGCGGCGCAAGTATGTCACTCTGATCGAGAGTTACATATTTGTTCCGTTTGCTGTGGAGACCCTAGGGCCATGGAGTCAAAGTGCAAAAAAAAAATTTACGAGACATTTCACCGCGGTTAATTGCCTCATCTGGTGACAGAAGGGCTGGCTCATTTTTTGCGCAAAGGATCAGCCTGGCTGTCCAGCGCGGAAATGCAGCCAGTTTTCTTGGCACCATTCCACGCGGGCATGATTTGTATAGTAATTACATTAGTTTAGATATGTTTTTTTTTTAACATTTAAAAAGAAAAAGAACAATTCAGTCAAAATTTCGAGTTGGTGTCCACACCTACTCCTTACCTTTTGTAAACCTTCGGAAGTGGACCAGACTATAATATGTACCTCTGTTTGAGTTATTCTCCACCTAGGAGGGGCACGCTCCACCAGTCTATTGTACTCAGTACTGATCTCGTGCCCACAGAGTGGACAGCGCCAACGAGGCGGACTCGGAGCTGAGCGCGGCGCCCGTGGAGGATGTGTCGGGCGTATGCCGCACGTCGGAGTGGGGCGCGTGGAGCGAGTGCTCCGTCACGTGCGGCGTGGGCGTCAACACGCGCCGCCGCCACTTCCTCGACCAGATGGGCCTCAAGAAGTGCCCGCTCGTGCACATAGGTACGAGCGCCTTCAGTTGAACTTCTTCTTCTTCTTCTTTATCAACCTATAGACGTCCACTGCTGGACAAAGGTCTCCTGCATGGACTTCCACAGGCTTCGGTCTTGCGCCGCTTGAATCCAGCGGCTCCCTGCGACTCGTTTGATGTCGTCGGTCCACTTGGTGGGGGGCCTGCCAACACTGCGTTTCCCGGTGCGGGGTCGCCACTCCAACACCTTAGGACCCCAACGACCATCAGCTCTTCGAATTATGTGTATCAGTTGAACAGTTCTTGCAATTCACGAGGGCGACTGACTTAAGGTTGTGTGTGTGTGTCACATCTGCATAACTGTGAGCGAGCGCAATGCTCGCGCCTGCCCGCTCCCACCCAGGCTTTGACAGGCACGCACACTTATGCAATGTAGTACGAGGTAACCACGAGTAAAGCTCACTCGCCTTCGTGAATTGCAAAATCTTATAATCAGTAACGTTTGTAGATTCACATACCTACCCGAGAACCCAAGAATACATGTTTGATAACAGCTAACCTATCCACAAATTAGCTAACAATTAATGTATTTTTTTTACTTAGTTACTTTGAGTTGCAAAAGTTCAGTATATCCCTAATCAAGTTAGATTGTCTACTGAGTTTGTTTAAGTTGTTGTCAGTAGCACCACCAGTCAAGAAGTACACCAGTATCAAGAAGAACAAAATGGATGTAATGATTATAATAGTTCTTAAATTAAATGATTAAACAGACTCGATAAGCTCTCTTGCATAGAGTATCAATGCGATACATTGTTTTTGTCGTGCGCAGAGGAGAACCGCAAATGCATGCAGCCGCAGTGCTCGGAGGCGGAGTCGCAAGCCGACATCTCGGACCCGGCGTGCCCCACCAGCGAGTGGGCGGCGTGGTCGCCGTGCTCGGCGTCGTGCGGGCGCGGCGTGCGCTTCCGCACGCGCCTGCTGCTGGTGCCGGCCGAGCAGCAGCAGCAGTGCTCGGCGCGCGTCGAGCTGATGCAGCAGCGCGCGTGCCAGGAGAAGGAGGACTGCACCATCGACATGCCCACCGCTAAACGTGCGTGCCGCATGCACTTTGTTTGACGCATAGACTTCCGCACGCGCCTGCTGCTGGTGCCGGCCGAGCAGCAGCAGCAGTGCTCGGCGCGCGTCGAGCTGATGCAGCAGCGCGCGTGCCAGGAGAAGGAGGACTGCACCATCGACATGCCCACCGCTAAACGTGCGTGCCGCATGCACTTTGTTTGACGCATAGACTTCCGCACGCGCCTGCTGCTGGTGCCGGCCGAGCAGCAGCAGCAGTACTCGGCGCGCGTCGAGCTGATGCAGCAGCGCGCGTGCCAGGAGAAGGAGGACTGCACCATCGACATGCCCACCGCTAAACGTGCGTGCCGCATGCACTTTGTTTGACGCATAGACTTCCGCACGCGCCTGCTGCTGGTGCCGGCCGAGCAGCAGCAGCAGTGCTCGGCGCGCGTCGAGCTGATGCAGCAGCGCGCGTGCCAGGAGAAGGAGGACTGCACCATCGACATGCCCACCGCTAAACGTGCGTGCCGCATGCACTTTGTTTGACGCATAGACTTCCGCACGCGCCTGCTGCTGGTGCCGGCCGAGCAGCAGCAGCAGTGCTCAGCGCGCGTCGAGCTGATGCAGCAGCGCGCGTGCCAGGAGAAGGAGGACTGCACCATCGACATGCCCACCGCTAAACGTGCGTGCCGCATGCACTTTGTTTGACGCATAGACTTCCGCACGCGCCTGCTGCTGGTGCCGGCCGAGCAGCAGCAGCAGTACTCGGCGCGCGTCGAGCTGATGCAGCAGCGCGCGTGCCAGGAGAAGGAGGACTGCACCATCGACATGCCCACCGCTAAACGTGCGTGCCGCATGCACTTTGTTTGACGCATAGACTTCCGCACGCGCCTGCTGCTGGTGCCGGCCGAGCAGCAGCAGCAGTGCTCGGCGCGCGTCGAGCTGATGCAGCAGCGCGCGTGCCAGGAGAAGGAGGACTGCACCATCGACATGCCCACCGCTAAACGTGCGTGCCGCATGCACTTTGTTTGACGCATAGACTTCCGCACGCGCCTGCTGCTGGTGCCGGCCGAGCAGCAGCAGCAGTACTCGGCGCGCGTCGAACTGATGCAGCAGCGCGCGTGCCAGGAGAAGGAGGACTGCACCATCGACATGCCCACCGCTAAACGTGCGTGCCGCATGCACTTTGTTTGACGCATAGACTTCCGCACGCGCCTGCTGCTGGTGCCGGCCGAGCAGCAGCAGCAGTGCTTGGCGCGCATCGAGCTGATGCAGCAGCGCGCGTGCCAGGAGAAGGAGGACTGCACCATCGACATGCCCACCGCTAAACGTGCGTGCCGCATGCACTTTGTTTGACGCATAGACTTCCGCACGCGCCTGCTGCTGGTGCCGGCCGAGCAGCAGCAGCAGTGCTCGGCGCGCGTCGAGCTGATGCAGCAGCGCGCGTGCCAGGAGAAGGAGGACTGCACCATCGACATGCCCACCGCTAAACGTGCGTGCCGCATGCACTTTGTTTGACGCATAGACTTCCGCACGCGCCTGCTGCTGGTGCCGGCCGAGCAGCAGCAGCAGTACTCGGCGCGCGTCGAACTGATGCAGCAGCGCGCGTGCCAGGAGAAGGAGGACTGCACCATCGACATGCCCACCGCTAAACGTGCGTGCCGCATGCACTTTGTTTGACGCATAGACTTCCGCACGCGCCTGCTGCTGGTGCCGGCCGAGCAGCAGCAGCAGTGCTCGGCGCGCGTCGAGCTGATGCAGCAGCGCGCGTGCCAGGAGAAGGAGGACTGCACCATCGACATGCCCACCGCTAAACGTGCGTGCCGCATGCACTTTGTTTGACGCATAGACTTCCGCACGCGCCTGCTGCTGGTGCCGGCCGAGCAGCAGCAGCAGTGCTCGGCGCGCGTCGAGCTGATGCAGCAGCGCGCGTGCCAGGAGAAGGAGGACTGCACCATCGACATGCCCACCGCTAAACGTGCGTGCCGCATGCACTTTGTTTGACGCATAGACTTCCGCACGCGCCTGCTGCTGGTGCCGGCCGAGCAGCAGCAGCAGTGCTCGGCGCGCGTCGAGCTGATGCAGCAGCGCGCGTGCCAGGAGAAGGAGGACTGCACCATCGACATGCCCACCGCTAAACGTGCGTGCCGCATGCACTTTGTTTGACGCATAGACTTCCGCACGCGCCTGCTGCTGGTGCCGGCCGAGCAGCAGCAGCAGTGCTCGGCGCGCGTCGAGCTGATGCAGCAGCGCGCGTGCCAGGAGAAGGAGGACTGCACCATCGACATGCCCACCGCTAAACGTGCGTGCCGCATGCACTTTGTTTGACGCATAGACTTCCGCACGCGCCTGCTGCTGGTGCCGGCCGAGCAGCAGCAGCAGTGCTCGGCGCGCGTCGAGCTGATGCAGCAGCGCGCGTGCCAGGAGAAGGAGGACTGCACCATCGACATGCCCACCGCTAAACGTGCGTGCCGCATGCACTTTGTTTGACGCATAGACTTCCGCACGCGCCTGCTGCTGGTGCCGGCCGAGCAGCAGCAGCAGTGCTCGGCGCGCGTCGAGCTGATGCAGCAGCGCGCGTGCCAGGAGAAGGAGGACTGCACCATCGACATGCCCACCGCTAAACGTGCGTGCCGCATGCACTTTGTTTGACGCATAGACTTCCGCACGCGCCTGCTGCTGGTGCCGGCCGAGCAGCAGCAGCAGTACTCGGCGCGCGTCGAGCTGATGCAGCAGCGCGCGTGCCAGGAGAAGGAGGACTGCACCATCGACATGCCCACCGCTAAACGTGCGTGCCGCATGCACTTTGTTTGACGCATAGACTTCCGCACGCGCCTGCTGCTGGTGCCGGCCGAGCAGCAGCAGCAGTGCTCGGCGCGCGTCGAGCTGATGCAGCAGCGCGCGTGCCAGGAGAAGGAGGACTGCACCATCGACATGCCCACCGCTAAACGTGCGTGCCGCATGCACTTTGTTTGACGCATAGACTTCCGCACGCGCCTGCTGCTGGTGCCGGCCGAGCAGCAGCAGCAGTGCTCGGCGCGCGTCGAGCTGATGCAGCAGCGCGCGTGCCAGGAGAAGGAGGACTGCACCATCGACATGCCCACCGCTAAACGTGCGTGCCGCATGCACTTTGTTTGACGCATAGACTTCCGCACGCGCCTGCTGCTGGTGCCGGCCGAGCAGCAGCAGCAGTGCTCGGCGCGCGTCGAGCTGATGCAGCAGCGCGCGTGCCAGGAGAAGGAGGACTGCACCATCGACATGCCCACCGCTAAACGTGCGTGCCGCATGCACTTTGTTTGACGCATAGACTTCCGCACGCGCCTGCTGCTGGTGCCGGCCGAGCAGCAGCAGCAGTACTCGGCGCGCGTCGAGCTGATGCAGCAGCGCGCGTGCCAGGAGAAGGAGGACTGCACCATCGACATGCCCACCGCTAAACGTGCGTGCCGCATGCACTTTGTTTGACGCATAGACTTCCGCACGCGCCTGCTGCTGGTGCCGGCCGAGCAGCAGCAGCAGTGCTCAGCGCGCGTCGAGCTGATGCAGCAGCGCGCGTGCCAGGAGAAGGAGGACTGCACCATCGACATGCCCACCGCTAAACGTGCGTGCCGCATGCACTTTGTTTGACGCATAGACTTCCGCACGCGCCTGCTGCTGGTGCCGGCCGAGCAGCAGCAGCAGTGCTCAGCGCGCGTCGAGCTGATGCAGCAGCGCGCGTGCCAGGAGAAGGAGGACTGCACCATCGACATGCCCACCGCTAAACGTGCGTGCCGCATGCACTTTGTTTGACGCATAGACTTCCGCACGCGCCTGCTGCTGGTGCCGGCCGAGCAGCAGCAGCAGTGCTCGGCGCGCGTCGAGCTGATGCAGCAGCGCGCGTGCCAGGAGAAGGAGGACTGCACCATCGACATGCCCACCGCTAAACGTGCGTGCCGCATGCACTTTGTTTGACGCATAGACTTCCGCACGCGCCTGCTGCTGGTGCCGGCCGAGCAGCAGCAGCAGTGCTCGGCGCGCGTCGAGCTGATGCAGCAGCGCGCGTGCCAGGAGAAGGAGGACTGCACCATCGACATGCCCACCGCTAAACGTGCGTGCCGCATGCACTTTGTTTGACGCATAGACTTCCGCACGCGCCTGCTGCTGGTGCCGGCCGAGCAGCAGCAGCAGTACTCGGCGCGCGTCGAGCTGATGCAGCAGCGCGCGTGCCAGGAGAAGGAGGACTGCACCATCGACATGCCCACCGCTAAACGTGCGTGCCGCATGCACTTTGTTTGACGCATAGACTTCCGCACGCGCCTGCTGCTGGTGCCGGCCGAGCAGCAGCAGCAGTGCTCGGCGCGCGTCGAGCTGATGCAGCAGCGCGCGTGCCAGGAGAAGGAGGACTGCACCATCGACATGCCCACCGCTAAACGTGCGTGCCGCATGCACTTTGTTTGACGCATAGACTTCCGCACGCGCATGCTGCTGGTGCCGGCCGAGCAGCAGCAGCAGTGCTCGGCGCGCGTCGAGCTGATGCAGCAGCGCGCGTGCCAGGAGAAGGAGGACTGCACCATCGACATGCCCACCGCTAAACGTGCGTGCCGCATGCACTTTGTTTGACGCATAGACTTCCGCACGCGCCTGCTGCTGGTGCCGGCCGAGCAGCAGCAGCAGTGCTTGGCGCGCATCGAGCTGATGCAGCAGCGCGCGTGCCAGGAGAAGGAGGACTGCACCATCGACATGCCCACCGCTAAACGTGCGTGCCGCATGCACTTTGTTTGACGCATAGACTTCCGCACGCGCCTGCTGCTGGTGCCGGCCGAGCAGCAGCAGCAGTGCTCGGCGCGCGTCGAGCTGATGCAGCAGTGCGCGTGCCAGGAGAAGGAGGACTGCACCATCGACATGCCCACCGCTAAACGTGCGTGCCGCATGCACTTTGTTTGACGCATAGACTTCCGCACGCGCCTGCTGCTGGTGCCGGCCGAGCAGCAGCAGCAGTGCTCGGCGCGCGTCGAGCTGATGCAGCAGCGCGCGTGCAAGGAGAAGGAGGACTGCACCATCGACATGCCCACCGCTAAACGTGCGTGCCGCATGCACTTTGTTTGACGCATACACACTACATACACACATACAAGGCCCGCTTGCAGAGACGCCAAGTTAGTTAACCCAGGAATTTTGTGATTTTGACAGAAGCTTTATACGATATCTGTCAAATCTGTCCTTTTAACCCAGAATTAGCTGCTAACTCTGGGTTAAAAGGATAACCCGGCGTTTCTGCAAGCGTGCCTTAATATATTCACTGCCGTAAGAAGACATACAAAGGAGTGAGGAACGATTAAATCTAAGGTAATACCTAAAGATAGGAAAGGAAAGCGAATCTGATCGCGATGACCAGATTTCTAAGACAAATTCGTCACTTTGGTCACGCAATAAATAAATGCTTATGGGCTTTATTATAAGTACTATATTTATGATTTATACAATATCAGTAGAAGTTGTATAAATTAAAATCGGTTACGCGTATTGCGTATTGCGTGCGTATCAACGAGTATACTTAGGTACGGTAGTAAATATAATTATTAAGCCTATGGTTTTCAACCCTTCAAGGTTTGACGAACTGCACGCACTGCGCAGCAAAAGTGTTATCTTCCATTTCTCCATGCTAAATGTAAAATAATGATATCCTTCTGGCCGCATTCAGCCATGGCTGCCAAATTCCACAGAGATAACCATCTCATGCAATAATTTTATATACCTAAACATTTTATTTTTAAAAAACCGACTTCAAACAACCGCGCCACTACAAAGTATATAATTTATTGTTGATATTTTAAAAACCACTCGACCGATTTCGATAAAATTTCAATGGGACCACCTAGAAAGTATACGCTTTGAAACAAAAAAAGAATTTTTCAAATCGGTTCAGGCGTCTTCGAGTAATCGATGAACTTACATAAAAAAAGGATTCCGACGAATAGAGAACCTCTTGCTTTGTTGAAGTCAGTTGAAAAGAAAAAAGAAAGACATTCGTTTCACCGCCGCATTTTTACAAAGTCATCTTTTAAGAAGCTTTTTACATCAGAGCTATTCGTAATAAATATAATTTGCTAACGGCCAGTTTTGATAACCCATCTCATCCAATATCTACAGAAAGTCTGTCGAAAAATACTGATATCCAATAGGTAAAGTGTTATTTGTTTACCAAGTAAAACAGATTTTAAGCTCAATACGTGGATATGGTTATTCACACGCGCATTAATTAACTTACATTAACTTAACATTAATTAATCATAATGATAGGTTTATTAGTATGAACCACAACCCTCGCTGAGAATATTAGGCTGTAGAAATACAGGCCAATTCTTGTACTACAATAAATAGATTCATCACTAATAAACCTTATCAAGTTTTCAAGGTAGTGGGCACGAGTATCATCACAATATAACGAGTAAATGATATTGTTTCCAATGGCAGTGTTGCGAAGCGTCACGGCTCATTTTGTACAAGGTTGACCCACCGAGACGGTAAAAACATTGTTTCCTTAAAATTAAATGTCGATGTTCAAGGTATTCTGTTATACTTTAAACTATTGTAATTATATGTACGGCCGTGACAAATACGCTTGTCATGGGTCCTCCAAAATATTTCTTTATATTTTATTTACTAGGTATATTGAACTCAATTAACACATCATCATCAGCATCAACAACAGCTTGATTCCTACGCGAGTTTTTATGTGTTGTTTGCATGCATTCCTAATAGCCTTGCTATATAGAGCTATATTCGGAATTATAAGTTTAGAATCCACATTGATCCAGAAGACATCGATGGCAGAAGGCCACTCTTCATCCGACGATGGCTGCCTTACCTCTTGAGTGGGTACTCATTTAATAGTTTAAATATTAATTAACGGCTTTATCAAATAACCTTTCGTAGGCGTAGTGAAAAGATGATTAGATGTCATTTCGAATTTATGCAATATTGTAAATACAAATATATAAGAATTGACATTGTACATCACATACTGTAATTGGATTTGTTATTCGTGCTGGCGTTCGCGGTTTTCTTCTGATAAAGTGCAGCAGACTACATCTATTTTAAACTCGCCATACGTAACCAAACATTTTTCCGTTTCGTGCATACGGCATACCTCGAGCGTTAAGAGGACGTACCATCATCAGCAACCCATCAGTGACTCATTACTGAGCGCAGGTCTCCTCTCAGGGAAGGGTTATAGGTATTAGTCCGCTGGCGCAATGCGAATTAACGGACTTCACACACTTTTGAGAACATTATAGAGGACGTATGAAACACCGAAATTATCATAGTGCGCGAAAAGTAATACAAAATGTTTGAGCAGTTTAAAATGTTCTGGTAAAGCTAAAATACAGGTTTTATGCCGTCGTTTTAGAAGTAAAACTTCTTGCACGCTTGACTTGGGGAGTAAGCTGGTGAATGCGTTACGAAAAGTGTGATGCGGCGAGGCGAACGGAAGTTGAAAAGGAGAGAGAGAAGATAGTAAGAGAGAGAGAGTTACGTTTCGTATATTACTGTAGGGACAAGAGAGAAAGGTGCGAGCACACATTTTCTTTCTCTCTTTCTCTCATAGCCAGTTAGTTGCGTTTCGTAAGTTTTACTGCAGTCGTGTGGTAGACCACACGACTGCAAAAACGAGTGTGCTTTAGAAAGCACACTCGTTTTTTTTTTATAATACACTCGTCGGCGTCACAAAATCGACTGACGAAATGTCATTTAAAACATTTCTCCATTTCATAGCTGACAGGTAGACAAATAAAAACTCTTGGTTATTGTCTCCTATGCACTCTTTACGGGGAGTGTTTTCGCTTTTATGCCTGCATAAATGTATTCTGGTTTCATTTTCTTTATTCGTCACGCCTGGGACCAAATTTTGTATCATGCTAATTTTGCAAATGACACCAAACCTAACATTTGAAAGTCCCAACAGAGACCTATCACTAAAATCGGTTGAATAAATAGACTCCAACTAGATAGACAATCTCACTGGCAGCCGCTGGATGCATGTGGCGCAGGATCATGTTCTGGACATGATCGGAATGGTAATGGCTCAGGTAATACGCTCGGGCCAATATGTTTTCAGCATTTTCAAAATTGTCAGCATAAATAACCAGGTATTTCATCAATTTTACCGTGAAAAGAGCTTTTTGTGTGGCACATTGTTGTGTTCAAATTATTATCACTAAAGTTTTTTCTCCATCTCCATCTTCAACTTAACCCTGTTCGTTATGGTCACGGCCGCAGGTATCTGCATGGAGGCACCCGAGCAGGGTCCATGCCGCGGCGTGTACCAGCGCTGGGCGTTCGCGGCGGCCAAGGGCATGTGCGTGCCCTTCAGCTACGGAGGCTGCCGCGGCAACCGGAACAACTTCATCTCGCAGGAGGACTGCCTCAACACCTGCAGCGTCATTCTCGGTGAGATTCCTGTTTGACAGCTAATGTAATCGGGGTTGATCTTAGCTATATAGAATTTTTTTTATATTAGTTCTATCATGCGATCAGCTACAACAGCTATAAGCAGATCTTTTCAGGGTTTGTTGGCATGGGAGGCTGTCCATCCAGTGATGGATCTGCCTCTTAGGTAATTAATAGGCTTTGCTCAATCTGTAAAGTCCCATATGGAGCCGCGTTTAAGCCTTCTGAATTCCATTGGGAAACCAAGTGATGTAGCTAATTTGTTTTGGTGAGTGTTCAACCGTTCTTTGTAGGTCTTTGCTCTGTGTTCGACTTCTTCTTTTATCGTTTTTATGTTGAGCTGCTCGTGTAGTTCCGACATCTTAGTGAACCATGGATCATTTGCTATGTTTTTAAGGACTTTGTTTTGAAATCTTTGTAGTATTTCTAGATTTGAGTTCTTGGCTGTGCCCCAAAGCTCAATGCCATACGTCCACACTGGCTTTATTATGGTCTTGTAAATAAGTAGCTTATTATTCAGGGACACCCGCGAGTGCCGTCCCATAAGCCAGTTAAGATTTCTGAAAATTTGATTGAGTTCATCGCGTTTTTTCATTATGTGAGGCTTCCACGTTTGTTTCTTGTCTAAGTGTATCCCAAGATATTTTGCTGTCTCACTATGAGGTATGATATGTCCGAGTTTGACAGGGGCATAGACGTCTTGGCGAAGAGTAAAAGTTACATGTGCAGACTTATTCGAATTGGCTTTTATACGCCATTTGGTCATCCATTTCTCTATCTTGTTCAGGTGGTTTTGTAATATGTCTGATGCCATCATTGGATCTTTATTGTTGCACAAAACTGCAGTATCATCAGCAAAAGTAGCGGTGAGTACATTTCCTGATGTGGGAATGTCTGCAGTGTAAAGGAGGTATAGTGTTGGTCCCAAGACAGAGCCTTGAGGTACTCCCGATTCAATGTTATGGAATTCTGAGTACGCCTCATTAATATAGAATAGATAAATATAGAATAATTTATGAATATTTGCTCAGACGTTTGAAGATCATCACCAGTGCACCGGGTGTGACTGAAACAGTTGATCTTCAGGTTTATAGTGTTTATTGAGTTAGTGGTTATTGAGGCAAATCGCGTCATTGACTAAGACAAGTAGTAAGTAAATTGAAAATTTAAAATTGACGATTGATAGCACTTTGTAGAAAGTTTATTTGATTTAACAACTATTCTTTTCTATTCTGCTATTGCAATTTGTAGTGCCCACTCCGAACACAAGCTTTAAGCTCACTTGGAGGGGAAAGGGACATATTAATCATCATCATCATCATCAGCAGCAGCAACAGCGCAAGTCTGCTCTCAGAGAAGGGTTATAGGCCATACTCCACCACGCTGACCCAATGCTAATTGGCAGACTTCACTCACTTTTGAGAACATTATGAAGGGCTCTCAGATGAGCAGGTTTCCTCACGATGTTTTCCTTCACCGCTGAAGCTTGATTTTGAATATTAATCACTAGCTAATGCCCGCGACTTCGTCCGCGTGGATTTAGTTTTTAAATCCCTGAGGAAATCCTTAATTTTCCGGGATTAAAAGTAGCCTATGTCGCTCTCCAGGTCCTCAACTATACCGTCGATCCGTAGGTATGTTGTAGGATTGAATGACAAACCAACAAACAAACACACTTTCGCATTTATAATATTTGTATGATGTTCAACATAAAAAAGTTAACCCCTGACTTCGACCTCACCTAATGGTAAGTGACGAACCATGATGCAGATGCGAGATGGTTGCGGGTTAACTTAGGGTACGGTAGAACTAACTTGACTCTAGTTGTTAAGGTTCACATTCCCCGCTTTTATAAATTCTGTAATTACTCGGCGTCTCATGTCAGCTATACCGCCCGCCCCTCGGGCGGTATAGCTGACATGAGACGCCGAGTAGTACGTACTTAAGTAGACGGCGGCATATTGTAACTCCTCATGCTACAATCCCTATTTTTTTTTTCAAAATGCATCGTGAATAATAGAGATAAACAAGATAAAGATCTAGGAACACATATTGACATATACAGGAAAAAGAAAAACGCGCGTGTTTTTTTATTTAATTAATTTAATTACATTATGAGGAAGCGCGCATTGGTCGGATTGTCTGTCCACGTCTAGATAGGCATTAATTGTTAAGTATTACAGTAGTAGCAGTGCAGCGGCCAGAGGCATTCCTAATAGCCTTATCGCTGACGTGCAGGGCTCGACCTTCACAACACTTCCATACCTGTGCCTCGAAACCTCGAATTCCTATACGTACGCAGATTTCTATCATACGTAGCTGAGAACCAATTAAACCCAACTTCTAATACAAAAGTGTAATTCGGACCAATCGCTTGAACGATTCGATTCCCATAGACACACAGACAGTTAGATAGATAGATAGATACATAGATAGATAGATAGATAGATAGATAGATAGATAGATTAGACAGTTAAGATTCTGTTACAAAATGCATATTTAACGCAAATCCAAAGGTGCTGTTTTGCTGGTACATATGTCCTTTATTCAGCAGCAACGGAGCAACGGATCGACATGATTTTTGGATAGGTTGATGAAAACCGAACTCTACGCGGTAAAAGTCGCGGGCAAAAGCTAGTATTCGATAAACATAAGCGAATCTAAATTTAGATAATAATATAACAAAGACACATCACATTTCCGTCACATTTCCCAGAGGAAAATCAATATGAATAGTACCTACACAATTATTGTGAATCACGTCAGTACTATTTATCCATTTTATTGCGTCTCATGGGAAGTACCTACTCGTGAACCTGTACAGCTACGCTGAATCTTCATCATCATATTATGAAAACGATCCATCACTGGATCAGTTTTACCCATTCAGTTATATACTTATCCAAAATTGAGTTTCCATTCCCAAACTTCTTGAATCCGATTAATCATACTAATATTATAAATGCGAAAGTGTGTTTGTTGGTTTGTCCTTCAATCATGCCGCAACAGAGCTAAGGATCGATGTGATTTTTTGCATGGGTATAGTTGAGGGCCTGGAGAGTGACATAAGCTATTTTTATCTCGGAAAATCAAAGAGTTCCCGCGGGATTTTAATAACTAAATCCACGCGGACGAAATCGCAGGTATCAGCTAGTATTAATGCGAAAGTGTGTTTGCTTGTTGGTTTGTCTTTCAATCACACTGCAATAGAGCAACGGATCGACGAGAATTTTTGCATGGTTATAGCAGAGGATCTGGAGAGTGGCATAGGCTACTTTTACCCTGGAAGATAAAGAGATCCAACGGGATTTAAAAAATTAAATTCACGCATTAAGAAGTCGTAGGCCTCAGCTTGTTAAGCGTATGTAATAAAAAATTAAACAATTCATGACGTGTGCTAGCTAAACAATCTCTTTTACCTCAGGTAAGAATTTAGTTATTTATACGTTGGTAATTGGTAGGTACGCCGTATGCGATGAATGTACCGACAACTATCGGTATGTGTGGTATTGGAAAACCACTAACAGTGGGTGTTTTATGTATATAAACAAAGCATTAGGCAGTTTAGGATAGCGATATGCCAGATTGATCCCGAATCCTTAACGTCGTAGGGCCTTAATGCTCCATATAAGTAAACTAGTAGGGCGCGTGGGTGCGCGGCCCACTAAAGTGGACCGCGGTTTTTCTATTTATCCGTTAGAGTTTCAGATCTTGATCATTATTTACCCAAACACGACTCTTTTATCTTTTATACTCTCCGAGATAGACGCCTTTGAAATTTGTATAGCCGCCATCTTGAATCCGCCATCTTGGTTTTATTTTTCAGCTCACTGCCAATTGGATGAGGTTTCGAGTATTTTTTGTTTGAGCACCTCCCACCTATCTTCAATACCCTGGCCGTGCTCCTAATCCACCTTCCAAACCCTCGATCATCATATCTCATCATTTATCAGAGTGAGAATTCTTCTATATAAACAAATTTTGAAAAGAAACCGTATCAAAGTCTTACATAGTTCTCAGCTTCTAGTCTCTTCAATATTAGCCATATATTTTGTATGGGAAAAAAAATTCCGCCATCTTGGTTTTTTTTCTATTCATCAAATGGACCTTTGGGTCCTGATCATCTTTTGCCAAGAAACCACTCTTCCATCTTTTATCCTCTCCGAGATAGACACCGACGAAGTTTGTATGGCCGCCATCTTTTTTCCGCCATTTTGGATTTTTTTTCAGCTCACTGTCAATCGGACGAAGTTTCGAATGACATTTGTTCGAGCACCCCCCACCTATCTTTAATAACCCGGCCGTGCTCCTCACCCGTCTCTGAAATCCTCAATCATCAGCTCTCTCCATAATTTTCCTCCGAATGAATTTTTGTCATCTATACGAAACCATCGGTGAAAAAGAAAATTTTCATACAAAATTTTACAGGAGAGGTGATCAATCAGTGAGTCAGTCAATCAGCCCCAGCAGCTATATATATATATATACTAGCGTTTGCTCGGTGCGCGAGCTGCTAAAGCAGCTCGCGGGAAGTGTTTTACTAAAAGTAAGGCGCGTGGGTGCGCGGCCCGCTAAAGCGGACCGCGATTGTTCGGCTTTATTTATTTCGCTCGGTGCGCGAGCTGCTAAAGCAGCTCGCGGGAAGTGTTATTACTACAAGTAGGGCGCGTGGGTGCGCGGCCCGCTAAAGCGGACCGCGATTGTTCGGCTTTATTTATTTCGCTCGGTGCGCGAGCTGCTAAAGCAGCTCGCGGGAAGTGTTATTACTACAAGTAGGGCGCGTGGGTGCGCGGCCCGCTAAAGCGGACCGCGATTTTTTTGCTCATCAAGTAGACCTTCGGATTCTGGTCATCTTTTGCCAAAAAATTTGTTCGAGCACACCCCACCTATCTGCAATAACCTGGCCGTGCTCTTCATTCACAAAAGAAAAAGAAAAAAAAAAGAAAAAAAAAAAGAAAAAAAAGAAAAAAAGCAAATGTAAAATGAAAAAAAAGAAAAAGAAAAAAAGCCCTATGAACCTATCAAACTCATTGTCTTGCATAGTTCCCAACTTCTAGTCCCTTCAATATTCCCCATATACATTTTGTATGGAAAAAAAAATCCGCCATCTTGAATCTTTTTCCTACTCACCAGGTATACCTCCGGGTTTTGATCATCTCTTGTCGAGAAACCGCTCCTCCATCTCTTATAGTCTCCGAGAGAGAGACGGACAAAATTTGCCGCCATTTTTTTTCCGCCATTTTGGATTTTTTTTCAACTCACTGGCAACTGCTTGAGGTTTCGAATGACATTTGGTCGAGCACCCTCCACCTATCTTCTATACCCTGGCCGTGCCCTTCGCCCGTCTCCGAACTCCTCACTCATCAGCTCCCTCCACCTTTCTCCGAGTCACATTCTTTGAGCTCTATACGACACCATGGGTGAAAAAAATTTTTTTCATACAAAATTTTTTTCATACAAAATTTTACAGGAGAGGGGTGGAAATTTGAGACATCACAGCTCGGCCGCCATCTTGTTTTTTTAATTTTTTTCACTTTTTCTGTTAATCGTTTACTAATTTCTACAATAATCCAAAATTTCAAAGAAATCGGTTGGAAAACAAAAGAGTTGCAAGATTCACGTCGGCCGCCATCTTGTTTTTCCGAAATGTCATAATTTTTCCCCACTCGAATCCCCCACCCGAACATATCTCCCGTACATCATTTTATCGTTTTTTGTCTCTTTCTAGGAGAACAATTGTGTCAATGAGTCAGTGAGTGAATCAGTGAGTGGTAATCGAGCTATATATATTATAACTAGTATTTCGCTCGGTGCGCGAGCAGCTGCTAAAGCAGCTCGCGGGAAGTGTTTTACTAAAAGTAAGGCGCGTGGGTGCGCGGCCCGCTAAAGCGGACCGCGATTGTTCGGCTTTATTTATTTCGCTCGGTGCGCGAGCTGCTAAAGCAGCTCGCGGGAAGTGTTATTGCTACAAGTAGGGTGCGTGGGTGCGCGGCCCGCTAAAGCGGACCGCGATTTTTTTACTCATCAAGTAGGCCTTCGGATTCTGGTCATCTTCTGCCAAAAAATTTGTTCGAGCACACCCCACCTATCTGCAATAACCTGGCCGTGCTCCTCATTCACAAAAGAAAAAGAAAGAAAAAGAAAAAAAAAAGAAAAAAAAGAAAAAAAGCAAATATAAAATGAAAAAAAAGAAAAAGAAAAAAAGCCCTATGAACCTATCAAAATCAATGTCTTGCATAGTTCCCAACTTCTAGTCCCTCCAATATTCCCCATACATTTTGTATGGGGGGAAAAAAAATCCGCCATCTTGAATTTTTTTCCTACTCACCAGGTAGACCTCCGGGTTGTGATCATCTTTTGTCGAGAAACCGCTCCTCCATCTTTTATAGTCTCCGAGAGAGAGACGGACAAAATTTGCCGCCATTTTTTTTCCGCCATTTTGGATTTTTTTTTCAACTCACTGGCAACTGCTCGAGGTTTCGAATGACATTTGGTCGAGCACCCTCCACCTATCTTCTATACCCTGGCCGTGCCCCTCGCCCGTCTCCGAACTCCTCACTCATCAGCTCTCTCCACCTTTCTCCGAGTCACATTCTTTGAGCTCTATACGACACCATGGGTGAAAAAAATTTTTTTCATACAAAATTTTACAGGAGAGGGGTGGAAATTTGAGACGTCACAGCTCGGCCGCCATCTTGTTTTTTTTAATTTTTTTCACTTTTTCTGTTAATCGTTTACTAATTTCTACAATAATCCAAAATTTCAAAGAAATCGGTTGGAAAACAAAAGAGTTGCAAGAATCACGTCGGCCGCCATCTTGTTTTTCCGAAATGTCATAATTTTTCCCTACTCGAATCCCCCACCCGGACATATCTCCCCTACATCATTGTATCGTTTTTTGTCTCTTTCTAGGAGAACAATTATGTCAATCAGTGAGTGAATCAGTGAGTCAGTGGTAATCGAGCTATATATATTATAATATATATATATATATATATATATATATATATATATATATATATTAATAATTGATTATGTGTTTATATAGATCACGCGACTCGCGAGCACTGATGATGTCACCCATGATATCACCATCTCGAGCGTTCACGTCATTGCCGTATTCACTCAGTCAACGGGGCTTTAGCGATATTAGGGTCCTACGTACAAGACGAAAAATGTAATAAAATGACATATTAGAATGGAAAATAAAAGTTATTCAAATAAGTAAACTTTTATAAAGTACTTTTGAATCGTTAACGTTAAGTGAATCTACCACTGCCATTGGTTCGGAATGCAAGGCTTGTGACTGTGGAATTTTATCATAAATGTCACATCCATTCCTACAAACGACTTTTGGACTTTCTCGAAGGCGTGTAAATGAGGAATCCCGAGCCTATTTGGATTTCTATTTTTCATTAGCCTATCATGAAAGTCACCCTTTTTGTGATTCTGTCATCGTAGGAGGAGGTGCGGCGACAGGCGTGGTCCCCGCGCCGGGCCAGCTGGCGCCGGCCGCCAGCCCCGTCGAGCCCGCACCGCCAGCCAGCAACGGTAAGAGCTCATATTGGACCTTCGAACATTTTGACATCCCACTAATATGTATTATCCCAAAATAATAGTTAAAAATGTATGTAATGGTGGTGTTGAAAAGTAATATATTGTTGCCAGTCCAATGTCACAACTATTTAAGGATGAATATATCTGCCCGCGAAATTCAAATTTAATTTGATTTTTCGCAATTTGTAAACTAATACGACAAAGTAGACTTATGGCATTCTAATTGCGACAATGGCAGTATCATCTTCACAGGTTTATATAAAAATCTTTACTTGAAAGTGTCCTGTTTAAGAAATTAATCAAAATACTTATCGACTAATTTGTGAGTAACTCACGTCCAACTCAGTATTTTGATTAATTTCTTAAACTGGTCACTTTCAACTAAAGATTTTTATGTAAACCTGTGAAGATGATAATTCCACTGGCGCAATTAGAAGGCCATAAGCCTACTTTGTCATATTAGTTTACTAATTGCGAAAAACCAAATTAAATTTGAATTTCGCGGGCAGAATTGTGTCTTCCACCTTAAGAATTATTCTCATTATAAACTACCAACCAAATAAAAAGCAAAAAAAAATCTATGATAAGAAAAATGGCGATGGCCTAAATTCATTTCTGGTTGCGCGGACTACTTTCCTAGCGTATTTCTAGACATGGTCAAACATGGTTCGGGGCTGATAATCATTAATTAGCTCGGTTGTGTCGCCCCAGCGATAGGAGGCGCCGGCGTCCAGGAGTGCCAGCTGAGCGGCTGGAGCGAGTGGAGCCGCTGCAGCGTCACCTGCGGCGTCGGCTACCAGGAGCGCACCAGGACCATACTGGTGAGTGCCAGCTGAGCGGCTGGAGCGAGTGGAGCCGCTGCAGCGTCACCTGCGGCGTCGGCTACCAGGAGCGCACCAGGACCATACTGGCGAGTGCCAGCTGAGCGGCTGGAGCGAGTGGAGCCGCTGCAGCGTCACCTGCGGCGTCGGCTACCAGGAGCGCACCAGGACCATACTGGTGAGTGCCAGCTGAGCGGCTGGAGCGAGTGGAGCCGCTGCAGCGTCACCTGCGGCGTCGGCTACCAGGAGCGCACCAGGACCATACTGGTGAGTGCCAGCTGAGCGGCTGGAGCGAGTGGAGCCGCTGCAGCGTCACCTGCGGCGTCGGCTACCAGGAGCGCACCAGGACCATACTGGTGAGTGCCAGCTGAGCGGCTGGAGCGAGTGGAGCCGCTGCAGCGTCACCTGCGGCGTCGGCTACCAGGAGCGCACCAGGACCATACTGGTGAGTGCCAGCTGAGCGGCTGGAGCGAGTGGAGCCGCTGCAGCGTCACCTGCGGCGTCGGCTACCAGGAGCGCACCAGGACCATACTGGTGAGTGCCAGCTGAGCGGCTGGAGCGAGTGGAGCCGCTGCAGCGTCACCTGCGGCGTCGGCTACCAGGAGCGCACCAGGACCATACTGGTGAGTGCCAGCTGAGCGGCTGGAGCGAGTGGAGCCGCTGCAGCGTCACCTGCGGCGTCGGCTACCAGGAGCGCACCAGGACCATACTGGTGAGTGCCAGCTGAGCGGCTGGAGCGAGTGGAGCCGCTGCAGCGCCACCTGCGGCGTCGGCTACCAGGAGCGCACCAGGACCATACTGGTGAGTGCCAGCTGAGCGGCTGGAGCGAGTGGAGCCGCTGCAGCGTCACCTGCGGCGTCGGCTACCAGGAGCGCACCAGGACCATACTGGTGAGTGCCAGCTGAGCGGCTGGAGCGAGTGGAGCCGCTGCAGCGTCACCTGCGGCGTCGGCTACCAGGAGCGCACCAGGACCATACTGGTGAGTGCCAGCTGAGCGGCTGGAGCGAGTGGAGCCGCTGCAGCGTCACCTGCGGCGTCGGCTACCAGGAGCGCACCAGGACCATACTGGTGAGTGCCAGCTGAGCGGCTGGAGCGAGTGGAGCCGCTGCAGCGTCACCTGCGGCGTCGGCTACCAGGAGCGCACCAGGACCATACTGGTGAGTGCCAGCTGAGCGGCTGGAGCGAGTGGAGCCGCTGCAGCGTCACCTGCGGCGTCGGCTACCAGGAGCGCACCAGGACCATACTGGTGAGTGCCAGCTGAGCGGCTGGAGCGAGTGGAGCCGCTGCAGCGTCACCTGCGGCGTCGGCTACCAGGAGCGCACCAGGACCATACTGGTAAGATCGAGTGCTCTTTCGGAGTCTCCCTGACCACCGAAGTGTAGCAGTCAAAACATAAGACCTAACCAGCTGGTATCCGTTGGATACCTGCGCAACAAGTTCATGGTCTGTTCAGTCATGACGTGTCATAAGAGCCACAGGTTGGCCTCATCACTAACAACCCATCAACAGCTCACTACTGAGCGCAGGTCTCCTTTCAGAGAAGTGTTATAGGCCATAGTCCACCACGCTGGCCCAATGCGAATTGGCGGACTTCACACATCTTCGAGAACATTATGAAGAACTCTCAGATGTGCAGGTTTCCTCACGATGTTTTCCTTCACCGTTGAAGCAAGTGATATTTAATTGCTTAAACGCACTTGACTCCGAAAAGTCAGAGGTGCGTACCCGGGATCGAACCTGCGACCCCCCGAATAAGAGACCACAGTCCTAACCACTAGGCTATCACTGCTTTCAGGTTGGCCTACGTGAAATAAATAATTTTGAATCTGAATATGTTGCGAATTGCGATGCAAATGACCTATAGGTACCTATATCCAATCCCAATCCAATAGTGGATTTTCTGGTTGGAACGAGAGAAGAGAGAGACCAGCGCTCAATAGTGAGCTTTGATGGGTGATACAGGTGATGATGATGATGATGATTTATGTTTTACATAGGCGCAGCCGGGTCCGGGGGGCGCGCCGTGTCCGCAGCGCCTCAGCCGCAGACGTCGGTGCTCACGAACGTGCTAACAGGCATCTTTACTCAGATGGCGCCTGAATGGAGTCTTCATGCCAAAGATATCATTATAGTGTTTCTCAATTCAAGAGTGTGATGTTATAAGTAAAAGTGTTACCTTGCAATGCGACGAAATGCGTGGCTTCTACTTAATGCCTACTCAAATATAATTTTAAGCAACAAATGATTTTTATTTAAAAAATCAAGGCAGACTTGACAACATTACCATTATTATAATGTTACTTACTTATTGACCGAGCGAAGCGAGGTCTCTGAGTTTACTAGAGCAATTTGCACTTGTCCGTCCGTCCGTCCGTCCGTCTGTCAGAGCCTTATAACTTTTGAATTACTGAACGTAATTACTTCAAATTTAGATATAATATGTAAACCGATGGCCTCCAGCCGAAAATGGCTTAAAAAGTTATAAAAATCTTTATTTCAGGGGGGCTCTCATAGAAGCGAATGCGAAGAATTTTTTTTTATTTGCGATTCATAGGTTTTCTGTGTATTATTTTAAAGACAATTTGGAACAGAGTACAACCGTATTTTTTTTTAATTTTTTTCCTAAAATTGACGAAATGGGGGGCTTCCAAAGTGGCGATTTAATACGCTCGCTTGAAGACGCTCTCTGGGAAAATTTTCTATATATTTTCAAGTTGTACTTATTTTCTTACTTCACTTGTATCCTGTACTTGAACAACAAATACTAAAATTATATGAATATTATAAAGAAACGAGATTATTTAATTTTTAATGAGCATCAGTAAATTTCACATAGCTTCACAATAATGCTAATAGATGGCGCAGTCATTAACTATTCCATTGAACTAGGAGTTACGACTACGATTTATCCCAAAAACAGTTTTGCGTCGACCATTATTATTTAGGTACATAATATAATAACATATTATTCAATTAAAATTATTCTTTAGTTAAATATAATTTTGTATATTTTCTATTCGCGTCGATAGATGACGATTTGTACAGATGCCCCTAACCCGTTTTCACTCGTTAGTACCTACATAATAATTCAATGTTTTCACTGACGTTCCCTAACCTTTACGGGCTACCTATGATAAATTATGTGATGAAGTCAACTTCTTTATCACGATCCTGTACGGGACACCTAAAAGGACATTGGGACGGATGTTAGGACTTAGGATTGTGTTTTGGAGCTACCTACGTAAAGAGACTCCTACATAGGGGATGATTTAGGTATGTTTGGTGAAAACGGGCATAATAATAATAATGTCAGTTTTGGTCGTCATGTATCGATTGAATGAATAATCATGGGATACCGTTACCGCGAGGTCTCAGTTCGGGGCGAACCACTAGTATATGTATAGTTAAGAATCTATCCTTGACTACTTGAGCTAATTGAGTTTTTTCTTAATAACAATATCGTTCCTAAAGTCAATAATAACTATATCACTGCACTACGTACGCAAGGTGTACTTTTATCCCGGGAAAACCTAAATCGGAGTAAAAAATTTGCGGCTTTTGAAAAGCCTAAATCCATTGACGAATTGCGGCTAGAGACTGGACAGATAAAAAAGGAATGGTTGTAGGTAAGTATCGGAAAATAACTGCTATTTATAGTGATTCAACAACAATAACAAGTCGTAAACGTAGGTTATTGAAAATTCATGAGGCTTGCCAATCGCTGCGAGGGAGACGGGAGTCGATCACACGGGCAGTAGGTATTTCCCACCGCGACGTGCCGCACGCGACATTACTAAGTTTAAACTTTAGCCATAGCTTTGGTTTGATTGATGAATTCACTTGAATTATGTATCAAGAACAATTTATCCTCCTAGTACCTACTTACCTATTAATTGTGAGTGCTCATAGAATCACTAGGGCGCGATTAGATACTTATTTAAATTGACTATATGTATTTTTGACATTATTAGATATATACTTTTAAATTGACTTTATATTGTATTTTTGACATTATTATGTTTCCAACAAAAGATTTCATCGTAAAACCAATTCAAAAATATTATCGACCGAGCGAAGCGAAGGTCTCTGAGTTTACTAGAGCGATTTGCACTTGTCCGTCCGTCCGTCTGTCACAGCCTTATAACTTCTGAATTACTGAACGTAATTACTTCAATTTTAGATATGATATGTAAACCGATGGCCTCCAGCCGAAAATGGCTTAAAAAGTTATAAAAATCTTTATTTCAGGGGGGCTCCCATACGAAATGGGGGGCTTTCAAAGTGGAGATTGCATTCGAGGCTAGATTTCTAAAACCACTTTGTTTTAAAACTTGAAACTTACACATAATTTGAGTTACATTCTGTACTTGAACAACAAATACTAAGATTAGATAAATATTATAAAGAAACGAAATTATTTGAGTTTTAATGGGCATCAATGTTTTTAACAAAACTTCACTATACTGTTACTAGATGGCGCTGTCTTTAATATTGTAAATACGCATCCCATCCACGAAAGCAGATGACGATTGACGTCATCAGATTCGGCGCGTTTTAATTACAATATAATATAGTTAAAACTACCTTATGGGAATTATGGGATACCGCGAGGTCTCAGTTCGGGGCGAACCACTAGTGTAGTTTAATTTAGTATTACATATTATTATTAATATTATTATACATTTATGCTATCGTATAATGCTGGCAATTTGCCGGAACTTCCTGTAATTTGCTGTAGAGACTGATGCAATTGATAACAATTATCTGATAGTAGCGTGGAAACACAATAGGAAATATACCTACCCAATACTAGTACTATTAAACATTCTGTGCTAATACCTACTATTATTATTAGTTGTGTAGTTCCTACTACCGCGCGGCTGTTATCTCTTATTGGGGTTCCGTAGTAAAACTACAAGGAACCCTTAAAGTTTCGCCAAGACTATTGGTAATTTTGGCATGGATAAACATGATATTATTTACGCCGTCAAAATTTTACAGTAAAATCTCGAAAAAGCTATTATTTTGGTTACATCCCTTACACGTAAAGGTGGATGACATTTTTTACCTGTCGATTCCATTGTGTGGTTAGGTATTCGTTGGATAGGTCTTTCAAAAATATTGGAGGTATGTCATGTTATGGAAAACAATTGAAAGTTGCTAACTATAAGAACTGTCAAATTCGCTTTTCGTCTTACGAAATTCGGGCTTGACAGTTCTTATTACTAGGTACTTATACAGTTAGCAACATAGAGACTATAGTATGTTCCTTGGATAGCAACGTTGTAGAGCCGCTGAGCCCCCGGGTTAGGGAGTAGCCCTACAGCCTACTGGTCTACCACCAAGGGCACGCTGATAACACTGCAAGAGCAAAAGGCTCGTCTCTGAGATCGCGCACCGACGACGGCAGGGAGGGGGCAAACTGGCTACTTCTAGCGGCAGCGATCGGCGTTTCTGTGACTGCATCGCGTTTTCGCGACTTAAGACGTGGATATATTATGTATGTGACTTGCGCTTGATAATTAAAACCTTTTTCTCCGTAAACCTTATCGAAAAAGATTCAGAAAAAATATATGTTAATCTATAGTCTATACTGTATATGGAATATCCTCTTCTACTCCAAAAAAAGTGTGTGTCAGCTCCGGCCTCCGACGCACGACTGGAGTTTACGCGCGACGCTATATATCCTTCTCTATGCGCGCGACTCGGGTCTGAGCGCGCCCCGACCGACTTTCGCTTCGGGGACTCTTTCGCACGAAAACCAACCTTATTTACTCAACGTTAGGGTAGAAATTACAACGTTGTGAAAAACGTAACAGAAAAACGTAACGAGGTCATTGATAAATTGATTTTACTGCCCGGATTTTTTCCATACCGGGCTGCTAAAATCGATTCTTAAGGAGTAAACTCCAAAAAAAATATCAAAATATAAATAAATATGCAAGTAGCCTCTGATTTTGAACTTACTACCGTTTTACTCCTAAACTATCAATCACAAATTTTTTTATTGCCCTCATAATGTTTAATAATACAATATCAATGGAGCCGATTCGATACGATGCTAAATGAAGCGAAGGTCAGCGATTAAAAATCGCGAAACGCCGATGCTAAAGGACACAACTGGATCGCTGCGACTGGCGTTTGTTGTGTGCCCGCGTTAGCGTTCGGACGCTGAACCGAGCTTCCGAGCAGCGACTATAAGCAAGGAGTTCAAACTACATAATAATTAAAAGTCGTGTGGTGTCGTGGGACACCAGATAGGAACGAAGTTATTATTATAAAAATATTAATTTCGAGTTCTATTCGAGGTATAAAGAAAATAATTATTCGGGTATACATTTTTTATCATGATTTTTTATCGATAAAAATCAAAATGACCCCAGAGAAGCCTAAATGTCGATTTTATAAAATATTAAAATTAAAAAAATAATTTTATAAAATAGAAAATTAAAATAGGATTGCGCGCCCCCGGGTGGGCTCGAACCACCAGTCTTTCGTTTGGCGGCCGCGCGCGGGCCAATTGAGCTACGGGAGCGATGCACAACTTGTTGAAATTATTATATAAGATATTTTTTAGGCCATCAAAAAGTGTTGAAAGTGTCGGTTCAACTTTTGGTCTTAATTTCCGTCTAGCCCCCTATCGCAACGCGCGATAAGGAACTTCGTTCCAATTATGTGTACATCTGTGACTAAAAGCAAGAAAAACGCCGATAGCTGGCGTTAAAAGTAGCCAGTCTGCGCTCTCCATACAACGGCCGACAACCGGCGAGGCCTCACACTACCTACTTAGCTGACAATAGAACAATAATGAAAACGTCTATTCCTCGTGGAGCGACTGACATTGATCCAATCCGTGCTACAGTTGGTTTTCATTTGTAAGGAATTCTAGCTAGGTATTTTGTTTATTCAATAGCTATAATTTATTGCATGACATAAATTTCGTTTCGCTCTATGTACAACCACTTAGCGAAGACTTTTAGGCTAGGTTGAATGTACTATGACTATATTTTAAGATTAAGTCTTCAGGTAGGTACCAATCCTACTAATCATATTAATATTGTATATGCGAAAGTGTGTTTGTTTATTGGTTTGTCCTTCAATCACACCGCAACAAAGCGCCGGATCGACGTGTTTTTGCATTGGTATAGTTGAGGACCTGCAGAGTGACATAGGCTATTTTTTTATCCCGGAAAATCAAAGAGTACCCGAGGGACTTTAAAAACTAAATCCACGCGGACGAAGTCACCTCAATTACGTTAGCTTTCAAACAGAAAAAACCGCATTAAAATCGGTCCATTCTTTAGGGAGCTACGAGGAAATAGACACACAGATACTTTCATACACAGAAGCACACGTCAAACTTAAAACACACCAGTCTTTTTTGTTTGGTGTTAAAAACACCTGCATAGCATAAGTGATAGATCTTTTCTTTTATTTGATGACAAGCTAGTCCTTGACTGCGATCTCACCTAATGATAAGTGACGATGCAGTTTAAGATGGTAGCGGGCTAACTTGGAAGGGGTATGGCAGTGAACATTCAACCCATACCCCTAATTGGTTTCTACACGCCATCGTGCCGGAACGCTAAATCGCTTGGCGGCACGGTTTTGACGGTAGGGTGGTAACTAGCCACGGCCAAAGCCTCCCATCAGAAAGACAAACCGCACAGACCATCCGGTCACCTCATTACCCACGGCGACCGCACAGCCAGACAACTGGGCGGAGTGTCCCCGCGCCCCGCACCCCAATCTACTAAACTTTCGCCCTTGACCTATACTCGCCGGGCCGGGCGATGCTGGTGACGTCAGTGTCTGGACTACGTGACGTCATGACACCTTTACGGACCAACTTGTCACGTGTGATGTCATCTGGATGAAATTGTGTAGTGACCAGTGAACGCCCAATTATGAACCTACCTAGATTTATGTATACAATATTCTTAGATCGCCACTTTTTTGATACCGAATTCAAGTAGGTACCTACCTACTAAAAGTATCTTAAACTTTAAAGTTCTGGACTCCTGTCGTAAATAACTCATAATTATTGGTACCAACCAGCCTAACACGTCACGTTTCCTAGGGTCTACGGCGGCAGCTCTTGGAAAGACTTCATTATACACAGAAGTCTGCAAATGTTATGCTTTTACTATTTAACCAACTTCAAAAAAGGAGGAGGTTCTCAAGTCGTCAGAATCTTTTTTTTTATGTATGTTCACCGATTACTCGAAGACGCCAGAGCCGATTTGGAAAATTCTTTTTTGTTTGAAAGGGTATGTACTTCCCAGGTGGTCCCATTTAAAAATAGAAATCGGTCGAACGGTTTTTAAAAAATCAACAATAAATTACCTATATACTTTGTAGTGGCGCAGGGGTTTGAAGTCGGTTTTTTAAAAATAATTTTTTATATCAAATTATATTTAAGCTCAAAGTAATTTAGAAATCTTGGTTTCTTGCTGGTTCTTCTCGGTTGAACAGCCACGGTATGCTGAATAGGTATCTAAGGTATAATATTCTATTCATAAAGTCGATTATTAAATCTATACTTATATTTCACATGTCTGGGTAATTGAGTTGAAAATTACGTCACCTATTATAATTGGGGCAATAATGAGTGAATTGACAAGGTCGCACGCTGGTCGCATGTATCTTATTGAGCTCGAAACAGTCATGTAAATGCAGACCTGTCTCAGTAGTGTCCGCGATCACCCGTTGACCTCCATTCATCCAATAATTTTGTAATTGCACATTAACCAACGATTGTGTCCGTCTATTACCCACTCATACCAAATACCAGAACATTAATAGGTTCATTGTTGTGACCTTTTGGACATGGTAGATTTGATATATAAATGTTCCCCTCTATACATTCCTTGTAGGTGTACAGATAAGAGTCATTGTAGTCAATTCAATATTCATCAGCATCATTGACAACCCATTAACGGCTCACTACTGAGCGCAAGTCTCCTCTCAGAGAAGGGTTATAGGCCAAAGTACACCACACTGACCCAATGCGAATTGGCGGACTTCACACACCTTTGAGAACATTTTGAAGAACTCTCAGTTGTGCAGGTTTCCTCGCGATGTTTTCCTTCACCGTTGAAGCGATATTTAATTGCTTAAACGCGCTTGACTCCGAAAAGTCAGAGGTGCGTACCGGGGATCGAACCTGCGACCCCCCGAATAGGAGACCACAGTCCTAACCACTGGGCTATCACTGCTTCTTGCAATTCAATGTTATGTTCGAATATCTCGATAAGTAAGTACTTAAGAGCGCGTGTAACCCCAAAAAAAATCAGATTTCGCGATGAGATAAAACATAGCCACAACCTCATGTGAGGCGAGACAAAAGAAAGCGCTTTGCGCGGAATAGGAGTGTAGTAAGCGCCAAAATACTTTGTAACTCGTAAAATATTCTTTTTCTTTTCAATTCACTAGGCTACTCCCTTGATAATATCAATCGGAATTTAATGTAAAAATTTTGGCTCTGTAATATGCAACACATTGAAAATAAATGAATATTGGTTAAAAATTAGACCTAACTTCGCGATTTTTTATTATCGAACAAATTTCATCATTTTATGTTTTTGCCCAAACACGTCCCTTGGCAGTATGATGTAATTCTTGCGTGTTTTTTTTTCGGATAGTTGAAACTTGATCTACTACTGTAAAAATCAAATCTGTTTACTGTTAACGAGCGCACAACCCCTCTTAAACTAAAACTGCGATAACTTTCGACATTTTTGTTGAGCTAAGCTGATGTACAGAGCCGTCTTAGGCCATGCCGGGGCCCTTGGGCACACAAGAATATGGGGCCCTGTTGGAAAGTAAAAAAATGAATGGCAAAAACATTTTTCTGTTATGATCATCCACAATTAAGGTGGGCAGTACCCAGCAGCATTAGGATTGAGGAGTTGGTAACTGGTCTGCAATGATGTAGTCCAGTGTTGTAGCGTGGGGAAGGGCGATTCCAAATACAAACCGAACCGTAGTCAAGTTAGTTGAATATATTGGTGCTATCCAAAAATACAAAGTTACCGTAGGAAATTTTCGCGAACGAAGCGGGCGCGTAATTTTTTGGACTGCACTATGCCACTACGTAGTCCACTACTTGATACCTACAATAGCAACTTATAAAACGACATTTCTCGAGCGAGACGAGCGTGAATTTTTTTATGACGGCCGTACACTTACACTATATGTGCTTCATTGATTCTTACAATACTAACTGCGCGAATTTTTTTCAATTGCACTATGCCTCTATGTAGTTCATACTTGACACCTTCAATAGCAATTTAACAGCGACATGTTCGCGAGCGAAGCGAGCGCGTTTTTTGGACTGCACTACTTATCTGTGTACTTCATACTTGGTCCCTACAATACCAATCAAGAAAAAAAGATACATCATCGCAAGCGGAGCGAGCGCAAAATTTTTTCGATTGCACGACGCTTCTAGTAGTTCATACTTGGCACCTACAGTAGCTGTTCAAAACTGATATCTTCGCGAGCGAAGCGAGCGCGAAATAATTTTGATAGCACTACACCTCTGTGTAATCCATACTATTTGGTATGTACATAAGCAATCTATAATCGACATTATCGCGAGTGAAGCGAGTGCGACATTTTTAACTACGCCACTATGTAGTCCATACTTGGCACCTTCAACAGCAATTTAACAGCGACATGTTCGCGAGCGAAGCGAGCGCGTTTTTTGGACGGCACTACTTAACTGTGTACTTCATACTTGGTCCCTACAATACCAATTGAGAAAAAAAGATACATCATCGCGAGCGGAGCGAGCGCAAATTTTTTTCGATTGCACGACGCTTCTTTGTAGTTCATACTTGGCATCTACAGTAGCTGTGCAAAACTGGTATCTTCTTCTTCTCTGTGTAATCCATACTATTTGGTATGTACATAAGCAATCTATAATAGACATTATCGCGAGTGAAGCGAGTGCGACATTTTTAACCGTTGCACTACGCCACTACGCCATACTTGGCACCTATACGCGAACGAAGCGAGCGCAAAAATTTTTCGATTCCACTACCTACGCTTTAATGTAGTTTCGCACCTACAGTAGCCATGTGAAATGGATATTTTCGCGAGCGAAGCGAGCGCGACAATTTCTGATCGCACTACGCCTCTGTGTAGTCCATACTATTTGGTATGTACATAAGCATACCTAAATGCAAAAAAATTATATTAAGTAGCGCATTAACGTTTCGTCTATTTATTTTTCATTAGTTAAAATATGAAGACTAAATAATTTCAAAGTTCTTAAAATATATTGCGTACGATTTCGAGTAAACGATCGTACATCGTACTAGGGCTAAAAAAATCGTATAAATCGTACCTTTGGCAATCCTAAACTACGTATTTCATAACTGTTAAATCTGGCAATGCCACGTTTACTGTCAAACTCGGCAATGTCATTGGCTTGTCACTGCTCAGTGTTGCCAGAAAGTCGATAACAACGCCCTCATTTACTGAAACTTTATTGTCGGTTAACGTTTTGTTACAATATCTACCTAAAATAGAAAAAAAATGTAAAATACAGGCGAATATATCGGCTTTTCGGGGCCCCCTTGGTGATGGGGGCCCTGGGCACGGGCCCCGTGTGCCCATATGGTAAAGACGGTACTGCTGATGTATCTACCTGAACCAAGGTGTTATGACTATCGGTAGGTATGTGCTAACTGCTAGTCCGTGATGCTGGATGCACCAACGACCAACGTAGGTCATCAAGATACTCTTACCCGCCTCACCCGTTGGACGATGGTAGTGCACCTGCGGACCTCTACGACCTTCACGCGAAGGAGAGATATGATGAATGATAATTTCAAACAATTAATATTTTATTTATTTATGTATATCTTAATATATTTAAATTACGTGTCACGTTGTTTGTCCGCGATGGACTCCTAAACTACTGAACCGATTTAGATCAAACTTCGTAACTATCTGTAATTTGCTCCAACTTGAAAGATAGGATAGTTTTTTTTGATTATGATAGTTTATTTGTTTTATTTATATATCTATATAACTAGCTGACCCGGCGAACTTTGTACCGCCAACTTATCTAAGTTGGCGGTACAAAGTTCGCCGGGTCAGCTAGTTATATATAAAAATCTCATGTCACGATGTATGTTCGGTATAAACTCGAAACCTACGGAACCGATTTTGATCAAACTTCGTAACTATCTGTAATTTGGTCCAATTTAAAAGATAGGATACTTTTTATCTTAATTATTGACATCAATATTTGTTATTGCAAATTAAAATATTATGTTAATTACACGACAGTAATAAATACAGTTCGAGATTTAGGTTACTAGGCAACCTATCTAGCAACCTAAATCTCAAACGATGTTAAATTGCGATAAAAATAAATAATTTTGCATTACTGATATTATATGCGAAGGTGTGTTTGTTTGTCCTTCAATCACGTCGCAACAGAGCAACGGATTGATGCGATTTTTTGCATGGGTATAGTAATGGGTGTAATAGTGGGTCCTCAGACTGGGAGAACTACTTTTCATCTCGGACAGCTAAATCCATGGGGACGAAGTGGCGGGCATCAGCTAGTAAATTATAGGTATGTATGTTCAATTAAGTAAATCAGTTTTCGTGTTCCTGCCTGTCAAAATGAAGTGGCGTGTTGGACGGACGAGGCACGCCATGAGACACGCCGACAATATACTTAATACTATTACCTGATACATTTATTTTAAAAGCTGCTTCTAGGTGTTTTGCTCAGGAAAATGATATAATTTTCAGCGGTTTTATTGATAGACGTAACAAGCGGATATCAGTGTTATTGCAGGTGACTCGCGTTTCCCGTTGGGGCCGACCTTGCCCTTTCGCGATTTTTACCGGCTAGGTAGATATTTTTTTTTAATTTCTGAATTGTCTCTGGTCTGGTCTGATGGGAGGCTTTGGCCGTGGCTAATTACCACCCTACCGTCAAAGATGTGCCGCCAAGCGATTTAGCGTTCCGGCACGATGGCGTGTAGAAGCCAATTAGGAGTATGGGTTGAATGTTCACTGCCATACCCCTTCCAAGTTAGCCCGCTACCATCTTAGACTGCATCGTCACTTACCATCAGGTGAGATCGCAGTCAAGGACTAGCTTGTCATCGAATAAAAAAAAAATCATATCGCACACATTTTTGATTTCGCCTGTACCCCGCCCTAGGTAGCAGGCATGTCTGTGTGGTGACACCCCTTGCGCTGTGGTGTTTGAAGTGGGAGGGCTAAGGTTCGAGTCCCGGCAGGGGCTATTCGGTAATTTATAATTTCTCAAATACCTATCTCTGCTCTGCTGGTGAGAGATTTAGGTCGTGGCTAATTGCTGCCCTACAGTCACGCAAGGTCACGCACCGCCAAACTATTTAGGGCACGTTTATGCACACGTGGGGCGTTGCACGGCGCGTGGTGCGTCGCGTCGATATTGTGGCCAAGTATGAGAGCGTTCATGCAGAAGCGTTTGCGTTGAACGCGGCGGGCGACGCGGCGGCGGTCGCCGCACAACGCGCCGCGTGTGCATAAACGTACCCTTAAACTATTATAATATTATGTATATTATGTGCCTTAACGTTCTAGTAGGTACGCTGCGTATGGGTTTTTATTTAGGTAGTGATACGAGTACTTTTCTGATACAAGGTCCTTGGTTGGAGTTTGGACCGCCTACCTACTTCCTTTCATTTTTCTGGTATTGGCATGTAGTATGTACCTTCTACCCTTGACGAATTATGATTTTTTGGTATATCTTGTAGTATTTACCCTTGACGAATTATGTTTTTTTTTGGTATTGGCATGTAGTATGTACCTTCTACCCTTGACGAATTATGATTTTTTTCTAGTAACGATAAAATATTATTTTGCATTTTACACAATAATTAAAATACTTTCCTACAGAGAATCGCGTGAGCCCGCCCGTTAGGAGATTAGGGCGGTGACCTGTTGTAAATTATAATCTAGAAATCTTTTCTCTTTAATTGGGACTTACTTACGATTGAATTTTATCACGCTTTTCAGATCCTAAAGAAATAATTATTGGAATTTAAATCATGGGCAAACCATAGCTATAAAGTTTACAAAACATGAAGTCAAAAAGCAATCTCTAGTGTCGGCTGCACGACACATTATAAGGGGCGGATTGGCGGATCTTCGAAAATTAGGTAAATTAATAAGATGCAGTTAAGTAGGTATGTTAGGTCATTTAGGTAAGAAATTTTCTCCCGCAAATTACTTATACATTTAATTCTTGCATTATAGGTACGCTCCTACCTACGTACAAGGGAGTCCACCGGAGTGACCGTATTTTAAAGATAAAGATAAAGATAAGTAAGTCTTTTACCATAAACGTGTTTTAAGTCGCCTATAACGAAGAGCACGAAAGTTCAATAAAGCGATTCAATTGTCTTAATATATCGTTTGTTGTTTATTTTGCAAGGCTTGCTACATATCGGAGTAAAGTATACAAACGAGTCGTGTACCCAGCGGGTGTGAGTGGTGCGAGCAGCGGCTGTAGTTCATGTACTAAGTACTATGAATTAGGAATTAATTCCCGACACTGATCCAGAACGAACTATTTTGTTGTCTTGTTTCCCCACCCGTTCGGAGCCGAGCGAACGATATACTATTAAGCATACGGACTATACCCTGTCCAACCGTTTATTTTCTTTTTGTCAGCACAGTCTCACTCACTCTCACATAGTGAAAGTGAGTGAGACAGTATAATATTCCCTCACTCACTCTCACATAGTGAGAGTGTCACTGAGCTGTCAAAAAGAAAATAAATGGTTGGACAGGGTATAGTCCGTATGCTTAATAGTACATCGTTTGCTCAGATCCGAACGGGCGGGGAAACAAAGAATCAGACAGTTAGGTGTAGTCACCGATATAATATATATATATATATATTGGCCGAGCATCTAATAAAGGCAATCACACACTATCTCAGAACAGAACATCATTCTCAGCAATCATTTACTCTCAATGATAATAACTACTCACAAAGGAGGTACATTGTAATCTTTACATAACAAGCATGGAACCCAACATTTCCATGTCTAACTAGACAAACCCGGCTAACGACTCTAGCCTAGGCGCAGCCTCCACCATCCCCATAGCTGCCCTGACTCCACCTCAGAAGACCCTAAGCAAAATCTCCTTTCTAACTCGCTCACGGCCCGTTACTAGGCAAAGAGATACTATCACCAATTAACCAATTCAGCAACACTCACTCTGCAGCATCACATAAACCACTCATCAATCATCAACTCACTAATCCTCTAATCCTCAAATCCAACAAATTAATGACAATACTGCTAAAAACCACCTGCCACCCTGTCTAACCGAATTCTGAATCCTCGACCATGAACACTAGAATATCTGACCATAGATCACATCGTTACACAGACACCGAGACTAGTCTCAACGATAAATGCAACCATAGACTACAAACATTAGGGAATGTGACATGATACAACTATCCACAGACCAATCGATAACTGATGGAACTGGGAATTACGACTACGTCAACAGATTGTCTCACAAATATCCTACATATATTTTTATCCATCTACGGTTATAGTACGTCGTCCATTTAGTATTTCGTTCCCTGTGGAGTTCTATTCCTGTATCTTCATTATATGTATATTCCATTCATTCCTGTATCATCATATCATTCAGTCACTTGGCTCGGAACTACTATACTATAATAAAATAGAACTAGAAGTCGGAACTAGTACAGTCTTTTGAATGTACTAGTACGGAGCGCTCCTTTTTAGTGACCGGGCAAGAACAAGCCGCGTCAGCAGCGGCAGTGATCGCTGAGACAGGCGACCTTGCCCCGGATATGCACCACACTTGGAAACAGCTGTGGCAAGGCGGCCGCCTGATACAGAGTACAGACGTGCGTTGTGCACTTTACCTCAGAATACGTACTTAACTACATTAATCCCTGTCCAACCGTTTATTTTCTTGTGAGTGAGTGTGAGTGACAATATTGAGCTGTCAAAAAGAAAATAAAAGATTGGACAGTGTATAGTAGTACAAACTTACGATTTACGAATCCTACTGGTAAAAAACATCCATCCATCCATCTATCCATACATCCGTATGGATGGATGAATGTCTGTTGCTCTTATAAGTCACAACTAAATAACTGATTTGGCTGAAATTTGGAATGGAGATAGTTCATACCCAGGATTAACACGTAGGCTATTTTATATCCTGGTAAAGTACAGAGCTCCCGTGGGGATTAAAAAAACTTTAACCCACGCGGACGAAGTCGCGGGCGTCCGCGTCATCTAGTAACGTAACAATCGCAACCGTTAAGAATAGGACAAACTATTTAAACTAGTGCTCCTAGCATCAAACTTTGCAATAGCAAAGGCGAGACTGTCACAATTATTTCGATTGTCTGTTTAAATATTAGTTATAGTTCCTATTACGCATTAACACTGTTTCAATTTATTACAGTAAAGGAGATAACCTTTACCTCATCACAAGTTTACAGCTACTTATCCATGCAGTCGCGCTATTGTCGCTTCTTGCCTATAACTTTGAATCAACAAAATAAGAAGTGTAAATTAAAAAAGTCGTGTGGTGTCGTGGCACACCAGATAGGAACGAAAAGTTCTACCTAAAACCTGAAGTTCCTTATTATATTAATATTAATTTCAAGTCCTATTCGAGTTATAAAGAAAATAATTATTCGGGTATAAAAAAATTTAAATCACTCCCGGCATGTGAATCTATGGCCGGATTATGATATATCTACCTGACATCCTGTTGTACTCAGTTTCTGCTACGTCATCAAATCCTCCTCGATCCTCGATCATCATCCTTTTAACACCTATTAATTGAGACCATTCTAGCACAGTAGAATTATAGAATTCTACTGTGATTCTAGTGAGCCCAAACACTCTATAATATCTGCTGTAAGTTGCTGAGGAGTTGGGTATCCCGCAGACTATTTGATGCTGGACCTTGCTCAAGGTTACCATGCCTTGGAAATAATTAGGAAATCAGAAGTAACGGTACCTACACCAAATTTCAAATAAATCGCACCAGTTAAAGCTGTAAGACCCTTTAATCATGTAGGAAATGAGCTGATGATCTTCAAACGCCTGAGCAGATTTTCAAAAATTATAGCTAAATACCTCGATTACATTAGCTTCCAAACAAAAAAAAAACAACATCAAAAACGGGCTGTTACGAGGACAAAGAGACACACAGAGAGACTTATATACGATGCCTTAACATGGGTAGCCTAAGTATGTCATGCTCTCTTTAAACATTTCTGTGGTGGTGTCGTGTGGTGCGGGTTATTAAGTTCCCTAAATATGGTTGAGCTGGGTCATGCGTCATGCTCGTGAACGGGTGCCGCCAGCGGGAATGGGGCTACTTTTTGTCTGCCCGTCTTAACATATTGTGTTGAACTATAATTAGGTATGCTTTTGTGGAACTTCCCCTCATTGTGGAAACACTGCATACATAGCATAGTATCTATTGTATTGTAAACTTGTGTTGAAAAGAGCAACCGCCGAGTTTCTTGCTGGTTCTTCTCGGCAGGAAGGGCATTCCGAACCAGTGGTAGAATCAACGGCGATTCAAAAGCACTTGTAAAAAAATTTATTTGAATAAAAAAAACATTTCTATTCTATTCTATACACAGATACACACGTTAAACTTATAATACCCCTCTTTTTGCGTCGGGGGTTAAAAATACAATAAGCTGCTCACGCTAATGAAGTTGCAGATAACAATTTGTCGGCAGGTAGGCGGGTATATAAATCACTTTTAAAACTACGGAGAACAAATTATCTACTGATAGGTGTACCTATAAATCACGATACACTTACAGCGGGTACATAAATCAGGCGCATCAAAGTCGAAACGGAACAGAGGAAAAGAGATCGCCAAATCGCCCACCAGCGCGCTCCCGCGTCATGGTGTAAATATAAAGGTCTTCGCCCCTAGGACTCCGCCCCTTGCCAGCCCGCGGCGCAGATGGCGGGACCAACGACCTGCGGCCTGAAAGTGCTGGTTGACTCAGCAACATTCGACATCACGTCAGAACATTAGTGAAGTCTAAAGAACGAGCTGACACTTATTGACCTCGTAGACAGGGTGACCGACGAAATGCTAAAAAGAAATTGTAGGAACGTTTTAACTTAGACGTGCACGGATCGATCGCCAACTGGCCTTGGAATAACATGTTTTTGAGTAAAGAATCTGGTGGGAAAGAGCACCTTTCGGGGGCCGTTGTTAAAGCTGCTATGGACAAATTGTTGACAAAACCTTTTTTTTACTAAAACACAAACTACAAGTGTTACAAAACTTCATACAGTTTTGCGGGAAGGATATCCAAATAGCAGTCTAGACTTACGTAGTACTTTCTATACCATAGACTGGTATAGAAAGTACTGAAAATATTTTATGGCGCTATGCTCCCAAAGGAGTTAAAAGTAAACCATCATCAAACACCAGTGTATCTGTATGACATAACACAGTGCTCGCATTTGCGTGAAAAGAGCCGATTTTTTTACAGCCGGGGTGCGGTCGTGAGTGACGCACCCTGGTACGTTCACGGTTACGGTTACGGGTGAAGTATAAAAGTACATATTAGTTATAAAAATATAGTACATAGATATTGATAATTTGACACCTCTGTCAGAGGTTTAGGTACAGTTCAGAGTTCTGCGTTCCGCGTTCAATGTGATAATTTACGACGTACCTAGATCTTTCTTTTCTCTTTAAATTAGCCATTGTTGTGGACTGTGTGTGGAAACTGTGGAGACTGGCTGAATTTACGGCATTCTTGCTGCAACAATGCATTTTAGCCAATACCGAAAGAGTGTTGACCAATCAAAGGCGAGTGCGATCGTCATACTGTTGATGTTGCAATATGTTTTAAACAATCCCACAGATGGCGGTATTCTTCTGGCTTAGCTACCGCCATTTGGCGCAGTTCTGTGTGCTTCTATGTGACACGTATTCACACAACAGTATTCACTTTTACGAATAGTAGGTACTGACTTACTATAGTAACTTTTCTTTAGTCTGCGGTAAAGACGTGAAATTGAATTAGCGCGTGAACCGAAACAAATCCTCTCCAAGGCTGACGCCCGCCATTCAAGAGCCAGCGGTAAGTAAATATTTACAACGTCTGCTTAAGAACGCGTATAACGCCAAAAAAAAATCAGATTTCGCGATGAGATAAAACATAGCCGCAACCTCATGTGAGGCGCGACAAAAGAAAGCGTTTTGCGCGGAATAGGAGTGTAGTAAGCGCCAAATACTTTGTAACTCGTAAAATATTCATTTTCTTTTCAATTCGCTAGGCTACTCTCTTGATAATATCAATCGGAATTTAATGTAAAAATTTTGGCTCTGTAATATGCAACACATCTATAATATAATAAAACTGTAACAGGTCCAATTCTGTACATTGAAGATATTTTGAAAATTTTTGTTTGAGGGCACTCTATAATCGATACTGAAGCCAAAACAATTTTTTTTTAATTTTTTGTCTGTCTGTCTGTCTGTCTGTCTGTCTGTCTGTCTGTCTGTCTGTCTGTATCTTGGCCGCGCATCACGCCGAAACTAATGGACGGATTTAAATGAAACTTGGCACGATTTAAGTTAATACTACGAGGTATAATATAGGATACTTTTTATCCCAAAATTCAGCACCGTTCCCTTGGGAGAGGGGATGAAAGTCAAAATGTATATTTCGCTGTAATTCATTAAGGCGTACTCCGATTAAATCCATTCTTTTTTTGTTAGAAAGCAGGTTCTTTAGACATTGTCCTGTAATTATTTCAAGGTCGTCAATTTCGTAGTTCAGAAATTATAGACATCACAATCTTCAGTATAGGTCCAAATAACTTGAACCCCGGAATCTACAGGATACTTTGAATGAACGGCTCATCTTAAGCTGGCATGCGTAATTTATCGTATATAGCCATCGTGGATACTATTTTGTCAAAGTCAAACTACTCCAAAGGCGTCAGATTTTGCCAAACGATCATTAAACCTACATACTACATAGTAGGTATGGATGTAATACATCGTATGGACGTAATATTACAGTGTTTTCCTATGTAATTTAATATCCTAATCATAATTACTAATATTATAAATGCGAAAGTGTGTTTGTTTGTTGGTTTGTCCTTCAATCACGCCGCAACAGAGCCACGGATCTACGTGATTTTTTTACATGGGTATAATTGAGGACCTGGAGAGTGACATAGGCTACTTTTATCCCGGAAAATCAAAGTGTTCCCGAGGGATTTTAAAAACTAAATCCACGCGGACGAAGTCGCGGGCATCAGCTAGTTGAAAATAAATGAATATTGGTTAAAAATTAGACCTAACTTCGCGATTTTTTATTATCGAACAAATTTCATCATTTTATGTTTTTGCCCAAGCACGTCCCTTGGCAGTATGATGTAATTTTTGCGTGTTTTTTTTCGGATAGTTGAAACTTGATCTACTACTGTAAAAATCAAATCTGTTTACTGTTAACGAGCGCACACCCACTCTTAAATACAACTCATGGCTTTTAAAAGCTTTTTTCATCCTCGAATGCGATCTGCCTCAGTCAATGTAGCCAGAGATATAGATGTAGAAAAATAAGATATCTAGAGAAGAGGCAGGTATCAAGAGTAGATTTAAATGTTTGTTCCGAGTAAAAATGTGCCGCTCGAGGCATTGCAAGATACTTCTATACATTTCCGTATACATATTATAAAATAGTAAAAAAAACCGGCCAAGTGCGTGTCGGGCCACGCGCAGTGTAGGGTTCCGTAGTTCAAAGTCTCAAATCTGACCTAGGATAGTGCTTTTATTTTATTTATGAATATTGAATAGATGGTTGGTTGGTTTAAATACTATAATATACTACAAAATATGTAACTTACACTACGTGTAATACCGAACTTAGAAATATAACTCCTTAACTAATGAACCCTACTTAGCCGTGATAGTTTTCCTTTAAAATTGATTATATATACTACTGCTGTGAATTTTTTCTTGTATCCTATATACTACCATTTAGCTGGCAGAGGGGGGGGGGGGGGGGACACTTGACTCTAATAAAATTTAGCACTTTAAAATATCATATTTCACAAACGGATCCCTGAATTGAAAAATGGTGTTCCCACACCCACAATATTTTTGAAAGACCTATTCAATGACACTCCACACTATGGGATAGACGAGAAAAAAAAAACCATCCCCACTTTACATGTAGGGACCTCCCCTACATGTAAAGTGGGGATGATTTCTTTTTTCTACCCTAAAAAAAATTATTTTTCACAATTTTATTTCACCACTTTGTGGGCGTGATTGATATTTATACCCTTGTCAAATTACGGATTTCTAGTACCAATAGTCTCTGAGCTAAACCGCGGACGGACGGACGGACAGACGGACAGACGGACGGACATGGCGAAACTATAAGGGTTCCTTGTTTACTACGGAACCCTAAAAAGGAGGAGGTTATCAATTCGTTGCAATCCTTTTTTATGTATGTCCACCGATTACTCGAAGACGACTGAACCGATTTGGATAATTCTTTTTTTGTTTGAAAGGGTATACTCCCCAGATGGTTCCATATAAATTTTATCGAAATCGATTCCATCGATCGATTTCCAAATCGCATGCCTACCTACAGAAGTGATTTAATTGCTACAGCAAGATGATCGTTTTCACCGATCAGATGTTTTTGAGGTAATTTCAAAAATTTACTTGATTTCAAGATCAGTTTTCCGAAAAGATTCCTCATAATACACAAAAAATTGTTTCATTCAGAATTAAAGGGACAGAAATTCAGTTTCGGCACAGTTTATTACGTCTCAATTACATGTAATGTAATACAGGCAAGGTCGCTTCAAGTTTTAAATGCTTGTGGTCACGACATGTAGTTAAGGTTGAAGAATTGTGAAGATGATAATTCCACTGGCGCAATTAGAAGGCCATAAGCCTACTTTGTCGTATTAGTTTACAAATTGCGAAAAACCAAATTGACAAACCAAGACCCTTGTCTTCAACCTTAACGTCGATGGTGTAATAAACAGGTAATAGAGGCGTCATCTATTCTTGCAAGTCATCTTCTGCGAGGTATAAAAGGGAGAGACCTAAATATTATCTATATAAAAAACCTATGTGTTAATCCTGGATATGAGCTATCTCCAGCCAAATCGGTTCATTAGTTGTGACGTGAAAGAGTAACAAAGTACAAACATTCATCCATCTGTCTATCCATCCTTACAAACTTTCACATATTTGTAACTAGCTGATGCCCGCGACTTCGTCCGCGTGGATTTAGTTTTTAAAATCCCTCGGGAACTCTTTGATTTTCCGGGGATAAAAAGTAGCCTATGTCACTCTCCAGGTCCTCAACTATACCCATGCAAAAAATCACGTCGATCCGTGGCTGTGTTGCGGCGTGATTGAAGGACAAACCAACAAACACACTTTCGAATCTATAATATAATAAAACTGTAACAGGTCCAATTCTGTACATTGAAGATATTTTGAAAATTTTTGTTTGAGGGCACTCTATAATCGATACTGAAGCCAAAACAATTTTTTTTTTAATTTTTTGTCTGTCTGTCTGTCTGTCTGTCTGTCTGTCTGTCTGTCTGTCTGTCTGTATCTTGGCCGCGCATCACGCCGAAACTAATGGACGGATTTAAATGAAACTTGGCACGATTTAAGTTAATACTACGAGGTATAATATAGGATACTTTTTATCCCGAAATTCAGCACGGTTCCCTTGGGAGAGGGGATTAAAGTCAAAATGTGTATTTCGCTGTAATTCATTAAGGCATATTCCGATTTAATCCATTCTTTTTTTGTTAGAAAGCAGGTTCTTTAGAGATTGTCCTGTAATTATTTCAAGGTCGTCAATTTCGTAGTTCAGAAATTATAGACATCACGATCTTCAGTATAAGGTCCAAATAACTTAAACCCCGGAATCTACAAGATACTTTGAATGAACGGCTCATCTTAAGCTGGCAAGCGTACTTTATCGTATATAGCCATCGTGGATAGCCCTTTTTTGTCAAAGTCAAACTACTCCAAAGGCGTCAGATTTTGCCAAACGATCATTATACCTACATACTACATAGTAGGTATGGATGTAATACATCGTATGGACTTAATGCTACAGTGTTTTCCTATGCAATTTAATATTCTAATCATACTAATATTATAAATGCGAAAGTGAGTTTGTTTGTTGGTTTGTCCTTCAATCACGCCACAACAGAGCCACGGATCGACGTGATCTTTTGCATGGGTACTATAGTTGAGGACATAGGCTACTTTTTATCCCGGAAAATCAAAGTGTTCACGAGGGATTTTAAAAACTAAATCCACGCGGACGAAGTCGCGGGCATCAGCTAGTTTATAATATTAGTAGGATATTACTTAGTAGGAAGTAGGACAGTAGGATTAGTAGGATTAGTAGGATAATATGTCTAAATTCTTCATCATTTGGTATTACAATCAATTTGAATATAATTGAAGATTTCATACTTACTTACTTGTGATGACTATAAAAGTTAAAATAAAAAAATTTCATTGAACATTGATATTTTTTTTATATTTATTTTATTTTTTTTTATTTCATTTTACAGGGAAAACTTACAGCTAATATAAAAAAGTAAATAGATAAGAACAGAAGAAAATTATAGCTAATTATAAGTTTTCACAGATAGGATAATTTACATAATTAAGGAAAACAAAAAACTCAACTGGGAAGAAAAAAGAATGGGGGGAGAAAAAGACAATAACAATATATGCGGTAAAAAACAAGAAGAGAAAAAAAAACGTAATCTGGTCAACGAATTATTCAACCAAAGTGTGAGTTGAACTTTGAAGAACTCGTTGGCCAGCGTTCTACGAATAGTGGTGGCGGTGATGCAAGAAAGATCCAAATTTTTATTACTTTTACAAATATTATTAAAAGATAAAGCAGATCTAAGCATAAACGAGTTTTGCGGAACTTGGTATGCGTGTGTGGCGTTTGAAAGATTGAGAAGATTCGAGGATGAGCTTAATGGGGATTTTAAATGATAACTTTCCAAGAAGCGGCGCACAGTCAATTGTGTTATTTATATTTCAACCCCTTTTCGTAGTAATAACCACATTATAGTCGGCATTATTATCAGCCAGCTAGTCAGGCGAGTCGGAAGTATCTGTATTACGGGCCAGCCGGTAGGGCGGGCGGTAGGGCGGTAGGGCGGAAGGTCACGGCGGTCATCTGGTCAGCGGCGCACCTTGCTATTGGCTGGTTTACATACATATTCCTATTATGTAACTATCTATTTTGATCAGTACACCCCAAAAAACTAAATATGTGAGAGCTCTACTTAGTGACGTGCTGTCACTAAGTAGAACTCTCACAGATATATACCTATTTGCTTAGAACGTAAGTTCCTTATCGCGCGGTGCGGAAGGGGGCTAGACGGAAAAAATTAAGGAACCGGCACTCGACATATTTTTGAAACCGACACTTTTTTGTTGAATGTGAATTTTGCATTGTGTTCGGTATTTTCGCGATACAACATTAGGTCTCCGTAGCCTAGTGGCTCCGGCAGTCGCCTAAAAGTTCAACGTCGATTTCGTCGTTCGATCGAATTTTTTATAACTTATAAGTTATAAAAAATTAGGGAATAATTCCATATGTAGAAATTATTTAAATTAAAATTGAAAATAGATAATTCAGTCTGTCGAGCTGGGATTCGAACCATCGACGTTGAACTTTTAGGCGACTGCCGGAGCCACTAGGCTACGGAGACTCAATGTTGTACCGCGAAAATACCGAACACAATGTAATCGAAAGGAACTACGTTCCATCCGGGTGTCCCTTGACACCTCTCAAGTTCTTTTTATTTCTTATGTGTCGTTAAATCTTTATTGCGCTACTGACAGTTACAGTAGTTTTGTATTCATTGCATCACTTCGTATCAAAGAAGTACCTATTCGGAAAATCCACAATTAACTAGATAAATAGTTGCAAGGAGCTATACCTGTTGCAATAAGATCGAATTCCTTCAGACCTGTATTGAAATCCCTAATATTACGACTTACGTCTACATTTTCTAATGTTGCCATATAGCTAGGATATTAATTTTCATGAAGTGTTTTTCATCTTTCATCATCATCATCATCATTAGCAACCCATCAACGGCTCACTACTGAGCGCAGATCTCCTCTTAGAGAGGAAGGGCCATTAAGTCCACCACGCTGGCCCAATGTGAATTGGCGGACTTCACACACCTTCGAGAACATTATAGAGAACTCTCAGATATGCAGGTTTCCTCACAATGTTTTCCTTCACCGTTGAAGCAAGTGATATTTAATTGCTTAAACGCACATGACTCAGAAAAGTCAGAGGTTCGTACCCGGGATCGAACCTGCGCCTCCCCGAATAGGAGACCACAGTTCTAACCACTAGGCTATCACTGCTTCAATGTTTTTCATCTTTGTTACATAGTAATTATATTCTAGGTACAGTATTTGTTAATAATGTGTGTTGAATGTTTTGATTTAATTACTTGTGCTATTATAATTAACCCATATTATTATAGCAGCGCGCGCCATGTTTATCAACTGACGCTGCGCACGCGCCTTCACTCTCCAGTGGGCAGTGGTACAAGGCGACCTACATCTCATATGTTGTGTGCCTGTGGCACGCGTCTTTTATTGGAACGTAGTTCCTTATCGCGCGGTGCGGAATGGGGCAAGACGGATCGACACTTTTTTGAATGTGAATTTGGCATTGTGTTCGGTATTATCACGGTACAATATTGGGTCTCCGTAGCCTAGTGGCTCCGCTTAACAGTTCAAAGTCGATGGTTCGAATCCCAGCTCGACAGACTGAATTTTCTATATTAAACTTAAAAAACGTTATAAAAATTAGGGAAAAATTCCATATGTAGAAATTATTTTAAATAAAATTGAAAATGGAAAATTCGGTCTGTCGAGATGGGATTCGAACTATCGACCTTTGGCTGTTTGGCGACTGTGGAAACCACAAGGCTACGGAGATCTAATATTGTAGTGTGAAAATGTTGAACACAATGCCAAATTAATTAAACGAAAGGAACTTCGTTCCATCCGGGTGTCCCTTGACACCTCTCAAGTTTTTTTCTTGGCTGCTTCAAAATTATTTAATACTGTTTCTGATAATATTATTAAATTGGGATTATATTTTTAGATCACTCTCGAGAAAACTAACACACCTACGTTGAACTTACCTATCAATGCGTGAAAACAAAATCACTTACTCACTTATATAACGAGTACTTTACCTAAATATTTAATTCATGACAGATGTAGCGAAAGTTCAAAAAACGCTTTCCGGAATGCTATGAAAAGTATAGTCGTTCGTAGTAGAGGTATAAAAGTAACAACTTATGCATCAAAATCGGTTTAGGCGCCACGGTAGAACGTTCGTTAATAGCCACATACATACATACCCTTTCTATTGGCTTTGACGGTAAACTTTTCTTGGGTAAAAAAGCTACAAAAGCTACAAAAGCTACAGAAGCTACAGCTTTTGTAGCTTTTGTAGCTTTTGTAACTTTTCTAGCTTTTCTAGCTTTTGTAGCTTTTCTAGCTCTTCTAACTTTTGTAGCTTTTGTAGCTTTTGTAGCTTTTGTAGCTTTTGTAGGTCTTGTAGCTTTTGTAGCTTTTGTAGCCTTGAAGACAACTACAGCTAAGCTACAAAAGCTACAAAAGCTATAAGTACTTAGTAGGTCGCCACTCGTTGTCTAGGTATGATGACTTCATATGTTTTTCCGCGCACTTGATTTTCAAACCGACCGTTTCTATCGTCTGTGTTTAACCGCACATGGCGCTAGGGAATTATTGTATTAATAAATAATAGTAACAAGTATACAAGTACATACAAGTCGGCGTCATCATCCATCTGGCGACGGATCGTGCTTGGCCGACTCCGAGGCCTGCCCGCGTGGCGCGTGTTGTGTGATCCACTTCCACCGCGACCCTGTCCCATATTTAAATGCTCCGACATTGACCGGTTAGGAATTCACTGTTTCCATTTATTACTAAGTATGTTGCAACTTTTGTATAAGTATTTCTTTGCCGGTGTAAAATTAATAGAATAGAATAGAATAGAATATAGAATAGAAATATTTTTTATTCAAATAAACTTTTACAAGTGCTTTTGAATAGTCGATGAATGTACCACTGGTTCGGAATGCCTTTCCTGCCGAGAAGAACCAGCAAGAAACTCGGCGGTTGCTCTTTTCAAAACAAAATTACAATACAGTAAATACTATGCTATTTATGCAGTGTTTCCACAATGAGGGAAGTTCCAAAAATGCATACCGACTAACTTCTATCTTAAGATGGGCAGACATAAAGTAGCCCCATTCCCTCCGGTGGAACCCGTTCACGAGCATGACGCATGACCCAGCCATTGCTTCGCTCGACCATATTTGAGGGAACGTAACAACCCGCATCACACGACACCACCACAGAAATGTTTAAAGAGGGCGTGAGTCGTGACATACTTATGCTACCCATGTTAAGGCATCGAATTGAAAACTAATATTTAAATGCTCATTTTAAAACATCACTTAGACACAAATAAAGTAGAAGCACTGAATAGCACAGGATTATTTCGTTACACAGGTTGATTATTACTGTCTCATGAATCGCTGGAGCGAGTTATATCCACGCTTTTTTGTTAATAATTAACGTATGCAGAAGGTGTTTTCATGAGTTGGTACTTGGTAATTGGTTTCGTATGTACATGTATGTCAAAATATGTATAACTAGTTAAGTAGGTAGGTAGGTACGTACTTACACAAAATATGAATGCCTGACAAATTGCGCGTCAAAAACCGCCTAGTCTCCACTGATTTGTGTACCTAATTTAAGTACAGAAAAACTATTGTGTAGTGTAGGTACCTGATATTTGTTTTAAAATGTATATTAGCATAGAACTTCAAACCCAACCCATCATCTCTCTTCAAGGCTCTACGTGTTGGACCTAACCCAAAACGTAGAGCCTTCATGAGAGAGTTGGTGTGAGATTATCGGGTTGGGTTTGAAGTAAAAACTGACACTTTTCCGGATTTCAGTACACTTCGAGCTTAAACATACTTTAATTGTTAAATTTCTTTTCAAAAAACCGACTTCTAACGCCACTACAAAGTATAAAAATAATTAATAAATAAACCGATGCGCGACGCTACACAATATGAGAGACTCGTTTGTAGAAGTCGAGCGAGCATCGCGAGTCGGTTTCATAGTTTGTATTTTAGGCCCGCCCGACTTCAACAAACGTGGACAAACTAAAATTATTTTTATACTTTGTAGTGGCGTTAGAAGTCGGTTTTTTGAAAAGAATTTTTATTTGAAGCTTTTAAGTGTAGTATCCTATGATTGAGGAGCTAGGACCTGGAGCTCCATGATGTAGTCCATACTTGTTACCTACACTATCAATTCGTAATCGAAATTTCCTAAATCACCATAGTTTTAGGTAGGCAGTACCCTGCAGCATCAGGATTGAGGAGCTAGGACCTGGAGCTCCATGATGTAGTCCTTACTTGTTACCTACAATAATAATTCGTAATCGACATTTCCTAAATCTCTTTATATTAGGTGAGCAATATCCCTGCAGCATCAGGTTTGAGGAGTTGAAGGTGAACATTTTTATGGGACCATTTCGCAAACATCCTCTGTCGATTAAAAAAAAAATCACGCGAATCGGTCCAGTAATCCCGGAGAAATCGGTGGACATACATAGAAAAAAAAAAAAAAGATACCGGCCGAATTGAGAACCTCCTCCTTTTTGGAAGTCGGTTAAAAATACCTATCTCTTGTGTATAATATCTCTCAGAGAGATATTGTGAGGTTGGGTTGTGTTATGGGAGGTGTTAGCCTGAAGCTTTATAAATAGACGAATCTGATTAGGTATGTAAAATTCTACTATTTTATTAATAGGTAATATTACTTAGTAATAGTTAAACTATAAACTCGTGTGAGTAGGTTAAACTATTTGCCGGTGATTTATTTTGGCACGTGAAGTTAGATGTTTTGCGCGAATCGGCTATAATAACATTGTTAACGTTGTTTTTATTGCTCTATGATCTTCATAAGCTTTTCTCTCGTAGTTCTTATTACAAACTATAAACTTTGTAGTCCATGTATTTGTAGTTTTGCGGACTCTCGTCCGAGAAGTGAACTCCAAATATAAACAAATACTTTTCATCTGGTAAATAGATGGGTGAAGGACGACCTCTCTTCGGATCTTGTATTTCTAGATATTTACACCAAAACACTGCATAGTCTGCGACATCAGTGAAAGCCGCGGCCCGAGCACTTACCTACTTCCACATAAAGAGTAAAATATAATGATAATATAATAATATTAGTTATTACACTCATTATCACTTACTTATCTCAATATTGTACGATACATGATAACATGAGGCGATAAGATAACTTTGTTTTCCAAACATACAACGTCACAACTCACAACGCTATTTTTTATTAATAGAAAAGCTGAAATACGTAGATAACTTCCAATAAATTATAATCATTCCGAGAGTTTGTGTGATTTTTTTAGAAAGAAAATATAAAAATAATACAGGCATATTTATAAGCTAGTTTTTATCATCGGCAACCCATTAACGGCTCTCTATACTGAGCGCAGGTCTCCTCTCAGTTATAGGTTATAGGCCATAGTCCACCACGCTGCATGGCCCATTGCCAATTGGCGGACTTCACATACCTACCTTTGAGAACATTATGAAGAACTCTCAGGTGTGCAGGCTTCCACACGATATTTTCCTTCACCATTGAAGCTTGTGATATTTCATTTCTTATACAAAAATAAAATGTAACATGGATTAATAGTAGGTAGATTATTCATTAAAGGAACTTACACGAGCCCATTAGGTACATACGAGATGTCAAGGCTATAGAATCGAGTATGAATGGGTTTTAGCAATACTCTTCACTTCGATTCTTCTTCTTCTTCTTCTTTATCAACCGATAGACGTCCACTGCTGGACAAAGGTCTCTTGCATGGACTTCCACAGGCCTCGGTCTTGCGCCGCCTGAATCCAGCGGCTCCCTGCGACTCGCTTGATATCGTCGGTCCACCTGGTGAGGGGTCTGCCAACTGCCAACACTGCGCTTCCCGGTGCGGGGTCGCCACTCCAGCATATTGGGACCCCAACGACCTAACGTCGCTAAATAAGGGCCTCATAAGTAGGCTCAGGACCGATCAGCGAGCGATGGAGAGAGCTATATGCTCGGAGTGTCCCTGCGGGGTTGAATCAGAAATGAGGAGATCCGTAGGAGAACCAGAGTCACCGACATAGCTCAACGAGTCGCTACTGAAGTGGAAATGGGCGGGGCATATAGTTCGAAGAGCTGATGGTCGTTGAGGTCACTTCGATTGCGAGAAAATAAAGAGGTTTAGGTATACCTACGGACGTCGGTAATCGAGCGGTCACCGGTCTCAACTCTCGACACAGAGAGACGAGAGTGAAAGCATCGACGTAACTGCAGTTACCGCCGGCGATGGCGCGTGAGTAGGTGCTGCTTATGCGATATTACGACACCGTTGCAGCTATTTATGGTGAATGGGACGCTTATCTGTCCGCACTCCGCGCGGGTCAGTGACCGATACATTACAGTGTCAATGCAAAAACAAGGGCAGATTCAATCATAGGGCCGAGGGAGTTATGGCACTTGAGAATGTTTTCTTTTCGAAAGTCGTCAGTAAATTGCAAATTTATATTGCAATAGGTCAGGTGTGTACCTGATGGTATTATTATCATCAAAAACTCACCAAAAGCTCACTACTGAGTGCCTTCTCAGAGAAGGGTTAAGTATACTATAGTTTAATTATAGGGAACAATAGATCTACAACTAACTTAGGTACCTAAAGTTGGTATATAGACTTTCTTTTGTAATAATATGTATCTACATTTTTTTACAGTTACATGTTCCGCGTATACATGTTATATACAGTTTTATGTTCCGCGGTAAAATTATTATAATTAGGTATTAGTATTATCAAATAATAAGAATATTATTTGATAATAATAATATAAAATAAGAATTTTAAGGACACAAAAAAACTTAAACTAATTTAGTCTGTTGCGTAGACTACGCTACGACATGCTACGGCCCTACGACTGTGAAAGTAATAAGTCTGCACAAAAAACAAACAAACAAATCAATACATAAGTGTTATTTATTCTTATGAAATAACAATTTAATGTCTTACGTCAAACAAAGCAAGCAATCAAAAACAGATTAGGCAATATTTACCTCGGAGGTGCAAAGGACTACTTATAGGCTATAGGTATTAAATATACCTACCTAATACTTTTTTTAAATGTATAGAGTAAGTAGGTAAGTAGTAAGTACTAGGCTTTGCCCGCGAGTTAGGTTTTTAAAATCTGTTTTTCCGGGATATAAGGTAGTCTATGTCCCTCTCCAGCTCCTCAACTATAACCTTGAAAAATCACGTCGATCCGTTGCTCCGTTGCTGCGTGATTGAACGACAACTTTCTTTACTTTTTATTCAATTCGATGACAAGTAGTCCTATGCGATCTCACCTGATGGTAAGTGACGATGCAGTCTAAGATGGTAGCGGGCTAACTTGAAAGCGGTATGGCAGTGAACATTCAACCCATGCCACTAATCGGTTTCTATACGCCATCGTGCCGGAACACTAAATAGCTTGGCAGCACGTCTTTGACGGAAGGCTGGTAACAAACCACGGCCGAAGCCTCCCACCAGACCAGAGACAATTCAGAAATTATAAATTCTCAAATTGACCCCGCCGGGAATCGAACCCGAACCAACCAACCGAAAAACCAACAAATTAACAGTTAAACTCACTTTATTCGCATTTATAATAGTAAGGATTTGGGACGCGTAGCGCTCTCGTCATCGGTCCATGGCCATTGTGTAGTTCTGGTGTCTGGTGTCTGGTGTCAGCTCCCAAACCGATTGAGGTCAATGTTGTTTGAGCGACGAAACAAAACAAAGCGTAAAACATTCGCGGACACCGCGCGAGAGTGAGGCGCCGAAATTAAATGAGCTACGATTATAAATCAAACATTCACAGTGCCGATTTTTGGCACACAGAAATTAAGTTCAATTTAGGGTTATTCGAGGCGCGGACCAATAAAGGAGATTGGCGAATTCCATAGAGCTTCTGACCCAGACGAACTGAACTGAACACTGAACGCCCACGTTCACGAATCAAACTTCTCATACTTGTTCTAGTAAACCAGACTAACAAAAAATTAATCAAAGTCTATCAAATAAAGTTGGGAGAAAAAAGATATTCACTTGTATTTCCATGTAACGTTTATTTATAATGTGTACTTGTGAGTAATTATATTTTTGATCCCCATCTTCTAAAAATATGAGGTTTACACAGAAAAATACTCTGGAAAATATTAATTAAAATTCAATGTTTTCTGAATCTGAACGGGTTTCGAACCTCGTTTCGCGAACCTCCTTTCTAAAAAATCGGCATTGCATTGGCGGTTGCTCTGATGCTTCAAAGCTGCTGGGTAATTGGCATGGATAATCACATAACATCAGATTACCCGCCGGCCCATTTGTTCCCTATTATCTTCTATAAAATCGGAGGTAGGGTGCCTCCGTGCAAGGTGAGAAGATGGCTGGGATGCTAAAAGATGAGAATAGAAAATGTTGGCGCTACTGACCAGGTGCGATTGTGTAAGAATTGCCGATCAAATCGTCAAAGTTCGTCGTCAAAGTAAAATAAACCATAATTGCATTGAATCAGAGCTCAATTTCGTGCATCCATTCTCAACCGTTTAGGGTATCGTACATACCTAAACGTATGAGAATGGATACACGAAATTGAGCTCTTATTCAATGCTATTATGGTTTACTTTACTTTAACGCCGAACTTTGACGATTTGATCGGCAATTCTTACACAATTGGGGGTCAGGGACTCCTAAGTCCAACAATCGTTGCTTGATAGGGGCTCATGATGATGATTTTGCATTTCTTAATATCTATAGTTATTACTGAAGACCTGTCCACAGTGAATGAGTAATTAGTTAAACCTTTGATGGCTTCTAGATTAACATGTGTTAGATTAACAGGTGGCGTTGTAAGCAAATAGATTAACCGTATAAGATCCCTTGACGTCCAAAATCCCAACTAACTCGCGCGTCATCGACGGTTTATTCTTTCTAGATGCAGCCGATTTTCCAGATATATATAACAATAAAAAATCTTTCTAGAAATAATATTCTGAGCCCACTCGCGTAATTATTTCTACACTAGCTGATGCCCGCGACTTCGTCCGCATGGATTTAGTTTTTAAAATCCCTCGGGAACTCTTTGATTTTCCGGGATAAAAAGCCTATGTCACTCTCCAGGTCCTCAACAATATCCATGCAAAAAATCACGTTGATCTGTAGCACTATTGCGGCGTGATGGAAGGACAAACCAACAAACAAACACACTTTCGCATTTATAATATTAGTAAGGATAAATATATTACTTAAGTAGCTGATGCCCGCGACTTCGTCCGCGTGGATTTAGTTTTTAAAATTCCTCGTGAACACTTTGATGTTTCGGGATAAAAAGTAGCCTATGTTACTCTACAGGTCCTCAGCTATAGTACCCATATAACTAGTGGTTCGCCCCGAACTGAGACCTCGCGGTAACGATATCCCATGATTATTCATTCAATCGATACATGACGACCAAACCTGACATTATTATTATGCCCGTTTTCACCAAACATACCTAAATCATCAAATTATTGTTTAGTTAAATATCAAACTTCAATAAGTTTGATATTTAACTAAAAAATAATTTTAATTGAATAATATGGTATTATATTATTATGTAACTAAATAATAATGGTCGACGCAAAACTGTTTTTGGGATAGGTCATAGTCGTAATCTCCTAGTTCCATGGAATAGTGCCTAATGTAATGACTGCGCCATCTATTAGCATTATTGTGAAGCTATGTTGATGCTATATGAATTACTGATGCCCATTAAAAATTAAATAATCTCGTTTCTTTATAATATTCATATAATTTTAGTATTTGTTGTTCAAGTACAGGATATAAGTGAAATAATAAAAATAAAACAGGTTGAAAATACGTAGCGGATTTTGCTAGAGAGCGTCTTCAAGCGAGCGTATAAAATCGCCACTTTGAAAGCCCCCCATTTCGTCAATTTTAAAGGAAAAAATAAAAAAATAATATTTTTGTACTCGGTTCGAAATTATCTATAATATAATAAAACTGTAACAGGTCCAATTCTGTACATTGAAGATATTTTGAAAATTTTTGTTTGAGGGCACTCTATAATCGATACTGAAGCCAAAACAATTTTTTTTTAATTTTTTGTCTGTCTGTCTGTCTGTCTGTCTGTCTGTCTGTCTGTCTGTCTGTCTGTATCTTGGCCGCGCATCACGCCGAAACTACTGGACGGATGTAAATGAAACTTGGCATGATTTAAGGTCATACTACGAGGTATAATATAGGATACTTTTTATCCCGAAATTCAGCACGGTTCCCTTGGGAGAGGGGATGAAAGTCAAAATGTGTATTTCGCTGTAATTCATTAAGGCGTATTCCGATTTAATCCATTCTTTTTTTGTTAGAAAGCAGGTTCTTTAGAGATTGTCCTGTAATTATTTCAAGGTCGTCAATTTCGTAGTTAAGAAATTATAGACATCACGATCTTCAGTATATGGTCCAAATAACTTGAACCCCGGAATCTACAAGATACTTTGAATGAACGGCTCATCTTAAGCTGGCAAGCTTACTTTATCGTATATAGCCATCATGGATAGCCCTATTTTGTCAAAGTCAAACTACTCCAAAGGCGTTAGATTTTGCCAAACTATTTATCATTATACCTACATACTACATAGTAGGTATGGATGTAATACATCGTATGGACTTAATGCTACAGTGTTTTCCTATGCAATTTAATATTCTAATTATTATTATAAATGCGAAAGTGTGTTTGTTTGTTGGTTTGTCCTTCAATCACGCCACAACAGAGCCACGGATCGACGTGATTTTTTGCATGGGTACTATAGTTGAGGACATAGGCTACTTTTTATCCCGGAAAATCAAAGTGTTCACGAGGGATTTTAAAAACTAAATCCACGCGGACGAAGTCGCGGGCATCAGCTAGTAATATAATAAAACTGTAACAGGTCCAATTCTGTACATTGAAGATATTTTGAAAATTTTTGTTTGAGGGCACTCTATAATCGATACTGACGCCAAAACAATTTTTTTTAATTTTTTGTCTGTCTGTCTGTCTGTCTGTCTGTCTGTCTGTATCTTGGCCGCGCATCACGCCGAAACTACTGGACGGATTTAAATGAAACTTGGCACGATTTAAGTTAATACTACGAGGTATAATATAGGATACTTTTTATCCCGAAATTCAGCACGGTTCCCTTGGGAGAGGGGATGAAAGTCAAAATGTGTATTTCGCTGTAATTCATTAAGGCGTATTCCGATTTAATCCATTCTTTTTTTGTTAGAAAGCAGGTTCTTTAGAAATTGTCCTGTAATAATTTAAAGGTCGTCAATTTCGTAGTTCAGAAATTATAGACATCACGATCTTCAGTATAAGGTCCAAATAACTTGAACCCCGGAATCTACAAGATACTTTGAATGAACGGCTCATCTTAAGCTGGCAAGCGTACTTTATCGTATATAGCCATCGTGGATAGCCCTATTTTGTCAAAGTCAAACTACTCCAAAGGCGTCAGATTTTGCCAAACGATCATTATACCTACATACTACATAGTAGGTATGGATGTAATGCATCGTATGGACTTCATGCTACAGTGTTTTCCTATGCAATTTAATATTCTAATCATACTAATATTATAAATGCGAAAGTGTGTTTGTTTGTTGGTTTGTCCTTCAATCACGCCACAACAGAGCCACGGATCGACGTGATTTTTTGCATGGGTAAGTACTATAGTTGAGGACATAGGCTACTTTTTATCCCGGAAAATCAAAGTGTTCCCGAGGGATTTTAAAAACTAAATCCACGCGGACGAAGTCGCGGGCATCAGCTAGTCTTTAATATGATATGTTACAATTTTATATAACGCGATAATTTTTTTTTTACTTCGCATTCACTTCTATGAGAGCCCCCCTGAAATAAAGGTTTTTATAATTTTTTATGCAATATTCGGCTGAAGGCCATCAGTTCACATATTATATCTAAATTTGAAGTAATTACGTTCAGTAATTCAAAAGTTATAAGGCTCTGACAGACGGACGGACGGACGGACGGACGGACAAGAGCAAATTCACCTAGTAGACTCAGAGACCTCGCTTCGCTCGGTCAAAAATCACATCGATCCGTGACTCTGTTGTGGCGTGATTGAAGGACAAACCAACAAACAAACACACTTTCCTATTTATAATATTAGTATGATTAGAATATTAAATTGCATAGGAAAACACTGTAACATTACGTCCATACGATGTATTACATCCATACCTACTATGTAGTATGTAGGTATAACGATCGTTTGGCAAAATCTGACGCCTTGGAGTAGTTTGACTTTGACAAAATAGGGCTATCCACGATGGCTATAATTGGATAAAGTACGATTGCCAGCTTAAGATGAGCCGTACATTCAAAGTATCCTGTAGATTCCGGGGTTCAAGTTATTTGGACACTCTACTGAAGATTGTGATGTCTATAATTTCTGACCTACTAAATTGACGACCTTGAAATAATTACAGGACAATCTCTAAAGTACCCGCTTTCTAACAAAAAAAGAATGAATGAAATCGGAATACGCCTTAATGAATTACAGCTAAATACACATTTTGACTTTCATCCCCTCTCCCAAGGGAACCGTGCTGAATTTCGGGATAAAAAGTATCCTATATTATACCTCGTAGTATTAACTTAAATCATGCCAAGTTTCATTTAAATCCATCCAGTAGTTTCGGCGTAATACGCGGCCAAGATACAGACAGACAGACAGACAGACAGACAAAAAATTAAAAAAAAAATTGTTTTGGCTTCAGTATCGATTATAGAGTGCCCTCAAACAAAAATTTTCAAAATATTTTCAATGTACAGAATTGGACCTGTTACAGTTTTATTATACTACTAGCTGATGCCCGCAACTTCGTCCGCGTGGATTTAATTTTTAAAATCCCTCAGGAACACTTTGATTTTCCGGGATAAAAGTAGCCTATGTCACTCTCCAGGTCCTCAACTATAACCATCCAAAAAATCACGACGATCCGTGGTTCTGTTGCGGCGTGATTGAAGGACAAACCAACAAACAAACACATTTTCGCATTAATAATATTAGTATGATTAGTATTAAATTGCATAGGAAAATACTGTATTACGACCATATGATGTATTACAATTTACATCTATACCTACTATGTATAATGATCGTTTGCCAAAATCTGACGCCTTTGGAGTAGTTTGACTTTGACAAAATAGTATCCACGATGGCTATATACGATAAATTACGCATGCCAGCTTAAGATGAGCCGTTCATTCAAAGTATCCTGTAGATTCCGGGGTTCAAGTTATTTGGACCTATACTGAAGACTGTGATGTCTATAATTTCTGAACTACGAAATTGACAACCTTGAAATAATTACAGGACAATCTCTAAAGAACCTGCTTTCTAACAAAAAAAGAATGAATGAAATCGGAATACGCCTTAATGAATTACAGCGAAATACACATTTTGACTTTCATCCCCTCTCCCAAGGGAATCGTGCTGAATTTCGGGATAAAAAGTATCCTATATTATACCGCGTAGTATTAACTTAAATCGTGCCAAGTTTCATTTAAATCCGTCCAGTAGTTTCGGCGTGATGCGCGGCCAAGATACAGACAGACAGACAGACAGACAGACAGACAGACAGACAGACAAAAAATTAAAAAAAAATTGTTTTGGCTTCAGTATCGATTATAGAGTGCCCTCAAACAAAAATTTTCAAAATATCTTCAATGTACAGAATTGGACCTGTTACAGTTTTATTATATTATAGATGGAAACTTAGAGTGGTTTTCAGGGTAGTCTGACTATGGCAAAATTAATCAGAGAGCTGGTCCGGGTTCACATTTCGCAAAAAAGGAAGGAAACTTTACCGAAGAACCTAAGAAGTATTTAACAGATCGAATGAAGCGAGACATAATTATACTAATAATGATGACTAATATCGATTGAACTTCACTAGAGAATGATGTAGGTAAAACAACTAATTAATGTTACAAAAGATACTCGTAGCTATTACAATTAATTACATAGTAGATAAATGTAGTACGTTTCTATATAATAGGATAATAGGTATTTAATTTCAATAATCGATCCATCACATTACTATAAGCTATTAAGTAAATAGTATCTACGAGCAACGAACTGTAAAGAGTTCGTTTATTGGGCCTACGAATATTTATTAATCTAAAATGATTTTATTTAACAGTAGGTACATTAGGCCGGTGGCATACCTATTTTTATTTAATTTGTTCGTGTAATGAGATATTCCACGTGATACAATCAATTTAGCTGCTATTGTAAACTGTTACAGTGAGCAGATAGATTGGCACGAGATAAGTAACTGATAATGAGCGAGATGTAGCCTGCTTAGCTATTCACAACGCATCAATTAAGTTCAAATCAACTATTCATTCCCTATATTATACTTAGTTCTGGTTTCTACAGACTGAAGATATTGTTGTTGCGGGTTGTTACGTTCCCTAAAATATGGTTGAGCGAAGCAATGGCTGGGTCATGCGTCATGCTCGTGAACGGGTGCCACCAGCGGCAATGGGGCTACTTTATGTCTGCTCGTCTTGACATGTGTTGAATTATAATTAGAAATAATTACGTATGCTTTTGTGGAACTTTCCCTCAATGTGGAAACTCTGCATACATATAGAATAATATCTATTAAGTATATTGTAAAAGTATTTTGAAAAGAGCAACTGCCGAGTGTCTTGCTGGTTCTTCTCGGCAGGAACGGCATTCCGAACCAGTGGTAGACTCATTGACGATTCAAAAGTACTTGTAAAAGTTTATTTGAATAAAAAACATTTCTATTCTATTCTATTCTATTGTGGCTTCAGATTGTGACGGTGATTAGAGTGTGAGTGACGTAGGGAAACGCCCTAAATCACCTAAATGCCTCTATTTACGTTATTCCGGAAGCTTACGTAACTGGTATCAAGGTTACCATTATCTTCAGTGGTATTATTGTCTTACATAAAACTACTGCCGACTTGCTTTTCTGTTTTCTGTTCGAATTTCCAGTCACTTCTAAAAGCTTCTAAAGTATGTGCTTTTGTAGGTAGAGCAATAAAAAAAATAATGAAAAATATTTTTTAAGTAGATAAATATTTCTGGACGATGACAGCATTGAGTATAGGCATAAATAGCTATCAATTAAAGGAAATTAATCAACTTTCCCATGGAGTTAGTAGATTCATAAGAAGTACCTACGTAGTTAGGTACCTACTGCCTGATTCCATGAATTTTCGGTGACATCTCTAAACTAATTAAATTACTATAGTACCCAAGATGCTGGCAGCATTACCCCTTTGGATGGGCAAACTTACCCTTTGGCCAAGGTAGCTGCCAGCTCTTAGATCCCCGGTAGATTCGATCACCCTTTTTGATATCTCTACAAAAAGTGTCCGCCGGACCCCATGGCCCAAGGGTCTTCACACCAAAAGGCACAAATATGAAACTACTGCTAAGTTGATCATATTTGCGCCTCTTAGCCTGTTCCTTTCATTTTATTGTATTTGTAATCGTAATTAGATTTTAGAGTACAGACGTTTAAATGGTTCGACTGCAAATTGCAATATTACGTGACCTCACATTAAAGCTCGCCTAATTCTTCTATGTAAAATGTAACAGGTACCACAATGTGGCATGAGTGGCAGCAGTCAGCCCACCGTGGCTGACCTCACCTTGACCCTGTGACCCGCGGCGCAGGAGCGGGGTCACCGGTGACCCACACCCAGACGGCAATTAAGTCATTCGCAAATCTAGACCAGAATGACCACGACAAATTGTATTTAACGTAACCTAGCTTTGACACCCGGTCACTTCACTCGTAGACTGGCAAAAACTCTACCGATTAGATTTTAGATAGGTAATTAATTCCACGTAACTCGCTCAACGCTCAATTTTGTGTTTCCGTTCCTTGAAAAAAATAGGTAATACATACATCGATGGTAATACATAATTATCCATCGATTCCCTGAAAAACAGACGCCCACCAAAAACAGTGGCTAAATAATTACATGTTTGAATTGGGCCGTGGGCGCTACCTCAGTTTGATACCTTTTCAAGTCGAGACGACCTCCCTGGCGCAGTGGTGAGCGCTGTGGTCTTATAACTGGGAGGTCACGGGTTCGATTTCCGGCGGGGTCAATTTGAAAATTTATAATTTCTGAATTGTCTTTGATTTGGTCTGGTGGGAGGCTTTGGCCGTGGCTATTTACCACCTTACCGCCAAAGACGTGCCGCCAAGCCATTTAGCGTTCCGACACGATGGCGTGTAGAAGCCGATTAGGGGTATGGATTGAATTTTCACTGCCATACCCCTTCCAAGGTAGCCCGCTACCATCTCAGACTGCATCGTCACTTACCATGAAGTGAGATCGCAGTCAAGGAATCTTGTCATCAAATAAAAATAATTTTATTTTTCTACGAATTATGTTATTCATTTACAAAAACTTCTATCAAGTCTAATTATTTCAGATTTTTAGTTTTGCACATTTTTGGGGATAACGGGTGAATGATATATTTTTGACGTGATGAGTTGATGACGTCTTATAAATCGATGAACACCGGCTGCACGCACGAAAAAGTGTCACGTTCCGCCTGAGCCTGAGCGTGCAAGCGAGAGCGTGGAACAAGCGATAGAGAGGCACGATCGGCCCAAGCGTTGGCTTGTGCCGCCCGCCAGTCATCGTCAATGTTTCTTTATGTCGTTATCACGTAAAACTATAGTCCGTAAACCGACTTTACAGACAACCAATTTTTTTTTTGAAAAGTTTCATGAGATTTGTCAAACCTATATTGCCACAAGCAATATTTTAGTGGCATATTATTATTATTTTGAATCGCAAAACACTCTCCCTAGAAAAATCAGGTTAATTACCTGAGTTTCTGTGAATTACTGCTACATAGCTATTTAAACCATAATATTATTATGCGTGTAACGAGCACACACCTCCTGCCTATCGGTAGCTCCACTTCACTACATGGCACAGGATGTGAACCTGTTATCTAGTTGCTACATGACATACCTAGGCATGTTTTTCTGCTAAACCAGTTTTACGTGCTATTAACTAGTTTTTAGGGTTCCGTAGTAAACAAGGAACCCTTATAGTTTCGCCATGTCTGTCCGTCTGTCTGTCTGTCTGTCTGTCTGTCCGCGGTTTAGCTCAGAGACTATTGGTACTAGAAATCTGTAATTTGAAAAGGGTATAAATATCAATCACGCCGACAAAGTGGTGAAATAAAATTGTGAAAAATAATTTTTTTTTAGGGTACCTCCCCTACATGTAAAGTGGGGATGAATTTTTTTTTCTCGTCTATCCCATAGTGTGGGGTGTCATTGAATAGGTCTTTCAAAAATATTGTGGGTGTGAGAACACCATTTTTCAATTCAGGGATCCGTTTGTGAAATATGATATTTTAAAGTGCTAAATTTTATTAGAGTCAAGTGTCCCCCCCCCTCTGCCAGCTAAATGGTTGTATAAAGGATACAAGAAAAAATTCACAGCAGTAGTATATATAATGAATTTTAAAGGAAAACTATCACGGCTAAGTAGGGTTCATTAGTTAAGGAGTTATATCTGTTTTTTACAAGTCAGGTATTACACGTAGTGTAAGTTGCATATTTTGTAGTATAATATAGTATTTATACCATGGAACTCAAAATGAATTCAATATTCATAAATAAAATAAAAGCACTATCCTAGGTCAGCAATAATATTTGAGACTTTCAACTACGGAACCCTACACTGCGCGTGGCCCGACACGCACTTGGCCGGTTTTTTTAAACCTACTCAAGGCCAAAGAGGTGTCTTAAATACCAACTAGAGGCAGAGTCGGCGAATGGCCACAGTGTGATTGGCGGAGAATAGAATGGAGTAGAATATTTTTTTATTCAAATAAACTTTTAAAAAGTGCTTTCGTATCGTCAAGTGAATCTACCACTGCACTGGTTCGGAATGCCATTCCGACCGAGAAGAACCAGCGTGAGACTCGGCGGTTGCTCTTTTTAGAAGAGAGCTAGCTAGATTTGTCATTCAGTAAATTATGAAATCTCCCAATCTTCATTAGGTATCCTAATTATCCTAATTATTAGTTGCTGATGCCAAAGCTACGACCAAAGCCAGACCATACCAGAGACAATTAAGAAACTATAAATTCCCACATTGCCATCCTCACCTGCACTGAGGTCTTGTGACAAACGCGACCTTCAAATCGTTCGTAAAAAAATATGCAGTAGGTATGAGCTTATTTTAAAGGGAATTGATCCGAAATCACTGACAGACACTCCAGTCTGATTTATTTTGTACTCGCTGATGCCCGCGACTTCTTCTGCGTGGATTAAGTTTTAAAATCACTCGGGAACTCTTTGATTTTCCGAAATAAAAAGTGGCCTATGTCACACTCCAGGTCCTCAACTATACCCATGCAAAAAATTACGTCAATCCGTGTCCCTGTTGCGGCGTGATTGAAGGACAAACCAATAAACCAACAAACAAACACACTTTCGCATTTATAATATTAGTAAGGATAAGGATGATTGACGGCTGACGCAACTCTTATTGTAATGAGAGTAAAAAGATATAGTAAACTAAAACATTAATTATTTATTAGAATAGAATAGAATAGAAATATTTTTTATTCAAATAAACTTTTTTACAAGTGCATTAGAATCTTCGATGAGTCTACCACTGGTTCGGAATGCCGTTCCTGCCGAGATGAACCAGCAAGAAACTCGGCAGTTGCTCTTTTCACAACAAGTTTACAATATAATAAATATTGTGCTATTTATACAGTGTTTCCACAATGAGGGGAAGTTCCACAAAATTCCACAACAACAAAGTTCCACAAAAACATACCCTGATTGGGTATATCTAATTATAATTCAACACACGTTAAGACGGGCACACAGAAAGTAGCCCCATTCCCGCCGGCGGAACCCGTTCACGAGCATGACGCATGACCCAGCCATTGCTTCGCTCAACCATAATTATTTTTCTGTCATGTCTCTATAAGTAGGTAGGTACTTATATACGCGAGAGTTCTGTAGGCGGCCTCTATGAGAGGACTCTGTGGTCTTTAATATACATCGATGTTAATATAACTAAGAATAGCACTAAACAAAAGTTAGTTGTTAGTTAACTAAGTTGGAAATAAGTATATTTGTTTATACTCGTATTTAATCAGTCGCAGATTGTCTTTCCAAAACTTGTTCATTTCAACCCTGTTCTCAAAATCTACTCGAGTAAGTTTCCGCAGCTACTATATAATATAGACCTCGTATGTTATATCTTAATATATATAAATTACGTGTCACGTTGTTTGTCCGCGATGGACTCCTAAACTACTTAACCGATTTTGATAAAACTTCATAACTATCTGTACTTTGGTCCAACTTGAAAGATAGGATAGTTTTTATCTTAATATTAATATAATCTATTATACCTGGGTCACAGCAACGCGTGGCTGGGTCAGCTAGTTTATTATAAAAAAACGGTCAAAATATATGTGCACGTCGCTGGAAGGCGATGTTGTTTTAAGTCCATGAAAAGTTCAATCTTCTAGCAACCTCGATGGGTTTCCCATTCAATGCTATGCCTGACGCCCCTTTTATTCTACCTATTTATCTGATGCTGCGAGTGCCTAAATACCCAGAGAGAACTATGAATTTCTTCTTTTTAATCTTCTTCTTTTAAATCCTAAAGAATTATGATTTTAGCAGTCTATGTATGTATGTTTGTTTGTGACTGTTTACGAATGATCCACCGCGCCGTAGCGGTTGCAGTAGTTTTATTGAGCCGATTTTGAAGAATCAAATGTTAATCGTTTCATTATGATGGACCGGACATAGGTTGCATTTTATACGAATAGCCTATTTTCTTCTGAACATTTTGCGATACAAGCCAAAACCTGATTTAGTAGTTCTAGTATGACTTCCGTTGTAACAATAGATTGTATTAACGATGTACTTACCTATATGTAGATAGTTAAAATTGCATTACGAGGCCGTCATTATTGATAGAGGCATAGTAGGCAGGTATCAGTAAACAAATACAATTGATAATTAGCTATTACTGGATTGCCTACCGCTACAGAATACAAATATTTAGGTGCCTACTATCTATATACTTACACAATACATAATACAAGTCATAAAGATTACGTTGATTTCTTAAGTAACATTAGCTCCCAGAGTATTTCATTACATTCTTATAAATAGCTTACTCTTCTACATATACTTATTAGTTATTACCTTCCTTTAACTTATATAACTCTTTAGAGTTTTGAGAAGAAACAATACTTATCTATCTAATTATCTAGAAGTTATAGAACTTGCTTTTGACGGCAACTTTTTCGCGCGTTTTAAAAATCCCGTGGGAATCCCTTGTTTTTCAGGAATAAAAATCTTTGTCACTCTCCACGTCCGTAGCTATAACCACGCAAAAAATCACATCGATCAGTTGCTGCGTGATTGAAGGACTAATCAATAAACTAACTCACTTTCGCATTTATATTACTAATAGTAGGGATTTTCATTAAACTTGCCGTAAAATCTATTAAAAAATTGTTTTGTTTGTCGAGTGTTGATGATGGAATATTTTGTATCGGAGTAAGTTGTGCTCGAACAACGGTTGACTAAACAAGTTTCATATAATCGTCAAGAAAAGAGAACAAGTTTCAACTAACCTTTTCCATTGAGCTGGGTCTTCAGACGCGCCAGTTCGCGCGAGCGGCTGCGGCGCGCTGCGATCTGCCTCGGAGATCGCGCCATCTCCCCTTGCGCATCACCACATCCCATGCACTCACACTTGGGACACCCACTCGCACTAGCACTGCACTCACCGAAAACTGTGCGAGAACTACAGTCTACAGCAGCTTCCGAAAGAGTTAAAGTTCTACGAGAACTTCAAAAACCGTGGTGGATATTTCTAATAAGTATTTAAACTTCTCAAAGGTTTTCAGATTCGAGAAAATACTTAGTTCACTAAGTGTAAGGCACTTCTCACATAGAAAACTTCGTGATTACATAAACTCACGGTAATAACTTGGGGTGAAGTTTTTTTAGTGAAAATATTTAAAAAGTCCGTTAAACAGATTGAAAAGCTCGGAAAATTCTCTATGTCATTTGCACTCTCAGTAAATTGAGTTGGAAAACTTTCGGTAATGCCATCAAAATTTCCAAAAGACGTTCCAAATTGGGCGCGAAATTCGTTTTCCGGTAAAGAAAACTGTACAATTCTACGAATTGGAGTTTTCTTCGCGTGAACTTCAGAAAGCGTGTTGGATTTCGCGGAAAATTCGTTCGTAAGAGTAGGTCGTGCGGGTCGGGCTCGCGTCGACTGACGCGGCGGAGGCACTTCGGAGCACTGGCGGCGGCCGGCGCGCTGTGGCCGTGGAGGCAGGCCCGAGGCTGGCGCACCTTGCCTGCCTTACTGATAACTTGATAAGGCGATAACGATGCTACGAAGATGGTATAGGTAGGTAGAGAAAGGTCGGCTTATAACGATTACGTCATATGCTTTCCCCCTACGAAGCAGCATTGTTCAGAACCGGAAGAATCCCAGGAACAATAGGGTATTTGACTACTTTTAGAAAATCATATTAAATTTCTAAATAATGCTATGCTGAAGCTAACAAAACGTATATTTCGGCATAATTTTCAGTATTTTTCATAAAAATCGAGGAATAAATTCAAAAAAATGAATTGCCGCGGAAACGTTCCATTTGTTTACATGACGTCACAGTTCACACACAGTTCAATGACAATTCCAAAGCCCAAAGGTGGCGTGAACTGTGACGTCATTCGAGATTCAAGAATGTTTTCAATCTCGTGAACATGGCCAGAATTATAGCAGTTTTAATTAATGTTTTCTAATAAAATAAAGCTTTATTTTTTAGTTTAGTCATGGTTTTGTCGTATGGAATAATGTTTTTAGTTAATAATCTTTTAAGATGACATGCAGATGGAACGATATTTTTAATATAGTCAAATACCCAATTACTTCGATTCCCAGAGCCCAGAGGGAATAAACTTTTAAGCCTGACCCAGCGCGCGGATATTCTCTTCGGCGTTTTGGGATAGTGGAGGCATATCTATTAGATATTTGACTTTTGCCCGCGGCTTCGCTCACGTTAAGTTCGATTTTTCAAACCCCCATTTTACCCCCTTAGGGGTTAAATTTTCAGAACTCTTTTCTTAGCGGATATAGCTATTTATATGCCAAACAGCCCGATCCGTCTAGTGGTTTGAGCTGTGCGTTAACTGTTAACAGATCAGTCAGTCAGTCACCTTTTCCTTTTATAAGTATGTTTAAATTTTTAACTTAAATATTCGACCGAGCGAAGCGAAGGTCTTTGAGTCTACTTGAGTGAATTTGCACTTGTCCGTCCGTCCGTCTGTCAGAGCCTTATAACTTCTGAATTACTGAACGTAATTACTTCAATTTTAGATATAATATGTAAACCGATGGCCTCCAGCCGAAAATGGCTTAAAAAGTTATCTTCTTGATCGCGTTCTTCATTTCTGAAGGTCGTGTCCGTAATTCAGGTTTTTCGTAACGGTGGTCACTAAAGCCTTCCACTCCTGTCGGTCCTCAGCCTTCCTTATTGCGGTCATAAATGGGAGGCCAGTGAGTGTCTTGGTCTGGTCCGACCAGCGGCTAGGTGATCGGCCGCGAGGTCTTTTGCCCTCCACCTTGCCTATGACTATCAGTTTGTCTAAATTACTGGGAAGGCGTCGGGCAATGTGGCCAAAATACCCCAAGATCTTCTGATAGCAAATTGTGGACAATCTAGTGCCAATGCGAAGTTGCTCCAGGATAGACTTGTTTGTCCTCTTAGCCGTCCACGGTATGCGAAGCATCCTTCTCCAACACCACATCTCAAACGCGTCAATCTTTTTTCTCTCTGCCGCTCGGATCGTCCACGCTTCAGAGCCATAGAGGAAGATTGAGAAGACTAAGCTATTCACGAGTCTCTTTTTGGTTGTATTAGAGATCTTCCTGCTTTGCCAAATTCTAATTAGTTTGCTCATCGCACCTTTGGCTATTTGAATTCGTCTTCTGATATCGAGTTCACTCCCTCCCTTGTCCGATAGTAAAGATCCGAGGTACACAAACTCGCTTACGAACTCCAAATCTGAAAGTTCGCCAGTCCTAGCGAGTTGACCGGCCCTGTCGACTAGCATAACTTTTGTTTTTGCTTTGTTAATACTAAGTCCAACCAGTCCACTCTCCAGTTCTAGTCTGCGGAACAGTTGAGCTAGTTCCTTTTCAGATGATGCAAAGAGTGTGGTGTCATCCGCGTATCTCAGGTTGCTGATTTTAACACCTCCAATGGTAATTCCTCCCTCCCATCCATCTAGGGTTCTTCTCATGATATATTCTCCATAGATGTTAAAAAGAATGGGAGAGAGAATACATCCCTGCCGTACTCCCTTTTTCGGCTTGAAAGGTCCAGAGATAACGTCGTTAACTCTGACCATGGACTCGCTTTCTTGGTATAGGTTTGCGACCAGAGCTATGAGATGTTGGGGTACGCCCATTTCTCGCAGTATTTTCCACAGACAATCCCATTGCACGCAATCAAATGCTTTTGAGTAGTCAATGAAGCACATGAACATAGGCACGTTAAATTCTCGGCTCTTCTCAATTATTTGCCTCACGTTCACAATCTGTTCCCTTGTGCCTCGTCCTTTGACAAATCCTGCTTGTTCACTGGGTATTTGCCACTGAAGAAAAGACTGTAACCTACTGTTTAGTACATAAAGCATTATCTTGCTGGCATGTGATATAAGTGCAACTGTGCGATAATTTCCACATGTTCTTGTTGATCCTTTTTTGTGCAACGGGATGACCAAGGATTTTTTCCAGTCTGTGGGCCAGATTCCGGTTTTCCATATGAGATTGCATAGATCAAGTATTATCTTTATACCTCGTTCTCCTAGGCGCTTTAACTCTTCGGCGAATATATAGTCTCCTCCGGCCGCTTTATTGTTTTTAAGCTTCCAAATTGCACTCCTAATCTCAGATTCAAGAATCTCAGGTTCCTTACAATGGTCTTCTACTTGATCTACTGCACCTGCAGTTTGTGTTGCAGAATGTGCGTACAGACCCTCACAGTATGATCGCCACCTTTCTGTGACTTGATCAACTTCGGTCAGCAATGTACCTTCATCATTTTCTATGGCCCAGGTTCTTGGCTTCAGCTCTCGAGTAATAATCTTTATTTTGAGAAATAGATCCTTCGTGTGAAAATGTTTGGCATGATCCTCAATATCTTGACAGATAGAGTTCAGGTGATCATTGTAGTCTTTGCGACACATGCGTTGTACCGTCGCTGATAGTTCTTGATATTTTTCATGCCTAGAGTCAACATTGCCTACAAGAAGTTCTTTCCGGTCTTTAATAAACTTCCAAGTCTCCTCCGTAATCCATGCTTTCTTTTGAGCATCCACCCTTGTTCTCTGACTCTCTTTACGCGATGAAAGTATGATGTCTTTTATCTTGCTCCAGTTCTGGTCGACATCAACACTGTAGTCGATGGTGAAATCTGTCATATTTCTCTCGATGCAGTGGCTGAATACTGAAAGCTCACCTTGATCCGGTCTTTTTTGTGGTTTGTGAATTATGCGAGAGCATTTCTTCAGCTTCAGCATCATTTCTGCCACTAGTAATTTGTGATCACTCCCACAATCTGCTCCAGGGTAGGTTTTTGTATTGCTAATACAGGATCTCCATCTCTTAGCTATCGTGATGTAGTCTATCTGGTTTCTAGCCCGGTCTCCTGGCATTACCCACGTATAGAGTCTCCTCGGGTGATTCTTGAAACATGTGTTCATGATTGTGAGGGAGTTCTCAGCGCAGAATTGTAGCCACTTTTCACCCCGGTCATTCCTCTCTCCAAGTCCATATCTTCCGACAACTTCTCTGAGGTGATTGTCATTAGTAGTATCTCCTACTTTTGCGTTGAGGTCGCCTATTAAAAGTGTAATATCTCTCGACGGCAACCTATTTAGAGTGTCGTCGACTTGGTTGTAGAATGCCTCAATGACATCCTCAGTTGACGCTGATGTGGGTGCGTAAACGACTACCAGATTCACGCGACATCTTCATCACAGATAAAAAGTTATAAAAATCTTTATTTCAGGGGGGCTCTCATAGAAGCGAAAGCGAAGAAAAAAAAAATTTTTGCTTTTCATAGGGTTACAGTACGTCATTTTAAAGATAATTTGGAACAGAGTACAAAAGTATTTTTTTTTTAATTTTTTTCCTAAAATTGACGAAATGGGGGGCTTTCAAAGTGGAGATTATATTTGACCTCACAACGGAATAACCATTGAGAGCTGGGGCTTGAAAGTTTTATAATTTTAGCGTAATATCATGTACTTGAACAACAAATACTAAAATTAGATAAATGTAATAAGGAAACTAAATTATTTAACTTTTAATGAGCAGCAACAACAGAACTTCACAATGATGTCAATAGATGGCGCTCTCATCTCATATAGCAAATGCAGCTTATATGTAACATAATATATTCAATTAAAATTATTATTTAGTCATTTAGCAAACATCAATAAATCTTCACGTTGCAGTTTGTTTTTACATGTTTTCTGATCGTGTCGATAGTTGACGCTGTGTACAAGTAATTTAATTTGAATGTTCCAAAAAACTATACCTAAGTTTGATTGAGGCCTTGAGGATTTCACTTTAACAGTTCCCTAACCTTTACGGGCTACATATGTTAAGTTAGTTGACACTTTCTGTCAACTTTGTTATTACAAACCTCTACGGGACAACTAAAGGTGAAAATGACATATGGGATGTTAGGATTGTATTTAGGGGCTACCTACGTAAAGAGACTTCTACAAAGGGGATGATTTAGGTATGGTTGGTGAAAACGGGCATAATAATAATGTCAATTTTGATCGTCATGTATCTATTGAATGAATAAGTAATTATGGGAAACCGTTACCGCGAGGTCTCAGTTCGGGGCGAACCACTAGTTATGACTGATTTGCGTTGATGCTATTTACGTTGTTTTTGTTGAAGTTGTGTCATTATACAGTGTGTCCGGACACGAACTAGCGATATTTTAAACACTTATATAACAACTAATTTTAAGTACAAATACACCCTAAACTTGGGCCCAATCCACTTCCCCTCTATGTGGCAGCCATTTTGTTTTTTTGTTGAAATATTCTCTAAGCGTGTACAAAAAAAATCATATCTCTCAAAGTTTTGGTCTTACTGAGATAAAAATGGGCTTATTCGAAGCGCAACAATACTGTCCTACCGTCTACATTATAAAACAAAGTGTTCACATTTCCATAAGCTTTGAAAAAAATATGAAACCCGAAAAAAAACATCGTAAAATCATGCAAATCAACAAATTATTGTAAATAACTACAAAAACACCCCCGACAACCCTTTTTATTTTTTTACCAGATCAAGAGATTTTGAGCTAAGCTATAATACAACATTTAATTTATAACTGTATGTCTAATACTTTCAGAGTTATTGTTGTTTGAACATAGCGCATACGCATGAATGTTATGTGTTTTTAATGATTTCCTGTTTAGGGTTCCGACAAAGGCCTTTTGTGCTTGCGTATGCGTTATGTTCAAACAACAATAACTCTGAAAGTATTAGACATACAGTTATAAATTAAATATTGTATTATAGCTTAGCTCAAAATCTCTTGATCTGGTAAAAAAATAAAAAGGGTTGTCGGGGGTGTTTTTGTAGTTATTTACAATAATTTGTTGATTTGCATGATTTTACGATATTTTTTTTCGGGTTTCATATTTTTTTCAAAGGTTATGGAAATGTGAATACTTTGTTTTGTAATGTAGACGGTAGGACAGTATTGTTGCGCTTCGAATAAGCCCATTTTTATCTCAGTAAGACCAAAACTTTGAGAGATATGATTTTTTTTGTACACGCTTAGAGAATATTTCAACAAAAAAACAAAATTGCTGCCACATAGAGGGGAAGTGGATTGGGCCCAAGTTTAGGGTGTATTTGTACTTAAAATTAGTTGTTATATAAGTGTTTAAAATATCGCTAGTTCGTGTCCGGACACACTGTATATTCTGTGATTGTGTTTATTTTAGCTCGATTCCCAAAATCGGAGGGCCGACAGGGTCACAGATCCCGCGTTTATCATGGAAAAAAATCATAATTATCAGTAATTTCAGTAATAAGCACATAATTAAAATTTATACGTTGCACAACTTTGGTCCTTCGAACCGGATCTCTTGTCTTGTGGTTTGTTGAATTTATTGAATTGTGAAGAAGTTATAGAACTTGGAACATTTAGATTTTAAATAATTGTGCGTTATGCGTAGGTATGGAAGAGTGAAGCGGAGCGGAGCTAATGAGTTGCATTAATGAATCTAATTAATTTAACAACGGCAGACGGAAGTTTTTCTCGATACTGCCCACTTCTGAATCAAAGGTTTCGTTAATTTCTGATCTCATTCTGCGTTAATTGTTGAATCACTGTCGAGGCATCCACAGCTCTGCCTACGTAAGTAGGTAAGCACTTACCTAAGTTTATTTTAATGATTCCCATATAGGAAAATTACTGCGAAGTTTCTATCAAAAGGCGTTATTATTTCAAGTTGGGTCGCTAACTATGGGCCTCATAATAAGGCTCAGGACCGCTCAGCGGGCGATGGAGACAGCTATGCCGTGTGGTGACGGCAGATCAGAATACAGTTGTCACCACCCCTCCTCTTCCCGCGGGTGTCGTACGAGGCGACTAAGGGAATATAACGGAGAACGGGCAGGAGCGTCCTCTGTGCTACTACTACCATCTACTGCGATCACCAACCCGTCTGCCCCGCGCGGTGAATATGGGCAAACCCTCCCCTTGGGAGAGGCCTTTAGTCCAGCAGTGGACTGTTATAGGCAATTGATGATGATGATGCTCGGAGTGTCCCTGCGGGATCGACTCAGAAATGAGGAGATCCGTAGGGGAACCAAAGTCACCGACATAGCGCAGCGAGTCGCGAAACTGAAGTGGAAATGTGCGGGGCACATAGTTCGAAGAGCTGATGGTCGTTGGGGTCCCATGGCCTGTGGAAGTCCATGCAAGAGACCTTTGTCCGGCAGTGGACGTCTGTCGGTTGATAAAGAAGAAGAAGATTTCAAGTTGAATTAGATAGTTTTTTGACGAACTTACCTACTAGTGCAGTGATTGATGCGCTGTATCCTTATTAACAGGCTTCGATTCCCGGCTAATCTTCATTATCTAGGTATCTAAATTGATCAGGTCTGGAATCACACAGTTGGGCAACTTAATTATCGCGAGTAGAGAAACTGCAGTCCTATTTTTCAGACATCAGGCGCATTGCTCTGTACATTTTTATAGGATATAAAGCAGAGACCTGTAGAGCGTGTTTCTTAGAGCTAAAAAATCTTTAAGACGTGCTCCGAGTCTGTCTGGCTGGCGCTAATATTCCAGGCATGAGACATAAAACTCTCGTTTAGGGTAAGTAAGGATAGGTACCTTTTTTATACATTATAGGCACACGCTTGACCACTATCACACCTGATGGAAAGTGATGATGTGGCTTAAGGTGAAACGCGTTTGACTAGAAGATGCCTATTCACCCTTGCTTTAAAGATAACCAAATTGTACGTGTTAGGAAACACAGATCTCGGAAGTGCGTTCCAGACCCTAGCCGTGCGAATCAGAAATGAAGACTTGAACCGCTTCGTGCGCGTGGATGGTATATCAACGATATAGGGATGGAAGCCCTTCCGATGTCTTGCAGTGCGGTGGTAAAATGGTGAAGGGGGAACAAGGTCGAAGAGCTCCTGAGCACACTATCCGAAATATATCCTATAAAACGATCGAGCGGTGATCGAGGCTCTGAAGTTTGTCTAAGAGTGGTGAGTCCTTGCCAATGAGTTTCCTAGCTCAACGACCTACAGCATACCTGAGTTAAATTTAGTCGTTGAAGCGTAGTAGGTAGGTATGCTGTTGCCTTCATCTACGCACCCATCGATACGTTTTTAATGTGTTTTTCCGCCGTAAGTATTATTTCCTGCAAATCGTAACTATTTCTGAATAGCGACTGAAAGTCTCAAAGGGTGAGATTTATCTTAAGCCCTGAGCAGAGCCAGAGTACGATCTATAGATCTCAGCCTAAGTTCCCTAACGATTCTACTTTTGTACGATTTTTAATCGCCACGGTAAGTAGATATAATTACTTAAGTGCTTTATACATTATCATCATCATCATTAGCAACTCATCAACGGTTCACTACTGAGCGCAGGTCTCCTCTAAGAGAAGGGTTATTGGCCATAGTCCACCACGCTGGCCCAATGCGAATTGGTGGACTTCACACAACTTCGAGAACTTTATGAAGAACTCTCAGATGTGCAGGTTTCTTTACGATGTTTTCCTTCACCGTTGAAGCAAGTGAAGTTATACAATAAGAAGAAGAATAGAAGCAGAAGAATAGAAGAGAGTATAGAAGCAAGTTATAAGCACATTATATCTTGATGGAATAAGGCAACAAATGAAACATGACATAAAGAACGAGAACAAATCATATATTTCTGTTACATTCACATCTTCGCTTACAGTAGGTACAAGAGAGCGAGCTCGGAGCACGGTGGCAGCCACACAACTGTGAGGATCCAGCCATTAACAAAGCCGGCTTTAGCCCCCTTAGATCTAGACTACGGTCCATTTGGTCCCACGTGGCTAGATTTTAAGCGTTTTAGGTGTTCGGACCACCACATAAATCGTTTCCATAACCATTAATCACACATTAACTTTCAACCCAACATCTTAATATTCATATAGGTACCTTTAATTAAAAACAAAATCGATTACGATTTATGGGTTCGCATATCAAAATGCAAATACCGATAATAAGTTCCATGACAATACAAAATAAAAATACCGATTTCAGCAATATTTTCAGTTAAACATGTATTTATGTTTCTTGCAGGTAGAGTAGGTGCCTAAAAGAAACAGAAATACATAAAATTCTTACAGGGTACAGTTAGATATTGTAAGTTTTAACAAAAAAATAATAAATGTTAAACGTTTTATTTTACCTTGTTAGAATAATTGGAGATTGCTCCAACAATACCTATTAGGATCGAGGCGTTGGATCCCAAAGTATACATACGCCAGTATATCTGAGACAAATCTGTTACAAGATTTAAATCAAATATCAACTGAATCTATTTAAATCTAGGTATGTATGTAGGTTGTAGGTACCTAATAATAAGTTTTTTTTCTAGTTCATCAATCTTTCACCGTGATCCAAGACTCGCACGAGTAATCTTAGATAAGTTAACAGTTAACAATAATAAACTGTTAGAGGTATATTATGTGATAAATATCATAACACATGTTACAAAAACCCGCTAGCAGTCGACAGTTTGTAAAGACTCTGAAATATTCACTTCGCAAGTTATACAGATATCACATTTATTAATGCCGGGCCTCGAATGCCGGGGCCTAGTGATGTCGGTGCGGCAGCAGCGCGGTATCGTTATAAGCAGCCCTTCTAGCCAAGTTTCTCTTTCTACGATCGTTGTCACTTGAAGTTTTGGCTAGGGCTAGACTAGATGGCGCTGCAGCTGATCAAAGATAGAAGTGTACCTATTGATAATATTTCGCGGCATTTTGTATTATAAATAGAATAGATACAACGAAGTGTAACTTGGCTAGAGGGGCAGTACAGAAAGCATAGCGAACACATATATTTATAACACTGAACGCGCTGGATTCTTCCCATGTAGATAATTTGTACTGCACATTTTCTTATATTTGACAAATATCTAAGTGCATCTATCTAATATGTTAACAGACGGTGCAGTCCACGTCGTTTTTTAAACGAATGTTTGCCATGTTGGACACAATCAACTTGGTGGACTACGGCCTGTAAACCTTCTCTCGGGAGAGTGCGCTCAGTAGTGAGACGTTAAAGGGTTGCTCATGATAATGACATGATCAATATTCTCTTTCGCTTCGAAATAAAGAGTTAAATATAGAGGTCTTTGCGGCGTAAGACCGAGGCTTGAGCAAGTCCATGCAAGAGACCTTTGTCCAGCAGTTAACGTCTATCGGTTGATAAAGAAGACGCGTTAGGAATAGGTAAAGTTTCAGTAAACGCGCATACCGATCCCGCACGCTATCGCAACGACAAATCAGGAAATAACCTTTAGTGTTCAAATAAATCAACCCATCATTGCAGTTAACATCGATTTGTCTTTGCATGTAGTTTGTAAAATAACGTTTTTCCGTCCGCACCATAAACATATTATTCCTTACACGGTCCGTACTCACCATTTGACAGATCCACGCAAACTGTTGTGACGAATTCGTTTAAATGAAAAATTCCCACTCAAGGCCCAGTAAACATATTGAGCGCGATTTTGGACTAACTAACTATACCATCAAAATTAATTTTTAAATAAACGCATATTCAATTTTATGAGCGTCTCCTTTATCCACTATATTTAAAGGAAAGGGATAGCGCGTGTCCGATTTGTTAACACAAGTACGTAGGTATGAGAAGCAGTCCAAATTCGCGTTCATTCAATAATAAAAATTTTCTTCGTCTCAGTGATAGTTTGAAAAAAATAAAGCTGTTTCATAGGAAAATGTACATTTGGGACACATATGTCAGCCTTGCTTCAATGAAGGGAGCTTCTCGTCTCTATGACTGAAATAGACTAAAAAAAACACTATGATATAATAATTAAAATCGAAAATATTTCTCGTGAGCGCAACCGCCTAGCCCTTTGATTTTTAAGTGTAGAATTAAACATTTTATAAGTACACAAACATTAGGACCAATTATTATTATAAGACAATTCAGATTTCAGTCTATTTCCTCTTTTATCGTAGTAGGCCAATTTATTTTGCTTAATGCATACCTATATATGAATGCGATAAACAAGAACTTTCCGAACTGGTGGTAGTCACTGCAAACACACACCTTGATATTTTAGAAAAACCTATAAAGAGATTTAAAAAACTACAATCCGAATTGAGAAATTTCTTTTTGAAATTCGTTAGAATGAATTGATTTTGAAGGAGTCGCATTTACGACTGATGCCATAGAAGAGAACTTTCTTTTTTGAAATTTAAAGGAGGTTGGCGAATTTTGACCCAGCATTTTTAAAAACCGTTCAGATTCAGAAATCATTTAATTTTAATTAATATTTTCCAGAGTGTTTTTCTTAGTAAAACCGATATTTTTAGAAGATAGGGATCAAAAATATAATTATTCACAAGTACCTACACATTATAAATAACCGTTACATGACAATACAAGTGAATACCTTTTTTCTCCCAACTTTATTTGATAGACTTTGATGAACTTTTTTGTTAAACTGGTTTACTAGAACAAGCATGAGAAGTTTGATTCATGAACGTGAGCTTAAGGCCTACGGTTCAGTTCATCTGGGTCAGAAACTCTATGGAATTCACCAATCTCCTTTGTTAAAATTAATTGATTTTGATGAAATCGCAATCACGACTGATGCCATAGAGGTGATAGAGGTGAGTAGCTCCTGACATATAAACAAGACTTGATAAGAGTACTTCTAACTAGGGACCTCTAAAGATGTCCTAACTATTTTTAATGATTGAAATAGTGCCAATGATTACAATTCTGAAATATAAATTCGTGCTCTTAACTCTGAATATGACGTTCATCAGCGGCAGGCGCACTACATCTGTTATATTGTTGTACATTTATTTGTATGTTTGTCTACACACTTAACGGTAACAATAGACGATTATTCTTTACATCATCAGATTAAACGTACGATCGCAGATCTGACTGAATGGCATTACCAGTTCAATTCATATTTATTATACATAGGATTGTTCAAAAACAAAAATGTGAGTTAGTAGGTACTCTGTCTATATAAATAAAAATGAATGTTGGTAAGCGCATAACTCAAGAATGGATGGACCAATTCGGTTAATTTATTTTTTTGTATGTTCCTTAAGTTCCACGGAAGGTTTTAATACAAAAAAAAAAAAAATACTAAATTCACGCGGACGAAGTCGCGGGCATCAGCTAGTTTAGAATATAATGATGTCATAAGTATAAGCGTTTCGAATAAAGGTTTTAATAAATATCTAAATTTGCGGTACAGCCGGGAATCGTACCCACATTATCTCTGGGAATCGCTCGCCGGGGGTGTTGACCACTTACACTACGGTCCACGACTCACTACGGCATCGTCAGAGACGATACTTGGGTTAGAACTCCTTGGGTTCCGTAATTTTTGATTTGTACATTACTTTATTCGAAAATTTCTATCGAATGAGTCAGAAACAGACTTGTAACCCGCCACTTACTCCACGCCACGCCAAATTAAGTCATAATATTTATTTACCTATAACCACGAACACACCACACTCACTCAACGTGACGTGGTTTTTCAGTTTGTAGTTTTGTATTAACTCTATGAGCTGATGTTGAGCGCTGTGAACTTATAAGTGGGCGATCCCGAGTACGATTCGGAAATTAAAAATATAATATTATGTACAGGGTTAATTTTAATTCACCAACAACCTCCCACATGTAACTTCTATGCATAGTACTCAACAACAATTTTGTTCAGCGACTTTGCACATCTCAATAAATTCACCAAAAAAAAAGTTTTTGTTGAAGAGTCTGTCTCTGTCATTTTTTTAACTTTGGTCATTTTATGTAATGTCTCTTCCACACCTGCGTGAAGCGTCGACTACTAAGTTAGTAACGCGCAACAATTAACGTCCGAAGTTATCGCTTTGTATGTACAAAAGTTTTGTGATGTGTATTACTAACATCAGGGTGAGCTATCGTCTGCAAGTCCATAATTTCGCGTTTATCGCGAACACCAAAAAGGCTTTCCGCGGCGACAGACGTAAGTATCGGACAAGCATTAAGTACCGAATATCGAGTGACGGCGCGTCAAATACGCCATCCATTCCATTTGACACGTGTCGCATAGTTTTTATAATTTTAGAACAGAAAAATAAATATTATTTATTTTTGTATGAAAAAAGAAACTTTTTATTTTTAGGAATTTTATAAAGTCGTGGAACAAAAGTTATTAACTTTGATGCATAGAAGTTACATGTGGGAGGTTGTTGGTGAATTAAAATTAACCCTGTATAATATAACCCTTCCCGGTTAGCTCACTTACCATCATTTGCCACCATTACAGACTACAATCAAGAGATAACTTCTCACTGAATAAAAAGGATGTTTCGACGTGGCGCGTGGCGTAGCGTGGTGTGGGGTGGCGTGGCGTGGCGTGGGGTGGCTTGATACAAGTTTATGCCATTCTATGAAAATTATCACTATCACGAAATGCATTTAATAAGCAACATAAAAAGCTTCGCGCAACTATAATACATCGAGTATCCTTTCATTTTGTATTTCAACATTAAACAATTTAACGTAATTACATTAATTTTTGTCCAATATTGATAATGACTGTTATTAATAATTAAATTAATAACCTATAATAATATTTAAAATGTGCACATTACATTACTTTGAAACAACCTAACAATTTATAGAATATGACGTGTAAGTATGTCGCAGGATTATAATGAATGACATTAATTTTTTATTTAATGAAATAATATCTTGATCTTCCTATGAAATATTAGATTTCTTGTGAAAATATTATGTAAGCCAAGCTTTAAGCTGTTATTACTAACTTAAGACTATAAAACAAATAATTACGTAACATGAAAAAAAAAATCATTTTAACCTACAACTACTAGGTACTACTAGTAGTACTACAATTTGGATTATATTCAATTTTACTTTCAGTAAAGTTAATATAATCAAGTTTGAAAAGGAAAAATTCAGTTTACTGTTAAGGGTCCGGCGACCATCGTTCGCAACTCCAATTCAAGGCGCGTGCAAAAATCGGCCGGTATATTGCTATCTCTATTTATCTATACACATCGCCTCCATGCTTGGTGCGACAGCAATATTTAGCGTCTGAATTTGGTCTTTTTCCGTAAATACCAAAAATGATGAATGAAAGTTTGTTGTGTTTTTCACTTTGTGTTGTTATTTTGTAACTTGACAATATAAGCTATGTTCCTGATCAATAATTAGCTAAGATATCGTTGGTTTTATTATGAAACAAATAAGAAGAAAACATGCCTTTTACGACGTAAATGGCATGTTTTCGTTACAAAATAACAACACAAAGTGAAAAACACAACAAACTTTCATTCATCATTTTTGGTATTTACGGAAAAAGACCAAATTCAGACGCTAAATATTGCTGTCGCACCAAGCATGGAGGCGATGTGTATAGATAAATAGAGATAGCAATATACCGGCCGATTTTTGCACGCGCCTTGAATTGGAGTTGCGAACGATGGTCGCCGGACTCTTAATAATACTTTGACAATCTTTGGCTAAATAATTGCAGTAAAATAATAGAAAAATTTAATTAAATAAGTAAGTACACATTATTATATGAATATTTAAAACATAATTAATAAATTAATGGTACCTGTAAGCTGATCACTCGATTGTCAAAATAAATTAATTAAGTATTGGTTATAATTAAATAAATACTAAGCAACTAGTTAATCAAATAAAAACTTAACTATTACCCGACTATGTATAATGTTAATCATTATCTTATTTTAATTATGTATAGAGCCAGGATTACATTGATTTTCAAATAATATTTTCTGTATGAGAATAAAGGCCACAGCACACCACATCCAATTGTATATGGCGCGAATAGAGAACCATAAACATCTTTCTTCGGCAAACCGTGGACTAAAATACTTAGAAGTCAGAGATTTTAATACTTAAATGAAAACTTAAAGGCCATTAATACCTCTGCGATGAATAAGCCTAAATTATACACATCAATTTTACATGGGAGTAGGTAAGGGATATAATTATTATTTGCACATCGCATGCCCTCCACCCTCATACGATAAGTATACTAAGTACGTCTTGTCTTATGTGCGAAGACCCTTAAGCCTGTCCCTCGCTAAAGCCTGCCTAATTTACTAATGTATAGTTTCAAAAAAATTCACTGATTCGTTAAAATGTGACCAAAATATTTTTTTTATTCTATATACCTACTTGTAGACTAGATAATTTTACAAGTCTCGCACTCGACAGTTCTTTTAAAAATAAACTATTTACATTGATTCGTTGACAGAAAAATGTAACATACATACACATACAGTGTTCGCCCGAAAAATATTTTGTCCTTATAAGAAATTTAAGTCATTTTAAGGCGCAAGGCACACTAACCGAGTGAAGTGGCGTCTTTGAATGATCACAAATTCACCTTTATTTGTTTTGAAATACGGTGGAAAAATCACTAACCTCCGATGGGCAAATCTCCTACCACTATTATTTTGTTTTTACTATGCCAAATTCTACCGAATGACAAAGAAAATAAAGCTGTTCTAATTGTATTGCTAAAAAACGAAGACGACCGCGACACTCCAATGCGCTGGTGGTTAATTACCTACTGCTTTTGTTAGATTTTTCATATCAACGACTTGGCTACGAGTGTTATTTTAATATAAGAAGGTGCGTGATAAAAGGGTACAGTGCTTGAACGTCGAGCGCGGCGTGTTTCCACTGCTCCCACTTGGTTCGGGCCTGTTTCCATTGGCTCAGCAAATCGTGAAGAGCTCGTTGGCGCTCGTGTCAGCTCAGGAGCGCGGCCGCGGCTGGCTGGTGTCGTACGCGCGGATGACGTCTGCCTGAGACACGCTTGCGCCCTCCTCTTGAGAGAACGCGAACCCATCTATGCCACATAAGGGTCGATTAATAAAACAATTCCAGTGAAAAAGTGTTGAAATATCTTTTTTCAGAACTGAAATGCGAGCTGTAACAGCTGTTCTAGACGTCCCTTAATTCTACGAGCGTTCCTTACTTCTCATAATCGGACATTAGTCTGTCAAGACGAGTCGCTCGCGCGCGTTCGCGAACCATAGACGACACGATTATTATGACGTGCGATAGTTACAACTCGCATTTGAATATCTGGCTTAAGACTTGATTTAAATGCTATTGCTGTGTGTGAACTAAGTTATATCTTGAATATACCTGAGAGTAACCAAATAGGGTAGCAGAGGTCCTTTAAAAATAAGATAGGAGGAAAAATTTAAGAGTTCCATTATTTTTTTAGCATAATATGACACAACAATTTATGATATTGTAAAACTTTTAGACCAAATGGGACATATTGACATCAGTTAAGTATAATTGATTAAAATAAATGACTAGCGGACGGGACCAAAAGAGATAAATCGTGTTCTTTTACTGTGCAAAACACACACAAGTGTACTACGGATACAAAAGCTTTTTTTTAATATAAACTTAGCGGTATGATACCTCGATAATCCATATTTTTGCAGTTTCGCTATGGGAATAAAAAGTGATAATTAAGGTCTCCACAGAACCGTGCAGAATCGGGACGTGAACGAATTAATACGGTTGACACACATAAGGACTATCCCTCCCTGCAGAGATGGCGTATTGGGCATTGGCAAGCCGATAAATTCATTCTAGGTCGGAAATTAAGCTTAAAACTCCCCGCTTTTCTATAGGAGTAGAACTGAGAATCCGCGATCTGCCTGAATGCTCACTACTAATAGCATACGAGCCAGCAGAAAGTCGATTATAGCTTAAGAGTATCTAAGCTAACTCTCTACTATGGCTTTGCAAGGATGCTTTGCGAGGAAAGGGTTCAGCCCAATAGTCGGATAGATTTCTGTAACTAAGATCATCCTATTATCACGTTTGCAAGTTGTAACGGGCCTCCAAAACTGTGGTTAAGATGCAGTTCTGTTGTACTCTAACTGCATCGCAAATGCAGACCAACTGCGCAGTCGCATGCAGCAGCAGCGCACTGAAAAATCGGTCGGCTATTACGATGATTACCGCAATAGAACTGCAGCTTGCTTGCTGTGATGTGAAAGTGAAGCAACGATAGCTGTGGGCGTTACACACATCCCTCGCTGACGCATCTCTACCCATACCCGGCTGAAAGGCAGCTGCAAACGTACCGAACGTCGCTTCACGGATGTCGGCCCGACTTGCCCTGCACGACTCTGCGGAGCCTGTGTCTATAGCGCAAGTGCGCGGGTAGCGGGGCGGTGCAAAGTGACACTTGTATTTGTGGAGGGGACGCCTGCTAACGCCAGGCGGGTGATCAGTCCTGTGTCGGAACTATTCCACCCAATTCCCCGCGTTTGGACACAGGTTACTGGTGCCCAGGCAGCCTACCCCCACAAACCTACCTGTAGCTTTCGTAAACCTAACGATGTCTCCTATTGAAAGGTTTGTTAGGTCTTCTTCACTTAATCCATCCTTACCTTGTAGTTCCAATCTTACCAATGAGTACATAGGGCACTCAGCTATAAAGTGGAAGCTGGTCTCTTCCTCACCACACTCTGGACAGGATGGGTCTTCTTGTATTCTCATTATTGTGAGATGTCTATTTAGCAGACAGTGTCCCGTTGCTATTCCTATTACCAATGCAATATTGTTCCTACTTTGTGACATAATTTGTCTTGTCTTCTTTTGACACTTACGTGAGAGCTCGAGTTCCATGGCGGCGCGCGCGGCGGAGCGTCGCCCGAATACGCTGCGGACGTTCTGCAGCAGCCGCGCGGTCTCCGTGAGGCTGCCACACAGCGCGAGACAACCCAATGTTACCCAATCAGTATGTAGACGCGGGATCGACCCGACTCGCGACCGTACCCTCTCGCTATCAATCCCAACTAAGTTCGGCGGAAATCTCTTGTACACTACGCTGCTTTACCCCTTTTCTATCTCAGTTGCTTGGACATAAATCTCTTAAAGAGCGGGTTGTTCCTTGCGGAAAATGATGACGGTGTTTTAGATCCATCTATTAACTTTAGAGATAGATACGTGTATAAACGCATTAGCACCAATAATAAACAGATGTCCAACTTCAATATCAAAAACTAAAACTATAATCAACGTTGGCAGGATAAAACAAAGTCCTTCCAAGAGATTTCCATGATTTATAGGTATACCTATGCATTGTAATGATACACTCATCGACGGTAACGATTGAGATAAAGAAAGAAATGGCAAAAATAACAATACGTATAACCGAAATACAAATATAGATAAGAGAAGCAATTTATCCTACATACGAATAAGATTTTGATAACCATTTACATAGGTAGGTACCACAAGTTCAAATAATAAGAGGGATCGCTCATTCTGCGCTTGCGCGGCCAATGGCTGTGTAACGAGTTAACAATCGTGACTGGCGGTGAGTTTTCATCTGTAGTATGAATATAGTATGAAGTAAAGCGTGGCAAAAACTAGCAGCGTGACACAAGCCGAAAGGAACTCTGTAGACCAACGTTTCCCAAAAACAAAATGGCCGGCACTCACTTTGTAGTCTCAAATCGCGTCTCATTTTTAAAACATCGGCGTGAAACGTGAAATGCTGAGAGATGTACGATTTGTAACATAACCATCTTATTCCGACGCTAGCGGGAAACGTTTCCAAATATCGTATTAGCACTACAAAAAGACCTAAAGAATTCTTTGTTGATGCAATGATTTTCATAATACTATGATCCGAATATTCGACTCAGCGCGACCATTGATTGCTTCGATTTTGGTCACATCAATGTGCCAGTCTACTAGAGATCTCGCGTCACTGCAAATATAATTTAACCTTCCCGCTTTTGTAATTTACAGAAAAAGGATTTTGGTAAGTTCAATCCGCTCAGGTTTGATAGTAATAATTAAAAAATAAATTGGCCATCCAAAGGGGTAATGCTGCCAGCATCTTGGGTTAGTACTATGCCACACTGCGGTGACTTGGATGGGGTTTTAGATTTTGATTAGTTTTTATTTTAGTTTTAATTTTAAGGTAAATTTAGGTTTAATATAGTATTTAGATTTTAGTTTATTTTATAAATTATGTAGCTGTTAATTAATATTTAGCTTTGAGTAATAAACCAATAATAAAAAAAGAACTGGGCCAAGAATTTTTGAGAAACACCGGCGTACAGTGCAGCGGATGCGATGCGGGGCGGACACAGGCGCGGCGCGTGCAAAGCCATGCCGTACTTACACTGGGCCAGCCGGGCCACGGCGTGCCGCGCGTCCGTCGCGCTACAACAACCACCAGACAGTTAGCACCCACACCCCAACCTCATGCCAATCCGATCCGATCCGACCCGATCCGACCGACGACCGACCTCCGATCCGTTAGACATGCTTTCTGCTTTTCAATGTCGGAAAACATTCCAACCCGAGCTTTTCAATGAAATATCAAAAACTTCCGAAACGTACCTAGTGATTTTTCATCTGGATCTCTATTTTACACCTTCTTAGGACACCTTTCAGTGCATAAATGCACAGGCTAATGATATAACACATATATATTTACCAGTCTTAACATTAAGTTTTGCAAAGACAAAAATTATTACAATAATAATTAATGAAATGATTGTCACTGTTATCTTTGCAAATGCTCTATGCAAGAAAAATCAGACAAATTTTCGTCTTAGAAGCATCGCTTGGAAACCAGCCTTTTCTTAGGCGTATAGAAAGTTCATAAAATTAATTACTAATTCTCATCATAAAAAAAAATATCAGAATGTTTTCCAACACAATGTTAAGTTATATTAAATTTAGAATACCAATAACTATAAAATATATAGACAATCGATTAAAATTCAACACTTTATTTAATAAAAATAGTCTTACAAACAATGTAAATAGCCCTCTCTCACTATACATACGTTCACTAGAAAATTTAAATTATCATATAATTTTTATGATGGTTTTTTATAATATGTAAATAGAAAATCAACCTTACCTTCATGTTAGCTGTATAAAGGTGTTTTTAGTAGAAACACGGACACTAAGTCGTTTAATGTTATTATTGGATAGAATATTGGATAGAAGCAGGCGTTACTTTGCGGAAGTCCATGATTAGCAAGAAAAGGTTAGAATTATTTTGCTATAATCCGCCAACAGTCTGTTGGCGGATTATAGCAAAATAATTCTAACCTTTTCTTGCTAATGTTATTATGTTCATTTATCGCTCATGGGAAGACGATTTCAGTAAAGAATGGATATAATCCGGAGTAAATCTGGCGCCATCTTTATCATTCTTTAGCTTAAAACATTTTAGATGCTTCTTAAATTCAACAAATAAAGATATATTTTATATAATATAATTCTCAATGATTAGGAGTTCTTCCTCTTCTCGATTATGTAGGAGTCAGTTATTCTTCGCTATAGGTAATTGGCGAGTACTAGAAAACTACCTTTACACAGCCTTTTAATGTGAAACAATTTCTTCGTTAAACATCTAAAAAGTAAAAAAAAAAATAACCTCTTATAATAATAAGCTTAGTCTTACCAAAAAGTATACAGTTTATAATTAGCAAAATTAAAGAGATCGATGATTAAAATTAAATGAGCTCTCACTGTGCGTTCGAAACTTAAAAGTGCATTAAACATCTAATTTACATTAAAAAGAAGCAAAATTAAAAAAAAAGGAAGGTTGTATTTACATATATATAACGGTTCCTAACCACAATAAAAATAAAAATCATTTTGACTATATACAATTTGGAAGAACATTTTGTCCTACTTCATAAATTGTAAAAAATCAACTTAAAGACAACTCTATCGATCGAATCAACATCGACATTAAATAAAGGGATCTAAGATTCAAAAAATTACCGACAAATATAATAAAAAAGTTCAGTATTTTTACACACACATTTTTACAAAATACAATTTGATATCATTCCGTTTTTGTTTAAACAATGATATATTTCTAATCTACACTAATCTGGAAACTTTTTTATTTGCAAATCTTTCCGCTTTTTAATTAGGTCTAGAAAAGAGGAAAAACGTAGGAGATTCCAATTTGGTCGTATATTTGCATTCGCCTAAGATATATTAACATTAGTATACAGTTGTACCTTTTAATTTGAAATTTTGGACTGCTCCAAGGTAGTATAATGAGGCCTTACTTATTCAGCAAGTATATTTGTAACCTACTTGATATCTGTTGATTTGTTTACTAATAAAACATTAATGCTACACTTGACGACTATAAAACAAACTTTCAACAAGTACAAATTCAACAGTAGAAAACAGGAACGCGTAAAATCACTAGCGGACTATGAAATAAGTACAAGTTCTACAACAACTGCCCTAGTACCAAACTTGGTTGCAATCATTGCAACAATCACAATCACTCCCTATTGGCTATCCGGAATAAAAACGATTGAGATTATGGCAATGATATTTCATATTATTACACGTTTGGCTAGGCGTGCAGATGGTGGTACAAAATCTACGGCAGCAAATCACAGTGAGCTACACTAGCGGCACGCTATGATGGCCGGTTTGACGTTTGTCCGCTCATGAAGTTCCGTATTAATTGATAACGACTTTGAAGGAAATAATTGTATTACTTTATTGACGATAGTGATGTGCAGAGATTCATAAATTTTATCGAATGTAGTTTTAGGTTTAGGACTCAAAATTTATTTATTAAATTGATTTCTAAAATGTATACAAGTGTAGAAAAATCAGTTTGCACCATTTAAGGGGTGAATGTACTTGTGAATATGAACAATTTTCACTATGTGGACAAACCTCTGAAATCGCAAAAAAATATCAGCTGTTTCATACAAAAGGTAAAATTTTTATTTTTATATGATATATACCACAACTCGGCATTTGGTTTTCTAAATTGAAAATTTTTAAAAATGGAATCTAATACGATCGTCACATAGGATCGCTGGCTAGCACAACTACTACCTCCGGCAAACTCGCGTCAATGCTCAATGCAAAACAAAGCAGTTTCGAATTGACGTTGCTTCGAAAAGTATAAACTGTCAGTGCAATGCGATTGTGATATAGTTTTGACCTGGCTTTGGATTTCAAATATTGATACTGCATTACTGTTGACCCTTGCTCGTGATAGCAGTGACGACAGTGAAAATAGTAGTATGGACGAATCTGATTAATTATGGCCTTTTGTGGCACCTTTTTTGGTATCTTTTGTATTCATATGTTTCTTGTGTGCATATAAAGTATGTATATTCATTTTCATTCAAATATTCAGTTCGTTCAAATAAATTAAATAAACATATACATTTTTGTTTTATTAAACCTATTTAATCAGGTACAAAAACAAAACTTAATTGTTTTTTGTTCGAGAATAAATTGACATTCCACATCACTATTGTAATGTGTCAAACCGGCCATCATAGCGTGCCGCTAGTGTATGTTACAGCCTTTTGGAGACGGAATGTCATTTCGATCGAAGAACTTAAAGCTATAGAAATGCTATTTGTACTTTATGAACGGAACAGATGCATTTTCTGTTTATGTACAAATATAAACAATAATATTCGTATTTTGAATATACATCGTGTTTGTAATAGTTTATTTCGTATTTGATACGTTTCGTATGTTTGCGTTAAATAATTGAATTTAATTAGATATTAACTCAGTCGTTTTTATAGTTGATATTAATAATGTGATGATTTCGTAGCCTAAAATTTCTTTGACTTTTTTAACCTAAGTATATTAATTTAACATTAATTTGACTACCATCTTCTATTTAAAATAATTATATTTAAACCTTTTTATGGTCGTTTCTCTCTTTAAGATAAATAAATAAACAGTCACAATAGAGCAAAATTCAACTACTTAAACATGTAACACAAATAATTTAGAAAAATCTAGCAATAAAATATATGGATTTAATTAAATGCCTTTATTTTGGTCGTTCAATTCCTAAATGGAGTCTAATTGTAAAAATACAAATCTTTAATTAGGAGGATTAAGTAGCTTTTACCAGTCAAACACAATAACACAAGCTACTGCCACAGGTAATGAAATATACAGTTGGGTACCGTATTATTAGGTAAAAGCAAACGCGGCAGTACGAATCTGTAACAGAGCGACACAAGGGTTCTAAGTTTTGAGAAATCAGGCGTGTTTGGAATAAGAATAAATACAAACTTGTACTAAGGAGCTACCCAACTGTATGATGGCTAAATAGCGTCACCAATTAGCCAAAAAATTTAACCACAAAAACATTTACCACATAAATGCCGTTATTCCTCGCACATAACACTTCAGGTAAGTCCAACTTGAAAAAACACTGTTCACATTAATTTGAATACAAATAATAAAATAATTAATATCATCTATGAGTCTCTAGCGAGTATATAATAATAAATTACTATAAAAATATCACGAAGACCAATAGCTGCTATGTGTCATAGCGAGCGTGCTGGAAGGAATGTCTAAAGTTCGATTTCACGTATACTTTCATTTATGAACGTACAATCGTATCTTATATCTCTCGCAGTAAGATAGTTGAAGCAGTGATATAGCTATAATCAGCTATATACCGGAATCTATACTTAATATATAAAGCTGAAGAGTTTGTTTGTATGCTTGAACGCGCTAATCTCAGGAACTACTGGTCCGATTTGAAAAATCTTTCAGTATTAGATAGCTAATTTATCGAGAAAGGCTATACTTAGGCTATATTATATCATCACGCAAGAAAATATTCCACGCGGACGAAGACGCGGGCAGAAGCTAGTATTTTTATACGTAAGCAGTTCATAGCTATCTTACCTGTGCAAATCTAAGAAAATTTACACTTTTATCATTTCACTAGATTAGTCTAGTCAGATAGTTATACATATTACTAGATTATTCTCGTATTATAGCTATATTCCTTATAAGATAGTTATGAACCGCTTCCGTATTACTATATTCCGATACATAGCTATATCCCGGCTATAACTATCTTAATGCGACATATCAAATATAAGAGACGAGATATTAGCAGAACAGAGAGTGCAGTGATGTCTTATTTGTCGAGTAAACAACGCACGAGTAATGTATTCCCAAATTTAAAAAAATCGGCCAAGTGCGAGTTGGGCCTCGCTCTTTTAGGGTTCCGTTAAAAAACATTAAATTAAAAGATTTCCATCTACCCACCTACCCATTTTAATTTAATTTTTTTAATTTAATTTAATTTTTATTATTTGTTGTTATAGCGGCAATAGAAATACATAATATGTGAAAATTTCATCTGTCTATCTATTACGGTTTACGAGATACAGCCCGCTGACAGACGGACGGACGGACGGACGGACGGACGGACAGCGTAGGCTTAGTAATAGGATCCCGTTGGTACCCTTTGGGTACGGAACCCTAAAAACACCGTCGTCTTTGAAATATGTTATATTTCTTTATAAAAGGACGACGTTCGGTGTTGCTTAACGTACAGACAAATCGATAAATATGATATTATCTTACCGTAAAGTTCCCCCATAATTCGATAGATCAATCAATCTAAGGCCGTTAAGTTGTACGTTACATTTGTTAGATCAACTAACGTCACTCGTTTAATTGTGCGTGCTACCCGTCCGATTCAAGATGGCCGTCGACAACCGTTACAAAATGACGTCATACTCTACCGTTGACATAAAAAATGATTGTATTTTTTACTTATTACCACGACTTGACTACGACAGACGGAAGCTTTCTTTTCTGCCAATGACTTTCATGGCAATAACGTCTTAAATATTGAAGTGCGTGAATTTTAATATCTTATGTTCCTCCACTTCGAAGAAAGTAATTAATTAAAGTAATAAATCGTCTGAGCTATGCAAGAATTTTCTTTTGTTACTTATCGTAGAAAACTACACGCGAACAATAGTAACCAAACAACAATAAATAACTTATTAAAACTTTACAAAAAATATTAAAACGTAACAATATCATAATTTTACTATTTAATTTTACAATAGATACGTTGCTATCTGTACTAAGTGGGTCTGACTTGAGGTGCGGTGCGGGGAAGCGCGACGGGAGGTAGCGGCCAACTTGAATCGGAAGGGTAGTATAATATTATTTCACCGGAAAGGTCCCCCATAATTCGATAGATCAATCTAAGGCCGCTAAGTTGTACTTTACATTTGTAAGATAAACTAACTTCATTCGTTTATAATATGCGTACACATAGTTAAACTTTTACAGCTACCTATATTATGTAAGAAGGCTACTCCCGCACTCTCTCTACTGCGTTTGCCGATTTCACCGTAAGATCGAGTATAGCATTTTTGAAAGATATGCCGATACATCGTGTGAGCCGGCGTGTCAGACGACGTGCGACATGTGGGGGCGCGCTCTCCGCGCGGGGCGCGCGTGGCGGCCATTTTGCGTCTGTCCGCCATTTTGCGTGTGTCCGCCATTTTGTATCGCGTGCAGCGTGTGCGTGGGGCTCGGCTCTCCCTCGGGCGCGACTCGGCGCCGCCACACGCCCGTGCTGCCGCGCCACGAGCGCGCGCGTCTGCCCGCCACAACCACAACCAACGTCAAACCAACGGGCCCCGGGCTGAGACAACGACCCACCGCGACTCCCCTACCCTCTAATACACTGTGACGACTACATTGGGACACATTTTTTTTTAATGTTTCGCACTCAGTTACCCTCTGACATGGTGTCAAAGACCTTTTTAATGCGAATTTTGCTCTGAATAGGTGCCAACTCACGATGATCGTGAAGTGGTGACATTTGAAAATTGTCTGGGTAAGGGCATTTTTTTTTGTTTAGTGTGAGTGGCACTGTCTTCAGTGCTTGGGACACATTGTAAAACTAAACTTTCCACGTAATCCTCTTCGAAAACGGAGTTTCTAGTTAGAAAACTACACAACTTTCAGTGGTAGACAATTGGGTAATTGACTGTTGCCAAAATGTTAAAACATATTCATTTTTTATAATCGAAAATTAACATGGAAGTAAGAATAACACTTGTAAAAACAGAAAATAAATCGGTCAAAAAACAAATAAGTTACAAGCTGTTTTACTGTGACTGTATCTCTCTGTTTCTTTTTAAAACGAAATTTTCTATGGAGCGTGTATGGAGCTGCTGACTTGTGACATCACACTCTCTCTCTCTCTCTCTCTCTCTCTCTCTCTCTCTGTCTTACAGGAAACTTTTTAAAGCTCTATATTTCCGAGACTAGTTAGGATATTTAAAAAAGAAAAATGTTATTGTGATAATAGTTAAAAACGTTATTTTAAATATTATATAAAAAATATCAATCAAATACCCAATTGTTTTTTTTGTACTCACTCAACTCAAATAACTACGTTAACAAAATAACGTTGTGATACTTATCACAGAACACTAACATGTTCTAATGAAATTTTTCAAATTGTTCGTAGCATTTTAGTAACAAATAAGAAAGGTTAATTTAAAACTATGTTTCATAAAAATAATTTTCGAATATCAACAAAACCTTGCATCTTTAGATAACTATAACTACATCAAATTATGATTGGAAATAAACATTATAAAGTTAATCTCTCATCAAATACTTTAAGTACATTTAGCAAAATAAATTGATAATAAAGTAAAAGTAAAAATAAAAATTACTTCTACTGTAATATTACCAATTTTTATTCTATTTTACAGTGCGAAAAGGGGAGGATTCAGATTCCTCGAAAGTATTTACAGTAAATGAGTAAACTATAAAGTCTAAGTAACATGCGCCGTGGTATATTATCTCAGCGCGGGGCGCACCTTGCGGGGGGTTGGAGGGGGGAGGGGGGAGGGGGGGGGGGGGGTGTGTGCAAGCAAATCAAACAGAACTCAACTAAAAAATACATCAACACTCGCTATACAGTTACACTCACTTATGTATATACGTGCACACTACACTCATACTTTCAAAATGTCCGTTGATTTATAACTTACATAGGGAACTGAAAAAATAAGTTTTTGGCGACCTTGAGGTGTTCTCATACCGGAAGAACCGAAAAATTTGAATAGATTTTATAAAAAAATAGTCATTTCCTATCGCACGTTTTAAATCCACGGACTATATTGCGAGAGTGCTACTTATATATTTGATCTTCAAATTTTCAAATAAATACTGTAGATATTATGTGATATTATATTATATACAATACATTAATTAATATATTATTTTTGTGTATTTCATGTTTTTGTATTATTCCGCGAAACTTGGTGCAAATAAAATGAAAATATTATGAAAATTATATGAATAAAATATATCACTAAAAATAAAATGTATACCAATAATAATAATATGTTTGATGGGAGCGTACATTATGCCTAGTATATATTTTATGAGCACAAGTGATAATTTTTATACCTAAAGCCAGAAATAATTATTTATTTTTCTAGTAAATTGGGGATATGTGCTAGCTATTTCATGGAAAATATATCTTGTAGAATGTTCATTTCGCTCACCGTTTCTTTACCAAAAATTAAGAAATATATTTTCAAAAGCTTCTGAATGCACACATTATTTAAATATAAATATTTAAAATATAATATGTGACTAAAAGTGTATAAACAGTGTATTATTTATATATTTTCACATAACATGTTATAAATACATAAAATATTATTATGTTAATCACACAATTAACTCAGCTTCACACGATACGAGCGCAAAAAGAACAAACACACAGACACATATTCCATTAATATCAAATTAAATTATTACGTTTTAAATAATATTCCTGTATTATGAATTATAGTCTTTCTTAGATATTTAAGAAACAACAATGTAGGAGCGTAAGCCCAAGAATAAATAACCTAAGTTCCATCAGATTTGGGCTGAATTTGTGTATAAGTAATAGTTGTGCTGCCCTTTACACAAAACAGCTAGTAAGGAAAAGGACAGCAAGAAAATAAAAAAAGAAATAGAAAGGTGTAACAATATACAATGTTGTTTCTCTTTTATATTTTGGCTTAGGTACTGAAATATTGAAAGCCACCAGACATTTATAAACAAAACTATAATCAGCCTAAAACTAGTAACTTAAGAATTCTGAAAAAGGAGCCAATATTTCTTAAAAAAAGATTCAGATTCGTAAGTTTAATTTATAAATGGCCAATGACGAACAGTGTGTCGTAGTGATGTGGCGGTGATGTGATGGTGATGTGATGGTGATGGTGATGTGATGATGGTGATATGCCAGTGATGGTACTCACGAGTGTCTCGGCTGTGCGAGGAGCGCGGCGGGGTCCCGCTTCTTTATCTCGCTCTCTCGCACCGCTTCAGTCATTGTTTTGAAGGCCGAATTATGTATTCTGGAATCAAAACAATTTTATGTTCATTTTGGGCACAAATATCACTTACGATATCGATTACACTAGCGGCACGCTATGATGGCCGGTTTGACACATTACAATAGTGATGTGGAATGTCAATTTATTCTCGAACAAAAAACAATTAAGTTTTGTTTTTGTACCTGATTAAATAGGTTTAATAAAACAAAAATGTATATGTTTATTTAATTTATTTGAACGAACTGAATATTTGAATGAAAATGAATATACATACTTTATATGCACACAAGAAACATATGAATACAAAAGATACCAAAAAAGGTTTTTAAAAATTTTCAATTTAGAAAACCAAATGCCGAGTTGTGGTATATATCATATAAAAATAAAAATTTTACCTTTTGTATGAAACAGCTGATATTTTTTTGCGATTTCAGAGGTTTGTCCACATAGTGAAAATTGTTCATATTCACAAGTACATTCACCCCTTAAATGGTGCAAACTGATTTTTCTACACTTGTATACATTTTAGAAATCAATTTAATAAATAAATTTTGAGTCCTAAACCTAAAACTACATTCGATAAAATTTATGAATCTCTGCACATCACTATCGTCAATAAAGTAATACAATTATTTCCTTCAAAGTCGTTATCAATTAATACGGAACTTCATGAGCGGACAAACGTCAAACCGGCCATCATAGCGTGCCGCTAGTGTACCAATAATAATAATATGTAAACAAAATCTACCAAAACCTGATGAACGAATGCTAAAAATCTATTTGTTGTTGAGACCATCTTATTTATGGCTAGTGATGACATACTTTCAGAATGATCAAAATGACCTTTAATAAAGCCTAGAATCCTAGATGCTTTTTAGTATTCAGGATAGTATTAAAAAGTTCATTTATTCTTAAAATATTTTTTCACACAAACCAACTCGTGGTTCTAATGACAAGTCAAGAATCTACCACCGGTACGCAGAAAAAGGAGAAATAAGATATAATAATAAGATAGCTCGACACAACAATTTTAGTTTCTGAGTTCTCAAATTTTGAGCAAAATATTTTACTAATTCTAAATTTTGCTACTCAAAGAAAATGAAAATTATATCACAAATTGTTCTGTACAATAGGCATGATGAACGGTTTTAAAAAACTTGTTGGATGATGTTCGGAAGTATATACTTTTTCGAAAGAATATCTTATTACAGCAAAAAAAAAAATAGGGTTTGGCTTTGGTATATAAAATTACCACTTCAATTTTAAGTTTTAAAATTCACGCAAAAACGCTGGCCGGTATCATGGCGTCGTTCGTGACGTCACCTCAATGTATTTTCTTAGTACTTTGTCAAAGTTTGAACATAGATGTGACGTACCGCCCTGATTCGTGTTCAATCCAATATCAGGCTGGCGCAACTTCAAAGAGGATTTTTTTTGTATGAAACGTGCGCTAATTTTAATGGCGGCACTATTTATTTATCTTACTCTAAACTGTTTTCCTACCGAGTTCGCCTCCAGTCAGAGATAACAGAAAATTAGTTTTTTTATGTTGGTGCTGTTCGCTAGCGCACGTTCATTTCTTTGTTATGGGAGTCCCGACTGTTCAAACGTAGTGATTACATACTCTTTGTCCAATATGGCGGATTGCTGTATTTATACTTTTATTTTATCAAAATAAATATACTATAATAGAAAAATAGAAACGCTCAAAATACAAAAATAAATAATTATTATCCATGAATCATTAAATAAATTCACAATTTCATTGATTATTATCGGTAACTGTCATCATGCCTGTTACACTACACTAAAATTCAAACTGACTTTCCGAATAATCGTTTAACTACCAATGTACCAAAATACAGCAACAATGTTGTTCTACAATATATAATGTTTATTATAATAATAATGTTAAATACTTTTTTTATAACATATAATTGTTTTTACGTTTATATACATATACATGACTTGTAAATAATTGGAACGTAGTTCCTTATCGCGCAGTACGGAAGGGGGCTAGACGGAAAAAATTAAGGAACCGACACTCGACACATTTTTGAAACCGACACTTTTTTGTTGAATGTGAATTTTGCATTGTGTTCAGTATTTTCGCCATATAACACGGCGTCTGCATGGCCTAGTGGTTCCGGCAGTCGCCTAAAAGTTCAACGTCGATGGTTCGAATCCCAGCTCGACAGACTGAAATTTCTATTTTCAATTTTATTTTAATTATTTCCTACATGTGGAATTTTTCCCTAATTTTTTATTGTATAAATTGGATAAAATGTTATTGTACTACTAACGCCATCTGTTAAAAACCAGAGTAACACTTTGGTTTTGTAACAGTGCAATAGAAATAATTCATCGTTCAACTAAACATAATTCATCGTAGTTAATCAATTTAATACTAGATGACACCACTAGTTTATTACAATTCCTTCACTAAAATTAATCGAAAGGAACTACGTTCCACCCGGGTGTCCCTTGACACCTCTCAAGTTTTTTTTATCAATAAATTGACTATTGACTACACACTACACAAGTAGGTAGGTAGGTCAATATTAACTTGAACTTGAACAGCGCGGATATTGGACGCGTGCAGGCTAGACATACATAGAGCGATCGGGAACTCCTCTTGCGGGCACCTCTTTCGGCGATCTTCCAACCCTAATGTTCGGGCTGTACTAGTGAAAATCCATGAATTTTATTTACATCAAGAAAGAAAAAAGAACACTTAACAGACAACCATGTCTGTAAAGTTGTAAAGTTGGTTTACGGACGATAGTTTTACGTGATAACGTGATAAAGAAACATTGATGACCGCTAACCACAGCGCGCACGCGGTGACTGGCGGGTCCGGAGGCCGGCGCTCTGCCAACACTTGGGCCGATCATGCCTCTTATCGCTTGTTCCGCGCTCTCGCTTGCACGTGCAGGCTCAGGCGAAACGTGACACTTTTTCGTGCGTGCAGCCGGTGTTATCGATTTATAAGACGTTATCACGTCAATAGTTACTTTTTTCAACTTTCGTTAGTAGTAGTTATCGACATAGCTCAGCGAGTCGCGAAACTGAAGTGGAAATGGGTGGGGCACATAGGTCAAAGAGCTGATGGTCGTTGGGGTCCCAAGGTACTGGAGTGGCGACCCCGCACCGGGAAGCGCAGGGTTGGCAGACCCCTCACTAGGTGGACCGACGACATCAAACGAGTAACAGGGAGCCGCCGGATTCAGGCGGTGGAAGACCGAGGTCTGTGGAAGTCCATGAAAAACCTTCGTCCAGCAGTGGACGTCTATCGGTTAATTTATTCTCTATCAAAAACTAGGTACATGATCATAAAAATATATCTAAATGATGCGTAATTTATTTTTTTATTCACTCAGTCATCCTCTGACATATTATTATTCATAATTTAATTGTCAAAGATAATAATTGAGCAAAGAAGTTGTCCAAAAATGGTTTTTTTAAATTTGAATTTAATTAACCAGGTAACTTGTCAATGTCAGGTGATTGTCAGGAATGTCATTTTCGTTGGTACAAGACAATTTCGAGTGTGCTCCGATATAAGCTGGACCACTGTACGGTGTGACATCAATCCAGTAATACTGTGAAGCCCGTGCTTTTTAGTTTGCTATACTGGTTACTGTTTAAAACGGAATGCAGTCCAGTGTATTGTAATCCCCATTTTTTCAAATCTTTAGGCGCTGTTCTATTTTTTCATCACGTGATCAAAGTACTGGGAGCTCCTTATCTCGAAAGCAGCCCAGTGCTCAGTGCAAAAATGGCGGCGAGTTATGACGTCATACATTTCCCTAGGGTACTGCGGCAGTGTACTAGCAGTCTATAACGGAACGAATTTTTCACAACTGAAAGCACTGAGAAGTGCTCGCAGAGTATTTCGGAACACACCCTTCAATTCAGTTCTGACATTAAAGTGACAGTAACAGGTGCCAGATTTGATAAGATAAAAAAATTCGAAAATGTTTTTAGTGTTGCCATCCATCGAAAAATATTTTCTACAAACGATATTTTTCTTTATTAAAAAAAATTGAGTTTTCTAAAATTATCGACCGAGCGAAGCGAAGGTCTCTGAGTTTACTTGAGTGAATTTGCACTTGTCCGTCCGTCCGTCCGTCCGTCCGTCCGTCTGTCAGAGCCTTATAACTTCTGAATTACTGAACGTAATTACTTCAATTGTAGATATGATATGTAAACCGATGGCCTCCAGCCGAAAATGGCTTAAAAAGTTATAAAAATCTTTATTTCAGGGGGGCTCTCATAGAAGCGAATGCGAAGTAAAATAAATTTTTTTGCATTTCATAGAGTTGCAGTACCTCATTTTAAAGATAATTTCGAACAGAGTACAAAAGTATTTTTTTTTTATTTTTTTTTCCTAAAATTGACGAAATGGGGGGCTTTCAAAGTGGAGATTTTATTCGAGGCTAGATCTCTAAAACCACTTTTTTTTTAAACTTGAAACTTACACATAATTTGAGTTATATTCTGTACTTGAACAACAAATACTAAGATTAGATAAATATTATAAAGAAACGAAATTATTTAAGTTTTAATGGGCATCAATGTTTTTAACAAAACTTCACTATACTGTTAATAGATGGCGCTGTCTTTAATATTGTAAATACGCATTCCACCCACGAAAGCAGATGACGATTGACGTCATCAGATTCGGCGCGTTTTAATTACAAATAATATAGTTAAAACTACCTTATGGGAAGGATACCGCGAGGTCTCAGTTCGGGGCGAACCACTAGTTATTTAAATGGCATATAATCGACCGAACGAAGCGAAGGTCTCTGAGTTTACTAGAGCGATTTGCACTTGTCCGTCCGTCCGTGTGTCCGTCCGTCCGTCTGTCAGAGCCTTATAACTTCTGAATTACTGAACGTAATTACTTCAATTTTAGATATGATATGTAAACCGATGGCCTCCAGCCGAAAATAGCTTAAAAAATTATAAAAATCTTTATTTCAGGGGGGCTCTCATAGAAGCGAATGCGAAGTAAAATAAAATTTTTTGCATTTCATAGGGTTGCAGTACCTCATTTTAAAGATAATTTGGAACAGAGTACAAAAGTATTTTTTTTTATTTTTTTTCCTAAAATTGACGAAATGGGGGGCTTTCAAAGTGGAGATTTTATTCGAGGCTAGATCTCTAAAACCACTTTATTTTAAAAATTGAAACTTACACATAATTTGAGTTATATTCTGTACTTGAACAACAAATACTAAGATTAGATAAATATTATAAAGAAACGAAATTATTTAAGTTTTAATGGGCATCAATGTTTTTAACAAAACTTCACTATACTGTTACTAGATGGCGCTGTCTTTAATATTGTAAATACGCATCCCATCCACGAAAGCAGATGACGATTGACGTCATCAGATTCGGCGCGTTTTAATTACAATATAATATAGCTAAAACTACCTACCTTACCTTACCTACCTACCTTACCTTAGGGGTACCTTAGGGGATTTATGGGATACCGCGAGGTCTCAGTTCGGGGCGAACCACTAGTTTTATATTTGTTTCTCTTTCACGCGATAGCCGTTTTGTTCTGGGTAATTGAGACTCTGAATAAAAACCACCCTCCATAGTGAACTGGGAAATGTCCTTTTGTCAAAAGTATCTGAGATTTTCACAATAATTGAAAACATTAGAATGTGCGAGGGAGAGGGATGCGAAATGTAATAGTCCTCTGAATAGTGATAGTGGCGATGATGGTGACGACACTCACACGGTGACGACGAGGTCCGGCAGCAGCGCCGCCGCGGGCACCAGCAGCAGCCCGAACCAGAACACCAGCGACGAGAACACCATGCGGTCCATGCCGCGCATCACCGCGCCGATCACTATCATTGATGGGTGATGGATGATGGTGACGACACTCACACGGTGACGACGAGGTCCGGCAGCAGCGCCGCCGCGGGCACCAGCAGCAGCCCGAACCAGAACACCAGCGACGAGAACACCATGCGGTCCATGCCGCGCATCACCGCGCCGATCACTATCATTGATGGGTGATGGATGATGGTGACGACACTCACACGGTGACGACGAGGTCCGGCAGCAGCGCCGCCGCGGGCACCAGCAGCAGCCCGAACCAGAACACCAGCGACGAGAACACCATGCGGTCCATGCCGCGCATCACCGCGCCGATCACTATCATTGATGGGTGATGGATGATGGTGACGACACTCACACGGTGACGACGAGGTCCGGCAGCAGCGCCGCCGCGGGCACCAGCAGCAGCCCGAACCAGAACACCAGCGACGAGAACACCATGCGGTCCATGCCGCGCATCACCGCGCCGATCACTATCATTGATGGGTGATGGATGATGGTGACGACACTCACACGGTGACGACGAGGTCCGGCAGCAGCGCCGCCGCGGGCACCAGCAGCAGCCCGAACCAGAACACCAGCGACGAGAACACCATGCGGTCCATGCCGCGCATCACCGCGCCGATCACTATCATTGATGGGTGATGGATGATGGTGACGACACTCACACGGTGACGACGAGGTCCGGCAGCAGCGCCGCCGCGGGCACCAGCAGCAGCCCGAACCAGAACACCAGCGACGAGAACACCATGCGGTCCATGCCGCGCATCACCGCGCCGATCACTATCATTGATGGGTGATGGATGATGGTGACGACACTCACACGGTGACGACGAGGTCCGGCAGCAGCGCCGCCGCGGGCACCAGCAGCAGCCCGAACCAGAACACCAGCGACGAGAACACCATGCGGTCCATGCCGCGCATCACCGCGCCGATCACTATCATTGATGGGTGATGGATGATGGTGACGACACTCACACGGTGACGACGAGGTCCGGCAGCAGCGCCGCCGCGGGCACCAGCAGCAGCCCGAACCAGAACACCAGAGACGAGAACACCATGCGGTCCATGCCGCGCATCACCGCGCCGATCACTATCATTGATGGGTGATGGATGATGGTGACGACACTCACACGGTGACGACGAGGTCCGGCAGCAGCGCCGCCGCGGGCACCAGCAGCAGCCCGAACCAGAACACCAGAGACGAGAACACCATGCGGTCCATGCCGCGCATCACCGCGCCGATCACTATCATTGATGGGTGATGGATGATGGTGACGACACTCACACGGTGACGACGAGGTCCGGCAGCAGCGCCGCCGCGGGCACCAGCAGCAGCCCGAACCAGAACACCAGCGACGAGAACACCATGCGGTCCATGCCGCGCATCACCGCGCCGATCACTATCATTGATGGGTGATGGATGATGGTGACGACACTCACACGGTGACGACGAGGTCCGGCAGCAGCGCCGCCGCGGGCACCAGCAGCAGCCCGAACCAGAACACCAGAGACGAGAACACCATGCGGTCCATGCCGCGCATCACCGCGCCGATCACTATCATTGATGGGTGATGGATGATGGTGACGACACTCACACGGTGACGACGAGGTCCGGCAGCAGCGCCGCCGCGGGCACCAGCAGCAGCCCGAACCAGAACACCAGAGACGAGAACACCATGCGGTCCATGCCGCGCATCACCGCGCCGATCACTATCATTGATGGGTGATGGATGATGGTGACGACACTCACACGGTGACGACGAGGTCCGGCAGCAGCGCCGCCGCGGGCACCAGCAGCAGCCCGAACCAGAACACCAGCGACGAGAACACCATGCGGTCCATGCCGCGCATCACCGCGCCGATCACTATCATTGATGGGTGATGGATGATGGTGACGACACTCACACGGTGACGACGAGGTCCGGCAGCAGCGCCGCCGCGGGCACCAGCAGCAGCCCGAACCAGAACACCAGCGACGAGAACACCATGCGGTCCATGCCGCGCATCACCGCGCCGATCACTATCATTGATGGGTGATGGATGATGGTGACGACACTCACACGGTGACGACGAGGTCCGGCAGCAGCGCCGCCGCGGGCACCAGCAGCAGCCCGAACCAGAACACCAGCGACGAGAACACCATGCGGTCCATGCCGCGCATCACCGCGCCGATCACTATCATTGATGGGTGATGGATGATGGTGACGACACTCACACGGTGACGACGAGGTCCGGCAGCAGCGCCGCCGCGGGCACCAGCAGCAGCCCGAACCAGAACACCAGCGACGAGAACACCATGCGGTCCATGCCGCGCATCACCGCGCCGATCACTATCATTGATGGGTGATGGATGATGGTGACGACACTCACACGGTGACGACGAGGTCCGGCAGCAGCGCCGCCGCGGGCACCAGCAGCAGCCCGAACCAGAACACCAGCGACGAGAACACCATGCGGTCCATGCCGCGCATCACCGCGCCGATCACTATCATTGATGGGTGATGGATGATGGTGACGACACTCACACGGTGACGACGAGGTCCGGCAGCAGCGCCGCCGCGGGCACCAGCAGCAGCCCGAACCAGAACACCAGCGACGAGAACACCATGCGGTCCATGCCGCGCATCACCGCGCCGATCACTATCATTGATGGGTGATGGATGGTGGTGACGACACTCACACGGTGACGACGAGGTCCGGCAGCAGCGCCGCCGCGGGCACCAGCAGCAGCCCGAACCAGAACACCAGCGACGAGAACACCATGCGGTCCATGCCGCGCATCACCGCGCCGATCACTATCATCGGGTACATATTACTGGAAACATAAGAAGTGCCACATTTGACATACGAGTGCCTCTGGAACTAATAATATTGCAAATAGCGCACTGACACCCGCGATAATTAGTCTATAAAATCATATATACATTAATTACATGAAATCAGAGATTAACTAAAGAGGTCTATATTAATTATCCTATGAAATCATAAATTAATTATACAGGTCGGAGCGCCATTTGCCGTACATAGTTCCAGAGACACTCGTATCTATGCTTACAGCGCCAAAATGGCGTCAATCAAGAAGGTCCATAAAACAATGACGGCAGTCTCTCCAGTGTTAGGCATAGACTAATTAATATAAAAAAAAAAATAGAGTTTAGTGGCGTACACTGATGCCTCAGAGCACTGACCTGTAGACGAGTATGAAGAGGAACCACAGAGCTATCGATCCCCAGATGGAGACGTGCGTGACCCACGTCCACGAGTGCGTCGCCAGCCCGGCCTTCAGGCACACCGTCGCCACCACGAACTGCAACATTTTTTTTTTGGAACGAAGTACCTTATCGGACGGTACGGACTTGGCGGATGGGGGCTAGGCGAAGAAAAGTGTAAGAATTTTCCGTCACGAGTAGTGTAGACGGTTTAACATAGCGCGTATGCTATATTAAGAGACGGTTCTAACATGTGGCGAGAGATGGCGTTGATTCTAATAAAAATTTTCCCGAGTAGTGTAGACGGTTCCACGACACTCACGAATTTTTATTTAAGTCCGCCAATCCACACTAGGCCGGCTTAAGCGCGTATGCTATATTACGAGATGGTTCTAACATGTGGCGAGAGATGGCGTTGATTCTAATAAAAATTTTCCCGAGTAGTGTAGACGGTTCCACGACACTCACGAATTTTTATTTAAGTCCGCCAATCCACACTAGGCCGGATTAAGCGCGTATGCTATATTAAGAGACGGTTCTAACATGTGGCGAGAGATGGCGTTGATTCTAATAAAAATTTTCCCGAGTAGTGTAGACGGTTCCACGACACTCACGAATTTTTATTTAAGTCCGCCAATCCACACTAGGCCGGCTTAAGCGCGTATGCTATATTACGAGATGGTTCTAACATGTGGCGAGAGATGGCGTTGATTCTAATAAAAATTTTCCCGAGTAGTGTAGACGGTTCCACGACACTCACGAATTTTTATTTAGGTCCGCCAATCCGCACTAGGCCCGGCCGGCTTAAGCGCGTATGCTATATTACGAGATGGTTCTAACATGTGGCGAGAGATGGCGTTGATTCTAATAAGAATTTTCCCGATTAGTGTAGACGGTTCCACGACACTCACGAATTTTTATTTAAGTCCGCCAATCCGCGCTCGGCCGGCTTAATGAAGCAGCAGCGAACACTCACGGTATAGACAAAGTTGCCCAGCACGAGGTATCCGCCGTCCTTGCCGTGCGGCCACAGCACGTGGTGCTGCGTCAACAGCACGGGCAGCCAGAACAGCAGCATGGAGTGCAGCAGCGCGTTGACCGCCCACACCCAGAACACGCGCACGTTGAACAGCAGCCCCTGCTGCGACGGGATGTACAGCACCGGGTGCTGCCAATGATGATTAGAATAGAATAGAAATGTTTTTTATTCAAATAAACTTTTACAAGTACTTTTGAATCGTCAATGAGTCTACCACTGGTTCGGAATACCGTTCCTGCCGAGAAGAACCAACAAGAAACTCGGCAGTTGCTCTTTTCAAAATACTTTTACAATATACTTAATAGATATTATTCTATGTATGCAGAGTTTCCACAATGAGGGAAAGTTCCACAAAAGCATACGTAATTATTTCTAATTATAATTCAGCACATGTCAAGACGGGCAGACAGAAAGCAGCCCCATTGCCGCTGGTGGCACCCGTTCACGAGCATGACGCATGACCCAGCCATTGCTTCGCTCAACCATATTTTAGGGAACGTAACAACCCGCATCACACGACACCACCGCAGAAATGTTAGAGTGTGACATACTTAGGCTACCCATTTTAAGGCATCGAATTGAAACTAATATGATTATGATAATACATATTTGACCGGCGACATTTCCATGCGCACGCCGCACGCATGTAAGGCGCAAATAGTTCTTGCAATAGGGATGATGACCGATTTTGAAAAACTGTTGGATGATGTTCGGAAGTATCTACTATTTCGAAAAAATATCTTATTGCAGTATTGCTTATGAAGCTTTGCAATGATGTGAGCATCGAAGCGACATAAATTTTTGTACTTATTGAAGTTTCCACACCACCAATTGAAAAATTAAACTTACCCTCAGCATGATGTCGGGTGAACAGATCTTGTCGAACAGTCCAATCGCGAAGGGCGGCAGTGCGGTGAAGATGACGTTGTAGAAACCTATCGTCCAGCGCTCAAACAGGATTTGACCTGACCTGAGAAAAAAGCACTCCTTTCAAAGACCAATTTGGAAAATTTTTCCTCAATATTTTTAGTGTTTTTGCGAGACACTGTTAAATTTTAAACCTGTAAAATCACTTGCGAGTCCGAGGACTTATGTCATTCAATCATCTCAACCCTTCACCAGTCCAGAACTACACACACACATACCACGATCACGCTCGCGCACGCACGCGCACTCACACAAGTAATAATATTGCAAATGGCGCACCAAACTCTGCGCTTAATCTATGATTTCATATGAAATCATAGATTAGTTAAAGAAGTCTGTTAAAAAATCATAGATTTAATTATTGAGGTTGGCGCGTCATTTGCAATATTATTAGTTCCAGAGACACTAGTTTGACTGCTAACAGCGCCAAAATGGCGTCAATCAAGTAGGTCTTAAAAATATGACGGCAACCTCTCCAGTGTATACCATAGACTAATAATAGAGCTCAGTGAGATAGCCCATCGATAGTAGAGCAGCGGACTCACCAGGCGGAGTATATCGCGAACCAGAGCTCGATCACGTAGAGGCAGATGTTCTTGTAGAAGGAGTAGAGGATGAGCTTGCTGATGCGCGAGTAGTTCCACGCGCCGTGCACCAGCAGCAGCCGCACCAGGAAGCGGAACTGATAATACGTTTGACATCAATGGTATTGAAAAATTAAAGGAACTGAATGTAATTTCTTTATCATCATCATCATCGTGTGCCTTCCTAGTGATGAAGTTCGGCGGTCATCATGCAAAAAGCTTCTCTATTTAAAGCCTTATCTTTTAATTTTGGATAAGTCAGCCCAGTCCACTCCCTTATATCGTCCAACCACTTGCGTCTTTGGCGATCTAGAGCTCTCTTGCCTGCAATCCCCCCTTCCAGCACTATTTTTGGGAATGAGAATTGGGCTCCTCTTTATAGGTGTCCAAGGAAAGCTACATTTCTTCATATAATAGTGGACAAGTTGGAAAATGGAGTTCTCTCCTTTATGGACTAATTCCAGTACCCTGCTATTTGGTGTAAAGCTATTCCATGAGATTCGGAGCATTTTCCTATATATCCACATTTCAAAAGCTTGCAATAGACTTGTTGCTTCCTTTTTGAGAACCCATGTTTCGCAACCATATAGAGTGGACCAGACGTAGCATTTCACAAGGCGGCATCTTAGCTCGACCTGCAATTTAGGGCTGCAGAGTGTCTTGGACATCTTGTGAAACACGATTTATGCTTGGCTGATACGGCATTTTATTTCGTGTAGGTGATCTAGATCCGACGTGAAATATCTACCTAGGTACTTTATCTTCGGGACCACATTAATGCACTGATCTTTTAATTTCAGATGGAAAGGAATTTCTTTATAGAAAGTTGTATAATATGCTGTTGGAGATTTTCAGACAAACAAAGCTGTCCAATTTTCTCCCAATTATACGAATTGAACGATTCCTGCCGCAGTCTGGGAGCAAAATGTAAGATACCAGAAAAACTAAAGACAAGTCATAGTGCATAGAATTCCATAGCTAAAGGTATGATGATGTGACAAATTGTATCAAAACTATCATCATCAGCAACCCATCAACGGCTCACTACTGAGCTCAGGTCTCCTCTCAGAGAAGGGTTATTGGTCATAGTCCACCATGCTGGCCCAATGCGAATTGGCGAACTTCACGCACCTTTGAGGAAATTATGAAGAACTGTGAGGTGTGCAGGTTTCTTCACGATGTGTTCCTTCACCGTTGAAGCTTGTGATTTTTAATTTCTTAAACCTAACTTAGAAAAGTCAGAGGTGGGTGCCCGGAATCGAACCTGAGACCCACCGAATAGCAAACCGCAGTGCTAACTACTAGGCTATTACTGCTTAATCAAAACTATAGATTAAGCCAATCCGTATTTCTAAGTAATTTGATATTCGACATGTAAACACAGATTATGAAAAAATTATGTTGAATGGCAATGGCATAAACATCATCCCACGGAATGTACGACTTCCTTTGAGACATAGATTTTACTGTAATACCTGTGCGATACTGTAATCTGATGCGCAGACGGCCTGCAAGCCTTCTACGCCAGAGATGCCAACGCCCACTGAAGCGCGTTGAATCATCGCGACATCGTTGGCTCCGTCCCCGATGGCCAAAGTCACCGCGCTGGTCGCTCGCGATACCATTTCCACCACCTTTAGGAAACAATTTGGTAGAAAATAGTTCTACTCATTTTCAGATTCGCCGAGTAGGTATGCACTCTTTTATTGTGTACTTTATAGGCTTGACATTGAAGCTGCAAACGATGGCGACAATTAAATGAGACCAACCTGACAGTATGACCTTTCAAATAAAAAAAAGATTGAAAACGGTTCAGATTTGACGAAGTTATAAAGAAACATCAACAAAAATTGAGGTGTTCTGTGCTCCATCACTGAAGATATTCATCAGATCGCCAAATTTAAATAGGACCAACCATACGATGTCCCTTAGAATTAAATAAACTATTGAAATCGGTTCAGATTTGAGGTAAAATGTCTAGCCTATGTGTTAAACCTGGGTATGAGCTGTTTCCATTCCAAATTTCAGCCAAATCAGGTCATACATCCTCACAAACCTAAACATTTATAATATTAGTGGGATAATTTTAGCAAAGTTCATCTTATGCGTAGATATTTCGATAAAAATAGTCAAAAGGTGGGGGGCTCATTTCATATTTTACTAACTATTTTATCAAAACGATGTTTTTTATGTAGTTGCGAAAACTCTATTTTGCCTTTTCCCAAATATTTTGGACTACTCAAAAATTTCAAGAGAAAATCTTTATAGATTTAATTTCTCAATAATCTGCTATCGACAAGTATCCGAACAGTTTCTCTTATTGTTAGCATTGTGATGGCAATTATTCCAACAGCACAATTTGCCATCTTCCAATTGTTTTGGACAACACCAAAGCTTGCAGACCGTCCCTGAACGAACATCCCTCAGGGCACTCACCTCCGCCTTCTGTATGGGCGACACGCGACAGCACACGACCACCTTGCACGACACGCACAGGTCCAGAAAGTCCTTCTTGAGGTCGCAGCCCATGGCGTACTTTAGCGTCTGTCCGTCGATCACGAGCGCCACTTCGTTGTCCTTGCGCAGGTTCTCGCCGAAGTCGGCCAGGTGACGGGATAAACTTTCCCGGGTGCCCTGTACCAAAAATATACAGTATTTTTTAAAAAAGAATATTGGCGAAGCTGGATTATATTTCCCTCCCGACTTACCCTCTACCACCCATCTTTGAATTTGCTTTGTTAATTTAAAATTAACTGATTAAACTCAAACAAAGATCACTTTTCTCCTTGAGTTTTAAGTTGCGAATATTTCAGTTCACAGTTGTCTTTTGCAAATGCATCCACATATTTTGCAAAAGACAAAAATGTTCACTTTTCATGGACACTAATTTTTGTGTTAGCGTCGCGATTTTTATTAATAAAATTTCAAAATAAGTCCGTGACATAAAAGGAACCAATTCTAAAAAAGACCTTCGATTAAACAGAAAAAAAAAACTCTTAAATGAAGTATACAAAGATCTAGAGCACTATACAATCATCAACTGTCAACACTCACGTCCAAGTCACGTCACGACAAGCAGGAGCTTGTCGCCGGTCAGCACCCACACGTGGATGTTCGCCTTCAGCAGTGTGGCTATCGCTTCGGGAACACTATACAATCATCAACTGTCAACACTCACGTCCAAGCTGTCCTCGTTGAGTATCAGAAGGGGCATGGCGGCGTGCAGCAGGCGCGCGGAGTGCGCCACGTTGATGGCGGTCTCCTGCTTGTCGCCGGTCAGCACCCACACGTGGATGTTCGCCTTCAGCAGTGTGGCTATCGCTTCGGGAACACTATACAATCATCAACTGTCAACACTCACGTCCAAGCTGTCCTCGTTGAGTATCAGCAGGGGCATGGCGGCGTGCAGCAGGCGCGCGGAGTGCGCCACGTTGATGGCGGTCTCCTGCTTGTCGCCGGTCAGCACCCACACGTGGATGTTCGCCTTCAGCAGTGTGGCTATCGCTTCGGGAACACTATACAATCATCAACTGTCAACACTCACGTCCAAGCTGTCCTCGTTGAGTATCAGCAGGGGCATGGCGGCGTGCAGCAGGCGCGCGGAGTGCGCCACGTTGATGGCGGTCTCCTGCTTGTCGCCGGTCAGCACCCACACGTGGATGTTCGCCTTCAGCAGTGTGGCTATCGCTTCGGGAACACTATACAATCATCAACTGTCAACACTCACGTCCAAGCTGTCCTCGTTGAGTATCAGCAGGGGCATGGCGGCGTGCAGCAGGCGCGCGGAGTGCGCCACGTTGATGGCGGTCTCCTGCTTGTCGCCGGTCAGCACCCACACGTGGATGTTCGCCTTCAGCAGTGTGGCTATCGCTTCGGGAACACTATACAATCATCAACTGTCAACACTCACGTCCAAGCTGTCCTCGTTGAGTATCAGCAGGGGCATGGCGGCGTGCAGCAGGCGCGCGGAGTGCGCCACGTTGATGGCGGTCTCCTGCTTGTCGCCGGTCAGCACCCACACGTGGATGTTCGCCTTCAGCAGTGTGGCTATCGCTTCGGGAACACTATACAATCATCAACTGTCAACACTCACGTCCAAGCTGTCCTCGTTGAGTATCAGCAGGGGCATGGCGGCGTGCAGCAGGCGCGCGGAGTGCGCCACGTTGATGGCGGTCTCCTGCTTGTCGCCGGTCAGCACCCACACGTGGATGTTCGCCTTCAGCAGTGTGGCTATCGCTTCGGGAACACTATACAATCATCAACTGTCAACACTCACGTCCAAGCTGTCCTCGTTGAGTATCAGCAGGGGCATGGCGGCGTGCAGCAGGCGCGCGGAGTGCGCCACGTTGATGGCGGTCTCCTGCTTGTCGCCGGTCAACACCCACACGTGGATGTTGGCCTTCAGCAGTGTGGCTATCGCTTCGGGAACACCGTCCTGAGGGCAATATAAGTTTCTTGTTGATATTCGTCGAATAAGGAATTTAAACTTCGACTAACTTATATATTTGTTTACATCGAACTATAACTATCCCTGAACATAGTTGCATAACGTCATACTGTCGGCAACGCATTGGTGGTGCCTCTGGTGTACTGCTCTGGTGCTTTCAGTTTGTTGTCACAAGCTGAGAGACATCATAAATAGTTGTTACATTCGAGAACATTTTTTTTATATTTAATAATATAATAATAAACATTTTATTTCGACCATCTGGGATCATAGTGTGTTAGTAACAATAAACTTAACCTAACCTATATTATGTTAGTAACACTAAAACCTAACACTTAACCTAAGACGGCACCGATTTGTCAGCACAATATGAATCATGCAACAGTAGTTCAAGTACTGACAATCGATACTGTCAGCAAATGCCCTCAGGACGCTATTAGAGCTGGCCCGGACTCTACGCAACAGGGATGTGCCCCTCTTTCGCATAGTGGTGTAGAAGCAGTCTACACGAGCGTCGGCGAACATCCCTGACGCGCTGCAGAATCAGGGCAGTCCCAACAGCATCCTGAACGCATTATTATACTGTACACGCAGGGCGTTGTACTGCTTCTGCGTAGAACTGATCCACAGGCTGCTCGTGTAAAAGGAGGTGCAGTATGCTCTAAAAAGGGTGATTTTGACTGGCACCGAACAACGAGCAAACCTGCGGACAACCATGTTTAAGACTACATATATCTTAACCCATCACCACCAATTCTGGGCATAGGTCTCTTTTTAGAATGAGAAATGTTTAGGCCACAGTCCACCACGCTGCCCAAGTTCGAGTTGGCTGACTTGACACACCTTTGAGTGGAGAACTCTCAGACATGTAGGTTTTCCTTCACCATTGAAGCAAACGGTAATTAATTACTTAAGAGACACACAACTCCGACAAGTTAGAGGTGCGTGCCTAGAGCTCCAGACTCCGAAAAGGAGGCCGAATTATTTCTAGCTATCATCTATTCTATACTTATAAAAAGACTTGTCGACCTGACTGACTGACTGATCTATCAACGCACAGCCTAAACCACTGAAATTAGAAACTTGAAAGTTTGAGGTTTCCTTTAACGTAAGCACTCACTAAGAAAGGATTTCTTGAATTTCCACCCCATAGATGGTTAAAAATAGGAGGTGAAAGTTTGTATCAAATCCGTCATTTTTCAAGTTATTTCTATGAAACTTGGTATTTTGGCTTTCGGTTAAAAATAAATGTATGTAAAGTATGTACTAAATGTTCCATAGTTTTTGAAAATTTTACTCCCAATTGGGTTAAATAGGGGATGAATGTTTGCATGGAACTTGGAAGTTCGTCATTTTCAAGCTATATCCATGACTTAGTATTTTGGCTTTCTGTTAAAAATAAAGAAGAACATATTTCAGTTTTTGAAAATTTTACCCAAAAAGGGGTTAAATAGGGGATAAAAGTTTGTATGAAAGTCCGTCATCTCTCAAGTTACATCCATTAAAACGTTGTACTTGGGCTTTCAATTAAATATGAAAAAATACGTGTTTCACAGTTTCTCCAAACCTAATTCCACGCGGACGAAGCCGCGGGGGCAAAAGCTAGTCGATATAAACGAGTATTTTCAGATCTGCAACAAACTTACGAATCAGCAAAGATGCATTTTATAAGAGAGCATTTTTTGTCATAGAAAAATTGTCTTTTTTACATTACTGTTTCAAAATTCCACACTTTCAAAAGGCTCCGCTGAAAATGCATTTTTTGTAGATTAGGTTAGGTTAGTTAGATGTGACGGTATTTTTTTTTAAATTGTGAGCCGTCGTGGGACGCCTGGCAGATGTGAAACATCGACATTATTTTGTAAATGTAATATGCAGAAAAGAACAGATTGTGATAGGAACTAAATATGTCACTAAGTATACATATAATAATACTACTACTACCACTACCCCTACCCCTACCCCTACCCCCACCACTACCACTACCACTACCACTACCACTACTACTACTACTACCACTACTACTACTACTAAACAGATTGTGATAGGAACTAAATATGTCACTAAGTATACATATAACATCGCATGCCGTGGCGACGCGTCGCCACGCGAGAAATCTGTTTTACGTGCCGCTATAGATGTTTCACATCAATATAATATAACTAGTAGGGCGCGTGGGTGCGCGGCCCGCAAGCGGACCGCGGTTTTTCTACTCGGCAAGTAGACTTTTAGGTCTTGATCATTGTCTATCAAAAAACCACTCTTCCATCTTTTATACTCTCCGAGATAGACACCGTTGAAGTTTGTATGGCCGCCATCTTGAATCCGCCATTTTGGATTTTTTTTCAGCTCACTGCCAATTGGATGAGGTTTCGAGTGACTTGTTCGAGCACCCTATCTTTATTACCATGGCCGTGCTCCTCACCCACCTTCCAAACCCTCGATCATCATATGTCATCATTTGTCATAATGAAAATTCTTCAATAAAAACAAATCTTGAAAAGGAACCGTATCAAAGTCTTGCATGAATCCCGCCTCCCGGCTTCTAGTCTCATCAATATTCGCCATATATTTTGTATGAAGAAAAAAAAATTCCGCCATCTTGGATTTTTTTTCTATTCATCAAATAGACCTTTTGGTCTTGATCATCTTTTGCCAAGAAACCACTCTTCCATCTTTTATACTCCCCGAGATAGACACCGACGAAATTTGTATGGCGGCCATCTTTTTTCCGCCATTTTGAATTTATTTTCAGCTCACTGCGAATTGGATGAGGTTTCGAGTGACATTTGTTCGAGCACACCCCACCTATCTTCAATACCCCGGCCGTGCTCTTCACCCGTCTCCGAAATCCTCAATCATCAGCTCTCTCCATAATTTTCCTCTGAATGAATTTTTGTCCTCTATACGAAACCATAGGTGAAAAAAAAATTTTTCATACAAAATTTTACAGGAGAGGTGATCAATCAGTCAGTGAGTCAGTGAATCAGCACGAGCAGCTATATATATCAATATAATATAATAGTCACCTGCAGCTTGTCCTCGATGGCGGTGGCGCCCAGCAGCCGCAGGTTGTTCTCGATGAGCAGGGCAGCTTCCTCTATCTTCTGCTCGCGGTCTTGTATCGCGATGCTCGCTTTGTGGTAAGTGTTCGACCAATCCTGCACCAGACAAACCAGCGAGTCTTTATTATAACGCCCAGTCATTTATCTTCTTTTTTACCAAACTATATCAGAGTTTAAAATCAAATCAAATCATGAGTTGAGTGAGAAGTGATAGAAGTACAGTCGACTCGGCTGGCTGAAGTAATTGGAAAGCTGTAGTGATCTTATACAAAAGGCGGGCGGAAAAATTAGGGACCGCCCTTGAAATTACCGGAAAAATTGATACCCCTATTTAGTGATAACATGACGTCATATATTTTTAGATATCGAAATCGCAAAAGGTGTCACGCATTTTTGGTTAGTAAATAAGGGTATCAATAGTTGGTTTCGATTAACATAACAGTAACAGTTACATCAGCCGGTGAAATAACCGCTTTCAGTCTCTGGAAAGAACTCGCGACAATAGAAAGATAGAAAAGTGGAAATCAGTGCTGGCAGGATGCGTCCAGCTCGCAGGGAGTTGGACACATCTTGCAATATTGTCGCAGACAATGAGGATTAAAAACTTAATCCTAAAGATTTTTACCCAGTAGTAGTATAGCACTAGCAGACCTTGTACACGTGTTCGGGTATGTCGGCCACGGCGAACACCAGGGTCCGCAGCCCCTCGGTGGCGAAGTGCTCCAGGTGCGCCAGCGTGGCCTCGGCGTAGGGCGCCGCGCGCGGCCCGCCCGCCAGCCGCGGGTAGATCACCGAATCGGCCCCTTTGCAGTACAACTTTATTTCGCCTGCGGAAAGAGACGGAATCGTGCGGTCCATTGGCAAATTCTAGTCAAGGATCTCACATGCAGCGATCGGCTGATAGACGTAAATTACCACTAATTTTATAAGTTACATCGACAATGTTCGTAAATGCAAAAAGGAGCAATCTAGCTCCTACTAAAACGATTTTATAATTATGCACTCTATTTTACAGTAATCATCATCATCGTGTGCCTTCCTCGTGTTGAAGATTGGCGGTCATCATGCGAAAAGCTTCTCTATTTAAAGCCGCATCTTTTAATTTTGGATAAGTCAGCCCAGTCCACCCCCTTATATCGTCCAACCACTTGCGTTTTTGGCGAACTGGAGCTCTCTTGCCTGCAATCCTCCCTTCCTATACTAGTTTTGGGAATAAGAATTGGGTTCCTCTTTGTAGGTGTCCAAAGAAAGCTACTTTTCTTCGTATGATGGTGGACATGAGTTCTCTCCTTTTGTGGACTAATTCCAGTACTCTGCTATTGGGTGCAAAGCTGTTCCATGGGATTCGGAACATTTTCCTATAGATCCACATTTCAAAAGCTTGCAATCGACTTGTTGCTTCCTTTTTGAGAACCCATGTTTCGCAACCATACAAGAGAGTGGACCAGACGTAGCTTTTCACAAGGCGGCATCTTAGCTCGACCTGCAATTTAGGGCTGCAGAGGGTCTTGGACATCTTATGAAACACTATTTTAGCTTGGATAATACGGTATAATTACAGTAATAAGGTCTGTATTTCATTGTACAATTTACAAGAAGTCAAACATGGATGTCTGTACCTGTGGGTGCGCGCACGATGACGGACATGCGCTTGCGGGTGGAGGTGAACGCGAGCACGTGCAGCACGGTGTAGGTGAGCGTGCGCCCGCGCGCCTGCACGCTCACGGCCTGCGGCGTGCGCGTCGTGAACACCCAGCCCCACGCCGCCGCGCCCGCCACCAGCGCGCGCTCGTCTGCGCGGCCACAACACTGTGTTACTTCATACGTCACAGGGGGGGGGACTTTTCGCAGTTATGTGCGTTTAAGAATAGAATAGAATAGAAATATTTTTTATTCAAATAAACTTTTACAAGTGCTTTTGAATAGTCGATGAATCTACCACTGGTTCGGAATGCCTTTCCTGCCGAGAAGAACCAGCAACAAACTCGGCGGTTGCTCTTTTCAAAACAAATTTATAATACAGCAAATACTATGCTTTATATGCAGTGTTTCCACAATGAGGAAAGTTCCAAAAAATGCATACCAACTAACTTCTATCTCAAGATGGGCAGACATAAAGCAGCCCCATTCCCATTTATTAAATAAACCAATTAAATACCACATGCTTCAGCGTGAAAGAAGCATCGTGAGAAAACCTGCACGCCTGAGAGTTCATATTGTTCTCAAAGCGGGTTGTTACGTTCCCTCAAATATGGTTGAGCGAAGGAATGGCTGGATCATGCGTCATGCTCGTGAACGAGTTCCACCGGCGGAAATAAAGTTACTTTCTGTCTGCCCGTCTTAAATGTGTTGAATTATAATTAGGTATGCTTTTGTGGAACTCATCGTGGAAACACTGCATGCTTAATATCTATTGAATTGTATGTTTTGAAAAGAGCAACCGCCGAGTTTCTTGCTGGTTCTTCTCGGCAGGAAGGGCATTCCGAACCAGTGGTAGACTCAACTACAATTCAAAAGGACTTGTAAAAAACATTTCTATTCTATTCTATTCTAAAGGTGTGGGAAATCTGTCAACATGCATTGGGCCAGAGTGATGAACTATGAGAACTATAAGAAGGCTCAGGGCCACTCAACGAGCGATGGAGAGAGCTATGCTCGGTATTTCCCTGCGAGATCAAATCAGAAATGAGGAGATTCGTAGGAGAACCAAAGTCACCGACATAGCTCAGCGAGTTGCGAAACTGAAGTGGAAATGGGCGGGGCACATAGTTTGAAGAGCTGATGGTCGTTGGGGTCCCAAGGTGTTGGAGTGGCGACCCCGCACCGGGAAACGCAGTGTTGGCAGGCCCCCCACCAGGTGGACCGACGACATCAAACGAGTCGCAGGGAGCCGCTGGATTCAAGCGGCGCAAGACCGAAGCCTGTGGAAGTCCATGCAGGAGACCTTTGTCCAGCAGATGTCTATAGGTTGATAAAGAAGAAGAAGAAGAAGATGAACTATGGCCTGTTGTAACCCTTCTCTGGAAGAAGACCTGCGCTTTTTCGTTACTGCGTCAATAGCTCACCCGGAGAAGCAGCATGGTAGTTGATCCTGCCATCCTTCACCTCCGGTATGACGGTGTGGCAGACGGCCAGCATGGTGAGGAACTCGGCGATGACGGCGGCGCTCGGGTGGTTGTTGGACAGGTTCTGGTACAGGAGGCTGTCCTCCAGCCTCTCGTCGGGGCCAGGCTTGTTGTATATTATCTGCAAGAATTTAAAATAATAATTTTTAGCTCTCTATACAAGCCAAAAAGCCCGGCTTGCCTAATATCAGCTCGATATTATTATACTAGCGGCACGCTATGATGGCCGGTTTGACGTTTGTCCGCTCATGAAGTTCCGTATTAATTGATAACGACTTTGAAGGAAATAATTGTATTACTTTATTGACGATAGTGATGTGCAGAGATTCATAAATTTTATCGAATGTAGTTTTAGGTTTAGGACTCAAAATTTATTTATTAAATTGATTTCTAAAATGTATACAAGTGTAGAAAAATCAGTTTGCACCATTTAAGGGGTGAATGTACTTGTGAATATGAACAATTTTCACTATGTGGACAAACCTCTGAAATCGCAAAAAAATTTCAGCTGTTTCATACAAAAGGTAAAATTTTTATTTTTATATGATATATACCACAACTCGGCATTTGGTTTTCTAAATTGCAAATTTTTAAAAATGGAATCTAATACGATCGTCACATAGGATCGCTGGCTAGCACAACTACTACCTCCGGCAAACTCGCGTCAATGCTCAATGCAAAACAAAGCAGTTTCGAATTGACGAAGTTCTTTAACGAAGATTTTGAAGACCATTGGATTTCGATACAAAAAATGTAACAAACGCAAAATATTGATGGAAAGATTTGATATAGCGATGGCAAGGTATACTTTTTTACGGCAAGTGAAAGAAATCAAAAATTGGCAAAATGTTGTGTTCTTGGATGAAACATGGCTTAATGCTAACCATACTGTAGGCCGTTCTTGGAACGATGACACAGCAGCATCTACTTCCAAAGTTCCTGTAGGAAAAGGATCGCGACTTATAATTTGTCACGCCGGAACCATCAACGGGTTTGTCAAAGGTTCTCTCATGGCTTTTGCGTCAAAAACCACTGGAGACTATCATGAAGACATGAATGGAGAAAAGTTTACTGAATGGTTTACCTCAATGTTGTGTAGCCTCCCTGAACCATCTATTATAATTATGGACAACGCCCCATACCACTCGATGCAAATTGACAAGCCACCTGCCCAATCCCAAAAGAAAGCTGATATCGTCGCATGGCTTCGTAAAAATGGCGTAGATGCAAACATGAATATGTTAAAAGCGGAATTAGTACGTCTTTTAAAAGAAAACAAACCAACCAAGATCCGATACGTCATTGACGAAATAGCATTAGAACATGGGCACAGAGTTATACGGTTACCGCCTTACCATTGTGAGTATAATGCGATTGAGTTGGTGTGGGCTCAAATTAAGGGATATGCTGCAAGACACAATACAGAACCCCCATTTACCACAAAAAAAATGCTAAAATTATTAAAAGAAGCTTGTGAACATGTGACTAAAGGAGACTGGGAAAAGGTTGTGAATAGAACTGTTAAATTAATAAGGGAAGATTATGAAAGAGATGTGAAAATAGATAATATTATAGAAAACGAACATATAATTATTAATGTAGGTGATGATAGCAGTGACGACGGTGAAAATAGTAGTATGGACGAATCTGATTAATTATGGCCTTTTGTGGCACCTTTTTTGGTATCTTTTGTATTCATATGTTTCTTGTGTGCATATAAAGTATGTATATTCATTTTCATTCAAATATTCAGTTCGTTCAAATAAATTAAATAAACATATACATTTTTGTTTTATTAAACCTATTTAATCAGGTACAAAAACAAAACTTAATTGTTTTTTGTTCGAGAATAAATTGACATTCCACATCACTATTGTAATGTGTCAAACCGGCCATCATAGCGTGCCGCTAGTTTAGGCATATTATTATAATATTATCTCTTGTGTATTTCAAAATCGTGTAAAATAAAAGTTATAAATAAAAGACAATATAAAAGATAGGCGTACAAAACTAAATGGATTGTAAATGTAATTATGTCAAAATGTAATCAAACAAAAAAGAGCAAGGCTATAAAAAAAAAAGATAAAGGCCATGTTAAGCTATAAAAAGTCTCCGATAACCATGTCGGAGGATTAATAGCGAAACATACAAAAAAAAAGTGTGTGTGTCAGCTCCGACGCACGACTGGAGTTTACTCCTTAAAACGTCGTAATGCATTCGCGGCGCCGCTCCGACCCGATCGGTACGCGCTCGGCTTCCCGAAGCGAAAGCTCTTTCGCATTCGACAACTCAAGCGAAAACCAACCTTATTTACTCAACGTTAGGGTAGAAATTTGCATCGTTGTGAAAACGTAACGAGGGCATTCGACAACTCAAGCGAAAACCAACCTTATTTAATCAACGTTAGGGTAGAAATTTACATCGTTGTGAAAAACGTAACGAGGTCATTCATAAGTAGATTTTACTCCTCGAATTTTTCTCATACCGGGCGCCTAAAATCGATTCTTAAGGAGTAAACTGCAAAAATGTAATTATGTGTAGTAGCACTTAGCATCTCTTCTGTTCTGTTCTGTGAACTTCTGTGTGCTTTGTTGAGTTCGACGAGATAACATAATATAAGTAAAGACGGAAGCACCTGGCTTGCCTATCTTTAAGGGGACGCAAGCCAGTACCTTCTTCATACAAACGTAGATGAGTGATTACTACATTATTTGATATTGTACGCTCAAAACTAAGTATTATGTAGATTTGCCTCGTCATTATCTAGGTTTATTGATATATAAAATAGTGAAAAAAAATATTCGCTAAAAAGTTACGAGCCTCGAAAGATCGTCATTTTCACACTAAATTTATGACAACTTTTGGCGAAAATAAATAACACTAGTGGTTCGCCCCGAACTGAGACCTCGCGGTAACGGTATCCCATGATTATTCATTCAATCGATACATGATAACCAAAACTGACATTATTATTATGCCCGTTTTCACCAAACATACCTAAATCATCTCCTAAGTAGGAGTCTCTTAACGTAGGTAGCTCCTAAATACAATCCTAAGTCCTAACATCCGTCCCAATATCCTTTTAGGTGTCCCGTACAGGATCGTGATAAATAAGTTGACAGAAAACATCAATCACCTAACTTATAGGTAGCCCGTAAAGGTTAGGGAACGTTAGTGAAAACATTGAATTATTTATCAAACATTGAATTTAACTCGTAGTTCCATGGGAATAGTTACTGACTGCGCCATCTATTAGCATTATTGTGAAGCTATGTTGATGCTATATGAATTACTGACGCCCATTAAAAATTAAATAATCTCGTTTCTTTATAATATTCATATAATTTTAGTATATGTTGTTCAAGTACAGGATATAAGTGACCTAAAAACATAAAATCAGTTTGAAAATCCATAGCGGATTTTTCTAGAGAGCGTCTTCAAGCGAGCGTATAAAATCGCCACTTTGAAAGCCCCCCATTTCGTCAATTTTAAGGGAAAAATTAAAAAAAATATATTTTTGTACTCAGTTCAAAATTATCTTTAAAATGATACGTAACAATTTTATGTAACGCGATATTTTTTTTTTTACTTCGCATTCGCTTCTATGAGAGCCCCCCTGAAATAAAGATTTTTATAACTTTTTAAGCCATTTTCGGCTGGAGGCCATCGGTTTACATATTATATCTAAATTTGAAGTAATTACGTTCAGTAATTCAAAAGTTATAAGGCTCTGACAGACGGACGGACGGACGGACGGACGGACGGACAAGTGCAAATCGCCCTAGTTAACTCAAAGACCTTCGCTTCGCTCGGTCGATTAGGAGTATGAAAATTCCAAAAACAATTATCATTAGACATAGTTTATTTATTCATCAGTTCAAATAACTTTACTTTGTAAACATACATTTAGTAGTTTTTTCTCAAAAACACTTTTCCCAAACGACTGTTCAACCCTTTTCGCGCGCTTGATTTCGGTGTAAATTATCGCGCCTCTCACCCGACACGGAGCGGGAGCGGGACGGTAGCACGGAAGTATGCGCGCATGTACTCGCTACACTGAGTCTATCTCTTTCTCACACAATGTTAGGTGAAATAGCAAGCAGGTTACCCACGTGCGCCGGCAACTTCGTTCGCGCATACTAAGTCCCCTTAAACCCTACTGCACGCCACTGGGTAACGGTGAATGTTTGCGCGCGTTTGCCTTTGTACGTATGCGCGTGCGTGCAGGTATACGTGTGTGCGTGCAGGTATATGGGTGAGTTTGTGATTGCACGCGTGTGTTGGCTTGCGCGTGTTTGCACGTCGGTGGAGGTGTGTATGTATGCGTGGGTGTAAGTGTGCGTGCGCGTACGCTTGCGTTTGTTTGATCAGCCCCACCTCGGCAATGGAGCACTTGCGGAACTCCATGACGTTGCAGGTGAGCGTGCCGGTCTTGTCGCTGAACACGTAGCGCACCATGCCCAGCTCCTCGTTGAGGTTGGACGTGCGCGCCAGCGCTGGCGTGTCCGTCTCTGGGTGATACATTTCACTGTCCATCGCTATGAACTTTGCCTGCGAAACACCATTCAGTATTACTCTAGCCGAACCGATATTTTTCACATTAAAAAAAATTCAAAATTATTTATTTCACGTAGGCCAACCTGTGGCTCTTATAGCACGTCATGACTCTACCATCGGTTCGGAAAGCGGATTCTGCTGAGAAGAGCCGGCAAGAAACCCAGCAGTTGCTCTTTTCAAAATAATCATTTTAAGTAAGACACAGGTTACGTGTACCGTAATAAACAACACTGTTTCGTACTACATACATACATACTACTTAAATAATAGCGGCGGAATAGACCCGCGTGACCCGCCGCTATAAATGTTTCACATCAAAAATGCATTACTTGACATTCTGGGATACTAGACATTGTTATTTGTTAGCCAGAACAGTTCATTATAATATCGCTCAAATTAGAATCGAGGTCAATTTTTATGAAAATCTGTTCTTTTACACAATTTTTTCTCTTAAACTAACAGCAATTTTACTGGCGTAAAATGAATGGTTTCATACTCGTAAAACATGAAGCGAACAATACTCACTTGGAAGAATCTGACAATTTCAGCCGTAACTTGTAAGGATATAGGTATAAGATTGTTGTATAATATCAAAAACGTTAAAAAGTTAAATCCGAAATGTGCATTCTGGACATCTGAAACAAAAAAGTATAATTTGTAACATTCATAAAACGCTATTTTTTGATATGACAAATAAAATATGATACTATTAGTCAGTTAGCAGTGATAGCCTCTTTTCGGAGTCAAGTGCGTTTAAGCAATTAAAATATCACTTGCTTCAACGGTGAAGGAAAACATCGTGAGGAAACCGGCACACCTGGAGAGTTCTTCATAGTGTTCTTGAAGGTGTGTGAAGTCCGCCAATTCACATTGGGCCAGCGTGGTGGACTATGGTCTATAACCCTTCTCTGAGAGATCTGCGCTCAGTAGTGAGCCGTTGATGGGTTGCTAATGATGATGATGATGACTATCAGTCTACTCATACTACTCGTGTTACTATCACTCTTACTACCAGTAGTAACATGCGTAATTTTTTTCCCTGTGTTACTACTAATTGCCTCAATTGTAACACGGGTAATTTTTATTTCCCATTTTACTACTGGCTAAGTTCTGGTAAAAAGTCACCGAGGGCTGACCTTTCTGGAGTAAGTAATAATAAATAAATAATTAATTAGCCACCGTGAGCCCCTCGCGATATTTGATAAGATGTGCCTTATGTGAGCCAGGCCCTTCAGTCCCATTCATCATGGGTCCACCAAGGTTATACTTGTTGGATCGGTCTCGACATAGTAGTTGGCAAAGAAATATGCCTGGTGAACTGAAGATAAAGGTGGATATCAGGTATATATCAGTGATAGCTTAGTAGTTAAGACTTCAGCTTCCTTTTCAGGGGATCCCGGGTTCAATCGCAGGCACATCTCTGACTTGTCAAAAACCTTAGAGTTCTCCATAATGTTCTCAAAGGTGTGTGAAGTCTGTCCATCTATAAATGTCCAGCCTGGTGGACTATGGCCTACACTGTTCTCACGCGTGGGGAGAACTTGTGCCTATAGTCTATTTTTTTTAACAAACGAGTACTGAGAATGTCTCTCGGACATTTCCGATATTGACAGAGTGAGATGGGTCATTGTTAGGGGTGGGGTACTGAGTATGTCTCTCGCACATTTCCGATATTGACAGAGATGGTTCATTTTAGCGGTGGGGCCTGGGACTCTATGTTGATAACGTGGACCAATAGCAACGCAGTCAAAATTTTCGGTACTCGTACAAAAACAGACTATAGTCCAGCCCAGGCCGGCGATGTGTTCAGACACTGAGTTATAACATGGGTAGAATAACTATGTCTGTGGTGGTGTCGTGTGATGCGGGTTGTTACGTTCCCTAAAATATGTTTGAGCGAAGCAATGGCTGGGTCATGCGTCATGCTCGTGAACGGGTAGCACCGGCGGGAATGGGGCTACTTTGTGTCTGCCCATCTTAAGATAGAAGTTAGTCGGTATGCATTTTTGGAACTGCCCTCATTGTGGAAACACTGCATGTATAGCATAGAATTTACTGTATTGTAAATTTGTTTTTAAAAGAGCAACCGCCGAGTTTCTTGCTGGTTCCTCTCGGCAGGAAAGGCATTCCGAATCAGTGGTAGATTCATCGACTATTCAAAAGCACTTGTAAAAGTTTATTTGAATCAAAAATATTTCTATTCTATTCTATTACATGTGGCGTGGTCACTGACCGGCGAGGCCGATGTACCAGTCGGCGTGCTTGCGCTGCTGGATCCACAGCTCGTTGAAGATGCCGCTGAGCAGCGACAGCACCAGCAGGATGATGAACAGCATCAGGATCTGCGTGTTGGTCTGCTTGTCGATCGACGACCTCTTCAGCGGGGCTGCGATACGAAATACAGGTGTCCTGTTCATTCCTTCAAATGTTATTATCCGGAAGTCCGTTACATTGAAAGCCCCGCCCATGAGTGAAAAAAGTTTTTAATGTGAATTGATAGGTTAATGAACAAAATAAGCTTGGTAAGTTTGCGTAAATTTAAAAAGCCAAAAAATGTAAAAAATCTCTTATTTGCAAAAATGTTTAACCGTCATCGCGGATATCTATATCTATATCTATATCTATATAATATATAAAAGAAAGTGGTGTTAGTTACACTATTTATAACTCAAGAACGGATGAACCGATTTGGCTGAAAATTGGTGGAGAGGTAGCTTAGAACCAGGAGACGGACATAGGATACTTTTTATCCCGTTCGACCGCGTTTCCGTCAAGTCACTATAAAACGTGGTATAACAAAAACGCATCTGACATGGAATAACAAAACGCAAATGACAGTGGAATACCAAAACGTAAATGACAGTTAAACGTAATTTTGTCTTTGGTTAAAAAATTTGACAATTATAAAAATGATAGCTAAACGTAATTGATAATTTATCATCAGCAATATGTTTTCTCTTTGAATCATCATTAAAAATGCCGCGAGCAAGACGATCAAATTTTTTCTGCTACAAAGCTACGGATTGACGTGATTTATTGGATAGGTATAGTTGAGAGCCTGGAAGGTGACAAAGATTTGCCGCGGGATGTTATGAACTAAATCCACGCAGACGAAGTCGCGGGCATCAGCTAGTTGAATAAATAAAGTATATTTGACAAGAAACGTATTATTACGTATTATGGTATGGGTCTCATAAGAAGTCTCAGGGTTACTCAGCGAGCGATGGAGAGAGCTATACTCGGAGTATGCCTGCGAGATCAAATCAGAAATGAGGAGATCCGTAGGAGAACCAAAGCCACCGACTTAGCTCAGCGAGTCGCGAAACTGAAGTGGAATTGGACGGGGCATACAGTTCGAAGAGCTGATAGTCGTTGGGCGCTGGAGTGGCAACCCTTACCGAGAAGCGCAGTGTTTGCAGACCCCCCACTAAGTGGACCGACGACATCAAACGAGTCGCAGGGAGCCGCTGGATTCAGGCGGCGCAAGACCGAGACCAGCCCCCGGATTGTCTAAAATTTTCCGATTAAGATCTTATTCATTTCATGGCATTAGCGTCAAAGTAAAATAAACCGGAACACCATTAAATTAGAACTCAATTTCGTGTATGCATTCTCACACGTTTAGGTATGTACGAAACGCTCCATAACGCTCCATGTTAGATTTGGTTGTACTGAATTTGTGACTTTAAATCAATACAGTCATGTAAAGAAAACTCTTTCATCAACGTCTATCTGTATTTTATTATGCTGTTCAGGTATCAGTATAGATCCATTTATTATAAAAATGACTCTAATGCCTGTTTCGCAAGGTGCTATAGTCGTGGAGAAGAAAGGGCAAAGAAACTCCACGACAGCACATCTTTTAAAATATAAAAGTAAATATCGAAAAAACCTTATGGAGTCACAGTCGGCTCCCACGCTCAACGAGAACTAACTTTAAACTAATTAACAATTCCCTTTTTATATTTTTAGACTAACAAAATGGATGGAATGGATGATTATAATTTCCCCTTCCATTCAACCAATCAGCTTACATTTCCGTTTTAATACATTTTCAAGTCAAATTAAATTCTATTCCTAACTACTTCCTTATTTCCAGTTTCATGCTACATAATTTAGGTCAAATATTATATTATTGCCAATTCGCATTCGGCCAGCGTGGTGGACTATGGCCTATAACCCTTCTCTGAAAGGAGACCTGCGCTCAGTAGTGAGCCGTTGATGGGTTGCTAATGATGATGATGATGATTATCTTATTTAATTGAAAATCATGACACTCGGTCAACAAAAATCAAAACAATATCTTATTAATAAATTAAAATCATGACAGTCAAGGACCTGAATATTTTACATTGACGCTAATGCCATGAAATGAATAAGATTTGATCGACAATTATTAGATAATCGCACCTCAGTGGAAGTCCATGGAAGAGAACTTTGTCTAGCAGTGCTGTATTCCTAACGAAGAGTGCAACAACTAGGTTTTGACTACTTTCGAGATTTAATTTTTGTTTTGTGTGTATCTTCGTAACTATAAAAGCTATTAATATTATATATGTATAATATTATATTATATCTATACATATAATAAAACAGAAACGAAACCAATTCTGTACATGAAATAGATTCAAAAAAAGGTTTTTGCTTCTAATTGTGTTCAAGATACAGATATCAAAACAGAAGTTAAATTTTTTTTTGTCTGTTTGTCTGTCTGTTTGTTTGTCCTTCTTTCACGTAAAAACTACCGCACAGATTTCTACAAAATTTTATACCGTGGTAACTTATTACTCGGGTCAACATCTAGGCTACTTTTTATCCCGGAAAATCAAGGAGTTCCCGAGGGACTTTAAAAACTAAATCCACGCGGACAAAGTCGCGGGCATCAGCTAGTAATATTATATATTTATTATTAATACTATTATATAGAGCTCATTTTCCTGATTATGGATATGGTCTTAAGTCAATTTGCCCAAAAACTCGACTTATTGCACTCTTCGTTAGGACGGCAGAGTGGACGTCTATCGGTTGACAAGAAGGAGAGCAATGGTCACCCTTGGTGGAGTTCTTCATGAGCTTGGTCTCGTGGCCCGTGTACACCACCAGCGCGACGACCCACGCCGTGTTGCGCAGCATGGCGCCGCGCAGCAGCATCTGCTCCAGCCCCAGCGGGATGGTCCTGCAGCACACTCACCGTCACACGCCGCAACACACACACCTCCCGTTATATCAGTCATTTGTACCATATACTCGCAAAAAAAGATTTAAAAAAAATCGGCCAAGTGCGAGTCGGGCCTCGCTCTTTTAGGGTTCCGTACATATGACCAAATCATTTTTTAAAACTAGATACATATTTAGATATCTTAGTTCTTAGAAAGTACTAAATTAGCATACGGGGAAAAATGCTCGTTTGTTTTGGTCACAACTTACAAATCGCATTATCAATCGGTGTTTTCAGTATTTGTTGTTTAAATACATAATATACCAAAATTATAAATATAGTACATAATATACCAAAATTTCAAATTCCTAACTAGTTTAGTTTTTGATTTAGACCCCCTAACAAAAGTGATCTAAAACCGAAAACTTTGGCGGCCCCCCATTTCTTCATTTTTGTAGCTAAAAAATTATAAAATAGTACATTACACATCTAGGGCAGTAAAATAAGAAATGTCTCAGATCACATGTAATTGTTGTCCGAGGCGAAGCCGAGGTCAATAAACATGTGATCTGAGGCTTTCTTATTTACTGCCCGTGGTGTGTATACTATTTTTCTCCTCGACGGAGGCGGAAAGCGACATTTTCGTTTAGCGCAGCGGGAGGAAAATTGACGCTTTCCGCCCGGAGGTGAGAAAAATATATTTAACTCCACTTAATGAGTTGTAGACAATGACACCCCACATGCCAGGGTAAAAAAAGAAAATTTTATTTCGACTCCTTTTCCATGTATGGGAGCCTCCTTTATTTTTTAATATAATTTTATTTTTATTATTTGTTGCTATAGCGGCAATAGAAATACACAATATGCGAAAATTTCAACCGTCTATCTATTACGGTTTACGAGATACAGCTCACTGACAGACGGACGGACGGACAGACAGCGGAGGCTTAGTAATAGGGTCCCGTTGGCACCCTTTGGGTACGGAACCCTAAAAAGTAATTGACCGAGCGAAGCGAGGTCTCTGAGTTTACTAGAGCGATTTGCACTTGTCCGTCCGTCCGTCCGTCCGTCCGTCCGTCTGTCAGAGCCTTATAACTTTTGAATTACTGAACGTAATTACTTCAAATTTAGATATAATATGTAAACCGATGGCCTCCAGCCGAAAATGGCTTAAAAAGTTATAAAAATCTTTATTTCAGGGGGGCTCTCATAGAAGCGAATGCGAAGTAAAATTTTTTTTTTGCTATTCATAGATTTTCTGTGTATCATTTTAAAGACAATTTGTAACAGAGTACAAACGTTTTTTTTTTGTTTTTTTTCCTAAAATTGACGAAATGGGGGGCTTTCAAAGTGGCGATTTAATACGCTCGCTTGAAGACGCTCTCTGAGAAAATTGGCTATATATTTTCAAGGTCTACTTATTTTCTTACTTCACTTGTATCCTGTACTTGAACAACAAATACTAAAATTAGATAAATATTTTAAAGAAACGAAATTATTTAAGTTTTAATGGGCATCAATGTTTTTAACAAAACTTCACTATACTGTTAATAGATGGTGCTGTCTTTAATATTGTAAATACGCATCCCATCCACGAAAGCAGATGACGATTGACGTCATCAGATTCGGCGCGTTTTAATTACAATATAGTTAAAACTACCTTATGGGAATTATGGGATACCGCGAGGTCTCAGTTCGGGGCGAACCACTAGTATAAAAGTAGTAAAACACAGTGATAGCCTAGTGGTTAGAACTGCGGTCTCCTATTCGGGGGGGTCGCAGGTTCGATTTCGGGCTGACCTCTGACTTTTCGGAGTTTTGTGCGTTTAAGCAATTAAATATCACTTGGTTTAATAGTGAAGGAAAACATTCGCATGGGGCCAGTCTGGTGGACTATGGCCTTTTCCCTTATCACAGGAGACAGGTCGCATAGAGTAGACATATTATATTTAGAAGAGTGCCTTAAAGCTTATCGACGTCCTGCCGTCTCACATAACAGCCTTGAAACCCATATCTCCCTATCAGCAACTACTGAGTATGATACCGGCTCTTTTCATTAGAATTTGCTTTCCGAACCGGTGGTAGCTAGAGTCTTGACTTACCATAAGAGCCACAAATTACTTAGCTTAATAAGCAATTTTGAATTCTATCTCTAGATATTTGGTACTACTATTACTAACTCACTTGGTATTGGTCTCCTTCAGCATTCCATTGAACTCGTAGAGGTGCCTGTTGGGCGGCTCGCACTGCACCGTGGCCTTGAACTCGGCCAACGCCGCGTCGTTGTCCAACGGCGCGGTGTCGGGGTTGGCTTGCCGGATCTTCAGGTTGGTCTCGCCGTCTAGGTTGGACGTCTCGATGAAGGATATGCCTTGGGGTTCGCTGTTGAAGCAAAGTTTTAAGTGTAAGAATCAGTACATATTATAAAACAAAGTCCCCCGCCGCGTCTGTATGTCTGTTCGCGATAAACTCAAAACTACTGAAAGGATTTTAATGCGATTTTCACCAATAGATTAGGTGATTCATGAGGAAGATTTTAATGTATAATTTGTCAAGGTTTTGTGTAAATTGGTTGACGACAATTGTTTATAATGTCGGAAAAAGTAAAACTGTCTGGAAAGCATTCATCAAAAACGCTGAGTAATTCTTTTGAGATACTTTATGGTGGTGGTATGGTGGGATAGGTCTATACAGAAAAGTCTGCAATGGCATAATATATCTGTCTTTTAAGAATTGCTTACTATAACCATAACATTTTAAACACATTTTTAACTTCTAAAAATGGTCACGTACAATGCGGTAAATGGAAATCTATTCAGACGGATACAGTATTAGTCCTTATCAACTTAAATACGTAAGTTACCATAAGAATTCATGCACATTATAATAATCCTTCACAGTTTACACCATATAATTGAAATGAATATCTTAGGAGTTATCGCAAAATAAAAACGAACGCGCGCGAAAATAAATCAACATATTCGACCACAACAAGCTGATGCGACCCGACGACAGAAAAAACATGTATAGGCCTAAAATGCTCTACTAGCCGTGCGAAGCCGGGGCAAGTCGCTTGTCTTTACTAAGCGCGATAATGCTAAGACTTTCACGTGAGGGGTAAGAGACTCAGGGTAAGATATCTATAGATGGCACCCTCACTCAGCTCGGACTCAAGACAGAGTTAAAACGAGGCAAATTTATGTCGACATATTTGTGTCTCATTTTAACTCTATCTTCAGGCTTGAGCAGAGCCAGAGTACGATCTATAGATCTCAGCGTAAGTGAGTATGATTTTGTTCCCAGAGTAAAAATATTCAGAATTATATAAATGAGCTTCAAATTTATTTGTGAAGATATTTCAAATTCAAATTCAAATCATTTATTTGCATGATCGCAAGTACATAAAAGGTGTTACAGTAAGGTAGGTATTAAACATATATTTGAAACGGACTTTCTTATTTTAGGGGATAAATTACATATTACATAGAAAATGGAACATTTTTTATGAAGTCGCTACGTTTATTGTTCAAATAACAAAACATTCAGGGCCTGTTTCACCACTATCCGTTAAAGCGTCTGATATATATGTTACAGATAAAATAGCTGTCAGATAAATCTGTTTCACATTTTTTACACTAGCGGCACGCTATGATGGCCGGTTTGACGTTTGTCCGCTCATGAAGTTCCGTATTAATTGATAACGACTTTGAAGGAAATAATTGTATTACTTTATTGACGATAGTGATGTGCAGAGATTCATAAATTTTATCGAATGTAGTTTTAGGTTTAGGACTCAAAATTTATTTATTAAATTGATTTCTAAAATGTATACAAGTGTAGAAAAATCAGTTTGCACCATTTAAGGGGTGAATGTACTTGTGAATATGAACAATTTTCACTATGTGGACAAACCTCTGAAATCGCAAAAAAATATCAGCTGTTTCATACAAAAGGTAAAATTTTTATTTTTATATGATATATACCACAACTCGGCATTTGGTTTTCTAAATTGAAAATTTTTAAAAATGGAATCTAATACGATCGTCACATAGGATCGCTGGCTAGCACAACTACTACCTCCGGCAAACTCGCGTCAATGCTCAATGCAAAACAAAGCAGTTTCGAATTGACGTTGCTTCGAAAAGTATAAACTGTCAGTGCAATGCGATTGTGATATAGTTTTGACCTGGCTTTGGATTTCAAATATTGATACTGCATTACTGTTGACCCTTGCTCGTTAATTTGGACTCTGTTCAAGCCCTTTGTTGTGGATTTCGTCGATATGACCGAACGTACGCAGAGAACTGTTCTAAATAGTCAGACACGTGAGTTCGTAATACGCCTTCGTAACTATTTCGATCGTGAAGCTCAAAATGGAGGGCCAATTTTACCTATAACGTCAGTGGTTGAACGCGTAGCTGATGCGCTTAATATTGGACAACGAACTGTTAGACGGATAACTAAAAAAAAATATGGCGAGACTGGCACAGAAGAAAATAAACTTCACACACCAAAAAAGAGAAAACGAGCAAAACCAGTCGTAGGCATCGATAGCTTTGATGCCGATGCTATCCGAAGACATGTTTACGGCTACTATTTACAGAAGGAGTATCCAACAAGAAAAAAGTTGGTGCATTCACTGAAGGAAGCTGGATTATTCTTCGGTGGGGAAAGTTCTTTAACGAAGATTTTGAAGACCATTGGATTTCGATACAAAAAATGTAACAAACGCAAAATATTGATGGAAAGATTTGATATAGCGATGGCAAGGTATACTTTTTTACGGCAAGTGAAAGAAATCAAAAATTGGCAAAATGTTGTGTTCTTGGATGAAACATGGCTTAATGCTAACCATACTGTAGGCCGTTCTTGGAACGATGACACAGCAGCATCTACTTCCAAAGTTCCTGTAGGAAAAGGATCGCGACTTATAATTTGTCACGCCGGAACCATCAACGGGTTTGTCGAAGGTTCTCTCATGGCTTTTGCGTCAAAAACCACTGGAGACTATCATGAAGACATGAATGGAGAAAAGTTTACTGAATGGTTTACCTCAATGTTGTGTAGCCTCCCTGAACCATCTATTATAATTATGGACAACGCCCCATACCACTCGATGCAAATTGACAAGCCACCTGCCCAATCCCAAAAGAAAGCTGATATCGTCGCATGGCTTCGTAAAAATGGCGTAGATGCAAACATGAATATGTTAAAAGCGGAATTAGTACGTCTTTTAAAAGAAAACAAACCAACCAAGATCCGATACGTCATTGACGAAATAGCATTAGAACATGGGCACAGAGTTATACGGTTACCGCCTTACCATTGTGAGTATAATGCGATTGAGTTGGTGTGGGCTCAAATTAAGGGATATGCTGCAAGACACAATACAGAACCCCCATTTACCACAAAAAAAATGCTAAAATTATTAGAAGAAGCTTGTGAACATGTGACTAAAGGAGACTGGGAAAAGGTTGTGAATAGAACTGTTAAATTAATAAGGGAAGATTATGAAAGAGATGTGAAAATAGATAATATTATAGAAAACGAACATATAATTATTAATGTAGGTGATGATAGCAGTGACGACAGTGAAAATAGTAGTATGGACGAATCTGATTAATTATGGCCTTTTGTGGCACCTTTTTTGGTATCTTTTGTATTCATATGTTTCTTGTGTGCATATAAAGTATGTATATTCATTTTCATTCAAATATTCAGTTCGTTCAAATAAATTAAATAAACATATACATTTTTGTTTTATTAAACCTATTTAATCAGTTCTCTAAATCTTTAATTGTTTTTTGTTCGAGAATAAATTGACATTCCACATCACTATTGTAATGTGTCAAACCGGCCATCATAGCGTGCCGCTTGTATAGAGCTTTTCTGCTAGATTATGTCTTAACGGACACTTGTGAAACAGATATTTGAACGCTCTCTGTCAGACAAGTTGTGAATAGGCTATCAGGCACTTTATAAGCAAGTAGTGAAATGTGCAAAACAACCTAGCGTCGCAGCGCGGCGTGCTGTGATACGACAGAAGGCGTGCTCTGATCTTCAACAGAGTGCGTTGCCACAACACTACACACACTGTGGTCTGTCACATATGTATATGCAACTACATTAACATAATCAATAAACGGCTGAGTCATGCGTCATGCTCGTGAACGGGTTCCACCGGCGGGAATGGGGCTACTTTATGTCTGACCCATCTTAAGATATATTGCATTATTAGTAGGTATGCATTTTTGGAACTTCCACCATTGTGGAACACTGTATACATAGTATAGTATTTATTGTATTGTAAACTTGTTTTGAAAAGAGCAACCGCAGAGTTTCTTGCTGGATCTTCTCGGCTGGAAGGGCGTTCCGAACCAGTGCACAGTGGTAGAGTTAGACGATTCAAAAGCACTTGTAAAAAGTTTATTTGAATAAAAAAACTTGAGAGGTGTCAAGGGACACCCGGATGGAACGAAGTTCCTTTCGATTAATTAATTTGGCATTGTGTTCAACATTTTCACACTACAATATTAGATCTCCGTAGCCTTGTGGTTTCCACAGTCGCCAAACAGCCAAAGGTCGATGGTTCGAATCCCAGCTCGACAGACCGAATTTTCCATTTTCAATTTTATTTTAAACAATTTCTACATTTTCCCTATTTTTTTATAACTTATAAATAATTTATAAAAAATTAGGGGAAAATTCCACATGTAGATATTATTTAAAATAAAATTGAAAATAGAAAATTCAGTCTGTCGAGCTGGGATTCGAACCATCGACTTTTAACTGTTTAGCGACTGTCGAAACCACAAGGCTACCGAGATCTTATATTGTACTGTGAAAATAATGAACACAATACCAAATTCACATTCAAAAAAGTGTCGATCCGTTTAGCCCCCTTCCGCACCGCGCGATAAGGAACTACGTTCCAAAAGTATTTTCTATTCTATTCTATTTCTAATCTGCAGTTGCGATACCTGGAGGCCAGCAACACGAGGTCGGCGGGAAAGAACTGGTTGTTCACCACCTTGCAGATGTCACCCACTTGCAGCTTCTCCCAGCGGATGCTCAGCCAGCGCCCGTCTCTCAGCACCTCCACCTTCCGCCGGTTGGTCTCGTCGTCCGCGCGGTGACGTTTCTACAAGCATTTTAATGTCCATGGAACGCTGGGTGAAGGCGGTCAGAACGCTGGATACAAGAAGAGCCAGCAAACTATAACTTGATTCCAAAAGAATTGGTACATTTAACATTACACAAATTAAAATAGTGTGTAGAGACTACTAATGTAGTGAGGCCCGCTTGCAGAAACGCCGAGTTATCCTTTAAATGGGATGATATTAAAAAAAAATGGCATTGCGTTATAACATCAAAAAACGTTATTTTAAATAAATAAAAAAATTTCAGTCAAATACCCAATTGGACTAAAATACCCCAGGTCCTTGTCTCCTTGTCCGTTTATCGTCGAGCCGATGTCGGTACTCACGAAGTCCTCGACGACCTCCTTGATGGCGCTGACGGTGAGGATGAGCACGAGCGGCGTGAGCGTGGTCCAGCGGCCCGTGGGCGACACGTCGGGGATCTGCTGCAGCAGCGCGATCAGCAGGAAGAAGCAGTTGGAGTAGCGCCGGAACTGCTCGAACAGGAACAGCGGCACGAACGACGGGAGGCTGCCGGCGAGGGAGGCGCGGCGTCAACAACGGGACGACTGTTATAGAGGTGCGGAGTGACAACTGAAGGTTGACGGTTCAGTTGTTGTATCTGTCGCAGTAAGATAGTTGAAGCCGTGTTATAGCTATACGAAAGCGATTCATAGCTATCTTACTAGGAATATAGCTAGTATACGTTTTCTTTGATTTGCACAACTGGTTACTCGTTTTTAAACCCCCCGTGTTTTGATGCGATTTTTCCTGTTTGAAAGCTGACGTGATCGAGATCGATCTTAGCTATAATTTGTGAAGATCTGTTCAGGCGTTTGCAGATCATCAGCTCACGCAATTCGCAAGCACCTGATTACCGAATCTTGCCTAACAAGTACTATGTTTGGCAAAATCTAAAGTTAGGTTAGGTAGGGGTTCGACATGAACAGTCAGGTGCCCGGCCACAGGCCGAGCACGGTGTCATTTGGTCGTTATACCTAAGTTAAGTATGTACGCATATCTGAATATACCAAATGGAACCTAAGTGTCCTGAATATTCATGTCGAAACCCAACCTAACCTAACTTTAGATTTTGGCAAACATAGTACTTCTATAACCATTTTACTAGATTAGTTAGTCAGATAGCTATATTACTAGATCGCGTTCGTATTATAGCTATATTCCGGCATATAGCTATAAACCTAGGTTTACAGCTATAACACGGCTTCCACTATCTTACTGCGACATATCCACACCTAATAAAGCTTAAGTTAATAGGCATGATGACCGATTTTGATTGAAAACTGTTGGATTAAGTTTTAAAATTCACGCAAAAATGCTCGAGGGTGTCATGACGTGATTCAAGACGTCATCTCTGGTTTCATCATCAGTTGTTTGTCAAAGTTTAAACATAGACGTGACCATAGAATTATAAAGCAGTGGCGTATCGCTTTGATTGGTGTTTATTATTGTTGTTGTTGTTTTGTTTTTATGGCTTTTGACATGCCAGCACGGCACAATTTACTTTACCAATTTCACGTAGCTTGAAGGAAACACACAGGATATCGCTCGGTTTTAACTCGATGAGGTTGATCGCGATTTTTCGGATTTTATTCGAGGATTGGTGTTAATCCAATATGGCGGATTACTGTATTTCATAGTTTTATTTTATCAAAATAAATATCAATATCGCTCAAAATAGAAAGGTAAATACGTTTTTTATAATTTATTATAATCCATGAATCCTATTTCATTAGTTAAATTCATAATTTCATTTGATTCTTTTGTTTGATATCCTCTCTCGTGCAGTGTTGAGCGCTGCGGTTTCATCACTACACTAGCGGCACGTTATGATGGCCGGTTTGACACATTACAATAGTGATGTGGAATGTCAATTTATTCTCGAACAAAAAACAATTAAGTTTTGTTTTTGTACCTGATTAAATAGGTTTAATAAAACAAAAATGTATATGTTTATTTAATTTATTTGAACGAACTGAATATTTGAATGAAAATGAATATACATACTTTATATGCACACAAGAAACATATGAATACAAAAGATACCAAAAAAGGTGCCACAAAAGGCCATAATTAATCAGATTCGTCCATACTACTATTTTCACTGTCGTCACTGCTATCATCACCTACATTAATAATTATATGTTCGTTTTCTATAATATTATCTATTTTCACATCTCTTTCATAATCTTCCCTTATTAATTTAACAGTTCTATTCACAACCTTTTCCCAGTCTCCTTTAGTCACATGTTCACAAGCTTCTTCTAATAATTTTAGCATTTTTTTTGTGGTAAATGGGGGTTCTGTATTGTGTCTTGCAGCATATCCCTTAATTTGAGCCCACACCAACTCAATCGCATTATACTCACAATGGTAAGGCGGTAACCGTATAACTCTGTGCCCATGTTCTAATGCTATTTCGTCAATGACGTATCGGATCTTGGTTGGTTTGTTTTCTTTTAAAAGACGTACTAATTCCGCTTTTAACATATTCATGTTTGCATCTACGCCATTTTTACGAAGCCATGCGACGATATCAGCTTTCTTTTGGGATTGGGCAGGTGGCTTGTCAATTTGCATCGAGTGGTATGGGGCGTTGTCCATAATTATAATAGATGGTTCAGGGAGGCTACACAACATTGAGGTAAACCATTCAGTAAACTTTTCTCCATTCATGTCTTCATGATAGTCTCCAGTGGTTTTTGACGCAAAAGCCATGAGAGAACCTTCGACAAACCCGTTGATGGTTCCGGCGTGACAAATTATAAGTCGCGATCCTTTTCCTACAGGAACTTTGGAAGTAGATGCTGCTGTGTCATCGTTCCAAGAACGGCCTACAGTATGGTTAGCATTAAGCCATGTTTCATCCAAGAACACAACATTTTGCCAATTTTTGATTTCTTTCACTTGCCGTAAAAAAGTATACCTTGCCATCACTATATCAAATCTTTCCATCAATATTTTGCGTTTGTTACATTTTTTGTATCGAAATCCAATGGTCTTCAAAATCTTCGTTAAAGAACTTTCCCCACCGAAGAATAATCCAGCTTCCTTCAGTGAATGCACCAACTTTTTTCTTGTTGGATACTCCTTCTGTAAATAGTAGCCGTAAACATGTCTTCGGATAGCATCGGCATCAAAGCTATCGATGCCTACGACTGGTTTTGCTCGTTTTCTCTTTTTTGGTGTGTGAAGTTTATTTTCTTCTGTGCCAGTCTCGCCATATTTTTTTTAGTTATCCGTCTAACAGTTCGTTGTCCAATATTAAGCGCATCAGCTACGCGTTCAACCACTGACGTTATAGGTAAAATTGGCCCTCCATTTTGAGCTTCACGATCGAAATAGTTACGAAGGCGTATTACGAACTCACGTGTCTGACTATTTAGAACAGTTCTCTGCGTACGTTCGGTCATATCGACGAAATCCACAACAATGGGCTTGAACAGAGTCCAAATTAACGAGCAAGGGTCAACAGTAATGCAGTATCAATATTTGAAATCCAAAGCCAGGTCAAAACTATATCACAATCGCATTGCACTGACAGTTTATACTTTTCGAAGCAACGTCAATTCGAAACTGCTTTGTTTTGCATTGAGCATTGACGCGAGTTTGCCGGAGGTAGTAGTTGTGCTAGCCAGCGATCCTATGTGACGATCGTATTAGATTCCATTTTTAAAAATTTTCAATTTAGAAAACCAAATGCCGAGTTGTGGTATATATCATATAAAAATAAAAATTTTACCTTTTGTATGAAACAGCTGATATTTTTTTGCGATTTCAGAGGTTTGTCCACATAGTGAAAATTGTTCATATTCACAAGTACATTCACCCCTTAAATGGTGCAAACTGATTTTTCTACACTTGTATACATTTTAGAAATCAATTTAATAAATAAATTTTGAGTCCTAAACCTAAAACTACATTCGATAAAATTTATGAATCTCTGCACATCACTATCGTCAATAAAGTAATACAATTATTTCCTTCAAAGTCGTTATCAATTAATACGGAACTTCATGAGCGGACAAACGTCAAACCGGCCATCATAGCGTGCCGCTAGTTTAGGAGGTCCCGGCTGTGGCAAGTTATAATTTCTAAATTGTTCCTGGACTTGTATAGTTGAAGGCTTTGATTGTGGCTGGTGAGCACCCTACTATTAAGCGCAGTCTTTAAATCCAGGACGAAAAGGGCTCCGATAAGAGTCGGCTAGAACTTAGTGCCGTGAAGCAAAGTAGAGTTGCAAATATGCTAACTTTAAACCTACTATTATTGTAAAATTAGGGATGCACCGTATCTGGACGGACGAAATGCCGGAAACAATTACGCGCGTAGAATTCCGCTCGCGTTTTCGAGTTACATTCGTCCCTGGCCTTAGTTTTGTTTTGTTCGCTGCGAAAAATCATTGTTCCATTTCTGAAAATATAGGGTACGCAAACAATAGGCAAGTGTGTCATAACATGGAGCCAGTTGACATTGCACCGCGGCCGAGCGAGCACGTGCAAATAGGGTTCCCAACCATACTGTTAAAAACAGTATTATACTTTTTCGTTCGTTAATACTTTTTACTGTTCTATAAAAATAAGTACACAGTACAGTATATAATAAATAAGTACAGTAACAAAATACTGTTTTATGTCCGCTGGTATCCGGAGCCATACGTAAAGTCTGTATAAAATGTAAACGTCCGTATACAAACTAAATTTCAGAACGAAACTGTCCATATCAACTGAAATAGAGCTTCTATTGATTTTATAAAAAACTAGCTGATGCCCGCGACTTCGTCCGCGTGGAATTAGTTTTAAAATCCCTGAGCAACTCTTTGATTTTCCGGGATAAAACGTAGCCTATGTCACTCTCCGGGTCTTCAACTATACCCATGCTATTGGAGTATGTAAATTTTATTATCTATGATTGTCTATGGTGTAAGCCGATGCTCCCTTGTTCTTCTCTCTCTGTGTCATGGCGGACGAAGTGTAATACCATACTGTGTGTTTCTTATATTAAATTAATTAAAGTCAATTCAAGTAGAATTCTCGTTTGTTATCCGCTGCATAACCCCCTAACAGGTTAAGGGCCCAGTATCGCGGATAAAAACAACGAAGAGCAGTTTATTTTAGTCGGAATTGATTTTCCTTTGTGGGCGTTGCACGTGGCGCGTGGCCGGCCGCCATCACCAATCGTTTCAATATTGCCTTACAAAAGATATCGCGATGAACGAAAAGGCATTGACTGTGGAAAAGTTCAACGGCGAAAACTTCCGCCAATGGAAGTTTCAAATAAAGTGCGCATTAAAGGCAAAAGGAATTGACATAACCAAGAAAATGTCTTCAGCCGAAAGTGAAAGTCAATGGCTTAAAAATGATGGCATGGCAATGTATATCATAACGTCATCGATGGAGCTGAGTCAAATAACTCTCATTGAAAATTGTGAAACAGCATTAGAGGTTATGCAAAAGTTGGAAGCAATATTTGAACAAAAGAGTGAAATAAACAAAATGATATGTCATGAACGTTTTTATCAATATAAAATGACATCAGGTGACAGTATGGCGCAACATATCTCCAAAGTCGAGAACCTGGCGAAGCAGTTAAGAGAAAGTGGTGAAACCATAAGTGATACTGCTGTTATGACAAAAATATTAAGTAATCTACCTGTCAAGTATCGTTCACTTCGCCAAGCTTGGTTATCGTTGGATCCCAAGTTACAAACTATACATAACCTAACATCACGATTATTAGACGAGGAAGCTAGCTTGACAAATGAAGATGAGATTGAGACTGCCTTAGTAGCTGACAAACGGTATTCTAACCAGAACAGGGTTAAGAAGAATAGTGTACCTGATCAAAAAGATTCATCGGATACTGCTAATTACTCAAAACACAGATTCATCTGCTATAACTGTAACAAGAGGGGTCACATTGCCCGGTACTGTAGGGCCCCTAAGAAATCTGGGAGGAAATCTCAAGAGCAGAATATGTTAGCATTTAATGCTGAGTGTGTACAGTCGAACAATGATGCAGATATGTGGATTCTTGACAGCGGGGCCTCTGTGCATATGTCATACAGACGTGACTTCTTCTGTGAGTTTCAAGAGTATAGTAAATGTAACAGTAGCACTGATAGATTAGTAAAGTTGGGAAATAAGAAAGAACTAGAAGCACGTGGCCAGGGCAAAGTGCTGATAAACAGGTGTGTCAACGGACAGTGGGAGCAAAGTGTTCTAACCAATGTGCTGTATGTACCTGAGTTGCGTAGAAACTTATTTTCTGAGGGGGCAGCTACTAGAAAAGGGTATGTTATTGTCAAGAAGGACTGTCAAGCTATGATTTTAAAGGACAACAAAGTTGTGATGTCAGCAACATTAAAAGAGAATAATCTCTATGAACTTAATATTAAATCAGTAGTTAATGAAAGCTGTAACTTAGTTCAATCAAGTTTAAAAGTATGGCATGAACGTTTGGGTCATTTGAATATTAAAGAAGTGCAGAATATGTGCAAAAATGGTGCTCTGCCAGTGAAATTAACTGAAGAAGATAAGAACTTTATCTGTGAAGCATGTCAGTATGGTAAACAAAGTCGTTTACCCTTTCAAAAATCTAACAGAGGTCAAAGTAAACCCGGTGACTTAGTCTATAGTGACGTATGTGGACCCATAGAGCATGCTTCAGTGTCAGGAGCAAAGTACTTTGTGTTATTCAAGGATGGTGCAACTAGTTACAGACATGTTTACATCATTAAACATAAAAGTGATGTCCTAAGTTGTTTTAAAAAATATGTTGAGATAGTGAAAAACAATTTTCAACACAGTGTTAAAATACTACACACAGACAACGGTCGTGAGTATGTGAATCATGATTTTAGAGCTTACCTGGATGCAGAGGGTATAACTCATGAGTGCACAGCCCCATACACTCCGGAACAGAATGGCCGGGCTGAGAGGGAGATACGTACCATTATGGAGAGTGCAAGATCCATGTTGTATGCTCGAGATATACCTCTCAAGTTATGGGCAGAAGCAGTTAATTGTGCTGTTTATTTATTGAACAGAAGCTCATCCAGTCAAACAAAAGATATATCACCATATGAGTTATGGACTGGGAATAAACCATGTTTAGAACATGTAAGGGTCTTTGGTTCAGAAGGATATGTTCATGTGCCTCAAGAAAAGAGAAAGAAATTAGATAAAAAGGGCAAGTGTATGTTGTTAGTGGGGTATGATAACCAAAACTATAGAATGTACGATCCTCAGACAAATAAGGTTATCATTTCAAGAAATGTGAATTTTAATGAGAACAATGTGCCTTCAGTAAGAAAGAACTTTACAAAAATTTATATGAATGAGGAAGAAAATGAGAATGCTTGTGAGCCTGGTACAAGTACATCCCCAAGCAGGTCAATAAACCTAGATTCTTATACAAGTGATGAGAGCCCCAAAAGCTCTAAGGATGATGATGAATCATATCGGCCATCAGAAACTCTAGAGAGTGATGATGAACCGTGTTATGTCACGTTAAGGCCAAGAATCCATAGAAAAGAGCATGAAGTAAATATTACTGAGTTTAATATACCAGTCACTTTTGAAGAAGCTGTTCAAGGTGCAGATAGTCAAAAGTGGAAGGCAGCCATATCAGAGGAGTTGCAGTCACACTCAGAGAACAAAACCTGGGACTTAGTGGAAAGGAATAATAAAAAGACTATAACATCCAAATGGGTATTTTCCATAAAGAGAAAAAGTAACGGTGAGATTGACAGATATAAAGCTCGGCTGTGTGCCCGTGGATTTACACAAGTTAAAGGCATTGATTTTAAGGAGACTTTCTCACCTACTGTAAGGTATGATTCGATTAGGATTTTGTTTAGTATTGCAGCTAGAGAGAAGTTTGAGATACAACAGTTTGATGTTAAAACTGCGTTCTTATATGGTGAGCTCGCAGAGGACATTTATATGGAGCTACCTGAGGGTGTCCAAGCAGACCCAGGGATGATATGTAAGTTGAATAAATCATTGTATGGATTAAAGCAGGCATCTCGATGCTGGAATAAAAAGTTTAGTTCATTTTTGTTGACATATGGTTTTAAGGCATGTCATTCAGATAATTGTATTTTTGTTGGCTATTTTAATAATTTTAAAGTCATACTTTTGCTATATGTAGATGATGCCTTATTGTTTTCAAAAAGTAAAGAAGTTTTGTCAATAATTATAAAAGATCTTATGTTGAGTTTCAAGATTAAAGTGCTGAGCTTGAACTCATTTGTTGGTATGGAAATTATAAAGTCTAATAATTCCATAATAATTCATCAAAAACAATATATAGAACAGCTGATAGAAAAGTTTAATATGTCAGATGCAAGTCCATGTAGTACACCAGCTGACATTAATGTGGTATTAACTAAGAATTTGAGTAATTGTGATATTAAATTTCCATATAGAGAGGCTGTAGGAGCTTTATTGATTTTGGCATCAGTTTCTAGACCTGATATAGCATTTGCAGTGAATATTGTAAGTAGATACATAAATAACCCTAATCAAAGCCATGTAAATGCGTTAAAGAGAATTATTAGATACTTGATGAGTACTAAAAATGTGTGTATTGCATATAATTGTAATAGCCAGCTAATTGGGTTTTCTGATGCTGACTATGCTTCAGACTTGGACTCTAGAAAATCCAATTCTGGGTATATTTTTATGTTGAACGGTGGTCCTGTCACATGGGCTAGTAGGAAGCAGAATACAGTGGCTTTGTCCACCACTGAGTCAGAGTTTATGGCAGCGGCAGAAGCTGCAAAAGAGTTATTGTGGTTGAGACAGCTTTTTATTGATATTGGAGAATCACAGAAATTAATACACCTTTGTATTGATAATCAAAGTGCAATGAAATTGATTCACAACCCTGTTTATCATAGGAGATCTAAACATATTGATGTAAAGTATAACTTCATAAGAGAGAAAGTAGAAGCAAAAATAATATGTATTGATTATGTAAGTACTGTGAATCAAATAGCAGATTTTCTTACTAAAGCTTGGCCGTTGAATAAATTTGTGTCCAATAGAGACCAAGTGTTAAGTAGCTTTGACTAATTTTGTTATTATTTTTAAGTAAGTACTTGAGTATATTATTGTTTCTTTGATTAGGGATGTTAACCTTATAAAATTTAAGTGGGAGTATTGGAGTATGTAAATTTTATTATCTATGATTGTCTATGGTGTAAGCCGATGCTCCCTTGTTCTTCTCTCTCTGTGTCATGGCGGACGAAGTGTAATACCATACTGTGTGTTTCTTATATTAAATTAATTAAAGTCAATTCAAGTAGAATTCTCGTTTGTTATCCGCTGCATAACCCCCTAACACATGCAAAAAATCACGTCGATCCGTAGCTCTGTTGCGGGGTTTGTTTGCAACAAACGCACTTTCGCATTTATAATATTAGTATGATGAGCTCTTCATTTATTTCAGTATTAACTTAAATTGTGGAGAGGCTTATGAATATTTAAGAAATGACATTAATTGTTAAATTGTGCAAGAAGCTCCAAAAAAATATTATGTTTTTAAAACGTCAAAAAAATAAAATACTGTTTTCTTTTGTAAAATACTGTTCATTATATTTCTCCGATCTTAATATTCTTCATTTCTCGTACAAAAAGTTGGGAACCCTACGTACAAACCTACTATCCACGTCGTATTACAGGCCTGTGACATCAAATGAAACTCCCGGCACCGTGCCAAGTGGCTGCGAAATGCGAATATCACTCGTAAGCAATCATGGCTCACAAACGGTTCACGAAATGTCCGAGTGAGCTTTTGTATCATGTTTATTCATACAACTTTCGATTTGGCACGGGTCCTACGCATTGTTACATTGTGTCAATCTTCATATCAAGCGATGGCATTAGTATTACATGCGTAGATAATAATGAAGTATTATTTTTTGTTGGTTCCTGGACTGACCATTTGCGGGCAAAACTAAGGGTGTATTATTTGAACACTGGCATTTATTTACCAGGGAGTCAAAACGATCCATATTATAGTTACTTATGGTTAAGAGTTCATCAGCAACCAGTATTTGACAAATTATTTAGAGGCGTGAAAGGTATGTTTTATAAAACACTAAAATAGCTGGCAGCCACAATTTCTCATCATGGATTTAGGTTTTTAAAACTCCCCAGGGTGCTCTTTGATTTCTCAATATAAAAATAACCTATAATAATAACACCTGTGTCCGTCAAAATTGGCAAAGCGGTTGAACCGTGAAACTCACTGGCCAAAACTCTCTCTCGGGAAGTCGTACAGCTAGAACAATAGAGAAAATAGGCATCTTCTAAACAAACGCGCTTCAACCCAGATCTCATTGCTTCCCATCAGGCATGACTGTTGTCAAGCGCAAGCCTATATCTTGCACTAAAAAATACTAGAGCGATAATAGAAATCTTTTAACCTACATTCCCCATTCTCTAAGGGCCCCAACATTTAGTGTACGTATAAACAACGAAATGTACACCATCGCAGAGTATCCAGGCGTTTCGATGTCTGGGCAGGTTGCCAGGCGGCCGCGAGGGTCGTGTAAACAATGCCGGTACACGCACTCGACGATTTTGCTTTCACTCAAGGTTATTCGTAGAACTTTTTATTCGGGAGTCGCGACCGATGTACGAGAAGTTAAAAATACTAAGGCAATCTAAAAACTTAGGAATTCCTGACCACGTTTCTACTATATTTGCTACATTTGCTGACACGGCACAAATTTCGCAGACTTTTTTTATTCGACAGTCCTTGACTACGACTGATGGTTAGTGACGTTGCAGTTTAAGATGGTAGCGGGCTAACTAGGAAGAGGTATGGCCTTTGGTATGGCAGTGGACATTCAGCCCATATAACTAAGAATATGTCCTAATCTGTTTGTACACGCCATCGTGCCGGAACGCTAAATCGCTTGGCGGCACGTCTTTAACGGTAGCGTGGTAACTAGCCACGGCCCACCAGACCAGAGACAATTCAGAATTTATAAATTCCCCAATTGCTCCGGCCGGGGATCTAACCCGAGACTTCTAAGCTATAAGACCACAGCGCTCACCACTGCGCCAGGAAGGTCGTCACTTATACTATAGGTAAGTACGGATATCTATCCTTCAGAGAGTTAATTTAGTGGCAGGTAAAGTACCTATTAAAGTTGAAATATAGGTACCTACTTTACCTGCCACTAAATTTTATGGCAATAGTTATTGACAACCTAAAAACCTTCCACTGACTTGTTTCATACAATAATATTATGATGAGTGATGACTGATGACAACGATTTTTAAATGACAACAAGTGTAAATTAAAAATTTTATTTTTAAATACAAGCTTTTAGTAGCTACATCATTAGACTCTAGATATCATCTAGGATCAGAGTTCTTGTCATGACGAATCAAACGAGCCCAAACTCGATGGGGTTAGGTCGTTTTGTTACAGAGTTCCGATAGCCATCTTCCGTCTCCATCATCAGATCAGCTCCATGTCACAATAATATTGCATTGTCATCCGATTTACACATACATGCAAAATTTCAGCTCAATCGGAAACCGGGAAGTGGTTCTAATTCATCTTGCAAGATTTGACCCAAACAAACAAATAAATAAACTGGTCAAGCTAAATAAAAGCTTGTAAAAACCTTCGGAATGAGTTGCTTTAACAGCTCCCATAGTTGCTGATGCCCGCGACTTCGTTCATGTGGATTTAGGTTTATTTTGGGTGCTATGCTATACTACCTATTACTTTAGTATAGCTTTGTGTCGTCACAGCAAATTCCATCATTAGTGTACCGTCAAGGTTATCGGTTCGCGCTAGCAATTATTTCAATTCAGTCGGTCCGAGCAATTAATTTGATTACAAAGTAGGTTAATTCCGAACGCCGTCAGGACACAGACCTTCGCTCAGCGACATTATAGGAGGCGCCATAGTCGCGCCGGTGACGTCATGAGGGGTGGACTCTATACGACAGCACGCTTGATTAAATTTTACTCTCAGTAAAAATTACCCATTAAATGAGCAAGTCCAATAGATTAAACCTCCATTTGCCTTGTAAGACGTCCGTATAGATAGAACGTGACGGTGAAATTATCGGTGTAATTGGAAGCAAGATCATTAATGATGACGAATTCTCGTTAATTGCTTACATTCCGTTTCCGGAATTAAAAATTCAACAATCATTTTAATTTTTAGCTACCAATATTCAGTTCACAAATGTGAACCGTAATAACATCACGGTGCCTGGAGTCCCTATTTCCAGCGTTGCAGTGGATTTTAATCGCTTTTACAATCAATTTTTTATCATTCGTTCAATCAAAGAATGACATCTCGGACCAGTGGTAGATTAACGAATCTTAAGGTGGATTATACGGGTCTGCCCGCGAAATTCAAATTTAATTTGATTTTCCGCAATTTGTAAACTAATACGACAAAGTATGCTTATGGCATTCTAATTGCGCCAATGGCAGTATCATCTTCACAGGTTTATATAAAAATCTTTACTTGAAAGTGTCCAGTTTAAGAAATTAGTCAGAATATCGACTAATTTGTGAGTAGCTCACGTACAACTCGATATTCTGTGGACACTTTCAAGTAAAGATTTTTATGTAAACCTGTGAAGATGATACTGCCATTTGCGCAATTAGAATACCATAAGCCTATTAAAAAAGTATTGAAAAAATAAAAATTGTCGTATTAAAAAAGTTGCGGAAAACCAAATTAAATTTGAATTTCGCGGGCAGACCCGTACAATCCACCTTAAACACTTTGTGAAAGTTTATTTGCCCGCTGCCCACAAGATAGTATAAAAAACTTATTACAATGTAATAGCTTCATAATAATATTGTAAAATGATTATTTTTTTTTTTTATTTGACAAGCCAACAATATTCATGCACAAATATGAAGATACATATAAACAATTAGACTTACAAGACAACTAAGAGAAACATAGCAAAAATATCAATAACTGGCATGTACAAAAGATTTAGATACATACAGTTTAGTTTGAGTAGTGTTACAAAGGTTACCAAAATAAAGATCATAAAGAAAAATCTGAGTTGTTACAAATTGGCTCCCTTGCGAAGGGAGTCGATGACATTACGACGAAAGCAGGCTGACGTGGAATCAAATAAATTCAGTTGCTGATTGTTTAGGTTAATTGTATTATATTGGCGGCAAATGCGATTGATGCATGAGTGGAAAGCAAGGTTAGTGCGGCTGCGATTATATCTAAATATGTTGTAGGTACAGACTGTGCGTTTAGGGATTTTACAATTCAAATTAATTTTAGGTATTAATGATGTATCAGTTTGATTGTTAATTATTTTATGAAGTAGCATCGTGTCAAGCAGCATACGACGCAAGCGTAGAGAATCGAGTTTAAAATATTTTAATTTATCTTCATAAGACGTATTTACAAGTTGTCTACTAAATTTGAACAAAAGTCTTCGCAGGAATCGTCTTTGTACTGACTCAATAGTGTCAGCGTATGTTTTTTGGTAAGGGGACCAAACAGGAGAACCATATTCTAAGACACTGCGAATGAGACTTTTGTAAAGATGCAAAAGGCTTAAAGGATTCTTAAACCCCTTTGCAATTCTGAATATAAATCCCATCATTCTATTTGCTTTCATGATAACATTATTTATATGTAATTTAAATGTAAGGGATGTATCAAATGTTATACCAAGGTCTTTAGCACTAGTTTTAGTAGAGAGTTTGTTACTATTTATAAAGTAGTCAAATATAATTTGGTTGCCTTTTTTAGTGAAAGTAAGCACAAAGCATTTATTTACATTTAAAAACATAGCGTTCTGTTCGCACCACAATTCTACAGAATTTAGGTCAGCTTGTAACGACCTGCAATCTTGGATACTATTAATGTCGCAAAATATCTGTAAATCGTCTGCGTAAAGAAGGCACTTATTTTTCTCACCTCCGGGCGGAAAGCGTCAATTTTCCTCCCGCTGCGCTAAACGAAAATGTCGCTTTCCGCCTCCGTCGAGGAGAACAATAGTATACACACCACGGGCAGTAAATAAGAAAGCCTCAGATCACATGTTTATTGACCTCGGCTTCGCCTCGGACAACAAATACATGTGATCTGAGACATTTCTTATTTTACTGCCCTAGATGTGTAATATACTATTTTATGACTGATGTGATGTCATTTATAAAAATAATAAAAAGCAATGGACCCAGATGTGATCCCTGAGGAACACCTGACGGAACAGTTATTGGTTTAGAATAAAACCCATTAACAGCAACTAATTGTGATCTATTGGTAACATATGATATAACCCATCTTAATAAATCCCCATGAACTCCATACTTTTTAAGTTTCTGGAAAAGTAATCGATGATTCACTTTATCGAACGCCTTTTGGAAATCAGTGTAAACCGCGTCAACTTGCTTCTTATTGTCAAGACAATCCACTATAAAATTCGAATATTCTATTAGATTTGTAACGGTTGACTTATTTTTAACAAAACCTTGTTGTTGTGGAGAGATTAACGGTTTAAACAAGAAATAGATATGATCATAAACAATACTCTCAAATATTTTGGCAAAACATTTTGAATAGAGCAACTGCTGAGTTTCTTGCCGGCTCTTCTCAGCAAAATCCGCTTTCCGAACTCATCATCAAAAACGTAACAGAAAAACGTAACGAGGTCATTGATAAATTGATTTTACTGCCCGGATTTTTCTCATACCGGGCTGCTAAAATCGATTCTTAAGGAGTAAACTCCAAAAACTACTCTATTCTAATCCATCGCCGGACTGACATGCTGATGGAGCAGCTAGCTAGGTACCTGTACTTAGCGGTGGATATCCTGTTGGAGACGAACTTCTGCGGCTGCGGCCGGTTGACGAAGATGACGCGGTTCTGCTGCTCGTCCGCCGCGCCGTCCGTCAGGCCCGACGTCGTCACCTCGTCCTCGTCTGGAACAGGTGTAAGCCTCTTAGCTCAGTCGACAGGTAGGAAAAAGTGGGGTTTGGTGGGAAAAGGTCGGAATTAATGAAATTTTGGGATGTTGTTCAGGGATGGTTAATGGGATGGTCGAAAATTTTGCAGCTTCCCCCCCCCCACCCTCCTCTTTTAGCACAGGGTCCTCGAGGTCCAAAACTTGAGAAAATGTTAATTAACGATCCCTGAATAATATCCCAAAGTTTCATTGACTTCCGAACTTTTTCCACCTAAGTATCCTCACTTTTTCCTACCTTTCGACTGGGCTATTTTTTCAAACAGCCATATCTCGGTAACGAATTGACATACAAACATGTTTGTTTCGTCAAAATTGTAGGAAATTTAACGTTCTACAAAAACGTATAGAAAGGCTTTTGCCGTAGGACGTAAGGAAAAAAAGTTATTGAGGAGAAACCGGCGGAAGGTCGTAAATTTTGCAGTATCTCCCCTCCTTTTTTAGCACAGGGTCCTCGAGGTCCAAAACTTGAGAAAATGTTAATTAGCCATCCCTAAACAACATCTCAAAGTTTCATTAACTTCTCCATCTAAGTGATGGGGCGACCAATTGGTCAATGCGACCAACGCGAACGGTGGATTGTAGGTATCCGCGAAATATGCAGCTATAATATTTGTTTTGCTCGAATTGCCTAGCTAGTGCATGCCTAAACTAAGCCCTAATTCCAGCCTAAAATCTTCTAAAATTCTTTATTTAAATGTGTATTATTAATAAACGGAAACTGTAGATACGTCCCTTTTTAAGAAAATATAAGTCGCTTTTAAATGTGTATTAATAAACGAGTACTGTAGATACGTCCCTTTTCGCGCGTTGCGAAAGGGAGCTAGACGGAAAAAGTGTCGTTGCAACTTTTGGTCTTAAAAATTAAGACCAAATGCTGTAACGACACTTTTATTTGATGGCCTAAAAAATATCTTATAATAATTTCAACAAGTTGTGCATCGCTCCCGTGGCGTAATTGGCTCGCGTGCGGCTGTTAACCGAAAGATTGGTGGTTCGAGCCCACCCGGAGGCGCGCAATTTTATTTTCATTTTTTATTTTATAAAATTATTTTAATATTTTATAAAATCGATATTTAGGCTTCCCTGGGGTCATTTTGATTTTTATCGATAAAAAAATCATGATAAAAATTGTATACCCGAATAATTATTTTTTCTTTATACCTCGAATAGAACTTGAAATTAATATTTTTATAATAATAAATTCGTTCCTATCTGGTGTCCCAGGACACCACGCGACTTTCTTTAATAAAATACAAGTCGCTTTTTTCGTCAAATATTGGCAGTTTGGCAGTTTGGGGGGCATCGGCTGCGCGCGTCCGTAGGAATTACCATCTCATCCTCCATGAGTCCCACCCTACACGTGCCCCCTGGGTGGTGCTAAATGCGCAGCTACGCCGAATTTCGGCCGGTACTTTAATAGCCCGACTTTTCTATGCCCATGCATAGAGTGGTTTTCAGTGGCCACATGGATTTAAAGTTCCTAAAAAGACTGATGCGGAAGGATCTGGGAGCCCACCGCATTACCATCCCAAGAAAACCCCCCCTACCATTATGAGAACAAAAATAATGAATATGCGATTGTTGGACGACCCGACTAACGCTCGGCGCTATTCAGTACCCGGGCTGGATAGTGAGAAATGTGCGACCGAAGCTGTGGGAGTGGCGTCTCGTCAGGCCTCTCTTAACGGTAATGCTACTGGCGGCAATAAACATACTTCGTGCAAAACCTCAATACGAGCACACCACCGTATTGCCACTTGGAATGTCAGAGGACTTCTAGGACCCGGGAAAATAAGTATCGTGGAGAAAGAAATGGAAAATTACAAACTCTCTATATTAGGCGTCAGCGAGACACATCTTCGCGGTCAAGGTCATTTCAAGACAGCGTCGGGAAATACGCTGTATTTTTGTGGATCAGAAGATTCTAGCCATCACGGCGTGGGATTTCTTCTACCTCCAAAAGTAAACCAATATGTTCTTGGTTACAATCCCGTTTCTGACAGGATAATTACATTGAAGCTCAATACCAGACCATGCTCTCTTAATATCATCCAGGTCTATGCTCCTACGTCACAGGCTTCAGAGGACGATATAGACGAATTCTACAAAACACTTGAGACAACCCTGAACAAAATACCAAGCCGCGAAATAAAAATCATCATTGGTGATTGGAACGCCAAGATTGGCAATACAGCTGCAGATGACCATATCAGGAAGACAGTGGGCAAATATGGACTCGGTGTCAGAAATGAAAGAGGTGCTAGACTCATCGAATTCTGTATAGACAAAAGCCTCACTATACTTAACACATGCTTTCAACATCACCCACGCCGACTATATACGTGGAAATCACCAGGAGACAGAGTCAGGAATCAAATCGACTATATACTTATTGACTCTAGGTGGCGGTCTTCTGTCTCTAATACAAAGACCTTTCCTGGGGCCGAATGTGGCTCCGATCATAACCTTCTCGTAGCTGACTTCGCACTCCGTCTGAAAGCCTCCAGAAAACGTACTCTCCCACCAAAACAACTTAACCCCTCGGAGCGATCAGTTTTTCAAACTTCTTTGGAAAATAAGCTGAAGGATCTTTCATTTCAGAACAACCCACAGGCTGATGCTAACTCACTTTGGGAACTTTTAAAAACTCATATGACAGAAACTCTTCATGAAATCTCAAAGACGAGGAAAGCCAGCCCTATAAAACAAACTTGGTTAACAGAAAAGACTTGGAAATTGATGGACAAGAGGAAGACAATCAAAATGAACGGACTTCAGAACCCGCGAGTGATGGAAGATTACTCTAGCATATGTAATGACATCCTGAGAAGCTGTCGAGAAGACAAGAACAAATTCATAGAAGACTTATGCAGGGAAATTGAACACCACTCCCAAAAATTTGAAACTTCTGACCTGTTCAAGAAGGTCCGTCTCTTGTCCAGGCAATTTAAGCCAAAAACGTGGGTGATAGAAGATTCCGAAGGCCAGCTCATTAATGAACTTGACGCAATAGCTGAAAGGTGGCGCAGATATTGTGAAGAGCTGTACAAGGATCCCGATGATCTAGGACTCTTGCATACCGTCTGTACTGGAGTGGAACTGGAGCCAAACATACTTAGATCAGAAATTCTCGCTGCCCTGAAGTCGCTTAAAACTAGGAAAGCTCCGGGACCAGATCAAATAACAGCAGAAGCGCTGACAGCTCTGGGGGATACTGGCATCGACATGTTGCACACGATTTGCAACTTAATCTGGCGCAACTGTGAATGGCCAAGAGACTGGGCTTTGTCTGTCGTGGTGCCTTTACACAAAAAAGGATCAACGAGAAAGTGCGATCATTATCGCACCTTAGCACTTATCTCACATGCCAGTAAAATACTGCTCTACATTATCAATCATCGAATCAGACACTACCTGGACTGGCAGATCCCGCAAGAGCAGGCGGGTTTCGTTAAAGGTAAAGGCACCCGTGAACAAATTTTAAATGTACGGCAATTAATTGAGAAGGCCTATGAATTCAATACGCCGATTATCATGTGCTTTGTCGATTACAGTAAGGCCTTTGACTGCGTCAATTGGAGCCGTTTATGGAGTGTCCTTGCCGAATTAGGAGTGCCACAGCATCTGGTCATACTGCTAAAGAATCTCTACAGTAGCAGCGAAGCAGTTGTAAGGATAGACGAGACCGTCTCTGCGCCCTTTAGATTTCGTAAGGGTGTAAGACAGGGCTGTGTGCTTTCTCCCATCTTGTTCAATATCTATGGTGAATACATCATGCGGCGTACTCTCGAAGATTGGAAAGGTGGCGTCAGCATCGGTGGAGTAAAGCTTACTAACTTGCGGTACGCTGATGACACAACACTCCTAGCAGCATCTGAGACTGAAATGTCGTCTCTATTGAACAGGATGGAGCAAATAAGTGAGGAAATGGGTCTCTCCATAAACAGATCCAAAACGAAGGTAATGGTGGTAGACCGTGCCGGACAGTTGGAACTCACTGGCTCATTGAACCTCGAGATTGTGGAGAACTTTATTTACCTGGGTTCCAACATAACTAATACCGGGTCATGTGAGGTGGAAATTAGAAGACGGATTGGAATGGCCAAAAGTGCCATGTCACAGTTGTATAAGACTTGGAGGGACAAGCAGATATCGACTGGTACCAAAATGCGTCTAGTCCGCACGCTCATATTCCCGATATTCATGTATGCAGCTGAGACGTGGACAATAAAAGCTGCTGACCGACACCGCATTGACGCTTTCGAGATGTGGTGCTGGAGGAGAATGCTCCGAATCCCTTGGACAGCGCACAGAACCAACGCATCGATCCTTAAACAATTAAAGATCACGAAACGGCTATCTACCACCTGTCTCCAGAGGATCCTTGATTATTTCGGCCACATTGCCAGAAGAGAGGGACACAACCTTGAAAAGATTGTCGTTACTGGCAAAGTGGATGGAAGGAGACCTCGGGGACGAAGCCCGATGCGTTGGTCGGATCAAATCCGCACCGCTCTCGACACCAAGATCCACAAAGCTCTCCATGTCGCAGAGAACCGGACGACATGGCGCGACATCGTCCATAAAAAGATCATTGGTGGAAGGGGTCACGACCCTCAGTAATGGGGAATACGACGAAAGAAGGAATTGGCAGTTTCAACTTTCAAATATTGAAACGCTTTTCGTTCGTAGTCATTTATAGGCATCGTAGGCACTTGCGAAGAAGAATATTATGATCGAAAAAGGTGTTCCTAGCTTCCCGTTTGAGTCACGTTGACGACAAACAAGCGCCCCCACATGCAGAGCAATCACGTTTTGGTAAAAGGATTTCAGTACTACAGTTAACATGTTTAAATGAAATGTTTAAATTGCGAACACGAAGCACTTCGAAGCAGCCATTGTCCAGACTCCAGGACCGTTACGCTCTGGTTCCAAATTTAAATTAGAATTTATAACAATACCTAAAGATGAATTTACATCTTGGCGTTCAAGTTTAGCTTATTACAGTTCTGATAGTTATGAAACAAGTTTGTGTATTATACTTGAGCAAAACGAAGTCAAGGCAAGTTTAAGCAGACATCGTACGTAGGAAGGCTTAAAACTACTGGATTTATAAGGCAACTCGTAGAGGCGGATTAATTAAAGAAAGTCGAGTAAATAAATAGTGAATCAGGTAAAGTCCAATTTTGACCATTGTTTACATTTGAAGTACTTAACCAAAATTGTTTTATCGATATTAATCATTAGAGTAAGCCAGATTACCAGGTATCTTATCACTAATCTGTAGAAATAAAATATTACTTCCATCCCTAAAGAGCTTTTATTTTGAAATCTAAACACAGAGCAATAAAATGTTACATAATTTTAATCATCCGAATCTTTAGCATTTGCAATTCCAAGAATATTCCGGAGAAGGTCATTTATTTCTGGATTCTTTGAGGGCTACTTCACACGTTTTAAGAGCTTTCATAGCTACCATATTAAGTTGAAATTTCATAGTTAGTTTTGCTTACGGATATAAATGTTTCTCTATCTCGCATTTTAGTTTGCTCTGATGAATGAAAGACCTTCAAGCTCTTGGTGGATGGTTGGTGACGCAAGAAATGGGTGACATCGTCGAATTCAAGGTCTTAGTTAGAAAACAAACAATCGACCAGTTATGGGCAGGCAGGCAGGTATTAATTTTAAAAACAATGTAGTAGGTACCTGAGTTGTCAGTTGTCACGTTTAAAAATAATAAATGATGTAACCTAACTGTGTAATAGGTCCAACTGCAGAACACGTTTTGAGAGAATATGAATAAAACTTCGGCAACATCGAGACTTCGAAATGTAATTCATACAAGTACCTACACACATGACATGCACATGCATTCACTCGGTTGATAAAATTAAAATCTCCTAACTCCTAATGGGTCTCTTACTGCCCGAAAAGAAATATTATATCTACATACGTGTTATGTTGTAGTCAGTCTTAAATCATCATTTATCATTAACAACCCATCCATAGTTCACTACTGAGCGCAGAGAAGGGTTTCAGGCCATAGTCCACCACGCTGGCCCAATGCAAATTGGCAGACTTCACACAACTTTGAAAATATTATGAAGAACTCTCAGGCGTGCAGGTTTCCTCACGATGTTTTTCTTCACCGTTGAAGAAGAAGTCTGAGAAGTCAGAGGTGTGTACCCGGGATCGAACACGCAACCCCCGAGTGAAAAACCGTAGTCCTAACCACTAGGCTATCATTGCTCTAGTCTAAAATATTGCTAGTCAATCCATTGATAAGTCAGGTATTCTATCTGACACGACTTGAATCAGTTTAGATGTTTCCAAATCGAATCAAAACATCTTAAACCCCTTACTCTTAGTCAATTTAGAAGCCCATTATTATCAACTCATCGCCGTCCCAGTACTGGGCACGGGTTTCCTCCCCAAATGAGAAGACGTCAAGTCCACAACTCCACACACCTTCGAGAACATTATGCAGAACTCCCACTGAAGCAGATTTCCTCACGATGTTTTCCTGCATCGTTAAGGCGAGTGATATTTAAAATCAGCATAACTCCAAAAATAAGAGGTGTGCGACTGGAATCCGTAGCTCGAATCACCGAAATGGAGGATATCCGACCACAAGGCGATCATATTTGCGGGTCTGGGACCCCCGCGGTATTACTCCTGCCATTATGTAATTAATCTAATGGGTTCGTGACCCTCGCAATGAGGAATACTTAAGAGAGCGATAGGAAGCTGAACGTTGCTTTTTAAAGTAACGTTGATCTGAGTTATAGAATAGAATAGAAATGTTTTTTATTCAAATAAACTTTTTACAAGTGCTTTTGAATCGTCGATGAGTCTACCACTGGTTCGGAATGCCCTTCCTGCCGAGAAGAACCAGCAAGAAACTCGGCGATTGCTCTTTTGAAATTTGAATTTTGAATTTTATATGTATGCAGTGTTTCCACAATAAGAGGAAGTTCCACAAAAGCATACCTAATTATAATTCAACACATGTTAAGACGGGCAGACAGAAAGTAGCCCAATTCCCGCCGGTGGAACCCGTTCATGAGCATGACGCATGATAGGCTCAGGGTGACTCGGCGGGCGATGGAGAGCTAGTCTCGGAGTATCCCTGCGAGATGAAATCAGAAATGAGGATATCCATATAGGAGAACCAAAGCCACCGACATAGTTCAACGAGTCGCGAAACTGAAGTGGAAATGGGCGGGCACATAGTTCGAAGAGCTGGTGGTTGAAGTCCCAAGGTGCTGGTGCGGCGATCCCGCATTAGGAAGCGCAGTGTTGGCAGACCCACCACTAGGTGGACCGACATCAAACGAGTCGCAGGGAGCCGCTGGATGCATGCGCAAGACTGCGCTCAGTCCATGCAAGAGACCTTTCTAAACTTTCAGAACTACGGATCGACGTGATTTTTTACATGGGTAGGTATAGTTGAGGACCTAGAGAGTGACATAGGCCTCTTTTTATCCCGAAAAATCAAAGAGTTCCCCAGGATTTTAAAACTACATCCAGGCGGACGAAATCGCGGGCATCAGCTAGTGTAATAATAATTAATCGAATGCAATGAGGAATATCTAAGAGAGCAATATTAGAAATAGAAATATTTATTTTTTTATTCAAATAAACTTTTTACAAGTGCTTTTGAATCGTCGATGAGTCTACCACTGGTTCCGAATGCCCTTCCTGCCGAGAAGAACCAGCAAGAAACTCGGCGGTTGCTCTTTTCAAAACAAGTTTACTACAATAGATACTTACTATGCTATGTATGCTGTGTTTCCACAATAAGGGGAAGTTCCTCAAAAGCATTATACCTAATTATAATTCAACACAATATGTTAAGACCGGCAGACAGAAAGTAGCCCCATTCCCGCCGGTGGAACCTGTTCACGTGCAATAGAAAGCTGAACCTAGCTCCACATTAAGGCGAAAGAGTAGCATGCTCCACTTCAAAGAAGTCGTCAATTCATTAGTGGCTACATAAGTTACCGATCGATTTACCTTTCACTAGAAATTAGTTACCGGTCAGCGCTGCATGCCCTTGCCCTTGAGCGTACACGAGTCGCGAGTACACGTACGTCGTACACTGCGCGTCGCGGCCTTCGATACTTGACGGGTAAGCCCATGTCAAGGGCGATGCACGCCATGCGGCCACCCTTTAAAGGCAACTCGATAAATTATACATCCAACATCGGCGCAAGGTGGCTTGTCTGTCGGTATTCTACAACATATATTTCGGAGTGTGCTCAAGAACTTTTCAATTTAGCTCCACCATCACTCTTTCTCCACCGTACCGCACGGCATCGCATGAATCTGCACTAAGCGCTTGGCTTCCTCGTTCCTAATGCGCACCGCAAATATTTGGAGTGCCCTTCTGGCTTCCGTTTTTGAACTAACTATAACTTGGGTATCTTTATATCAAGAGTGAATAGGAATCTTCTAGGCAAGCGCACACCATCTTAGGCTGCATCTTCACTTACTATCAGGTGAGATCGCAGTCAAGCGCTAGTCTATTATTGGTATAGGTAAGTCACACGCGTTTTGTCAGTCTAGTCTTTAAGGGAGATCGCAGTCAAGCGCTAGTCTATTATTGGTCTAAGTGACACGTTTTGTCAGTCTAGTCTTTAAGGGAGATCGCAGTCAAGCGCTAGTCTATTATTGGTCTAAGTCACACGTTTTGAGAGTCTAGTCTTTAAGGGAGATCGCAGTCAAGCGCTAGTCTATTATTGGTCTAAGTCACACGTTTTGTCAGTCTAGTTTGTTGTTGTTGTTTTGTTTTTATGGCTTTTGACATGCCAGCACGGCACAATTCACTTTGCCAATTTCACGTAGCTTGAAGAAAACACACAGGAGATTGCTCGGTTATATCTCGATGAGGTTGATCGCGATTTTTCGGCTTTTATTCGAGGTACAATAGAAGGCTTGAAAAGTTAGCACAACCTACAACACAATGACAAAATAAACAAATTAAGAATATTATATAGGTATATAATACAAGTTCAAATAAAAATAGATATTATAACTTTATTTTGTTAATCATAATATATTTACATAAGAATTTAACATAAGGACTAAACACAAACATAAGGAGACATTCAACACTTATGGGACGGGGGATCTTAGGAGGGAGAACATCATAAAGTTTATGGAGAAGTTTGGGACAGGAGAAGAGAATATGAGAAGTTGACCCCTCATCCAAGCCGCATTCACACAAAGAATGATCTTTAATTCTTAATTTGGCCAGGTGGACTGGAGTACAAGCATGACCAATACGCAGCCGGGTGATGGTTGAAGCAACCCATCGAACCATATTTTGATGAAAAAAGAACCATGGCCGTCGAGGGATTTCAGGTTGCATAGAAGCATAGTATTTGCCTTTGACCAATTTTGATGAAATCCATAATGTATTCCAAGAATTAATAAGGTCAGTTTTTGCCAGTGCACGAAGATCCTGAGTATGGTTTTTAAAATATGTAACAGAACCTGTCTCAGTAGCGAGTTTAGCAAAGGAATCTGCAGTCTCATTTCCTATTATACCAGTGTGCCCCGGTATCCAAGCCAGAGTGACAGTCAATCTTTTCTGATGGCAGGTGAATAATGTTTCTTTAATTTTAAAGATGATGGAAACAAGTGCTCTACTACGGAAGGGATTTCCTTTAAGTGCTTGGAGACAACTTAAGGAGTCTGTCAGTATGATTGACTGTTGTATATTATGGGACTCTATAAAAAGGGCAGCTTCTAAGATAGCAATAGACTCTCCTGTGAATACCGATGTTTCAGGGGGACATTTGAATTGAAGGGTTATTCTATGTTTGGGAATCCAACAAGCGATGCCCACACAACCATCACTAGATAGCTTGGAAGCATCTGTATATATAGCTAAACAATCGGCCCAGTTATTTTGAAGAATTTCATTAAATTTAGAATTTGCATCCACTGTGTCTTTATTTATTCCTAAACTTACAATAAGAGGGGTGTGTATAAGCCCTGGGAAGGAGGAGGAGAATAAAGGAAGCTTAGGGGATGAGTACAAAGGGTGTGGTAAGTGAGTGAGCTTAAGATAGCTCTTTAGGAGACAAGAAGGGGTTTGGCTAGGCCTCATAACTGAAGCTAACTTACGGAGGTTATTTATTAAAGGATGGGAGGAAAGTTGCAAAACTTTACAAATGAAGCGATCACTGAGATATTGGGCCCGTAGAAGAATAGGAGGGTCAACACATTCCACCTGCAATACATTTGTGGGGGAAGATTTCATTGCCCCGAGAATTATCCTCAGGCATTTATATTGTAATTTATTTAGTTTTTCTGTGGCAGATTTATTAATCGGGTCTAATATAAACAATCCATAATCCATATGACTACGGACAATGGCATTATAAAGCAGTTTTTGAGTGTATGGATGGGCACCCCACCATACTCCGGATAAAGTTCTAAGGATATTAATAGAGCTTTCACATTTCCGGCTAATGTAGTCACAGTGAGCTACACCATTCAGTCTAGAATCCAAAATAACACCAAGGAATTTGGCTTTGCATGAAAGTGTAATGTGTTGGTCCTCGAAGGTGATATTAGGGAGGGAGACTTGTCTTTTTCTAGTGAAAATGACGGCCTTGCACTTATCGACTGATAGTGAAAGCCCATGTCCTGATAACCACTGACCTAGATAAAGCAAAGCAAAGTTCAATCGCGTAGAAATTTCGTCCATGGAGTTAGAGCTGATATAAAGTGCAATGTCGTCAGCATATTGCAAGATGTTACAGAAGCTGTCTACAGACAATTCGAGATCGTAAGTATAGATATTATAGAGCAGAGGGCTCAGAACAGAACCCTGCGGGAGACCTTTCCAGACCATTCTGGGGGGAAGGCTTTGGGATTTTGTTCTCACCAGAATAGTTCTGGACGAGAGAAGATTGCATATGATCTGAGTAAGTCTCGGCGGTATACTCAGCTGTAGCAGTTTCTGCCTGAGTAACGGGAGAAGAACACTATCATATGCTGCAGCTATGTCCAGGAATACACCCACAAGGTACTCTCCCTTAGCAAGGGCTAAACGAATGTCTGTAGAAAGAACCCCAAGGCTGTCGGTAGTGCCAAGGCCCTTCCTGAAGCCAAACTGGGACTTAGCAAGTAGTCCTTTGCTTTCCATTATCCATTCCAGACGGTTTTTAATCAAGTGCTCCATAATTTTGGCCAAAGTAGATGAGAGGGCAATAGGGCGGTATGAATTTGGTTCCAAGGGGGCTTTACCAGGTTTCTTAATAGGGATTATTATTTGAGTTTTCCAAGGTCCTGGGATGAATCCTGTTTCTAGAAACCTGTTAATCAAATTGAGAAAGCAGTGTTTTGCTTTATTGTTAAGTTTTACAATGAAGGAATATGGAACACCATCTTCTCCTGGAGTGGAATCTTTAAGATCCGAGAGTGCACATTGCAACTCTGAGAAGTTAAATGGGGAGTCCATATTGTCTGAGGAGGGAAGTATAGTGTGAGGGTTGTAAGAACTTTCACACGGAACAAAAGGAGGGGCAAGCTTATCAGCAAAGGCATCCAACCAGACAGATGGGTCGTTAGAGGTAGGGTCGATGGAGGAAACTGACTGCCTAAATCTTTTTATTCTATTCCATACTAAGGTAGATGGCGATCGTGGATCCAGAGATTCGCAGAACTTTTTCCATCCTGCCTTTTTCTTCTTTGATACAGTCCTTTTAACCTTGCTATTTGAACGTTGATATTCCAAGAAATTTTCACGGGACATTAACATCGAGTAGGAACGTTCTGCATCCTTACGTTCATTTATTATATTGGTACATTCATCGTCCCACCAGGGAGGAGATGTTATAAAATCGAGTTTAGTCTTTTTGAGCGGTATGTGGAGGTCAGCTGAAAACTTTAAAATTTTAACAAAATCTACATAGTAGAGCTCTATATTTTCAACATCTGAAATTTGAGGTAAGTTATCAATTAGGATGTCAACTGATTCTGCAAAGGCAGACCAGTTGGCCTTGTTGATTTTGTATTTAAGGAATGGGTTAGGGTTATAAAGAGGGATAGGTTTTTGGGCTATTGAAAGTAAGATAGGAAAGTGGTCACTACCATGTGAACTAGGGAGGGTTCTCCAGGAGGTAAGTGATGCCAAAGAAGGAGAGCAAAGGGATAGATCAACAGCAGACCTAGGGTTCTGATGGGGGTATACTCTTCTTGTTGGAGATCCGTCATTGAGGATGCAAATGTTTAATTCATCAAAAACATCCAACAAAAGAGAGGAAAAGACATCAGATGAATGAGAACCCCAGGACAAGTGATGGGAGTTAAAGTCTCCCATCACAAGAACTGGGGAAGGAAGAGAAGAAAGGATAGACTTTAATTCAGGGATAATAGATTGATTTGGATGAGGAAGGTAAATTGAAAGGAAGGAAATATCCAGAGTTCTCACAGCAACGGCATTAAATTGTTGTGAGTGAGGGGGAAGGGGGATAGAAGAATAAACAAGTGAGTGCCTAAGAAAAATGGCACTACCTGCATACCCATCATCTCTGTCATCCCTGAGGCAGGCAAAACCTGGAACCCGAAAATGGGAGCCAGGGGCAAGCCATGTCTCAGAGATGGCAAGGATAGCAGGTTTATGAACTTTAATAAGATCTAAAATTTCATGTTTCTTTCTACGTATGCTTTGACTATTCCATTGGAGTATCTCCAAGGAATCCATTGCTGAGGATAGAAGCGATTTTGATGATAATTTGAGCAACGTTGGGCGGTAGGGGGTTTTGAGTTATATTTACAAGGATATTATTCAGAGATTTGGTAAGGTCATCGGTATCATTTGGTGATGTAGCATAGGAGTGCTCAGTATTTAGAGCACATCCATTAGGAGTGACAGAGGGACAGTTCCGGGTGATGTCCAAGTGTGCTTGTTGATCATAGCCCTTTGTTGGTTGGGGCCTGGGGCGAGGATTACGGATAATGGTTTGCTTGTATGATTTATTAAGAGGGGGAGGTGTTTGAGTGGAGCGTAGTCTATTGGGAATGGGTGTAGGAGGAATAGGGGAGTAGGAGGGTGCAGTGAATATCTCTTTTGCCATATCAGCATAAGAACGCCGTACTGGAGGGAATCTAGCTGATGCATCTTGATAAGAAAGATTTTCCTCAGACATAAGCAGCTTAATTGACTGCTGCCGAGAGTGTTCAGGGCAGCTTTTGCTTGTGGCCAAGTGCTTGCCAGTGCAAAGCAGACAAGTAGAATTTTCAGTTGTTACTTCACAGGCTTCACCTGTGTGGGGTTGAGAGCATTTGAAGCAACGCGGACTAGATCTACATTGAGTTTTAATATGCCCAAAACGACAGCAGTTCAAGCACTGGATTGTAGGAAGCCGGTAAATTTCCACAGGTAGTGATGTGTGATAGGAAAAGATTCTTGAGGGAAGAGTTTGCCCTCTGAAAGTCAAGACTACAGTCTGAGTTGGAACCCAGGACACAACACCATCAGTAACATTCTTACGGTTGAATCGGCGAGCTTTTAAGACTTCACCACAACCAGCAGGAAGTACTAAGGAATTAATGAATTCTTCCAGATGCCAATCTACAGGTACACCTCTAACTATACCCATACGAGTGATGTTAAATGTGGGGATGTATGCAGCGTATTTTGAGATGTGGAGAATAGGATTCTCCAAAAACTCATTAGCAGATTGGGCACATGAGAACTCAACTGAAATTTTATTTCTGCCAACATTTTTAACTCCATCATTAATGACTGATTTTATTTTACTGTTATGTAGGAACTGTCCAAATTTAATTGCTCTAATAGAAACGCCGGCTGAGGGGTCAGACACTTCTCGAGATACGTAAACTACGTAAGGACCTTTGTCATTTCCGGTATATTTCTTGGGTGCATCTGATAACGAGGGGTGCACGTATACAGACTGAACAGAAGGAGCAGCAGAGCTTGGGTCTGTAACTGTTTTTTTTGATGATGAATCACCATTATCAACACGCATAGAACGCTTGGTACCACGTGTAGTAGTTTCAGAGTGCACAGACACGGACTGCGGGCTCTGAGTCGGTTCGGTCTCTATCGTCACATTGGCCCCAGGATCGGGGGGTTTAGGCGGAGGATCAACCTCCATAGTCCCACCACCAACTTCCACCAACACTTAAACTAAATACTCACGACAAAAACCAGCTATTGCACAAAAAATCTGTTAAAATAACACAATAAAACTTATTTAAAAACACAAAACCTCACTAACACGTGTTTTCAACAACGCAGACGCTAGCAAAGTCCCAGTCTAGTTTTTAAGGTAGACCGCAGTCAAGCGCTAGTCTATTATTGGTCTAAGACACACGTTTTGTCAGTCTAGTCTCTAAGGGAGATCGCAGTCAAGCGCTAGTCTATTATTGGTCTAAGTGACACGTTTTGTCAGTCTAGTCTTTAAGGGAGATCGCAGTCAAGCGCTAGTCTATTATTGGTCTAAGTCACACGTTTTGAGAGTCTAGTCTTTAAGGGAGATCGCAGTCAAGCGCTAGTCTATTATTGGTCTAAGTCACACGTTTTGTCAGTCTAGTTTTTAAGGTAGACCGCAGTCAAGCGCTAGTCTATTATTGGTCTAAGACACACGTTTTGTCAGTCTAGTCTCTAAGGGAGATCGCAGTCAAGCGCTAGTCTATTATTGGTCTAAGTCACACATTTTGTCAGTCTAGTCTGTAAGGGAGATCGCAGTCAAGCGCTAGTCTATTATTGGTCCAAGTCACACGTTTTGTCAGTCTAGTCTTTAAGGGAGATCGCAGTCAAGCGCTAGTCTATTATTGGTCTAAGACACACGTTTTGTCAGTCTAGTCTCTAAGGGAGATCGCAGTCAAGCGCTAGTCTATTATTGGTCTAAGTCACACATTTTGTCAGTCTAGTCTGTAAGGGAGATCGCAGTCAAGCGCTAGTCTATTATTGGTCTAAGTCACACGTTTTGTCAGTCTAGTCTTTAAGGGAGATCGCAGTCAAGCGCTAGTCTATTATTGGTCTAAGTCACACGTTTTGTCAGTCTAGTCTATAAGGGTGATCGCAGTCAAGCGCCAGTCTATTATTGGTCTAAGTCACACATTTTGTCAGAGTCTATAAGGGAGATCGCAATCAAGCGCTAGTCTATTATTGGTCTAAGTCACACGTTTTGTCAGTCTAGTCTTTAAGGGAGATCGCAGTCAAGCGCTAGTCTATTATTGGTTTGTCAGTCTAGTCTTTAAGGGAAGTATTAGTGTTGCAGTGCCAAGGTTTATTCCTATATACCATAGTATTCCAGAGCTTGTTGAATCTGCCCATCAATGTCATCTGACCCACCAGATTACATAGCTTTTGTCCCAACTTACCCTAGATTCTAATTTAGGGGACAATGGGGCAAAATGATGAAAGTGTGGGGCTGGATCAGAACACTTTTAATAAGTGGAAGTCCATGCAAGAGACCTTTGTTGATGAAGAAGAAGAAGAATTAAAATCCTTTCTAAATATTATAATAATCGTATAGTTGAGGACCTTAAGTGACATAGTCTACTTTATTCTGGAAAATCAAAGTTCCTGAAGGATTCTAAAAACTAAATCGAACCAGACGAAGTCGCGGGCATCAGTAAGTAACTAATAATAAAGCTAAGGAATTTTGCAGGGAAGATAACATAGAGGTTGCATTGTGCAAACTGCAATGTAGTGTGATAATATTTTAGTAGATATTTTTCCTCATTAGTACTAAATTTTGACGACCTCCCTGGCTCAGTGGTGAGCGCTGTTGTCTTATAATTGGGATCCTAGCTCCATATTAAGGCGAGAGAGTAGCATGCTCTACGTCAAAGAAGCCGTCAATTCATTAGTAGCTACAAGTTACCGATCGATTTACCTTTCACTAGAAATTAGTTACCGGTCAGCGCTGCATGCCCTTGCCCTTGAGCGTACACGAGTCGCGAGTACACGTACGTCGTACACTGCGCGTCGCGGCCTTCGATACTTGACGGGTAAGCCCATGTCAAGGGCGATGCACGCCATGCGGCCACCCTTTAAAGGCAACTCGATAAATTATACATCCAACATCGGCGCAAGGTGGCTTGTCTGTCGGTATTCTACAACATATATTTCGGAGTGTGCTCAAGAACTTTTCAATTTAGCTCCACCATCACTCTTTCTCCACCGTACCGCACGGCATCGCATGAATCTGCACTAAGCGCTTGGCTTCCTCGTTCCTAATGCGCACCGCAAATATTTGGAGTGCCCTTCTGGCTTCCGTTTTTGAACTAACTATAACTTGGGTATCTTTATATCAAGAGTGAATAGGAATCTTCTAGGCAAGCGCACACCATCTTAGGCTGCATCTTCACTTACTATCAGGTGAGATCGCAGTCAAGCGCTAGTCTATTATTGGTATAGGTAAGTCACACGCGTTTTGTCAGTCTAGTCTTTAAGGGAGATCGCAGTCAAGCGCTAGTCTATTATTGGTCTAAGTGACACGTTTTGTCAGTCTAGTCTTTAAGGAAGATCGCAGTCAAGCGCTAGTCTATTATTGGTCTAAGTCACACGTTTTGAGAGTCTAGTCTTTAAGGGAGATCGCAGTCAAGCGCAAGTCTATTATTGGTCTAAGTCACACGTTTTGTCAGTCTAGTTTTTAAGGTAGACCGCAGTCAAGCGCTAGTCTATTATTGGTCTAAGACACACGTTTTGTCAGTTAGTCTCTAAGGGAGATCGCAGTCAAGCGCTAGTCTATTATTGGTCTAAGTCACACATTTTGTCAGTCTAGTCTGTAAGGGAGATCGCAGTCAAGCGCTAGTCTATTATTGGTCCAAGTCACACGTTTTGTCAGTCTAGTCTTTAAGGGAGATCGCAGTCAAGCGCTAGTCTATTATTGGTCTAAGACACACGTTTTGTCAGTCTAGTCTCTAAGGGAGATCGCAGTCAAGCGCTAGTCTATTATTGGTCTAAGTCACACATTTTGTCAGTCTAGTCTGTAAGGGAGATCGCAGTCAAGCGCTAGTCTATTATTGGTCTAAGTCACACGTTTTGTCAGTCTAGTCTTTAAGGGAGATCGCAGTCAAGCGCTAGTCTATTATTGGTCTAAGTCACACGTTTTGTCAGTCTAGTCTGTAAGGGAGATCGCAGTCAAGCGCTAGTCTATTATTGGTCTAAGTCACACGTTTTGTCAGTCTAGTCTTTAAGGGAGATCGCAGTCAAGCGCTAGTCTATTATTGGTCTAAGTCACACGTTTTGTCAGTCTAGTCTTTAAGGGAGATCGCAGTCAAGCGCCAGTCTATTATTGGTCTAAGTCACACGTTTTGTCAGTCTAGTCTATAAGGGTGATCGCAGTCAAGCGCCAGTCTATTATTGGTCTAAGTCACACGTTTTGTCAGTCTAGTCTTTAAGGAAGATCGCAGTCAAGCGCTAGTCTATTATTGGTCTAAGTCACACGTTTTGAGAGTCTAGTCTTTAAGGGAGATCGCAGTCAAGCGCTAGTCCATTATTGGTCTAAGTCACACGTTTTGTCAGTCTAGTTTTTAAGGTAGACCGCAGTCAAGCGCTAGTCTATTATTGGTCTAAGACACACGTTTTGTCAGTCTAGTCTCTAAGGGAGATCGCAGTCAAGCGCTAGTCTATTATTGGTCTAAGTCACACATTTTGTCAGTCTAGTCTGTAAGGGAGATCGCAGTCAAGCGCTAGTCTATTATTGGTCCAAGTCACACGTTTTGTCAGTCTAGTCTTTAAGGGAGATCGCAGTCAAGGGCTAGTCTATTATTGGTCTAAGACACACGTTTTGTCAGTCTAGTCTCTAAGGGAGATCGCAGTCAAGTGCTAGTCTATTATTGGTCTAAGTCACACATTTTGTCAGTCTAGTCTGTAAGGGAGATCGCAGTCAAGCGCTAGTCTATTATTGGTCTAAGTCACACGTTTTGTCAGTCTAGTCTTTAAGGGAGATCGCAGTCAAGCGCTAGTCTATTATTGGTCTAAGTCACACGTTTTGTCAGTCTAGTCTTTAAGGGAGATCGCAGTCAAGCGCTAGTCTATTATTGGTATAGGTAAGTCACACGCGTTTTGTCAGTCTAGTCTTTAAGGGAGATCGCAGTCAAGCGCTAGTCTATTATTGGTCTAAGTGACAAGTTTTGTCAGTCTAGTCTTTAAGGAAGATCGCAGTCAAGCGCTAGTCTATTATTGGTCTAAGTCACACGTTTTGAGAGTCTAGTCTTTAAGGGAGATCGCAGTCAAGCGCTAGTCTATTATTGGTCTAAGTCACACGTTTTGTCAGTCTAGTTTTTAAGGTAGACCGCAGTCAAGCGCTAGTCTATTATTGGTCTAAGACACACGTTTTGTCAGTTAGTCTCTAAGGGAGATCGCAGTCAAGCGCTAGTCTATTATTGGTCTAAGTCACACATTTTGTCAGTCTAGTCTGTAAGGGAGATCGCAGTCAAGCGCTAGTCTATTATTGGTCCAAGTCACACGTTTTGTCAGTCTAGTCTTTAAGGGAGATCGCAGTCAAGCGCTAGTCTATTATTGGTCTAAGACACACGTTTTGTCAGTCTAGTCTCTAAGGGAGATCGCAGTCAAGCGCTAGTCTATTATTGGTCTAAGTCACACATTTTGTCAGTCTAGTCTGTAAGGGAGATCGCAGTCAAGCGCTAGTCTATTATTGGTCTAAGTCACACGTTTTGTCAGTCTAGTCTTTAAGGGAGATCGCAGTCAAGCGCTAGTCTATTATTGGTCTAAGTCACACGTTTTGTCAGTCTAGTCTGTAAGGGAGATCGCAGTCAAGCGCTAGTCTATTATTGGTCTAAGTCACACGTTTTGTCAGTCTAGTCTTTAAGGGAGATCGCAGTCAAGCGCTAGTCTATTATTGGTCTAAGTCACACGTTTTGTCAGTCTAGTCTTTAAGGGAGATCGCAGTCAAGCGCCAGTCTATTATTGGTCTAAGTCACACGTTTTGTCAGTCTAGTCTATAAGGGTGATCGCAGTCAAGCGCCAGTCTATTATTGGTCTAAGTCACACGTTTTGTCAGTCTAGTCTTTAAGGAAGATCGCAGTCAAGCGCTAGTCTATTATTGGTCTAAGTCACACGTTTTGAGAGTCTAGTCTTTAAGGGAGATCGCAGTCAAGCGCTAGTCCATTATTGGTCTAAGTCACACGTTTTGTCAGTCTAGTTTTTAAGGTAGACCGCAGTCAAGCGCTAGTCTATTATTGGTCTAAGACACACGTTTTGTCAGTCTAGTCTCTAAGGGAGATCGCAGTCAAGCGCTAGTCTATTATTGGTCTAAGTCACACATTTTGTCAGTCTAGTCTGTAAGGGAGATCGCAGTCAAGCGCTAGTCTATTATTGGTCCAAGTCACACGTTTTGTCAGTCTAGTCTTTAAGGGAGATCGCAGTCAAGCGCTAGTCTATTATTGGTCTAAGACACACGTTTTGTCAGTCTAGTCTCTAAGGGAGATCGCAGTCAAGTGCTAGTCTATTATTGGTCTAAGTCACACATTTTGTCAGTCTAGTCTGTAAGGGAGATCGCAGTCAAGCGCTAGTCTATTATTGGTCTAAGTCACACGTTTTGTCAGTCTAGTCTTTAAGGGAGATCGCAGTCAAGCGCTAGTCTATTATTGGTCTAAGTCACACGTTTTGTCAGTCTAGTCTTTAAGGGAGATCGCAGTCAAGCGCCAGTCTATTATTGGTCTAAGTCACACGTTTTGTCAGTCTAGTCTATAAGGGTGATCGCAGTCAAGCGCCAGTCTATTATTGGTCTAAGTCACACGTTTTGTCAGTCTAGTCTATAAGGGAGATCGCAATCAAGCGCTAGTCTATTATTGGTCTAAGTCACACGTTTTGTCAGTCTAGTCTATAAGGGTGATCGCAGTCAAGCGCCAGTCTATTATTGGTCTAAGTCACACATTTTGTCAGTCTAGTCTATAAGGGAGATCGCAGTCAAGCGCCAGTCTATTATTGGTCTAAGTCACACGTTTTGTCAGTCTAGTCTATAAGGGTGATCGCAGTCAAGCGCCAGTCTATTATTGGTCTAAGTCACACGTTTTGTCAGTCTAGTCTATAAGGGAGATCGCAATCAAGCGCTAGTCTATTATTGGTCTAAGTCACACGTTTTGTCAGTCTAGTCTATAAGGGTGATCGCAGTCAAGCGCCAGTCTATTGATCTGCGGAACCTTTGCCAACTTTCTCAGTTTGCCTACCTTTCGAAAAGTTAGTACAATCATTCCCATTTTGGGTAATTTTTCAAGTATGCATACTATTAGTTACCATGTCGCCAACTTTCTCAGTTTGCCAACTTTTTTACTTTTTCATGTTAATACCTTCATTTTGCCAACAAATATATTTATTGCTAAAAAGTGTCTCATATCGCCATCCTTTTCCACAATCGATAACAAAAGTGGTTTCACTTTGATATAAGATCTGTTTTTATAATCATGACATGTGACCTCTATTAACTGATAATTTTTTCATAATTTATTCGATGTCTCTGTTGACTGACTTGATTTTGTTTTATTCTAAAATCTGTATTTTATTTTCTATTTTTCTTTCCTCATGTCTTGTAAGCCATGTTGTAAGTGATTCGGCATGAAATTTTACGACTGGCCGCCTGCCTGACGTCAACCCTCTTTGGAAATGCTTTTGTTCGTGGAAAGGATCACAGATTAATGATTATGTATAGAAAGGATAGAACCGTCACCTTTCGGTTCATTACGGTAGTGCTGGTATCCTTTTGTCAGTCTAGTCTATAAGGGTGATCGCAGTCAAGCGCCAGTCTATTATTGGTCTAAGTCACACATTTTGTCAGTCTAGTCTATAAGGGAGATCGCAATCAAGCGCTAGTCTATTATTGGTCTAAGTCACACGTTTTGTCAGTCTAGTCTTTAAGGGAGATCGCAGTCAAGCGCTAGTCTATTATTGGTCTAAGTCACACATTTTGTCAGTCTAGTCTATAAGGGTGATCGCAGTCAAGCGCCAGTCTATTATTGGTCTAAGTCACACATTTTGTCAGTCTAGTCTATAAGGGAGATCGCAATCAAGCGCTAGTCTATTATTGGTCTAAGTCACACGTTTTGTCAGTCTAGTCTTTAAGGGAGATCGCAGTCAAGCGCTAGTCTATTATTGGTCTAAGTCACACATTTTGTCAGTCTAGTCTATAAGGGTGATCGCAGTCAAGCGCCAGTCTATTATTGGTCTAAGTCACACATTTTGTCAGTCTAGTCTTTAAGGGAGATCGCAGTCAAGCGCTAGTCTATTATTGGTTTGTCAGTCTAGTCTTTAAGGGAAGTATTAGTGTTGCAGTGCCAAGGTTTATTCCTATATACCATAGTATTCCAGAGCTTGTTGAATCTGCCCATCAATGTCATCTGACCCACCAGATTACATAGCTTTTGTCCCAACTTACCCTAGATTCTAATTTAGGGGACAATGGGGCAAAATGATGAAAGTGTGGGGCTGGATCAGAACACTTTTAATAAGTGGAAGTCCATGCAAGAGACCTTTGTTGATGAAGAAGAAGAAGAATTAAAATCCTTTCTAAATATTATAATAATCGTTTAGTTGAGGACCTTAAGTGACATAGTCTACTTTATTCTGGAAAATCAAAGTTCCTGAAGGATTCTAAAAACTAAATCGAACCAGACGAAGTCGCGGGCATCAGTAAGTAACTAATAATAAAGCTAAGGAATTTTGCAGGGAAGATAACATAGAGGTTGCATTGTGCAAACTGCAATGTAGTGTGATAATATTTTAGTAGATATTTTTCCTCATTAGTACTAAATTTTGACGACCTCCCTGGCTCAGTGGTGAGCGCTGTTGTCTTATAATTGGGAGGTCTCGGGTTCGATTCCCGGCGGGGTCAATTTGGGAATTTATAATTGTCAAAATATAATTTGAATTGTCTCTGGTCTGGTCTGGTGGGAGGCTAAGGCCGTGGCTAGTTACCACCCTACCGTCAAAGACGTGCCGCCAAGCGATTTAGCGTTCCGGCACGAAGGCGTGTAGAAACCAATTACGGGTATGGGTTGAATGTTCACTGCCATACCCCTTTCAAGTTAGCCCGCTACCATCTTAGACTGCATCGTCACTTACCATCAGGTGAGATCGCAGTCAAGGACTAGTTTGTCATCGAATAAAAACAAAAAAATTAAATAAATTTGCTTTAAACAGCTATGGCCTTGCCTCATTACCAAATAGAAGTACCTACATTATAAAATAATGCTATCTAAACTATGTATCCACTACGGCTAAACTGTGCAGCACTGTGTACCAAGGTTTAGACTATTACAAACATTAGTGCCCTTTGGCATGAAATTTATAACCAGCAAGTTACTACAATCTCATAGTTGTAATAGACTGAATTAGAATAGAATAGCCTTTTATTTATTTTCATCATCATAATCACTATCTCTATTATAGGTCTCCTGCATGGACCTCCACAGGCTTCGTTCTTGCGCCGCCTGAATCCAGCGGCTCCCTGCGACTCGTTTGATGTCATTGGCCCACCTAGTGGGGGGTCTGCCAACACTGCGCTTACCGGTGCGGGGTCGCTACTCCAGCACCTTGGGACCCCAACAACCATCAGCTTTTCGAACTATGTGCCCTGCCCATTTTCACTTCAGTTTTGCGACTCGCTGAGCTATGTCAGTGACTTTGGTTCTCCTGCGGATCTCTTCATTTCTGATTTGATCTCGCAGGGATACCCCAAGCATAGCTCTCTCCATCGCTCGCTGAGTGGTATGGACCTTCTTATGAAGCCCACAGTTAGCGAACACACACACTTTCGCCTTTTATAATATTTATAAAATTAGTGTGATTCAATTCATTTGGATTGGACTGATTGATATATCAGTGCACAGCTCAAAGTACTCAACGGATTGGGCAGAAATTTGGCATACAGATAGCTATTATGAAGTAGGCATCCACTAAGAATGGATTTTTGAAAATTCTGCCCCTAAGGTGGTATATAATAGGGGTTTAAAAATACTAACTTAATGTGAGCGAAGCCGCGGGCAAAAGCTAGTTTAATATAAACTTGGATCTCCAAATCCGAAAGTTTTAGTGAATTAAACAATTGCATTGGTTCATAAAACTAATGGTAAAATCATGACTTTATGTAAGAGCTACAAGATGGCCTACATGAAATAGTTTTGAATTTGAATATTTGAAACAAGCAGTTGCAGAATAGCTATGTTCTCTGTATAATTTTGCCACTGTCCTGTGAATTTTATGTCAGTCAAGTCAAAGCAAATGAAATTTTAAAAAGGCTTATTTGGTTCTGATACCATGCTTACTTTAATAAAAGGCTGATAATGATAATATTAAGTTAATGAATTTTTTTTATGTACAGCATATAACATAGAAAACAATACAAAAATCATAGATAACACTTTGTTAATTTGGTGGCCCTATCTTCTGATCAAAACAATTACTACATAAAATAAAGAAAATAATACTGGAAATATAAATATCATCTCAGTTTAATATTACAAGAAAACCACCAGTGGTGGCTATTTTGCATGTAAGATATTAAATGTTGAATGACCTTAATTGAATATTGTCATCAACGGCTCACTACTGAGCGCAGGTCTCCTCTCATAGAAGGGTTATAGGCCATAGTCCACCACGCTGGCCCAATGCAAATTGGCGGACTTCACACACCTTTGAGAACATTATGAAGAACTCTCAGGTGTGCAGGTTTCCTCACGATGTTTTCCTTCACTGTTGAAGCAAGTGATATTTAATTGCTTAAACGCACTTGACTCAGAAAAGTCAGAGGTGCATACCCGGGATCGAACCTGCGACCCCCCGAATAGGAGATCACAGTCCTAACCACTAGGCTATCACTGCTTGCACTGAATATTGTAATATTAAGATTTAATAATAATTTAAGACAGATTAAGGACAAATCTAGCTGAATTCAACAAGGGGAAAACTGCAAAATTTTCCTTCTGCATCTTCAAGCTGCATCTTGGCAGTGCAAAAACTATGCTTTATAAAATTAATATTTTCCCTACCTATAAATATACCTATACCTATATTGAGTGTGCAAAACAGGGACAAAATCCCTTCCTATTTTTTTACTGTGAATGTGCTAGGCATGGTTTTTCCCTCTGGAATGGTTATATAAAAAAAAAGCATGGCAATATAGGCATGATCTGTATGACATTCAATAATCTGATCATATGAGTAGGAACAAGCATGTCCAATTTGGATTTGGGCCTAACCTTTCAAACTTCAGTCTCTCTATGCATTTGATCTAAAATAATAATTGGTCATGAATAAGATTCTTTTAAACAAATTCAAATGTAAATTCAAAATTATTTATTTCACATAGGCCAACCTGTGGCTCATACATGTCATGACTCTTCCACCGGTTCAGAATGCGGATTCTATTGAGAAGAGCCGGCAAGAAACTCAGCAGTTGCTCTTTTCAAAATAATCATTTTACAATATTAATAAGTAGCTATTACATTGTAATAAGTTTTTATACTATCTTGTGGGCAGCTGGATGGCAAGCTAATTTGATTTTTATTATTCATGACAAAATATCTCTGCACTGCAATCTCACCTTAAGTAAAGTGATGATGCAGTAGGCATAAGATGAGAGCGAGCTAACTTGGAAGCAGATACAGTAGTTTTTATTTAGCCGTGAGCCTAATCAATTTCTGCACACCATTGTGCCTATCTAAATATCTTAGACAGTGTGCCGTGTGGTGACAGTAGATCAGAATACAGTTGTCACCACCCCTCCTCTTCCCGCGGGTGTCGTACGAGGTGACTAAGGGAATATAACGGAGAACGGGCAGCAGCATCCTCTGTGCTACTACTACCATCTACTGCGATCACCAACCTGTCTGGCCCGCGTGGTGATTATGGGCAAACCCTCCCCTTGGGAGAGGCCTTTAGTACAGCAGTGGACTGTTATAGGCTATTGATGATGATGATGACATTTTAAACAGGAGGATGGTAACTAGTCACCGCCAAAGCCTGAAGTACCTTGGTATAAATAAAACAATGGGACTCCTGTGCTATAAGCGGACCTCTGTCCTTTGCCTTATTTCCTACATCATCTAGTTCACGTCCGGTACTCACGTTGGTTCATCTTGAGCACCATTGCTCTGTAGAAGCGCGAGAACGGCGCCATCACGTTATGGTTGCCGAATAACCCCGTCACATACTCTCGGAAAGCCATTGCACTGCACCGCACATACACTCCACACCACACCCCAGTCACGACTCCGAGAACTGTTTAAACTCTAAACTCACTAAAACACTAAATTTGACACACATTATCACCGGAAAATATTTTGTTTGGCGAAGAAAACCACGGAAACACCGACTGATCGCTTCAATGTCGACATTTTAACTCGCGCTATATGAAAAATTTCTACAGAGTCAAAGTCAATTAGAGCAATAAAGTTAGAATTAAAGCCACAATTATGCACTCAACCCATGGAATTGCGTGTTGACATCACAAACAGCCAGCCACTACAAGCGTACAAGCCAGAAGCCACCTACGAGATCTATCGATCTTTCAGATTGTAATTGTACTGCCGAGTGCCGAGTGCCGACCGAAGTTGCCAAAACAAAACAAAACCAATGAATTTCATGATCAATAGAGCAGCGTGTTCACTGTTCGAACTTCGATAAAATATCGATATTAGCTGTCAAATGACATGATTATTCTAATAATGGAATAAACAATGCGGTTTTTAACTGGGAATGACCTAAGGCCTAATTGCAGAAATGCCGAGTTATCCCTAAAACCCAGAGTTAGCTGCTGCTTTGACAGATTTCGTGTAAAGCTTCTGTCAAAATTACAAAAATTCCTGGGTTAAACCTAACCCGGCGTCTTTGCAAGCGGGCCTTAGTCCGTTATCACTGATATGCGCATAAGTGCTGATAACCACAAATTAATAGGATACTGCTGATAACAACCAATCTTTGAGTGGCCATTAATAGTAAGGGCTAATGGTAACGGGCTAATAATAATCATATTCAAGTTACTCGGACAAAGAAAAGAATAACAGCTAAAATTGACTTCGACTTTTTAAAACAAAAACCAGCCAAATCATTAGTTTGAGTCATACTCGCGCGCTGTAACTTTTTATTGAGGTGAACTAGAAACTGTACACTTGTACCGCATAATGAAATTTTGACATTTGTATTTAGTATGAATTTCACCTTAGTATCTCAAGCCATTTCTGAGTAAAAGGGCCTTGATACAAACATTGACATACGAACAACAAAGTAATCCTAAAAGGGTTCCGTATTTTTCGAAACCGTTAAAATAAGAAAATAAGGAAACCTAAAATAAGACTTAGTGTATTCTTTTAAATATTAAAGTACTACTTGATATCTAATTCAAATGATCTACATATATGGCACATTATCTACCTACTTCATAATATTTTACCGAACATCATATAATTGCTGTCTCATTTTACAGCCATTTTTGATTCTGTTAAACTTCTATTTGTTTATTTTAACGCATAAAATAATAATCAAAATCAGAAATTGGCAAATAGCATAAAAAAATTGGTTGTCTGTAAAGTCAGTTTACGGACGATAGTTTTACGTGATAACGTCATAAAGAAACATTGACGATGACTGGCGGACGGCGGCGCAGTCACAAGCCAACGCTTGGGCCGATCGTGCCTCTCTATCGCTTGTTCCGCGCTCTCGCTTGCACGCTCAGGCGCAGGCGGAACGTGACACTTTTTCGTGCCTGCAGCCGGTGTTCATCGATTAATAAGACGATAACACTTCAAAAGTTGTAACTTAAAGAGGATGTATAATATCAATGATGCTTTTGCTAAATTAGGAAAGTTTAGTTTCACGTTTGTAAATTACCATATAAAAGTTTTAAAGTAAATGTAGCTGAAAATTTTAATTTACCATTTTAAACAACGACATTTTATCGATAACTACTTGCATGTTGTGAAATCACTAAATCTTTTGATCAACACTAGCGCCTGGTGGTCAACAAACGCACTATAATCCTAAAATGACATTAATTCTAATGTTGCCATGATAAAGATAAAATTCACACAGGTGCTAAGGAGCCGCCCACACTAGGTCACAAGCCGCAACGCAAAAATTCTCCTGCATCATGTTTTTTTCGTACATTTTTAATATTATTAGGCATATCTAGGCATATCACTAATAATGTCCTCCCGACCGTATCCGATCACGGCGGCCAACCTGCTCAGAGATTAGCCATCTGCGCGGGAGATATTATAGTGCACAAGTGTGTGCGCAGACACAGGTGCACTCTCTATTCCCTCACTCTCATAGTCCGATGGGACGGAAAATCCGACACGACCGGAGAGAGATCAGGCGCAGGACCGACGGCTTTACGTGCTCTCCGAGGCACGGGGGTGACTCACCGCCAACTTTCCTAACTCCGGGCTAGTAATGAGAATTTTCTTACAGAAAAACCCAATACCTTTTTTTTTTTATTTTTTTTATTTTTTTTTTTTTGGCCCGACCCGGGAATCGAACCCGGGACCTCGTCATCTGTAGTCGAACGTGCTCACCACTAGACCAACGAGGCAGTTAGGCATATCACTACTACTACTACCATTGATATATACACCGATGACTACTACACACTAAAGTGACCGCAGCGCAACACATCGGCCAATCGATTAGACTCTTTATTCTTATAATTAGATAGAGCCTAATATGCATTGATGTGGTGAATGGGATGTGGGCCATAGACGAATAATATTATTTACCAAAGGATGTGGCACGTCGCAACAATGCGTGCGATCCTCTATTCTTGTTTGGTTCAACTTGGCTTGGCAAGAGGCTTTCATAGCACAGACAGCTAGAGGGAATATCTACCTCCCACTGGAAGGGAACTTATCAAGCACCATTGCTGCAGTCCGCAGTGTGAATGCCTTTATACAACTCCTGTATTGTAATTTGTAATAAAACTTTTATGGACATGCTGCGGTCGCTCGTTAGTCATCCCAAAGCCTTTTATAGTAGATATAGGCGGCGACCAGTCGACAATGCGTAATGGCTCTACTCTAAGGCAATGTGGCTGATGGCATTATCCTACATAGAGGAGACGACATACATAAGATATGTAGGTACCTACTTAATATTATTATTGTACCTATAGGTATACCGTAAAATAATGTTACAATCAAATATCAATCCACGTCCAGTTTCTGTTTGGAAGGGATATTTCGTATAGCTGTTTTGAACGTTTTTATTCAAATTCAATTCAAAATTATTTATTTCACGTAGGCCAACCTGTGGCTCTTATGACGCGTCATGAACTCATGACTCTACCACCGTTTCGGAAAGCGCGCGGATGCTGCTGAGAAGAGCCGGCAAGAAACTCAGCAGAATTGCTCTTTTCAAAATAATCATTTTACAATATTATTATTATAACCACAGCATATTACATTGTAATAAGTTTTTTATAATATCTTGTGGGCAGCCGGATGCCAAGCCGATTTAACCCATGCAACGTTGTTAGAATAGAATAGAGTATAATATTTCCACAATGAGGGGAAGTTCCAAAAAAGCGTAGGTACTTTTGTTATTGTACCTTTTCACTATAATAATATTTTTTTTTTTTATGTGTACATCATGCGATCAGTCGCCAGACTATGAGCAGATTCGTTCTGGGAATTAGTATCGTTCGGAGACAACTTCCCCAGCAGGAAGAACTCTACATGTCCTATGAAGCCACACTATCCAGTATATGCCGTCTTTTTAAGCGGCGTATCGCTTCTGGCATCGTTAATTGTACTGCTAGGTCATTTGGATGACCAGACAGCCTTGCCTTGTAAGTACAGTTGAAGTTCATAATTTCTTGCTTCACTGTGTTCACATTTAGGTGTTCATGAAGTTCCGACGTCCGTAGGAACCATGGCGCGTTGGAAACTTGTTTTAAAATATAGTTTTGCGATCTTTGGATGATTTCAATGCTGGAATCGCATGCTGATCCCCAGAGCTGTATTCCATATGTCCATATTGGCTTTATAGCTGTCTTATACAACAGAAGCTTGTTATCCACGGATAGCCTAGAGTTCCTTGCTAACATCCAATATAAACCTCTGTATTTGTGGTAGATTTCATCCCTCTTGGTTTGAATATGCCTTTTCCAGGTAAGTCGTCTATCCAGATGCATGCCCAGATACTTTACAGTGTCATTTTGCGGTAGCTGGTTGTCGCGTAATGACACAGTAGGACAGTTCCCTTGTCGCAAAGTGAATGTCACGTGGACAGATTTAGTAACACTAGCTTTTATTTTCCATCTAGTCAGCCATTTGTCGATCTGATCCAAACTACGCTGCAGAATTGCAGAGGCTTTCTGAGGAGATCTGCTACGAGCTAGAATAGCAGTATCATCTGCGTATGTAGCCACAGTGACATCTTTAATATGTGGTAGGTCACTTGTATAAATTGTGTAGAGTACGGGTCCCAGAACTGAGCCTTGTGGAACACCAGCTTTAATTGGATAGAACTGAGATGTATGCTCTTCTTCCTTGACTTGAAAAATTCGGTCAGAGAGATAAGATTTTACTAATTCAAAAAACGTATGGGGTAAAAGTGGTTTGATTTTGAATAAAAGACCTGTATGCCACACCTTATCGAAGGCTTGCTGCACATCAAGAAAGGCAGCAGAGCAGTATTCCTTGCGTTCAAGTGCGTCTCTGATGGTTCTGCATACTCTGTGGATCTGTTCTACAGTGCCATGATGTTGTCGGAAGCCAAACTGATGATCAGGGATAATGGATCTTTCTTGTAGTTCCCTCATAAGTCTTCTCAGCATAACCTTTTCAAATAGTTTTGATGTCACAGGTAATAAACTAATTGGCCTGTATGAGGTTAATTCATGGACTGGTTTGCCAGGCTTTCCAATCATAATAATTTGAGAAACCTTCCAGAGTGCTGGGAAATAGCCAATTCTCAGGATGCCATTAAACAAGATAGTAAGGAATACGATACCTTTTTTAGGTAGTTCTAGTAGAACTTTTTTGTCTATCAGATCAAAGCCCGGTGCCTTTTTGTCTTCCATATGTTTTATTATGCTAATGATTTCTTTTGGTGTAGTTGGCCTAATAGGCAGATCCAATTGAAAAGGCTGTCCGAGGACATTTTCTAGTTCTGTATCATTAGTATCGTGATCAGGTTCATTTGGCGTAAAAATTTTTGCCAAGTGTTCTCCAAAAGCATCAGCTTTCTGTTGCTGACTTCTTGCCCAAATGTTGTTCTCCAGTTTGAGCGGTGGTTTAGAGTTTGTAGGTTGGTTAATATTTTTACAAGCTCGATAGAGTGAGTAGTTAGTGGCCCTTGTTGCAGACAGAGATTCCAGAAATGATTCCATTGAGGCATTATTTAATTAAGATAATAATATTTAAGGTTCTTATGTAAGTCCTTACGTAATTACCTACTCTTAGTATTTTATTGCAATTTACTACCTAGGACTTCACGTCACAGCTGAAATATGCGAAGCTGGAGAGTATTGGCTACTTTTGATACAAAATAACATAGGTAGAGCGTAACTCTTGAGACAGCACGCGCCGCTGCGCTTTTTAAATAATTTTTTTTAGGGTACCTCCCCTACATGTAAAATGGGGATGAATTTTTTTTTCTCGTCTATCCCATAGTGTGGGATGTCGTTGAATAGGTCTTTCAAAAATATTGTGGGTGTGGGAACACTATTTTTCAATTCAGGGATCCGTTTGTGAAATATGATATTTTAAAGTGCTAAATTTTATTAGAGTCAAGTGTCCCCCCCCTCTGCCAGCTAAATGGTTGTATAATATAGAATTCAAGAAAAAATTTACAGCAGTAGTTATATATAACGAATTTTAAAGGAAAACTATCACGGCTAAGTAGGGTTCATTAGTTAAGGAGTTATATCTGTTTCTTACAAGTTAGGCATTTCACGTAGTGTAAGTTGCATATTTTGTAGAATATTATAGTATTTAAACCATGGAACTCAAAATGTATTCAATATTCATAAATAAAGTAAAAGCACTATCCTAGGTCAGCAATAATATTTGAGACTTTCAACTACGGAACCCTACACTGCGCGTGGCCCGACACGCACTTGGCCGGTTTTTTTTATATTACTGGTATTAAAATAAATAAAATTGCCACTTCAATTTTAAGTTTTATTAAAACGGTCGCCGGTGTCATGGCGTCGTTCGTGACGTCACCTCTATATTTTTTCGTAGTAGTTTGTCAAAGTTTGAAGATAAATTGTGACGTATCGCTCTGATCGGTATTCAATCCAATATGGCGGATTGCTGTATTTTATAGTTTAATTTCATCAAAATAAATAATATCAATCTCGCTCAAAATAGAAAAATAAATACGTCTTTCATAATCCATGAATCCTATTTCAATAGATCGTTTCATTGATTCTTGGTGTTTCGGCGTAAACGCCTTGTCTCGTTGTGATAGAAGTGGAGGAGCTACAATATTTGCTATAATAATAATTTTTATTTCTTTAAAAAAATGTACACATCAGGTTTTTAGGGGCCGAGACCACCTTTTAAGTATATTGAAATACCTGTATCAGGTGGTCTCGCTCTTCTATAACAATATTTACATATTGGTACTTAAACTTACATAAAATATACATTGAAATTTCTAAATTATAAATAAAATTCGTAAAATTAAACAAGCATGTAATGGTGAGTGCATATGTGTATACAAATGTGTGCGTATATGCGTGAGTGCTGTCCGTCCGTCCGTCCGTCCGTCTGTCAGCGGGCTGTATCTCGTAAACCGTAATTGATAGACAGATGAAATTTTCACATATTATGTATTTCTATTGCCGCTATAACAACAAATAATAAAAATTAAATTAAATTAAAAAAATTAAATTAAAATGGGTAGGTAGGTGGGTAGATGGAAATGTTTTAATTTAATTTTTTTAACGGAACCCTAAAAGAGCGAGGCCCGACTCGCACTTGGCCGATTTTTTATTTATTTATACGATAATAACCTTAAAATATTTTTGATAATATTTCTAAAAGCGTTTCAGTTTCTTCATAGTTTTTCGTTTTTAACCATTCAGTCAGCCTTTTTTTGACTTCGCATAGTTTGTTGGGGTAAATATTGAGAATTTTGTTAATTTTATTATACAAGTGTGCAGATTTTTTGGTGTACTGGTTGCGAGAAAATGACGTTTTTGATGGAGACACGTTGATGATATTAATTAGTTTCCGTCTTCTGCGTATGATAGTAGGTTCAAATTTAGGTTCGAATTTAGTAGATTTGTGTACTTTTAAAATAGTTTGTAAAATATATAACTGTCTAACAGTTAAAATCTGGCTAGTTGAGTAAAGCAAGTGTGTAGGGAATCTGTAAGGTTTTTGATACATAACCTTTAGCAAAGATCTTTGGGCTCTCTCTACATCAATGAACTTTGTTTTAGCCCCACCACCCCAAACTGGAATGCAGTAGCTTAGTATGGATTGTGCTAGAGCAAGGTAAATTTTATTTAATAGGGTTTTGGGAGCTATGTATCTGAGAGTTTTGAAAATCCAAATGAGTTTACGTATCCTACCACTTAATGCTTCTATTTGACCCTGCCATGAAAGTCTCTGATCTATAATAACGCCTAAATATTTAATCGAATTTACTCTGTTGATGCTGGAGCAATTATCACAAGTACCATTACAGTCTGTAGCATGCAATGTAATGCAATAGTTACTTTTCGGCTGAGAGCTATTGTAAATAGAAAAACAAATATAATTTGTTTTTTCCGTGTTAAGAGTTAGTAAATTAGTCCTCAGCCAAAAAGCGACCCTTGCAAGTCCTAGTTCAGCTGCTTTTTTAACTTTATCCCACGTAGAATCCGAAAAGACGATGGCAGTATCATCTGCATAAGAAAAGATTTTGGCATTTTTCATTTCTAAATTACAGAGCTCATTTATGTAAATTAAAAACACCGTAGGTCCTAAAACGCTACCTTGTGGTACACCATAAGAGATATTAAGGTCCTGGCTAGTGTAGTTCCCAATTTTCACTCTCTGCGTTCGACCACAGAGGTAGTCCTTAAACAGAGCCAAAGGGACATCTCTTATGCCAAGATTTTCTAACTTTTTCACAAGAATGGGGACAGAGACGGTATCAAATGCCTTTTTAAGGTCGAGAAATAAAGCTAAACATTTTTTACCACTGTCAAGTTGTTTATCAATAAACGAGGTTAGTGCTATGACTGCATCTTCTGTAGATTTTCCATGCCTGAAACCATACTGAGAATCAGACAGAAGCTGATACTTGTTCAAATAATCCAGCAACCGCATGTTCATTATCTTTTCCATTGTTTTTGAAATTGAAGGTAAAACAGAGATTGGTCGGTAATTATTTACATCTTCTCTGTCACCACTCTTATGAACAGGAGTTATGTTGGATCTTTTAAGCGGAGAGGGAATAGTATATTACACATCTAGGGCAGTAAAATAAGAAATGTCTCAGATCACATGTAATTGTTGTCCGAGGCGAAGCCGAGGTCAATAAACATGTGATCTGAGGCTTTCTTATTTACTGCCCGTAGTGTGTATACTATTTTTCTCCTCGACGGAGGCGGGAAGCGACATTTTCGTTTAGCGCAGCGGGAGGAAAATTGACGCTTTCCGCCCGGAGGTGAGAAAAAATACCTTTATTAAAACAAAGGTTAATTAAATGACAGATAATAGGAACCACCTGCATCTTAGCTAGCTTAAGGAACTCAGAAGGAATATTATCCCAACCAGGGGCACTATTGGTCTTAAGATTCATAATCACATTTTTCACTTCACTATAGTCAGTATCCAGCAAGCCAAAGGAGTTTAACTGGGTCTTATGTATCACATTTTTTTTTTTTTTTTTTTTTTTTTTTATTTTTTTTTTTATTTTTTTTTTTTTATGTATCACATCAGTATCCAACGAATTTCCCCTTTTAATGGTTTCTGCTAACGTTTTACTAATATTGACAAAATAATTGTTTATGTAATTGGCTGACTCAGTAGGAGAAGATTTTATATTTAGTAATTGTGTATTATCGGATTTTTTATTACTCATGTTAGTGAATGATTTTATATTATGCCATAGAATTTTTGAATTTTTAAGTGACGCTTCCAGCTGCTTTTTATCATAGTTGCGTTTTAATTTTTTAATTGAATTATTACAAAAATTTCTATATCTTTTATAGCTTATTTTCATAATTTCATTATGCGGATCTAATCGGACTTTTTTTTGCATTTTATTTCTGTTTCTTATACACCTCAAAATACCATCAGTAATCCATGGTTTTATTACACGTTTACTTTTAGGAACTTTCAAAATATTGGTATTTTCAACTAACGATTCAGTTATACTGTTTATTAATTTATCTGTTACAAGGTGTGGGTCATAACAGAGTAATAATTGTGATAAAATTTTATGTGACAAGCTCTCAAGTGCTGCGTCAAAGTTTGTTATAGTTTTTACTTTATGATTTACTTTATATTTAGTTGGTGAAGTCAAACTAAGGAATACCATAAAGTGATCTGTAATAGTTGTATTTAGAACAGCTATTTGTGTAGTTAATTTATTTTTATCAAGTTTTATCATAAAATGGTCTAGACAATTACTTTCTCTAGTTGGTAGGGTATGTACCGATAACATATTAAGATAGTTTAGTCTATTGTTACGCTCATAAGCTTGTTCCATTTCCTTTGCTATTAGGTTTATATTAATATCCCCAGTTAGTATGATAGTTTTACAGGTCTTTATAGTTTCTAGATGTAAATTCAGCGAATTAATAAATTGCTCAGCGTTAGTATTGGAAGGGGAACGATATACCCCTAGAATAACGCAGTCACATAAGTCTATTTGTAATACATGATGCAAGTTGTAGATTAATTTCTTTAACAGACATAACAGCAATACCATTTTTTACGTACACTACAACGCCATCATTTTGGTTTATATGTTTGGTTGTTGCATGTGTAGTGTAGTTCACAATATTGGGAATAACTTTACTAGGATTAAGTCTACATTCGGTTAGGATGATTATATCTGCATCAAATTTTAATAGATTAAGGTTTAAATATAAGTCTTGCATATTACAATATATACTTCTTATATTTTGTGAGATAATAGTTAAGTCTTTATTTTTAACAGGTATGTGTTGCATTAAGTCCTCAATATTACAATTAATTGCCCGACCAACTTGTATATCATCTAATTCATTCATAGTAATAAGAGAGCTATCCATAATGATATATATTCTAAGAACTGCAAATATATCTCAAATAGTAAATATTCGATAAAATGAAAAAGTTTATTAGTTGGAAGTACGTGATCAACTTGTAAAAATAAGCTACGCTTGGAGTATTTTTACTTTTCAGGTTATTATCAAAATTTGTGTTAAATATTGTGTGTATGTGTCTGTATGAATGACGTATTAATGTAATATTGGTGAGTATTGGAAATATGACCAGGTTGCACGTAAAAAATGATGTTGATGATAATATAATGTAGCTTTTTATGTATGAAGTCATGCCAGTGTAATTCATGTAAAATATACATAATGTGATTATTGAATAAGACTTGATATTATTACTATAATGTGTGTGTGTGTGTTTGAGAGGTAAAAACATATTATTATATTCCAAGTGTAGGTATTTGTAGAATCAGAAATTAACATCAAAATTACAGTTAAGGTAAGTAAAATTAGCAGAGTCACATTAAGATGACTAATGAGAGTATGTTTCATATAAAATTCCACCAGACATAGTCACGTTCCTTTCAGCAGATGGGTGATTTGAGCCTCGCTATTAATTGCGACGATGGGGGAGTTTTCGTCCTTCCTTACCAAAACTTTACCATAAGCTGTCCAACAGAATTTGTATGCTTTCGTTTTTACCAGCTCACGTGCCAGAAAATAGAGGCGGGATCCTTTGGGAGTAAGCTGATCAGAGATGAATATGGGCGTGTCTTCTGAAGTACGGAACCCAAGATTTTTTGCACACAGTTTTGATTTATATTTGATATTGTAGTTTATACACATCCTTAGCAAATCTGTCTTCAATAAAGTAGACGAAGTCTCTACAACAATAGGTGTATTTAATATTCCCTCTCTTTTGCTGCGCACTCTATAGATATCTTTTATATCAGTTGTTGTGATATTGCTACCAACACATTTAGATAAACAGTTGACCATTTCAATTAAGTCCTCTTTTGTTTCGTTTAATTTTTTTGGGACATTTTATAATATTAATATTAATACAGAACAGGCGTTTCACAATTGTCAAATGTCATTCGTTTTCTCACCGTCAACGGATCAAGAATATAGCAGCTAATTTCTAAAGTTAGACTTTTATTTGCCCCATTGTATGCCTAAAAGGCCTAAACATACACTTGGTTACCTACTGTCACCATGCCTATTGCTCATATTGAGTTATGGGAATGGGAAATAACAGAAAACAATCATTCTACGAATTAAATCTAGTATTTCTAGAGAGGTTTATAGCCAAATAGTAATTACTAGAACGCGCCGTGCCCCACTCATGCCAATTACAGGGAGTAGGGCACGGTAGGGGATCTATCCAACTGCAAATGTAGCACGGCGCACGGCGCACGCTGTTTCGATTTGTGCAATAGGTTACCGTGTTTCCGCTCCAGAGCACGCTGCGGTAATGAGCTCGCTCCCGAACGCTAACACGACGCTAATTAGAAACTACCCACCGCGAAATGGACACACGAACGAAGTGTACCCACTACCTACACCAGTGTAGTGCATTTGTAATTAGTATAGAGTCGAGTCAGCTAAAGTCACCGACATAGCTCAGCGAGTCGCGAAACTGAAGTGGACATGGGCGAGGCATATAGTTCGATGAGCTGATGGTCGTTGGGGTACCAAGGTGCTGGAGTGCCGACCCCACACTGGGAAGCGTTGTTGGTAGACCCCCACTAGGTGAACCGACGACTTCAAACGAGTCGTAGGGATCCGCTGGGTTCAGGTGGCGCAAGAACGAGCCCTGTGGAAGTCCATGCAAGAGACCTTTGTCCAGCAGAGTCGGTCTATCGGTTCACAAATAAGTAAAAGAAGCGGATAGAGTTGAAAGTAATTATTAGTAGCAGTAGATAGTGTACGTAGTACTATTGTATATTCTGTGATAGGACTGCAGTCTCCTGTTCGGGGGGTCGCAGGTTCGATCCCGGGCACGCACTTTTGACTTGGCGGAGCTATGTGCGTTTAAGCAATTACATATCACATGCTTCAACAGTGAAGGAAAACATCGTGAGGATACCTGCACACCTGAGGGTTCTCCATGATGTTCTCGAAGGTGTGAGAAGTCTGCCAATTCGCATTGGGCCAGTGTGGTGGACTATGGCCTATATAACCCTTCTCTGAGAGGAGACCTCTGCTCAGTAGTGAACCATAATTTTTTTGCTGATGATGATAGGCTACAAAACCAACACAATGGTACATCTGGGGCCTGAAGGACTCTATATTTTGTAATTAATGCCTACACTGAGAAAAATTTCCTGGACCGCCATGCTTTTTTTACGTAGCAAAACAGAATACTAAAATTACGTTAGTAGCCGCTACTATGCTAGTGGTACATGGAGTTGCTCCTAAACGTCACAGTAACTTTTTATCCCGGTAAATCAAAGAGTTCCCGAGGGATTTTAAAAATTAGAAAAACGTAACGAGGTCATTGATAAATTGATTTCACTGCCCGGATTTTTCTCATACCGGGCTGCTAAAATCGATTCTTAAGGAGTAAACTCCAATAAACTCCAAAAATGAATGAATATTATTGTTACACCTACATAATAATATCGCGCGATAAAACTCCATTCAACTTCATCGTTAAGTACCTATTGTCTCGTAGATCTGCATCTCAAGCAGACATGACGAGATGATCGTTGATCGACCGATGGGTATCTATTGAAAGATAGGATACTCGTGTCTATAATCACTTCGGTGATAAAGATCATAGTCACGATGCGATGTTGTATATATTATACTTAGAAATATCATCCAAGCAAGCAGTGGTAGCCTATAGGGGTTAGAAGTGTGGTCTCCTATTCGGGGGGTCGCAGGTTCGATGCCGGGCACGTATCTCTGACTTTTCGGAGTTATGTGCGATTAAGCGATTAAATATCACATGCTTCAACGGTGAATGAAAACATAGCGAAAAAACCTGCACACCTGAGAGTTCTGCATAATGTTCTCAAAGGTGTGTGAAGTGAAGGTGGACTATTTGCCTATAACCCTTCTCTGAGAGGAGCCCTACGCTCAGTAGTGAGCTGTTGATGGGTTGCTGATTAGTTCACAGTAAAGACAGGCCGCTCAGCGGGCGATGGAGAGCGCTATGCTCGGAGTGTCCCTGGGGGATCGAATCAGAAATGAGGAGATCCGTAGGAGAACCAAAGTCACCGACATAGCTCAGCGAGTCGCGAAACTGAAGTGGAAATGGGCGGGCACATAGTTCGAAGAGCTGATGGTCGTTGGGGTCCCAAGGTGCTGGAGTGGCGACCCCGCACCGGGAAGCGCAGTGTTGACAGACCCCCCACCAGGTGGACCGACGACATCAAACGAGTCGCAGGGAGCCGCTGGATCCAGGCGGCACAAGAACGAGGCCTGTGGAAGTCCACGTAAGAGACCTTTGTCCAGCAGTGGACGTCTATCGGTTGATGAAGAAGAAGAAGAAGAAAGACAGTCAACGTACTCACCGAGATACTCAAAGCTGTTGTTATTAATGAGCGACCGCAGCGATATCCACATGGCTGCAGCGAGTTAGGCCTCCTCACCCAGTGTATGCGCGCACCCACTTCACCCAGTGTACGCGCGCACCCACCTCACCCACCGCTCACCCATCTCGACGCACGCTTTACAGCACGGTAAAGTAGTAGTCGATGACATGGGCGACGTAGAACATGAGGCATGTGACGATGTACATCATGATCAGGATTTGCACCAACATGATCTCCTGCCTCGGCCGCTGCGGACTCACTGCGGTCGGCGAAGCCCTAGCAAGGTGAATGTCGAATGCCTAAATCTTATTGTATTATTACGCAAATGGAGAGTGATGACACAGTGAAGACTTTCTGTTTTATGGCAATCGCGACTTTATATCTCGCAGTATTTGCCTTGAAGATACGTCATACCTATTGCTTATAAGATTATTGGGAACTAGCTTTTTACCTCAAACTAACTTTAGCCTAGAACTAGCTTTAGCCTCAAATATGGTTGAGCGAAGCAATGGCTGGGTCATGCGTCATGCTCGTGAACGGGTGCCACCAGCGGTAATGGGGCTACTTTCTGTCTGCCCGTCTTAACATGTGTTGAATTATAATTAGAAATAATTACGTATGCTTTTGTGGAACTTCCCCTCATTGTGGAAACTCTGCATACATAGAATAATATCTATTAAGTATATTGTAAAAGTATTTTGAAAAGAGCAACTGCCGAGTTTCTTGCTGGTTCTTCTCGGCAGGAACGGCATTCCGAACCAGTGGTAGACTCATTGACGATTCAAAAGTACTTGTAAAAGTTTATTTGAATAAAAAACATTTCTATTCTATTCTATTCTACCGCAGCTTCGCTCATGTTAAGTTGGATTTGTTTTAAACCTCTATATTACCCCTTTAGGGATTGAATTTTCAAAATTCTTTCTTATCGGATGCCAATGTCATAATAGCTAGGTATCTGTATGCCAAATTTGAGCCCGATCCGTCCAGTATGGTTGGAGCTGTGCGGTGATAGATCCGTCTGTCTAATCAAAGTTCAGTTTATATTAGGTATAGTAGAGTCTCGACGTGTTATGACTTGTGGCTACTGTGACATTTTTTATTTTATTTTGATTGTCTGTTATTTTGTCAACATAAGAGGTTTTAACAGATGTCATATTATTTAGCTGGATTTTCTTCGAAAAAATAGCACTTTGAAGAAATGGTGATTGATCTGTTGAATATTTAGTACATATTATATATTCATATTATTATTATATTTAGTAGTATCTATGGTTGATGCATTAATAGGTACGTCATAATAAGACATATACATGGTACAATTTTGCTTACATCCTCTTTTTGTTTGATTCTGTCCTCACCACCCCAAAACCTATAGCAATTTCTTGTCGTGCGACATGTCGCTAGTGTGCGCAGTCGGATGGTTCGCGAATAGTGACGATATTGCCTAATTGACGTGCAGGTACGACACTACTATGGACTCGTATTGACATCCCGTCGACTTACTAACATCTTGTTAAATTGATTACATCAGAACTATGGAGGTGCTTATGGCGGCTAAGGAATCAATATTGTTTCTTGAACTTTACCCATTTGAGTTCAGATTTTTGTATTATTCCACCCCATACCAAGCTTTGGGTTAATCTAATAAAAAATTTAAACTTAGACGATATATAATAATCTCAATTATGTTATGACCATAAACATAGGCGCAATTTAGACGAAAAATCGTTGCGAAAATTTTTGCGAAAATGAACCGTCTTAATTCGCCCGAATTTAGTTTTCGAGATTTTTGCTTTCATTTTCGAGGCTTCATCGAGAGTCATCGAAAATGAACCGTCTAAATTTGCCCTTAGGGCAAAGTGCCTCAGGGTGCATTTTCGCAAAACATTTTCGCAAAAATAAGCGATGAACGGGACACCGTCTAATTTCGGCCTTACGTGATGACATTACTTACTTAAGTAAGTAAGTACTTACGTACTTTTTCTTTGAATACAGAGCAGTGATAGGTTCATACAGCGTTCAAGCAATTTTATTAAATACTAGACGATACCCGCGACTTCGTCCGCGTAGATTAAGGTTTTTAGAGTTCCGTACCCAAAGGGTACCAACGAGACCCTATTACTAAGCATACGCTGTCCGTCCGTCCGTCCGTCCGTCCGTCCGTCCGTCCGTCCGTCCGTCTGTCAGCGGGCTGTATCTCGTAAACCGTAATAGATAGACAGATGAAATTTTCACATATTATGTATTTCTATTGCCGCTATAACAACAAATAATAAAAATTAAATTAAATTAAAAAAATTAAATTAAAATGGGTAGGTGGGTATATGGAAATTTTTTAATTTAATTTTTTTAACGGAACCCTAAAAGAGCGAGGCCCGACTCGCACTTGGCCGATTTTTTGATTCCCGCGGGAACTCTTTACTTTTCCGGGATAAATTGTAGCCTATGTGTTAATCCTGTGTATGAGCTATCTCCATTAAAAATGTCAGCCAAATCCGTCCAGTAGTTTTTGCGTGAAAGAGAAACAAACATACACACAGACACACAAATTTTCGCCTTTATAATATTAGTGTGGTGTGATGTGATGTGATGTGATAGTGTGATGCGATGTGATGTGAAGTGTGATGTGATGTGAATTAGTGTGATCACATGCTTCGACATTGTGAGGAAATCTCAAATCTGCATGCCTGAGAGTTCTCCACAATGTTCTCATTGGCAATTCGCATTGGGCCAGCGTGGTGGACTTACAACCCTTCTCTGCGAGGACCTGCGCTCAAGCGAGCCGTTGATGGGTTGCTGATGATGTTGTTGACTGTAGTTTCCTACTTACTGTTTCTCCTTCCATCCAGGACGGTGGTGGCAGGCACGACGCTGTCGGTGTCAGAGCTGGTGATCTGGTGCAGCGGCAGTTCCACCGCGCCCGGAGAGTCTCCCGGCCACGCCATCGCATCACCGCATCACCAATATCATCACCACCACATAAGTTCAGATCCTTCACTGCGATTAAAACTCTTTTGTTTGAGACATTTTCGTCGTATACTCCGAGTATTATTAAAATCACTTCAAGATTTTATATCTTCGAGATTAAAATTCCGTTACGTTATACCTACTGCCTATTTCCTGAGATCGAAACACTATTTTCACACTCTTTTATATTGATTCACTCACTCTTCTCTACCCACTATGTATTAGTTGGGCAGTCTTAATGATATGTCCTTTGAACACAAATTGATTCTAGCACCGTTTAAGTCTTTTGTTAATCTAATTCGAGCCAACTTTTAAGTTTTTAGTTGTTTGGTAATGTATGGTAATCTATCATGGAAAACATGTGTTGTACGGTCTACTTTTCGTAAAAACCTATTTCATTTTTCTAAAATCTTAAATAGATATCTCTAGGTACCTAAAAAGCCTACCTTAATAACCTATAGGTACGTAGTACTATTATATATTCTGTGCTATAGGTAAAGATACTAGCGTTTTTAGGGTCGCGAATAAAAAAACGGAATCCTTAATAGGCTCGCTCTGTCGTCCTCACAAGCAAGCTTCCGAACCCTCGAACTTACCGTTTAACAGGGAGACAGCGAAATAATTAAATGAAATTAAATTGAAAATCGCTATGGTGGTGCGAGTACGCCTCTCTATATCTTTGCTGTAGAAACTCTGCAGTCATAGATGATAGAGTCTAGAGCGAAAGAGTTCTTGCAAGAGTATGACATATTAGGTTTGCAAGTTTTTATGAAAAATAATTAATAAAAAAATTTAATCATCCTAAATATGTGGAATCTATGACAGACCCGACCTATAGGCAAATAATTTTTTTTGGAACTTCCCCTCATTGTGTAAATATTTTATTCTAACAAAGTTCCATGGGTTAAAACGGCTTGGCATCCAGCTTGGCTTGGCGAGATAGTATAAAAACTTATTACAATGTAATAGCTACATAATAATATTGTTAAATAATTATTTTGAAAAGAGCAACTGCTGAGTTTTTGCCGGCTTTTCTCAGCAGAATCCGCTTTCCGAACCGGTGCGTGGTAGAGTCATGACGTGTCATAAGAGCCACAGGTTGGCCTACGTGAAATAAATAATTTTGAATTTTTTGAATTGAGACCCGACCTATAGACGGATAAAAACTGGTCAAACTTCAAGTATAAAACCATGGAACTAGGAGTTACGACTATAGTCTTCCTATTTCTATATATAAAACCGAAAACCATACAGTCCTAAAGCTTTATGTTCATTGTAAGTATTCATTCAATCATTCGAAAGCACTTTTTAAAAGTTTATTTGAATATAAAACTACCATAGACAACTTTATTGAAGAGAAATAATTTGCGACACTTTTTTTAAGCCAATTTCCTTGCAATTATCCAACTAAATCATTATAATCACAGGAAGTTTCTTGAAAATTCAAGAGACTGCGGTAAAACTTTGTAGGTATGTGCTTGAAACTGTCGACGTGAGATATTATAAAGCTCACAGAGTGGCCTTTTAAAGCATATTGCTTGCTGAAGCAGATCTCTTGTCTATGTACCTTAAGTATCTTACTTATTCTAATTTATACTTATAATCAGCCAGCTGATGCCCGCGACTTCGCCCGCGTGGACTTAGCTTTTAAAATCGTATCCTACATTATAACAACTTGAAACCATAAACAATACCTATAACTTGGAACATTTTAAGACAGTTTAATTTTTACGAAGTTAATAGAACTCGATTAAGTAAACTTTTAAAATCTTTAAGTATTTGGTTTAATACTCAAAGATTAAGATACTCGAATCCTGAATAAATCGATCAAAAACTATCTACTACTTAACTAGAAGTCGTATGAAAAAGAGTGGAAAGTTATGGGTCCAAAAGTCATTTTAAGTACGAAAGTTTTGTCCAAACTACTTACCGACTTTAAGTATTTTCCCGATCAACAAACTAGCCAGTACTTTATCTATGTGTATCTAACTTACGGTAGCAAATATATAAATAGTCTATGGTATCTAATTATTTACACACCACATAGTCACGGAAACCGAGTGAGGAAATTCAGAAAGATAAGTTAAATAGCGCGCGTACAATGAACACAAGCGCATTTTAGAATAAGTAGAATAGAATAGAAATATTTTTTATTCAAATAAACTTTTACAAGTGCTTTTGAATAGTCGATGAATCTACCACTGCATCGGAATGCCCTTCCTGCCGAGAAGAACCAGCAAGAAACTCGTCGGTTGCTCTTTTCAAAACAAATTTACAGTACAGTAAATACTATGCTATATATGCAGTGTTTCCACAATGAGGGAAGTTCCAAAAATGCATACTGACTAACTTCTATCTTAAGATGGGCAGACATAACATTTGGCACATTGGTGGTATGTAGTCAGTCACATTTACATCTTATGGTGGTATGTCGTATGACTTGGAAGAGTCGCAGTGTAAGGCTGTTCCGATAGCTTTTCAATAAATTGTCGTACACAAGCTTTTCGCTTATTTTGAGAGGAAAGGAGACTATTAGTCAAGTTCAGCTTGGCTTACACTTTTGACGTGATAACGTCTTATAAATCGATAGCACCGGCTGCACGCACGAAAAAGTGTCACGTTCCGCCTGAGCCTGCACGTGCAAGCGAGAGCGCGGAACAAGCGATAGAGATTCACGATCGGCCCAAGCGTTGGCAGAGCACCGCCGCCGGCCGTCGGGGCCGCCAGCCATCGCGTGCGCGCTGTGGTTAGCGGTCATCAATGTTTCTTTATGACGTTATCACTTCAAACTATCGTCCGTAAACTGACTTTACAGACGATAGAATTTTTTTAGGGTTCCGTACCTAAAGGGTGTAAGACTGAATCCTATTACTAAGCATCCGCTGTACGTCCGTGCGTTCGTCTATTTGTAAGCGGGCTATATCTCATGAATCGTACTTAATATAGGTAGACAGTTGAAATTACCATTGAGTGTATTTCTATTGCCGCTAACTATAAAAACAATTAATTAAAAATTAAATTAAAATTAAAACGATGTTAAGAAACCCTTCTTGCCTAACTCGCATTTGAACGGCTTTATTTAAAAAAAATGCTATTGGAGTATTGAAATGAAAAATTTAAATATTATTATCGCTATTTTGATAAAAATTGAGTGACTATAAATGGGTAAGTGCTAACTGAAATGGGAGAGACAATAATATAATCCATTGGATGGACTCCCAATCACGTTCGACATCAAATAGAATTTCAGCGTACTATCACTCGAGAACGAAACAAACAAAACGCGCGGCGGCAGGTGATGCTCGTGATTTGTACGGAATGGAAGTAGGACTAAAGGCAGAGGAGGTTTTGCCATTTCTCACCGTACCGGAATGTCTGGCGCGTTTAATGGAAGTAGGAATAGAGTAACTTAGAACGACTGAATTACCTAAGTATGCGTAAATTTTGTACGTATCCGTCGTTGTGACATGTTTTTAACCGACTTAAAAAAAGGAGGAGGCTCTCAAGTCGTCGCGGAATCTTTTTATTTTTTTTTTTATGTATGTTCACCGATTACTCGAAGACGCCTGAACCGATTTGGAAATTTCTGTTTAGGGTTCCGTACCCAAAGGATTCCAACGGGACCCTATTACTAATTACTACGCAGTCCATCCGTCCGTTCGTCTCTCGGTGGGCTGTAACTCGTAAACCATAATAGATAGATAGTTGAAATTTTCACAGAGTATGTATTTTTATTGCCGCTATAACAACAAATACTAAAAATAAAATTAAATAAACTAGTGGTTCGCCCCGAACTGAGACCTCGCGGTATCCCATAATTCCCATAAGGTAGTTTTAACTATATTATATTGTAATTAAAACGCGCCGAATCTGATGACGTCAATCGTCATCTGCTTTCGTGGATGGGATGCATATTTACAATATTAAAGACAGCACCATCTAGTAACAGTATAGTGAAGTTTTGTTAAAAACATTGATGCCGATTAAAACTCAAATAATTTCGTTTCTTTATTAATATTTATCTAATCTTAGTATTTGTTGTTCAAGTACAGAATATAACTCAAATTATGTGTAAGTTTCAAGTTTTAAAACAAAGTGGTTTTAGAAATCTAGCCTCGAATACAATCTCCACTTTGAAAGCCCCCCATTTCGTATGGGAGCCCCCCTGAAATAAAGATTTTTATAACTTTTTAAGCCATTTTCGGCTGGAGGCCATCGGTTTACATATCATATCTAAAATTGAAGTAATTACGTTCAGTAATTCAGAAGTTATAAGGCTGTGACAGACGGACGGACGGACAAGTGCAAATCGCTCTAGTAAACTCAGAGACCTTCGCTTCGCTCGGTCGAAAAATAAAGAGGTCCTCATACATGAAAAAGTAGTCGAAATAAAATTTTCTTTTTTTACCCTGGCATGTGGGATGGCAGTCCGCCAATTCGCATTGGGCCAGCGTGGTGGACTATGGCCTATAGCCCTTCTCTGAGAGGAGACCTGCGCTCAGTAGTGAGCCGTTGATGGGTTGCTGATGATGTGGGATGTCATTCTCTAGAGCTCTTTAGGTGGAGTTCAAATATATTTTTTATTATTTTTTCTTCTTCAAAAATTCTTCTTCTGCTTCAAAAATGAGGATGGGCCATCAAAGTTGTTACCAAAACAAACGAGAATTTTTTCCCATAATATTATACTAATTTAGTACTATCTAAGAACTAAAATATTTAAATAATATGTATTTAGTTAAAAAATTGATTTGGTCATATGTACGGAACTCTAAAAGAGCGAGGCCTGACTCGCACTTGGCTGTTTTTTGTTTCAAAAGGGTATACTTCCCAGGTAGTCCCATTGAAATTTTATCGAAATCGGTCGAGCCGTTTTTAGAGTATCAACAATAAATTATATTCATTGTACTTACTGGCGCGGGCGCTTAAATCGGTTTTTAAAAAATATTTTTTTATATTAAATTATTTCTGTCAATATACAATAAACAACCATGGAAGTATGAATAAAACATAATAAAACCACCTAAGAATAAAACAAATAAACTTCGTGTTACGTAAGCTACCCCATCTTTAATTTTGACCGAAAATATTTACTTGCATATCTAGCGGCTAATGGCCAATGTTTGACGTAGGTAGGTTGCTCTATGAAACAACATCGATGTATTCGTAATCTATCTTATTTTTATCGGTTTAAAGCTCAAAACGCTTCGTCAAAAAGAGCGGAAGAGGATGTTAATAGTCCGGATATATCCTTATTTCCATTGTGTATAAATCTGTTTTTATATTACAAGTTTTGGGATCCACGAGAAACGCTGCCGCTGCGTATTTTGTTTGTTTCGGCCCGAATACTGTTGTGATATTCAGGCTTTACCCAGTTTACAAAACACATTTAAATGTCCAAACAATTAAAAACTTGACGTAAGATTAGGATCTCTTCAACACAACAAATAAATCGACCGACATCATTCAATCACTGATATCAACTGAAGATGTTCCCACTTCCCGCACACATGACAATGTTGCGACATTGCCTACCCATATCGATAAGATTGCGTCTTGCCCCAAAACAAACACCGCATGCACTACAAATAGCACAAAGTGTGCCTTGGACAAATAGAAATGTACAAATATTATGTTGAAATATTATTTAAAGAGAAATTCACATACCTTTTGTCACTCTATTTATTATCAATTTTTAGTTTCAAATAATGAGAGATGTGCTACGCGGCGTACTACGAGATCTACGGGTGTAGAGCATCTACAAGTCCCTTTGATTCAAGTACATAATAATATTATTATTCTTTCTCCCTCCAAATAAGGCTGAAACCACATTTGTGAGGATTGATTCGGATTTTGGCCATACAAAACTGTCATTTTGCATAGTCGTGTACGCATCGAAAAGCCGATTTGATCCGTACACGACTCTATGAAAAATGACGTTTTGTATGGACAAAATGCGAATCCATCCTCACAAATGTGGTTTCACCCTAAGCGTATTTAAGTAGCTTGTTTTAGGAGAAGGTACGACAATAGTGAACCATAAACCTTTTCGTTTTAAATCTTCGCCATAAACCGTTGCGCTGTTGAGGACCTGGTCGACATTGAAATATATAATTGAGATAAGTAAACTTGGAAGAAAAATGCAAGGAGTTCCAATAACGCCTTAGTAACGCCAAAAAAGTAAGGTACAACCTACCAAATTATTTATTGTAGTGTTCCGAAGTGAGCCGGAAATTTCTAGTTGAACGGGGTTTATAGAGACTAGATAAAGCTGTCGTTCAGGAGCGAAAAATGGGTGCGGAAAAGGTGTGCCTTGTGCCCGCAAGGGGTCACCCTTGCCCTATGTCGACGGCGGTGACGTCACGTGGGCCCATATACAGAATTAAAGCACGCCTTTTATGTGTTGACTATGGTGTGGGAAAATCGCGGGATCTCTCATTTCATTTTAGAATGACGAAAACGGGCAGGGAATGAACTGCTTAAAACCAAGCTCATAGCTTCAAATCTCATCCGTTGCGCAATTAGCATACCTACAATCTATACATCAATTCTATACAAATGAATAAAATTACAGTGCCTGTTTGTAATGTCAAAATAACAGCTTTTTACTAAATGCATATGAAAATAAATTCAGTACTAAAAACAAAACATCAATTTTTAAAATTTTTGTCTGTCTGTCTGTTCGTTTTGGCTAATCTCGGGAACGGCTGGACCAAATTCAATGGGACTTTCACTGACAGAAGCTGAGGTTAAATATGGAGTAACATAAGCTATTTTTTAACCAACTTTTCAAAAAGGAGTTGTGTTTTTCTACCTATGAATATCGATATCTCCGTGATTTCTTAACCGATTTGAGTGAATCTTTTTTTTAATCGATACAGTAACTTTGAGAGATGGCCCCATAAAAACTTCGAGTTCTAACTCCCCAATCTTGATCTTGCATGGGTACAGCCCACCTAAACTGTACACAATAAATTTGTTAACTATCGATTATGAATAGTTGTTATAGGTACCAAGCAAATTATTATTATCTGGAAAATTATGGGAAAATGCTGCGATCCATTATGATGAGGAGGGAAAGGAAAGAAAAGGAAGAAAAGAGGAAGAGAGGAATGAAGCAATGATCGGTTGCCATGAAGAAATGCTACGCGGTTCCGTCGAAGTCCGAAGGGATTTTTTCCTCCCCCGATGAAAAAAAAAAGGTACCAAGCAAAGACTACCTACTTAGTTACATTACAGGATCCAACTCCTCAATTATAAAGCTACACGGGTTCTGCTCACGCGAGCGAAGTCGTGGGAATCAGCTAGCAATATTATTAATGAGAAAGTGTGTGTTTGTTGTTTTGTCCTTCAATGACGTAGCAAAGGAGCAACGGATCGTTGATCGTGATTTTTGCTTACTTGAGGACTTGGAGAGTTAGGGTGAGATCTATAGATGGCATTCTCACTCAGCTCGGACTCAAGACTGAGTTAAAACGAGACAGATTTATGTCAGGACATATTTGTGTCTCATTTTAACTCTATCTTGAGTCTTGATCTTTAAGTACCTGTACCTGATAGCCCATTCGTTACCCTTTTTTTTTTTTTTATTTATTTATTCGATGACAAGCTAGTCCTTGACTGCGATCTCACCTGATGGTAAGTGACGATGCAGTCTAAGATGGTAGCGGGCTAACTTGGAAGGAGTATGGTAGTGAACATCCAACCCATACTCCTAATTGGTTTCTACACGCCACCGTGCCGGAACGCTAAATCGCTTGGCGGCACGTCTTTGACGGTAGGGTGGTAACTAGCCGCGGCCAAAGCCTCCCACCAGACAAATGTAGCCTGTACCCTGTAATGTACCCTGTTTTAAGCGTTGGTGGTAGGGCCCAAAGTAGATTGAAGGAAGTATTTGGTTTTCTTTAAAATGAGTAAAGATTTTTTGTTAATGGTTTCTTGCATTAATTTGTACTTAATAACATGACGTATATAATCACATCACATTCTAGACAATTTGTATCGATTAGAGTAATATTACAGATAACAGAGGTGAATCATCACCTAATCAGCCATCACGTTGGACGACCTCCTGCGTGAGCGCTTGACTATTGATTTGTGCTTGATTGTTGGCCTTTGGGTTTGTCCTTCAATCACGTAGCAAAAGAACAACGGATCGACGTGATTTTTTGCATGAGTACACTTGAGGACTCGGAGAGTGACAAAAGCTTCCTTTTATCCCGGAAAATTTATTCTAATAGGGCTTGAATCTGTTTCTGGAAGGACATCGCGAAGGGTATTTGCCCCGGGGAGGATCAATTGGCTACTCAAAAGCACTTTGTAAAAGTTTTGTTGAATATTATTGTGTGTAGCTGTTACCTACTCACAGAGCGTTAGGGTGCGTTTTCATTGAAGCGAAGCGGAGCGGAGCAAGGCGGAGACGTATGTTTTCGTCCAATCAAATTACTGAGATATGACGTGATAACTTTATCACGTCGTCCAACAGTAACCTGATTGATCTATTGAACACGGTTCCGCTCCGCTCCGCTTCAATGGAAAGGCACCCTTAACCGGGGTGGACCCGTGCGGAGCTGAGAGTTGCTCCCCGCTCCCCGCTCCATGCTCCCCGCTCCCTGCTCCATGCTCCCCATGAAGCATCATCTTTTACAAGAAAAAAGTTCAAAAACTCCTCGACTGTCGACTGCGGAAAGTCGGATGTAACACCCGTCATATTGATTTAGTTCGTATTCAATGTAGCTTTTATGTATGTCATCATCATTTTATTCATACATATACTGCTAAAATCACAAGCCTTCCTTAAGAGGAGTGTCTAGTGACGAAACGCGACGCGAGTAGGTATTTTCCAAAATGCTATCTGTTTCACAACGCTTCGCTGCCCGACCCGCATCGTGCGATAGAGAGAGTTGCAAGTCCAGGAGTTATTTGCCTAAATTTTATTCTTGAAATATTGTTTCGGGTCATAACGTTTTTACCCCCCTAAACGTTTACAAAATTAGACAATTTTGGTCTCATTAGATTCAGTACACCTTAATCTAGGCTCGTACGTTTCATTTTTTTAGTATTTCAGTTTAGTTAAATTTAAAAAAATAAAATTAGTCGAGGTAGTTTTGTAGTCAAAAATATGGATATTTAGTCACTAATAACTTTTAACATAAGCAATATTTCTTTAAAATTAAAACGTACGGGCATAGTTTTTCATTGTATCTGCAACATTTCAAAAAATTATGAACATTGGACAACATTTACGGGTAGCAAAACGTTATCGCTTTTTGAAGCTTTTTGTATGAAAATTTTCAACAGTGAAACGCGTCCCGACGTCAAACTACAATCGAGCTAAATTGTATACAATGAGTTCACATTCATAAGTAGATTTACATCTACATACCTACTGTCAGATTAAAAGCGGAAACGTTGCGAAATTAAAACCTTTTGTACTTTTGGTAAGATATTTAAACAGGGTCCTTTAAAATCAATTTGCACTGAAGGTTATTTACCTACTTTAATCTTCGATGAGATAGATGTACAAGCTCTTGACAAGAATTTGGTCCTTGACAAAGGATATTACGATAGAACCTTCAACGAATTTGTATTGCCAAATGATTATAGTGTTTGTACTCGTAGGTACAATGCGCTATGAAGAAACACCATAAACGATTTTGGTAGAGTCTAAAATATTTTTGGATTTCTTTTCAACACATGCTGGGTTCTTTAATGTTTTTCTTTCCCATATGGATTGTTGACATTATGGTCCCCCTACGTAGTGACAACTCGGTCACTCCGTTAGCAGACAGTTTCCTGATTAAGTCACTACAAGCCAGGCGACCATTGTTAGTCGCGCCCATTCGACGATGACAAAAGAAAAATAATTTTCACGAAACAATACACCTATAATGGTAGTCTTAGCATCTCTTTTAGGCTTCCAAAAGGTTACACAGTTTGTTTATTTTATTACTTATTCAAAAAAAACATATAGATAAATAGTCCAGTCGATAGGTAGTTTCAGATGGAAAAGGTCAGAATCTAATGAAACTTTTGGATGCTGTTTAGGGATGGTTAATTAACATTTTCTCAAGTTTTGGACCTCGAGAACCCTGTGCTAAAAGAGGAGGGTGGGGGGAAAGCTGCAAAATTTTCAACCTTTCTCCAGTTTTTCCTCAATAACTTTTTTCCCTTACATCCTACGGCAAAAGTATTTCTATACAATTTTTTTCGAAGTGCCATATCTCGGAAACGAATTGACATAGAAAAATGTTTGTGTTGTCAAACTTGTAGGAAATTTAACGTTCTACAAAAAAGTATAGTTAAATGTTTTTGCTGTAGGACGTAAGGGAAAAAGTTATTGAGGAAAACCCGGAAAAAGGTCGAAAATTTTGCAGCTTTCCCCGCACCCTCTTTTAGCACAGGGTCCTCGAGGTCCAAAACTTGAGAAAATGTTGATTAACCATCCCTGAACAACATCCTACAGTTTCATTAACTTCCGACCTTTTTCCACCAAACCCCACTTTTTCCTACCTGTCGACTGGGCTAAAAAGCTCAGTTGTCGTATAATGTTACAGGGGGGGAGGGAGTTCATTCGATAAAGTGCTCGGGTGTGATTTAACGGGCGAAGATGTTGTCAAAGATGGAATCACGCTATCACGTATCTAACACATTCACGGAATATCCTAATAAAGAGTTAAGAAAGACAGAAAGTATCATCATCATCATCATTAGCAACCCATCAACGTCTCACTACTGAGCGCAGGTCTCCACCACGCTGGCCCAAAATATAATTTGTGGATTTCACACACCTTCGAGAACATTATGGAGAATTCTCAGGTGTGCAGGTTACTTGCCGGCTCCGAACCGATGGTAGACGGTAGAGTCTTGACTCTTGACGTGTCATACATGACTCGTGACGTACATGACACAAGTAATTTTGAATTTGTAAAGAGGCGTTTATTTCAAATCACAGACTTGCAAACACTTCCATTTCATTTATTCGTAAAAATACCTAGTTCGTGAAATCTATCTGCCCTACATATACGAGTACCTAAAAGGGTTGATTCAGAAGCTCGCTCGCGTATTCTTTTTGTCGGTCCGTTCATCATTTATTCATTTCATACTCGAGTGACACTCCCTTTTGAATCCGCTCCTCGGTTGGCGACGGGGACGTTTACTTATCATCGATTTTATTGTTTAATTTCTAATTGAATAAGTTTGTTGTCAGGCAACATCGACTGAGCAACGTTAGGCTCGACGCACATGAGGGTGGTCGAATAGTAACGCTTACCGCAAGCGCGTGCGGTAAACGCAGCTCGTAGTCGCACTGATGATCGCGTGTGTGTGTGTGTGAACGTGTGTGAATGTGTGTGAACATGTGTAACGTGATAGTTACGTTAATTTTTTTTAACGGAACCCTAAAAGAGCGAGGCCCGACTCGCACTTGGCCGATTTTTTAAAAACCGTTCAGATTCAGAAAACATTTAATTGTAATTAATATTTTTCAGAGTATTTTTCTGTGTAAACCGCATATTTTTAGAAGATGGGGACCAAAAATATAATCGACCGAGCGAAGCGAAGGTCTTTGAGTTAACTAGAGCGATTTGCACTTGTCCGTCCGTCCGTCCGTCCGTCCGTCCGTCTGTCAGAGCCTTATAACTTTTGAATTACTGAACGTAATTACTTCAAATTTAGATATAATATGTAAACCGATGGCCTCCAGCCGAAAATGGCTTAAAAAGTTATAAAAATCTTTATTTCAGGGGGGCTCTCATAGAAGCGAATGCGAAGTAAAAAAAAAAATATCGCGTTACATAAAATTGTTACGTATCATTTTAAAGATAATTTTGAACTGAGTACAAAAATATTTTTTTTTAAATTTTTCCCTTAAAATTGACGAAATGGGGGGCTTTCAAAGTGGCGATTTTATACGATCGCTTGAAGACGCTCCCTAAGAAAATCCGCTATGGATTTTCAAACTGATTTTATGTTTTTAGGTCACTTATATCCTGTACTTGAACAACAAATACTAAAATTATATGAATATTATAAAGAAACGAGATTATTTAATTTTTAATTTACATCAGTAATTCATATAGCATCAACATAGCTTCACAATAATGCTAATAGATGGCGCAGTCAGTAACTATTCCCATGGAACTACGAGTTACGACTAACGACCTATCCCAAAAACAGTTTTGCGTCGACCATTATTATTTAGTTACTTATTATAATACAATAATTGTATTGTAATTTTTTTTGTACCATATTATTCAATTAAAATTATTTTTTAGTTAAATTTTAGTTAAATATTGTATATTTTCTATTCGCGTCGATAGATGACGATTTGTACAGATGCCCGTAACCCGGTTTCACTCGTTAGTACCTACATAATAATTCAATGTTTTCACTAACGTTCCCTAACCTTTACGGGCTACCTATAAGTTAGGTGATTGATGTTTTCTGTCAACTTATTTATCACGATCCTGTACGGGACACCTAAAAGGATATTGGGACGGATGTTAGGACTTAGGATTGTATTTAGGAGCTACCTACGTTAAGAGACTCCTACTTAGGGGATGATTTAGGTATGTTTGGTGAAAACGGGCATAATAATAATGTCAGTTTTGGTTATCATGTATCGATTGAATGAATAATCATGGGATACCGTTACCGCGAGGTCTCAGTTCGGGGCGAACAACTAGTTATTCACAAGTACACATTATAAATAACCGTTACATGGCAATACAATTGAATATCTTTTTACTCCCAACTTTATTTGATAGACTTTGATTAATTAGGGTTCCGTACCCAAAGGGTACCAACGGGACCCTATTACTAAGCCTACGCTGTCTGTCCGTCCGTCCGTCCGTCCGTCCGTCCGTCCGTCTGTCAGCGGGCTGTATCTCGTAAACCGTAATAGATAGACAGATGAAATTTTCACATATTATGTATTTCTATTGCCGCTATAACAACAAATAATAAAAATTAAATTAAATTAAAAAAATTAAATTAAAATATTTCCATGGGTACATGGAAATATTTTTATTTAATTTTTTTTAACGGAACCCTAAAAGAGCGAGGCCCGACTCGCACTTGGCCGATTTTTTTTGTTAGTCTGGTTTACTAAACAAGTATGAGAAGTTTGATTCGTGAACGTGGGCGTTCAGTGTTCAGTTCAGTTCGTCTGGGTCAGAAACTCTATGGAATTCGCCAATCTCCTTTGCAATCTTATTATGGTAGCGGGCTAACTTATGAAAGGAATGGATGTAGGCGTTGACATTATACACAGTGCTGAGTTAAAAACGCGCTCAGGCTTTGTGATTCTTAATTACCTACTGATTTTACATGCCAGTGTAAAACTACCAGATAGCGAAGCGGTGATAGTCTAGGGTTTAGGAATGTGGTCTCCTATTCGGGGGATCGCAGGTTTAATCCCGAGCACGCTTCTCTGACTTTTCGGTGCTATGTGCGATTAAACAATTAAATATCACATTCTCCAACGGTGAAGGAAAGCATCGTGAGGAAACCTGTACACCTGCGAAATCTCCATATTGTTCTCAAAGTATATGAAGTCGCATTGGGTCATCGTGGTGGACTATGGCCTATAACCCTTCTCTCAAAGGAGACTTGTGCTCAGTAGTGAGACGTTGATGGGTTGATGATGATGATGATGAAACACTCGAGTTCATCACTACCCATATGTATCTTTGACGTCTAAACAAGTAGATTTCGAATCCGCACGAAATATGAAGACGACGGAAAGTCCGTCCGCGCGGTTTTTCTTCTTACATGCTGATTGCATCGTATCTGATCTAGCCCTAATAGACGTCAGTTTAAAATAAACTGTTCAATTTCAAGTAAACTTTTTAATTGTTAGCCACAAGCGAGTTTTATTTCATTAGCTAGTTTCCCAAGTACCTAATAACACTTGACAAAGTTCTAGAGTAGAGGCAGGAGTGGAGACATTAAGCCTAGTTAACTGCGGTTCGCTCACATATTTTGAGGCGTATTATGTTCGTTAACCTGCTACTTAAACAGATATAGTATATGGGCCTTAACAGCGTGGTTTTGAATTTTAATTCACCAAGTTGTGCTTCACAAATTAATAAGAAAAAGTTTAAAAACCGTCACCCGACTATGGAAAATGGGATTTAACATACGACATATTGATTATGGTTGTATAAAATCTAGCCTATGTCACCCAGACCTTATCGACTTGATGGACTTGATTTACACCTCATTCATCTTTTCTCTTTTGGTCAAAAGTCGTTCGATTTTGACCAAAAGTCGAGTGACGTTTTGCCGAGGAATAAATTGGGCGAGGAATAAACTAGCAGTTTTTGTATCAAAAATACTGTCAAATTATCAAATTTATGCTCAGATCAGACTTATTTTACGTTAGTGAAATCGGCCCTTAGAAGTTTAGATGCTACCGCGAAATCCATATCCATACCTTATATTCTCTTTTATTCTATACCTACATAAGTAGATATCTACCTACTTAGACTGCTGAAATCTAAAAACTTTACATTGGCTTTGCTGCAGTCGTATAAAGAAAAAATCGGCCAAGTGCGAGTCAGGCCTTGCTCTTTTAGGGTTCCGTTAAAAAAAAAAATTAAAATATTTTCATATACCCATGGAAATATTTTAATTTAATTTTTTTTATTTAATTTAATTTTTATTATTTGTTGTTATAGCGGCAATTTCATCAAAATTTCATCTGTCTATCTATTACGGTTTACGAGATACATCCCGCTGACAGACGGACGGACGGACGGACGGACGGACAGCGTAGGCTTAGTAATAGGGTCCCGTTGGTAAGCCTGTAAGTAAGGCCATAAGAAACGCAAGATTCGCATGAGCTGAGTTTTTAGTACAGAATATTATGTTTTGCAATCTTAGGTAAGTTAGAAGTCACATCGGCCTAACTGAAGCCAACTTCATGGTCACTTCTAGCTGAAGCTGAAACTCGACACTAGATTAGAAAGCTAATGAAAAATGAAAACAATTTTAATTTATAAAAAGTGCTTGTGTAAGTTCATGTTAGCGTGCAATATCCGTCTCTACGGACATGTGAGGCTGGCTGGAGCCCTCTGCTCATATTATATTACTAGCTGTAGCCCGCGACTTCGTAAGCTTTGATTTACTATTGGTGAAAAAATGGTTAAAATCAGTCCAGTAGTTACAGAGCCTATTCGGTACAAACAAACAAACAAAAAATCTTTCCTCTTTGTAATATTAGTATAGATAATTCACGGTATTTGCATTAAACAGGCGTTCACGCCCAGTTCTGCCCGTTTCTGCCCAGTTCAACACATTTCTGAAACAGAACGAAACGCCACTCAAATATAATGCATTTCCTCAAAATGCTACATCGTTCTCGTAATAATTCTAAGCGAGCGATGCCTAGCGCCTCCCTAATTTAGGTCGGCCGGGTATGTCTCTCTACTACTGTTTCTGCTCTACACATTAAATGTTACTATTTCTGGAATATTGTTAGTATCTAGATTTCGTGAGAATGGAACTTCGCACACGATAAACAAGTGTAAATTGAAAGTTGAAAACACCCCCGACATGTGAATCTACGGCCGGATTATGTAGGATATACCTCACATCCTGCTACCCAGTTTTCTGCTCCATCATCAGATCCTCCTCCTCGATCATCCTCTATCTAACACCCACTCATTGAGATCATTCTAATGAGCATAAACACACACTACATAATATATCTGCTGTAAGTTGCTGAGGAGTTGGGTGTCCCGCAGACTACTTGATGCTGCAGCTTGATACAAACCCTTGAAAATAATCCAAAGTAACAATACACTTTCAAATCAATCGCATCAGAAACGGACGGAGTGAAAGCTGGTAAGACCCTTTAATCAAGTACGATTGAAATGAACTGATGCTCTTCAACCGCCTCAGCAGATATTCATAAATTATAGCTAAGATCCACCTCGATTACATTCGCTTCTAAATAGAAAAAACCGCATCAAAATCGGTCGATTAGGGAGGCTGCTACGAGGGAACAGATAGATACATAGATTCATACGTTAAACATATCTTCTTCTTCTTCTTCTTTATCAACCGATAGACGTCCACTGCTGGACAAAGGTCTCTTGCATGGACTTCCACAGACCTCGGTCTTGCGCCGCCTGAATCCAGCGGCTCCCTGCGACTCGCTTGATGTCGTCGGTCCACCTGGTGGGGGGTCTGCCAACACTGCGCTTCCCGGTGCGGGGTCGCCACTCCAGCACCTTGGGACCCCAACGACCATCAGCTCTTCGAACTATGTGCCCCGCCCATTTCCACTTCAGTATCGCGACTCGCTGAGCTATGTCGGTGACTCTGGTTCTCCTACGGATCTCCTCATTTCTGATTCGATCCCGCAGTGATACTCCGAGCATAGCTCTTTCCATCGCACGCTGAGCGGTCCTGAGCCTACTTATGAGGCCCTTAGTTAGCGACCATGTCTCGGATCCGTAAGTCATCACTGGCAACACGCACTGTTCGAAGACTTTAGTCTTCAGGCACTGAGGAATTTTGGACGAAAAGACATCTCGGAGCTTCCCGAACGCTGCCCAGCCGAGTTGGATTCGGCGGTTGATCTCTTTCTCGAAATTGGACCTACCTAGCTGGACTGTGTGTCCCAGGTAAATATACTCGTTGAAAATTTCGAGTGCAGAGTTCTCAACAATTACTGTTGTGTTTACAACTTAAACATATAACACCCCTCTTTTTGCGTCTCGAGTTAAAATAATCTTTCTAAGGTAATTATATCAGTTTTAATTAATTTCAGCCTCAATACCTCAACGTTCAAAGGACTGAAAACTGAAAGGTGACGACTCGATCCCAACCCGTTTCTTTATTGTCGTACCGCAACTTCCCAAGTCATACCCACTCCTAACACAAGTTTTACGTTTATTTTGAGGGGAGAGGAGAATATTAGTCAAGTCCAGCTTTGCTAATTTTTTTAAAATGTACCTTCCGATTTTTTCCTAACCGGTAGTAGTGTCTTGACTTGTCATAAGAGCCACGAGTTAGCCTATAATAAAAAATAAATAATGACTTTGAATATGCCTAAGACGGCGTATAGAGAACGCGAAAAAGCAGGAAATATTCAACCCAGGTTTTTACCCATTTTTACCTGCTGTAATTAATGTAAGGTAAAAATGGATTAGGATTTCTCTGAAAAAGTTTATCTAAAAATATATAAAAGGAAAAGGTGACTGACAGACTGATCTATCAACGCACAGCTCAAATCATTGGGCGAGTCGGGCTGAAAGGAGACGTCCAAAATTGTATTGAGTCTGGGTCTGGTCTTGTACCAGTGATAAAATAAAAGAAAATAGAATATGAACCCATTTTTGATTAATCAAATCCACGAACTCATCTAAATTATGGAGCAAAAAATTATTTATTATCTCCACGTGACGTAACTTAACTAGCTAGGTATAATCTGGATAATGGCGGGCGGATTCATGTTTTTTGACGTAATGAGGTTAGCTGTCAAAATATCATGAGATATTATCCGACCAGAGCCCTGATTCTGTAACTCAGTTGCTATCAAAAATTATAGCCACTGACATATATTTTTTATCCATTGAAGGTTTGCTACGAAAATTATACTTTTATTTTCATAGCAAACCTTCAATGGATAAAAAATATATGTCAGTGGCTACCATTTTTTGATAGCAACTGAGTTACAGAATCAGGGCCCAGAAAGCTATCTTGTGCCACAGAGTACTTTGTTAATAACAAAGTACTCTGTGATTTGTTACAAGCAATGAGCTTGGAACAGGAATAAATTAAAAAATAAGAGAGCCATTTGAAAATAGATGCGCGTCTACATGATACCTATCTTCTCTATAGCTTAAACTCGGATTGAAGGACGCCATCTTGTAAGTGTTGCAAGTAGTACCGAAAAACTTGAAATTATTTTTATTTTAGCAAGTTATTTATCGCGATGTTCTAATTTATTTTATTTTTAATGAACTTTCTGTATTTTTCTGCTTTTCGTGGTATAGTGTACAAGAGTACACCCAAAGTGGACCATCTCTTTTGGCATACAGATAGCTATTATGACATAGGCATACTTTAAGAAAGAATTTTTTAAAATTCATGCCCTAAGGGGTAAAATAGGGGGTTGAAATATAGAATTTACCGTGAGTGAAGCCGCGGGCAACAGCTCGTAAAGATATATATTTATGCAACTTTAATTGAATACACGTTGGGGTCCCAAGGTGCTGGAGTGGCGACCCCTCACCGGAAAGCGCAGTGTTGGCAGACCCCCCACCAGGTGGACCGACGACATCAAACGAATCGCAGGGAGCCGCTGGATCCAGGCGGCGCAAGACCGAGGCCTGTGGAAGTCCACGCAAGAGACCTTTGTCCAGCAGTGGACGTCTATCGGTTGATGATGAAGAAGAATTGAATACATAAGTAGCCGGTAGATAAATAAATATACTTATTACTTTAGGTTTTAGTGGTAGTTACAAGAAGTTTTTATAAGCTTTTCGATTCTAGCATCCACTTAGCATACCTCTTTGATTCGAGAGAACCGTGAATAATTTATATCGCTCCGTAAGTCCGTAGCCTAGCCGGTAGCCAGTGAATTTAAATAAACAGCTGTTTTCATGGGCCCTAATTAATGACTCTCGGAATCTCGTATTTTATTTTATTCAATACCTAACAGCAGTTGTGTGTTCTATTCAATAACTCATCATCATCATCATTAGCAACCCATCAACGGCTCACTACTGAGCGCAGGTCTCCTCTCAGAGAAGGGTTACAGGCCATAGTCCACCACGCTGGCCTAATGCGAATGACGAACTTCACACACCTTCGAGAACATTATGAAGAACTCTCAGATGTGCAGGTTTCCTCACAATGTTTTCCTTCACCGTTGAAGCAAGTGATATTTAATTGCTTAAACGCACTTGACTCCGAAAAGTCAGAGGTGCGTACCCGGGATCGAACCTGCGACCCCCCGAATAGGAGACCACAGTCCTAACCACTAGGCTATCACTGCTGTCTATTAGTAGTTAGTACAAAATACAAATTGAAATAAAGTTTTTTATTAGGAATATTAAGCTATTGCATAGCTTTTATCGCGGGCTTTGAACTAGGACAAACAGTTTGAGCGCGGCGACCGAATCAAGAAATTCCGTAACGAAAATAATAGGTTTATTTTCGTTACGGAATTTCGTTGAAAACACCGTCGTTCAGTAAGCGTTCAACATTTTAGAAGTCCACAAGTAGCTCTGTTCGGCGCAGTGGGCGAGCGGCCGCTTTCTTTACCGTATGGTGTATGATGTCGCAGGTTCGAACCTCACTCGTGAAGCAGCGACAGTGCGCTTTTCTTGCTTGTTTATTTTTCAATTATTGTTTTGCATAATTTTTATTATGCAAAAAAAATATTGCATAAATATTATAATTGCATAAGTTGATAAAAAATGCTATGCAATAGCTTTACCGCGGCAGTCTCCGAGTGCCACTTAATTTTTTATTGTGCAAATTCAGATGTACCTACTCAGTAAGTAAGTTTGTAAGTCTTTTGAAATCAGTGTTTGAGAAATAATCCTAGAATCTAAATAGGTATTTCTCCATCTTTGAATTTGAAATAGTGGGAAATGAAGTGATCGAATTGAAGCCGTAGGGAAGCGGGAAAGTACAAGAAAATCTAGGTTGGCGGGAAAATCTGATTTGATTTGATAACTGAAAAAACATTAGACTAACCAATGGTTTTACGGTTAAATCGATCCAATGGAAAACACAGTGTTGTCTTTAATGATGTATAGGTTATATATATATAATTGAAATGATGTACATAATGTCTTTCTTTATCTAAAAAGGTACCAAAAATCTATCTATCTATTTAATACCTTTAAACGAGCAATTCTGGTATATAATATATAATCTGAATCTCGGAAACGGCTCGAACGATTTTCATGAAATTTAGTATGCAGGTGGTATCGGGGGCGATAAATCGATCTAGCTAGGTTTCATTTTTAGAAAACGTCGTTTTATTCATGTTTTCAGGCAATGAAAAACCCCTACAAAATCATTAGAATATGAAGGTAAATTTCGCCATCATGTATTAAGTTCCATTAGCTCAGTTAGAAATCGGGCGGTCCCGAAACCAGAAGACCCCGGTTTGAGTCCAGACGATTATGTTTCCCCTATGTTTTTTTTTTCTAAATATATAATTTCCAAAAAAACACAATTTATCAAAAAAATAAAATGAGCAAAGCTCGGTCACCCAGGTACATTGAAACAAGATATACCTACTTACAATCTTAAATAGGAAGATGGTTTAACTATTTACTTAATACGGATTTTTGATTAAACTGCTACCTACTAGAAAGTAAGTTTCGCTTACTTTTTCGGTTTAAGTTATTACCTGCATCATTTTTAATTTTAGGTCATATGTGATTTGATAATACCAAACACACTACACTAGGTTATAAAACTCTTTGCACCTTTACATCTTTTCTTTAAATATTTACTATGACTCGTAAAGTTGAACTGAGGTCGTAAAAGCGGGTCTTTTGAGTTTAATATTAAGACGTGAACAATCAGTAAACAGTACGTAAACACTAGTACATTTTTGAAGATACTCTTTGTTAAAAGGTCGTTTTAGAGTCGTAAAAGTTTCCGCGCATCGCTCGTCCTCGTCTTTATTTCTAAGGAGAGGACAGGGCGTCAAGTCCCCGCACGGCGCGGTCTCGCACTGGGCATGGGGCGTGGGCGGAAAAGCGGGAAGCTCGGAGCTTCGCATGTTGAAATTACCTGCGACAATAAGTATGTGATATTACAAAGTTGACGGCTGATTAGCTTATCGTTTCCCGACTATGGCGAAGAGATAAAGGATTCTGTGTTTAATCTAAATATACAACAACACGTGACTATGTGACTGACTGACTGACTGATTTATATCTATCAACGCACAGTTCAAACCACTGGATGGATGGAGCAAAAGCTTGTACTTTAAAACATACTCGCATTTAAAAATGTTGCCTTTGATTAATAAACCAACTATGTTGCCTAGTGCCTATACACTAAGAGTTTGAGCACCTACTTATATAAAAATCTACCTAGTTCTACATTTTTCTAAAATTGAGATTTCATTATTAACATCACCCCTATTAGCAGTAATTTTAATAAACAGTATGTTGATGGCCCAGATTTTTTGTAGGTATCAAATTAAAGGTTTCACTATGTAGATACATAATGGAACGTAAGTTCCTTATCGCGCGGTACGGAAGGGGGCTAGACGGAAAAAATTAAGGAACCGACACTCGACATATTTTTGAAACCGACACTTTTTTGTTGAATGTGAATTTTGCATTGTGTTCGGTATTTTCGCGATACAACATTGGGTCTCCGTAGCCTAGCGGCTCCGGCAGTCGCCTAACATTTCAAAGTCGATGGTTCGAATCCCAGCTCGACCTAATTTCCCTAATTAAACCTTTCCCTAATTTTTTATAACTTATAAGTTATAAAAATTCCACATGTAGAAATTATTGAAAATAAAATTGAAAATGGAAAATTCGGTCTGTCGAGCTGGGATTCGAACCATCGACTTTGAACTGTTAGGCGACTGCCGGAGCCACTAGGCTACGGAGACTCAATGTTGTACCGCGAAAATACCGAACACAATGTAATCGAAAGGAACTACGTTCCATCCGGGTGTCCCTTGACACCTCTCAAGTTTTTTTTATTATTATTGTAACAGTTTGTTTTGAAAAGAGCAACTGCAGAGCTTTTTCCCGCTCGCTCCCGTAGTAGAGTCGTGATTTGTAATAAGAACCACGTAACGGATTAGCCTACTGCCTACATGAAATGAATGATTTTGATACAAAATATTTGGGTAGGTACCTAGTTAAATAACAATGTATACTGCATATGACTATTTACTGGTAGTGTAGAGCTGTATTCCGTAAGGCTTTTTAGAATATTTCACCAGGATTAAGGGGACTGAAGTCCTTGGGGATCCTACCGACAATCCCCCCGTAAATTGTACTATTTCATTATGAGCTGATGCCGCGTGGATTCAGGTGAAATTTTACAAAACCCCGTGAGAACTCACTGATTTACTATAGCTCACTTATCTCTACTACACCTATGAGAACTTGTTTTATTATAATCATTTTTTCATTCCATTAATTGAAGAACAAAGCATTTCATTTGAATAGGTACTTATGCTATAAATGGGCCACGTCAGAAACATGGGTAGCTCTCTCGAGAAGCCCTCGAGGCATTTGGTGGGGGATGAAAATTACATTTCCATCACTTATAAGTACCTACTTACTTTAATCCCAGGGCTAAATAAGGGCTCGGTGTCGCGTCGCGGGAATTCCCTCAGTTTCAACTTTCAACTTTGTCGCGGCTTTCATAAAAGAAAACTTAAATATTACTGTTTAATAATTATTATTATAATTTACCTGCTTATGTCAAAGTTTTCGAGATATTCTGCGCTACTTAGAAAGATAAACTTTTACGATTATATTCAACTAGCTGACACGGCGAACTTCGTACCGCCAACATTTTTTTTGTTAGTCTTTTTTATTTATTAAGTATATGTATAGATTAAAACCTTCCGTGGATCTTAAGGAACATACAAAAAAAAAATTAACCGAATTGGTCCATCCATTCTTGAGTTATGCGCTTACCAACATTCATTTTTATTTATATAGAAGATTTAAAACAAGAAAAGAGATTTTTTTCAAGACCTGGCAGCGACCTTGGCCAAAGAATAGTTGGGCCATTCAAAGGGTTGGTTTAAAGAATTTTTTTCAGAATCAGCCTGGTATTTTTTGTCAGACAATGTTATCATTACACGGCAGGCGTTTATTACATTATGCCGGTCCTCGAACACACACATTATCGGTAATGAATTTATCGTTTCAAGTCCGAGTCAGCCAGCGTGCAGGCCGACGGTTATCTGATTGCTCGTTCGCTTTTTGGATTGTTATGAACCGCTCATTTACGTGGGTGTTTATTGTGACATGGAACCGTTTATCGGATCAGGTTTATTCGAAATTAAGTTATTTTTTAAAATTGTGTTGAATACCTGCCGCATTGAGCGAAATGTATGCTGTATCGGAACAACTATACGCACTTATTTGATTGTCATCAATCGACAACTTAATATATGCTCCATGGACCATGCTCTACAGTTTGACGTAAAACTGTCCCACACAGTTCGTTACGTTTGTTGACACTCTTATACTCTTCATGTAGTCGTCTGTTATTATTGTTCATGTAGTTTCATCATCATTAGCAACCCATCAACGGCTCACTACTGAGCGCAGGTCTCCTCTCAGAGAAGGGTTATAGGCCATAGTCCACCACGCTGGCCCAATGCGAATTGGCGGACTTCACACACCTTCAAGAACATTATGAAGAACTCTCAGGTGTGCAGGTTTCCTCACGATGTTTTCCTTCACCGTTGAAGCAAGTGATATTTAATTGCTTAAACGCACTTGACTCCGAAAAGTCAGAGGTGCGTACCCGGGATCGAACCTGCGACCCCCCGGATAGGAGACCACAGTCCTAACCACTAGGCTATCACTGCTGCTTTCATGTAGTTTAGGTATAAGTATATTATAGTCATTTCGTTGGCTGTGATGTCACTCAAAGCGTCCGGCGTTATACATACATTTGTAGGTACGATGCAGGGCACAAGGATAGCCGCACAGTGTACACTGTACACCCTTTCTGGGTGGTATCACAGACAAATATAGTTTATATTTGACACCACCGTTTGAATACATGACGTATTGGAAGGTAGTTCCTTATCGCGCGGTGCGAAAGGGGGCTAGACGGAAAAAATTAAGACTAAATTGGACCGACACTTTTTTGAATGTGAATTTGGCATTGTGTTTTTTGGGATTCGAACCATCGACCTTTAACTGTTTAGCGACTGTAGAATCCACAAGGCTACGGAAATCTAATATTGTAGTGTGAAAATATTGAACACAATGCCAAATTCAATTCCTTCACTAATTATTCCTTCACTAATTAAACGAAAGGAACTTCGTTCCATCCGGGTGTCCCTTGGCACCTCTCAAGTTTTTATCTTTCTTCCTTTCCCAGCACGTGCTGTGTGTCACAGGCCTAAATAGTTCAAATAGTATGAAGGAAAATCTATTTTCTCGTTTAGTCATTTTAGTGACCTGCTTACTGGTAACGAATATAAGTTTTACGGCGTCATCGTTAAAATTAACGGTACCCTCATTAATCAGTATGAGTTGCCAAACTCGACAAGATCTGATTTCGAGTGACGAAATAAATTATGGTTAAATTAGAATGGACCTGAATGGAGTTATTTTCACATCAGTATGATTGATTTTTATTCTTCATTCGAGGCGTTTATTAAGTAAAATTCCACTTGGGGTGCTGGCAATCCTACTAATACTAAAAATGTGAAAGTTTGTGAAGATGACTGGATGGGTGTATGAATGGATGTACTGATGTATCGGATGGATGTATGTTTGCTCTCTTTCTCTCTTTTTCTTCTTCTTCTTTTCTTCACTCTTTCATACTACAAGAAATGAACCGATTTGGCTGTTTGGAATGGAGATAGTTCATACCCAGGATTAACACATACTTTTTATCCCGGAACATTACAGAGTTCCCGCGGGAATTAAAACGGCTGAATCTATTAATACGGGTACTGTACGAACAATTTATAATTAGTAATACGGTTACCGTACGAACAATTTATAATTATTCGTACAGAAGTCGGATGACTAATTTTGGTCAAATATTTGAATCGTGCTACCTGAATTTGGGGGAGGGGGGGAACCCTCCCCCTTTAGTCTTGCCAAAATTCGCTTAGTTAAGGAGTGAAGGTGAAAAAATAGTGGAAGAGGGGAAAAGGAGTAGAGGAAGCTTAGAAACCCCTCCAAATTAATTTTTCATTTCAAACCAATAGAACCTAAGTGCCCGGAATCTTTTATGTTCTAACCTAACCTAACCTAACTATAGATTTTTCACAGTCTGGTGGTTCTCCCAACGTGTTACAGTGTAACTAATTTAAAAAAAAATTGACTAATAAAAAACAAGCTAATCATCCAATTCATTCTTAATTTAAAAAAAAATTTCTACATGTGGAATTTATAAAAAAAAATGAAAATAGAAAAAAAAAATAAAAAAAAAATTGAAAATGAAAATAGAAAATTCAGTCTGTCGAGATGGGATTCAAACCATCGACTGTTAACTATTAGGCGACCGCAGAAGCCACTAGGCTACGGAGACCTGATATTGTACCGCGAAAATAACGAACACAATGCCTTCAAAAAAATTGAATAACTGTACGAATAAATATAATTTATTCGTCCAGTACCCGTACAACTAGTCACTCCGAATTAAAAACCCTTAATCCACGTGGAAAAAGTCACGGGCATCATCTAGTTGATCTGTAAATTAAGGTCTACCGAGTGTGTTAAAGCACAGAATATATAATAGTACTAATTTTACTCCAACGTTATTGTGTATTTATAAACGTTTTCAAGACTTACAAACTCGCACTAAAGCTACCGATCACGTTAAATCGGCCATCAACGATCGTGTCGTAAAACATTGTCACGTTTCGTAACACTTTCAGTTTCACACGTGTTAGGGTTAATATTGTATTTTGTATGATCAATGCGCGTTTAGGTGGCCTCCCTGGCGTAGATATGGTGTTAAAAACATTGTGTAAATTTACATCACCCCCGACATGTGAATCTATGGCCGGACTATGTACGCTATACCTAACATCCTGTTACCCAGTTTTCTGCTCCATCATCAGATCCTAACTAATTAACACGTACTCATTGAGACCATTCTAATGAGCCCAAACACACACTACATATATATCTGCTGTAAGTTGTTGCTGTGACTACTTGATGCTGCAGCTTGATGTTACCACTTACCATGCCTTGGAAGTAATCTGAAGTAACAGTACACCAAATTTCAAATCAATCACAAAAGTGAAAGCTTGTAAGACCCTTTAATCGAGTAGATAATGAGCTGATGATCTTCAAACGCCTGAGCAGATCTTTATAATTATTATAGCTTAGATTAATTTCGATTTCAGTAGCTTACAAACGAAGAAATCGGCCTCTGGATTGTCTCTGGCCTGGTCTGGTGGGAGACTTTAGCCGTGGCTACAGAACAGTTACCGTTAAAAAGTGCCGTCAAGAGATTAAGCGTCGTCGCACATTGGTGTGTACCTCATTTAAAATAATTAAATCAATTTGTTTTCAATTAATATTAAATTACTTCTAAAATTGAAATTAAAAATACATAAACTAAAATTAAAATAAATTAATTTAAAAATCAAATTATTAAATTATTAGATGATGGCCGCGACTTCATCCGCTTGGATTTAGTTTTAAAAATCCCGCGGGAAATCTTTGATTTTCCGGGATAAAACTAGCCTATGTCACTCTCCACCTCCAGGTCTTCAACCTCACCTCAATCGGTTGTTCTGTTGCGGCGTGATTGCAGGACAAATCAACCAACAAACAAACACACTTTCGCATTTATAATATTATATAAGGATTTTTTTTTCAGTTGTTGTAAAGCCTTTCTCTATTTAAAGGACTATGTCACTGTTGCGTTGTGGTTGCGTGCAAATGTAAAAATCGATAACTAACGACTGAGTAATGAGCTGTTATCAATGAGTAGGTAATACTCGTAGTAGGTTTTTTGATTCTCGGCAAGCCTCGTATCAAAAAACAGCACTCGAATTAAAATGACCCTCATTACGATGCAGTTGCATAAATAGCTATAGTGTAGTAGTCTTTGAGTATATAACTTTAATACTCAAAGGTATTACAGGTAAAGGTAGTACATGCAATGAAACCTTGGTGGCTGAAAGTCACGTGTGAAATCACAAGTGAAACAAACAAGAACTGAGTTGACTTTAGATCTAATCGGTGTCCACTTGGGACGCCTAGAGGCCATTACTTGGGAATTGAATTAACTTTACATGTTAGGGTGAGATCTAAGGAGCGTACTTTGGCTTTGCTTAGATCTAAGGAAGAGGTCAGACATGGCTACTTTATGGGGAAGCCATCGGCGTTTTTACAAGCTTATTAAATTTATTTACTTGCAATGTATGTATGTATGTTTTTTTTTTTTTTTTATTGTGTTGCTCCCTTTTTTCCTCCGACATGGCGATCGGAGACTATAGGTCGGTACTTTGAATGGCGTTTTTTTTTTATGTATGTATGTTAAGGTCAAATCTTGTAAGATGAATTAGAACCACTACCCGGTTTCCGATTGAGCTGAAATTTTGCATATGTGTATGTAAATCGGATGACAATGCAATATTATTGTAACATGGAGCTGATCTGATGATGGAGCTGGAAGATGTCTATCGGAACTCTGCAATAAAACGACGTAACCCCATTGAATTTGGACTCGTTTGATTCGTCTTGATAAGTACTCTGGTCCTAGATGATATTCAGGGTCTGATGATGAAGCCGTAAGGTGGTTTTGGCAACTTTGTGATAAAATGACGTAACCCCATAGAGTTTGGGCTCGTTTGATTAGTCTTGACAAGTATTCTGGTCCTAGATAATATTCAAGTTCTGATGATGGAGCTGGAAGGTGACTACAGGAACTCTGTAATTAAACGACGTAACCTCATTGAGTTTGGACTCGTTTGATTTGTCTTTTTTTTTTTTATTAGTCCACAAAACTGACTACAATTGTTTAAAACTGACATAGTTCAATATGTAGATGAGGTTATTAGTTTTACAATCAAGTCTTCTAGATGTGGACGCGGCATGAGTAAGAAAAGGGTACAAAAGTAACAACTACAGCGCGACATTAGGCTAATATAACAAAACAAAATAAAAATAGAACAGCTAAACAAAAAAGGTGAACAGATTACATACTAACTTAACTTACGTCTACTTAATGTCTTTTTTATACTTGGTATATTATCACAGAAGATATCTATAGTATCTCTATAACAATTTGCAAAAAGTTGCATTCTATACAAGGGAAGTTATGTTGTCCCAGGTTGCTCTTGGCTTGAGGTAAAACAAAAGTCTTACGATTGTGCAAGCGGCTACCGTCACGAGGCACAACGAACTTTAAGCGTTCAAGTAACTCAGGCGCATCAATGTGACCCCTCATAAGTTTCACCAGAAAAATGATGTCCGCAATTTTTTCTACGGTCTTTAAGTGATTGCATTTTATAGTATGAGAGACGGGAGTCATACGAAAACAATTTATTACATTTGAAGTCCTTGTAAGATAGGTGGTATAGAAAACGTTTTTGAATTCGTTCTATTCTATCGGAATGCACTTTATACCCTGGACTCGACACTGTGCTGCAATATTCAAGGATGCTACGAACAATGCTGTTGAAGACGAGTATAGATAAACTGGGATCCTTGAATATTTTCATTTGTCTAAAAACTAGTCCGGATATCTTTGACGCTTTAGATGTTACATGCTCGATATGTAGACGAAAACTCAAAGCAGAGTCTATAATAACACCAAGATCTTTCATACTATAAACTTCCTTAAGACTAACCTTGTTTATTTTATAGACACAATCTAACGGTTTTTTTTCCTGGTAAATTTAATGTGGAAACACTTTTCAATATTTAGGGACATACCATTTGCAGTGCACCAAGAGTAAACAGCATCTATATCATTTTGTAGTGTTATTACGTCAGCTTGCCTATTAACAGTTTTGTAAATTTTCATATCATCTGCAAACATTTTGAATTTAGAATTTAACTGAAGTGCCAAATCATTTATAAAAATTAAAAAGAAAGTGGGACCTAGATGTGATCCTTGAGGTACGCCCGATGATACTTTTATCTCGTAAGACTTAAAACCATTAACAGCAACAAGTTGCGACCGATTTATTATATAAGATTCACACCAACGTAATAATGAGCCGTGAATTCCCAAGGACTCAATTTTTAATAATAAAATACTATGGTTCACTATATCGAACGCTTTACGAAAGTCAGTGTAAATTGCATGTACCTCACCAGCAGCATCTACAATCTCAGCGATGTCAGAAATATAACTTACTAAGTTAGAGGTTGTGGATTTGCGAGGGCGAAATCCGTGTTGATTAGGATCTAAATATGGAGCTATGTGAGAATAAATTTTTTGTTGTACTAAACTTTCTAAGACTTTTCCACAAATTGATAAAATAGATATAGGCCGGTAGTTTTTTATATCTTTTGCGTTGCCAGCCTTATGGACTGGTGTGATATATGCAATTTTCCATTTGGTAGGAAATATACCCGTATGTAAAGAAAAATTATATTTAAGAGTTAGTGGTTTAGCTAATTTATGAGCACATTTTTTAAGAAATATTGGGGCGAGAAGATCTGGACCCGGACCTTTAAGTGAAACCAAGTTCAAAAGATGTTTTAAAACTTCTTTTTCAGTAAGTTGACAAGTACTGAATGAAGCATTGGGAATGATTTTGTTTAGGAGTGGTGAATTTTGTACTTGGCAGTTACTGGTATTTATGTAGACTGATGAAAAATATTTAGCAAATGCATCACATATATTTTTTCCCCCTTTGGCTACAAGATTATCTAGAATCATTTCGTTCGGAATACAATTGGTACCATTTTTACGCTGTTGTTTAAAAAACTTCCAAAAGTAAGTTGGATCATCACGAATACATTCAGTAACGCGTTTTTTAACATTTTCATAGCAAGTTTTTATCATGAGAGCACAACGTTCACGCAGTAATTCGTATGAAAATTTGTCCATTGAGTTGTTATATTTTTTGCTTTTACGATGAATTTTTGCCTTTTCTTTAAGTGCTCGTAATAATGGAACTGAGAACCATATAGGATAGTGACTATCTCGCGGTCTCCGCATAGGTGTATGTCTATAAATGATGGGCATTAGTGTCTGGTAGAAAATGTCAACTTTTGCATCGACCGAATGAACATTTTTAAATAGGGACAACCAATATAGTATTTGATCCAATTCAATACAGACATCATCATAGTCACATAAAAAGAAATTGAGGAATGGTTTACGAGAAGGTTTAATGTAGCAGTCACAATTAACTTCAAAGCTTATTTGTAGGGTTGGATGATAGTTGTCTATTGTAACTAAAGCATTGTTTTCTTTTGTTACTTTTATCCAATCAGAATTATTTGTAAGAACCAAATCTAAAATACGGTCGTTCATATTTTGAACAGGATTGTTTCAAATTGTTAAAAGTTATATGCTCCACAAATAAAATATCTATACTATAACATAATTGATTTGGCATTAATCCGTTATCTTTAGAATTAGTTACCCAAGAAATTTTAGATAAATTGAAATCACCAACTATAAGAGTTGGTGAATCCTGACGTATTTTGTTATTACAAATATCAGTCATACTACTAAAAAACATTCCAAGTAATCTTCGGTAACAGGTGGAGGAACGTAAATACCACAAATATATACAAAAGTATTATGATTGGTTTTAATCGATTACCATAAATCTTCACATGCAGATTCCCATTCATACTTCCTTAAGGACTCAAATTTTTTATTAACGGCAATTGCTACTCCACCACCTTCTTTTTTATGACAAGATAGTGGACACGAAGAGCGATCTCGTCTATGCAAAATATAACGACTGTCAAGAATTTCATTATCAAAAACCGTGTTATTCAACCAAGTTTCAGTTAAAATTATTAAATCATAGTCCTGACACAGAGCCGCTGTATAGATATCTTCTGTTTTGGTCCTAAGACCTCGTACATTTTGATAAAAAAAATTTAACGCGTATTTTATGGATTATAAATGTTAACGCATGCATACAGAAATACTATACTAATTTAAGCTTTTTAGAGTCTCGGTGTTTTTTATCCACAGTGCTGCAGCTTCATTATTTTTCCGAACAAATATACGACCATTTCTTATCCACACAAATTCATATTTCTTCTCTTTCGCAGCTAGTCTAGTGGCAGCATGTAGCTTTTTATTTTTCGGAGATAAATGTTCCATGATGTATATGGGTATGTTTGGCTCAGTGAATCCCAAATGAGATGTATTCAGTTTGTTCCGTGGATTTTTCTTATTAAAGCGTTTAACGGCCGCGAGGAAGTCGTCAAGTACTCTTGGGCTAGAAAACTTCACCACAATGTTTCTTGGACGTTGAGATTGTGCATCAAACTTAGCAACTCTGTGGTAGTTTAGAATGCTGCAATCTGATAAATCGCAAGAGATAACTGATGCCATCTGCTGGACAATCTTGAGGATATTCTCATTTTTAGTCTCCGGAATACACTGAAGCTCTACGTTACAATCACGGGCTTGCTGCTCAATGTGGTCAATTTTGCTATTTAATTCAAGCATTTGCGATCGCAAGTTTTGATTTTCAACATTTAGATTAGACATGGACTTTTTGTATTCTTCATTTATCTTAATTTGATCATCATAAGCATTAGACAAGTATTGCACAGACTTTGTCAGCTCGTCCACTTCCTCCTTTAGTGAACTAAATTTACCTCCAAGGTCTTTGACTTCTTTTTGGACTTCATTAAGCTTGGCATCGAACTTGTTTAGACTTACTTGTTGGTTCTCAAAGTGTTCCTTCATTTCTCGACGCAAATTTCTTATTTCTTTTATGATGACCTCTAGATTTGGACCACTTGTCGTACCTAATAGCGGCGGCAAGACGGTAGCATTATCGGGCGATTGTTGCTTGCGATTTCTGCCTTGAATTGGTGTATTACTATTGTCTTGTTTTGGCTTGCTCGCTGTGCAAGAAGGACAGACCCATGTCGCACGATTTGATGGAGTACTGTCGTCATAGTTAACGCACTAGGCTCACTATGGTATAATAGGGCGCAACTCCCGACAGAGCACTTCAATCTTTTTTGCGTAACTAGGACATTGTTATTACAAGCTGCACACAAGCCGAGCATTTTCAGATAAACAAAACAAAAAAAAACAAAAGAAACAAATAGGAAACAGTCGAAAAGTTCAGAATCCCTTTTGTATATGAATTAATAGATAAACAAGCTTCGCAAACGAGATCTTTGTTTACATCAGAAAAATATATAAATCTACGAAGGTAGGTAGTTGGATTGTTGACACTTCACTGCACTGGTTACAGTTTAATTCACTATTTGTGGATTATAGCCGCATTCCATATCGCAAATAATGATTTTTCAGTATGCTTTCGTATTTAAAATTAGCTTAACTGTGCTTAGTTTATTTTAAAAAGTTTAACTTGCAACGGAGATGTTACACTGACGTTGTGTACCCGCGGCGCTCGATTATAAATGTGTCGTCTTGACAAGTACTCTGATCCTAGACGATATCCAGGGTCTGATGATGAAGCCGGAAGGTGGTTTTGGCAACTTTGTAATAAAACAACGTAACCCCATCAAGTTTGGGCTCGTTTGATTCGTTTTGATAAGTACTCGGGTCCTAGATGATATCCAGGGTCTGATGATGGAGCTCAAAGGTGCTTAAGGAAACTCTGTAATAAAACGACGTAACCCCATCGAGTTTGGGCTCGTTTGATTCATCTTGATAAGTACTTTGGTCCTATAATATGATATCCAGGGTCTGATGATGTACTACTAAAAGCTTGTATTGTAAAAATATTTTTTATTTAGGTACACTTGTTAAGGTTTCGAGTCGTTGCTCGGAAGCTCGATGCCGCGTCCGAACGCTAACGCGGGCACACAACAAACGCCAGTCGCTGCGATCGAGTTGCGTTCTTTAGCATCGGCGTTTCGCGATTTTTAGACGCTGACCTTTGCTACTTTTAGCATCGTATCGAACGCTTTTGAGTCGCGGAAATGCCAACTCACCGAAAATATTCATAGTTAAGTTGTTTGACATGATTCTGAATTAAAATTGTGGTTAAATAAGTAGTACTAAGGTAAGGGCTCCTTATTCCGAGGGATTCTAAAATTGGCACCTTATTCCGATGTATATAGAAAAACAGCTTTTTCTACCGATTACCAAGCTCATGTGTACTGCAAGATATCTTAATCAATTGATAGTTTATCGTTCCTTGTTTGATTGACTAAAAGGGGGGTTTTATGTGTATAAGTTTTAAATTATCCGATAAATTTCGCGGTAGCAGTCGGCCCGAACGCACGCTTCATACATTTTGAACCTTGTGCACGTGAGAACCTAAATTTTTTAAATAGTGTTTACTCGTTAATTTTGTACTGTGTTTGTTTTTATTTTCGTTATAATATTGGAAGGATTATATTTATAATCGAAAACGCTTAACTTTTGTGAGGTTTTGTAAACAAATGACGGTGAAAATGAATATTAAAAATAACACGGCATTAGAAATATTTTAGCCGGTTCCTTATGCCGAGGTATACCTCGGAATAGCAATTTCATAGGCCTAAACACTTTTTAAATTCTTATCGCCGTTTTTATGATCAGCATTTCTTGCTTCGATTTCGAATACTTAAATGGTCAATCAGCATAAGAACACCTTATTTTGAGGTACATTTTGGCGTCGAAATCACTAATTATAGCATATCAAAGATTATCTATTTTGGTAATTCATTAACTGATCGTATGGGAAAGTTAAGAAAGGAAAATTAAGTTCATACGTATTTCGATGCAATGTTGAGAGAGTATAGTATATTTTTGCGAAGATATTCCAATTGAGAAATAATTTATTTATTTACTGTGGAAAAATCTTTTCTTTTTTAATACTCGGAATTAAGAAACATGTTTTTTGTTATAAAACGCTATTCCGATGTATATACATCGGAATTAGGTTCTATGAGCACCTTATTACGTGGTATAAACAGAAGTTAAATACAGGATGTTCACAATATTACCGCAGTGTGTATGATTTCAGTGACGAAAAGTATTATATTTGCCATTTAAAATAACATTCGTAATCTAAAACGTTTATGTAAAATTTGCAAATACAATAATGAAATAAGGGGTAGTTACCCGTGGTACTACCGATACCGGTGGTACTACTGGTAGTACCACGGGAAATCAGGTCTTACCAGACACGTTGATAGTACCACGCGCAAAAAAAAATCACCCGTATTTTTAACTAGTTAATTTTATAAATAAAGTTAAAAGTTTTTAGAGAAAACAATTAAACTCAAACGACACCGCATGAAAGTAAAAACTAATTTACACCAATTAAAATTCAAAATTATTTATTTGATGTCGGCCAATCTGTGGCTTTTATGACAAGTTAAGACTACCACCGGCGTTAACAATTAGTTGTATTAGCATCCACCTTGTTGGTTTGGAAAACAGGAACCAACATCAACCCTAACGGGAAACTAACGGGAATCAGGTAAACGGACAGGCGCCTTCCCACGTTGACTTATACCGTCATTATATAAGTATTGTACAACTTCCACCAACAGCTGGTGTTACTTAAGTTAGGGTATCATTGCGTAGGCAGTAAAACTAAGCTTTCTAGTTAACAGTTATTACGGTCTTAGGTACAAGACATTTTTTGTGGGAAAAAAGCGTCCCTACTCCCGACTACTTTAGTTATTGTTTTATATTTAAGTGCGACTCTTAAAGTTAAGAATACCACAGGTAAGCACCCGAAATAGGTATACAATATGAATTTTAATTGAATTACAGTAAACAAAGTGCGTTATTATTTTAGTAGTCAAACGTATCACAAGCCACTGGATGCAGGCGGCACAAGATCGAGATCTGTGGAAGTCCATTCAAGAGACCTTTGTTCAACAGTGGCCGTCTATCGGTTGATAAAAAAGAAGAAGACTACTTTTAGTTGCATATATTATTATAACCGGTCATAAATATTAGTATTTTTTTTAACGGTATCGATAACATTGGATGTTATTTAGTATTAATAATTTACTATGGTAATTAATATTACTCACCATAAGAATATTATTAATGGTAGATTGTGATATCATTTTACTAGTCATCTATGAAGACAGAGACTAGGCTGATTTAGAAACCAAATTTAATTAATGCAGTTGGCTTTTAAACACCCTGTAGTATTCTTTCTACTCCTTTTCCTTTTGTATTTTTTACACTCGGAATTAGTTACCAAATGCATCGGAATAAGGATTTTTACATCGGAATTAGGTGCTCCGGACTATTTTCATATTTTATTTAATTTTACATATAAATTAAGGTTTAATTATCAAATTTTTAGCCTATTACAAGAGTAAGTCAAATAACAATTCAGATAAAAATAGCCAGTTCTGTAGAAAGGTATAGTGAATGCTTAATTTTTGATGATTTATCAAGTTTTGATGGAAATACCGCGGAATTAGGTGCCTTTACCTTAGTACTTAGTTACATACGTACATAGAAATGTACTTAATACTTTTATGAAAGTACAAAATATTATACTTAAAGGTAGGAATTTGTTGGACATTATTTTTCTTAAGGGCGGATGGAAACCAATAGTGCGTAGGATCAAATCCTACCCATTGGACTACTTAATTTTGCCTAGGTACTTTATACGGCTATTTCTCTTGTAAATAATCTCATAACAGCTAAACTACAGTTTTTAGATCTCGTGCTATTCCTTTCATAATAGTCCCTGCGGAAAAGGATAGCTCTCGATTTAGTCCTGTCAATTAGTTTAGTAATTTATTTCAGAGATTGCTGTACAACAGAATTAGTCTTATTTATTAACTAGCTGATGCCCGCGACATCGTCCACGTGGAAGTAAGTTTTTAAAATCCCTCGGGAACTCTTGGTTTTCCGGGATATAAAGTAGCCTATGTCACTCTTCAAGTCCTTAACTATACCTTCTTACTTACCTTTGCAAAAAAATCACGTTGATCCATTTGGTTGCTGCGTGATTGAAGGACATACCAAAAACAAACACTTTTGCAGCTAGATAGGTATGTGTTGGTACCGTGAGGATGTCGATTGTTGTTATTGGAACGAAGTTCCTTATCGCGCGGTGCGAAAGGGGGCTAGACGGAAAAAATTAAGACCAAAAGTTGTAACGACACTTTTATACATTTTTTGATGGCCTAAAAATATCTTATTAGGGTTCCGAATAAATTTTATAAACACATATCAAAAATTCCGAAGCCAGCGGGATTCGAACCCACATCTCTTGGGAAACGCGCCCGAGTGTGTTAGCCACTTACACTATAGCCACGGTTCAACTACCCGTTAGCATCGAAATTAGTGATATGTATAGATCTACTTTCTCAGTTTTCTCAGAATTTTTGATATGTGTTTATAAAATTTATTCTGATATTTCCTTAAGTGTAGGTAAACACTTTAATAAAAATAAAAATAGTAAAAAGCAATGTGGCATCTCTAGTTCCTAACGAGCTCCATTGTAATATGGGGTCTTGGAAAGTAGATCAATAACTGTAACGTGTTGCTACTAGATGTCGCTAGCAGTTGCTTAAACTGAGAAAGTAGATACATATCACTAATTTCGATGCTAACGGGTAGTTGAACCGTGGCTATAGTGTAAGTGGCTAACACACTCGGGCGCGTTTCCCAAGAGATGTGGGTTCGAATCCCGCTGGCTTCGGAATTTTTGATATGTGTTTATAAAATTTATTCTGATATTTCCTTAAGTGTAGGTAAACACTTTAATAAAAATAAAAATATTAGGGTTCCGTACCCAAAGGGTACTAACGGGACCCTATTACTAAGCCTACGCTGTCCGTCCGTCCGTCCGTCCGTCCGTCCGTCTGTCAGCGGGCTGTATTTCGTAAACCGTAATAGATAGACAGATGAAATTTTCACATATTATGTATTTCTATTGCCGCTATAACAACAAATAATAAAAATTAAATTAAATTAATAAAATTAATTTAAAATATTTCCATGGGTACATGGAAATATTTTTATTTAAATTTTTTTTAACGGAACCCTAAAAGAGCGAGACCCGACTCGCACTTGGCCGATTTTATAATAATTTCAACGAGTTGTGCATCGCTCCCGTGGCGCAATTGGCTCGCGTGCGGCTGTTAACCGAAAGATTGGTGGTTCGAGCCCACCCGGGGGCGCGCAATTTTATTTTCATTTTTTATTTTATAAAATTATTTTAATTTTAATATTTTATAAAATCTATATTTAGGCTTCCATGGGGTCATTTTGATTTTTATCGATAAAAAAATCATGTTAAAAAATGTATACCCGAATAATCATTTTCTTTATACCTCGAATAGAACTTGAAATTAATATTTTTATAATAATAGCTTCGTTCCTATCTGGTGTCTGTCTGGTCTAGGTGTAGGTAATTACATCGAAGTGGTTAATTTGGCTAGCGAAAATAAATTACATTAAATCGAACGGACAAATGACGGCGTAGTCAGCGGGCCCGGCGGCCGGAAGTGGGCGCGGCGCCCATTTCCGGCCGCCGATAGCTCACCGCAAGCCTTCCAACGGCTAACATCAGCTAAAAGGGTAAATAACTGCCAACCACGGCGCGCTTAAAGGTTGCAGTACACATATCCACTCGGAAACGGATCATAACCACCTCAACCAAACCAGCGCTGCATCTTGATTCTTGCTGCAGCACGACGCTGAATGGGAGGCCTATATTTGATCATTCTGAATTGTTATTTTTTTTTATTTTAGTATATCTAGTTATGCATTTTTATTTCTTTTTCTTTTAATTTGTTCAAATTTTAAAATAATGTTGATCAAATAAAATAGTTTTCTTTCTTTCTTGCTTTCTTTCTCAACTTTTTTAAATATTAATTAGTAAGCACTTGATTGATTTATATTAATACTAGCTGATGCCCGCAAATTCGTCCACGTGGATTTATTTTGTAAAATCCCTCGGGAACTCTTTGATTTTCCGGGACATAAAGTAGCTTATGTCACTCTCCAGGTCCTGAACTATACCCATGCAAAAAATCACGTCGATCCGTAGCCATGTTGCAGCGTCATTGAAGGACAAACCAACAAACTAACAAACAAACACCCTTTCGCATTTATCATATTAGTAAGGATTTTGACTAGTGCTGGATTGCAATCTCACCTGATGGTAAGTGAAAATGCAGCTTAAGATGGAGTGTGCTTGCCTAATGTTAGACCCAAGTTATAGTTAGTTGGAAAAATAGAAGCCGGAAGGGCATTTTAAAATTTAGCGGTACGTTTTAGGAACGCAGTATTCCAGCGTGGTAGACTACGGCCTGTCCTATAACCCTCCTCTGAGAGGAGACCTGCGCTCAGTAGTGAGCCGTTAATGGGTTGCTGATGATGATGATGATGATGATAAGGAACGAGAAAGCCAGCAGTTAGTGCGAGATTGTGGAATTTCGATTTAGAAGGGTGATGGTGTTTTTGCAAGTATAATGCACACGAATTAGCATCGAAATCACATGTTAATATCTGTATTTACATATTTATTTCTTTTTACCTATTGCTTATCTTGTATAACTGTCTTGTGGTTGGCTCGCGATTTCATTTAAGGCTATGCCTGAAAATCAGCGCTCAGCATTCTAATGTTGCAGCATTATGCTAAGGCCTTTCAGTTCAGTAGCCTTTTCAGCTTTAACATTTAGGAACAATAAAATCATTTAGTGTTTAAGTTTTCGTCTATATATTTTGCTTGTTAAATGTTTATTTATTTATTTAATGGTAGGTATTTCCTGGACTTGGGACAACCCCACCCAACCCAACGTGGTGAGTGATACAATCACCGTGCTTACTAGTCGTCTAGTTGTCTAGTCGTACCTAGTAGACGGCGAGGTGATAGCAAGTCGGCGAAAATCCCTTTTCGAGTTGATATGTGTGATGTAACCTTTAATCACGGATTTCTATTCTGGGATTCGGTAGTGCTGTGCGTGTTGGTCATCGTTAGACTTTGACCTCGCGTTTGCCCCGTATTTGATCAGGTTGCTTTTGGGTGTCTACGTGATTAATTATTATAAGCCTCGACAGGTGAGTCGGTTAGGTGTCACTGCGGAGAATTCTGGGAATCCAACGCATTATTATCTTAAGACAACCATTAACATTATGTGTTTAAAAGAAAGTAATCTTTGAGAAATAAATTAAGATAAAAAAAGTTACCGGTCGAATTGAGAAACGCTTCCTTTTTGAAAGTCTGTCGGAAATGGGACAACGATACGCCACAATCTTGTGAGCAAGCTCTGTGCAAAGGCGGTTTCTACAATTCTATGCTAGCTAGTATCATGTAACGTTGATATCTATTTGTATAAAATATTACCCTTCCACGTTAGACCGCTTCCGTCTTAGACTACATCTTCGAATTACCATTGACCAGGTGTTCGACCGCAGGCAAGGATTTAATAATATGTACCATGAAATAATTTGTGCTATAGCAGTGGTTTATAACGAAGTCTATTAGTCTCGCAGCGCCCTTCCAAGCGAAGCTAAAGATGTATAAAAGTTTTAGTAATTCTTTTATATCGGCTGTTCCCTCAAATGTCAGTAAATACCAAGGCTGGCGCCCGGTGCGGGACCGAGACATTTTAACACGTGCAAAGGCCAGATTGATCAACTTAGATTGGTTTTGGGAAATAATTTATTTTGGTTAAGTTCCTACGCTATTATTCAGGGACTAATGATTGCCTGAGAGATTACTATGGAATAAATAAAATACTAGATGATGCCCGCGATTTCGTCCGCGTGGATTAAGGTTGTTTTCATCCCCGCGGGCTTTGTAATTTTCCGGGATAAAAAGTCTATGTGCTAATCCTGGGTATGCGCTATCTCCATTCCAAATTTCAGCCAAATCAGTTCATTAGTTGTGACGTAAGAGAATAACAAACAGCCATCCATCCATCATATCCAAATTCATCCATCACAAACTTTCGCATAATTATAATATTAGTCGGATTTTTATAAATATTAAAAATATTAATTCGCTTTCAGACAAAGTTAAAGCATGATAGCCTTTATTCAAATAATTTACATTTAAAATTTTTATTTGAAGAATTTTTTATAATAAAATGTGATGTAACTAGTGGTTCGCCCCGAACTGAGACCTCGCGGTAACGGTATCCCATGATTATTCATTCAATCGATACATGATAACCAAAACTGACATTATTATTATGCCCGTTTTCACCAAACATACCTAAATCATCCCCTAAGTAGGAGTCTCTTAACGTAGGTAGCTCCTAAATACAATCCTAAGTCCTAACATCCGTCCCAATATCCTTTTAGGTGTCCCGTACAGGATCGTGATAAATAAGTTGACAGAAAACATCAATCACCTAACTTATAGGTAGCCCGTAAAGGTTAGGGAACGTTAGTGAAAACATTGAATTATTTATCAAACATTGAATTTAACTCGTAGTTCCATGGGAATAGTTACTGACTGCGCCATCTATTAGCATTATTGTGAAGCTATGTTGATGCTATATGAATTACTGACGCCCATTAAAAATTAAATAATCTCGTTTCTTTATAATATTCATATAATTTTAGTATTTGTTGTTCAAGTACAGGATATAAGTGACCTAAAAACATAAAATCAGTTTGAAAATCCATAGCGGATTTTTCTAGAGAGCGTCTTCAAGCGAGCGTATAAAATCGCCACTTTGAAAGCCCCCCATTTCGTCAATTTTAAGGGAAAAATTAAAAAAAAAATATTTTTGTACTCAGTTCAAAATTATCTTTAAAATGATACGTAACAATTTTATGTAACGCGATTTTTTTTTTTTTACTTCGCATTCGCTTCTATGAGAGCCCCCCTGAAATAAAGATTTTTATAACTTTTTAAGCCATTTTCGGCTGGAGGCCATCGGTTTACATATTATATCTAAATTTGAAGTAATTACGTTCAGTAATTCAAAAGTTATAAGGCTCTGACAGACGGACGGACGGACGGACGGACGGACGGACAAGTGCAAATCGCCCTAGTTAACTCAAAGACCTTCGCTTCGCTCGGTCGATAACAACTATAATATTATCTACTTATCATTTGTTTATCTTATCTTGGTGCCCACAATTTCGTTAGGTAGGCGAATTACGCTTCTATTTAATTGGGATACAAAATAGCCTATGTCAGTCTGCGAGCCCTCAACTAATGTGTCCATGCAAAATATCACATCGATCCGTTATTGTATGATTGAAGGACAAACCAATAAACAACAACAATCGAGCAACAACAAAACAATTTCAACAATTAATGAAACTGATGATCTTAATAGGACTTAATAGAGTTGGCCTTATCTTTCTTCTTCTATAGCTGGGCAGGTACACACGTAAAACGTTGCCATCTGAAGCTCACTCCAGCCTAGCGGGTTAAAAAGAAGCAAGGTTCACCCTTTTTGTGACAATATCTTTTTGTCTCTATGGAATGCCCATACGCAACCTTCTAGATTTCAGCAGGATGGGGTCATAAAGTACCTACTATATGCGTATACTACATGCGTCATGCTCGTGAACGGGTGCCACCGGCGGGGAATGGGGCTACTTTATGTCTGCCCATCTTAAGATAGAAGTTAGTCGGTATGCATTTTTGGAACTTCCCTCATTGTGGAAACACTGCATAGTATTTACTGTATTGTAAATTTGTTTTGAAAAGAGCAACCGTCGAGTTTCTTGCTGGTTCTTCTCGGCAGGAAGGGCATTCCGAACCAGTGGTAGATTCATCGACTATTCAAAAGCACTTGTAAAAGTTTATTTGAATAAAAAATATTTCTATTCTATTCTACTTTTTGTTGCCACTGTAATGAATTGCACGTAATCTGAGCGCCGCGCCCGTCTCGCGTGCTCTTTATGATATTAAACGGACACCGGTCCTGTGGGGTTACTGGCAGGGCTATCAGTTTGTCGCGTTCTAGGTGGCAACAGAAAGAATTTAGCTAGGTAGAACTTATTTAATAAATATGGATTACAATCAATTAAAATTTTCTATTAATGTGGGTATTTAGAATTACAAAAATTATATAAATCAATTAATCTGAATACGCGGAGAGCCGGGTCGTAGGTAAGTATGCACTATACAGTCTGAGAGTCTTTAAGTAATTCGTAAAAAAATGCCACTGCCCTGGGGGTTGAGCGCGCCGTCGTCGGGTAGTGTCGCCGAGGTAGTCTTCATCCACTCCAGGTCGGTCGGTAGCCGGTTAACCTCGCGCCAGAAGTAGTGAGCGCAGGTCGAGGTAGGGGAGGGAAGAAAGAACCCTGGAATGTAGTCGAAAGTGGACGTTTTAGAATTTGTCCGCTTTCATAGTTGGACTACAACATTGATCTTCGGCCAAAGATGCATGACGGTGAGACGAGATGGCATAGGCGATTTTAAGCATTAAATAGTGATCAATGATGAGGCCAACTAGACATAATTACAATAGCAGACGCGAGAACTAAATGACAATCATGCAGGCAAAATGGTCGAATGCAACACACGTTAATTAATAGGTAATTTCTTTTACAGTTTACATTTACAAAGTTAATCAGTATAAAAACATGATAATAATCTTAGGGTGTTTCTTATTCATAAAGATTTTGGATATAATTTTCTAGAAGGAAACAAGATTTTACTATAGGCTAGGTATGTGACGTGACACGTTAAATTTCATTCAAAACATAATTATTGTTTTAAATGTTGTATAGATTGTTAGACTATCTAAAGATCGTCGAGATTTTAAATACAAAAGAACAAGCATTCTAAAATGAATCAGCATTTTAATGAAATCCATGAAAATGGAATCTAATATGTATAGGTACCTAACGAACATCGAGTTAATTCACAACACTCACCCAATATCGGGGCAATGCCTTCGTATTTAATAATCACACACTGGTAATCACTCTTTGATCAGAATTTCTCTTCTTTTGTAGAAATTAAAATGTCTCAGAAATTTCAAAACTTTAGTTTCTTATGTAGCGGTAGGTAACGTTCGAACGAGACGAAAAAGAAAAAACGTCCCTCACCGTTGCAGGTAATCGAGTCCCGGTGCATCACATTTTACGTACGACCGTACTCGTTTGAGTTTATGTATTATTTTTATGTATTAAGATTTCATTTTAATTTATTTTATAATGTTATGTATATTTTATTTATTTACTTATATAATTTTTAATATATATTTAAATATATACTTAGAATTTAAGGAAAATAGATAATAAATATTAGCTTAGTCCGCTAGATGGCGCCTAGCGTTACAAGTTCACAATCCGGCTACCTACTTCGTCTTCACCATGATTTTTTATCCAGCGGCCGGCTCCTCATTGACTATGAGAAGTTGTTCCCTACGAAAAGTATTTAAATGTCATCGATAACGGTATTTATCGTAATGTCAAATCGGTTTGTTACCGAAAGAAACCAACTCAAATTAGGAACTAGACTTATTTTAAGAACAATTCCAATTGCAATTCAATTTATTAACTTATATAGGTACAACAAAATTACACAGGTACTACATACTAAACTTATATTTAAAAAATTTAAATTACCTAAATGCATTGACACCTACTTAAAAGGCTGTTTTTACATGTCAAAACTAAAAAGAAATGCTATCGGTGTTTTCTTTCTTTAAATGTCCAGTTCAAATTATGGGTTTTAAAAAATAAATGACAAAAAGTGTATAGTTTATATACTAAAAAATCTCTAACTTTGATCTGATAACCCTAGTAACCTAGACGGGCTGTAAAGATTTATATAGCCTGTTATTATTTATTAGGTAGGTAATGCGTGTCCACAACATGGCCTCGGTCATCGGCTAGGTGAGGTTCGTAGCAACTAGCAAGCCAATGAGTTAAAAAAAGAAAGCTCTTCTTCGTACTACTAATTTTAATTAATTCAACGAAGTTAAGTGTTCTCAGACCAACTTTGTTTCGTGTGTGTTGCACACTTTGTGTTGCGTGTAGATACTTTATGTTGCAAGTAGACACTCTATGGTGCAAGGAGATACTTTTTTGTGCAAGTAGACACTTTGTGTTGAAGGTAAACACTGTGATGCAAGCAGACACTTTGTGGTGCAAGTAGATACTTCGTCGTGCAAGTACACACTTTGTGTTGCAAGTACACTTTGTGTTGCAAGTAGACACTCTGTGGTGCAAGTAGATACTTCGTCGTGCAAGTACACACTTTGTGTTGCAGTTAGATACTTTGTGTTGCAAGTAGGTAGCCACTTTGTGTTGCAAGTAGACACTTTATGCTGCAAGTAGGCATTTTGTGCTGCAAAAAGACACTTTGTGTTGTCTTTGTATTGTTGGTGTGTTATTACTTAGTACAAAGATATATACTTTTGAATACTTTTGACTCTTTTGTAAAAAAATTGTTTTTTGAGTTCCCAGTATGTTCGGTGCGGCACTTTGAATCAGCACTAGAGAATCTGCTGTTAGTTTATAATAATATACTTAATATACCTAATCTATATAGCTTTGGTGGATTGCTGGTATATTTTAGCATGACATGTGAAATGAGAGGGCGTAGCTGACATGACACATTTTACTTTCGTTTTCACGAAGTCATTTTGTTTATAATTAACGCACTGAAGGGAGTGGTGGGCCGGGCGTAATTATGCGTGATTATTGTTATTCTTGATTCCCAGAAGATATTAGTCTAGTTATTCAGGCGCTGTTACTGATATTCTGGCTATACCTACCTACTCCATCCAAAAAAAATAATGAAAAAGATAGATAGATAGATCAATTCTTTATTGCTACACACTTAAATAATATTTACAATTAAATTAAAATAAAGAAAAAAGAAAGTACGCAAAGGCGGCCTTATCGCTTTGAGCGATCTCCTCCAGGCAACCTAAATTTAAAGGAATGAAAGACTGAGTTCACAATGGTATTTTTGGGTAAATGACTAATGAATTTGACCTGTAATATTTCAAAAAAATATTTCCTTATTACGTATATCTATCTACCTTTAATAAGACGTTAGCTTGTATCACAGAATGAATAATAGTACAATTAAGTACTCGTATCTCAGTTCGATTCTTGTTTCTGTTGTCACGTAGTAGTGTAGAACGTCTACGTCGTAGGCGATATGTCTACGAAAGCTTCGTGGTTCCAAAATCCTACTATTCTAGATGATGCCCGCGACTTCGTCCGCGTGGATTAATGTGTTTAATTCCCGCGGTAACTCCTTCATTTTCCGGGATAAAATGTAGCCTATGTGTTGATCCTGGGTATGAGCTATCACCATTCCAAATTTCAGCCAAATCGGTTATTCGTTGTGGTGTGAAAGAGTAACAAACATCCATCACTAAATACATCCGTCGTCATAAAATTTCGCTTTTTAGGGTTCCGTAGTAAACAAGGAACCCTTATAGTTTCGCCATGTCCGTCCGTCTGTATATCTGTCCGGCCGTCCGTCCGTCCGTCCGCGGTTTAGCTCAGAGACTATTGGTACTAGAAATCTGTAATTTGACAAGGGTATAAATATCAATCACGCCGACAAAGTGGTGAAATAAAATTGTGAAAAATATTTTGTTTTAGGGTACCTCCCCTACATGTAAAGTGGGGATGAATTTTTTTTCTCGTCTATCCCTTAGTGTGGGATGTCGTTGAATAGGTCTTTCAAAAATATTGTGGGTGTGGGAACATCATTTTTCAATTCAGGGATCCGTTTGTGAAATATGATATTTTAAAGTGCTATATTTTATTAGAGTCAAGTGTCCCCCCCCCCCTCTCTCAGCTAAATGGTTGTATATACGATACAAGAAAAAATTCACAGCAGTAGTATATATAATGAATTTTAAAGGAAAACTATCACGGCTAAGTAGGGTTCATTAGTTAAGGAGTTATATCTGTTTTTTCTAAGTTAGGTATTAAACGTAGTGTAAGTTGCGTATTTTGTAGTATATTAGTCATAAATAAAATAAAAGCACTATCCTAAGTCAGCAATAATATTTGAGACTTTCAACTACGGAACCCTATACTGCGTGTGGCCTGACACGCACTTGGCCGGTTTTTTATTTAATATTAGTAGGAGCAGCATTAGTAGGAATCCCGTGGGAATTAAAAACTTTAATCCATGCGGACGAAGTCGCAGGCATCATCTAGTCCATTTTTAAAATTGATAGTTACTAAGCTCTTAAGTATTTAAGTTGCTTTATGTCAAATATTTCATGCTACTAAAGCCGTAGTCTTGCCGTAGCAGGTAATGCAAGAATCCTAGAGGCTTTAAACTTATGCGGTTTAGATCTGCCGTCTCGTTTTACGAAAACTCCTTAAGCGTCAACGCTAACAAGCGCTACTTTTTAATTAAAAGGCAAATCTCTTTGGCGGCGCGTGTCAAGTGTCGACTCACCCAGAGACTTCCAGCTTCTCGTCATGAGTCGTACCCGCCGCCAAACGTGAACAATGTTGCGAACGAGCAAGTCGTACACCCGCTGCAACCAGGGTGGCTTTTCTCCGTCGCCATCTGGAAAAGTATTTCATCATCATCATCATCATTAGCAATCCATCAACGGCTCACTACTGAGCGCAGGTCTCCTCTCAGAGAAGGGTTATAGGCCATAGTCCACCACGCTGGCCCATTGCGAATTGGCGTACTTCACACACCTTCGAGAACATTATGAAGAACTCTCAGATGTGCAGGGTTCCTCACGATGTTTTCCTTGACCGTTGAAGCAAGTGATATTTAATTGCTTAAACGCACTTGACTCCGAAAAGTCAGAGGTGCGTACCCGGGATCGAACCTGCGACCCCCCGAATAGGAGACCACAGTCCTAACCACTAGGCTATCACTGGAAATTTTTATTTGTATTTATATTGCCTCAATTTAATCCAATACGATATTAAAGAAGAAGAACTTAATATATAGTTGGACGACCTTCCTGGCGCAGTGGTGATTGCTGTGGTTTTATAACTGGGAGGTCTTGGGTTCGATTCCCGGGGGTGCAATTTGGGAATTTATAAATTCTGAATTGTCTCTGGTCTGGCCTGGTGGCAGGCTTTGGTCGTGGCTAGTTACCACCCTACCGTCAAAGACGCGCCGCCAATCGATTTAGAGTTCCGACACAATGGCGTGTAGAAACAGATTAGGGGTATTGTGTGGGTTGAATGTACACGTGGGCGCAATTGGGCTTTTGAAGGTACTTTGTTCGAAGAATAAACATCCTAAGTAATGAAGTAATTTTTCCACGCTACCCTTACTTCAAAAGCCTTCGACTGCGTTGATCACAAGACCCTCTTACTTAAACTGAGCCACTATGGTATTAAAGATATTGCACTTAGCCTCATTGCGTCTTATCTAAGGGATCGTGTTCAAAGAGTGTGTGTCAATGATGTAAAATCATCCGGATCAGCCTCAGTAATGGGTGTACCCCAGGGTTCTATTCTAGGTCCATTCATGTTTTTGATTTACATAAACGATTTACCATATTTTGTCCAAAATACTTGCGATATTGTACTATTTGCTGATGATACGTCTTTGATTTTCAAAGTCGATAGGAAAAAAGACAATTTTGACGATGTAAATAATGCATTATCTCAAGTTTCTGAATGGTTTACGGCAAATAATCTACTTTTAAATGCTAAAAAAACAAAGTGTGTTGAGTTTTTATTGCCTAACACCAGAACTGTCAGTAAAAATTTAAAGATAAGTAATGAATCCTTGAAAACAGAGGACTCCACAGTGTTCTTGGGATTAACCCTGGACTCAAAGCTGCAATGGGGCACCCATATAGCAGTACTTGCTGGCAAGCTCAGCTCTGCTGCTTACGCTGTTAGGAAGATTCGACAGATAACTGACATAGAAACTGCAAAAATTGTTTATTTTGCATATTTCCATAGTATTATGTCATACGGAATCTTAGTATGGGGTAAAGCGGCCGATATTGGAAAAATTTTTGTATTGCAGAAGAGGGCGATTCGCGCAATCTATAATTTAAAGCCGCGGGATTCGCTTCGAGAAAAATTTAAAGAAATAGGCATTCTTACAGTAGCTTCACAATATATTTATAACAATATAATATTCGTCAGACAAAACATTGTGAATTACAAAAAAAAGGGTGAATTACGAGATAGGCAGGTTAGAGATCCAAATAGGCTCGTGATTCCTCGACTGCGCCTCAAGAGGGTCCGAAAGACATTTGTGGGAATGGGCGTGACGTTCTATAATAAAATTCCACAGTCGATCTTGGACTTGCCTTTACACAAGTTTAAGAAATCGATTAAAACTACGCTCATGAAAAAAGCATATTATACGATTGAAGACTATATAAATGACAAAAAAGCGTGGATGTAATTCGTTCCAGCGATTCATGAGACAGTAGGTAATGATTAACCTGTATAATTGTATATCAAAATAATTCTATTCTATTCAGAGTTTCCACTTTATTTGTGTACGTCATATTTTAAAATGAGTATTTGATTTGAATATTAGTTTCAATTCGATGCCTTAAGATGGGTAGCCTAAGTATGTCACACTCTCTTTAACATTTCTGCGGTGGTGTCGTGTGATGCGGGTTGTTGCGTTCCCTAAAATATGGTTGAGCGAAGCAATGGCTGGGTCATGCGTCATGCTCGTGAACGGGTGCCACCAGCGGTAATGGGGCTACTTTCTGTCTGCCCTTCTTGACATGTGTTGAATTATAATTAGAAATAATTACGTATGCTTTTGTGGACCTTTCCCTCATTGTGGAAACTCTGCATACATAGAATATCTGTGAAGTATATTGTAAAAGTATTTTGAAAAGAGCAACTGCCGAGTTTCTTGCTGGTTCTTCTCGGCAGGAACGGCATTCCGAACCAGTGGTAGACTCATTGACGATTCAAAAGTACTTGTAAAAGTTTATTTGAATAAAAAACATTTCTATTCTATTCTATTCTATTACTCGTTGCGCAACAAATATGTCCGACTTTGTTGCCGACGAGGATACCTACACTGACATACACTGCCATACCCATTCCAAGTTAGCCCGCTACCATCTTAAACTGCATCGTCACTTACCATCAGGTGAGATCGCAGTGACTGACTGACTGGCTAATCTATCAACGCACATCTCAAACCACTGGACGGATTGGGCTGTTTGGCATACAGATAGCTATTATGACGTAGGATCCGCTAAGAAAGGATATTTGCTCGTATTGTATAAAACTGAGGGATTTCGGAAAAAACTCAGTGCTTGAAGACTAAAGTCTTCGAACAGTGCGTGTTGCCAGCGATGACTTACGGATCCGAGACATGGTCGCTAACTATGGGCCTCATAAGAAGGCTCAGGCTCACTCAGCGACCGATGGAGAGAGCTATGCTCGGTATATCACTGCGAGATCAAATCAAAAAGAAAGAGATCCGTAGGAGCACCAAAGTTACCGACATAGCTCAGCGAGTCGAGAAACTGAGGTGGAAATGGGCGGAGCACATAGTTCGAAGAGCTGATGGCCGTTGGGGTCCCAAGGTTATCTCATGATTTCTGATTAGACCTCGTATAATAAGAGATCAAGTAGTAACAATTAAACAAGAAATCTGGGATAGATTATTTTAGTATAGACAATTCAATAGAATAGAATAGAAATATTTTTTATTAAAATAAACTTTTTTACAAGTGCTTTTGAATCGTCGATGAGTCTACCACTGGTTCGGAATGCCCTTCCTGCCGAGAAGAACCAGCAAGAAACTCGGCGGTTGGTTTTTTTTTCAAAACAAGTTTACAATAAAATAGATACTGATAAAAGCTATGTATGCAATTGAAAAGTCTAAGAATTGCACACAATATGGGCGGCGGGGGAATATTAAATCTCCTCCTACAAATGAGGTAGGTGCTCGTATACGTTCCCTCAAATATGGTTGAGCGAAGCAATGGCTGGGTCATGCGTCATGCTCGTGAACGGGTGCCACCGGCGGGAATGGGGCTACGTTATGTCTGCCCATCTTAAGATAGAAGTTAGTCGGTATGCATTTTTGGAACTTCCCTCATTGTGGAAACACTGCATATATAGCATAGTATTTACTGTATTGTAAATTTGTTTTGAAAAGAGCAACCGCCGAGTTTCTTGCTGGTTCTTCTCGGCAGGCAATGCATTCCGTTCCAGTGGTAGATTCATCGACTATTCAAAAGCACTTGTAAAAGTTTATTTGAATAAAAAATATTTCTATTCTATTCTATTCTATAGATACTGAAGTACCTATCTACTTGCTGCATATTATTACAGAGACTTACACGAGCGCTATGAATTGTCAATAAAATTGTGCACCATCTTTTTATAGGAAGCGAAGTGAACAATTTTACTGGCAGGTTTTATAACGATTTAATTTTACTGCCGACAGGTTTGCTATTGCTCTGTGACTGATCTTATCCCACTGGTCAATTGCGGAAAGCTGAACCAATCATTGCTATGAATGTGGTGACTGGCTGACATTATGGCTTCTTGCTGCAACGCAAGCTTGCTGCAACGCTGCTGACGCATTTCGGCCAAAAACGAGAGAGGATCGGCCAATCAGTGCTGATTACGATCGTCAACTTGTAGCACTTATTTTCGGACAATACCGCTGCGGAAATGCAGTCTCACGGTTCTCTAAAGAAAATTCAAATTCAAAATTATTTATTTCACGTAGGCCAACCTGTGGTTCTTATGACACGTCTTGACTCTACCACCGGTTCGGAAAGCGGATTCTGCTGAGAAGAGGCGGCAAGAAACTCAGCAGTTGCTCTTTTCAAAATAATCATATTACATTGTAATAGGTATGTTTTTTAGACTATCTTGTGGGCAACTGCATACCAAGCCGATTTAACCGATGCAACTTTGGTAGAATAGAATATAATATTTCCACAATGAGGGTAAGTTCCAAAAAAACGTACTACAGACGGCAGACAGACAGTATAGCCCCATTCCCGCCGGCAGAACCCGTTCACGAGCATGACGCATGATCCAGCCGTTGCTTCGCTCGACTATATTTGAAATAAATTAATCAGAGCGTGTGGTAGTGGGAGCGTCGTCGCGAAGGCAGAGTTCAAAGCGACTCCTAGCGTTCCTTCGCGACGGCACTATTTTCGAAACTGTGTCTTCTCACACAAGCATACCTACATAGATAGCATAGTACATAGATACGGTGTTGAAAAATGGGGATGGATTAGGTAATAGTTGCAATACCAAGCAGTGATAGCCTAGTGGTTAGTACTGTGGTCTCCTATTCGGGGGGTCGCAGGTTCGATCCCGGGCACGCACCTCTGGCTTTTCTAAGTTATTTGCGTTTATGAAATTAAATATCACAAGCTTCAAAAGTGAAGGAAAACATCGTGAGGAAACCTGAACGCCGGAAAGTTCTCCATAATGTTCTCGAAGGTGTGTGAAGTCTGCCAATTCGCAATTAGCCAGCGTGGAGGACTATGGCCTATAATCCTTCTCTGAGAGAAGACCTGCGCTCAATAAAGAGACGTTGTTGGGTCGCTGATGATGATGATAATGACCATAGTAGATGTCAAAAGTCTAGAAAAATGTAGACCCCCCTGTCATATCTAAAGGAGCAACGTGGTGTTCATCGGCGACGCAGCAGCAGCAGCGCCTTGCTGTTATAGTTCTTGCAATTCACGAGGGCGACTGACTTATGGTTGTGTGTGTGTCGTATCTGTATAAGTGTGAGCGAGCGCAATGCTCGCGCCTGCCCGCTCCCACCTAGGCTTTGACAGGCACGCACACTTATGCAATGTGCATGTACACGAAGTAACCACGAGTAAAGCTCACTCGCCTTCGTGAATTGCAAAAACTGTAATGTTCCTACGTATTATTACGAGTTCGTACGGAACAAACTTCGCGCTAAACTTGCGATGGTCGTGTGATTACGTCTAAATTAAATAGGGCGAGGCCTAAGCTTTATGGCAAAATTTCACTCAGCTGGAAGTTTTGGGTAGGTATTAAAAAGCTTCTTGTCTGGAAGATACAAAGTGTTCAGCAAATTAAATAAAGCCACAGCTTTATTAGCATTGACACAGCGCGTCGTATAGAGTACATCTGAATTGACTCAATTACTGGAAATAGAATGCGGGACCTTTTATCTTGCGAAATGACGCATGATCAAACTTACGACATGTTGTTTAGCTGTGATACTGTGTTGGAGAACCCTTTTATGTTGATTACATAAAGAGCTTAAGATTCGTGCTGTTAGGACTATGCACTGCTTTATAGTATGTACGTATATATTATCCTGTGGCTCACATCAACTTCCATCTACAGCACCGACGCAATGTCGCCTGTCTATAGGTATTCTATCAAAATTCAAAAATTCAAAAAAAATTCAAGATTATTTATTTCACGTAGGCCAACCTGTGGCTCTTATGAGAAGTCTAAGTACTACAATTCAATTCATGTTAAGACGGGCAGACACAAAGTATAGCCTCATTCCCGTAGGCGGCACCCGTTCACGAGCATGAAGCATGATCCAGCCGTTGCTCGACCATAGAATAGAATAGAATAGAATAGAAATATTTTTTATTCAAATAGCTTTTGAATAGTCAATGAATCTACCTCTGGTTCGGAATGCCTTTCCTGCCGAGAAGAACCAGCAAGAAACTCGGCGGTTGCTCTTTTCAAAACAGATTTACAATACAGTAAATACTATGCTATATATGCAGTGTTTCCACAATGAGGAAAGTTCCAAAAATGCATACAGACTAACTTCTATCTTAAGATGGGCAGACATAAAGTAGCCCCATTCCCGCCGGTGGAACCCGTTCACGAGCATGACGCATGACCCAGCCATTGCTTCGCTCAACCATATTTGAGGGAACGTAACAATATCGGAAATACTTTGGCGAGTGCGCTCAGGAACTTCACAACCTTGTGCTTCTTCACCGTTCTCCACAGAACTGCGAGAAGACGTGAGCGTTGGCACCCTTACGTAGTAGAAATCCAACCTAGTCGCACGAAACACTTCAGTTCAACGTTTCTGAAACGAACCACCAAGGTGTGGAACACTCTTCCATCATCTGTGTTTCCTGCCACCTATAATTTGAGTGCCTTCAAGGCAAGAGTGAATAGGCATCTTCGCAAGCGCGCTCCAAACTAGACCTCATCAATGCTTCCCAGCGCTGATTGTCGTCAAGCTCAAGCAAGCCTATCTATCAATAAAAAAAATCATAAATGTTTATCTACCTTCATCGTCAGGAACCCATCAACGGCTCACTACTGGGCGCAGGTCTCCTCTCAGAGAAGGGTTATAGGCCATACTCCACCACGCTGGCCCAATGAGAATTGGCAGACTTCACACACCTTTGAGAACATCATAGAGAAATCTCAGGTGTAAAGGTTTCTTCACGATATGATCCTTGATATTTAATTTCTGAAACGCACATAGCTCCGAAAAGCCAGAGTTGCGTGCCCGGGATCGATACTGCGACCCCCCGGATAGGAGTCCACAGTCCTAACCACTAGGCTATCACTGCTTCTACCTTACGGCTCTTATCTACCTTACGGTTATACCTATTATAGGCATCTACTATCTAATCTACGTTTTCATTTCACATTTACCGGATGTGAAATTCATTATTTAAAATAAAAACGACCAACTGGGATCATATTGGGTTAGTAACAATAAGCTTAAAACCTACATGTTAGTCCGACTAAAATCTAAAACTTAACCTAGGACGGCACCGATTTGTCAGCACATGAACCATTGCAACAGTGGTTCAAGTACTGACAATCGATCCTGTCAGCAAATGCCCTCAGGACGCTATTAGAGCTGGCCCGGACTCTACGCAACAGGGATGTGCACCGCTTTCTCATAGTGGTGTAGAAATAGTCTACACGAGCGTCGGCAAACATCCCTGATGCGCTGCAGAATCGGGGCAGTCCCAACAGCATCCTGAACGCATTGTTGTACTGTACACGCAGGGCGTTATACTGCTTCTGCGTATAACTGATCCACAGGCTGCTCATGTAAAAGGAGGTGCAGTATGCCCTAAAGAGGGTGACTTTGACTGGCACTGAACAACGAGCAAACCTGCGGACAATCATGTTTGCCCTGACAGACAACGCCTTTTTAAGTACCTGTCTACATAATCGAATACGAAATTTAAGTACCTGTCTACATAATCTTAATCATAATCTCTAGAGTTATGTATATGGTATGTTTCGATTAGCGATATTTTCCTCAGTAGGTATATCATATATGTACATTATAGGACACGTTCCCTGTCCAGCAGTTTAACAATGACCATGCTTACATGTGATTCATGGGACAGAGGAAGGGATAAAATAGTAACTACTCCCAACGATGCAACGTCATCAAAAGATACCTATCTTGCTACAGCTCACTTACCCGATGCCATAATGGCATTAGAATATACCTACTGGTAGTGTAGCGATGTCAAGTCGAGACCTGCTGGTATGATGGAAAGAAGGTCGCATGTTTGAGATGCCACCTGAGCTGTGCAGATGCATCTCACATTGAGGCTAGTCCCAGCACTTAGTAGTAGTAGTAGAGAAAAAAATCGGCCAAGTGCGAGTCGGGCCTCGCTCTTTTAGGGTTCCGTTAAAAAAAATTAAATTAAAATGGGTACTTACATGGAAATATTTTAATTTAATTTAATTTTTATTATTTGTTGTTATAGCGGCAATAGAAATACAAAATATGTGAAAATTTCAACTGTCTATCTATTACAGTTTACGAGATACAGGCCGCTGACAGACGGACGGACGGACAGCGGAGGCTTAGTAATAGGGTCCCGTTGGCACTCTTTGGGTACGGAACCCTAAAAAGCTACTTAAATGAGCTACCTACTTACGTAAGGAGCTTGCGATTTACTACTTACCACTGGTGCAGCATACGTAACATAAGCGCCGAATACTTAGTAATGTTGCACCTTACTGTGACGTTTAGGAGCAACACCATGTTACGTAATCTAACTACGTAATCAACATGGTATCGGCTACAAACGTAATAGTATCCTGTTTTGCTACCTAAAAAAGTATGGCGGTCCAGGAATTTTTTCTCAGTGCCCATTTCCACTGACATCGAGACTATAAGGCGATATGTTGATATGTATCGCTTTCCCCGAGGGACAGGGCAGTCTGGCTACTTTTAGTGGCAGCGATTGGCATTTTTACGGCTTTTAACGTTCTGGCGACTGCGTCGCGTTTCAGCGATTTTTGATCGCAGAAAGGCTACATCGCGCAATTTAGCGTCTTTAGTAACCAGTCTGCCCTCTCCCTGACTCGGGTTTACGGCGAGCATCGCTACTGAATTTGCTGCACTATATTAGACCTAGTCCACACGATGGGTTGCGGCACCGCATCGCAAATATTTCGCCGCAGCGGCAGACACAGGGACGGTGCGGTCCGCAGCGGCTGCGAGGTCTGCGTCAGGTCTGTGAGCGTCGCCGGAGCGTTGCCACTCATCTTTGCAAGGCTTAACTACTCTCACTACTTCTACTGGGGCTACTTTCTGTCTGCCCGTCTTAACATGTGTTGAATTAACACTGCATACAAAACATAATATCATATCTATTATATTGTAAACTTGTTTTGAAAAGAGCAACTGCCGAGTTTCTTGCTGGTTCTTCTCGGCAGGAAGGGCATTCCGAACCAGTGGTAGACTCATCGACGATTCGAAAGCATAGAAAAACATTTCTATTCTATTCTATTCTCACCTGTCTCGCTGGTTGCAAATGTGGCTTAAGAACCATGGGTATTTCCTATGAAGGACGCCGCGGCCGCAACGTATCGTGTGGGGTGGGGTGGGCCGGCTCTTATCGTAATAATTGTGTACCTAACTGATAAGAAATTGATAACCCGCCCTTGTTATACCAATGAAACCATATTAAACATAGCTATAGCACAGCTTACCGATTGATTGTATCAGACGACGCGTAGCCTAAATGGAGATCTAGAAAGCTTAAAGCAGTTATTCCTTGATTTTAGGAGATAGGTAGAGCTAAATACCCTTTAAATAGAGGTACCCATGAAAGAGTAACCTCTAATTTTTCGGAGTTATATGCAATTAAATATTAGGTACTTGGTATTATCGGTGAAAGACTAAACATCGTGACTCGGGACTCATCGGATACATGCATGCCAGTTTTCCAAAATGTTCTCAAAGATGTGTGAAGTAGGTACACCAATACCTACGCATTTGACCAGGGTAGTGTGCCCCTGCTCATTATAAAAGGACACCTTGTACCAGAGCCTGAGCATTGCTCGTAGGCAAAGACTTTTATGTTGAGCTAGCGTATCGTTCGAGGTGAAGATGTTAGATGAGGTATCGTAAATGTGCACTAAAGACTTTTTTATAAATCTATTCCGCCAGGGGTGGAAACAGATCGCAAAATTATAAGAAAATCTATTTTTTTAAGCCCAAATCCTCGCGGACTATAAATCGTGGACATCACAGTCAAGCAAACCAGACAAACTAATAACTTATTTTTATAGTAAGCGCGCGTACCCACCGTGGTCGCCGAGGTCTTCGTAATCACTACGTCCGCTCACTTCCCTCAGGGGAAACATATCCAGGACACTTTTTGCACTTCACTGCATATTAAAATGGACACAAAAACACTGGGGACTTGTTTTGTAGCAACTGTGCTGTGTTATAGAAATAACCACTCTTCATATTATTTTATCAGTTTATAGGTTTAAGGACATCAATTTTAGGTCACCCATTCGGCAATTATATTACAGGTGTTATAGTTTCGGTCCGTACGCGCTATCACAAAACACGGCTACTGGGAACACTGAGACTGAAATGGAATTGTACTTGTTCCTATTTGTTTGTAAATGAAACTGATAAGGGGGCGATGCATGTATTAATCTTGTGCTGTAGATAATATTATATTTGTAGTAGGTAGGTATTACACCTATTAGCTGATGCCTGCGATGAAAAGCGGTTTTCGGTATAAAACCCACGGGAACTGATTGATTTTCCCGGATTTGATGTAGGTAGTAGGTAGGTATCTATAATACCCAGCTAAAAATATCTGTGCTTATTTTTATTCATATTGATTCAGTCGTGAAAAGGTTACAAACATACTTACATTATTATTTCTTACATAATTTTTTGCCTGCAACTCCGTAAGTCAGTGAAGATAGGTTTTTAAAAACATCGTTTTCGGGTATCACTTTCGCGGTCCTCAACTATATCCACGTAAAAAAACCAGTCAAGTGCGAGTCGAACTTGTGCGCCGAGGGTTCCGTACCTACCATGCCTAGGTACTATATAATTTTCAACTTTTTTATTTTTTTGGAATTTTTCCTAAGCTGTAAGACCTTGCCTTTTGCCTCTAGGTCAACGGGAACTACCATTATATAGGTTTTCGACCCAAAACCTATCTTGGGTAATTCTGGTTAACCTAGAATTGTCAATTTTGGTTTAAATCAAGGTTTTACAGCACAAGTAAAGGGAAAATTCCGAAAAATAAAAAAGATGAAAATAAGGTAAATTTTGGTACTTACAATAGTCTTCGCGAAAATCTAAATTTGCCCATATCTTTTTATCGAGTTGACTCAGGGCCTTGATTTTTATACACATAATAAGGACTATAGACCTCAGTATCTGGTATAAATTTCAACTTGCTAGGTCCACCCGTTCCTGAGAAAATCGGTGGTGACACACGGACAGACGGACAAGAGTGATCTTATAAGGGTTCCTTTTTTACCTTTTGAGGTACGGACCCCTAAAAATCACGACACTCCGTCCAGTGATTGAAGAAAAAACCAATAAACAAACACAATAATGCTTTAAAGAATAGTAGGTAAGGATACCTAATATTTAAGTAGGTAAGTGTGAATAGATGTCGGTAGATATGAGTAGGTACCTCCATCATAATTAGCTTAATTGAAAAATGATTAGAATGGTTTTTTGCTCTGGAGTGATTGAAAAATAAAACAACACCTTTAAAATATCCGAGTATTTATTAACACATCGCAATAGATAGCTAAACTAAGCGTTATATAGATACCGTACCTAGGTATAGTTAGTTCAGTCCACTAGGATTTCCACATTTAAGCCCGCTGCGAATGTGTGAATGGTGAAGCGATCTATCAGTATTCAGCCAACGTGGTCTCTTCAGTACACATGCCATTAAGTGTAAATTAAAAATTTTAACCGTCGCCGACATGTCAATGTCCATGCTATGTGATACAATTGACATCCTGTTATTCATCACCCTTTAGTTCAATCATCAGTCGAGACCAACTCAACGAGTGCCTTGGTACTAACTCGTTAAGGTGGATTATACGAGTTTGCCCGCGAAATTCAAATTTAATTTGGTTTTTCGCAATTTGTAAACTAATACGTAGACTTATGGCGTTCTAATTGCGCCAATGGCAATATCATCTTCACAGGTTTATTTAAAAATCTTTACTTAAAAGTGTCCAGTTTAAGAAATTAGTCAGAATATCAAGTTGGACGTGAGTTACTCACAAATTAGTCGATATTCTGACTAATTTCTTAAACTGGACACTTTCAAGTAAAGATTTTTATATAAATCAATGAAGATGATACTGCCATCGTCGCAATTAGAATGCCATAAGCCTACTTTGTCGTATTCGTTTACAAATTGCGAAAAACCAAATTAAATTTGAATTTCGCGGGCAGACCCGTATAATCAACCTTAAGCCTACGTTAAATAAAGCTAACTTCTTGTGAAAATCTACCTGATCCATCATCAGACCCTGGTCATTGTCTATAACCCTAAACACTAGTGCTTATTTTTATTATATTAATTTGCTAAAAAAAGTCATACGTAATGCTACCTACTTATGGTATGGCTACTTTTCAGTCCTTCAAATCATAAAACGTGAACGCGGACATGCGCGTTCAGTACGGGTCGAGTAAGACTGGGTTTTCACGGCGCGGTTCGCACCCGCGCCTGCAGCGGTTGCGGTACCGCTAGTACTGCGCCCGCCGCGGCCGCAAACCGCGCCGTGGAAATTGAAACTTCATTTTCCATACAAATCTGCATTCTACGGAGGCCGCGGGCCCGCAACCGCTGCGGGCGCGGGCGCCGAACCGCGCCGTGGAAACAGTCTAAGTAGTTTGCAGAGTTGCTGACGTGCGTCGTCTAATACCTATTTTTTCTTAGCTGTCTTAAAAGGTAAACAAGTGGATTCTCATAAAAAGCGCAAGTGTCATAAGAATAGTCCTTAAGACGTTCTTATCGCATTGACAATGAAACTGTGCTACAAGTGAAAAACTAAACATAAAAACCTCGTTAGCGCGCGCAGAAAGTATGCCGATGACTACCCATCCCGCCTCCGTCAACCGCGACCCGCGCTCGCCTAGTTATATTAGAACCATCGACAAGTGACCACCGTGACGTCATGACTCATCGGCAAACTTTCTGCGCGCGACACGTTCGTCGGTTATGCTTTTCTCAAAAACGATTTCTGTGATTTGTTTACCTTTTAGAAGGTACCTTTTACAAGGAAAAATAAACTATACCTACTTGCGAAAACGACATATACATAGTATGTTACTATCACAACTGTAAACACTAAATCTATTTAATTATTAATTAGAACTAATTAGCATCTGTGACTGTCGGCTTAGCGCTAATTAATATTCCATTTTGAGTGTTAGAGCATATTGCAGATTTCTGTGGAGTAATTAATTAATATCTACACTAGCGGCACGCTATGATGGCCGGTTTGACACATTACAATAGTGATGTGGAATGTCAATTTATTCTCGAACAAAAAACAATTAAGTTTTGTTTTTGTACCTGATTAAATAGGTTTAATAAAACAAAAATGTATATGTTTATTTAATTTATTTGAACGAACTGAATATTTGAATGAAAATGAATATACATACTTTATATGCACACAAGAAACATATGAATACAAAAGATACCAAAAAAGGTGCCACAAAAGGCCATAATTAATCAGATTCGTCCATACTACTATTTTCACTGTCGTCACTGCTATCATCACCTACATTAATAATTATATGTTCGTTTTCTATAATATTATCTATTTTCACATCTCTTTCATAATCTTCCCTTATTAATTTAACAGTTCTATTCACAACCTTTTCCCAGTCTCCTTTAGTCACATGTTCACAAGCTTCTTCTAATAATTTTAGCATTTTTTTTTGTGGTAAATGGGGGTTCTGTATTGTGTCTTGCAGCATATCCCTTAATTTGAGCCCACACCAACTCAATCGCATTATACTCACAATGGTAAGGCGGTAACCGTATAACTCTGTGCCCATGTTCTAATGCTATTTCGTCAATGACGTATCGGATCTTGGTTGGTTTGTTTTCTTTTAAAAGACGTACTAATTCCGCTTTTAACATATTCATGTTTGCATCTACGCCATTTTTACGAAGCCATGCGACGATATCAGCTTTCTTTTGGGATTGGGCAGGTGGCTTGTCAATTTGCATCGAGTGGTATGGGGCGTTGTCCATAATTATAATAGATGGTTCAGGGAGGCTACACAACATTGAGGTAAACCATTCAGTAAACTTTTCTCCATTCATGTCTTCATGATAGTCTCCAGTGGTTTTTGACGCAAAAGCCATGAGAGAACCTTCGACAAACCCGTTGATGGTTCCGGCGTGACAAATTATAAGTCGCGATCCTTTTCCTACAGGAACTTTGGAAGTAGATGCTGCTGTGTCATCGTTCCAAGAACGGCCTACAGTATGGTTAGCATTAAGCCATGTTTCATCCAAGAACACAACATTTTGCCAATTTTTGATTTCTTTCACTTGCCGTAAAAAAGTATACCTTGCCATCGCTATATCAAATCTTTCCATCAATATTTTGCGTTTGTTACATTTTTTGTATCGAAATCCAATGGTCTTCAAAATCTTCGTTAAAGAACTTTCCCCACCGAAGAATAATCCAGCTTCCTTCAGTGAATGCACCAACTTTTTTCTTGTTGGATACTCCTTCTGTAAATAGTAGCCGTAAACATGTCTTCGGATAGCATCGGCATCAAAGCTATCGATGCCTACGACTGGTTTTGCTCGTTTTCTCTTTTTTGGTGTGTGAAGTTTATTTTCTTCTGTGCCAGTCTCGCCATATTTTTTTTTAGTTATCCGTCTAACAGTTCGTTGTCCAATATTAAGCGCATCAGCTACGCGTTCAACCACTGACGTTATAGGTAAAATTGGCCCTCCATTTTGAGCTTCACGATCGAAATAGTTACGAAGGCGTATTACGAACTCACGTGTCTGACTATTTAGAACAGTTCTCTGCGTACGTTCGGTCATATCGACGAAATCCACAACAAAGGGCTTGAACAGAGTCCAAATTAACGAGCAAGGGTCAACAGTAATGCAGTATCAATATTTGAAATCCAAAGCCAGGTCAAAACTATATCACAATCGCATTGCACTGACAGTTTATACTTTTCGAAGCAACGTCAATTCGAAACTGCTTTGTTTTGCATTGAGCATTGACGCGAGTTTGCCGGAGGTAGTAGTTGTGCTAGCCAGCGATCCTATGTGACGATCGTATTAGATTCCATTTTTAAAAATTTTCAATTTAGAAAACCAAATGCCGAGTTGTGGTATATATCATATAAAAATAAAAATTTTACCTTTTGTATGAAACAGCTGATATTTTTTTGCGATTTCAGAGGTTTGTCCACATAGTGAAAATTGTTCATATTCACAAGTACATTCACCCCTTAAATGGTGCAAACTGATTTTTCTACACTTGTATACATTTTAGAAATCAATTTAATAAATAAATTTTGAGTCCTAAACCTAAAACTACATTCGATAAAATTTATGAATCTCTGCACATCACTATCGTCAATAAAGTAATACAATTATTTCCTTCAAAGTCGTTATCAATTAATACGGAACTTCATGAGCGGACAAACGTCAAACCGGCCATCATAGCGTGCCGCTAGTGTAATAAAGCAATGATAGCTTAGTGTTCAAGGATCAGATCAGGACGAAGGAGGTCAGAGGCTTTTTAAAATGTCCAGGGTTCGAATTTCAAGCATGCATCTCTGATTTATTATTTATTTAGATAATTAGGTAATTGTTGAATTTTAATCTTTATTTTAGCATTGTCACACTCTTGAACTCTACTACTTGGAATAAACTTTTTGTCATCGATTAAACATAGAATCATTTTCAAAAGTATGCGTAAATTATGACTTTAATTTTAATTGTATCCTCACTAATTTTATAAATGCGAAAGTGTGTTTGTTTGTCCTTCAATCACGCCGCAACGGAGCAACGGATCGGCGTGATTTTTAGGGTTCCGTAAACAAAGGGTGCCAACGGGACCCTATTACTAAGCCTACGCTGTCCGTCCGTCCATCCGTCCGTCCGTCCGTCCGTCAGCGGGCTGTATCTCGTAAACCGTAATAGATAGACAGATGAAATTTTCACGTATTATGTATTTCTATTGCCGCTATAACAACAAATAATAAAAATTAAATAAAATAAAATAAATTAAAATGTTTCCATGGGTACATGGAAATATTTTAATTTTTTTTTAACGGAACCCTAAAAGAGCGAGGCCCGACTCGCACTTGGCCGATTTTTTTTTGCGTGGTTATAAGTAAGGACAGTGACATAGATTATTATTATTGTTGAAAACCTAAAACCACGCGGACGAAGTTGCGGGGAAAAGCTAGTTTATATTAATTTAGCATGTTATCTGTTTCCTTGTTAATAATTTCAGTTAAAAAATATTAAGTTTGCTTTACTACTCGAGCATTATTCTTAAAAAAATGTTCGTCTTAACACGATACCCAATACCTTAAAAAATACTTAATAAAATATCAGCGGTAAGTTTTACTTAATTTATTTAATCTATAGCTATAATAAAGTGGTAATTAAAAAGTTAAGGCGTTAACATACTTGCAGTACTGCCTAAAGCTTCTTTAGAAAATCGCGTAACATCGCATATTTAATGTGATGTTAGCCAATACTACGATTTCACGATAATACACGTTTCATAAGCATCATAATGATCAAATTTCTAACACATCAACATCTACCATGGATTTAATTTTCGTTTTAATTGCTGAGACTACGTTTATGTATAAACTATAAAGTTAGTCGCTCACTTATCAACCCGACAGCCGACAAGCACCGCCTCGCTTCGGGAGGTTGAGATTTCTTATATGAACTTTCATAATAATTATAATGTATACGCACTCACTTCTCACTGGATCGCCTCGCTCACAAGGTGTCCATACGCGGATGGCGAGTGTACAACTCTGTGACCACCCGCTGCTCGTACGCTTGCCGATGTTGCCTATGCGTAGAACGAGTGGACCGCGTGCCACCCGCGTTGTTCACTCGACCTATTTTGTGAATCGACTAGAGGACGAAGCATAGGCGTCGCGTTGACCATGCGGCGTCCACTACTAGCTGCGTGACATCACCGCGTCAGAGCCACTTGTCGACAAGTGGATGCCGAGCGAAGAGGCGGTGCTGGTCGGGTGCCAGGTTGACTCACTCAAGTGAGCGACGACCTTAGGCTGAGATCTATAGATCGTACTCTGGCTCTGCTCAAGATAGTTAAAATGAGACACAAATATGTCCTGACATAAATCTCCCGCTTGCCGTAGGTCCTGAGTGGACCGCGTGCCACCCGCGTTGTTCAATCGACCTATTTTGTGAATCGACTATGACTAATCTTGAGTCTGAGCTGAGTGAGAGTGCCATCTATAGATCTCACCCTTAAGGATGATTATACGAGTCTGCCCGCGAAATTCAAATTTAATTTGATTATACGAGTCTGCCCGCGAAATTCAAATTTAATTTGATTATACGAGTCTGCCCGCGAAATTCAAATTTAATTCGATTATACGAGTCTGCCCGCGAAATTCAAATTTAATTTGATTATACGAGTCTGCCCGCGAAATTCAAATTTAATTTGATTATACGAGTCTGCCCGCGAAATTCAAATTTAATTTGATTATACGAGTCTGCCCGCGAAATTCAAATTTAATTCGATTATACGAGTCTGCCCGCGAAATTCAAATTTAATTTGATTATACGAGTCTGCCCGCGAAATTCAAATTTAATTTGGTTTTTCGCAATTTGTAAACTAATACGACAAACTAGGCTAATGGCATTCTAATTGCGCCAGTAGAATTATCATCTTAACAGGTTTACATGAAAATATTTACTTGAAAGTGACCCAGTTTAAGAAATTAATCAAAATACTGAGTTGGACGTGAGTTACTCACAAATTTATTTATTTACTAGCTGATGCCCGCGACTTCGTCCGCGTGGAAAAAGTTTTTAAAAATTGCTTTTTCGTTGCACTACGCCAGTATCTAGTCCGTACTACGTGGTATAGAGCTACAATAGCAACCCACAATCGACATTTTCTTCAGCCGGTACCCAGCAGCATAAAGAATGAGGAATTGGTACTCGGAGTTCAATGATGTAGCCCAGTAGTGTAACAATGGGGGGAGGGTGATTCCTAAACCAAATCGAACGATTGTGAAATTAGGTGAATAGATTGATGTCATCTAGGAATACAAAGCTACTGTACGAAGTTTTTGTAAAAGAAAAACGGAAGCTCGAATTTTTTTTACGGCAGCTTGCCACTGTGTAGTTACATACATACATACATACATACATACATACATACATAAATGCCGCGTAATTAAAAGATAAATAAGTATGTGAAAAGTAGCATACTAATATCCCGCAGGAACCGTTTGTTTTCCCGGGATAAAAAGTAGCCTATGTGCTATTCCAGACTATAATCTATGTCTGTGCCAAATTTCAGCAAAATCGGTTCATTCGTTGTCGCGTTAAAGAGTAACAAACATCCATCCATCCATCCAAACATCCATACATCCATCCTCACAAACTTTCGCATTTATAATATTAGTAGGATTTATTTTATTTATTTATTAGGACATACGTCCACAGTGTGTACAAATGAACTTAAAAATTATTTTCAAAATATATTTTGTTAGTAGTAAAAGTATCTTAAAATTATGTTAGTATTTAACTAAAAGAGATTTAGTCCTCTGTGTGAGTTTCCACATACTAATGCTTTTATAGATAAGATTTCAGACAAAGTAGACTTCGACTGAGGTGATTGAGGTAGGTAATTACGATCATAACAATGATCTTCTAACGCAATGGTTCTAATCCTTGAGATATATTTATGTTAGAGATAGATCTTTAGCGTACGCTTTAAGTTTAATTTTTCATTTATACATTATTATACATTTATATACAATTCTTAAAAAGCAATTGACATCTGACTTGAATAACTAATTATTACATACTAATTACAGTCTGAAAATTACCAAGTAAGAATTCACCTTATTCTTGCATTACAAGGTGAATTGCCACGATTTGAATTTTGAGCAGACATTTTATGATGTGGCCACATTTTATCAATAACATTAAAAAAATATATTCAAAACATAACCAAAATTAGACACGAGTAAAATATGAGTAAAAATAAACATTATATCTCCAAAAACATTAGGGGTCGATTTCACCAACTTAAATTACGTCATAAATTAGTCGATATTTTGAATAATTTCTTAAACTGGACACTTTCAAGTAAAGATTTTTATATAAACCTGTGAAGATGATACTGCCATTGTCGCAATTAGAATGCCATAAGGTTACTTTGTCGTATTAGTTTACTAATTGCGAAAAACCAAATTAAATTTGAATTTCGCGGGCAGAACTGTGTCTTCCACCTTAAGCCTCTTAATCCTATGGTTAACTAATACTGTTGTTATTTAATAGCGGCGCAGAGTCTTCGCTCTCTGACTTCTCACTGTCGCTGGTCACTGGAAGAGAAATAAAAACTATCATTGTTACACTAAAATACTGCCACTGAAATCAACACTGTGTTAGAATGAAAAACTGAAAGTTAGTCACAACAGATACATGCAAATGGATACAAAGCAATACAGAGGCTAACTAAAACAAGCCGTGTGATGAAAACTAAACGTAAATTCACTCTACGAAAAATTTGCCCGTTGCTGGATGCAATTATTACAAATAAAATTAACTTTTATTTTTAATTTTTCAACTTTACCTTTTAAAAATATTACCTACTAAAACTACGAGTAAAATAGTCATATTGTGAAGATGAAACTAATTTCAATCCACTTTAGTTTCAGATATTAAAAATAGGGCATCCATACACACATACATCGTTTAAATGCCTACTAAACAAAATATGATCAACAATTTTTCACCACTAAAAATATCAAGGATAACCAAAAACATGGAGTTAGAAAGAGGAACTAACTACTAATAATAAACAAACTTCTTCAGTTTGTTTATTATTTGAAATCAGTTATGAACTTTGACGGATTTCTCATTTTAAAATAGATAATATGTTAAAATAAACAATTTCAAAGGAACTTGTTCAACTTTCATATTATATTTTATGTCCTATTACATGATCCATCCCATGATCCATCATGACCCATCAACGGCTCACTACTGAGCGCAGGTCTCTTCAGAGAAGGGTTATAGGCCATAGTCCACCACGCTGGCCCAATGCGAATTGGCGGACTTCACACACATTCGAGAATATTATGAACTAAACTAAAGGCGTGCAGGTTTCCTCACGATGTTTTCCTTCACCGTTAAAGCATGTGATATTCAATTTCTTAAACGCACATATAACTTCGAAAATCATAGGTGCGGTGACCCGGGGTCGAACCTGCGACCCCCCGAATAGGAGACCACAGTGCTAACCACTAGGCTATCACTGCTTATTATTATACCTCATATTATATTTATATTTATTATTATTGTAGTCAAGGCTATATGTTTTATTTCTTTGAATGTTGGACATTTTCCTTTAACCCTTCACTTTTCCACGTAACGACCTTGCGTCGGTCACTGCGAGCGCAAATTTTCTTGCTTTCCAATCGCAAACGCTATACATTGGATTAGATCACAATTTAGTGTGTATTGGCGATGGAAAAAAAATATTAGGTACTAATGCATGAAAGATTTGTAAAACGTACACCCGTACAGTTTTTGCAATTCACGAAGGCGAGTGAGCTTTATCTACTTGTGGTTACTTCGTGTACATGCACATTGCATAAGTGTGCGTGCCTGTCAAAGCCTAGGTGGGAGCGGGCAGGCGCGAGCATTGCGCTCGCTCACACTTATACAGATACGACACACACACAACCATAAGCCAGTCGCCCTCGTTAATTGCAAGAACTATACGTACGTACGGTCTGAGTGACCGACGTCAGCAGGCCTAGCATGCCACGAGCGAGAGAAAATTTTGTCTACCCCTTTTCTCGTATTATCTCTAGATATCTCTATCGAAACTAACATGGTTGCACACCATGATTCGTCTCGTTACGCCAAAAGTAGAGATAAAATAATTATTTTCTCTATTTTTCTCTACGAACTCTCACATGGCGAGTGGCGACGTCATTTTCTCGAATTTTGAAGTTTAAAAGAGTAAACCAAAAAAAAAGTCTACATCGACAATATCTCTCTCTCTCTTCGCGAGTTATCACTTCGAAGTGCATGCTAGGCCTGCAGGTGATTAAGGGTTAATGAATCACAACACGTAATTAATTTAATTCCATATGTACTTATTCTACTCTAATATGTATACGCAAAGTAGCACTAACCTGATCATCCTCAATTTTGAAGCTTATTTACGATAAGATTTATTTACTAAGGTACCTTATTTACTAAGGTAAGTATATAATTGTAAAACATAGACTGGACTGCGCCATCTGTTCTGGGAGTGTCTAAAAAATTGCATAAATGTGACGAACGCAATCAGCCCCCCGAAAGTCTAAAAGTTGCCGATCAAAGTCGTATTCATTTCATGGCATTAGCGTCAAAGTAGAATAAACCATAATAACATTGAATTAGAGCTCAGTTTCGTGTATGTATTCTTATACGATATGTACGATACGCTCCGTAACGCTCCAAGTTTAAATCGGTTGTACTGAATTTGTGACTTTAAATCAGTATAGTTAAGGAATATTTTACTTTGACGCTAATGCCGTCAAATGAATACGATTTTGATCGGCAACTTTAAGACAATCGCACCTCAGCTCTGATTGGCTGAAGTTATGGCACTCTTGCTGCGTCAATGCATTTTAAGCAATTGCAAGAGAGTATCAGCCCATCAGAGGTTACAATTGTCACACTGATGTTATAGTTCTTGCAATTCACGAGGGCGACTGACTTATGGTTGTGTGTGTATCGTATCTGTATAAGTGTGAGCGAGCGCAATGCTCGCGCCTGCCCGCTCTCACCTAGGCTTTGACAGGCACGCACACTTATGCAATGTGCATGTAAACGAAGTAACCACAAGTAAAGCTCACTCGCCGTCGTGAATTGAAAAAACTGTATAATTTTTAGGCAATCCACAATTATTGGTCTATCATATGCATCGAAAATGAAATGTATCGAAAATGGTATGTATTCACTTCGGAGGCATCATGTTTTGACTGATGGATGGAAAATTACATTTTAGACGCGGTTCTCTTCCTGTTGATATAACTGCACTGAATATGGCGGCCAACAGTTGCCTGCGATAGAACTATACATCTGAAACCGCGTCAAAACTGCAAGGAGACAGTCGAATGTATAGAAATCTTTCCAACCCATTAATATGTAAATAAACGAAAAGATAGTACGAAGAAAATACATTATTTAGTATATTAGATAGCTCAGCCCATGTGTGTACTTATACGTATTGATTAGCAAAAGATGTCAATTAAGGCCCACTTGCACTAACAAAAATTTAATTAACTTTTTTAATCTCTAAAATCGGTTTAGTGATTTCGCGCAAGTGGACCTTTTCAATATAAATATTCAAGCTAAATAAAACAAGTATTGAAAATGTACATTTGCTTATATTTGACATAAAAAATGACACTCCACAGTACCTACTATACAGCTCGCGTGTAACATTTATATTATATACTATATTAACACGTATGTACACCGCCTTCCGCTAAAGGCGCAAATAACACTAATACATAATCATATATTCATACACAGACTACAGGAAAAAAATAGAAAGATAAAGGGACGCCGATAAATGAAATAGGTTCGGAGAAGCCGAGTATCATACTTGAAAGCTGGCACCATTCAAAGCAATGTGCGTGATACTTATATAGAATATAATAGAATAGAATAGAAATGTTTTTTATTCAAATAAACTTTTACAAGTACTTTTGAATCGTCAATGAGTCTACCACTGGTTCGGAATGCCGTTCCTGCCGAGAAGAACCAGCAAGAAACTCGGCAGTTGCTCTTTTCAAAATACTTTTACAATATACTATTTTTACTATTACTGCACCCTTCGCACCACACTTTGATAAAATTAATTCGATAATAATGTGATTATGATGTCGTATTATTCAATAATTACTATCACTATTAGGTAAAATTACTCAAGTTTTTGCAGGGGTGCCATAAAATAAATAATGACCTATACAAATAAAAGGAGAAACTGATTCACTGATATGTCAGATCACTATGTCTTAACTAATCAATGGTCTGCGCGCTATTATAATTAACTGTAATCAGAAACTTGAGATTTTAAGGTTTTCTCTAAAACGTAGACCGCCAATAAGAGAGGATTTTCAGAAATTCTACTATATGAATAGATTAACAAGAATAGTGCAGGCTGGTTCTTTTAAGAATTCGCTGGCCAAAATAAGCTTTTTTCGTGAAACGCTTTGTACGAAACATACGTACAAATAACTTCACTTTTATAAAAGTTATTTTGCGTCTATCTTTTTTCTTTAGTCTGTGATTCAATGGAAAAACATTCATAGACAAAGTATGTCCATGAAATTAACAAGTCTATTGTAATATTTTTATTCACACAATAAAACAATGTAATAAGAGGTAACATGTAACAGTATCTTTTTCACTCTATTTTTACATATAGAGTGCTACAGATTGTATTTTACAATTTGTCATACAAACACCAATGTCATTTTGACAACGTAATTAAAAAATATGTTTAAGAACAAAGTATTTAACATCTTTTTTTAATGTACGGTCTAAAATATTACTGCATTTTTCATAAAAATACTGACACTAAAAAGTTGTCATGATTCCAAAATCCAACCTTATTGCAAACAATCTATAACTCTAAGCTCTTGCTAAAAAATGTCTTAATTTATTTTGGTTTCTTTGAAGAATAATTATGGTAAAATCTTTTAACAAATTATCTCTAATTTCTCGTAAGTTTAAGACAGTTTAGGTTAACTTCTGGCAAGACAAGTATTCATAGCACAATAGCTAATGAGCAAATATTTCTAATAATAACTTGTAACGTCTATTTTTCTACTGTATATCTTTTAGCATTATTAACTGGGCCTTCTGAAGAATTGAAAATTTTAATATTGTGTGATGGAAAGTCGCCTCGGTTCAAGAACTGTTTATAACAAATAAGCCATAAAAAATCTTGTCAAATCGGGGGTACTATTTTATAATACCACTAGTGCATTAACGTATTTAAATAATACTGTTTAGGGCCAATCCCCACCGTCGAGTGACGTCTGACCGAGAAGTTTTGATTGCTTTTTTATAGGAAATCTGTCAAAACAGCAAAATTCATCGGTTAAATGTTACTCTGGTGCCAATAAATGCATGTTTTGACATCGTTTTCTTCATCAGAAAACGCAGTTTGTATAATTCTCGTATATACTGTTTTAATATCTTTTACAATTATGAGATAATCTCACTTCAAATATCGATTTAAAATATCGAATGATTGCGTTAACCACAATTTTTTTGTGACATATTGTTCACCAGGTTGGAGTTTTTAAATACTTTTTTTAAAAACGATGAAAATATTCACTTACTCACACTTGAAGATAATATTTTCAGTTCTTGAGAATAGATAGATATATGTAATAGATTTTGAGAACGGTTTCATAATTATAAAGTTTGATACAACTTGATAGAGGACAGTAGAATCAGGTGTTATTTTGAAGCGGACTAGCATTTTACATAATATTATCATAATAGGGCTGTAACGATATTATTATCACATTTTTACCATACACTGTCTTATTTTTCTTCATAATATAAATATAATACTATTTTTATTTATGTATGTATGTATGTATTCGTTACAACCCTATTTATCATACATAAGATATAATACAGACAACCACCAGGCATATAGAGCAATAATAGTTATTTGTTATACAAGAGTGCAAAGTTGCTTTTTAACCGCGTGCTCAGTTTTGATGACCGAGCAAGCGAAGGATTCTAAAATTGAATCACGAGCGCAGCGAGTGATTCAAAAATTAGAATCCTGAGCGTCAGCGAGGGAATCAAAAGAGCACGAGGTGAAAAATCTTTGCACTCGAGTGCAACACGTAATTTTTCATCTCCCCATTCAAACAATATGACGTGAAAAGAAAAAGGCGCGCGCAAAGCAAATTAAAAAAAAGTACACCAAGAAGGTTCCAAGTCTGAGTTTTTAATAAATTAAAAAAGGTTGTATGATAAATTCGGCACCATGGAGGTAGAAGTAAATAGGTTTAATGATGTTTTGAATTCACAAACTTAGTGCACACGATGTTCTAAATTCAATTTACTTTATCCTCTAGAGGATAAAAACGGCTTTTGCACTCCGATATCGAAGAGCAAAAATACTCTTTCCGAGATGGGGAGATGAAAATATATGTATTAGTGTAGAAAACATCGAGTTTCTAATGTACAGTAGGTAGCAGAATTTTTAAATTTCCAATTCACATAATATTATGGAGTGGATATGTTATCAGAGTGTTATCAAAAATGCCGCGACATTATAATTTCACTAGGTATATTATTTGGACAAGTTCAAGGGAAGATTGAAATAAAAATATAGGCAAAAAAATTATATTAAATTATAACCATCGCTTTGCAGACTGGAACATAAGACACGTGACTTCACGCGCCAAAACGCGAACATCGCTCTTTACTTACTTAATTACGCTCTAAGATTTTCAGCTTCGATATAATCTACTAGCTGATTTCCGCGACTTCGTCCGTGTGGACTTAATTTTTAAGGATTTGATTTAGTCTTTCATTTTCCGGGATAAAAAGTAGCCTATGTCACTCTAGAGGTCCTCAACTATGACTATGCAAAAAATCACGTCGAGCCATAGCTCCGTTGCTGCGTGATTGAAGGACAAACCAACAAAACAAACAGACTTTCGCATTTATAATATCAAAGGAAGATATCTAAGTAATTTACTTGACGGCTTGCAATTTGTATTTTACTCACTCGTTACTCAATATTGAATACGTCTCAATTTTATCACGGCACATACATGCAAACATAAACTTTTAAACGTCAAATTATATACCTATTATATCATTTGCACTCTGCTGCTGTCAGACGGGCTATGTCAAATGTGAATCGTACTTTACAATTAGACTAAGCCCACTATCAGTACATTGTCAACTCTATGTCAAATCCAAGTGAACTTATAGTAAAAGTTACAGGTTGTATTGTATAGTCTTTATGAGTCACGTTAGTTTAAATAAGAGAAGATATATAGACGTGGGTGCTTATTCGGCAGTACACAATCTCTGAGGTAAACTAGAATGACAGTTCTAAAATTGCCTGCCTTTTCCGCGAAGAATATTGAAGAGGTAGGCATGAGATTGGTTGCAATCGAATCAGCACCGAATTTATGTAGTCCAAGTAAGGTATAGTACGCACCACGAAAGTTGACCATGAATAATAAAATCATAGCTAAAGAAAAACGTTATAATAATCTACTATACATCCAAGTTGTAGTAGATTATTATATCGCTTGTCTACCACACTTGTCTAAAGTATAGACAAAATAAACGTGGACAAAATTATCGAAATTATTTGCGATCGAAAACACATTGTGCTTAAAAGGACTATTATATTTCGCACTCTCCTCTCTCTTGCACATTCTAATATTTTCAATGATTGTAAAAATCTCAGATACTCTTGACAAAATGTGGCCAATGGTCAATTATTTATTAGCTTCCTCAATTAAATTACGGATATTTTAGATACAGTTTTATTATGATATACCTAGATTTTGGTAGAGAAAAATGACGAAAACTACTATTAACTTTTATCGCTCTTATTCTCTATCAAAAACTAGGTATATGACAATAAAAATATGTCTAAAATATCCGTAATTTTATCGTCGAAGGTAATAAGTGACCACATTTTGTCAAAAGTATCTAAGATCTTTACTGACATTGAAAATATTAGAATGTGCGAGAGAGAGGGATGGCAAATGCAATAGACCTCTTAAATTGTTGAAAGCCGAAAACGACTTTGTACTACAGTTTTTGCAATTCAGGAAGGCGAGTGAGCTTTACTTGTGGTTACTTCGTGTACATGCACATTGCATAAGTGTGCGTGCCTGTCAAAGCCTAGGTGGGAGCGGGCAGGCGCGAGCATTGCGCTCGCTCACACTTATACAGATACGACACACACACAACCATAAGTCAGTCGCCCTCGTGAATTGCAAGAACTATACCCACTTATTTTTACTGCAGCGTCACTTTCGCAATGTGTTGATGTTGTTTCTGGGACGCAAATAAAATTGACATTTTGTGTACATTCCTTTTGGTATCACTTCAGATGATGTATCACAACTAAAGAACGCAAACAACCGACGAAGTGGCAAGTGTCAACACACGCAACTTATTATCCATACCTCCCCAAGTAAATTTCGTAACAATTGTATCCCAGTTTGAGATCTAAAACAATAACGAAAACAATTAGTGTAAATTAAATTTTTTTAAATACAAGCTTTTAGTAGCTACATTATTAGACCCTGGATATCATCTAGGGCCAGAGTACAATGTGCGAGAGAGAGGGAACCTAAATGGCCTCTTAACAATATCGGAAGTTTTAGTTTGGTTTACAACCATTGATTTGTCAGATATTGTTTGATGGAGGTGGGTGCTACCTATTTTAGTTTGGTCTACAACCGTTGATTTGTCAGATATTGTTTGATGGAGGTGGGTGCTACCTATTTAAGTTTGGTTTACAACCGTTGATTTGTCAGATATTGTTTGATGGAGGTGGGTGTCACCTATTTTAGTTTGTTTTACAACCGTCGATTTGTCAGATACTGTTTGATGTAGGTGGGTGCTACCTATTTTAGTTTGTTTTACAACCGTCGATTTGTCAGATATTGTTTGATGTAGGTGGGTGCTACCTATTTTAGTTTGGTTTACAACAGTTGATTTGTCAGATATTGTTTGATGGAGGTGGGTGACACCTATTTTAGTTCTGTTTACAACCGTCGATTTGTCAGATATTGCCTGATAAGAGGTGAGTGTTACCTATTTTAGTTTGGTTTACAACCGTCGATTTGTCAGATATTGCTTGATGGAGGTGGGTGACACCTATTTTAGTTTGGTTTACAACCACTGATTTGTCAGATATTGCTTGATGGAGGTGGGTGACACCTATTTTAGTTTGGTTTACAACCGTCGATTTGTCAGATATTGCTTGATGGAGGTGGGTGACACCTATCTTAGTTTGGTTTACAACCGTCGATTTGTCAGATATTGCTTGATGGAGGTGGGTAACATCTATTTTAGTTTGGTTTACAACCATCGATTTGTCAGATATTGCTTGATGGAGGTGGGTGACACCTATTTTAGTTCTGTTTACAACCGTCGATTTGTCAGTTATTGCTTGATGGAGTTTGGTGACACCTATTTTAGTTCTGTTTACAACTGTCGATTTGTCAGATATTGCTTGATGGAGGTGGGTGAAACCTATTTTCAACTTTCGTGGCACGTGCTTTATGAGTGAAGTTTGTGGCAAGTAGCAATACGACAACAGTTCAACGCGTGAGGATTGAACTTCTTTCTGTTGACTCTGATGTTTAGACTAGTCCCGTTTTCAGTCACTTCTATAAGGGCATACACAAAAAGCATGAGGGAATCGTGTGGAGACTCCTTTGTAATTCAAGGATATGTATGAAGTTTACAAAACGCACGCTGCAACGATATAGGTGATGCCCGCGACTTCGTCCGCGTGGATTTAGTTGTAAAAAATCCCGTTGGAACGCTTTGATTTTCCGGGATAAAAAGTAGCCTATGTCACTCTCCAGGTCCACAACTATCATGTAAAAAATCTCGTCGATCCGTTGCTCTGTTGCGGCGTGATTGAAGGGCAAACTAACAAATAAACACAATTTCACATTTATAATATTAATATTTTACAGTATTGTTTACAAGCGATTTAGCGTTCCGGCACGATGGCGTGTAGAAACCGATTAAGGGTATGGGTTGAATTTTCACTGCCATACCCTTTTCAAGTTAGTCCGCTACCATCTTAGACTGCATCGTCACTTACCATCAGGTGAGATCGCAGTCAAGGACTAGCTTGTCATCGAATAAAAAAAACCAATTGTTTTACAAATCGTTTACGTTTACTAAGAGCGTCACACTATACAGTGTGACGCTCTTAGTTGCCGTAGCTTTTTAGATTGACTGCACATTTTTATCAGCAAATCTTGTCAGGACAAGTTTCGGGCAAGTACTGCTCAGAAATGAGACTCCACACTTCTCTCCACAGTCCTCTTAAAAATATCGTAACACTCCACACGCTAACCTAATTAGGTTAGGCAAAATTTTGCCGGATCGTACGTCACCTATCGCGCGTCAGATGTATGTAAGGGACAGTTTTCTGTCACACTATTTGTGACAATATGCCGCTCGCGGTACTGCATGCGGGCGGATGGCTCAGGCGTTGATCTGTTGTCGGCGGTTGTGTTTGGCGGAGGGTCGTCGGTTCGTACCGTTGCGCTCCGGCTTGGGCGAGGGCGGCACGTGCGGCCCGTGCGGCCCGTGCGGCGCGTGCGGCGGGTAGGGGATGCGGAACAGGCGGATGTGCAGGTGCTCGCAGATCTCGAAGCAGATCTGCCCGCAGTAGCGCATCAGGTCCGCGCACACCCATAGCTGAAGCAAATTTCAAAGTTAAGTTGTAGTATAAGTATTTGAAGTGGAAATGGGCGGGGCACATAGTTCGAAGAGCTGATGGTCGTTGGGGTCCCAAGGTGCTAATGTACCGACACCGCACCGGGAAACGCAGTGTTGAAAGACCCCCCCACCAGGTGGACCGACGACATCAAACGAGTCGCAGGGAGCCGCTGGATTCAAGCGGCGCAAGACCGAAGCCTGTGGAAGTCCATGCAGGAGACCTTTGTCCAGCAGTGGACGTCTATAAGTTGATAAAGAAGAAGAAGAAGAAGAAGATAAGTATTTGAATCAAATCTAGCGAATTTTTTTCTACTTATACTGAACCGATTGTTATCTAAAATTGGTTTTATACCAATCGATTCCTAAACACTTGCTTTTTAACCAACTTCAAAAAAAGGAGGAGGTTCTCGATTTGTCGAAATCTTTTTTTTTTTATGTATGTTCACCGATTACTCAAAGACGCCGGAACCGATTTTTAAATTTTATCAAAATCGGCCGAGAGGTTTTTAAAAAAAATCAACAAATCAACAATAAATAAATTATATTTTGTAGTGGCGCGGGCGTTTGTAAGTAAGATCAGTAAATAACACTCACAGTACACAGCCACAGCACGTAGTACTCGGGGATCGCGTTGTTGAAGTACTGGTTGAGGAACAGCATCGCCGGACCCAGCAGAGACCAGTCGTACAGCTCCATCTCGCTCTTGGTCATGTGCGCCACCTGGCGGGCGAAAGGGACGACCGATCAGTGAATCATAATTATCATCAGCAACTCATCAACGGCTTACGGGATCTCCTCTTAGAGAAGGGTTATAGGCCGTAGTCCACCACGCTGCCCAATGCGAATTGGTAGACTTCACACGCCTTTGAGAACATTGTGGAGAATTCTCAGGCATGCAGGTTTTCTCACGATCTTTTCCTTCACCGTTGAAGCTTGTGATATTTAATTTCTTAAACGCACACAACTTAGAAAAGCCAGAGGTGTGTGCCTGGGATCTAACTTGCGACTCCCCCGAATATGAGACGCTGCGTTTATTGCGTTGCGTTAGCGTTCGGACGCAGAATTGATGAGAAAGAAGAGGTTGTTACGTTCCCTCAAATATGGTCGAGCGAAGCAATGGCTGGATCATGCGTCATGCTCGTGAACGGGTGCCGCCGGCGGGAATGGGGCTACTTTCTGTCTGCCCGTCTTTGACATTAATTGAATTGTAGTACGTTTTGTGGAAATGTCATATTCTATTCTAACAAAGATGCACGGGTTAAATCAGCTTGCCATCCAGCTGCCCACAAGATACCCAACTAGCAAAAATAAGTCATATAAGAGTTTTGCAAACGTTTTGGATATAACTGAATGGTATGCAATTAAGTCATACAATGGTCATACAAACGTTTATACAACGCGGTTTTGGCGCAGTTACTATGGCTATAAAGTCGTAAAGCTGTCATTTAAAAGTCATAAGCAAAAACGTTTAGTCAATTAGGTGTAATAAAATTAATATTTTAAGTATATTTCGTCATAGTAGTGTTGTAATTTATTATTTGTATGAGTATTTAGTCGTATAGTTATCATAGGGCAGACGTTTGTCTGACCAAGTAATCGATTTGATGCAGTTTTGAAGCGCTTTCAATCATAAGTAATATTAATAAATTCTATTGTCTGTGAGCAGCTCGGCGTCTTCAAAAAATAAAAAAAACAAAGAGTAATATGTATTTAATATTTTATACTTCAGTGTAATCAATATTCACAAGTTTGAAATGGGATGTGTTTATTGTTAAGTTAGGAAAACTTAATGCGAATGTCACTTTTGCGACCAACTTTTTAGGTTTATTAATAAATTTTAAATGCCCCCTTGATTTTATTTAAATTTAATTATATTTTTCTTTAATAAAAATAAATTATTATTTGTGATAATGCCATTATGATTTACAAAATACTTATATACGATAAATACTGCTGTGTTAAGAGTAAAAACTCCTTCATAATGCCATTATGAGTTACAAAATACTTATATACGATAAATACTGCGGTTTTAAGAGTTAAAAATTAAAGAACGCCATCTAAGACGCCATCATTACAAACCTATCAGAGTTCCTTAAAACATTTTAGTAATCCGTCATTTTGTCATTCCAAAACATAGTTCTTTTACATTATCAGAACATTTTAGAGAACATAACTTTTTTGGGAATATAACTATTGCATAGATAGGTATATTATAGACCTCGCCTAACGTTTTAGTCGCAATTGTATTTTAAGAAAGTAATAATAATTGCAAACAATTTCTATGGTATAGTATAGTACAGTTGGTATACTTACCTAAATGTAAATTTTTGTGCATCAAGTTGTGCACCTATAACTAGTACCTACCTACTATTTTTTTTTAGATTTCAAATTTATAGACGTGGCCTTTCTGGATGTGGACGATTTTCTTAAGAAAAGCGATTTTGAATTATTGAGAGAATTAAAATGGCCGTGGCAAAAAACACATTTTGTCAAAGTCGAAAAATGTCATAATTGTCGGTTTCCAACTTTATCCACAATGCTTAAACATTTTGTCATGCCAAATAACAAAAATATAATAATGCTGCTTCACTATAACTTTTTTTGGTGCCAGCAGTGCAAAGATTTCGCTATTTATGATCAATGATCATTATCCATGCGATGAATGTATCTGTAACGAGTAGATAATCAAGAAGCAAATTAAGGTTTATTTTGTACTACCATGGTAGGTGTGTTTTATTATATAAGCCGTGTCAATAAAGAAAGGAATCTGAAATGGCGGCTTGTACTTGTAATGACAGGCACAAGTTGGACCGTCAGCAAAAAACGAAGCGAAGCTGGGCTGCTATATGTGTAGCTATACAGACACACATTGTATGTTTATATTATTTATTTAGTATTTGTGTTGATACCTTATTCATTTATGTACCTATATTATGTTATTAAATATACCTATATATCACTTGATTTATATACACACATCAAAAGTGTCTAGGGATCAACATATATTTTTGCAATAACTTTTCTCCTGATTGATATTAATTAAAATTTTCTTTAAGGATTCATCAAATAAAGTGTTTTCGTTTGTCACAGTAACGATAAACCAAGTCACCTTTGCATTAATAAAGAAATTTGCCATTTTCCTAATAAAGGGATTTTTGACATTTGAACCACTAACATTAAAGTTCGAAAAAAAGACTGAAATAACAGTTTTCTTTAAAATTTTATTGGGTAACTTAAACAATTAATAATCCGTGTTTCTACCGCGAACACTAACAACACAAGAACATCGGTTTGGCATACTCAAAATGAGTTCATCCAAATCACGCTGTGGAATGGCCGCCCATGTTCGTTGCAACAACAAAAAAAGGTCTTCTTGCCACTGGATACCCTCCATATTCGGCAGAGCTCTTCTCTGTAGCATATCCCATGCATACTCAATCGGGTTCAAGTCTGGCGACTGAGCAGGCCAGGGCAGGACATTGATGTTAGCTGCGGCGAGAGTCTGTCTTACAACTCTTGCGGTGTGCGGTCGTGCATTATCATGCATTAACTGAAATAAGGGACCGATTTGCACTTGTAGAGGAACGATGACGTCTGATACAATCGTCTCAGCATAAATTTGAGCGTTGAGGTTGCCTCTGATCCAAATCAACTCAGTTCTTCCGCCGATCCAAATACCCGCCCATACCATGATGGTTCCACCACTATAAGGATGGACTTCCTGGCAGGATTTTAATCGCTGTTGGCGTCCAGGGGTTCTCCAGTGTCGTATACGTCTTGTATCCGGTCTCATACCAAAACGAGACTCATCAGAAAAGCACACGAAACGCCATTGTTCTTCTGCCCAATTTCTGTGTTCAAGAGCCCATTGATATCGAATCCTACGATTGTGCATTGCTATAGGTGGTACCCGTAGCGGTCTTCGGGAATGAAGGTTCACTTCATGCAAGCGGTTTCTGACTGTTTGGTCGCTAATTAAGTTCCCTGAAGAGTGATGAAGCCTCACGGCTAACATCATGGCGGTTATTGTTGGAGCTCTTCGAGTTAAGATTTGAATATATCGGTCTTGTCTCCGTGTGGTGCAGCGATACCGTCCTCCATGGCGCTGAGCCACGGTACCAGTGCTTCGGTAACGTGTCCAAAGTCGACTGATAACACTCTGACTTGTATTCAGAGCTAAAGCCACAGTACGTTGCCGGGAACCAGCTTCTATCATTCCCACGGCTCTGAGCATTTCTTCCCTGCTTAAATGACGTCGCCGCTCCATAATAACGTTGGTTTTAATCAGTAGTAGGGAAACAGTAGCACTAATAATGTCTTCAATGCGTTATGTTTTTATAGGGAAAATATTGACAGCTGATTTTCATCTTTTACTCGAATTTGATTGACAGTTCCTGATTCAAATTATGAAATGCACCAAAAAGGATCCATATAAATTTATAAAATCATAAATTTATTACAAAGCCACATCTCAATCTCAAGAAATCCGCATAAAAATGCTTGATCCCTAGACACTTTTGATGTGTGTAGTTAGCACATGCACAGACCTTATAATACCATGTTTAATATCTCTAGGTATTTATTTATTTCTTGTTATCTTTAAGTCCTCTAACTTATCTTGTATGTTTCGCGTCAGGTCGCAACGTATTTTATATTTCTTCTTCAAAATATTTTGTAACATTATATACGATTTCACCCTCATCACTTCGAAGAATCTTTCCTCGTTTCGCGTAAACGCTCATTAAATTAAAGCTCATTTTTTAAACGTAAGATAATTATTGATCAATAAACAGCATACGAACGACAATAACAACGAAAAAACTTAACAGAAAACAAGACAAAGAACAGTAACAAAAACACAGTGTGCAAGCAGATACAGACTGATAATTTTTTTGCGTGCTGTAACGACGTGTGCGAGTGAGAGGGAATGATTAGCGACGCCATTTACAATTCCTTTCTTTAATGACACGGGTTATACTAGTAACTAGAGGATGCCCGCGACTTCGTCCTCGTGGATTAAGGGTTTTTAATTCCCGCGGGAACTCTTTAATTTTTCGGGTTAAAATGTAACCTATGTGCTTTAATCCTGGGTATGAGCTATCTCTATTCCAAATTTCAGCCAAATCGGTTCATTCTTTGTCGCGTTAAAGAGTAACAAACATCCATCCATCCATACATGCCAACATCATCACAAACTTACACATTTATAATATTAGTATGTGATTAACTTTAAAGAAATTTTATCTTCTTCATAATTTTAATCAATTTCATAATTTTTTCTTTTTCTTCTTTCATAATTTTACGGTTTATGTACGGAACCATCGCACTCTCTGTCGCGTTCATTTAAAATGTCAGAATTCTGACGTTTTGAACCAAACAAATCATAAGCACTAGCTTTTAGAAATACAGTGGTTTCGGATATGACATTTATATGACTTTATTGCCATGTAACATTCATAAGAAACCGAAATTATGACTAGTCTTACAGTTGCGGATATAAAAGCTTTTATATAACCAAATTGCTATAAGGTGTCATATATAAGTTGTAATACCAGCCAAAATGTCCTGGCTAAGATGTTTGTATGACTGTTTATTTTCTGCGATTAAATTGCTTTATAGCTATGTCATACAAACGTTTGTACGAGGACATTTTATTACCAAATTGCATTAAAACATAAATGCAACATACATGACGCCTGTACAACTTCACGTTTTAAAACTTGCTAATATACGATACTTATAGGACGAATTAGTCATAAAAGGTTAAAATGTTATGACCATTTTGTTAGTTGGGTAGTATAAAAACTTATTACAATGTAATAGCTACTTATTAATATTGTAAAATGATTATTTTGAAAAGAGCAACTGCTGAGTTTCTTGCCGGCTCTTCTCAGCAGTACCGGTGGTAGAATCTTGACGTGTCATAAGAGTCACAGGTTGGCCTACATGAAATAAATAATTTTGAATTTGAATTTGAATTTGAATTGAGCTTCTGATCAGCGACTCAAAATCTTAAAAACGCCGATCGCTGCCGCTAAAAGTAGCTAGACTACCCTTTCCCTAATTACCCAATTAATGACGCCTCTCGATTTGGGCCTCAATGGCGACGAAGAAGAGGAATCGGATATGACACTCCAACACACCGGATATATCACCTTTGGCCTCCTCAACAACCGGATAGGCAAATCCAAAAGGCTCGGAGACTTGCCCAAGGCTGACGCCAGACTGCCGATTGTGTGACGATCGCCATCACCTCGGGCTATTGGCTAAAATGCATTTGTTGCAGCAAAAACGTCATAAACTCGCCCAATAGAATAGAATAATTTTTTATTCAGATGAACCTTTCCAAAGTGCCTTAGAATCGTTAAATGAATCTACCACTGGTTTGGTCACAATGGAGGCTGCAGCAATAAATATTTCTTGCAGCTTTTCCACAATCGATAAGCATGTCATGTGATCATCATGATAAGCAACCCATTAACGGCTCACTGCTGAGCGCAGGTCTCCTCTCAGAGAAGGGTTATAGCCCATAGTCCACCACGCTGGCCCAATGCGAATTGGTAGACTTCACACACCTTTGAGAACATTATGGAGGCGTGCAGGTTTCATCACGATGTTTTCCTTTACCGTTGAAGCATGTGATATTTAATTGCTTAAACGCAAATAACTCCGAAAAGTCACAGGTGCGTGCCCGGGATCGAACCTGCGACCCCCCGAACAGGAGACCGCAGCCCTAACCACTAGGTTATCACTGCTTCTGGGGAATGCTCATACCCTATGAATGACCCAATGCTGCAATAACTCACCACAAGTCGGTTGGTGACTTTAGCGGCGACCATTCCGAAGGCGAGGATGTACAGCGCGGGGTGGTGCTCGTACACCTGCGACTCGCTCTTCTGGAAGATGATGAACGCCGGCACCACCACCAGCGAGAAGGGGATCACCGGCGACAGGATGCTGGTGCCCTAGGAGAGAGGGATGCTGTAGAATGCTCTTGGTTGGAAGAAAACTTGGCTTACAACTTTTGCAATATTCTGACATAAAATGTGGGTACTCTAAAAAATCTCTTCTTTCAATCTTTCACGTTTGGCGAAAGTCTAGTGAAGAGAGCTTTATTACCTTTGCAATACGGTTGAAAATGATGTGCGTGCGCGGTTAGTTTTGTAATTTATTGTAGCTACATCAACTACGATAACATGGCGCGCCCCTTCATTCTAATAAAAAAACGAGTGTGCTTTAGGCCACACGACTTAAGTAAAACTTACGAAACTCAACTGGCTATGAGAGAAAGAGAGAAAGAAAATATGTGTTCGCACCTCTCTCTCTTGCTCTTACAGTAATATACGAAACGTAACTCTATTTCTATCTTCACGAACTTATATCTCCCTCTCAACTTCCGTTCGCATCGCCCGATCACACTTTTCGTAACGCATTCACCAGCTTACTCCCCAAGTCAAGACTCAAGCTTGCGTAAAGAAGTTTTACTTCAACTATTAATGACACCCCTAGTCGAGCAACAAATCCTTGGATTTATTTTTGTTTGACGGCCGGCTCGGCACGCACACATGCATTGTGAGTCTTGGTGCCGCTTTGTAAATACTTTTACACATACAGTTTTTGCAATTCACGAAGGCGAGTGAGCTTTACTCGTGGTTACTTTGTGTACATGCACATTGCATATTATGCAGTGTGCGTGCCTGTCAAAGCCTAGGTGGGAGCGGGCAGGCGCGAGCATTGCGCTCGCTCACACTTATACAGATACGACACACACACAACCATAAGTCAGTCGCCCTCGTGAATTGCAAGAACTATACTTTCAAACGTTTTGAATTTTGGTAGCGCGCGCCATGTTATCGTAGTTAATCTCTATCAGTTTCAACCTCATTCCAAGGTTTATAAAGTTGTTTTGTCATAAAAAGACTGCTTCTCGGCGCCTAGCCCTCAACGAAAGATTGATACCCGCATCATTTTGATAATTCAATTTGATATAATATACAATATGAAACAATTTCATTGATTTCAGGTTTAATTTTTAGCTACAAAAGTTGTAAACACTAGTCTTTTTATTAATTACATATAAAGTTAGCTACGAAGCAACATAATACATGCATACAGTTCTAGCTAGCTGCAATTATGCCAAGACCGTTTGCTGAAATTCGGTGCGGTATAAGTAAGCCCGTTTTACCGAAACTTCACCGCACGGTTTGAATTTGAGGCTAAAACCTAAACAGTATGCTGTCTTACGACAGATGAGACACAATTATGTAATGACATTTTGTCTCTGTCTGTCTTCACATAAAGTATAGTATCTATAGATTTCAGCAAAGTTTTAAGCTATTGCATAGCTTTTATCGCGGGCTTTGAACTAGGACAAACAGCTTGAGCGCGGCGACCGAATCAAGAAATTCCGTAACGAAAAAAAACCTAACACCGTGGTTCAGTAAGCGTTCAACATTTTAGAGGTTCTCAAGTAGCTCTATTTGGCGCAGTGGGCGAGCGGCCGCTTTCGAGCGCCGATGTCGCAGGTTCGAATTTCACTCGCGAAATAGTGACAGTTCGCTTTTCTTGTTTGTTTGTTTTTAAATACACACACACACACACACTCACTCACTCACACTACACACACACACACACACACACACACAAACGTTCAAACACGCACAAGTGCACGCATGCAATTAGTAGTCAGATTATCATTTATTTTTACTTGCACTTCTGAAAATTGTCTTTAACTAATTTTATAACTATATTTTATACTATTATTAATTATTATTTACTATTATTTATCAATTCTCTGTTAAACTTTATATTTTTTAAATTAAGTAATGTAATCATTTTTTGGCTTTATTTAAGAACTAAAATATCTTGTAATTAATTGTATGAACGCTGTTGATTACTAATGAATAAATAAATAAAATAAAATAAAATAAAATAAAATATTTTTTTTTGCATAATTTTTATTATGCAAATAAAAATATTGCATAAATATTATAATTGCATAAGTTGATAAAAAATGCTATGCAATAGCTTTACCGCGGCAGTCCCCGAGTGCCACTTAAGTTTTTTTCGTACCGTTCGTTCGTTTTTCGTGTTTATGTTTGTGCGGTCTCTACCACACTGACAAATCAGCAAACGGTTTAAAGCATGCGAGTTAGTAAAGAAAAAGAAAATTAGTAGATAATGGCTTACATAAATATATATACGTAATGGAATAAAAGCTAATTAACGTATGTTATGTAATCTGACATAATTATATTTCAATGAACGTTTACAGACTACAGAAAATATATTATGGACATACCCATGTGAATATAAAACTAACCGCAGACCAGGTTTTGTGGTTGGGTTTTGTGATCATTTTTAACTCCTTATCTATGCAAGTATTTCTTGTAGTCTGTGTGTTGTGCAAAATCGCATTAAACACAACATAGAATGCAAGTAATGCGACATAACAAGAATCAAGGCGATCGGTTGAATATAGCGTCATGAAAATTGAAACAGCGCAGTCGACTTCAACATCATCTGAGGCTTAAACAATATAAAATCTTTAAAAAAATATACGTTAATCTATGAACGCATGGATTTATTAAATTATTGAGGCGTCCTTAAAAATTTTGCGTTTCATGCAAACTCCATTGATGCAACGGATAAATGTATAAATTACGGATGACATTCTGTACTGAAGATATTTTCCTTTCAGTGTTTTCCATTTTCCGACAATATCTACAGGTAGGTTAAAATGACACCAAGTGCCCTATAAACCTTACGTTTAAATATAGTATGAGGTCCTTTTCTTTATTTCTGTCTGGCAGAAATAAAAAATGGCAGCTATTTCGAACATTAGATAATAAGTATTACGGATTTATCCAGACCTCCTTCGCAGTGACCACCTACTGTTTTCAAGTTCCATGACGCGCGCTGTACAATCATGCATGAGCGGTTCGGTGAGCACGCGTGATGACGTCACAATATCGACTCCATAACGGACACGTGGCAACTGGCAACATCACAAAGCTTATACTTCAAACCCTTACTGCGACGGTCGAGCCGTTCTTTCCAACTCCGCCTCTCACAATGACTTTAACGTACGTGAAGACGACCGTCAGCGTCATCAACACCACGGCGTAGTTCGAGATGAGATTGACACTGACGTTGAGAGTCGGGATCTGTTATATGATTGCGTCATGCGGTAAGTCCGGAGCGACGTTCGCGGGCGGCGGCCATTAAGGAAAAAAAAAATAAAAAAAACATGCCATTAATACAAAAAATTCGCGGGCGAAACGAATGGGTTGTACACCAAATAATGTGCTATCTTCACTCATTTGTGGCGAACGAAAGGTAGTGCTCAAGTTTCGCGTTTACTACTTGATTAATCCTTTTATTTTCCGTTTTAAAAATAAGTAATCTTTAAAGACCAGTCTTTTATTTTATACAAACGTTAATCGTAAATGTATTTGCAAAATTCGGAGAAGACCTCGGCATTGTTGATCAAATCAAATCACCGTCCAGGATATTTTTGTGTAGAAATGTATTTTGTTTTATGAGCTCGCCCAATATTTCTTTCTTCGACCCGCACCTGTCTGAACATTTTTTATCGCTCGAACCGCAGTTGAGTTGCAAGCCATGCGAGTTATAAGTACCTAAAGGTTAAAAAATGGCAATGTTAAATTGGAAGAGAATAAGATTCTAAAAACTATATATTTACTATACATGTCCTGTACAAGTATAGTTAAGATAACCGTGCATTTATTTACAGACTACATTACTGAAGGGCGGAAGAAGTTAAAGATAAAATATATTTACAACGGACAAACTATAGGAGACGAAATAATTTACAAAACGGTATGGAAATTAACGTAATATTGGGGAAACAGTCTAAAATGTGTTTAAAGTTAATGCGGTACCCTACACAACGCCATCTGGTTTTGCAAAGATGAACTACACATCTAATCATAATGTGGTATGGATGGAATGGAATAAAGATGAATCGATATTTTACACCTGGAAAACATCACATCACAAATAATAATTTTAATATTTATTTGAGTTAAAAGGAGAAATAAATCTGCCTCGCTTATCTTGAAAGTAAAGTCTGAGCTAGGTCAAAATAGATAGCTTAGAACTCATATTAATAAGCATTTCTAAATATTACAATATTGATATTTAAATACGAGCCACAACATTAAGTTCTAATGGGCAATCCATAGAATTTAAATGTTATTCAAAATGGAACCACGATCTGTGTTCGCACGAGTTTTGATAAAAATAACGTTTTTCATAATAAAAAAAAACTGTCCTTGGAATATTCATAAACGTATGTTAATAAGCTGATAATTATTTTACAGATATGTCGGTGGTAATTCACATGTGCGCAACAAAAACTTGGCTAAATTGAGAGGTGTCATATTATAAGAATAATTTTCATCGTATTTATTAATATTGTGTTATTCACAAAGGGTCTAATACCTTTATTTTAGATAATAAACGAGCAATTCTTGTATATATATACCTATATATATAACCTGAATCTCGGAAACGGCTCCAACGATTTTCATGAAATTTAGCATAGAGGGTTTCGGGGGCGATAAATCGATCTAGCTAGGTTTCATTTTTAGAAAAGGTCGTTTTATCCGTGTTTTCAAGCAATGAAAAACCCCTTACAATATAATTAGAATACGAAGGTAAATTTCGCCGTTAATTATGAACTCTCGATAGCTTAGTTAGGTTTCGGAAGGTTCCGAAACTAGAAGACTCTGGGTCGAGTCCAGACGAATTTTTTCCCTATGATTTTATTATTTTTATTTTATTTTTTTTTCCAAAAAACACGATTTACAAAAAAAAAAACCGAGCAAAGCTCGATTACCCAGATATTTTTAGTTAATTTTTTAACGAGTTAAAAGTCGGGACACGCGTCTCGCGAAAACTGCCAATTCTGAGCTGATCTTTGGAATCGCAATAAACGTCGCGAGGTTAGGTATAGCTGGCTATTTATCGTTTTATATTTTCACTCGGAGTTGCAAGCAAATGCCTGATTTGGTGTCACCCAACCTATACCTACTTCTGTTGTTTCATGTATCGAATATCCTCATAGTGTAAATTAGTGATTAGGCTGCCCTTAGCATAATTGTTTGCTATTTTGTCTCGATATATTATTTATTTCTGTATTTGTTTATACTACTAAGAGAAACTTTAAAGGATTTTAGTAATCTTGTATACTTGTAAAAAAATTTTTTTTGTCTCTTCATTCATTGAAGAGCCAAGTGCACAATCAGGGACTTTACTAAGTTAAAAATTTGCGTACTAAGGCTACAATGTTTACAATTACGGCCTTTTGTAGAAGTATGCGTTTCTGTGTTAGCGTTTTATCTATACTAATATTATAAAGATGAAAGATTTTTTTGTTTGTTTGTTTTCTGTTTGTTTGTACCGAATAGGCTCTGTGACTACTGGACCGATTTTAACCATTTTTTCACCCACAGAAAGCTAAGTTATCAAGTAGTAGGTAACATACGCTATAATTTATTTTCAAAAAATTAGAGATCCCTAAGAAAATTGCAATAATGTAACCCAAAGTAGCAAAATTTTGCCTATAAAATGCATTATTTAATAGGCAATCGGCATCCCGAAAAATCAAAGAGTTCTCGCGGGATTAATCCACGCGGACGAAGTCGCGGGCATCAGCTAGTTATTATTAAAGAAAGAGAAAGCGCACTCATTTCATAAATACATAAATACTTTAATTCCCACACCGTGTATATCGCATTCCGCCAGCTTGTCGTATCGTATAGTATGTATACACATATAGCACTCGAGTCTTACGGCCACGGTGGAGCCATTTTTCCCGCATCCCCTATTTCGGAAGGTAGCTGTGAAGTTGGTGATAAAGTACAAAGCTCCCGCGGTGGTAAAAGCGCTCGCGTGGACGCCCAACGGTAATTCTACGCCGGTAATCTGTGGCGCGAAAAATTAATACAAAATTAAAAAAAAAACTTGAGAGGTCTCAAGGGACACCCGGATGGAACGCAGTTCCTTTCGATTACATTGTGTTCGTTATTTTCGCGGTACAACATTGAGTCTCCGTAGCCTAGTGGCTCCGGCAGTCGCCTAACAGTTCACAGTCGATGGTTCGAATCCCAGCTCGACAGACTGAATTTTCTATTTTCAATTTTATTTTAAATAATTTCTACATGTGGAATTTTTCCCTAATTTTTAAGTTATAAAAAATTACACTGGAGCCACTAGGCTACGGAGACCTAATGTTGTATCGCGAAAATACCGAACACAATGCAAAATTCACATTCAACAAAAAAGTGTCGGTTTCAAAAATGTGTCGAGTGTCGGTTCCTTAATTTTTTCCGTCTAACCCCCTTCCGTACCGCGCGATAAGGAACTTACGTTCCAAAAAAAACAAATATTATTGAATTCGATTTAGTTTTAAAGTTTCAACAGATATAGGTACTCCTAGATCTTAAGTAAAGGAAGGTAGAGGTGGTTTAAGCATGGTTGTGAAACTCAAAATGAATTTTTCGTTAACTGAATATTTAAGAGATGTTTCCAGTTTCTATTACTACGAATTAGTAACAAATAGAATTTAGTTGTAAGCTTAAAACTGGTTAATACAAAACAAATGTGATTTACTGAACAAGTTTCTTTTTTTTTTTTTTCAAAATGATAGAAAATGGTGACAAAGGCGTCCACACTACACTGGACTAAAATGAGTGAAGACCCACATGATAAAAGTACAAAGTAAATCGACCACAACAATATTACATCAAAAATGCTTATTCTAACACAATAATATGACAATTACGGGAATCTAAAATATTACCGTAAATCAAAACAATAGTCGACAATGCTCAATGTTACATGGAAGAACATAATGTAACATAGAGCTGTGTACACACGAACGAAACAACCGCAAGCGATTCGGACAGCCCTGCGGCTGACGGCATCATGAAACTGCGGCTTTATAAATCTTTAACCGTTACTTTTGCGGTCGTTTGCGGCCAGACGTATTAGCTTAGACGACTTAGCCGCAATTAGCCGCGCGGCAATCCACATCTCAGCTATTCTCGCGCGAGAATTAGCCGCGCGGCTAACCGCATCGCATGCGATCGTGTGCGTGTGTACACAAACCTACGACGTACGATTAAAGACATGCTATTAAAAAAACCCACATGATAAGCTACAGCATCGTTTTTAATCAAATAAACAATAAAATAAAGCTACAAATATTACATAAACTAAGTAGGTAAGTAAGGCCTTACACACATCACCGATCAAATATGAGTATAGTTAAGTTGAGACAAAGGCTGATCTAACATTGGCTACTCATCGTGTGAGCAACCGGCTTTAAGTGATTTTTGGACTGTACTCAAACTAATTTTTGGTCAAATCTCATATTTTGCCTGTGCATCTGCCATTAATTAATGTGTCTACAAAATCGGACGCATGATAAGTCCAGGTCCAAAAATGAGGATAATTACAATTTTCCAAATAAACGGCAGTACAGATCGCGCGACCTTACTTGGCAGGTGTGAAGTTAGGTTCTCCGAAATATACTTAGTGCTGACGCAGGATGTCAGGTATCCCCTTGGACTGCGCATCGTACCAACGTGTCTATCTTGGAAGAGCTGAAAGATCGAGACCCCTTTCTTCTATTTGTACTCGAAAATAAATGTCTTTCTTCGGCCACGTGGCACGGAAAAAAGCCTGACAACCTTAAACACCACATTATAAAATGATATAGGAGGAAAAGAAGAGTGTTGATCCAATATATTGACAGTATTCTTAAATACCCACACCATCATTCAGGGTTATCCTCAAAAGTCTAAAGACCACATCACCTTAAAAAGCAAGTTGACAGTGGGTCAGTGATATCGGGTGGATATCCTTATTCCAAAAGGAAACAACGAAGAAGACTGAGCAAACATTTCAGAGAGTCTAACTTCGGACCGGCCAAGTAAAGTGTTTGATGCTTCGGCGATAAATTAGCAAGACGGCTAGCTCAGTCGATAGTTGCCAATGTGAGGCCAGACAAAAGAAACCTCTAACAGACCAAAAAGCATTTCGTGTGTAAGGAAACGGTATGGAAAATCCAAAATCTACATGGTATACTCAATGATATAGAAGATTAGATACAGAAAGAATTAGAAGCCCAACAATCCATGGTAGCGGTCACATTGTGCTAGAAGCTCGATTTAACAACTTTCATATCATTTGTTAACGTAACTGATAAGGATCACATTTCATTTTTTCTTGTTATTATTTTCTAAATTGACCTAGTTGACTAGACCACTGAAGATGGATCTCATTTTTTAACCAATTTTGTTAATTTTTTTTCCTAAATCAGCTGTAAGATTACAAGTGACTTTTTTTTCAAATTAGGTAAGTATTTAATTTCATCTTCTTACTCTAGAAACGACACTTTTATGGACTCAAATATATAACAGACACTCAAAACAGTTTTATAAAATTTTAACAACCATTTTTGGAAAATAAATTCCATTTTAATTTTACGAATTGCATCTATGCGCGAAGTGTTTTTTCTTTATTCTTTATATTATGTATAACTAGGGGTTGAAAATTATGAAATATTTGAAATAAGAGAAGTCAACGCGTTCAATTTTAGTTCACATCATCACTTTCTATGCGGTGTGATTGTGGGCGTTTGTCGTTAATGGAAAAGAAAAACAAGAAATGTATCCAATTTACGTTTCAGTTTAGAAGTAGTATCCACATCAGAAGTGGGATCCACATCAGAAGTGGTATCCACATCAGAAGTGGGATCCACATCAGAAGTGGGATCCAAATCAGAAGTGGTATCCACATCAAAAGTGGTATCCACATCAGAAGTGGTATCCACATCAGAAGTGGGATCACATCAGAAGTGGTATGACTGTAAGTTGATCATCAACATGAATGATTAAGGGTGTAATCGAGCTCCTGGCACTGCAGTACCGCAGCTCGCTCACAGCGACGGTGGAGCCATTCTTGCCGACGCCGCCGGCGGCGATGGCGGCCGCGAGCGCAGTGAGCGTGAGCGCAGCGCCCGCCACCGCGACGCCACCCAGCGAGTAACGCATCTCCAGGGAGCCCACCTGGACCCGTCCACACAACGTTGCGCGGTTACAACATCATACTACTAATATTATAAATGCGAAGGTGTGTTTGTTGATTTGTCCTTCAATCACGCCGCAACAGGGCCACGGATCGACGTGATTGTTGATTGTTGAGGACCTGGAGAGTGACATAGGCTACTTTTATCCCGAAAAATCAAAGAGTTCCCGAGGGATGATTAAAATTATTGATTTACGCGCTGTTAGACCTTAAGCGAAAATTAAGTCTCTTTTGGCACATTTGATGGTAATGCATCGATACAATATGTCTGTATTTGAATGTTTCTTTCCGAAAAAGATTAATTTATTATCAGCTAGTCAAAGCCCGTGACTATTTCATGTGATTCTTTGATTTCTCAGGACAAAAAGTATCCTATTTCTATGCCCCTCAATATTTTCAGCGGTTGGGCCACGAAAAAGTAACAGACAGAAGGATAGATACACCTTCACATATTTTGTACTCCTACTTAGTATGGATAGGGATGTTTACATCTTTGATTTATCTGTTAAATTTATTAACATTTCCGTTTAAATTTTAGATTTTATCGACAGGCTCGATCGGTTCTTACGGTAAAAACTAAGATTACTATATTATAGTATCACCTAGATACATGCCAAATGCGCCATAAGGCCTTTCTATGTGCATAAGATAATAAAGTTGTTTTAACACAACATATAAAACATATTTTTTTCGATAGAAAACAGAACGTAAATTACAACAGCAATATATGTATGTAATGTACAGGCCTTTAGGTAACATCATAAGATTTCAAAAGAAATTATTTTTTTATACTTATATATATTACCTATGTAATACCTTGACTTAGTACTGATTAACAATAATGATTACTTTGATAAAGATAAAAAATATATCATTGGACGATGCGCAAAATTTTCTCAATTTTTGTTATTTTTACACAACCATGAACTGGTTAAATTTCTTCACTTTGACTTCATATTAATATGTTGTTACCTAAAGACCTATGCAATAATATTATTGAGAATACAAATACACAATATACCTCCTATATTTTTTTTTTACTTTTTGTTATTGATTTGGAAGAAAAAAGTTATTTTTTTAAAGGTAATAAGTAGTAATATAATGCAGGCAAGCAATTAAAGTTACATATCTATTAGTTTTATTTAAATTTTAAGGATTAAATAGAATTCCCATAAACTGAAAAATTTACAAATCTACAAATAAAAATTTTCCATACTATAGTTCTATTTTATGTTTCGGTAAACAAATTTTCCGCATCTATACAACAAGCAGTTTTTTTGCTGCAAAAAATTGTTAATTCTCTATGCATTGCTCAGTTCGCACACGTCAATAAGATAAAAAATATATACTTAATCAATTCATGTGGGTATTTTTAAAATAAAGAAATCAGTTATTTTAACTCCCCTAACGTTAATAAAGAAATCTATTCATATAATCTTATAAATGTAAAATTGCAATGATTCATAAGCCAACTTCTTAATTGTCTATAAAACATACAACTTAAAACTTACCGAAGCTTGCGTCACGAAAATGGAAAGTTAAACTAAATAAGTAAATAAGTTATTACGAGTATCTAAGATGTAAGTTAGTGAAGGGGCGAAACAAGCGCTTAACTTGGCTCACCCTACCAAGGCCTGCGTAAAATAAACTTGCCCAGAAAATATAAATAAACTTTTTATAATTTCGTGACGCATGCTGTAATCATTGCAATAAACTGAATTCCATTAATCAGTATGTCCTTACTAATATTATAAATGCGAAAGTTTGTTGGTTTGTCCTTCAATCACGCCGCAACAGGGCTACGGATCGACGTGATTTTCTGCATGGGTAGAGTTGAGGACCTGGAGAGTGACATAGGCTACTTTTATCCCGGAAAATCAAAGAGTTCTCGAGGGATATTAAAAATTAAATCCACGCGGACGAAGTCGCGGGCATCAGCTAGTAGTAGAAATAATATAGATTACATTACCTGAGTGGTCCAGAAATCGGGCCCCAATATGGCGGTTATAAGGTGTATGAGTATAATGGCGTATTGCGCTTCGGTGACGTCAATGCGCCCCATTTTGAGCGTGCCAGTGACGTAGGCTTGCCAGTGCGCGCAGTAGAACAGGGTCATTGCGCAAAAACACTGAAAGTATTAAAAAAATCAATGAACAACGTGAGAAATATGAGGTTGCCTGGAAGATATCACTAGATAACACTGCATTTACACTATCAGTTACAGTTTTTTTCAATTCACGACGGCGAGTGAGCTTTACTTGTGGTTACTTCATGTACATGCACATTGCATAAGTGTGCGTGCCTGTCAAAGCCTAGGTGGGAGCGGGCAGGCGCGAGCATTGCGCTCGCTCAAACTTATACAGATACGACACACACACAACCATAAGTCAGTCGCCCTCGTGAATTGCTAGAACTACTGGTAATATTTTTATATTACCAATATTCAATTTTTTTTGTGTTATAAAAGTTCTTACAAACAGCATTTAAACTTGAATAAAAATTCCAATAAATATTTCAAATCAAGTTTCGACTAATAGAGAACTTGGCTCAGTTTTTTGCTGTGCACAATTTAACATAAATAAATCATTGCTATTTTTGGTTATATTCTGTTAATATGAAAATTATGTGAACACTTGTTCATATACTTTTCAAATAATTTTTTTTTAAATTTTCAAAGTAAATTGAAAATTTAAAACACCCCCGGCATGTGAATCTATGGCCGGACTATGTACGTTAAACCTGACACCGAAAGCACTTTGTAAAAATTTATTTGAATAAAAAGTGAAAGTAAGATTCGACCCTTTAATCAGGTAGGAAATAAGATGATGACCTTCAAACGCCGGAGCAGATCTCCATAAATTATAGCTAAGATTCACCTCGATTACATTAGCTTTCAAAAAGAAAAGGCCGCATCAAAATCGGTCCATTGGGGAGGCTGCTACGAGAGGACAGACAGATACACAGATACCCAAGACAAACTTATAATACCCCCTCTTTTATGTCGGGCGTTAAAAAATAAGCCCCTTTATTTATATGATTCAAATTCTAGCGAGTAGTTACCTAAACCTTTGCAAAACACTTATTAAGGTTGAAGACAAGGGTCTGCCCGCGAAATTTTGCTTTAAAAAAATGTTATTTGGTTTTTCGCAATTTGTAAACTAATACGACAAAGTAGGCTTAAAGGCCTTCTAATTGCGCCAGTGGAATTATCATCTTCACAGGTTTACATAAAAATCTTTACTTGAAAGTGACCAGTTTAAGAAATTATCATCTGATCATGAAACCTGTCAATCGATATCTTTCGAAACTCCTATTAGTATTTCAAATAAAAGTAATCTCCCTTACTGGTTTGAATTTAAACGTGACTTCAGCAAAGATAACATTAGAAAATTTTGTGAGTGCATTGAATCATTAACTTTTAACGATATATTTGAAGAGACGGGTACAAATAGTGCATTCGATTCTTTTCATGATACACTTACTTTGTTTTATAAACTATGTTTTCCTTTAATTAAAGTTAAAGTGTTTGAAAATAATAAAATAAACTCCTGGATCACAAGAGGTATAAAGAAGTGCAGCATTAAAAAGAGAGTTTTATACCTATCATATCGTCTAAACTCTAGTAATAAAAAAATAAACAAGGATAAATACATAAATTATAATAGATTATTTAAGAAATGCATTATCCAAGCACAAAGCTTGGCTAATTCCAAATACGTCATACGTTCAAAAAATAAGTGTAGAGCAGCCTGGACTGTAATAAAAAAGTATTCTCTACCCGCAAAAAATGATAAAATCCAGGAAATTAATAGTATTGAAATCAACAGTATTGAATATAATGACGCAAATGATATAGCAGAAAAATTTAATGAGTATTTTATAAATTTATCTAATACTACCAATAATACGAGCAATTCACCCCTCTTAAGCAGTAAAAATGATAATATTAGAGACAGCATTTACGTTTACCCTACTGACGACGGTGAAATATATAAAATTATCATGGAATTAAAAAACACTAACTCTACAGGTTATGACGAAATAAATACAAGAGCTGTTAAACTTTGCGCCAAACATATATCACGTCCTCTGAGTCACATTATAAATCTCTCCATATCACAAGGTGAATTCCCGTCCCGATTAAAATACTCTGTAGTTAAACCCGTACACAAAAAAGGATCGAAAAAAGAACTCAATAACTATAGGCCAATTACACTCATACCTATCCTATCAAAAATATTCGAAAAAGTTATGTACAAAAGAATATATCAATTTGTATCAAAATATAGCTTGTTAAAACCTCAACAATTTGGATTTTTAAAAAATAGTTCTACGTCATTAGCTTGTTTTGCGCTTACTAAGCAAATAACAGAGAGTCTAAATAGAAAAACTCCAGTAGCTTGTATTTTCCTGGACATGTCTAAAGCATTCGATCTTGTTTGTCACAGGATACTTTTAAATAAACTACAGAATTATGGAATAAGAGGGAATGCTCACCAATGGATTCATAGCTACCTAAATAATAGACAACAGAGTGTTCAAATTAATAAAATCTGCGGCAATACAAGGGGATCATTTACATCAAACTTTAGGACAAACAAGTATGGTGTGCCACAAGGAAGTATCTTGGGACCACTGTTATTTCTATTGTATGCGAATGACCTACCTGACTCAGTCGAATGTAACTGTATCCAATTTGCTGATGACACGACTCTCATAATACAATGTAAAAACAGGGAAACTTTTGAACAGGAAGTCAATGAAAACCTAAATAAAGTTGTTCAATGGATGAGCCAAAACAATTTATGTATAAATGTTGGTAAGACTAATTATATACAGTTTCAAACATACAATAGTTTTCCAATAAATATTAAAGTTACATGCAATAATTTACCTATTGAACAGGTTGACCATACTGTGTTTCTTGGTGTAGCAATGGATAAGTTTTAAATTGGAAAATTCATATAGATTCTCTATGTAAAAAACTAGATCGATTTGTGTACGCTCTATACAAACTTAAAAGTGTAACATCAAAAGAGACGGCTCTTTGCGCATACCACGGGTATGTTTCCTCTCTTTTACGTTACGGATTAATCCTATGGGGCAACTCTGTTGATGTGATAAAAGTGTTTCGTATTCAAAAAAAATGTATTCGAGCCGTTTGCGGAGCCGCACCTTTGGAATCTTGTAGGCCACTCTTTAAAAGTACCAAGACACTGCCTCTTCCAAGTCTCTACATATATGAAGTCTCAGTTTTTGTTCATAAGCATAGGGACTATTTTCCACGCATAGCTGACACAATTACAAGATCCAACAGATATGAAAATAAACTTATAATTCCAAGACAAAGAATAAATTTATTTAAAAAAAATATTTACTGCATGGCCGTACGCCTCTATAATAAGTTACCGGACAGTATAAAAAACCTAAATGCTAATCGATTTAAATCAAAACTATACAAAATACTTTTAAACAAATGCTACTATACTGTTGATGAATTTATTCAGGACAAAAATATTAATGACATTGTTAATTTTTTTTTTTTTTTTTTTGAAATTAATAGAACTGACATTATATAACAGTTAGAATGAGTATGACATTGTTTGAATTTAAAAATGATAGATTTAAGTATTAAATTTTGTATGACTATTCTTTTGCATGCTACTATGTGGCAGATTGAAGCGCTTAGATAATTGTATAAGATCATATTATGTACTCAATCTTGCAAATAAAACATTTGAATTTGAATTTGAATTTAATCAAAATACTGAGTTGGACGTGAGTTACTCACAAATTAGTCGATATTTTTAACCGACTTCCAAAAAGGAGGAGGTTCTCAATTCGGCCGGTATCTTTTTTTTTTTTCTATGTATGTCCACCGATTTCTCCGGGATTACTGGACCGATTCGCGTGATATTTTTTTTAATCGACAGAGGATATTTGCGAAATGGTCCCATAAAAATTTTAACCTTCAACTCCTCAAGCCTGATGCTGCAGGGATATTGCTCACCTAAAATAAAGAGATTTAGGAAATGTCGATTACGAATTATTATTGTAGGTAACAAGTATGGACTACATCATGGAGCTCCAGGTCCTAGCTCCTCAATCATAGGATACTACACTTAAAATCTTAAAATAAAAATTCTTTTCAAAAAACCGACTTCTAGCGCCACTACAAAGTATAAAAAAGTCGGGCGGGCCTAAAATACAAAATATGAAACCGACTCGCGATGCTCGCTCGACTTCTACAAACGAGTCTCTCATATTGTGTAGCGTCGCGCATCGGTTTCATAGTTTGTATTTAGGCCCGCTCGACTTCAAGAAACATGGACAAACTAAAATTATTTTTATACTTTGTAGTGGCGCTAGAAGTCGGTTTTTTGAAAAGAATTTTTATGATTAATTTCTTAAACAGGACACTTTCAAGTAAAGATTTTTATATAAACCTGTGAAGATGATACTGCCATTGTCGCAATTAGAAGGCCATAAGCCTACTTTGTCGTATTAGTTTACAAATTGCGAAAAACCAAATTAAATTTGAATTTCGCGGGCAGAACCGTGTCTTCCACCTTAAACCTGCATTTTTCGCAACTGTGAGGCGTTGACCCCGTTCAGTTCAACCGCCAAAGCGTAATATTTCTGTCCTGTGTTACACAAATTGCATAGTTTTGCGCAAAATAATTAACGGTACCTCCTACAACGTTACGCTAAGAGGTTACCTACAATCTCAAGACGTTTACTATAATTAGGTCAGTGGACTTAGATTTTGAAAATTCCTCGGGAACCTTTTGATTTTTCGGGATAAATAGCTTAAGCCACTCTCCAGGTCCTCAACTATACCCATGTAAAATCACGTCGATCCTTTGCTCCGCTGCTGTGTGATTGAAGGACAAGCCGACACACTTTCGCATTAATAATAGTTGCATGGGTATAGTTGAGGACCTGGAGAGTGACATAGGCTACTTTTTATTCCGGAAAATCAAAGAGTTTCCGAGGCATTTTAAGGAATTTTTTATAACTTATAAGTTATAAAAAATTAGGGAAAAATTTCACATGTAGAAATTATTTTACTAATATTATAAAGGCGAAAGTTTGTGTGTATGTTTGTTCCTCTTTAACGCGAAAACTACTGGATGGATTTGGCTGAAATTTGGAATGGAGATAGATTATACCCTGGAATAACACATAGGCTACAAATTATCCCGGAAAAATCCAAGTTTCCTGCGGGATTTTGAAAAACCACTGATAGATGGCGCTGATTGTACTTAAATCACGCTTACATTATCCGCAGTATCGAGAATAAGTAAAAAATTCCAATTCAACAATCAAGTAGGATAAACACAGATATTGAAGTTTTTCATTAGCAATAGAAAATTTCTTAGGGATTAGGGATGGATTACGAAATAAATAATACAATTATTACAAGGTATCGATTTGTCCAGTCATAGTGAGTACATTGCTAGATATTATAATGACTGGTCATGTGTAGATCCTATCCTATCCAATTATCCTATTATCCTATTATAATATTATAAATGAGAAAGTTTGTGAGGATGGGTGGATGGATGGATGGATGTTTGTTACTCTTTAACGCGACAACAAATGAACCGATTTTGCTGAAATTTGGCACAGACATAGAATATAGTCTGGAATAGCACCTAGGCTACTTTTTATCCCGGAAAAGCAAACAGTTCCTGCGGGATAGCATCGCTATTTTTTACGCATTTGTCTTTCAAAATACGCGCAATGAAGTTTTAGATTAACGTGATTTTTTTGCAGAGGTAAAGTTAAGAGCCTGAAAAATGACAAAGGCTACTTTTTATCTCGGGAAAACAAACGGTTCCTGCGGGATATTAGTATACTACTTTTCACACATTTATCTTTCAATTATGCGCCAACGGAGTTACAGATTGACGTGGTTTTTTGGATAGGCATAGTTGATGACTTGAAAAGTGACAAAGGCTACTTTTTAGCCTGGGAAAGCAAACAGTTCCCGCGGGATATTAGTGTTCTACTTTTCACATATTTATCCTTAAATTATGCGCCAACGAAGTTACAGATTGACGTGTTTTTTTTTTATAGGCATACTTGAGGACCTGAAAAGTGAAAAGGCTACTTTTTATTCCGGAAAAGCAAACAGTTCCTGCGGGATAGCATCGCTATTTTTTACGCATTTGTCCTTCAAAATACGCGCAATGAAGTTTTAGATTAACGTGATTTTTTTGCACAGGTAAAGTTAAGAGCCTGAAAAATGACAAAGACTACTTTTATCTCGGGAAAACAAACGGTTCCTGCGGGATATTAGTATACTACTTTTCACACATTTATCTTTCAATTATGCGCCAACGGAGTTACAGATTGACGTGGTTTTTTGGATAGGCATAGTTGATGACTTGAAAAGTGACAAAGGCTACTTTTTATCCTGGGAAAGCAAACAGTTCCCGCGGGATATTAGTGTTCTACTTTTCACATATTTATCCTTAAATTAGGCGCCAACGGAGTTACAGATTGAAATGGTTCATTGGATAGGCATAGTTGAGGACTTGAAAAGTGACAAAGGCTACTTTTAATCCCAGGAAAACAAACAGTTCCCGCGGGATATTCGTATGCTACTTTTCACATATTAATCCTTCAATTATGCGCCAACGAAGTTACAGATTGACGTGTTTTTTTATAGGCATACTTGAGGACCTGAAAAGTGAAAAGGCTACTTTTTATTCCGGAAAAGCAAACAGTTCCTGCGGGATAGCATCGCTATTTTTTACGCATTTGTCCTTCAAAATACGCGCAATGAAGTTTTAGATTAACGTGATTTTTTTGCACAGGTAAAGTTAAGAGCCTGAAAAATGACAAAGACTACTTTTATCTCGGGAAAACAAACGGTTCCTGCGGGATATTAGTATACTACTTTTCACACATTTATCTTTCAATTATGCGCCAACGGAGTTACAGATTGACGTGGTTTTTTGGATAGGCATAGTTGATGACTTGAAAAGTGACAAAGGCTACTTTTTATCCTGGGAAAGCAAACAGTTCCCGCGGGATATTAGTGTTCTACTTTTCACATATTTATCCTTAAATTAGGCGCCAACGGAATTACAGATTGACGTGGTTTATTGGATAGGCATAGTTGAGGACTTGAAAAGTGACAAAGGCTACTTTTAATCCCAGGAAAACAAACAGTTCCCGCGGGATATTCGTATGCTACTTTTCACATATTAATCCTTCAATTATGCGCCAACGAAGTTACAGATTGACGTGTTTTTTTTTATAGGCATAGTTGAGGACCTGAAAAGTGAAAAGGCTACTTTTTATCCTGGGAAAACAAACAGTTCCCGCGGGATATTCGTATGTTACTTTTCACACGCTTATCCTTCAATTATGCGCCAACGGAGTTTTAGATTGAAGTTTTAGATTATTTTTAGCACAGGTAAAGTTAAGGGCCTGAAAAGTGACAAAGACTACTTTTTATCCCTGGAAAACAAACGGTTCCTGCGGGATATTAGTATGCTTCTTTTCACATATTTATCCTTCTATTATGCGCCAATATGCATGCATGCATGCATGTATGTATGTATGTATGTATGTATGTATTAATGTATGCATGTATGCATACATGCATGCATGCATGTATGTATATATGTATGTGTATGCATGTATTTATGTATGTTTGTATCCTCCTCCTACTAACAATAAATACATTAACTATATCCTATCCTACTAATTATTACTCTTATTATCCCACTAATATTATTAATGTGAAAGTTTGTGAGGATGGATGTCTACGGATGTATGTTTGTATAGATGTCGTATACGGATGGATGGATGTATGTTCTCTGAGGTAGGGGTTGAACTATTTTGACTGTTATACTCGAAAACTTCGTTAAATTTGAACTAATTTTTATTATTACTTTAACCGACTTCAAAAAAGGAGGAGGATCTCAATTCAACGGAATCTTTTTTATGTATGTTCACCGATTACTCGAAGACGCCTGAACCGATTTGGAAAATTCTTTTTTGTTTCAAAGGGTATTCTTCCCAGGTGGTCCCATTTAAATTTTATAGAAATCAGTCGAGCGTTTTTTAAAAAATCTACAATAAATTGTATACTTTGTAGTGGCGCGGGCGTTTAAATGTATGCTCCCGGGACAAAAGAAGCCTGTGTTAATTTCCAGGTCCTCAACTTTACCTGTGTAAAAAAATCGGCCGAGTGCGAGTCGGTCCTCGCTCTTTTAGGTTTCCGTTAAAAAAAAATTAAATTAAAATATTTCCATGTACCCATGGAAATATTTTAATTTAATTTTTTTAATTTTATTTTTTTTTATTTAATTTTATTTTTATTATTTGTTGTTATAGCGGCAATAGAAATACAAAATATGTGAAAATTTCAACAGTCTATCTATTACGGTTTACGAGATACAGGCCGCTGACAGACGGACGGACGGACAGCGGAGGCTTAGTAATAGGGTCCCGTTGGCACCCTTTGGGTACGGAACCCTAAAAATTACGTTGACTATATACACTTACACTTTATATGGTGAAATATTATAACTGCGAAAGTGCGTTGGTTTGTCCTTCAATCACGCCCCAACAGAGCTACGGATCGACGTGATTTTTTGCAGTGTACCTATAGTTGAGGACCTGGTGAGTGACAGGCTACTTTTTATCCCGCAAAGTCAGAGTTCCCAAGGCATTTTAAAGGCTAAGTTCACGCAGACGAAGTCGCGGGCATCAGCTAGTTTAAAATAAAATTGAAAATAAAAAATTCAGTCTGTCGAGCTGGGATTCGAACCATCGACTGTGAACTGTTAGGCGACTGCCGGAGCCACTAGGCTACGGAGACCTAATGTTGTATCACGAAAATACCGAACACAATGCAAAATTCACATTCAACAAAAAAGTGTCGGTTTCAAAAATGTGTCGAGTGTCGGTTCCTTAATTTTTTCCGTCTAGCCCCCTTCCGTACCGCGTGATAAGGAACTTACGTTCCAAAAATTAGGGAAAGGTTCCACATGTAGAAATTGTTTAAAATAAAATTGAAAATGGAAAATTCCGTCTGTCGAGCTAGGATACGAACCATCGATCTTTGGCTGTTTGGCGACTGTGGAAACCACAAGGCTACGGAGATCTAATATTGTAGTGTGAAAATGTTGAACACAATGCCAAATTAATTAATCGAAAGGAACTTCGTTCCATCCAGGTGTCCCTTGACACCTCTCAAGTTTTTTTGCTTTCATTTTCGAGGGTCATCGGTGAGCCATCCGTCTAAATTCTCCCTTAGGCAAAGGGCCTTAGGGTTCATTTTCGCAAAAATGAACGATGAACGAGGCAGCGTCTAATTTCAGGATAGATTCAGGAAAAAGAGCACCCAATTTGGGCGAAATAATCCCGCTCTCAACACTTGGCATCACCCCAAGTCCGGCTGCCGAGCACACATCTGTCCAACCTGCGTCCGGGAGACCTGCCAAGAACCCTGGCGCGTCCCCGCGTCCCCGTCGCGAGACCTTGCGACGATTCAATGAAACGAGTTCACGGTCGACTCACTTCCGCTAGATCGATATTCAAATACTTCTATCAGACTACCGGGTTGATACGGCATTTTTTGTAGTAGTAAGATTTTTATCAAGTTACTAAAACCGTTTATCGTCGTCTCAACCGATAACAGGCTTATATTTCTCCTTCGTGAAGTAAACTTCAACCGACGAATGAATTTTTTGTTTCGATATTAAGTATTTGTATTGGCAATTCGTCAGAATGTCAAATCTCGACGGTTCTCTTGGGATTGGTGTAAAATACGTTATCCGTCGAATGGCCAAATGTGGCCAGCAGTCTATAGAAAAGAAAATAAACAATTATTTCATCACTAGTTTTTTTTTTAAATAATAACTCTAAAACGCTCTCGTTAATTCTTAACTTCGGGTTTTCTTTTTTGTAATTTTGGTAACCAAATCAAAAGTAATGTTTGTTTATTAGTCCTTCAATCACGCAGCAACGAAACGGATCGAAGTGATTTTTTGCACGGGTATAGTTGGACTTGATAGTTCAAGATCCCGAAGAGAAGTCGTGCTTCACACATCTGTTCACAGATGAAAAGCATTTTTTATCGAATATCTTCTATATATCTATATCTATATATATATATAAAAGAAAGTGGTGTTAGTTACACTATTTATAACTCAAGAACGGATGAACCGATTTGGCTGAAAATTGGTGGAGAGGTAGCTTAGAACCAGGAGACGGACATAGGATACTTTTTATCCCATTCGACCGCGTTTCCGTCAAGTCACTATAAAACGTGGTATAACAAAAACGCATCGGACATGGAATAACAAAACGCAAATGACAGTGGAATAACAAAACGTAAATGACAGACAGCTAAACGTAATTTTGTCTTTGGTTAAGTATGGTAAAAAATTTGACAATTACCTATAAAAAGTGTTATAATAATAAAGCATCGACTTGACAGCTAGGAAGGGTGGCGATTACATGTGGTTTTTTTTTCTGTCATTCCTTTTGGCTATTTAAGTTCTTTTTTTGGTGGTTTTGGTGTGTTTTTTAACTGTTTGTGCTTGTCTTGTATTTATTTTCGTGTTTGTGTAACCGATCGTACAGTCGGTAAGGTATTTTTATATAAGTTTTTTCTTGCGGGGTATGCCGAGCGACCATGGGGGATGACGACCGTCCTCCTGGCCGCCCGCCAGACCCCACTCATCCCACTGCCCCACGATCCCAAGAACTTTTTACTCTCTCTCCTGTTCTTACTGCTCCATTGTCCAATTTTGAAGCAATGGAAGTAGAAAGGGCTAGTCAAAAGAGAAATCATCGAAGCATCGAATCATCTAACGGCCCTACACACACTAATGATGATTCTTCAACATCAAAGCGAGATCGAGTGACTGCGCCGTCGTTGGTTTCACGTTCGAAGTACTCCAACATGGATTCCAAACCGTATTTGGTCTATGCATCAATTGTCGAATCGGACCCTAGTTCTGGTACTTCTGTCCATCCTATTAGATTTGGCCAGTTGCTGCAAAGACTAAATATTAAAAATATCGTACGAGGGGGCATTAAGAAAATCGGTCGAAATAGAGTTTCAGTTGAATTTGAGGGGCCAGAGGATGCTAATGCTTTTATTGATAATCCAGCTATCAAACAGAAGGGATACACAACCTTGATTCCCACTTTTAACATCACCAGGATGGGAGTAGTGAAAGGTGTCCCTAGCGACTGGTCTGATATTGAGATCATGGATAGCCTGAAATCCCCACTTGGCAAGGTGTTAAAGGTGCGAAGATTGAACCGAAAGGTAGTTACCGAAGGCAAGGCAGAATGGCTGCCTACTTCAAGCGTTGTTGTGACATTTGATGGTCAGAGCCTTCCAGACAGAGTTTTCTGTTATTTCAACTCCCTCCCTGTCGAAGTATACAATTTCCCTACTGTCCAATGTTTCGGGTGTTGTAAATACGGACACACCAAGACTCAGTGCCGGTCCAAGCCACGGTGTTTCCGCTGTGGTGGGGACCACTTTGGGGAAGGGTGTTCCGCTGAAGAGGCTAAGTGCTTTTATTGTTCGGGTGCTCATCCCGCAAATAACCGACAATGCCCGGAATATCTAAGGCAGAGGAATATCAAGGCCTCCATGGCTAAAGAAAACATATCTTACTCTGAAGCAGCTAAAATTCATGCCCCTTCCTACCGATCTTTTGCACGTTACAGCTTCAGCTCCTCCAATGTCTATCCACCAAACTCTTAACCATGAGCCACGTTCCTCCCGTCCCTCGATTCCTAATTATACCTCCCACCCCCAACCTTCCAGTTCTTCCTCCAATAGAAAATCTGTTCCATCCCGCCCAAAGCCCCATTCCCCCTACCAACCTGGTTATGACCGTAGGGCCCACCAGGACATCCTCAATAGTTATTCTTTCCCTCCATCTTCTAACGGTTGTGCTCTGACGGACCACCCTCCCACTCATATCGAGAATGAACAGACCATTAACACCATTATTTCTTTGCTGTCCACCCCCAACCTTCCAGTTCTTCCTCCAATAGAAAATCTGTTCCATCCCGCCCAAAGCCCCATTCCCCCTACCAACCTGGTTATGACCGTAGGGCCCACCAGGACATCCTCAATAGTTATTCTTTCCCTCCATCTTCTAACGGTTGTGCTCTGACGGACCACCCTCCCACTCATATCGAGAATGAACAGACCATTAACACCATTATTTCTTTGCTGTCCACCTTACTGTCATATTACCCCTTACCAGACCACGTTGCTGACAACCTAGTCAATAAAATTCAATCACGTAACATTCCACCTCCTGCAGTGGAACACCAGAAGTGCTCTCCCCAAAAAACATGAAATTTCCTACCTGATTAACTTACATAATCCTGCAATATTTGCAATTTCTGAGACGTGGCTAATCCCACGTCTAAATTTTAATTTCTCTGGCTATAGTACGCTCCGAGATGACCGCTCTGACGGTTATGGCGGAGCTGCTATACTAGTGAATAATCTTCTTTCTTCCTCCCCCCTATCCCTTCCTCCCCATGGAGATGAAATTAACGCCGTAGGAGTTACCATCCATGGCATTAATTTCATATCTGTTTATATTCCCACTCCGAATTCCCTATGTTTCCAGTATATCTATAATATATGTTCTGCATTTCAACCTGTTATTATTTTGGGTGATTTCAATTGCCACCATCCCCTGTGGGGCTCTGACCATTGCGATGTTCCGGGTTCTGACTTAGCTGATCTATTGGATGACTTGGGTTTGTGTGTTGTCAACGATGGCTCCGTCACTCGGCTCCCTAGACCTGGTCAGGGTAGAAGTTGCGTGGACCTTACCTTGTGCTCAGCCAGTTTGACCGCCCAGTTGGAGTGGAATCGGCTTAACCTTACATATGGTAGTGACCATTATCCAATATGTACTACTCTGACCAATAGGTCCTTACCTCATAGGGATAACCCTCCTCTGTTAAAATACAGACTCTCGGGAGCAAAGTGGGACTTATACTCTCAAACTATTGATGATATAATTTCTGCTTTGCCCCAAGTTTCTCCATCTAGCCTCGACGCCTGCATAGCGCAATTTTCCGGTGCCATTTCAGCAGCCGCCGAAGAGAGTGTCCCATTAAAAAATTCAGCTTCTGGAAAATTATCATCTCCTCCCTGGTGGGACCAGGAGTGTTCTGGAATGATTAAATCCCGTAATGTAGCTGAACGAAATTATATTCAGAATATGTCCATAGAAAACCTGGTAGAGTACAACCGGATCGTTGCGAGATCCAGGCGGCTATTTAGAAAAAAAAAATATGAAGGGTGGAGGAAATTTTGTTCCTCACTTTCCCCTTCAACTCCTTCTACCCTTGTCTGGCAAAAATTTAAAAGATTTAAACGTGGCTGCTCTGTTAGTAATTCTTCCCCTATCCCAAGCGACCTAACACAATCTTTTCTAAATAAATTAGCTCCCCCTTTCGCCCCTCTCATGGGAGAATGCCCCTTATCTTCTGATGAAGAGGTCATTTCTAATGACCCACTAGATACCCCCTTTTTGCTGAGTGAACTGGATGCAGTGCTCAAACACGTCCGTGACTCTGCTCCTGGTATTGATGGCCACCCATATTCCTTTTTCAAAATGCTGAGTAACAGCAGTCGTAAATACCTATTGTCAATAATCAACACCTGCTTTAATCGCTCACATATACCTGATAGTTGGAAAACCCAGTTAATCATTCCCATCTTGAAACCAGGGAAGTCACCTGATTGTGCAGACCATTTCCGACCAATTGCTCTTTCCCCTGTTATTGGGAAAATTCTCGAACATCTCATAAAGAACAGATTGGAGTGGTTTGTCGAGAGTCGAGGCCTTTTATCCAAGTCACAGTTCGGGTTCCGAAAGGGAGTCAGCACTATGGACAACATTGGCATTTTGATGACGGACATCCGGATCGCCTTGAGCATGAATGAGGCTGTTCTGGCAGTCTTCCTCGACATTTCAGCGGCTTACGATAATGTCCTTCTTTCCGTGCTCAGAAGTAAATTACGCCAGCTGAGTATTCCGGTAAAGATACTGAACTGTGTATGCAACCTGTTGTCGGGTCGAAGTGTCAAGCTCCACATCCCGGGCGTAAGCTCGGAACCCAGATCAGTGTGGCGCGGGCTTCCTCAGGGCTCTGTGCTAAGTCCTATACTGTATAGTATTTACACCTCAGATCTCCACAAGTCCCTCAACTCTGATTGCCAAATTTTACAATATGCGGATGACTTGTGCTTATATATACCTTCCTCTTCCATTGATCATGCTAAGGAATCCATGCAGATATCGCTCAACTCCCTTAATCAGTGGTTAATTTCCCATGGCCTTAACTTGTCTGCTCCTAAAAGTTCTTCTGTTATTTTTTCGCGTAAACGTATTAATCCACATGTTGATCTTGAAATTGATGGATCCCCTATCCAAGTTGAAGATAATGTTAAATTTCTTGGTGTTATCTTGGATTCTAAATTATCTGGTGTCACTCATATAACCTATACTGCTAATAAATGTGAGAAAAAAATTAATATGTTACGTGCCCTAGCAGGTGTTTGGTGGGGTGCTCACCCCTTTACTTTAAAACTTGTATATAATGCCACAATAAGGAGTTTACTTGATTATGGTTCCTTCTTGCTCGAACCTTGCAGTAAAGTTGCAATGGCTAAATTAGAGTCCATCCAATCAAAATCCCTCCGCATTATATTAGGATGTATGAGGTCCACCCCCAAAAATGCCCTGCAAGTAGAGAGTGGTGATCCCCCTCTTCTTCTCCGCAGACAATATTTAGCTGATAAATTCTTATATAAGTCATACTTCCTCAATGGTCACATGATCCTGCCTAAGTTGTCAACTCTGGATAATCTATGTAGGCAAAACTACTATTGGAGACACAAAGAACCCCCTTTAATCCTTAATTCTCTTAGAAATATTCTCTCTCTAGAAGTAAACTCAAAAATTCCCCAACAAAGTAAATTCCCTCTGTATACATGTCCTTATGTAATTTTGAATTTTGTCCCAACTTTTGTTACAATTGGTTTAAATAAGAACTCCACTAACGCAAATGATCAATTTCTTTCCATTGTTAATGAGAAGTGGCCAAATCACCATAAATTTTATACAGATGCTTCAAAACTAACCACTGAAGGTAGAACTGGTATTGCTGTATACAATCCCAATTCTCAAATTTTTCTCCAATTTCAGTGCCCTCCTGAGTCATCGGTGTTCACAGGAGAGTGCATAGGGATCCTTGAGGCATGTTTATATATCTCTTCTCACGCTTCTATTACAAAAGCAGTCATCTTCTCAGACTCCAGTAGTGCCATACAAGCAATAGTAAAAAATTCCTTTAAAGACAACCTGCGTAGCCCAATTATTATAGAAATTAAAACAATACTACACTCTTGCTCCGAAAATAATGTTGAGATAATATTAGTATGGATTCCTAGTCATGTGAATATTAGGGGCAATGAGCTAGTGGACATAGCTGCCAAGGGTGCGGTCAGTAGCAGTCTGGCAGATAAAAAACACTATACTGTTCAGGTCTATGACTTGATTCATAAAGCCAAAATAGATCTTTCAAAATCCTGGCAAGAGCACTGGTCGAAATCTAGTCAATCAAAAGGTAGCTTGTTTGCATCTATTCAGCCTACCATTCCCCCCAAGCCATGGTTTTACAAATACAAAAATGCTTCCAAAACCGTAACATCTGTTATATGCAGAATCCGTATTGGTCACTGCTGTACTCCAGTTTTTCTCCATAAAATTAGGGTTCGAGACAGTTCTTTATGTGAGTGTGGTCTGGATGATGGTTCGCTAGATCACATATTCCTTAATTGCCGCCTCAATGATACTTCCTCTTTTGATAAAGCTATTTCAAAATTAAAAATACAAAATCCGATTAATGTCCGTCATCTCCTCTCATTTTTCCCTAATCCCACAATTATATGTGCTTTTATTAAGTTTATTTCTACTAACAATATTAAACTTTAATATTCGGGCATATATTTTAAGTATCAATATTTCATGTAAAAGTATATACTTACCTATATTCATATATATATATATATATATATTTATTTATTTATTTACTAACTACGAATAACAATATATTTTGTGTTTGTTTCAGGGCTGAAAGAATCGCCACAAAAAGTTTAAGTTTACGATTAATTTTTTTTTTGTAAATATTTATGATACCCATGTATAGTCACTACATGACACTGGCAGGAATTGCCGTAGACTTCGGCAAATTGCCATATAAAAAAAAAAAAAAAAAAAAATAAAGCATAACTGATATTATAAATGCGAAAGTATGTTTGTTTGTTGGTTTGTCCTTCAATCACGTCGCAACAGAACAGCGGATTGATGCGATTTTTTGCATGGGTATAGTAGTGGTTCCTCAGACCGTGAGAGCTACTTTTTATCTCGGATAATGAAAGAGTTCCCGCGGGATTTTTAAAAACTAAATCCATGCGGACGAAGTCGCGGGCATCAGCTAGTTATCTATACAAAAACAAATCGCAATTGTAATTATCTCTTCGGATCTTAGATCATGAGTGACATCAGGCGACCTATCCCGTTTTATCCCGGATAAACAGAGTTCCCGCGGGATTTATAAAAACCTAACTGTCAAAAGGCAAAAACAAAAGTTAGTACTGCAAGATTGCTCCAGTAGAACGCAAGACAAGACATGAGGTATGTTTCACGCAACGAAGTCGATGACCTACACTAGTCAATCGACCTACTACATATGCTAATTAAAAAAAATCGCAACCAGGCTCCAGCACTGCCGAGTCCTTGTATTGTCATTCGCCACGGGGAATTAAAATAACCCATACCCATGCGACTACTTATAGCAAATAAGTGTTGAGGCCTTTGGCACACCTCCGGCTCAAAAGCGTAGCAGCGAAACTGCTGAAACTCTGGAACGTCATTCGTGTATGGCAGATGTAAGGTTATAGCCTAGTGGTTAACTTTGTTCCTTTTTCAAGGGGTTCGAATCTTCTTTCCGAAGTTATATGCGTTTTAAGCAAGTAAATATCACTTACTATATCGGTAAAGGTAGACATCGTGAGGACACCTCAAAGTCTGAGAGATGTTTGAGAGGTGTGTGAAGTCTGGCATGCCATAATTTGCCAGCGTGGTAGACTATGGCATAAACCCTTCTTTTTCTCAACCTTTGCCTAGTACGATTGAGATAACAATTATGTATATGTAAAACAAAAGAAATAAAAGATAACTGTAGGATACCCAGGGGAATACCCCAGAGATGCGTGGGCCTAGTGTCAGATGATCACATTTCGGCGCTGATTCGCTATATTTGCCACGGCGGAGGTCTGCTACAAGTCTAAATGATGCTCCAACTACTTCAATACCTACATGATATATTTGTGGCTAGCAGTTATCCATAGTACCCACTCCTAGACTATCGATCCATGATTCATAGCACATTTAATGAGTAGTAGCTATTCATTCAATCTTATTAGTAAAGTAATAGAATACTATCTCAATTATTTGCTACCAATATCGAGGCTACGTGAAAAGGGTTTACTTTACAGTCTATCAATGTGCTCTAAATCGACACTGTCGTAGAACACTGTCGCACATGAATATACAGCGAAATCTTGAATTTGACACTAACGGCTTTTATAATGAATGCTTCACACCTCAGCAAAAGAAAAAAAAAATCAGTAGTTTTGGAGATATTCAATCGGACAAAGTCGTATCTGAAACTCATTCCGAAGAAGAACGTCGCTTGTAAAGAAGCGCTGCTGTCGCTAACTTGATTTCATCAGTCGCCAGTTGATTGTCATTTGCGATGTTGTTAGTTAGAAAGCCGTCGCGTTTCGTATTTCGTATGTTTTAATTTTAATTATACATAATTAAGAAATACTCAAAAACCATGTAGTATAATATGAACCAACATTGTTCTACGGAATGCCGAATAACCAAGTTCAAAAGTTTAAACTGCTCTCCTGTAAAGTAGCAATTTTGTAGAGGCGACTTTGTTCTACGGCAGTGTCAAAATGTTCATGAATATCAATTTATCTTGGGTTCTACAAACAACGAAGGATAAGATTGCAATTTGAAAAATAGACACAAGAAACAGAGACGCTAAATCGCTTGGCGGAAGGTTTTTGACGGTAGGATGGTAGGTAACTAGCCACGGCCAAAGCCTCCCACCAGACCAGACCTACGACAATTCAGAAATAAATAAAAATTCCCAAATTGACCCCGCCGGAAATCGAACCCGAGGCCTTCCCCTTATAAGAAAACAGCGCTCACCACTGCGCCAGGGAGGTCGTCCAAAAAAAAATTGGCAATCATAGGGACTGCCAATAGAAGTGAAAACTAGATTTGCTAATAATTAAAAACAAATAATAAAAGCGCACTGTCACGATTTCGTGAGTGAGATTCGAACCTGCGACATCATACATTAAACGGTAAGGAAGGCGGCTGTTTGCCCGCTGCGCTGTACAAGGAAGCTTGGGAACTTCTAAAATGTTGAACGCTTACTGAAATCTCCAGTTGACGATGACGCGAAATCCATGTTTTTTGCTCACCCAAATTCAAAATTATTTATTTCATGTAGGCCAACCTGTGGCTCTTATGACACGTCATGATTCTACCACCGGTTCGGAAAGAGATTCTGCTGAGAAGAGCCGGCAAGAAACTCAGCAGTTGCTCTTTTCAAAATAATCATTTTACAATATTATTATACAGCTATTACATTGTAATAAGTTTTTTATACTATCTTGTGGGCAGCCGGATGCCAAGCTGATATTTTAACCCATGCAACTTTGTTAGAATAGAATAAAATATAATATTTCCACAATGAGGTGAGGTTCCAAAAAAAGCGTAGGTACTACAATTCAATTCATGTTAAGACGGGCAGACACAAAGCAGCCCCATTCCCGCCGGTGGCACCCGTTCACGAGCATCATGAACGCGCCTAAAGAAGTTCTCACTTCAAGAACCAACCTGGAAGAACATCCAAGTGGGATAGTCCCCGAGCTGCACGGCGATGCAGGCGCCCAGCGCGATGAACACGGTGGAGATGCTGTCGCAGCCGTGGTCGAACAGCTCGCCCAGCGGCGACTGGCTGCCCGTGCGGCGCGCCTGCTTGCCGTCGATGGCGTCCAGGCTCTGGTACACGAACACGCCCAGCGCGCACACCGCGCACGCCCAGCGCGGCGGCGTCTGGCGCGCGTCCGGGCTGTACCTGCCAAACAAAAAAAAATTAAGTGGCACTCGGGGACTGCCGCGGTAAAGCTATTGCATAGCATTTTTTATCAACTTATGCAATTATAATATTTATGCAATATTTTTTTTTGCATAATAAAAATTATGCAGAAAAATAATTAAACAAGAAAAGCGCACTGTCACTACTTCGCGAGTGAGATTCGAACCTGCGACATCATACACCATACGGTAAAGAAAGCGGCCGCTCGCCCACTGCGCCAAACAGAGCTCTCGAGCTTGTGAACCTCTAAAATGTTGAACGCTTACTGAACGACGGTGTTAGGTTTATTTTCGTTACGGAATTTCTTGATTCGGTCGCCGCGCTCAAACTGGTTGTCCTAGTTCAAAGCCCGCGATAAAAGCTATGCAATAGCTTAATAAAATAAATAAAAAGAGCCTTTATTAAGACTTGGTTTACAAACTAACTCTTGGTTTATAAACTTTCAATTTTTCTTATATTCTAAGCAATATAATATTCATAACAGTATTTTATCTAAACTTATTCATATAATATAAAACACCTATTTGTTTAAAAAGTTTCAATTTTTTTCGTTCTGCCTCGACAACCTTGTCTGTTTGCCTATTTTAGGCAAAGACCTCCTCCAATTGCCTCCACATCTGTCTGTCATAAGCTTTTCTTGTCCATGTGTTGCCATCTGCCACAACTTTGATTTTATCAACCAAATACAGTGCTTTAAACTGACTACTTTTATTTATTTACAATATATTTATATATTTAATAGAAATATTTTAATAATAAAGACGGGCAGACAGAAAGTAGTTAAGTTTTAGTTAGTAGTTTAGTATTAGTTAATCACTTTAAGATTAACTACTTCATTACTAGCTGATGCCCGCGACTTTGTCCGCGTGGATTTAGTTTTTAAAGTCCCTCGGGAACTCCTTGATTTTCCGGGATAAAAAGTAGCCTAGATGTTGACCCGAGTAATAAGCTACCACGGTATAAAATTTTGTAGAAATCTGTGCGGTAGTTTTTACGTGAAAGAAGGACAAACAAACAGACAGACAAACAGACAAAAAAAAAATTTAGCTTCTGTTTTGATATCTGTATCTTGAACACAATTAGAAGCAAAAACCCTTTTTTGAATCTATTTCATGTACAGAATTGGTTTCGTTTCTGTTTTATTATATGTATATAGATAATCGATATGATCATCATTCATCAACTCAGTTTCTGGGATATATCAAAGCATATAAACATGTTTTCCTGTTAACACCATTGTGTGATGGTTTATAAACAACTGCTGAGTTGTGAGAAAAACCCATGAGTAATACAATAATATTTATATGAACACACTCATTCAGGATGCAGGAACAACAGCTGTGTTAGTAAAAGTAAAAAGTAATTTTTATTCATCAAGTTTCATAACTGTTCTTTTGAAGTTTTTGAGAATAGGGTATTTGACTATATTAAAAATATTGTTTCATCTGGTGTCATCCTAAAAGATTATTATCTAAAAACATTATTCCATACGACAAAACTAAAAAATAAAGCTTTATTTAATTAGAAAACATTAATTAAAATTGCTATAATTCTGGCTATGTTCACGAGATCGAAAACATTCTTGAATCTCGAATGACGTCACGGTTCACGCCACCTTTGGGCTTTGGAATTGTCATTGAACTGTGCGTGAACTGTGACATCATGTAAACAAATGGAACGTTTCCGCAGCAATTTATTTTTTTGAATTTATTTCTCGATTTTTATAAAAAATACTGAAAATTATGCCAAAATATATGTTTTGTTAGCTTCAGCATAGCATTATGAACAATTTACTATGATTTTCTAAAAGTAGTTAAATACCCTATTTAAGTTTAATAAAACGAAGGTCTATCTCTGTCACAGATATTATCACGTATTGCAACTTAATTATTTACTTGCTTAAATTAAATTGCCTATTGCAACTACTTAGGTGGCTGATCACAGTTCAAGGGTTCTAAAAAAGTAATGCTCCAACTTGCTAAGCTTTTTCAAACATGTTTGTCTTCAAATACCTACCCAATATTTAGCTGATTGGTTTATTGTAACAGTTGTGGAATGTAGTTGTCACTGTGTATGCATACATACATAACTTAATTAATAAGTATAAAACCTACTGTTCATATTGCTATTTGCGAATAGGTAGCTATAAAAAGTCATAGACCTTTGCAGAACCCTCTGAGCCTATCTCATAATGAAAATCTAGCTTTGTATTACAACTTTAAATTTAGTATATAAGTATATTTAATATTTATGAAAAAGTTACAACTTACTGATATAAATTGTAAAGTTGCAATTTACTGATGTAAATTGTAACTTTTTCATTAATGAAGTACTTGAGATTCTGTGAAAATTTTGAGAATTTTGAATGTGGATGGCATTCACAAAAAGTTAATGAACTCTGCCGGGTATAATTCTGTGAAACTTTCTTCTTTTAAAAATAATGAATACATAATGCATAATATTATCTTATCAGAGGTGGCGCGACTCTTTCGGCCAATCATACGAGGTCTACAATCTACATACAACGAGAATAATTATCTATCTGGCCAATACAAATCTCGCGCTCTCGGCCGAATTTTTTTACAGTTACAAAAATAACAAAAAATAAATGTAGGTATGAAAGTTGCCCGCGGCTAAGACGCAAAAACGAAAGTAGTTCCGCTAGTTAGGCAGTCTGCATGACACAATTTTCGCAACATTTAGCCATCGAGATGAAAATGACGGGCACTCACCATATTAAAATAAGTGTGGTGACGATATTGACTATTAAACCTAATATTGTAATGAGATTCGGCGCGAGCCAAAGCGGCGTCTTCGAGACCAGCCAGCACCACCACGGCTGGAGCCAGGCATCTAATATACTTGTACTTGTGCACGAATATTTGTGTTCACTGAGTCTTTTTAACTGGGCAGCGTTAAGAATCCTTTCCTTGTAGAACTGCATTTTTAGTCACTGTCACGTCATTTAACAAATTTATTTAGTTTTAACACTACACTTATCACTACATTAAAAAGCTATTTGCAAGATTTATTATAGATCGAAATATTTGCAAGACCTGTCGATATTGTATTATCTATGACCTGTCGTAACTCATTTTCACAGATTTTTTTTTTTTTTTTTTTTTATCTGGCTTTACGGCTCTGGGTTCCAGCCCTTCTGAGCCTGAAGTTACAATTTATTCTAACTTTTTTTGATTTTCAGTATTTTTATATATCTTGAGCAGCAGAAATAAATGAATATAATAGTCGGAAGAATTTTTGGTCAGCTAAAATACTTTGAAGATTATCAGGAACTTTATCGTCGTTGATATCTTGAATGGAACTAATGAGGAGCAATCTATTTATACCAAATTGACGACATTGAAAAACAAGATGATTCAAGTCTCCATTCGTTTCACCACAATATTCACAATCTGCATTTTCTTTCAACCCCAAGCGATGTAGGTGGGTGGCTACTCTGCTATGTCCAAATCTCATTCGGTTTATAGTCGTAATGAATTTTCTATTATTAATCCCTTTTTTGTTATACCAAGGAGTGACTGGCGGGCTTTTCTGTATTTCATAATACCAAATTCCTTTGGATTTGCTTATTTCTTCCCAGTATGACTTCCATAAGGATCTCAAGTCATTGCTTAACAAGGCATATATATCTGTAAATGGTATTTCCAGCATTGAGGAGTGATCGGAGCATGTTGATGAGCATATATCTCTAGTAGCAATGTCTGCTTCCTCATTCCCAGTTATTCCAGAGTGTGAAGGAACCCACATAAAGGTAATAGTCTTCTTTCTTATATTAAGATTGTTTAGTAAGTTTCTTATATTATATATAATGTAATTCTTTTTGTAATCTATTTTGTTGGATTCAATAGCAAGTATAGCACTTTTTGAATCAGTTACAATTAGAAACTGTGAATTCACAATATTATTTATGTACAATAGAGATAAGTAGATTGCATAACATTCTGCTGTAAAAATAGAACTTAAGTTTTGAATTTTAAAAGTTTTAGATATTTTCTTTTGTGGATCATAAAATGCTGAAGTTGTATGCTCTTCGGATTTTGAGCCATCTGTATAAATTGTATAAAAATGATTATCAGCTAAATATCTTAACATTTCTACTTGAGAATTCACTTTTTCTTGACATATAGAAACATTAACGTTCATTAAAGCGTCATATTCTATTTTATATAAAGTCCATGGATTGCTTTTATACATATTTTTGGTTTGGGTCTGTGAGTATAGAACAATCCTTAGAATGTCTGGTAATCGACCAGATAAAAGCATATTTACATCGATATATGAGCTTATATCAAAGTCAGGCACTTCATAGGGAAGTATTTTCTTTAAAACTAAATTATTTTTTGAACTGATTAATTTAACACAAAACCGCTCAGCAATTTGTAGTCTTCTTAGTAAAAGTGGAGGAATACAACTTTCTACTTCCATTACATGGATTGGTGTAGAGCACATAGCCCCAGTTATTATACGCAATGCTTTATTCTGAATTATATCTAATTTTTTTAAAATCAATTTATTTGCATTTATGTATGCTAATGTGCTGTAATCAAAATGACTTCGAACTATACTTTTATAAAGCATTGATAACAACTTGGGGTCAGCTCCCCAATGTACACCTGCTAGCGATTTTAAAACATTGAGACCATAATAGGCATTTTTACATATATTATTTACATGATCTTGGAAAGTTAACTTCTGATCAAGCATTATTCCTAAAAATTTTTTTTTCATTAACCAAGGCAATGGTGTGTTATTATATTTTACAAAACTGTCGCATGAATCATTTTTTTTGGAGAATATTATAGCTCCACTTTTACTAGGACTAATGTTTAATCTTAACTTATTTGAATAGAATTCGTAAACTTGTTCTAATGCTAAATTTAAATTATTTACAGCTATATTTACATCTTTATTTACAGTATATACAAGGAGATCATCAGCAAATTGCAAAAAGTTTATATTTCGATCTGTAATATATTTACTTATTAAACATGTATATATATTATATAACAAGGGAGATATAGTAGCACCCTGCATGGTGCCTTTATATACATTTCTAGGGCCATGTATAATGTTATTAAATTTAACATACATAGTTCGGTCATATAGAAAATTAAAAATCCATTTACAAACTTTTCCAGGAATACCAATCTCACACAGAATACTAGCCAATATGGAAGGATTTACATTATCAAATGCGCCTTGTATATCAATAAATGCACAAACTGTGGTTGTATGACTGATAAATGAATGATTTATATCTGAGATCAAAGAGGCAAAACTATCTGCTGCACTTTTACCTTTCCGGAAACCAAATTGTTGTTCAGGTAGAATATGATTCGCTTCAATGTAATAGTCTAGTCTAGTTTTTAACATATATTCAAATAATTTTCCTACACAAGAGGAAAGTGAAATTGGCCTGTAGGAGTTGAAGTCATGTTCTGGTTTATCAGGTTTCAAAATAGGTATCACACATTGCGTTTTCCAAGATTTTGGTATACATTGAATGTCCCAAAGTAAATTAAAGATTTTTAAAAGAGTTTTTTGTCCATTAACATGCATGTTGCTAATAAGTTTGTATGTAATATCATCCAATCCCGGAGTGGAATCTCTCCTTGATTGGATGGCTGCAGTAAATTCATGCCAAGTAAATGCTTTCAAGACAAAAGAGCTACTGTCACTACCTATCTGATTAAATATTGAATTTAAATTTAAAATATCGATTTCTTTTTCAGTTGGTGCTATTATGGGTGCATATTTATCTAAGAAAGAAGGAATCCAATCATCATTTTTTGGTGGCTTATATACAGGTACCCTCTTAAATCTCCTAATATAATTCCAGATATAACTTATTGGAGTATATCTATTAAATGAATCACAAATTCGTCTCCAACTTGTTTTCTTTTTTTCACTAATTAACCTCTTTTTGAAGGCATCAATTTTTTTATATTCTATGTAATTTTCTATTGTAGGATTTAATTTATAAAATCTTAAAGCATTTTTACTTTTCTTTACAGCTTCTAAACAATCTGTGTCCCACCAAGGAACTGGTTTTCTCATAACAAACTTATTAGGTTTGGAAATTATAGGTACACAATCTTTCCTTATTTCTAGAAGTGAGGTGCAGAAGTTTTCATAAGTACCAAGTATATTGGATGTATCAATTGTGAAGTTTTCAAAAATTTTTTTTGTTTCAGCCTGGAACTTTGACCAGTCTGCTTTTTTATAATTGAAACGTTCACAAGGTTCTCCTATATCATACTTTTCAATACAAGTATATAAGTCAACTATGGTTGGATAGTGATAACTACCCATAGGATCATCATGTACATGCCAATCACATAAAGGAGCTAAAGAAGGAGTAACACATGAAATGTCAATAGAAGATTGATTAAAATGAATGCTCCCTACTGTAGTTGGACTTCCATTATTTAATATACAAAGATCACTTTCATCCAACATGTTATAGATATCAGTACCTCTAGTTTTTGTTGTGAGACATCCGAAAGCAATATGGTGAGCATTTAAATCACCTGAAAGCAGAACTGGCGCAGGTAGACTGTTAATTATTTGTTTTAATCTTCTGACCTTAAAGCGACCCCCACTGGGTGGAGCATAAACACATAAAATGGAGATATTACCTAGACTTGTAGTAAGGGTTATAGCTACTGACTGCATATAATCATAGAATGGTGTAGGGACAACAAAGTATTTGAAATTATTTTTAATTAAAATTGCTACTCCACCACGTCCATTTTTTCCATTTTGATTAATGAAATTGTAGTTAGGAATATTGATAAGTCTATTTTCTCTCAGCCATGTTTCATTTAACAAGCAGATATCTATATCATTTTGAACTAGATAATTAATAAGCAAAGGCTTTTTATTATTAATAGATTGTATATTAAATTGTGAAATTCTAATAAATTGTTTATCCATTGTTTTTAAGATTAGTAATAAGCATTTCTTTTACAATCGATGTTGTAAGTTTACGGCCTGAGTTACCCATGGCTACCAATGCTCCAATAAGTGCTTTCAAAATATTGTCATTTGTTATAATTTGGTCAATAAGTGTTTCATTATTATTATTTGTGGTATTAGTTTGGGGAGTTTCCGTCTTTGATTTCTGTACTTTAGGAGTGTCATTAGAATTAACTTGTGGTTGGTCCACTGTTATTGGATTCATTGTTGTTTTTGGTATTGAAGGGAAATTTTCATTATAATTGTTAAATAGATTTTGAGTTTGTTTTGTTTGTAAAACTTTTGCATAAGAAGACCTATTAAACTTTTCATCCATTTTTTGTTTCTTTATTGGGCAATCTCTAGAGATTGCGACATGAGGGCCACCACAATTTATGCATTTAACTACCGCATTTTCCGCACATTCAGTGTAACGATGCTCCTCTGCACAAATTGAACACCGTTGCACTGACTTACAAATCTTTGCTCCGTGGTTAAACTTAAAGCATTTAAAGCATTGTAATAGTGGGGCAACATACTGATGCACCCTATATTGGAATAAGTCCAGATGTACATAATCGGGTAAGTTGGTCGACAAAAAAGTAATACTTACAGAACTAAAGGGTTTGATCTGTCCATTAACTTTTTTTGTAAAGCGACGCACGGCGACGATCTCATATTTTGACGACAGTTTTATAAATAGTTCTTCATTGCTTATGCTGATGGGAACATATCTTAATACCCCGATTGTTTCCACCGCCTTTGCTGGAATAAATGCCTTGTAATCATACTTCTCTAAGAAGTTTTCATTTTTTAAAAAGTCGTTGGCGTTGATCGCCCTCGAAAACATCACTCCTACTTTAGAGGCGTTTATTCGTCTGATATTGATGACTCCTTTAATTTCGTTTTTAAAAATTCCCGCCAACATTAAGGGATTCGTATTTCCAAGTTTCACTTCTTCTTTACGACTTTCAATATAAACCGTGTATTCAGCCATTCCTACTGATTCAGGGAAAACCCTTTTATAATTTGATTTGTAGTATGGCTTATAGAAATCATCATTTTCCTTGTGAATGTCTTGGCTACGCCTTGGCGGTTTCCTTTTCCCGCCCGCCTCGTAGTCCGTGCCTGTATTATTGCCGTCACTGTCGGACGGCATTTCTATTTATTTTTTTTAATGAAAAATTTTCGAAATTTCCTTCAAAAGTGGATATTTTAAAAAGATAATTAAAATTTTAAATAAAAATACGCGCTTCTTGTTTCCCGCCACAGACAAAAAGCCCATTTTCACAGAAATACCATGTGGACCACAGATTAGGTATTAGTTAGGTAAATGTGGACCATAGACAACTTATTACATAGACCACGAACATTATTATAATTTTGAAAGGGAAAGATGGTATTATGCACAGAGTATCACAATATCATATCACAGAATATTTATCTTGATATTTAGCTGAAATCACATCTGTGCGCATCGATTCGTATTTTGTCCATACAATATTGTCATTTTTCATAATCATGTACGCACATTACGCATTAAGGGTGGAACCACATTTGTGAGGATCGTTTCGGATTTCGCCCATACAAAACTGTCAAATTCCATAGAAACGTGTACGGATCAATTCGGCTTTTCGATGCGTACACGAATGTATGGAAAATGACAGTTTTGTATAGACAAAATGCGAATCGATGCGCATGATGTATGATGCAGATGTGATAAGTGATTCCAGATGTTCCAGCCCTACTATCTTGTTCTTGTTCTTAACGATAGACTTGGTAAGTTCTTGTTCTTAACGATAGACTTGGTAACTAAGTTCTTAACACTGTACTCTATAATTAGTCTATGGTTTACAATGGAGACTGACTCATGGAACTAGGAATAGGGTATTTGACTATAACAGAAATATCGTTTCATTTGGTGTCATCCATATAATATATTAATCTATGTATATAATATATTAATCTATGGTGTCATCCTAAAAGATTATTATCTAAAAACATTATTCCATACGACAAAACTAAAATATAAAGTTTTATTTAATTAGAAAACATTAAATAAAATTGCTATAATTCCGGCCATGGTCAGGTCACGTGATCGAAAACGTTCCGTGATCTCGAATGACGTCACAGTCCACACCACCAATGGGCTGTGGCATGAGACGAGACGGCTATGGCTGTGGAATTGTCATTGTTTGAAATGTGACGTCATGAGAGCAAATGGAACGTTTCGGCGGCAATTTATTTTTTTGAATTTATTTCTCGATTTTTATGAAAAATACTGAAAATTATGCCGAAAATATACGTTTTGTTAGCTTCAGCATAGCAATTTTAACAATTTAAGATGATTTTCTAAAAGTAGTCAAATACCCTATTACGACTATCCTACTTCCATGCACTGACTGGACATATGGAAGAAGACTGGACAGCTGGCTGCTGTCATAATTTTTTAAACTATCTGATCATTAATCTGTGAAAGAAACATTTTACTACCTTCATTATCTTGGGGTACCTTATCGCTATAGTGATCTCTTCCAGACACTTCCAGACAACCATAGGGATAAGAAATTACTTTAAGCACACTCTGGATGTGACAGGCTGGAACCTTACACTGCACGTGGTCCGAGACTCGGAATTGCGTACCTATCGGGATGGTGTTGGACCGTCCGACACCATCTCGATAGGTACGCAATTGGCCGTTTATTTACTTTTTGGGACAGCTTGTGAAAACTGAGTAATTTTTAAATAAAACAAAACACTTTATAAAATAGGTACGAAACTTTATTTCAACAATAATTACAAAATTATAATACTTTTCAAAATAGATGCATAGATGGTAGAGAAAATATTTTTGTGCTATAGATTTAAATGAAATTAAATTTTAATAAGTATTTTTTATTTTCATTGCACAAGATAATAAATCCATGTCCAGACTATCCGTTTCCGGAAAAGCTTTCAGGGATGTCATGTTTAATAAAATTTATATCTGCGCGCGATTTTTAAAGTTTCCTTCAGTCTGGATAAGGCCTTAAAATTTATAGTTCTTAAAATACTTAAGTATCTACATTATGTTAATAGTACAATGATGGTTTTATTTTACACTAGCGGCACGCTATGATGGCCGGTTTGACACATTACAATAGTGATGTGGAATGTCAATTTATTCTCGAACAAAAAACAATTAAGTTTTGTTTTTGTACCTGATTAAATAGGTTTAATAAAACAAAAATGTATATGTTTATTTAATTTATTTGAACGAACTGAATATTTGAATGAAAATGAATATACATACTTTATATGCACACAAGAAACATATGAATACAAAAGATACCAAAAAAGGTGCCACAAAAGGCCATAATTAATCAGATTCGTCCATACTACTATTTTCACTGTCGTCACTGCTATCATCACCTACATTAATAATTATATGTTCGTTTTCTATAATATTATCTATTTTCACATCTCTTTCATAATCTTCCCTTATTAATTTAACAGTTCTATTCACAACCTTTTCCCAGTCTCCTTTAGTCACATGTTCACAAGCTTCTTCTAATAATTTTAGCATTTTTTTGTGGTAAATGGGGGTTCTGTATTGTGTCTTGCAGCATATCCCTTAATTTGAGCCCACACCAACTCAATCGCATTATACTCACAATGGTAAGGCGGTAACCGTATAACTCTGTGCCCATGTTCTAATGCTATTTCGTCAATGACGTATCGGATCTTGGTTGGTTTGTTTTCTTTTAAAAGACGTACTAATTCCGCTTTTAACATATTCATGTTTGCATCTACGCCATTTTTAACGTATTTCACGCCATAACCAAATGCCGAGTTGTGGTATATATCATATAAAAATAAAAATTTTACCTTTTGTATGAAACAGCTGATATTTTTTTGCGATTTCAGAGGTTTGTCCACATAGTGAAAATTGTTCATATTCACAAGTACATTCACCCCTTAAATGGTGCAAACTGATTTTTCTACACTTGTATACATTTTAGAAATCAATTTAATAAATAAATTTTGAGTCCTAAACCTAAAACTACATTCGATAAAATTTATGAATCTCTGCACATCACTATCGTCAATAAAGTAATACAATTATTTCCTTCAAAGTCGTTATCAATTAATACGGAACTTCATGAGCGGACAAACGTCAAACCGGCCTTCATAGCGTGCCGCTAGTTTAAAAGTTCTACAATAATGAGACTTATTTACACTAGTGGTTCGCCCCGAACTGAGACCTCGCGGTAACGGTATCCCATGATTATTCATTCAATCGATACATGATAACCAAAACTGACATTATTATTATGCCCGTTTTCACCAAACATACCTAAATCATCCCCTAAGTAGGAGTCTCTTAACGTAGGTAGCTCCTAAATACAATCCTAAGTCCTAACATCCGTCCCAATATCCTTTTAGGTGTCCCGTACAGGATCGTGATAAATAAGTTGACAGAAAACATCAATCACCTAACTTATAGGTAGCCCGTAAAGGTTAGGGAACGTTAGTGAAAACATTGAATTATTTATCAAACATTGAATTTAACTCGTAGTTCCATGGGAATAGTTACTGACTGCGCCATCTATTAGCATTATTGTGAAGCTATGTTGATGCTATATGAATTACTGACGCCCATTAAAAATTAAATAATCTCGTTTCTTTATAATATTCATATAATTTTAGTATTTGTTGTTCAAGTACAGGATATAAGTGACCTAAAAACATAAAATCAGTTTGAAAATCCATAGCGGATTTTTCTAGAGAGCGTCTTCAAGCGAGCGTATAAAATCGCCACTTTGAAAGCCCCCCATTTCGTCAATTTTAAGGGAAAAATTAAAAAAAAATTATTTTTGTACTCAGTTCAAAATTATCTTTAAAATGATACGTAACAATTTTATGTAACGCGATATTTTTTTTTTTACTTCGCATTCGCTTCTATGAGAGCCCCCCTGAAATAAAGATTTTTATAACTTTTTAAGCCATTTTCGGCTGGAGGCCATCGGTTTACATATTATATCTAAATTTGAAGTAATTACGTTCAGTAATTCAAAAGTTATAAGGCTCTGACAGACGGACGGACGGACGGACGGACGGACGGACAAGTGCAAATCGCCCTAGTTAACTCAAAGACCTTCGCTTCGCTCGGTCGATAATAATATTAGATAATATAATAGCAGAATAGTAAGACAGATTAGACTTCAGTCTTATTTGTCGGTGTATGGCCGACTATTTTCTGTCCCCGATCCGCTATTTTTCCTCCGCTTAATAATCTGTGGATATACATCCTGCTCTATGATCTGTGGCGTGTGAACATCTTGTATGAAATATTAAACAGTCTTGTAGACCGTCTACAGTAGACGGGCACACATCGACAAAACCAGACATTAATAGTAGGAAAGTAAGTATTAGTAGACATTTAAAGCGTAATAATTATAAGTACGACCGATTTTTTATTAATATAAATCTGAAAAGTGCACAAAAACAAGGCTGTAAGATAAAAGTTTAAAAACTGTAACTCGACTACGGAAAATGAGATGTAACACCCGTCATATTGATTTTGCTTATATGAAATGTAGCCTATGTCACCCGGACTATAATAACGAATCGATTGACACCTCATTCATCAAAATGTAGCTGTCACCCGGACTATAATAACGAATCGATTGACACCTCATTCATCAAAATGTAGCTGTCACCCGGACTATAATAACGAATCGATTGACACCTCATTCATCAAAATGTAGCTGTCACCCGGACTATAATAACGAATCGATTGACACCTCATTCATCAAAATGTAGCTGTCACCCGGACTATAATAACGAATCGATTGACACCTCATTCATCAAAATGTAGCTGTCACCCGAAGTATAATAACGAATCGATTGACACCTCTTTCATTAAAATGTAGCTGTCACCCGGACTATAATAACGAATCGATTGACACTTTATTCATCAAAATGTAGCTGTCACCCGGACTATAATAACGAACCGATAGAAACCTCATTCATCAAAATGTAGCTCTCACCCGGACTATAATAACGAATCGATTGACACCTCATTCATCAAAATCTAGCTCTCACCCGGACTATAATAACGAATCGATTGACACTTCATTCATCAAAATGTAGCTGTCACCCGGACTATAATAACGAATCGATTGACACCTCATTCATCAAAATGTAGCTCTCACCCGGACTATAATAACGAATCGATTGACACCTCATTCATCAAAATGTAGCTCTCACCCGGACTATAATAACGGATCGATTGACACCTCATTCATCAAAATGTAGCTCTCACCCGGACTATAATAACGAATCGATTGACACCTCATTCATCAAAATGTAGCTCTCACCTGGACTATAATAACGAATCGATTGACACCTCATTTATCAAAATGTAGCTCTCACCCGGACTATAATAACGAATCGATTGACACCTCATTCATCAAAATGTAGCTCTCACCCGGACTATAATAACGAATCGATTGACACCTCATTCATCAAAATGTAGCTGTCATCTGGACTATAATAACGAAACGATTGACCTTTCATCAAAATGTAGCTGTCACCCGGACTATAATAACGAATCGATTGACACCTCATTCATCAAAATCGGCGTAGTAGTTTAGAAGGTACGGTGGAAGATTCGTAAATAGTCACATACATACAAAGACAGCTAAAATCATAACCCTTCCTTTTGGTTTACCGTAGGTAGTCGGAAAAAAAAATTAAAGCACTCATTTGATAAAATGAAAAAGTTTAAAAGAATGTAGCCCCCCCCTCTAATCCGTATTGCTAGTGCACCTCCCAGATGTCTAAAGTCACAGGTTTGGCTGCCTTGTTCATGCTCGTGAACGGGTTTCACCGGCGGGAATGGGGCTGCTTTCTGTCTGCCCATCTTAACATGTGTTGAATTGTAAGTATGTAGCATGCATTTTTGGAACTTCCCCTCATTGTGGAAACACTGCATACATAGCATAGTATTTATTGTATTGTAAACTTATTTTAAAAAGAGCAACCGCCGAGTTTCTTGCTGGTTCCCTTCTCGGCAGGAAGGGCATTTCGAACCAATGGTAGACTCATCGACGATTCAAAAGCACTTGTAAAAAAGTTTATTTGAATAAAAAATATTTCTATTCTATTCTTATTTTCATGGGTCTGACTATGACATCATAAGAAAATGTAGTGATTACATACATAATCAATGATGTTGATGCTGTTAGAATACTTGGAAGGTACACGCGCGAAACAAACGGAGTGGTCATATTTCTTGGTGCGAAATCGAACAGCGAAACGAAAGGAGTCGATGCATAGGGCTCTATAAATAATCAATGTTTGGAGGGAACAGATGGTTCCGCTGCTGTAAAACAGAACAGTTTCTCTTCGAATAGATTCGATTTGTTACAAGTTCCAACGTTGCTGGAGTGGTCCGCTCAATTTGGCCACCACGATGCAACTAATGACCTTCTAATACTTAACAGAAAAGTTTAAATGACATCGATTCCCGTCCAGCACTGAGATTTGCTTGTTGATGGATCATCATCATCATCATCCTACTCCATAAGATATCTCCATCGATCGCTATAATTTGTGCTCGTTTTCCAACTTAACTTTGATCGTTGTAACCAAACCATCAAAGTTTTGACCGATCGACACTTCTACGAATCATCATACTAATCAGTGGCGTAACTATACCGTTCGTGGCAAATGAATCGGATGGATCCCTCTTCCACCCATATAAAGAAGATCAACCAACGTTAAAAAAATTATATGTCATAATGTGCACCCGGCCTTCGGCCGGGGAGCCCCGTGGTATTTTGCCTAAATGCTACCCTATAGTTACGCCACTGCTGCTTGGTTTGTCCTTCAATCACGCCGCAACAGAGCTACGGATCGACGTGATTTTTTGCATGGGCATAGTAGAGCAACTGGAAAGTGACATAAGCTACATTTTAACCCGGAAAATCGAATTGTTCCCGAGGGATTTTAAAAACTAAATCCACGGGAACGAAGTAGCGGGGATTAGCTAGTCATGAATAATATGTGTATTCTTTACATTAGGTTAAGGTTCTAGCGAGTGGCCATAAATCACTAAAAGAAGAAGAACAAATAACTGTATGCCTAACTTAAGGATGATTATACGAGTCTGCCCGCGAATTTCAAATTTAATTTGGTTTTTCGCAATTTGTAAAGTAATACGACAAACTAGGCTTGGCATTCTAATTGCGCCAGTAGAATTATCATCTTCACAGGTTTACATAAAAAAATCTTTACTTGAAAGTGACCAGTTTAAGAAATTAATCAAAATACTGAGTTGGACGTGAGTTACTCACAAATTAGTCGATATTTTGATTAATTTCTTAAACTGGACACTTTCAAGTAAAGATTTTTATATAAACCTGTGAAGATGATACTGCCATTGTCGCAATTAGAATGCCACAAGCCTACTTTGTCGTATTAGTTTACAAATTGCGAAAAACCAAATTAAATTTGAATTTCGCGGGCAGACCCTTGTCTTCAACCATAACACTCGCTCGACGCGAATCTTTTACAATGTCCGATGTCTAAATAAGTTATTGCCTCACTCGTGCTACCTACTCTTGACCTGGTTCTTCCGGGATTCTATTCGTTTCTGCAGAGTCGTCAGCAGAGCGCTGAGCACGTTGTGTCCGGGTAGACGTTTGCCGAACAGCAACCGCTTCACTGAGTCGTCGTATGTCAGCAAAGCTACCATGTTCTGGAGCAGAAACCCTTGACAGTACTCCAGAAGTTGAGTGGCGCCGTAGACCTGAATAAGAAATGAAATGAAAATGAAATGAAATGAAAAATGATATGTATTTATTTGCAAGAAACATTGTACGTAATAGATGTTAACATATTTCAATGTCCAGTATGTTTCGTCAATTTTTTTTTTAAATTCTCATTTAAAGAGTTGAGTCAATGGGATGACTATGTAGCTCTCGTTGGTAAACACTCAATGTTCGCGCCATGTGCCTGTCAACAATTCCTTGTTCCATGGTCGTAGCGCTGGCAATCTCTTTGGCTCGCAATGAAGTTGACAGATACTTAGTTTTAAACTTGCCGCCGTTTTGGGGCGTGGTTTTTTGCAAGTTCCTTTGGTTTTGACAGCTTACACGTTTTCACGAAAATTCCGGTCGTCTCGCGCACGTTTTTGCTGTTTTGAGTGTCTAGATTTGGTTTATTTTACGGTTTTGTTGCGCCGTTAAGCGGTCTTTGTGTCGACCTAGCTATAAGCATCATTGTTAACGTGCTGTCCGTAACCAAAAAGAACATTTCTTGGAACCCGCCGATTTTGTTCGCCAACGCGCTCGGCGAAGTGTGATCAGGATTTTGGACCTAGCTAGTGACAAGCCGAGTGTACAGTGCCACGCCAGCCCAGCGTCTTCAGCAGGCCATAGCTGGCAGCCTGCCCGCTACTGCTAGCGGCCTGAGAAGTTCACATTACACTCAACTCCACAATACACCACACCACCACTCTCATACCATCTCAGGCCGTACAAGGATTGAATGCTGCAAAGGAAGGTCAGTGCAACCCTACCATTAAGTTACGTTGAGAACAAATCTGACCGCGGTTAAAGGCCCTTAGGGCAGCGACCCTGGACTCAGGTTATAGCTGATGGGCCCCTATACTTCGTGTTCCAGGCCTTGACTCGTTGGCCAAGCCGTTGGCCTCAACATTTGGTACCAAGAGCGTGGTTAAATTGATTCCGCGGACAGATTTGGCATTACTGTGACTTAACTTGGCCGTTCTAGGGTTAACTCATTAATTGTAAACTTATTGATTTATAACTTGTTAATACACAGGCTTATTGAGTTGCTAGTACGTGGCCTACCTTGTCACATGTAGGCCTGTATAATGATTGCAATTATTGAGATTTTGTTTTGTTAATTTTTGTTGATTAATAATTAATAGTATCTAATTGTTGTTTGTGGCCCGTAACTGGCCAACAGTTAGATGTAGATTGTAATAAATAAACTTAATATTGGTATAATTTGATAATTGTAGGTTCTTACCAAGCCAATTTGTAATTTGCAGTGCCTAGTATGAGTCTAGTGGCTTAGTACGGGCAATTAAAAACTTAATTTTTCTTTTATCTTAATTTCTGTTATTGATTGACTTAACATAAATTATTGATAGCTTAATTTGTATCTTTTGGAACTTTTAACCAACAAATACTTTGTTTGTTTACTAGAACTCCTCGTGGTTAGGTAACAGAGTAGTTTGTTTGATGTATTTAAAATAAATAATTCTTGTTTTAAAGTAAATAATTCTAATTAATAAATAGTATTTAAGTAGTAATTTGTTTGTGTTTAAAGTGGGTAATTCTTGTTTGATTATTAATTTGTTTGGTTGAAGTTGAAACATAACTTGTAACAAATAACTTTGTTTTGATTTTGTTATCTATTTGTTGTAACTACCTTTATTTAAGTTGTTTTGTACCTACCTAAGATGTCAGCCCACAAAAAATTGAGCGTGCAAATTCAATCAGAGCTGCGTTGGGCTGCTACAGCCAACGCCTTGGTAGGCCGGGTGGACCGGGCATCCGCACTGCTCCAGCGGTGCGAGCAGGTGCGGACCAGGCAGGCGGTCGTCGAAGAGGCCTTCCGAGACCTCATGGCATTGGAGCTACCTCCGGAATCGCTGGAGTCCTCAGTGCGGGACTACGAACAGTTTTTTGAGCTGACAGACGGTCTGGTGGAAGAGGCCGCGAGGCTCAAGAAGGAGGCGAGAATGAGCTCTATTCTTGAGTCTCCCACCAGACCCACCACGCAGCCTGCGTTACAGGGCAAGTTGCCAACAATAAACTTGCCCCACTTTTCTGGCAACCTGAGCGAGTGGCTAGGCTTTCTCAGCCTCTTTGATAGCCTGGTGGACGCGAGAAGGGACCTGTCTCCCTGCCAGAAACTGGCCTATCTACTCTCTTCCCTGCAGGGAGAGGCTCTGGGTTTAGTTAGCCACCTAGACCTCTCCGAGGAGAGTTATACCACCGCGCGGGAACTACTGACTCGGCGGTATGCCAACGTGCGCCGGTTAGCAGACACACACGTGGCACAAATTCTAGCGCTGCCACGTGTCTATGGGGTGTCTCATTTAAGAGAATCGCTCTTAAATCCACTGATTGTAGCCTGCAACGCTCTTAAGCGTTTAGAGCTTCCCGTGGACCAGTGGTCCTTCCTTTTATTACACATTGTGTTGTCCCGCCTACCTCCTGAGTTGAAACTGCGTTTTGAGCAAAGGTATGGTGGGGACGGGGCCAGCTACCTGCCCCCCTTTTCGGACCTTTTAAAGTTCCTTGAGGAAGAGTGCCGGCAGGCTGATAACTCTGGCATTGCTGGTCCTTCAAGGACCCCAGAGCGGCCTGCCCAGCTGAGGAAGGAAAAGGGTCACACTGGCGTCCCTGGTAAAAGGACCTCCGACCGGAGACCAATGCCCGTTTACACTGGACTTGCTGCCACTGAACCCGCCCCCTGTAACTATTGCAGGCGTCCAGGCCACCGGGTGCTTTCTTGCCCCCAGTTTCTCTCTAAGCGGATCAAGGATCGGAGGGGCGTTGCAAGAGACCGCCACTGGTGCTATAGCTGTCTGGGAGCTCACATGCAACGGGACTGCCAACAGCAACGGCCATGCCCAATTTGTAGGGGTAACCACCTGGAGATTTTGTGTGCCAACAAGAATGGTGTTGGTCGCCAGGTGGAGAGTGAGGGCGCGCCCCGCACGGGCGGGGGCGCTCTTACCAATCGCTCCCCGGATTATTTGCGTCGGTCCCCTGATCAGGGCCATGAATCCCGACGCGTCCGGATTTCGACCCCGCCTATAGGGGCTTCATCCCCCCGTGAGGGGGGCGCCAACCCCCCTCGACGTTCTGATGGGAGATTTGTGGCGGCCCCGTCTACGGTTCGACCTACCCGCTATTCACCTCCGCTTCATGACTGGCCACGCCTCGAACGCCGCCCACCTCGAGCGGGTCGACAGCCTTACTACGGCCTACCGACCTCAGCCCGTATGACTAGGCCCGTGCTGCCGCCACGAGATGACGCATGGGTTTACCCAAATGGAGGTCCTTCCCCCTCACCTTTGGAGGTCCCCCCTGAGTCTCAATATGAGATTCCCCGGTTAGAGGACGGGTTTGATGAGGACGACCACCAATAGGTAGTTGCCGCCCTAGCCCCCACCACAGCAACTTCTCCTGAGACCTTGAATCTCCGGCAGTCTGTCTGTCAGACCATTCTTTTGCCGACTGTCTCAGTGAAGGTATTCAACCCGAAGGGTGAATTTTTAATCGTTCGCGCCCTTTTGGATTCGGGTTCACAGCGCTGTATTGCTTCTTCTCGTTTGGTGGGTGAGCTAGGGCTCCCTTGGAGTCCTCGAACAGGACGGGTGATAGGTATCGGGGGTATAGAGCCCTCGACTCCTACCGGGGAAGCGGAATTAATGTTTGGCCCCGTTACGGGCAATTTTAGGGTCTTGGTCAAGGTGTCAGTCCTTGACAATATCTTAGGTCCCCTACCGCAGGTCCAAATAGCTGACGCTGCGGTGTCCTGTGCATCAGGCCTAAACCCAGCTGACCCCCACTGGACTGAACCCGGTCCTACGGACCTTTTGTTGGGTTCCGACGTGTTGGGCCTGGTCTTGTCAGGGGAAATTAGGGTTTTGCAGAAGGACGGCCTATGTGCCATGTCCACTATATTCGGTTCTAGCTTTTTTGGACCCGTGCTATGGTCTTCGGACCTACCGGTGCTGGACCAATTGCAAGCAGCCGGCTTGACGCTGTCGGACGTGGTCCAGCGCTTTTGGGAAGTTGAGGAGCCGCCGCATGCCGCACGAGTTGACCCTCTTGACCTTGAATGTGAGTTGTTTTATCAAAACAACACAGGCCGCCGTGTTGATGGGCGATTTGTAACTCGCTTGCCCTTTCTCGCTTCTCGCCCCCCGCTTGGTCAATCGCGGGCCTTGGCGGAAAAGAGGCTCTTGTCTATGGAACGGCGCATGCGGCGCGACTCCACCTTCCGCTCCAAGTACGTTGAATTTATGCGCGAGTACGAGGGCCTGGGGCATATGTCACCATCCAATTTTGATTGGCGCGCACACGAGCACTACTTCTTACCCCACCATGCCGTCTTGAAGACCCCTGGGGGGAAGATTCGAGTGGTTTTTGACGGCTCCGCGGCCACATCCAACGGGGTGACATTGAACCAATGCTTGCACTCCGGTCCTAAGCTGATCAAGGATATCTCCGATATCCTCACGCATTTCCGCCGGCATCAAATTGTTTTCGTAGCTGACATCAAGATGATGTTTAGACAGTCGATGGTACATCGCGATGATCGGAGATACCAAATGATTCTGTGGCGCGAAAATCCTAATGAGCCAATGCGTGTCTTTGAATTGAACACCACGACCTATGGACTCAAGTCAAGCCCCTATATTGCTATCAGGACCTTGTTAGAACTAGCTAACAGGGAGCGACTGAATTACCCTCGCGCATCAGCCATCTTGGAATCGTCAGTCTATATGGACGATATTTGCACGGGAGCCTCGAGCGTTGGGGAAGCTCTGACTCTTCGCGATGAGTTGATTGCAATACTGAAGTCCGGAGGTTATGAGTTGGGCAAGTGGCTGTCCAACTCCCCTCACGTCTTGAAGGATCTTCCGGGAAAGGATCAGCAGGATCCTCATATTTTTGAAAATCCCGAAAATCCCAATTTGCTGACGGTCCTTGGAATACAGTACCAGCCCGTCCAAGACGTTTTCACCTACCGGGTCAAATTAGACCCACCTCCTAAGGTCTGGACTAAGCGTTCCGTATTGTCTACGGTTGCTCGCACCTTCGATCCCAATGGATGGATCACTCCCGTAATATTTTTGGCTAAATGTTTCCTCCAGAAGCTTTGGATTGCTGAACTCGGTGGGACGAACCACTCCCTGGGAAGTTATTGAAGGAGTGGAACTCCCTTGTGTCTTCACTTCCTGAAGTTAACCGAATTTCCATGCCTCGACGCTTCCTACCAACAGGAAGGTGTCATGCCAGTCTCCACGGGTTTTGCGACGCCTCCGAACGAGGATACGCCGTCGTGGTATATTTGAGGACTGTCGATGTCGCCGGTGAGGTCGCGACGCATCTCGTCTTGGCAAAAAGCAAGGTGGCCCCTATTCGGTCACGGTTAACTATCCCGAAGTTAGAATTGTCTGGCGCCGCCCTTCTGGTACGCCTCTTGAACCACGTCCGCTCCTCTTTGGCATCTGCGGTCGATCTGACCGACGTTTATGCTTGGACGGACAGTGAGATTGTCCTTTGCTGGCTACGAGCCGCGCCTCACAACTTAGAGGTCTTTGTTGCGAATCGGGTCTCCCAAATTCAGAGCTCTGCAGTACCGGTGATTTGGAGGCACGTACCCGGAGAACTGAACCCGGCCGATTGCGCATCCCGCGGCTGTGAGGCCTCTTCACTGGTCCACCATCACCTTTGGTGGGATCCAAGTTGGCTATCCCAATCCGAGACGACTTGGCCTCAAAATAGGTTTTCCGCTCCCGAAGTATTGCCGGGCTTAAGAGTCGGAGTGGTTGAGGATAAACAGATCCCCGACTTGAACTTTCTTTTGAACCGTTACAGTTCCCTTGATAAACTAATTGGTGTTACCGGTTGGATTCGACGTTTTATCCATAATGGGCGGAATTCAGAAAATAAAAATTTGAGTCCTGTGCTTTCCCCTCTTGAACGCCAAGACGCCCGGAACTACTGGGTGCGTGTGGTTCAGGTGGAGCATTTTTCATCCGTGATTGACACCCTAAAGAGAGGTTTAGTTTTGAAGGGCCCCCTTGCTCGCCTAAGCCCTTTTTTGGACAATAACGGAATGCTACGCGTTGGAGGACGCCTCAAGAATTCCAATCTGCCCTATGGTGCTCGCCACCCCCTTTTGCTACCTAAGGACGGCACCTTTGTCAAATTGCTAGTGACACACTACCATCTTAAAAATGCCCACGCTGGTTGTAATGCACTCTCGGCTATTTTACAGCGCGAGTTTTGGATTCTGGCAGGGAGACGCACCATCCGGAACGTCACTTTCAAATGTATTCCGTGTTACCGCTTGAAGGCTAATACTTCACAGCCGATGATGGGTGATCTGCCCTCCGACCGCGTTCTAGCCACTCGACCCTTTGCTGGGGTTGGCACTGATTTTGCTGGCCCGTTTGCCATCAAGAGCTCTAACCTCCGCAACGCCAGATCGCTCAAGGCCTACCTCTGCGTTTTTGTATGTCTCGCTACCAAGGCGGTACATTTAGAACTTGTGAGTGCCTTAAGCACTGAAGCTTTTGTAGCCACGCTAGGTAGATTTGTCTCTCGTCGAGGATTGCCTGACCTGATTCGCACGGATTGCGGCACCAATTATAAGGGCACTGATAGATATTTAAAAGAGATTGTCGAATTCCTGTCTAGCAATAAGATTAGATTAAGTACAGCATTGGCCAAGATGGGGGTAACCTGGAAGTTTGACCCCCCAGCTTGCCCTCATTGGGGTGGAATATTCGAAGCTGTGGTTAAGGTGGCCAAGACTCATCTCCGGCGCGTTATAGGCGAAACTGTTTTAACCTTTGAAGAACTCGCCACCGTGTTTTGCAAAATTGAGGCTGTACTCAATTCTCGGCCACTCTGTCCCCTCTCATCTGACCCAAATGACCTGGAGGTCTTAACTCCCGGTCATTTTCTGATTGGTCAGCCCCTTAACGCTCTACCCGAATACCCCTTCAGGGACGTGAAGGTCTCACGTTTGTCCCGGTTTGAGCTGCTGCAACAGATGACTCAGAGTTTTTGGCACCGTTGGTCACTAGAGTATTTGCATCTTTTGCAGCAGCGGGTTAAGTGGGCTGACAAATCTGATCCACCCAAAGTTGGTAACCTAGTGCTGATTAAGGAACCTAATTTGTTGCCTTTATACTGGCGCCGTGGGCGCATTCTTAAGCTGATCTACGGGTCTGATGGGGTTCCCAGGGTTGCCGAGGTAATGGTCGGAGACTCTGTCTTGCAGCGAGCCGTTTGCTCCTTATCACGTTTACCTATTTACTAGTAAGTGGACGTAAATCCTTACGACCACAGGCGGGGGGGTTGTTCGCGCCATGTGCCTGTCAACAATTCCTTGTTCCATGGTCGTAGCGCTGGCAATCTCTTTGGCTCGCAATGAAGTTGACAGATACTTAGTTTTAAACTTGCCGCCGTTTTGGGGCGTGGTTTTTTGCAAGTTCCTTTGGTTTTGACAGCTTACACGTTTTCACGAAAATTCCGGTCGTCTCGCGCACGTTTTTGCTGTTTTGAGTGTCTAGATTTGGTTTATTTTACGGTTTTGTTGCGCCGTTAAGCGGTCTTTGTGTCGACCTAGCTATAAGCATCATTGTTAACGTGCTGTCCGTAACCAAAAAGAACATTTCTTGGAACCCGCCGATTTTGTTCGCCAACGCGCTCGGCGAAGTGTGATCAGGATTTTGGACCTAGCTAGTGACAAGCCGAGTGTACAGTGCCACGCCAGCCCAGCGTCTTCAGCAGGCCATAGCTGGCAGCCTGCCCGCTACTGCTAGCGGCCTGAGAAGTTCACATTACACTCAACTCCACAATACACCACACCACCACTCTCATACCATCTCAGGCCGTACAAGGATTGAATGCTGCAAAGGAAGGTCAGTGCAACCCTACCATTAAGTTACGTTGAGAACAAATCTGACCGCGGTTAAAGGCCCTTAGGGCAGCGACCCTGGACTCAGGTTATAGCTGATGGGCCCCTATACTTCGTGTTCCAGGCCTTGACTCGTTGGCCAAGCCGTTGGCCTCAACACTCAATAAATATACATTTTAAATATCTTAAAACTAGTTATTAGATCTAACTTTTAAATTATTCCTAACTACCCTATAAACGTGTTTCGTCAATTGACATGCAAAATAAAATTATTTTAGATACTACTAAAATACTTTAGACTATACTACTATACTTAATTTAGATCTACTAAGTATATTATCATTATTGAATAACTAAGAATATATTTGTTTTATACAGTTCTGGTAATGAACATGAGTTTATAATTTTGGTACAATTTATGAGTGATGAATTGCATGATGGCTACCTACGACCCAGCTGAATAAATTATTGGAAAAGATAATATTTACTTTTCCCAGAATCCGACGATGATATGTAGATGAGAAATTCTTTTATAGTTAGCTATGTATAGCGAGTTGCTGAAAATACACAGCAACCTACTATTTTTTTTATTCGGTGACAAGATAATCCTTGACTGCGATCTCACCTGATGGTAAGTGACGGTGCAGTCTAAGATGGTAGCAGAGTAACTTGGCAGGGGTATGACAGTGTATTCATGAGCCCATACTCCTGTTTCTACACGCCATCGTGTCAGAACGCTAAATCGCTTGGCGGCATGACCTTGACGGTAGGGTGGTCACTACCCACGGCCAAAGCCTCCCACCAGACCAGAGGTGCGATTGTCTAAAAATTTGCGTTCAAAATCTTATTCATTTCATGGCATTAGCGTCAAAGTAAAATATTCCTTGACTGTATTGATTTAGTCACAAATTCAGCACAACCGATACTAACATGGAGCGTTATGGAGCGTATCGTAAATACCTAAACGTATGAGAATGCATACACGAAATTGAGCTCTAATTGGAGTTTACTCCTTAAGAATCGATTTTCATATATAAGGCGCCCGGTATGAGAAAAATTCGAGGAGTAAAATCTACTTATGAATGACCTCGTTACGTTTTTCACAACGATGCAAATTTCTACCCTAACGTTGAGTAAATAAGGTTGTTTTTTCTATGGTCCGAATGCGAAAGAGCTTTCGCTTCGGGAAGCCGAGCGCGTACCGATCGGGTCCGAGCGGCGCCGAGACGCAGCGAGCGCCGCGAATGCATTACGACCGATGTTTAGACAATCGTATTTAAGGAGTAAACTCCAGTCGTGCGTCGGAGCTGACACACACTTTTTTTTAATGCTGTTATGGTTTATGTTACTTTGACGCTAATGCCATGAAATAAGATTTTGATCAGCAACTTTTAGCCAATCGGGGTCAGACCAGAGACAATTCAAAAATTATGAATTCCCAAATTGCCCCCGCCGGGGATCGAACCCAAGAACTCCCAGTTATAAGACCACAGCGCTCACCACTGCGCCAGGGAGGTCGTCAAAAAACTCTGGGAACATGAAATGAATACCCAATATTCTGAGAAATAATCCTGGACCGCCATACTTTTTTACGTAGCAAAACAGGATACTATTACGTTTGTAGCCGGTACCATGTTGATTACGTAGCTAGATTACCTACGTAATACCTACGTTGCTCCTAAACGTCACACTCACAGTAAGGTGCAACATTACTGAGTATGCGGCGCCTATGTTACGTATTCTGCACCAGTGGTAAGTAGTAAACCTCAAGCTTCTTACGTAAGTAGCTCATATAAGTAGCATTTTTTTTTCTCATATGATTAAGGACGTTTCGAACCAATGCTAGCCTAACCTTAGCGTGTATGTAGACCGAGACCAAGTTATGCAGGTCCACAGATTTGGCAGCGCGCGCTTCGCAGTGCCTTTGGAGTGGCAGCAGCTGGAAAAAGGACGCCGCAGCCAGCACCTCCAGCACGTCGCCCTCTGGGATGTCCAGGCCGGCACACCCGCCGGAGTAGAGGTACTTCATTACTTGCTGCAGAAGTTGAAACGTTGAAGTACTTATAAAAAACTTGAGAGGTGTCAAGGGACACCCGGATGGAACGTAGTTCCTTTCGATTACATTGTGTTCGTTATTTTCGCGGTACGACATTGAGTCTCCGTAGCCCAGTGGCTCCGGCAGTCGCCTTAACAGTTCACAGTCAATGGTTCGAATCCCAGCTCGACAGACCGAATTTTCCATTTTCAATTTTATTTTAAACAATTTCTGCATGTGGAACCTTTCCTTAATTTTTTATAACTATAAGTTATAAAAAATTAGGGAAAAATTCAATGCAAAATTCACATTCAACAAAAAGTGTCGGTTTCAAAAATGTGTCGAGTGTCGTTTCCTTAATTTTTTCCGTCTAGCCCCCTTCCGTACCGCGCGATAAGGAACTTACGTTCCGAAATTGGTTGTCTGTAAAGTCGGTTTACGGACGATAGTTTTACGTGATAACGTCATAAAGAAACAAGTCACAAGCCAACGCTTGGGCCGATCGTGCCTCTCTATCGCTGGTTCCGCGCTCTCGCTTGCACGCGCAGGCTCAGGCGGAACGTGACAATTTCGTGCGTGCAGCTGGTGTTCATCGATTTATAAGACGTTATCACGTCAAAAAGCTGTAAGTCTTAGTGCCGATATCACCAACGTCACGTGACGGGTTTTTGAAGAATCAATTGGACGTTCTGACAGTTTTTGTATTGAAAACTCTGTCAAAATATAAAAGATTTTAAGACTTATTTTAGTTTGGTGAAATCAGCTCTAATACGATTAAAGATTCATCATTCCGCGGAAGAATACCTATAGTGACGTAATTTGCATAAGTACGAGTATTTCAAGAGAACTTTCGAGGAATGTACTTAGCTGCATAGTTAGGTATGTAATCAAATCACGCACGTCCGTATCTGCGTTACTTTCTATAAGTCGTACGAAATATCCTTTTGACACAAATCAGTGAATTTGTTGCTTGATATGCAAGTGGCATGTTGAACTTCCATTTTGGTGGCACGCAAAAGAAAACCTTTCTAAAGTAGGACCTTAGGAAGTTCCTTATCTGGTCCATCTTGGCTTCCACAATTTCATTTTCCAAAAAGCGCGATATACATTTCAATCATATTTTGTCCATTAGCCCTGAGTGTATCATCTCAAGTAAATGTTACATGTCGTATGTTTAGCTTTTCGCAAAACGCCGTGATTTGATGTTTCTTTACAATCTAAGGCATCTATAGCAACAAAGTTAGACTATAACTAGTTTATATTATGGTTGTCTTAAACCCTCCATTTTGTTTTTATTTTGAGAATCCGTACACGACAAAACTTTACCAACAGTCAACGCAAGGCTCATTTAACTTTTATGACGTAGGTACTTTTTGGAACGTAAGTTCCTTATCGCGCGTTGCGAAAGGGGCCAAGACGGAAATTAAGACCAAAAGTTGTACCTACACTTTCGACACTTTTTGATGGCCTAAAAATATCTTTAATTTCAACAAGTTGTGCATCGCTCCCGTGGCTCAATTGGCCCGCGCGCGGCCGCCAACCGAAAGACTGGTGGTTCGAGCCCACCCGGGGGCGCGCAATCCTATTTTCATTTTTTATTTTATAAAATTATTTTTTTAATTTTTATATTTTATAAATCGATATAATTAGGCTTCCCTGGGGTCATTTTGATTTTTATCGATAAAAAAATCATGATAAAAAATGTAGGTATACCCGAATAATTATTTTCTTTATACCTCGAATAGAACTTGAAATTAATATTTTTATAATAATAACTTCGTTCCTATCTGGTGTCCCACGACACCACACGACTTTTTTTTTTAACTTTCACCTGACACCATGTTTTATAGTTTACCTCAAATATATGGTATCGTATGTCGTTAATCTGCACAAGAGGCGGCGCGTTGCTGGGCGGGGCTTCGGTCGCGGCGCGCGGCGGGGCCAGCATGACGCGGAGCCGGGGCGACTCCGACACGAGCACGATCTTGTGCCCGTAGAATAGACGACCTTCCACTCTGGAACGATCAATTTTGTGCCATTTTTAGGTACCCAAAGGGTGCCAACGGGACCCTATTACTAAGCCTCCGCTGTCCGTCCGTCTGTCAGCGGCCTGTATCTCGTAAACCGTAATAGATAGACAGTTGAAATTTTCACATATTTTGTATTTCTATTGCCGCTATAACAACAAATAATAAAAATTAAATTAAATTAAAAAAAAATAAATTAAAATATTTTAATATTTTTAAAAATTTAATATATTTTTTAACGGAACCCTAAAAGAGCGAGGCCCGATTCGCACTTGGCCGATTTTTTTACATTTTTTTTAATACTCCTAAGCAAAATCAAATTCAAATTCAAAAATTCAAAATTCAAAATTCAAAATCATTTATTTCATGTAGGCCAACCTGTGGCGCTTATGACAAGTCATGACTCTACCACCGGTTCGGAAAGCGGATTCTGCTGAGAAGAACCGGCAAGAAACTCAGCAGTTGCTCTTTTCAAAATTACACATTTTACAATATTTTTTTGTAGGTAATATGTATTTACATTTTAATAACTTTTTATAATATCTTGTGGGCAGCTGGATGCCATGCCGATTTACCCCATGCAACTTGTTAGAATAGAATATTTCCAACAATGCGATGATATAATATTTATAGAACAACTCCAAAAATACATAAGTACAATATTCAATACATGTCAAGACTGGCAGACCAGCAGCCCCGCTTCCGACGGTGGCACCCGTTCACGGCATGACGCATGATCCAGCCATTGCTTCGCTCAACCATATTTGATATTCAAAATTATTTATTTCACGTAGGCCAACCTGTGGCTCTTATGACACGTCATGCCTCTACCACCGGTTCGGAAAGCGGATTCTGCTGAGAAGAGCTGGCAAGAAACCCCAGCAGTTGCTCTTTTCAAAATAATCATTTTACAATATTATTATGTAGCTATTTACATTGTAATAAGTGTGGGCAGCTGGATGCCAAGCCGATTTATCCCATGCAACTTAATAGAATAGAATAGAATATTTCCACAATGAGGGGAAGTTCCAAAAAATGCGCACTACAATTCAACACAAGACGGGCAGACAGAAAGCAGCCCCTTTCAAGCTGGAGGCACCCGTTCACGAGAATGACGTATGATCAAGCCGTTGCTTCGCTCAACCATATTTGATGGAACGTAACAACCTGCACCACACGACACCACCACAGAAACGTTTAAAGAGAGTGTGACATACTTAGGTTATTCAATTTTTGAGTTAAGTATTGATTAGGAGAGTTGATGTTCACGATGGAAAATAGGATTTTACTATTCGTAGTAAAATCCAACTTTCCATTGATGACACCCGGAAAGTAGCAGGCATCGATTGGATACGAAAGGCTGAGGATAGGCAACGTTGGCGTTGGCTTCCTAAAACGCCTTTGTCCAACAATGGATGCATTTTGCCTTGTGATGATGATCATATCATCATCATCATTAGCAATCCATCAACGACTCACTACTGAGCGCAAGTCTCCTCTCAGAGAAGGGCCATAGTCCACCACGCTGGCCCAATGCGAATTGGCGGACTTCACACACCTTCAAGAACACTATGAAGAACTCTCAGGTGTGCAGGTTTCCTCACGATGTTTTCTTTCACAGTTGAAGCAAGTGATATTTCATTGCTTAAACGCACTTGACTCCGAAAAGTCAGAGGTGCGTACCCGCGATCGAACCTGCGAACCCCCAAATAGGAGATCACAGTCCTAACCACTAGGCTATCACTGCTTATAATGATTGTGATGATGATGGTACTTTTGAATAAAAAGTCTGGTATGAACCTGGGTAAGCAGTTTAAAGTAAACAGCACATTAGACAAGTCGCGACAAGTCGCGGGAACAACATGGGGTAGAGTGGCCATAGAAAGGCCAGAATGGAGAAGATTGGAGGAGGCCTTTGCCACCTGGCAAACGGACACGCAAAAGTGGAAAAAAAGATCAATCTACGAAAAATAAAGAAAATACTGTCATGTCCGAAAAGAGGCTATAAATAAATAAAAATAAATAAGCAGTTTAAAGAGTGTTTGTTCAAGACTATAGGATGTGAAGTGTATAAGTTACCTGAAAGTGACGTCAGCGAGTGAGGGATTGTTGACATAGGAGGGGTCGACTCGCGCTGGTGTGGGCGCAGCTGGAGGTGGCTCCAGCACTGCAGGCACGGGCTCCCAGCCGTAGCACGCACACAGGATGTCCGCCAGTAGAAGCACGGTGCCCTCCTTCTAATTTATAAAATAGAATAGAATAGAATAGAAATATTTTTTATTCAAATAAACTTTTACAAGTGCTTTTGAATAGTCGATGAATCTACCACTGGTTCGGAATGCCCTTCCTGCCGAGAAGAACCAGCTAGAAACTCGGCGGTTGCTCTTTTCAAAACAAATTTACAATACAGTAAATACTATGCTATATATGCAGTGTTACCACAATGAGGGAAGTTCCAAAAATGCTTACCGACTAACTTCTATCTTAAGATGGACAAATATAAAGTAGCCCCATTCCCGCCGGTGGCACCCGTTCACGAGCATGACACATGACCCAGCCATTGCTTCGCTCAACCATATTTTATGAAAATAATTTCAAAGCACCGTTCTCACCGGCTATAGCAGCTATTGGAATGAAGGGTCAGTGGTCACACCGCAGATTTTGAGATGTGGCGTAGTGGATATTAGCCATATACTTTTATTTCCTTAAAATCAAACTCTAACAAAAGGGGTACCGCAAGGGCCTCTGCTTGGGACAACTGTGTTTGTTATGTTTATTAATGATATTACCAAAAAATTCTGACTTAGTGAAAATAGCTATTTTACGTCTCAATAGCCAAATGGTTAAAGTGCGGACTTTAACCCGAAAGGTCGACGGTTCAAGCCCAACCCTTTACGCTTAGTTGGAGGGGGATGGAATAGTCATGTCATGTAAATACCTTGCTGTAACGTAAAATATTGAAAAGCAATGGGAGGCACTCGTATATGAACTGCTTGCTGTAGTGACTGTCATCCGAGGGGCACACCTGGAAACAAAAATAGCTGATAAAATAGGGAAGATACATGTAGCAATGGAAATTGGAGCAGTTTTCCAGCAAGGAGATGAAGGTAAACACTGTACCTATAAATAAAAAAATAAGTGAGTGTCGTGGACACTCGGTTGGAACGAAGTTCCTTTTAATAATACATAAATTAAAAAAAAATAAGCTGAAGTTAGGATTCGAACCCTGAACCGATACTTGTAGCCGATGGAATGGCGCCTAAACGAAGGAGTGACCTTCGTTTAGCCGCTGCGCCATCAAAGCTATGACGGAACGTGTGTGATAAAGGAAGGCAAACACACACAGAGGTCGTAAGCGTGACGGAAAAATTCTTACACTTTTTTTCGCCTAGACCCCAACTGCCAAGTCCATACCGTCCGATAAGGAACTTCGTTCCAAAACTCCGTTCCCTTAATAATACCTGCAAGAAGTCTTGTAACAGTTGATCTATGACGTGGTCGAGGGAGGACTCTGCGGCTGCGGCCAGCGACAGCGTCCACGCGTGGAGAGACCAGGGGACTCCCAGCGCACGAAGCTCGAGGGTTATATCTGAAGGGGTTTGAAAGAGGCCAATTTAGAGCAATTTTTAATTTTATAGACTGAAAAATTATAACGTACTTAGGGTGACAAGTGATAAGGGTCGCAGGATCGATTCCGGGCACGCACTTCTGACATTTCGAAGTTATATGCGATTAAGCAATTAAGAAACGTTGATGGAAAATATCGTCAGTAAACCTGCACACCTGAGAGTTCTCCATCATGTTCTCAAAGGTGTGTGAAGTCTGCCAATTCGCGTTGGATCAGCTTGGTGGGCTATAAGTATAACCATTCTCTGAGAGGAGGCCTGCGCTCAGAGAGACGTTTATGGGTTGATGATGAGTGGTAAGATTTAATACCTAAATGGTCAGTCTCGGCCGCATAATACATAGCGTCCTGCAACGCTCTCTGCTGCTGCTTCGTGAACGGGGGAGGCCTGCCCGAGGCCGGCGGCGCTCCTTCCGCTAACACCTCCTCTAGCGATAGAACTGCCCCGCCCCCCGCGCCCCTCGCTCCCCCCCGAACCGCCGCTCGCAGACACGCTCGACGGCCGTGGGTACAGCAGACTGCTACCGCGCTGTTGGGAAACAAAAATCTTAATTTATAACACGAAAAGGTGACTGATTGGCTGACTGACTGAGGGACGTACACCACCGCTTTTCCAGTAGTAGAACTATAAAAAATGGTACGTTACGCTATAGCATATTCAGAAGTGCGATTGTATAAAAATTGCCGATCAAAATCTTATTCATTTCATGGCATTAGCGTCAAAGTAAAATATTCCTTGACTTTATTGATTTAAAGTCACAAATTCAGTACAACCGATTCTAACATGGAGCGTTATGGAGCGTATCGTAGGTACATACCTAAACGTATGAGAATGCATACACGAAATTGAGCTCTAATTTAAAACTGTTATGGTAATGTAATGTAATGTAATGTAATGTAATGTAATGTAATGTAATGTAATGTAATGTAATGTAATGTAATGTAATGTAATGTAATGTAATGTAATGTAATGTAATGCCATGAAATGAATAAGATTTTGATCGGCAACTTTTAGACAATCGGAGAGTACCTAAACGTTTGAGAATGCATACACGAAATTGAGCTCTAATTTAAAAAACGTATGAGAATGCATACACGAAATTGAGCTCTAATTTAAAACTGTTATGGTAATGTAATGTAATGTAATGCCATGAAATGAATAAGATTTTGATCGGCAACTTTTAGATAATCGGAGAGCAGATGTCGACAGCAGTGGAACTATACAAATCCTTCGAAATATGCTCAAAGTAGCACGTTTTGCTGAATCATCCTCAGGAGACGTTGACAGTAGTAGAATACAAACCCTTCGAAAGTTCGAAATACACTCAAGGTAGCTCGTTTTGTTGGGCCATCATCAGGAGACGTTGACTCACCAATGCAATATTACAAAGGAATTTAACGAACTTTGTTTGTTTTCAATATTCAAAATTATTTATTTCACGTAGGCCAACCTGTGGCTCTTATGACACGTCATGACTCTACCACCGCCGGTTGGGAAAGCGGATTCTGCTGAGAAGAGTCGGCAAGAAACTGTTCAAAGTAAAGCCTGATTCTATGAAACACGTCATACGCCTAAACATACGCCTACCTGTAGCATCCATATTGCGCTGCAGCAGAGTAACACAAGGCGTCGTTGAGCTGCGTGGACAGGAAAGGATCAGCACCGTGCGACAGCAGCAATTGGACCAGTTCTAAGTTGCCGACGCCGCACGCCATCTGAACAGATAAAATAGGTACGTAATTTTTTATATCCGGTTGTTTGGACGTTGGATACGTGATCCGTCTGTTTAAATACCCTCACAAGATTACAATTTGAGAATTCAGATTCGATTACTATACCAAACCTATCGTCCAGTATAATACTACGTTTAAGCTTTTTAAGAATTTTTTTGATCCACTCTTTGAATAACCTCATATCATTTAGTGAAAACACCGTCGAAAGGAGTTTCACAATGACATTCATGGATTTCTATGAATCTCCAGCTATTTTAAAATTATTCTTGCATGCGTGTCCTGTTTCCTCACAATGTTTTCCTTCACCGTTGAAGCTTGTGATATTTAATTTTTTAAACACCTGCACACCTGAGAGTTCTCCTGTTTTCAAAAGTGTGTGAAGTCTGCCAATTTGCGTTGGGCCAGCATGGTGGACTATGAACCATACAAATCCTTCGAAATATGCTCAAAGTAGCACGTATTGCTAAAGCATCTTCAGGAGACGTTGACAGTGGTAGAATACAAACCCTTCGAAATACACTCAAGGTAGCATCATCATCAGGAGACGTTGACTCACCAATGCATAATATACCCCTTCCTATAACCCTAACCTATAACCCTTCTCGAGAGGAGATCTGCGCTCAGTAGTGAGCCGTTGATGGATTGTTGATGATGATGAGGCATGACCTGTTGGAAATGTGAAATGCCTTGTGAAATGCTACGTCTGGTCCACTCTCTTGTATGGTTGCGAAACATGGGTTCTCAAAAAGGAAGCAACAAGTCGATTGCAAGCTTTTGAAATGTCGATCTATACGAAAATGCTCCGAATCCCATGGAACAGTTTTACACCAAATAGCAGGGTACTGGAATTAGTCCACAAAAGGAGAGAACTCATGTCCACCATCATACGAAGAAAAGTAGCTATCTTTGGACACCTACAAAGAGGAACCCAATTCTCATTCCCAAAACTAGTGTTGGAAGGGAGGATTGCAGGCAAGAGAGCTCCAGGTCGCCAAAAACGCAAGTGGTTGGACGATATAAGGGGGTGGACTGGGCTGACTTATCCAAAATTAAAAGATGCGGCTTTAAATAGAGAAGCTTTTCGCATGATGACCGCCAAACTTCAACACGAGGAAGGCACACGATGATGATGATGATGATGATGACCTGTTGGAGACACAAATGGTTTCAAAGAGATACCTGTAGAGGAGTAAGAGTGCAGACGTCATCTCCTCTGGCAGGAGCACCGTCCACCCTGGCACCAGCAGACAGAAGTCTTCGAGCGACTTCTACTGCGCCCGCGCCGGCTGCCCCTGCGCCGCTACACGCGTATACCAGTGCTGTCCAACCTGTGGGGATGGCAAGTACTCATTGCTTGCTGGAGTTTATGCGATACATCTACAGTACCCGGCGATATATATTGCACATCGGCCTTTGGAATAAAACGCTATTTTTATTCTATTGCAAGGAAAGCTAGCCAGAAATTTACGTAGTAATTACTGAAATCTCTTCACAATCGGCGAGCACATCACGTAACTTATATAAAAAAAATGCAGTTGAACTGTGAATAGAATAGAATAGCGTTTTATTCCAAAGGCCGATGTGCAATATGTATCGCCGGGTACTGTACTAGTATATCGAAGGTCTACAAATTTTTTACAAGCTTGATAAGTTTCATCCTGCATGACTTCGAAGTCATTATAATTGTGAACCCATTCGACACAAATCATTAATAACTTTACATAACAGTGTAAATGGTTGCAATGCATGTTCTACCTTGTAGATTAGCTACTATTGCTAACCACAAATCGCAAATATACATACAAATATAACAAGCGGAGCGACTGAGATATCATACACAGTCCCTTTACAAGATTTGAAAAGTTGAGTGTAGAAACTGTAACAGTACAAAGCAAATATGCTCGCTTCCATTTTAGTCTTCCTCGTCTCTTACGAAGTTAGGTACTACTGAGTACCTAACTTGGTAAGAGAGGATGCAGACTATCGTTCAGTTACTAACTAAAACTGTCGAACACGGAATATTTATGAAGAAATGTGGGAATATTTATGAAAATTTACAGTTCTTCATTTAATTTAAATTCGTAACTTTGCATTGTTTTCAACTGGCCACTGGAAATGTCAAAATAGAGAATAGGCTCCAAGGTGAGATTGCAGTGAAGGGAAAACTTGTAAGAATCCAGGGTCTTCCGCGTAGGCCTTCACAGGCCTCGGGGTAACTGGTCGGGGCGATGGCCCCCTTCAGTGATGGCAACGCCGCCTGCAACTACAGGCGGGGCACTGGGTGGGACCGGTTGGTCCAAGGTATCGTAGCCGTGATGTCAAGTCCGGTGGTATCCTGTTGCTGTGCGATCGAGCTCGTGTAGTGTCGCAGGCGATCTGCGGACTGCAGCAGGGTGGTATGTCCGTGGTGGGCTTCGCCCGCCGCTCAGCGAGGTCGAGCCCGCCTGTAGCGTACCGGTGGGCGCCCATCAGCCAGCGGCGAGGAAGCACTCAGTCGTGTCCTATGGAGCTAGGTCACGTGGCAGGCCTCTGATGTCCGGCGGTCGTCGATGGTATGGCGCGATGCCACGCAGATGCTGGGATCGCGCTCCGTCGGCGCGTGTGAACATTGAGGCACTCAGGCGGCGAATGAAGTCGTCCAGGCTCTCCATGCGCAGGTCTCTGGAGATGACCTGATTCCGTACGAAACGTGGGGCTCCGGAGATGGTGCGGAGTGACAGCGACTGCTGTGCTCGCAGCGACTTGCAGTCCGTCTCGCTGGTCAGCGCGAACCATGCGGGGGCCGCGTAAGTGAGTCGCGTGCGAACGTACGCCTTGTAGACGCACAGCTTCGTACGGAGAGGCAGGTGAGACGCCAGCACGGGTCGGAGGAGGTTCCGTGCGGCGCGCTTCTGGGCGACCACATTCTTCACATGGGGCCGCATCGAGAGGGTCCTGTCGATGGTCACGCCGAGGTACTTGGCCTTCGGGGACAACTCGACGGTCTCGCCCATGAGCGTCACCCGCCCGAACCCGATCCAGCCCGATGGAAATCGCCTGAGTCTTCGCCACGTTGACCTTGAGTCTCCAGTTCTCCAGCCATGTGGGAAGTGCGTCCAGTGCTCGCTGCATCACTTGTAAGATAAAGAACAATACTGGTTTGGTGCTCGTCAGTAAGTTTACCAGCAGTGGGGGGTGTATATCCGGGGGTGGGGGCGGGTGGCGTGGGCGGCGAGTGCGGCGGGTGGCTGGGCGGGCGCGGCGACAGCAGCGCGCAGTGCTGTGCTGCTGCACCCGCCGTTTCGATGTTTGGGTCTGCTCCGGCTTCTATGAGCATCTGTTAAGAGAAAAATACTTATAGAAGCAGGTATTACTTTGCGATGACCATGATACTGTATGAGAAACAATAAGTTTTTACATTGATTGACAAGTTTCACCAACGTCGAGTGGTGTTTTACCGAGGAATAAACTGGGCGTTCTGAGCGGAGTCTTGCATTGAAAATACTGTCGGATTACAAATTACGCTCGGATAAGACTTGTTTTACGTTGGTCAAATCGGCCCTTAGCGGATCTTATTAATGGTGCAATTAATTAAATTAGACTTAAGGCCGATTTCACCAACTTAAAAAAACACTTATGCGAGCTGAAAAATATTTTGGCAGAGAAAATGACAGAATTGCCCAATTTACTCCTCGTTTAAGCGTCACTCGACGATTCCCGTGTCTTAAAATAATAAACAATTTAATTATTAAGGCAAAAAAAGCTCGTAGTTTCTTTCGAGCATGACATATTTATTTGTCAACTTAAGTATATGCTTATAAATCGAGTAGGTAGTTTTGGGAACGGGTAACCAGCCCTGTAAGAGTTCATCTCCATCCGAAAACTGCAAATGAGGTTGCTTACGGCCACAACTTGTTCATCGCCGGCTAGAGCCGCCTTCATGAGCGCAGTGAGCCCGGAAGCATCTGTAGCGTCAATCCCAGCGGGCGGCAGCAGCGGCCTGACTCCGCCAACGAGCTCTGGTCTTCCACTGAGCAAGGCTCGCTGCGCGAGACCCAGAGCCGCGCGACTCAGCTCGTCAGCGGTGCGTTGACAACGGGACCACGCTGGTTCTATAGCTTCTTCCAACCTGCGGATGATATGATGATGATATGGGGTGGCCCGTACCTACACAGTAAGTCAGTCTTCGGGAAGCTGGTCTAATTTCTCGACGCCTTATATCTGCCAACACTCTTTCTGTCTGTATGTGTTCATAAACCATCCAATTGAAATGATTTGGCTTCATGGATGCACTTAGAGATCGTTCGACGGCGTTGTTGAATTATCGATGACTAGCTGATGCCTGTGACTTCTTCCGCGTGGATTTAGTTTTTAAAATCCCTCGGGAACTCTTTGATTTTCCGGGATAAAAAGTCTATGTCACTCTCCAGGTTCTAAACTATATCCATGCGAAAAATCACGTCGATCCGTAGCTTTGTTGCAGCGTGATTAAAGGACAAACCAACAAACAAACACACTTTCGCATTTATAATACATATTAGTATGATAGTATGAAGATTGATTAGTATGATATTTAACCGACAATTTTTATGTTTTCCCTTGCGATTGAGGGACAAGGGATTTTTAAAATTTCCCTTCTAGGTAAAAATTAGGTAGTATGGTTTCCCTTTCGATTGGATGTAGTATCACGACATAATTTAATTTCCCTTCTAGGTAACAATTAGGTAGTATGGTTTCCCTTACGATTCGATGTAGTAGAGATTTTTTTAGTTTCCCTTCTAGGTAACAATTAGGTAGTATAGTTTCCCTTACGATTCGAAGCAGTAAGTAGTAACACGAGATTTTTTTAGTTTCCCTTCTAGGTAACAATTAGGTAGTATAGTTTCCCTTACGATTCGAAGTAGTAACACGAGATTTTTTTAGTTTCCCTTCTAAGTAACAATTAGGTAGTATGGTTTCCCTTACGATTCGAAGTAGTAACACGAGATTTTTTTAGTTTCCCTTCTAGGTAACAATTAGGTAGTATAGTTTCCCTTACGATTCGAAGTAGTAACACGAGATTTTTTTAGTTTCCCTTCTAAGTAACAATTAGGTAGTATGGTTTCCCTTACGATTCGAAGTAGTAACACGAGATTTTTTTAGTTTCCCTTCTAGGTAACAATTAGGTAGTATAGTTTCCCTTACGATTCGAAGTAGTAACACGAGATTTTTTTAATTTCCCTTCTAGGTAACAATTAGGTAGTATGGTAAAGGGCGTGAGCTTTGTTGGTTCTTCCCGGACGTGGCCGGTCGGCTCAGGGCAACCTGGGTCGCACCGGACTATGAGACCTCGCAGGTTCTGACTGGTCACGGGTGCTTTAACAAGCGCCTACATAAAATGTCTCTCGTGGTGAGTAGTGTCCGTGTGGGCAGGCGGAGGAAGACCTCCACCATGTCCTTTGGGAAATTGGGAGTGTGAGCTGTATGGGGATCTCCGGCTCAACCTGCTGGATGGGGTCGTTCGCCGGGAGGAGGGTCCAGTCTTCTACCGGGATCTCGTCTCTTCGGAGGAAAACTTCGGCAAGCTGCTGGAGTTCGCGCACCGATGGCACAATTGGCGGAACAGCTTGGCAGCGTAATTGCGGACCGCAAAGTGATGTTCGGACTCGGACCGCTAGGCACGCGGGGGTCCATGAATGTTTTTGTAAACGTCTGCCCCAGAAAGGGGAGAAAGACACATAGGGACAAGGATCAGAAAAAAAGAACTTGTAGGGAGTCAAGAAGGCGCACCGGAAACACGCGTAGAGCAAGTACAGGGCGCTCTCCCAGTGTTTCGGCCCATATAACCGCGAGGTTGGAGGGGCCATTCGAGGTGGAGGGTTGGAGCCCCGCCCCACCGCTCGCGGCAGCTCCACAGAAGTTACTCACGTCACAGGCCTGGGCGGGCAGTCTGCGTGAGGCAGCAACAGTCTCGCCGACTGCAGGATGTCGTCAGCGTCGGGCACGGCGGGCGGCGGGCGCAGCGCCGCGTGCGCGCGCGCCACTCGCACCCACTCGCCGAGCGGCGGCAGCGCGCCCGCGCCGCGCTCGCCCCACAGCCCCGCCCCGCCGCTCGCGGCAGCTCCACAGAAGTTACTCACGTCACAGGCCTGGGCGGGCAGTCTGCGTGAGGCAGCAACAGTCTCGCCGACTGCAGGATGTCGTCAGCGTCGGGCACGGCGGGCGGCGGGCGCAGCGCCGCGTGCGCGCGCGCCACTCGCACCCACTCGCCGAGCGGCGGCAGCGCACCCGCGCCGCGCTCGCCCCACAGACCCGCCCCGCCGCTCGCGGCAGCTCCACAGAAGTTACTCACGTCACAGGCCTGGGCGGGCAGTCTGCGTGAGGCAGCAACAGTCTCGCCGACTGCAGGATGTCGTCAGCGTCGGGCACGGCGGGCGGCGGGCGCAGCGCCGCGTGCGCGCGCGCCACTCGCACCCACTCGCCGAGCGGCGGCAGCGCGCCCGCGCCGCGCTCGCCCCACAGCCCCGCCCCGCCGCTCGCGGCAGCGCCACAGCCCGTGCCCGATGCGCCGCTTGAGGTATGCTCCAGCTGGAAAACCGATTTTATTAGGATCTTTTAAAATATCCTATAGAAAAAGTAAGGGAAGAAAGAGATTAAAGTCTTTCGCCTAACATTCTATTGTATGTAGATTAGGGGAATATTATTTCGGCGCTATTCAAAGCTATGGATAAAGGGGGCAATCTATGTCGCACGGCGTACAGATAGAGTACCTGTGAACACCGCATAAAGTAGTAGAGAGCGCGCTCGGCGGCGGGCGACAGCGGCGGGTGTCGCGGCTGCAGGTGCCGCAGCACCGCGCGCAGCTCCGCGGCCGAGCCCGCGCACGTCGTCAGCAGCACTGAGGTACCCGATCCGCCGCTGTTGTTGGATCCCGCTGACGTGCCTGACCCGCCTGCAAATATGTAGTTGCCAGTTGACATATTGGGCTTTTCTTCACTGCAAGGCCCGGCCCCGACACCGACATTAGTGGACACTTAATTGCCCGGCCGTACACTGGCAAGGGCACGGGCGCTGGCATGTCATCGGCAACAAGTCGAGACTGGTGTCGGTCCGGCATCGTTACGAATGTGTTGTGTACGCATGCAAAGCTTCCATGTGTGCGTGTGGGCGTGATCAGTGACCCCACCCCGAACTGTCAAACGAAAAAAGCAGGTGTCGGTGTTGGTACCATACCGGAACCTGTGCAGTGAAGAAACGCAATCACTGCGTCATATTCATATTTGCTGAATCGTGACCCCATTCCATTTACATAATGTAAGGCGTTTTCTTGGGATTACAACGCACTGGTTTTCCAAGACCTTTCCGAAAACGACTCGACTGAGAGAAAATGTTTCGGCTCTTAGGTTTAATGCTCACTATCCAGATATTGCTTCACGAGCTCACCGAGATTCGCTGTCACACACACGCGCTTAGGCGTTATATTGTTTTTTTTGCATAATATTGTGATCCAAACCTCTCAGCTACAAATATTAATGATCAAGTGGATTATCATGATGTCTAGTAAATTTTCCTTGTTTCAGAAGTGGTTTGCACACTTTGAAATCCACACTCCAAAGGTAGGTTAAAATAGCAGGATAGGTTTACTCTGTTTGCTTACAGAAATATACATTCGCTTGGTAGTGGATATCCTTACCGGAGCCGTTAGTGGTGATTCCGGAATCATGACTCATTCCCAGAGCCCTGTTCTCTGGTCGCGGCGCTCCGGTCGATGAACCCGAACCCAACGAGCTCATGGATTCCCACCTCGAGAGTGACAGGGCTCCTGTAATAAACCAAATTTGGCATTATGTTGTGCTGTGTCAAAAATACGTCATGACATTTGCGAAATAAGAAATATGGAAAAATCTAAATGTCTACTTAAATATGCCCAGTTTTTATCAGCGTATGGCCTTGTTGAAGATTATAGACCCATCTCGGTGCTGAGTCAGTTTATAAGTTATCCTCGAGAGTCATTACGAATGGTCTCGCTCGTAGGTTTGACGACTTCCAGCCTCCCGAAGAAGCCAGATTCCGAAAATCCTTTGGCAACATAGATCACATTCATACGCTGCGGCAGGTTATACAAAAGATGGAAGAGTAAATATAGTCTCCAGATTGCCTCAATCCCCATCAAACTGATGAGCTCAGAACTGCTCAGAACCGATGCCACTGCAATAATATATAACCTTGGCCTAGTACTGCAATCAGGGCAGATTACAGATTCAGACTCTACCATGTACACAAGATGTTTTATATTGGGTTTCTTACCTGATGCTACCCGTCCAGCATTCAAATGACTATAAGGCTGCAACAGGCCCCACAGGTCTGCGCAGTTCGCGACTGCATGGTCGATGGTGGCTGGAGTTATGGGCGACGTAACAGCGGTGCCTCCAGCTATTAAAGCTATTTCTTCCAGCAGTGTCTCCATCCCTGCGCAGAGGTAGATTGCTGCGTATCTGTAAGAAGTTGGATTCAATAAGTAACGTAAATGTACATAAGTAGATAATTGTATTCTGCTTATGTTTAAATTTGAGGAATTTGGGCCTGACTGCAAATAAACAAAATGAGGATAATTATAAAGGTCTATTATTATTCTATGTCAATAACGGAAGATATTTCTAAGGGCAAAAGCTGAAGTGGCACAATGGGCGCCATAAAGGTTGGAGAAACAATTATCGTTGGCGTCCCAAGGTGGTGGAATGGCAACCTCTTACCCGACAGTTCAGGGCTGACATTAGTTGGCCCGATGACATGAGACGAGTCATAAAGAGCCACTTGATACAGCGACACAAGATCGCGCCATGTGGAGGTCCCTAAGTGCGTTATTATCGCGTCGTCCTAGAAACCTTGACTTACTCATGCACGAAGGAAGCCACACGAACATCCAGCATCCACCTCTGGAAGCGGCCGGGCGCCAAGCTCGTGCGCGCTCGGGCGGCCGAGCCCAGGCGCCGCGCCGCGCTGCCTGACGTCGCGTACATCGTAGCTGCTCTTTGGCAACCCTGGAAAATCATTAAGAATACCAAAATTAAGATTTCATAGCCAATTAATCGATTAGAGGTTCAGGTTCTAACTTTTTAATTCTGTTGGCAACTTGAGGATTTCTCTTGAGTCACTGTTCAACTATGAAAACTGTTTAAACTGAAACTTAAAACAATAGTACATACCTACGTGTAAAAGAAACTCAAATGACTGATGAATTTGCACCTCTACCTAACTTTTCCATCCGATTTCAGTTAAGCAAAATCTTTGTTTATAAAGTTATGATTTTTAACCTTAGGGTATGTCATCATCATCATCATCAGCAGCAGCAACTCAGCAACGGCTCACTACTCAGCGCAGGTCTCCTCTCAGAGAAGCCTTACAGCCCATAGTCCACCACGATGGCCCAATGCAAATTGGCAGATTTCACACACCTTTGAGAACATTATGGTGAACTCTCAGGCTTGCAGGTTTCTTCACGATATTTTCCTTCAACGTTGAAACATGTGATACCCATTTAATTGCTTTCACACAATACTCCAAAAGTCAAGGAATCTCCGGATAGGAGACTGCAATCCTAGCCACTAGGCTATCACTATGGGCTATTTACCTAGGCTGTTAAAGTGGAAGTGGAAGTCACAGACCTTGATGCAGGAGTCTGCGAGCGGCGTGCTGAGCACGATGCGCAGCGCGCCAGCCACCTCGTGCTTGGAGCAGAACCCGAAGTTCTGCGACAGGCGCTGAGCCTCGCGCGCTATCCGGACCAACGCCCTGCACATTTCATATACGTAAAAGTTGAGTAAACCGCAATAGTATTCAAAGGGTCAATAGATTAGGAACAGGTTGGAAATTTGGCGCCTGTACGAGTAAAGTTTAAAGTTGATCTTGTGAGTATTACACTGACATTAATAACTGACAGCTCCACCAGCCTGAATACCACAACAGAACAACTACACCAATGAAGCAGTTACCTCTGCAGCAAGTAGGCGAGCCTGGGCGGCGCATCGGGCGCCATCCTCGGCGCCAGCTCGCGGCAGCGGCCGGCCTGCAGCGCGCGCGTCACCTCGCCGCCCGTCCACGGCACGTAGCGCAGCTCCACCAGCCTGGATCCCGCCATAGAACAACTCAGTTGGTACAAGAGGCTTTAGTGACCATAACAATGTAAGAAAGCATCGAAAAGAAGCAAGCTGAAGAGAAGCAAGATGCTTTTCTTGCCCTTCTTTATCAGCCGATAGACGTCCATTGTTGGACATAGGTCTCTTGCATAGACTTCCATATGTCTCGGTCTTGCGGTGCTTGTAGCAGTTCCGCAACTCATCTGATGTCATCGGTCCACCTATTGAGGGTCGTTCAATACTGCGCTTTTCGATGTGAGATCGCCACACCAGCACCTTGTGACCCCAACTACCATCAGTTGTTCTAACAGGTTTTGTCGTTACCGTAATCGTAAACCAATAGTAGTCCACCGCTAGATATAGGTCTCTTCAAGGGTTTTGAGTCGCCTGCGTCTAGGCTTTCTGCCAATTGTCTGATGTCGGCGGTTCACGTAGTGGGGAGTTTTTTCAAATCTCTTGACGATGGACAGTTGTATAATTACGACAACTTTTCTTCAAAACTATCTCGTCCTAAACTGAAAGACAAAAGTTAACCACGACTATTGCAATTATAACAATCGATGTACCTATTATGTGAATCAACCCACACGAATTCGTCCGCGCTCGTCACGTTCGTGCACACCGTGTCGAGGGACGGCTGCCGCACCAGCGGCGCGCGCCGCCGCCGCGCCTCCGCCGCGCTGCCGCTCTCTGTGATAATAACGCTATGCATTAATACAGGCTTGGATTGGCCTTTTAACCCTTAAGGACTTCATAAAGAGACTGGCTGCTCAGCAGTATGGGTCTTCTCCGTTAGCCGTTGTGTCAGTCGGTGGTGCAGGCATTGAGACATGACTTCGTTACCCGGGTGGGGCGAAGGGAAGATCACTTCCCTGGAAGAGAAATCTGCATCAAAGATAATCAATCTTTGATGCAGATTTTCTACTCCGTCTTAGGCCTCGTGGTTGAGTCTCGTCTGTGGACTTGCAGGGAGTTGAGGGTCTGCGGGTGGTGCTGGTATCTGGTCTGGTGGATTTGGCGTCGTCATTGTCGTCACCATCGTCACTTGTATGTCCAGATAGTGGTGGTAACCGCATGAGCTCGCGAGGAAGTCGACGTTCGGTGGTCCACATCACGACCAGATCAACTTGTTGACAATCTCAAATACCTACATAAATTGAATATGCAAAGACCACATGGAAAATAAAATGGAGTAGGTACTTAGCTTATTTTAATTAATTCAGAAGGAAAATAATCTCGTGTATTGGACCAATACTCATACTTAGGTCTTCTTCTTGTTGGGACAATTATGCATACGCACTTTCTGGTCACTGTGTATATCCCCCTGCGAGCGAACATAGTCCTATTGGTTCTAAGAATAAGAGTGTTAATAGAATGTCACAAACCTAGAGCCCCATTGTTGCTGCCGCCTCCAGCGCTGGACGCACCACTGGTTGCCGTGCTGCTACTGTCTCTGGAGCGGAGGGTCAGCTGCTTGATGGCAGACCTGATGTCCTCCAGGCCGCCTCCGCCCGGCCAAGGGGACTGCAACTGAGAAACCGATTAGGTTACTTGAGGCATCCTATTGGTATTTAGATAGGTACTTTTTAACAGCAAAATATCTGTCGTGTCAAGGTATTAAGGATATCAAGGATCTGCTCAGGCGTTTGAAGATCATCAGCACATTTTTTTACTTGATTAAAGGATCTTACAAGCTTTCACTGGTGCGATTGATTTGTTTGGTGTACTATTACTTCGGATTATTTTCAAGGCATAGTAACCTTGAGCTGATGCTGCAGCATCTAATTAGATGACAATTAGACAATTGTCCCGTAGACAATTGTCTACGGGATACCTAACTCCTCAGAAACTTACAGCAGATATAATGTGTCTGGGCTTATTAGAATGGTCTCAATAAGTAGGTGTTAGATAGATGATGATCGAGGATCGAGGAGGAGCATCTGATGATGGAGCAGAAAACTGGGTAATAGGAGGTGAGGTGTATCGTAAATAGTCCGGCCATACATGTCGGGGGTGTTTTGAATTTTCAATAATTCACACTTGTTTACTTGTGATTGCTATCTGGAAAGAACTGGAAGCTCTCGTATGCGTGAACGCCACATAGGGCCCGCGTATAGTCCAGAGTTCGAGGCCTGGTGCTGGTGAGTCTGGAGATTATAAAAGAAAGTCGATTGCAGCACTACCTTAATGAACCGAATGGTGGCGGCTCTGTCCTTTCCACCAACAAAAGCATTCCCAAAGAGGGTTGACGTCAGGCAGGCGGCCGGTCGTAAAATGTAATGCCGAACCATTTACAACATGGCTTAGTAGAAGACATGTTGTAAATGGCCCGACCCCACATAGCTTGGGACAAGGACAAGGAGATGATGATGATGATGACTTATTTACTTGTGATCTCAAACTTTTTACCAGCAGTGTCTGAATGGTATTGAACAAGAAAACACTTAATTTAAACTTGAAATCTTTTGAAAACTCACCGCACGCCTTGTGACAGATGTTTCAGTTTCGCCATATTGAATTGAATTTCAGTCTTAGCTCCAGTCGGCTTCTATTGGCGGTGGCGCCACCTCGCGGGTCGCGTACAAAGCTCGAGTTCTCGCGAATCGACCAATCCTGAACGCACGCACTTGGGCGGACACAACCCGGTATATACACTGTAGTCTTTGGACACAAGTGCGTGCGTACACCTCCACGGAATAGCCCCACTTCAAGAGAGAAAACCGGACGGGCGTCCTCTGCCCCGCGAACTCCTACGCAGTGATGCCAACTTGGCAACTTTATAGCTAGATCTAGCTATTTTTTGGTGACAGACAGCTACAAGTTAATGAAACTTGTAGCTAAACTTTTTAGCTACTTTTTCTAGCAACTTTTCATCATGAGACGTAAGGCTATCGAGATTCGTATAGTAAAGTAGTAGATCTATGGTATAGTCATAGATGCTATGGTAGGTACAGATTGGCGTTGGTTGCGAATTCTCAATTCCCCGTTTCCTGCTATGCTACAAGTTACAACTAAAGAATAATAATACACTACTATAATATTCGAAATCAGTGCAAGATACTAAACCCCAGCCATGGACATTATAAAATCAATAAAACCCTTAATTAAAAATTAATCAATTAAAGAGGAAGATATTTAATTGATTAATTTTTAATTTATTTTTTTATTCAATGACGTACACCGGTACACAAGACATTTTTGACTCTCTTGTTAGATGAATATACAAATCATCGTAGTCGCAAATCCTAGTTTCATGATAGAAATGATTGTCAGAAAACATTTTATTATAACCTACCTACTGTAACATTTTGATAATCTAGCAACTTTTTGGGGTAAAACTGGCAATCTAGCAACATTTCGAAAAATTTCTAGCAACTGTGTAAAGCTAGCAGTTGGCAACACTGCTCCTACGTACCCAATTGATGGCGCCGCCCGACTTGAGCATCAGTGACGACTGACGACGATGGAGAAGACGCATTATACATGACACACATCACACCGGATATGACGATGTCTCCAAGGCTGACGTCAGATCGACGCAGCCTCAGCTCCAACTAAGAGGGCTGAAACAAATAGTCCAGGTAGCTGCAGCTATCTGTGAGGACGCGCCCGGGTAAGGAGGCTCAGCCTCGAGATCCGTTCCCCTGACTGACCTGTCAGCCAGAGAAGAACCAACAAGACCAATCCTGATCGATATTGACGTATGGCGGCGGACGGCGGTATATTCAAAACCCAACAGTGTCCACTGTCCATACCTTATTATGAGGGCGGTGCTTGGTCCTCGCATGCGGGGGCTGCCGGTTGCGGCGCGGCTCGTCGCGGCCCGCGTCGCCGCCGCCGCTGTCGGACATGGAGGCGTGGCCCGACGAGCGGTTCTCGTCGGAGCTGCTGTTGCATTCCCGTACACCATTCTGCGGATTAATAATAGGTAATAATTAGGCGTAGATCATAATAAATTTTTTATCTACTCCCATGCTTTAAATCCTCTATAAAAGATTCTGAAACAGTTAGCTTATTGCCAACATTAAAACACCCAATGTCTTAATAACCATAATGTCATCCAAACGGATGATATAATGTTGTACTGAATTTCATAATAACACTCCTTTGTTTTTTTTTTCGATCCCTTCTGAGCAAAGGTTTACTCCACAGACAGCCACATTCTTACTGTTCGATGCGTGATATCTATGAATTTAAAAAAAAACATTTGTATGAGTTTCAAAAAAAGAACATTATCATTCACGCGCGTTTCAGTACCGAACGCCGCGCGCCGTAAAAAATAGGTTATTCGAATCCCTGCCATTTTTCTTAATTTACAAAAAAATGAGCGATTCAAGTTTCGACAGCACACCGCCAGATATTTTAAACGCTGCAAAAGATAATTCCAACAAAGAACTACCGGGATATTAGGTTACTAGGACTGGCTGTTTTAATGTTAGCAGTAAGCTAACTGTTTCAGAATCTTTTATAGAGGATTCATATTATGGGAGTAGATAAAGTCTTGTATGCAACTGTTGATAATTAGGTATTAAACAACAGTTGCATATATAACTAATTTAAAATGGACTCGTCTCACACGGTTACTTATCTCTGTCGAGGTCGATTTTATTGTCTTCCGGCCCTGTAAAAATTGTGTACAATTATGAACCAAAAGAGTTGCCTTGACTTATCATAACTGCCACTGGCCACAGGTTGGCCTGCTTGAGAGAATTGTTTTAAATTACTTTTGTTATTTATGTGAAATTTTGACAGCAATAAAGTTAATTCACATTCCTCAAAATCGTCGTTAGATAGGCTGTAGGTTCTTCAACGGTGCGTTCATAATTTCACAGCTAAGAATCAGTATACGAGTATGTAGCGGGGAAATGGGTTTTGGTGAGAATCAGGGACTGTTACGGGTAATTTTTTTTAAATATATTATAGCTCTAGCGCTAGGTACTACCTACTAAGTACTACATACTAGCGCTTGACTACAAGCTGATCCGATGGTAAGTGAAGATTCATCCTATGATGGAGCGCGCTTGCCTAGAAGATGCCTTTTCACTCTTGATTTAAAGGTACCTATCCATGTTATATTTAGTTGGAAAAACGGAAGCTTGCGTATTATGAACGAGGAAGCAAAGTTCGACGGTGCCCCGTTCATCGTTCATTTATGCGAACTTTTTTTGCGAAAATGCACCCTAAGGCCCTTTTTGCCCTGAGGGCAAATTTAGACGGTTCATTTTCAATGACTCTCGATGAAGCCTCGAAATAAAAAGCAAAAATCTCGAAAGCTAAATTCGCCCTTAGGACGGATTAAGACTGTTCATTTTCACAAAAAAATTCGCAACGATGAACGTGGATGAACTAAATTTTAGTGCGAGATCGTACACGTGGATGAACTAAATTTTAGTGCGAGATCGTAGAATTTCGACCACGTAAGACATCTCATGGGTCTGCACCAGCAGTGCTGACCCATGCCTTGCGATTGAGATTTATTATCAAGAGTTTTAACTTTAGAACCTTACCGTTTTTACTTTCTCTATACGGTCTATACCTAATTTTATGAAGGCTTCTCCGTTAAACTTTCGAAATCACGTTGTAAAAGTTTATTCAAATAAAAACTTTTCTATTTAATTTTTTGTGTTTTTTGTTTCTATTAAGCTTATGTTAATATAGAACGAAAAGTTTTGTTTATTTCCTTCGAATCAAAATCATTTATTAGTTTTTTGTTGTGAAAATTGTATCTGGACAATAATATTTTGTGAGACGTTACAGTTTTTCGCAGACACCTTTGAATCTAGCGCACGGTTCTGAATCCAACCTGCTTTTGACGTGATAACGTCTTATAAATCGATGAACACCGGCTGCATGCACGAAAAAGTGTCACGTTCTGCCTGAGCCTGCGCGAGCAAGCGAGAGCGCGGAACAAGCGATAGAGAGGCTCGATCGGCCCAAGCGTTGGCTTAGTTAGAGAGCGCCCGCCGCAGCCCACCAGTCATCGTCAATGTTTCTTTATGACGTTATCACGTAAAACTATCGTCCGTAAACCGACTTTACAGACAACCAATTTTCTTTTCAAAACAGGACAAAATTGAGTCATCAAATGAAGCTAAAGATCTAACACAAGCCTTACGAAATGCGTCCCCGTGACATGGAGGCAGCAGATGCGCTCACAAGTGGCCATTGTCAAAGGCTTTCGCTTTCAGTCTCGTAACTTCCCACCCATTACGCTTTTCCCTATCAAGAGATCGTGGGATCCCGTTAAAGACAAAGCTTATTTATTTTTTAAGATAACACTTTCGCTGCATAATGCTCGTGTAATTTTTGTAATAAGTAGCGATGCGTTCGTACGCCATTCTTTTTTAATTAATGAGCTGAACAAAAGATGATTGACGGGCTAAAAGTGCGCTGTCATTGTAGAATTCAACTGTAACTATCATTTTTTTGTTGGGGAATATAATAGTAGGTATGAAGGTAGATCACCAGCAATCCATCGAAGAGTACTTATAGGTCATAGTCCACCACGCTGGCCCAAAGCGAATTGGCGGACTTCACACACCATCGAGAACATTATGGAAAACTTTCAGGTGTACAGATTTCCTCACGTTATTTTCCTTCACCGTTGAAGCTTGTGATATTTAATTGCTTGAATGCACATAACTCCGAAAGAAATCGAACCTGCGACCCCCCGAATAAGAGACCACAGTCCTAACCACTAGGCTATCACTGATATAGGTACTAGGTAAATAGGAATATATGAAAGCTGTGGATTATGATGGAAAACAAAAATTTGCTCCAAAGCATCAGGAGCAGAATATTGCATCATTTTTGCTTTTTCCACAATTGGATTAACCTTGAATAGCGAGTGCCTTGTACCGTATCTAACTAGCATGTTAAAAGTGGTTCATAGGCGTGATTGCAAGACCGCCGTCCGAAATCCCGTAACATTAATACCAGTGTAGCGTGCGCGGGCGCATTTAGACTGTAAGCTAATCGTTATAAATTAACAATTCTTTTCTAAAATTTGAGATATTATGTACCGTTACTCTTGTCAAATGAATTTAAGGTTCTTTAAATCTTTTGTTGATTGAGTCGCGTAACTGAAGCGGCAATGGGCGGGGCACAAAGTTCAAAGAACCGATAGTCGACAAGGACATTGAGAACCCAAGGTCTCAATGTGCTCGAGTGGCAAACAGGCTCGAGTGCTCACCTGTACAGGCGCAGTGTCGAGCGGGCGGTGCTCATGCTTCGCTCGTCGCTCCAGCGCGTAGCTGCTCTGCACGGGCGCGCTCCGCACGGGCGAGCTCGCGACGGTGGTCTGCGACACCGCGCTGACCGGCTTATGCTCACCTGTACGGGCGCAGTTTCGAGCGGGCGGTGCTCATGCTTCGCTCGTCGCTCCAGTGCGTAGCTGCTCTGAACGGGCGCGCTCCGCACGGGCGAGCTCGCGACGGAGGTCTGCGACACCGCGCTGACCGGCTTATGCTCACCTGTACGGGCGCAGTTTCGAGCGGGCGGTGCTCATGCTTCGCTCGTCGCTCCAGCGCGTAGCTGCTCTGCACGGGCGCGCTCCGCACGGGCGAGCTCGCGACGGTGGTCTGCGACACCGCGCTGACCGGCTTATGCTCACCTGTACGGGCGCAGTTTCGACCGGGCGGTGCTCATGCTTCGCTCGTCGCTCCAGCGCGTAGCTGCTCTGCACGGGCGCGCTCCGCACGGGCGAGCTCGCGACGGTGGTCTGCGACACCGCGCTGACCGGCTTATGCTCACCTGTACGGGCGCAGTTTCGAGCGGGCTGTGCTCATGCTTCGCTCGTCGCTCCAGCGCGTAGCTGCTCTGCACGGGCGCGCTCCGCACGGGCGAGCTCGCGACGGTGGTCTGCGACACCGCGCTGACCGGCTTATGCTCACCTGTACGGGCGCAGTTTCGAGCGGGCGGTGCTCATGCTACGCTCGTCGCTCCAGCGCGTAGCTGCTCTGCACGGGCGCGCTCCGCACGGGCGAGCTCGCGACGGTGGTCTGCGACACCGCGCTGACCGGCTTATGCTCACCTGTACGGGCGCAGTTTCGAGCGGGCGGTGCTCATGCTTCGCTCGTCGCTCCAGTGCGTAGCTGCTCTGAACGGGCGCGCTCCGCACGGGCGAGCTCGCGACGGAGGTCTGCGACACCGCGCTGACCGGCTTATGCTCACCTGTACGGGCGCAGTTTCGAGCGGGCGGTGCTCATGCTTCGCTCGTCGCTCCAGCGCGTAGCTGCTCTGCACGGGCGCGCTCCGCACGGGCGAGCTCGCCACGGTGGTCTGCGACACCGCGCTGACCGGCTTATGCTCACCTGTACGGGCGCAGTTTCGACCGGGCGGTGCTCATGCTTCGCTCGTCGCTCCAGCGCGTAGCTGGTCTGCACGGGCGCGCTCCGCACGGGCGAGCTCGCGACGGTGGTCTGCGACACCGCGCTGACCGGCTTATGCTCACCTGTACGGGCGCAGTTTCGAGCGGGCGGTGCTCATGCTTCGCTCGTCGCTCCAGCGCGTAGCTGCTCTGCACGGGCGCGCTCCGCACGGGCGAGCTCGCGACGGTGGTCTGCGACACCGCGCTGACCGGCTTATGCTCACCTGTACGGGCGCAGTTTCGAGCGGGCGGTGCTCATGCTTCGCTCGTCGCTCCAGCGCGTAGCTGCTCTGCACGGGCGCGCTCCGCACGGGCGAGCTCGCGACGGTGGTCTGCGACACCGCGCTGACCGGCTTATGCTCACCTGTACGGGCGCAGTTTCGAGCGGGCGGTGCTCATGCTTCGCTCGTCGCTCCAGCGCGTAGCTGCTCTGCACGGGGGCGCTCCGCACGGGCGAGCTCGCGACGGTGGTCTGCGACACCGCGCTGACCGGCTTATGCTCACCTGTACGGGCGCAGTTTCGAGCGGGCGGTGCTCATGCTTCGCTCGTCGCTCCAGCGCGTAGCTGCTCTGCACGGGCGCGCTCCGCACGGGCGAGCTCGCGACGGTGGTCTGCGACACCGCGCTGACCGGCTTATGCTCACCTGTACGGGCGCAGTTTCGAGCGGGCGGTGCTCATGCTTCGCTCGTCGCTCCAGCGCGTAGCTGCTCTGCACGGGCGCGCTCCGCACGGGCGAGCTCGCGACGGTGGTCTGCGACACCGCGCTGACCGGCTTATGCTCACCTGTACGGGCGCAGTTTCGAGCGGGCGGTGCTCATGCTTCGCTCGTCGCTCCAGCGCGTAGCTGCTCTGCACGGGCGCGCTCCGCACGGGCGAGCTCGCGACGGTGGTCTGCGACACCGCGCTGACCGGCTTATGCTCACCTGTACGGGCGCAGTTTCGAGCGGGCGGTGCTCATGCTTCGCTCGTCGCTCCAGCGCGTAGCTGCTCTGCACGGGCGCGCTCCGCACGGGCGAGCTCGCGACGGTGGTCTGCGACACCGCGCTGACCGGCTTATGCTCACCTGTACGGGCGCAGTTTCGAGCGGGCGGTGCTCATGCTTCGCTCGTCGCTCCAGCGCGTAGCTGCTCTGCACGGGCGCGCTCCGCACGGGCGAGCTCGCGACGGTGGTCTGCGACACCGCGCTGACCGGCTTATGCTCACCTGTACGGGCGCAGTTTCGAGCGGGCGGTGCTCATGCTACGCTCGTCGCTCCAGCGCGTAGCTGCTCTGCACGGGCGCGCTCCGCACGGGCGAGCTCGCGACGGTGGTCTGCGACACCGCGCTGACCGGCTTATGCTCACCTGTACGGGCGCAGTTTCGAGCGGGCGGTGCTCATGCTTCGCTCGTCGCTCCAGCGCGTAGCTGCTCTGCACGGGCGAGCTCGCGACGGTGGTCTGCGACACCGCGCTGACCGGCTTATGCTCACCTGTACGGGCGCAGTTTCGAGCGGGCGGTGCTCATGCTTCGCTCGTCGCTCCAGCGCGTAGCTGCTCTGCATGGGCGCGCTCCGCACGGGCGAGCTCGCGACGGTGGTCTGCGACACCGCGCTGACCGGCTTATGCTCACCTGTACGGGCGCAGTTTCGAGCGGGCGGTGCTCATGCTTCGCTCGTCGCTACAGCGCGTAGCTGCTCTGCACGGGCGCGCTCCGCACGGGCGAGCTCGCGACGGTGGTCTGCGACACCGCGCTGACCGGCTTATGCTCACCTGTACGGGCGCAGTTTCGAGCGGGCGGTGCTCATGCTTCGCTCGTCGCTCCAGCGCGTAGCTGCTCTGCACGGGCGCGCTCCGCACGGGCGAGCTCGCGACGGTGGTCTGCGACACCGCGCTGACCGGCTTATGCTCACCTGTACGGGCGCAGTTTCGAGCGGGCGGTGCTCATGCTACGCTCGTCGCTCCAGCGCGTAGCTGCTCTGCACGGGCGCGCTCCGCACGGGCGAGCTCGCGACGGTGGTCTGCGACACCGCGCTGACCGGCTTATGCTCACCTGTACGGGCGCAGTTTCGAGCGGGCGGTGCTCATGCTTCGCTCGTCGCTCCAGCGCGTAGCTGCTCTGCACGGGCGAGCTCGCGACGGTGGTCTGCGACACCGCGCTGACCGGCTTATGCTCACCTGTACGGGCGCAGTTTCGAGCGGGCGGTGCTCATGCTTCGCTCGTCGCTCCAGCGCGTAGCTGCTCTGCACGGGCGCGCTCCGCACGGGCGAGTTCGCGACGGTGGTCTGCGACACCGCGCTGACCGGCTTATGCTCACCTGTACGGGCGCAGTTTCGAGCGGGCGGTGCTCATGCTTCGCTCGTCGCTCCAGCGCGTAGCTGCTCTGCACGGGCGCGCTCCGCACGGGCGAGCTCGCGACGGTGGTCTGCGACACCGCGCTGACCGGCTTATGCTCACCTGTACGGGCGCAGTTTCGAGCGGGCGGTGCTCATGCTTCGCTCGTCGCTCCAGCGCGTAGCTGCTCTGAACGGGCGCGCTCCGCACGGGCGAGCTCACGACGGTGGTCTGCGACACCGCGCTGACCGGCTTATGCTCACCTGTACAGGCGCAGTGTCGAGCGGGCGGTGCTCATGCTTCGCTCGTCGCTCCAGCGCGTAGCTGCTCTGCACGGGCGCGCTCCGCACGGGCGAGCTCGCGACGGTGGTCTGCGACACCGCGCTGACCGGCTTATGCTCACCTGTACGGGCGCAGTTTCGAGCGGGCGGTGCTCATGCTTCGCTCGTCGCTCCAGCGCGTAGCTGCTCTGCACGGGCGCGCTCCGCACGGGCGAGCTCGCGACGGTGGTCTGCGACACCGCGCTGACCGGCTTATGCTCACCTGTACGGGCGCAGTTTCGAGCGGGCGGTGCTCATGCTTCGCTCGTCACTCCAGCGCGTAGCTGCTCTGCACGGGCGCGCTCCGCACGGGCGAGCTCGCGACGGTGGTCTGCGACACCGCGCTGACCGGCTTATGCTCACCTGTACGGGCGCAGTTTCGAGCGGGCGGTGCTCATGCTACGCTCGTCGCTCCAGCGCGTAGCTGCTCTGCACGGGCGCGCTCCGCACGGGCGAGCTCGCGACGGTGGTCTGCGACACCGCGCTGACCGGGTTATGCTCACCTGTACGGGCGCAGTTTCGAGCGGGCGGTGCTCATGCTTCGCTCGTCGCTCCAGCGCGTAGCTGCTCTGCACGGGCGCGCTCCGCACGGGCGAGCTCGCGACGGTGGTCTGCGACACCGCGCTGACCGGCTTATGCTCACCTGTACGGGCGCAGTTTCGAGCGGGCGGTGCTCATGCTTCGCTCGTCGCTCCAGCGCGTAGCTGCTCTGCACGGGCGCGCTCCGCACGGGCGAGCTCGCGACGGTGGTCTGCGACACCGCGCTGACCGGCTTATGCTCACCTGTACGGGCGCAGTTTCGAGCGGGCGGTGCTCATGCTTCGCTCGTCGCTCCAGCGCGTAGCTGCTCTGCACGGGCGCGCTCCGCACGGGCGAGCTCGCGACGGTGGTCTGCGACACCGCGCTGACCGGCTTATGCTCACCTGTACGGGCGCAGTTTCGAGCGGGCGGTGCTCATGCTTCGCTCGTCGCTCCAGCGCGTAGCTGCTCTGAACGGGCGCGCTCCGCACGGGCGAGCTCGCGACGGTGGTCTGCGACACCGCGCTGACCGGCTTATGCTCACCTGTACAGGCGCAGTGTCGAGCGGGCGGTGCTCATGCTTCGCTCGTCGCTCCAGCGCGTAGCTGCTCTGCACGGGCGCGCTCCGCACGGGCGAGCTCGCGACGGTGGTCTGCGACACCGCGCTGACCGGCTTATGCTCACCTGTACAGGCGCAGTTTCGAGCGGGCGGTGCTCATGCTTCGCTCGTCGCTCCAGCGCGTAGCTGCTCTGCACGGGCGCGCTCCGCACGGGCGAGCTCGCGACGGTGGTCTGCGACACCGCGCTGACCGGCTTATGCTCACCTGTACGGGCGCAGTTTCGAGCGGGCGGTGCTCATGCTTCGCTCGTCGCTCCAGCGCGTAGCTGCTCTGCACGGGCGCGCACCGCACGGGCGAGCTCGCGACGGTGGTCTGCGACACCGCGCTGACCGGCTTATGCTCACCTGTACGGGCGCAGTTTCGAGCGGGCGGTGCTCATGCTTCGCTCGTCGCTCCAGCGCGTAGCTGCTCTGCACGGGCGCGCTGCGCACGGGCGAGCTCGCGACGGTGGTCTGCGACACCGCGCTGACCGGCTTATGCTCACCTGTACGGGCGCAGTTTCGAGCGGGCGGTGCTCATGCTTCGCTCGTCGCTCCAGCGCGTAGCTGCTCTGCACGGGCGCGCTCCGCACGGGCGAGCTCGCGACGGTGGTCTGCGACACCGCGCTGATCGGCTTATGCTCACCTGTACAGGCGCAGTTTCGAGCGGGCGGTGCTCATGCTTCGCTCGTCGCTCCAGCGCGTAGCTGCTCTGCATGGGCGCGCTCCGCACGGGCGAGCTCGCGACGGTGGTCTGCGACACCGCGCTGACCGGCTTATGCTCACCTGTACGGGCGCAGTTTCGAGCGGGCGGTGCTCATGCTTCGCTCGTCGCTCCAGCGCGTAGCTGCTCTGCACGGGCGCGCTCCGCACGGGCGAGCTCGCGACGGTGGTCTGCGACACCGCGCTGACCGGCTTATGCTCACCTGTACGGGCGCAGTTTCGAGCGGGCGGTGCTCATGCTTCGCTCGTCGCTCCAGCGCGTAGCTGCTCTGCACGGGCGCGCTGCGCACGGGCGAGCTCGCGACGGTGGTCTGCGACACCGCGCTGACCGGCTTCAGCTGCGCAGCGCTGGGGGTGTCCGGACTCGTAGGTGCTTGATCTTCGATATTTGCTGCAAAGGGAATGGCATAACTTCCTTATCCTCACAGATAATATAAATGTGCGAAAGTTTGTTTGTTTGTTGTTGGTTTGTACTTCAATCACGCCGCAACAGAGCTACGGATCGACGAGATTTTTTGCATAGTTATAGTTGAGGACCTGGAGAGTGATAAAGGCTATTTATCCCGGAAAAGCAAAGAGTTCCCGTGGGATTTTTAAATTCCACGCGTTGGATTCGTCTTGACAAGTACTCGGGTCTGATGATGAAGCTGGAAGGTGGCTTTGTGAACTTTGTAATACAACGACGTAAACCTCAAAAAAAAAGTTTGGGCTAATTTAATTAATCTCGACAAAAACTCTGGTCCTAGATGATATCCAGGTTCTGATGATGGTGCTGGAAGGTGGCTAAAGGAATTTTGTAATAATAAAGACGTCCCCATTGAGTTTGGGCTCGTTTGATTCGTATTGACAAGTATTCTAGATGATATCCAGGGTGCTATGATGTAAGCAGTGATAGTCTAGTGGTTAGGGCTACTGTGGTCTCCTATTTGGGGGGTCGCAGGTTCGATCCCGGGCACGTACCTCTGACTTTTCGGAGTCAAGTGCATTTAAGCAATTAAATATCACTTGCTTGACGGTGAAGGAAAACATCATGAGGAAACCTGCACACCTGAGAGTTCTTCATAATGTTCTTGAAGGTGTGTGAAGTCCGCCAATTCGCATTGGGCCAGCGTGGTGGACTATGGCCTACCCTTCTCTGAGAGGAGACCTGCGCTCAGTAGTGAGCCGTTGATGGGTTGCTAATGATGATGTAGCCAGCTACTAATAGCTTGTTTTTTTTTAAATATATTTTTAATTTACACTAATTGGTTAATTAATAGCAAGGTAGGCTTCGCTTGAGGACAATGCTTTGAACAGGTGTTGAAGTTCCTGAGCGAATTCTCCAGTCTCAACTTTGTTACTATAAGAAGATTACTTACATATAGCTACTACTACTAAGTAGTACCTATTAAGTACCCTACCTCATTAAGTTATATTTTACGAGACAGGCTGTACATGAAGATTGATGACACTATTTACCTACACTTTATTAACACTATCTAATAGCAATAACCGAATTGATGATCAAACAAATAAACGACTAGATAATAAATTGTTTAGACCTGTGTTTCTCCCGAGATGGCGGGCTGGTACTATTTAGTGTTTACATTCTAGGCCTAGGTCGTATAACTATTCCTTGGGCACAGCATGGTGCGTACAATAAAGCAGTCATAAAATCGGTAATCGGTAGAAGCTTAGGGCTACCATAGACAAGAGACTTTTCATCCGCCGATAGCTTACTGTGCACAGAGCTACTGGTTGGTGAAAAACGCGCAGCATGACTGAGGAAACCGGCGAAACTGGCAAATGTTCACCACAAACTGATGGTTACTTTTACTAGTGTAACATTAATCATATAAACTAAAGCTTTTAGACTTAATTCGTTAAAATTCGACACAAATATAGAGAAGAAACAAAAAAATCATTTTTCAGTTATCTTTCGTCCTATAAAAAATGTATTTTTTATTTATGGCCCTTTTGTAATCAATAAGCGAGCTATCGTATCGATTATTTTTATTTTTTTAATTTTTTTAATTTTTATTTTACAGCATGTTACAAGTATGGGTTACATTCTTATAAACTAAGAAAACACAAGAATCGATACGATTACAGGGATCTCAAGATCTAGCAGTTGAAGAAACGCATTAATAAATCATCTGCCGGAAAAGTGCAGTTAACTAACCATAACTATTAATTACACAAACTATTCAAACACTTGTATTGTTTCCCACCACTTCCCACCGGACGAATTGATTGTATGCGCGTACGCACTTGCGCATCACGATTGCGATTATGATAAAAACTGCGAATTTTCCACTTTTCCACGAGACGAGATGGAAAACATTGATTTTCCTTCGAAACACTCATAGGCTTGGGAGCATTTTCTCGTCTACAATAGATACCTACTCGTAAAAATAACTTGAAGAGACAATAACAGAAATGACTTGAAAAGTAGTAAGAAGTTTTTTTACTTTACAATAAAAATTCTTTCAAAAAAAAACGATTTCAAACTCTACCACAATGTATAAAAATAATTTTAGTGTTCTACACGTTTATTGAAGTTGGGCGGGCCTAAATAGAAACGATGGAACCGATGCGCGACGCTTGTCTTGTGATGACACAATATGAGACTCGTTTGTTGAAGCCGGGCGAACATCGCGAATCGGTTTTATCGTATTCGTGTGTATTTAGGCCCGCCCGACTTCAACAAACGTGTACCTACAAACTAATTTACTAACCGACTTCCAAAAAGGAGAAAGAAGTTCTCAATTCGGCCGGTATCTTTTTTTTGTTCTATATATGCCCACCAAGTTTTCCGGTTATTCTGGACTCGGTCTTATGCCAATCGGTCCAGAAATCTCGGGGAAACCGGTGGACTGCATAATATACAATATACATAGAAAAAAAATACCGGCCGAATTAAGAACCTTCCTTTTTGGAAGTCGGTTAAAAACTTATGACGAGTGCTAGCGAGTTCCAAAAGCGTTGGTGTAAAAAGAGGGCCAGACCTAGACCATTCTCTTTAGCTATAACCATCTCACAATATCACTAGTACTAGAAGTATTAGGTAGCTAGCTGTTAGCTCTAGGTTAGATCTATAGATCGTACTCTGGCTCTGTTCAAGGCTCAAGATAGAGTTAAAATGAGATACAAATATTATGTTCTGAATATAATAGAAATGGTTTTTTTTATTCAAATAAACTTTTATACAAGTGCTTTTGAATCGTCGATGAGTCTAACACTGGTTCGGACTTCGGAATGCCCTCCCTGCCGAGAAGAACCAGCAAGAAACTCGGCAGTTGCTCTTTTCAAAAATTACAATAATACATATAATAGATAAAATTATGCTATGTATGCAGTGTTTCCACAATGAGGGGAAATTCCACGAAAACATACCTATTGTTATTGACAGAAAGTAGCCCCATTCCCGCCGGTGGAACCCGTTCACGAGCGTCATGCTCGTGAACGGGTTCCACCGGCGGGAATGGGATGACCCAGGATGGCATGACCCAGCCATTGCTTCGCTCAACCATATTTGAGGGAACGTAACAATGATATTATAAATGTGTCTCGTTTTAACTCAGTCTTGAGTCTGAGCTAAGTGAGAGTGCCATGTATAGATCTCACCCTTAGAGCAACGTACGTTTATGTGGCGGTTCGGTGGGCGGCGGCGGCGGCGGCGGCGGCGTGGTGGCGCGGTGCGCGTGCGGCGGCGGCGACAGGCGGCGCGCGTGCGCGGCCGCGGCGCCGGCCACGCGCACGCGCAGCGCCCGCGCGCCCGCCACGCCCGCGCCGCACCACGCCGCCTCCTCTGACGGCCGGCAGCCGCTGGAAGGCCTGCGGACAACAACATCAGGTTAGAAAATGGAGATTGGCGAATTCCATAGAGTTTTTGACCCAGACGAACTGAACTGAACACTGAACGCCCACGTTCACGAATCAAACTTCTCATACTTGTTCTAGTAAACCAGACTAACAAAAGATTAATCAAAGTCTATCAAATAAAGTTGGGAGAGAAAAGATATTCACTTGTATTGCCATGTAACGGTTATGTGAACTTGTGAATAAATATATTTTTGATCCCCATCTTCTAAAAATATGGGGTTTACACAGAAAAATACTCTGAAAAATATTAATTAAAATCGAATGTTTTCTGAATCTGAACAGTATTTTAAAAAATCGGCCAAGTGCGAGTCGGGCCTCGCTCTTTTAGGGTTCCGTTAAAAAAATTAAATTAAAAAATTTCCATCTACCCACCTACCCATTTTAATTTAATTTTTTTAATTTAATTTAATTTTTATTATTTGTTGTTATAGCGGCAATAGAAATACATAATATGTGAAAATTTCATCTGTCTATCTATTACGGTTTACGAGATACAGCCCGCTGACAGACGGACGGACGGACGGACGGACGGACGGACGGACGGACAGCGTAGGCTTAGTAATAGGGTCCCGTTGGTACCCTTTGGGTACGGAACCCTAAAAATGCTGGGTCAAAATTGGCCAACCTCCACTAATAATCATTTTACAATAATATTATGTAGCATAAGTGTTTTATACTATCTTGTGGGCAGCTGCATGCCAAGCTGATTTAACCCATGCAACTTTGTTAGAATAGAATATATTTCTACAATGAGGGGAAGTTCCAAAAAAGCGTACTTCAATACAATTCATGTTAAGACGGGCAGATAGAAAGTAGCCCCATTCCCGCCGGTGGCACCGTTCAGTTTCAAGTTGTAGCTTCCTAAAAGCCTTCCAACAACAGTCTTGAAGAAATACTCTTGATCCTTCAGTTAAGTTAATTATATTTAATTTTATTAAATTCCATAATAACTCGATATGGAGGTCAAACATCTGGTTATGAAGATCATCGCATTGGATCGAGATCCAACGATGCACCTGGCTATCTTAATGCTTGACGTCGATTGCAGCTACTGCTGTTTTAACTTTCAAGTACACATAATGTTAGCAATTAATGTGAACAAGTTTAGCTCGAGATGACGTGCGTGGAAGTGTTTCAAGATGCAATTTGAAAATGTTGCAGCGTGAATATGCATTTGCAAATACAGTTATTTAAACGTCTTATAGCCAAGTATACAAACATTGTAAGATAAAATGTCAGAGGCGTGTAGAATTAATTTAGGACAATCGTCATCAACCCGTTGAAGCCTCCTCCCATATTTTATTGTTTTAGAGGTCTCGTAAAGATGAATATCTGACTATGACTCTACTTAAATTCACATCTAGGTCGAATGATTGAGCGATGAAGACATCATCAGGAGAAAAGATCGGGTCGATTCAATTGTCTAGGAGAGGGTAAGTCATATTTATGTTCGAATTTCTTTCAATTTTTCTTACAGAATATTTTGCCGTTTTAACGTGACTCTACTTCTCCTACTTCTCTAACTTCTCCTACCAAATTCATAATACATTTCATTCATAATTTAAGTCTTGGTGTTAATTTTAATTTAGTTTTAATTTGTATCTCTTTTTTCCTGCTCGTGGCACTAGATCCAATTAGTTGATGCGCACAGCTTGCTGGATCTTAATAACACCTATTTCTCTAGTCCCTTTTCTTTTTCGTTTTTCTCCAACTAACTAGTTTCTTTTTCTATTTCGCAAGCTGTAACAGTCTCTAAGTGGGTCTACAGCACTGTAAATTATGTTTTTCTTTCTGTTTAGTTTATAATTGATTTATTTTAACCCGTTGACTGTCCTATTAAATAAATAAATAAAAATAAAAAATAAAATACCAATATCCCTAATTCGTAAACCTTCAAAATTAAGCGATAAGCTTGTACTAGGAGTGGGATTGACAATAGTGCACTTGCAATGGCTGTTAAGATCCAATCCAATCCATCAGCCTGTATTCATCCACTGCTGGACATTTCCGAGACACGGTCCTCCGCTTTCCTCATCCAACCGCTTCCCGCCACCTTCTTAAGATCATCGGTCCACCGAGCTGGAGGGCGTCCTACACTGCGCTTGCCGGTACACGGTCTCCACTCTAGAACTCACGTCCGCCCCATCGGCCATCGGTTCTGCGACAGATATGACCTGCCCACTGCCACTTCAGATTGCTAATCCTCAGAGCTATGTCGGTCACTTTTGTTCTTCTACGAATCTCCTTGTTCCGAATTTTATCCCTGAGAGAGATTCCCAACATAGCTCGCTCCATAGCGCGCTGAGCGACTTTTAATTTGTGAACGAGGCTCACCGTCAGTGTCCACGTTTCCGCTCCAGATATCTGTTAAGATATCGAAGCTTAATTAGATACATCGCTACATTTTTTCAATCAATGTTACGATTATGTATTCATGATCAATAGAACTAAAAGCTACTAGAGTTCTAATTCCGAGATAGAGAATATCTCCACCGGTCTGAGAAAAGCAGCGTCGGGAAGCTTTCAAAACTCGTAAGCCCTAAAACCTCAAGCTGTCCTATAAAGCAGTGAGTTGTCTGTCAGATATGGACGCCATAACGGTGATCGATTGAATTATAATTCATTGCTCCGTCGCTTGTCCGCGTTTGAGCCATGACTTGTTCGGGCGCGACCGATGTCCGCAGCGAATCGGCCTAATGTCCTTATGCCGCACGCTTTACTGTTGTGCGTCTTACTTTTGGATCGTGTACGATTACTGCTTGATGACTCCTGGAGGTACAAGACTCGGTTTGAGGTCATGAATAGCTTTACGTGGGTGCCTTTTTCAAAGATTTTCTAGATCATGAACTAGCACAGGCTTTAGATGTTTATCGTTTTCCTCCCATCTCAATCCCAGTGTTTTGCAAAAGTGGCTATGAATTTGCTAATTTTTTTTTTTAAATAAAAATAGCGAGCAAACGAGCAGGCGGGTCACCTGATGTTAAGCGATTACCGCTGCCCATGAACATTTGCAGCACCAGAGGTACTACCAATGCGTTGCCGGCTTTTCAGGAATTTGTTGGTCCGCCCCTTGAATAACCAGTAGTAATTAAGCGGGAACACAGTCGATGGGAGTTGGTTCCACAGTTTAGTAGTGCGTGGAGAAAAGATCTGGCACAACGGACGGTCGAAGTGCTCCAGGCACCTAGGTGGTGTGGGTGAAATTGTTCTCGGTGGCGTGCGGTGCGGTTTGGAAGAGAGAGGGTGGGATAATGTCAAATAGCTCTTAAGAGCACTCCCCGTTATATAGTCGATAGAATACGCAGGCTTACGAGGTCTTACGTCTCTGCGGTGCTCCAGGTAGATATATATATCCTTCTCTATGCTCCAGGTTTTCCAGTGAGCTAGTTTGTTGGGATTATCCATGTCCACAAGCCGCACTGCCCTCTTTTGAATCCGGTCAGATGAAAGGAGTCGATATTGAGGTGCTCCGACCCAAAGGTGAGAGCAATACTCCATGTGTGGGCGGAATTGCAGTAGTTTTTCTATGTCGTAACGCTACCTTTCAGTGAAGAGTTATCAAAATATTATGTACTAGGTAAGGTTATTGTTAAAAAATTGGATTGATAAAGTTATAATTATTATCACATAATAATTAAAATGTTACCCTCAGAGAATCAACACTTGTGCAATCCTGTTAATTCTAGTATTTTGATGGGCAAGTTTCACCATAAGTTCTTTAATGACGAGACGTAATAACTCCACCAGGATAATGGTGGTGAGCAAGAATACAATAAAGAATCACTTACCTACTCGTTAGCTAATACTTCGTGTTAAAGCCTGACTAGAGATATTATGACCAAAGACCAAGAATTATGAAGAAAGACCAAAGAAAGATATTATGATAGATGACAAGATAGCCCCTAACTGCAATTTTACATCGTAGTAATAATGATGATGCAGTTAAGATAAACAACAAAATTTGGCGATTACCGAGTACCATAACCGGTTGAAATCGAAAGTGGAATATCACGAAATGTAGAACCATCATCATCATCAGCCGGAAATATAAACGTCACCCGCCGAGGTGTCGGTAGCAGGTACGCTGTACGGACCATGTGAATTGTGAAGATTGTTGCGTAATCGGGAAAAGAGATCATTAGGTAGGAATAATAAACATTTCCTATTTGAAAAATCGGCCAAAAGCGAGTCGGGCCTCGCTCTTTTAGGGTTCCGTACATAAGACCAAATCATTTTTTTAAACTAGATACATGTTTAGATATCATAGTTCTTAGAAAGTACCTACTAAATTAGTATACGGGGAAAAAATGTTCGTTTGTTTTGATCACAACTTACCAACCGCATCATAAATCGGTGTTTTCAGTATTTGTTGTTTAAATACACTATATACTACATAATATACCAAAATTTCAAATTCCTAACTAGTTTAGTTTTTGAGATAGACCCCCTAACAAAATTGGTCTAAAACCGAAAACTTTGACAGCCCCCAATTTCTTCATTTTTGTAGCTAAAAAATAAAAAATATATATATTTGAACTCCACTTAATGAGCTCTAGACAATGACACCCCACATGCCGGGGTAAAAAAATAAAATTTTATTTAGACTGCTTTTCCATGTATTTTATTTATCCCCCTTTATTTTTCAATTTAATTTTATTTTTATTATTTGTTGTTATAGCGGCAATAGAAATACACAATATGTGAAAATTTCAATATTCCGTCTATTACGGTTGACGAGATATAGCCCGCTGACAGACGGACGGACGGACGGACAGCGGAGGCTTAGTAATAGGGTCCCGTTGGCACCCTTTGGGTACGGAACCCTAAAAATGAAGTTCGCCGTGATAAGTTTTGTATCGGTAGGTTAGATGGTGGATGTTAGGTAAGCAAGTCAGATTTATATCTTTATGACTGTTTTAAAATTGCATGTCAGTTATTACTTTCGACCAATAAGAATATTATATGTTATGCTTTCGGTCGTCAAATATTGTAGGAACATTTTTGGTCAAAGGTTATAAGTATTCAAGAGTAAGATTCGTACCTTGAGAATAATCATAATTGAATGATAGAGTCAATATATTTTGTACATTTGATAATCCAGGATGATGATCTGAGGTGCGATTGTCTAAAGTTATTTCATTGAACGTAATCGTATTCGAAGACATTAGCGTCAAAGTAAAATAAACCATAGCGTCATTGAATTAGAGCTCAATTTCGTGTATGCCTTCTTATACATTTAGTTATGTACGATGCGCTCCATAACGCTCCATGTTAAACTCGGCTGTACTGAATTTGTAACTTTAAACCAATACAAACAAGGATTATTTTACTTTGACGCTAATGTCATTGAATACGAATACGATCAATGGAATAACTTTTAGACAATTGGTACGCTGTTTAGATTTCCATGCCACGATCAACCACTACACATAGGTACACTGCAGACATACTGCAGTCATCCATCATATTATAGTCCACATACAAAACTAAAAGTATAAATATTATTAAGTATATATAGTGAAGGAGAATCACATCACCACATATCTATCAGGAGTAATGATTGCAGTCAAGCTAAAGTAATGAAATCTTTTGACTGGAACATAATCGAACCAGGATCCAATTTTGCTCAAAATTTTAGTGTGATTTACATTGAAATAAGCTGTCTTATCTTGTCCTACTTGTTAAATTTAAGTGTGATTTACATTGAAATAAGCTGTCTTATCTTGTCCTACTTGTTAAATTAAAATGTCAGCCAAAATTAAAAGTGAAAAGCAATTTTATACTCAGACGGACACTGATTCGAAAATTGAACATACAAGACGACGTGAATTCATTCTCTTCTTGCTTCAGGCTTCTCGTCTGATATATTCGTCTCTAAAGATTCAAGGATTTCAGGTAGATAGTCTCTTTATCAAGATCAATTGGATATGAGTTATTGCGAAGCTTTGAGGAATGCTTGTCCAAGGTACACTGACCACAAACTGAGAGTAGAATAGAATTTTTTTTTTATTCAAATAAACTTTTTTACAAGTGCTTTTGAATCGTCAATGAGTCTACCAATAGTTCGGAATGCCCTTCCTGCCGAGAAGAACCTGCAAGAAACTCGGCGGTTGCTCTTTTCAAAACAAGTCTACAATTCAATAGATACTATGCTATGTATGCAGTGTTTCCACAAAGAGTTCCACAAAAGCATACCTAATTATAATTCAACACGTTAAGACGGGCAGACAGAAAGCAGCCTCATTCCCGCTGGTGGCACCCGTTCACGAGCATGACGCATGATCCAGCCATTGCTTCGCTCAACCATATTTGAAGGAACGTAATAATCCGCATCCATATGAATGTTTAAAGACACAACCACAGAAATGTTTAAAGAGAGCGTGACATACCTACTTAGGCTACCCATGTTAAGGCATCGAATTGATACTAATACCCATATATTCTTATCCACTACTCATTTTAAGGCATGAGTCATGACTTAGACTTAGCATTATATATAGAGAAGCATTAGGTATATCCATATTAGGTATATCCTAATTTTCTACTCCCGTAATTCGAACGGCCTTTCTTGCAATTGCAGAAGAACCTACTAAGCAGTTCTGTGATGACAATATAATGTTGTTTTCAGTTCTAAAGTTTCATTTTGCAATCCTTATTACTGGAACAGCTTTGTTATGAACTAGACGCTTATACTTTTTGAGTTTCTTGTTTTGTTAACATAATTTCTTTTGACATGGATAAGACTTGTTTGTAAAATACGTTAACCCAAACAGAACTTTCCCATTCATAATATTAGTTTGAATCACCGTGGAGCATGGATCGTAAAGAATGTTTACCAAACAAAATTGCATAATATTCTAGCCATAATGATGTTCTGTTAGTATGAAGATTCATATCAATTTCATCACAAGATTTACGCTAATATAGCTTCTATAGCTCTTGAAATAGGACCTTCACTTCTTAATGCAAGAACTATTTGTAGTTAGGGCAGCTCGTGGGGAGATTTAAACGAATTTAGACTCTATTCATATCTGTTAGAATTGATTATAGTATTTTGCTGATGGCAATAGCAGGCCTAGACCAAGGTAATAGTCGCAACCATGCGTAACAGCAATAAGATGCAACCAAAACATTATCCCATGATTTTGTACATTTTTTAACCCCCGACGCAAAAAGAGAGGGGTTTTATAAGTTTAACGTGTCTGTCTGTGTATCTGTGTATCTGTGTATCTGTGTATCTGTCTGTGGTAGCGTAGCCGCCAAACGGATGAACCGATTTTCGTTTAGTTTTTTTGTAACGTAACACAATCATCTAAACGCAAATTACATAATTTATTAGGTACAATTAGAGCTTTTGTATTTTATACAGGTACGTAAAGATAAAGAGTTGATCCTGAAATAAGGAGTTAAGAATACGGAGTAAAAAGTCTAATATGAATCGTAGATGCAGATTTACATTGCTCGCTCATTTTAACGTGACGAAATAAGACCAAACAATCGAAAGCTTTACTGGAACTCTCAGCTGCTCTTGAAATTCTATAGTTTATTTAAATTTAAAATCGATTAGAGAAAGCGAATGGTGTATCTATTAACATAAATTATGTAACTTTAAAATTTTTTATGCATTTTGAAGCAGATAAAAGCGACAACGCTCCGACGGTTTCTTAATTTCGAGTTAGCACATTGAATTATAATTTTTAGGGTTCCGTAGTAAACAAGGAACCCTTATAGTTTCGCCATGTCCGTCCGTCTGTCTCTCTGTCTGTCCGCGGTTTAGCTCAGAGACTATTGGTACTAGAAATCTGTAATTTGACAAGGGTATAAATATCAATCACGCCGACAAAGTGGTGAAATAAAACTTTGAAAAATAATTTTTTTAGGGTACCTCCCCTACATGTGAAGTGGGGATGATTTTTTTTTTCTCGACTATCCCATAGTGTGGGGGTCGTTGAATAGTTCTTTCAAAAATATTGTGGGTGTGGGAACACCATTTTCCAATACAGGGATCCGTTTGTGAAATATGATATTTTAAAGTGCTAAATTTTATTAGAGTCAAGTGTCTCCCCCCTCTGCCAGCTAAATGGTTGTATATAGGATACAAGAAAAAATTTACAGCACTAGTATATATAATGAATTTTAAAGGAAAACTATCACGGCTAAGTAGGGTTCATTAGTTAAGGAGTTATATCTGTTTTTTCTAAGTTAGGTATTACACGTAGTGTAAGTTGCATATTTTGTAGAATATTATAGTATTTAAACCATGGAACTCAAAATTTATTCAATATTCATAAATAAAACAAAAGCACTATGCTAGGTCAGCAATAATATTTGAGACTTTCAACTACGGAACCCTACACTGCGCGTGGCCCCACACGCACTTGGCCGGTTTTTATTTATAAGTAATATAAATCATACAAATGTTGTAAAAGTTCAAATAACCAAACTATTACAGGAATCTAGGTTGTGTCAACTTACGGTTTCGTTTTAAACATTTTGGTAAGTTCTAAGTAATTACCTACTTAGTACCAATTCGCCTTTAGGATTAACATAGGTATTTCTCATTCAGCATCTACCTACGGTAACAAGTTTTAAAAGTTTACTTAGGGCCGATCTCACCAAAGTAAAATAAGTCTTATCCGAGCGTTTGATATTTTGGGAGATTTTCAATTCAAAAATTGTCAGAACACTCAATATATTCCTCGTTTAAACATCACTCGATATTGGTGGAATCGGCACTTAGAGCTTTAGATACCTACCTATTCTTACCTAAATTCGAAATTTTTGATTTACTAACTAACCGCACAATCACCTTAACAAGTCCAAATGAGAAAGCAATGATAAATAATCTAGTGTATAATGAAACTAATTATTTCTAACAAAATTGTTACCGCGTAAACAATTCTCAAGGAAGACATGCGAAGAGCAATAAAGAAGCTCGTGTGAGTGAAACAAAAGAAAATACCCAGGAAATGACACCTGATTCTGAGACTCGAAACACGATTAAGTTAAGGAACTGCAAACTATGAAATGGTACTTTTTTCAATACCATAATAATTATCCACACTTCTCTAAATATGTTAGGTATTTTGTAAAACTAAAAGCGTATTTATTTTCTTAATATGTGAGATGTCCAAACTACGTCTCCTATTAAAAATCCATATAAAGTTCACCCAATAGAATATTTTTTGAAGAGTTTCCATACACATGACATTTTCTCAATCTACGAGATAAAAACACTTGAAACACGAAAACTTAAACTAAATATGTTATATCCAACTTATAGTAGGTACCAATTAACGACGTGAAATACTTTTAAAAATTGATGTGATATGCAAACTGAATTATTAGATTGAAATAGATATCAAAAATATATTATGTATGCAATTTTGTTAACTGTGCGACATAGTTTTATTTTTAAAACCGACATTAAATATTTGGATATCTCTTTATTATTAAAGAAAATAATAAGCTGAGCACACTTAACGTTTCCACCCTGTATGAATACGTAGTTGAAGTAAATAGATTGATTACCTTTATATAGGTACCCAAGCTGACTCAAGCAGCGTAAACTTTGAGTAGCTACAAAAATCAACGAGGTAGTATCAAAGTTGTGAAGTGAGAGATGAGAGTTTATATACAACTAGCTGATGCCCGCGACTTTGTCCGCGTGGATTTAGTTTTTAAAGTCCCTCGGGAACTCCTTGATTTTCCGGGATAAAAAGTAGCCTAGATGTTGACCCGAGTAATAAGCTACCACGGTATAAAATTTTGTAGAAATCTGTGCGGCAGTTTTTACGTGAAAGAAGGACAAACAAACAGACAGACAAACAGACAAAAAAAATTTAGCTTCTGTTTTGATATCTGTATCTTGAACAAAATTAGAAGCAAAAACCCTTTTTTGAATCTATTTCATGTACAGAATTGGTTTCGTTTCTGTTTTATTATATGTACAGATTCTTTAAAAAGACGAATGTGGCGATTAGGTTTTAACTTGGTATTAAATCTTTCGCTTATAAACGCAGAAACTCGCACGGGGTCAACGACCGACAGCTGATTGTTATCAAGGGAATTGCAATGTAATTAACACGAATGCCTTTCCGCATCTGTTTCTTCGGAAGCGCTCCAATCGCGAAACAAATCGCTATCTACCATTTACGCAACCTTTTACTCGCTATGCTTTATGTACCGGCTGTATGTATACTAGATACCTACATATTTATGTATTCATCATTTTAAATTGCATACATAGTCAGACGCTTGCAAAACTTCTAAATAAGGTTAAAAATATAATAAAATTTATATAATACGACGCTTTCATACACAATGTGTTCGCAGTTCGCACTAAATCACGGCTTCCTGAACTCACAATTAAGCATTAACAATCTTAAGTCACACAGTAACGGTAGATTTGAATTCATTAAGATTATGTTACCCAGCTAGAAACGGGGTCGAATTGGTGTTTTTAATTAAATAACGCAAATATTTTAAAATATGTAGAGTAACTAACCGTTTTCTCCAGTCTTGGATGAAGCTCCAGTCACACAAATCATCCTCGTCTAATACTGTTGTCTCGTTATGCTCGGTTCGACCACCACCGTGCACTAACTCGACTAATTGGCGAGCTCTTTCGTAATTACCTTCAAACTCAACAACTAGAAATCCATCAGGGCTCACAGATTCAAAAATGTCTTTTTTGTAAGTCGCATCACTAAAAGGGATTGTTTTTAATTCTTTCTTGGCACCTGGAGATTGGATTTCAGAATAAATAGCTTCCGGAATCTCTACTTCAGACACTAATTGTGTTCCGCCCCCTTTGTCAACATCTTTATCGGGCCCAGAGATCTCAGATTCCATCATTTGTCGATTAACGTAAATCGCTTCCTCCTTTGGAGGTGTAGTTTCCTTCTGTCTTTTTTCCTCTTTTTTTTGTTCACTATGTTTCCTGATTATGGAATCTCCAAAATATATGACAACTTTATTGTTGTTTTGTGTAATTTTATTGGCCAAACCCTCTTCTGCGACGGGAACATTACCTTTCCTTGTATTTTCATGAGAAAGTCTTTCTGCTAACTCATCGTAGCAAGGTGGGCGATTGTTGTACATCTTCTTATCACCGGCAGCTTCTTTGGCTGCGACTTTCTTTTCGACGCTTTGGTATATGGGTGGTCGACAACAGTCGTCATACTGTGAGTTCCAGGGTTTAGGCTCACTGTAGATATGTTCCGGGGGCGAGGTCGCTCGTGGCAACGGAACGTATTTCTCGTGAACATTTTTCGAAATCGGTGTTTCATTTTTCCTGAAATTTAGGACACTTCGCCGCACATTTGATTCGGGGACGTCTGACTTTTTTGAACGGGAATTGCCGAGGATTTTGAAGACGGATTTATGTTCGGTTACTTTAACCCTATCGGTGCTGGGCGCTTTACGCATGGCGTACCCAACGTCTTCTTTGGGCTGGGGGTATAATTGTTCGCAGCTGGTGGATTTGTTCGGGGGTGTACGCGCTTTGGCTGGCGCGAGCGGTTCGCGGCTCTGCCAGTGCCGCACTGAGAGCCTGGCGGCGCCTCGGATAAACTTCATGGGTTCCCATGCTTCTGCCTTCTTCAGTATGAAGTTGTCGCACATTTTCGCGGGTGGTTTCCTCCCGTCGGCTGCGCGGCAGGACTGCAGCTCGCGGCAGAGGAAGCACGAGCAGCGCGCGGAGCACAGCATGACTCTGTCAGCGCAGCGGCCGCACTGCAGCGCCGGCCAGCCGGCCGACCATTGTTGACGCCCCGCTACTGACACCTCTTACTTGCTTGCCTACACAAGTACACACGTCGCACGCGTACTCGAAGAGACCGCTCTTACATTTCAATGGGTTGAACCTTAGAATAAGTTCAACACATTTTTGTTACTAGATATCACAAGCTATTACTTGAGAAGTTGTGATGCAGACAAACGATTAGTAAACATTAAAAGTTTCAGTAAACATGTTGAAAATGTTCACTTCGAATGAAAACGCAGGTAGGTAAGTAGGTACTTAATTATCGTGAATATGTAGCTACATAATGAATTCAAATGGTATTAAGTAGAGAACTTAGGCATAAAAAGGCATCATTTACTACTATCAATCTTCACAAATTATTCAAGATTATTCATAAATTGCAAAAAAACCATGCTCAAAAGTTGTACCTACTGTGTTTCTATAATTAAGTACGAGTATGTCCAATAAGTTAACTTAATAAGAACCAAGTTAAAAAATTAAAAGTAACGCAGAGAAACATGGAGAGGAACTTACTAAAAATAAAACTCATGGACAAAATTACAAAAAAGGAAATAAGACAAACGAGTAGGCTAAAAGATGTGGTGAGGATAGCTAAAACAGGAAATGAAACTGGGCGGGACATGTAGCGAGGGCAGGAACGGAGAAATGGAGTAACAGCACTACAACTTGGCTACCAAGATACTTAAAAAGGAAACAAAGACGACCAGTATTACGGTGGAGAGATGAACTAGAGACATTCGAGGGAAAACTATGGTCCCGCTCAGCCCAAAACAAGAAAGAATGGAAGAAGAAGGGGGAGGCCTTTGCCCAGCAGTGGGATGATTTGTAATTAAAATTAATTAACATGTGTAAATATAATAATAACAATGTAATAAAAAAGGCTTATAAATAAATAAATAAATGTCCAATAAGTATACAAATCATTTTCTCGTACATCCTTTTACTCTATGGCCGGGCTTAATAAGCTTTCTTATTTAAATCGTCACAAAACTTCTTGCACCTCTCTCCTATTCTAAGCATGCGTTTACGAATTAGCTATACCGTTCAAAGCTCGGGTGTAACTCAATATTGTAACACGAAAGTTTTGTTTCCTACAAATTGTATTACCGTAACTTGGATCATAAATCTGTTCGAGGCACTATTTTACGACTACGGCCTGGCTTTCGAGGTCTAGAATGTAACAAAACATCATCTCACAGTCTTACAATGATCTGACACCAACTTCATTGCATTCTAATGTTTATTATTAATGCTAAAGCAACTCTTTCTATCTGTGACATTTTCATATGTCTGTATGCCTGTCTGTATAAAGTCTACACCCTGAACTTTTGCTCAGAGATAGCTCGCATCCTGGTTATAGAACAAGGATGATTTTAATCTCGGAAAACTAGAGTTCTTACGGGATTTTTAAAATTAAAATCCACGCGTACGAAGTCGCAAGCATCAGCCGGTTATTTATAAGTTCATTTTATTAATATTTATAGAGCTGTCAATACAGTCAATACAGTTCCAAGTTCCAACCTACAGCACAATAAATACGAAAAGTTTAACCGGAACGATACACGCCGATGTCAAATTTTAGTGTCCAGGATTATGAATTGGGCAACCAAGATATGCAATTTATAAAGATCGGCCAAGTGCGAGTCGGGCCTCGCTCTTTTAGGGTTCCGTTAAAAAAAAATTAAATAAAAATATTTCCATGTAGGTATTTTTTTAATTTAATTTAATTTTTATTATTTGTTGTTATAGCAGCAATAGAAATACATCATATGTGAAAATTTCATCTGTCTATTTATTACGGTTTACGAGATACAGCCCGCTGACAGACGGACGGACGGACGGACAGCGTAGGCTTAGTAATAGGGTCCCGTTGGTACCCTTTGGGTACGGAACCCTAGAAATGGGAACAGGCATCTTGCTGTTTTTTTATTTATTTTATATTCGATGACAAGCTAGTCCTTGACTGCGATCGCACCTGATGGTGTGACGAAGCAGTCTAAGATGGTAGCGGGCTAACTTGGAAGGGGTATGGCAGTGAACATTCAACCCATACCCCTAATTGGTTTCTACACGTCATCGTGCGGGAACGCTAAATCGCTTGGCGGCACGTCTTTGACGGTAGGGTGGTAACTAGCCACGGCCAAAGCCTCCCACCAGACCAGACCAGAGACAATTCAGAAATTAAAAATTTCCAAATTGAACCCACCGGGAATTGAACCCGAGACCTCCCAGTTATAAGACAACAGCGCGCTCACCACTGAGCCAGGGAGGTCTCCAAAACTACTATGATTACTTACAAAAAATTAACACAATAATCTTTTATAGCTAGAAGAATATTAATTTTCTGGAAGATCCTGGGACTAAGAAATGGCTAAAGGCAAAGGAAGAATGAGGAAATCGAAGAACTGGCAGCCGAACCAAATGAGGATCCAGAGAGGATGGGAGAAATATATTCCTCTAAGGTATCCCTGGGTCGCAGCTACTCAAATGAGCTGATTAGAGTGAAGTAGCGTAAGCACATAGTTCGAAGAGCTGATGGTCGTTGGGGTCAAAAGGTGCTGGAGTGGCGACCCCGCACCGGGAAACGCAGTGTTGGCAGACCCCCCACCAGGTGGACCGATGACATCAAACGAGTCGCAGGGAGCCGCTGGATGCAAGCGGCGCAAGACCGAAGCCTGTGGAAGTCCATGCATCAGACCTTTGTCCAGCAGTGGACGTCTATAGGTTGGTAAAGAAGAAGAAGAAGCGTAAGCCAGGCATGAGTGGTAACTTCTGGTTTTGGAGGCCAAGAATATGAATGAATAGAATACAATAGAAATATTTTTTATTCAAATAAACTTTTACAAGTGCTTTTGAATAGTCGATGAATCTACCACTTGGTTCGGAATGCCTTTCCTGCCGAGAAGAACCAGCAAGAAACTCGGCGGTTGCTCTTTTCAAAACAAATTTACAATACAGTAAATACTATGCTATATATTATGCAGTGTTTCCACAATGAGGAAAGTTCCAAAAATGCTTACCGACTAACTTCTATCTTAAGATGGGCAGACATAAAGTAGCCCCATTCCCGCCGGTGGAACCCGTTCACGAGCATGACGCATGACCCAGCCATTGCTTCGCTCAACCATATTAATGAAGTGAGCAGTAAGTTATTTGTGAATGTGCGGGATGCAGTGAACATACACGGGCATACATCACCGAATTAGATTTATCTTTAATTGGCTATAAAGGGATATGAGTATCTGTATTAAATATTATTGCACGGGTCGTTGGTAGTACGAGTATGATTGCATTGGCATGAACCGGGTCAATCTCGCGTGAAGTGGTTCTGCACATCGTCAGTAACGGGCAGGCGCAGGCGGGGTGAATGCAACCGTAAGCGGATCTCTAAATATAGAGCACGCCACGTACTGAAATATACTTTTCTAACAAGTGGTCGGTATTTGAATATCGCGTGATGTAGGTAAAATTATGTTGTATTATTATTCAGCAACATTTTACATGAAGGGTATGGATAGATAGAGCATAGTGTAGTGTCCGAGACATGGTCGCTAACTATGGGCCTCATAAGAAGGCTCAGGATCACCCAGCGAGCGATGGAGAGAGCTATGCTCGGTATATCCCTGCGAGATCAAATCAGAAATGAGGAGATTCGTAGGAGAACCAAATTCACCGACATAGCTCAGCGTGTCGCGAAACTGAAGTGGAAATGGGCGGGGCACATAGGTCGAAGAGCTGATGGTCGTTGGGGTCTCAAGGTGTTGGAGTGGCGACCCCGCACCGGGAAACGCAGTGTTGGCAGGCCCCCCACCAGGTGGACCGACGACATCAAACGAGTCGCAGGGAGCCGCTGGATTCAAGCGGCGCAAGACCGAAGCCTGTGGAAGTCCATGCAGGAGACCTTTGTCCAGCAGTGGACGTCTATCGGTTGATAAAGAAGAAGAAGTTTTAAAGAACATGATCAAGACGAGCGGCTAATCGGAAAGATTGGAAATGAATGAAGACCTTTGCCAAAGGAGACACACATTAATTGATAAAATTAAAAAAATGCATTTTGTTAAACGTGGTGTTATTGTTGTCCGATCTTAATAAATAAACTAGCTTTTGCCTGCGGTTTCGCTCACGTTAAGTTCAATTTTTCAAATCGCTATTTTACCCCCAAAAGGGTGGAACTTTCAAAAATCTTTTCTTAGCGGATCCTGCGTCATAATAGCTATCTGTATGCCAAATTTCAGCCCGATTCATCCAGTGGTTTCAGCTGTGCTTTGATAGATCAGTCAGTCAGTCACCTTTTCCTTTTATATATTTAGAAGATTAAGAACCTTTCTAAGAAACCTTAAATATAAAACAGAGCTGCAATCTGAAGTTGTTTGTATATATTTGTTTTTAACAACAATATTTTCACCGTTATTTTTCAGGGACAAAAGTACCTACTTAACGTTTCATTTGCACAAATATGGCCGCCGTTTAAAGGGTTAAATACTATATAGGCCAAATTCTGATGAAATGGTTGAGGACCTACTCAATGAATAGCCAATTATCAAATACTAAGGGTATTTTTACGGACGTGTGTAACTGTGTATGGGACTGCAGATGTATCAGTAGTAATCAAGATTTTGTTATAAAAATATCCTTGTATGCGAAAGGACCTAGTTACGTCTTTTAAGTTAGTTGCAGTCGTAGATTAAATCCCTTTAAATTTTTTTTCATTTCGATTAATATTAGTAATCATTTTCCAACTGATGAGTTGAATCAATTCTGAATGAATTAAAATGTCGTTCTGACAATCACCCTTCAATTTTTTACCTAGCTATCTGATTTGGGTCCATTAAATTTAATTAAATAAACTTATCATGCCAAATGCAGCAATCGAACATAACGCTAAAGCAATTAAAGGTTCCACATAATCTCGAATGATGCCACATTCTGTGCCGACGTCAGACACTCTCAAGTCAGCCGATCATTATATTGGTATACTTATAGGATGTTCCATTTATTATGAACTATCGCGTTTATCTGGGCGTGCTGTATGGTGAACTTCTAAATGAAACAAGATACTTAGGGCCGATTTCACCAACGTAAAATAAGTCTATTCCGAGCGTATTTTGACAGAATTTTCAATAGAATAAAAAAACCGGCCAAGTGCGTGTCGGGCCACGCGCAGTGTAGGGTTCCGTAGTTGAAAGTCTCAACATACATTTTGAGTTCCATGGTTTAAATACTATAATATACTACAAAATATGCAACTTACACTACGTGTAATATCTAACTTAGAAAAACCGATATAACTCCTTCAATAATGAACCCTACTTAGCCGTGATAGTTTTCCTTTAAAATTCATTATATATACTACTGCTGTGAATTTTTTCTTGTATCCTATATACAACCATTTAGCTGGCAGAGGGGGGGGGACACTTGACTCTAATAAAATTTAGCACTTTAAAATAGCATATTTCACAAACGGATCCCTGAATTGAAAAATGGTGTTCCCACACCCACAACGTTTTTAAAAGACCTATTCAACGACACCCCACACTATGGGATAGATGAGAAAAAAAAATTCATCCCCACTTTACATGTAGGGGAGGTACCCTAAAAAAAAATATTTTTCACAATTTTATTTCACCACTTTGTCGGCGTGATTGATATTAATACCCTTGTCAAATTACAGATTTCTAGTACCAATAGTCTCTGAGCTAAACCGCGGACAGACAGACAGACAGACAGACAGACGGACGGACATGGCGAAACTATAAGGGTTCCTTGTTTACTACGGAACCCTAAAAACTGTCAGAACGCCCAATTTATTCCTAGGATAAACTTCACTCAACGTTGGTTAAATCGGCACTAATTGAGAAATCAAAAACAAAAGCTATTGGCAAAACATTAAAAATTTTTTGATTCGGTATTAAATTTTATATCTATGTTTTATGCAATTTTTCTAGATAAACATATTATTAAATTAAACATTTATTTTGAATCAAATAAGAAGAAAACATGTATTTATTGAACTTAGTATTTTATGCCTACGATATTAAATATCTTAGGCATAAAATAAAACAAACAAAAACAAATTTTGTTCAATTCCGGGCGATTTAAGGACTTAAAGAAAAAAATAATCATTAGCGTGATTGAATTTTGCGTGGCGACATCTAGTTTATTAACTGTACATTCTTTCATCGCAGCGTGCATTTTTTGTAGATTCTTCGTGTGTGATTCAAAAGTTATATTGAACGTTTAGAATATCGAAATTGCGAATCTTTCTTCTTTTGAACTTGTTCAAAAACTCTCTTGATAATAATTAAACGTGGCTCACGCTGTATGTTGAAAGTCGTTATTATTTTAGTGTCTACGCATTTCCGGTGTTCAGAGTTAAATCTAAGGCAGCCCGCACACAGTCAATATTATTGTCAATATTTACGAATATTGACAATATTATTGACTGTGTGCGGGGTTTGATCAATATTATTGTCGAAGTCCGGAAATTTCGTCAATACCGGGGGAGGCAGGGATATTGACAATAATATTGACAGTGTGCGGGCGCGCGTCAATATTTTAGTTGAAAAAAGATTTCAAGGCAGGAGGACGTGCGCTCGCAACCAAACATGGAGGACATCCCCAGTGCAACAAGCAATGAAAAAGAATATTTAATAGAATTTATTAGAATGTGGGAGACGTAACGATTTTCGCATCAGTATATCTTGTTTTTTTAAGTAAGGGGTTACTAAAGATAGTATTTTTTGAAAGCTACTACCTTTTATTCTTTCTGTATTTCGAAGTTCTTTTATTAGATTTAAATGATTTAATTCCACTTTTCCACTTTGTCATCCATATAAAAGGCATCGTTTCTTTCTTTTTTAGGGTTCCGTACCAAAATGGTAAAAATGGAACCCTTATGGTGAGACTTTCTCCGTCCGTCCGTCCGTCCGTCCGTCCGTCTGTCACAGTCGATTATTTCAGTAACTATTAAAGCTATCGACATGAAATTGGGCATTTTATATAATAATATATAATATAAAATATATTAGGCATTGTATATTTATATAATTTAAAATAATGTATAATAGTGGCCCAACATCATTGGAATAAAAAAAAATCGAAAATTATTTTTAGGGTTCCGTACCCAAAGGGTACCAAAGGAACCCTATTACTAAGCCTACGCTGTCCGTCCGTCCGTCCGTCCGTCCGTCTGTCAGCGGGCTGTATCTCGTAAACCGTAATAGATAGACAGATGAAATTTTCACATATTATGTATTTCTATTGCCGCTATAACAACAAATAATGAAAATTAAATTAAATTAAAAAAATTAAATTAATATATTTCCATGGGTACATGGAAATATAATAATTTAATTTTTTTAAACGGAACCCTAAAAGAGCGAGGCCCAACTCGCACTTGGCCAATTTTGGTTTTATTAAAAATTTTCAATTTTGGTTTTATTATTTTGGTTTGGTTGGTTTTATTAAAAATCAGCCAAGTGCGAGTCGGGCCTCGCTCTTTTAGGGTTCCGTTAAAAAAAAATTAAATTAAAATATTTTCATGTACCCATGGAAATATTTTAATTTAATTTAATTTTTATTATTTGTTGTTAAAGCGGCAATAGAAATACATAATATGTGAAAATTTCATCTATCTATCTATTACGGTTTACGAGATACAGCCCGCTGACAGACGGACGGACGGACGGACAGCGTAGGCTTAGTAATAGGGTCCCGTTAGTACCCTTTGGGTACGGAACCCTAAAAAGGGGGAAAATCGGGGGTCAATAGAGGTTTATGTATATTTTACAGGAAAAATAAAAGCAACGCGAAAATTATTTTAGTTTGATTAAAAAAGGGGGAAAATCGGGGGTTTGAAATTTCAAAGTAAGATAACTATACCGAGTGGGCTATCATATGAAAGGCCTTTACTTGTGCATTCTAAAACAGTTTTTTATTTATTTCTATATATAATAGTTTTTGATAGATCGGCCAAAATGTCGAAAAAAATACCGTTCCCCCCCTTATCTCCGAAGTTTACCAATCGAAAAATCTGAAATAATTATGGTCAATAGAGGTTTATGTATATTTTACAGGAAAAATAAAATCAATGCGAAAATTTTTTTGTCATCCAGTATTTAAGCCATCGTTTCTTTCTTTTTTTATTCAATAAAGTTAATGCAATAACCAATGCAATGGTTTTTTTCTTTGTATCCATTTTAGCACACGTGCATGCAAATCAAGCTTCTACGCCTTACTGAATCACTTTTTGTTAGAAATATTGACAATATTATTTGCGTAGTGTGCGGGGTCTAAATATTGACGAAAATATTGTCAATATTTTCGTCAATATTTTCGTCAATATTATTGACTGTGTGCGGGCTGCCTATAACTGTGTTATTGCCCATGGATGGCTACTGCCTATCGTAAAGCCATAAAGTTAATGCCTCGTAAATGCATAGATAGTAAATGCATGAGGGTGTATGTTTGTGTAACAGTTAATGGTTAGAGACATGATTACCTCGTAAGATTAATGGAATCCCACGTAACATAAAACCTTAATTTTCTTTTTTTTCATAACCTAAAGATTTGTCGTTTTTGTAAAATGTCTGATGCCTTTAATTTTTTATAACTTATAAGTTATAAAAAATTAGGGAAAAATTCCACATGTAGAAATTATTTAAATTAAAATTGAAAATAGAAAATTTAGTCTGTCGAGCTGGGATTCGAACCATCGACTTTTAACTGTTAAGCGACTGCAGAAACCACAAGGCTACGGAGACCCAGTATTGTACCGCGAAAATACCGAATAAAATGCCAAATTCACATTCAAAAGTGTCGGTTTCAAAAAAGTGTCGATCAATGTCGAGTGTCGGTTCAATTTTGTCTTAATTTTTTCCGTCTAGCCCCCTTCCGCACCGCGCGATAAGGAACTACGTTCCAAAACATCCCAAGTCCACTTTCTTCGTTACCATAATGTAATTAAAAAGTGTGGTAACGTTACTTTCGTCGATGATTTTACTTGAGTAACAGTTACTTTCGTTGCATAAAACACGTCTCCCATGATTGTCCGTGGTTACAATTAGACGCTGATTCCCATCCCAAGGTTGAGCAGAGAAAGTCTATCGAGCATCTTCGCTATTGTACCTATATCATTGTAATAAGATGTTATTAAAATAAGCATAAGTATATAAGTACGTAATTATTATTAAAGTTTATTAAAAAGTATGTAAACAGTAGGTAATTTTAACTTATACAATGGGGCAGTGACTTCCACACTAGGATTCCCTGTATCGTGGAAATCACTTCCTTCCGTAGGTAACTAAACACATAGAATGAGCTTAAATAATGAAACATTTATACCTAATATGTAATATTCTTGGTAGTTTGGTAGGATTGTACACGTCAGTTTTGTTTGTACGAGCGTGTGTGTGTGTGTGTGTGTGTGTATGCGTGTGTGTGTGTGTGTGTGTGTGTGTGTGTGTTTGCGTGTGTGTTACAACAATAATTAACAACTGTATGTAATTATTGTAACACCCATGTTCTGCCGACGCTAATTCTTGTACACTTTTCAAAAGACTGACACATGATAGTAACTAAAAATATGAAAGTATAGTAAGTACCTACCTAAGTTAAAAGTTGACAAAATGTTTGAGTAAAGGACAGCCAGTGCCCAGTAGCATAAATCATTTATCTACTAATATTATAAATACGAAAGTCTGTTTGTTTGTTGGTTTGTTGGTTTGTCCTTCAATCACGCCACAACAGAGCCACGGATTGACGTGATTTTTTACATGGGTATAGTTGAGGATCTGGAGAGTGACATGGGCTAATTTTTATCCCGGAAAATCAAAGAGTTCCCGAGGGATTTTAAAAACTAAATCCACGCGGATGAAGTTTCGGCCATCAGCTAGTAATATTATAAATCTTGCAATGACAGAAAACCATTACTAATAAAGACTAAAAATTGTATTTACAGGAAGGCGCCAGTCTAATTTAAATGGAAAAAGCGAAAAGGGCAGAAAAGTGTTGCAAATAATTTCTGGATTAATAAGATACGTACCAGTGTAATATAGAAAATATTGCTAAACAACCCAGGTAGCGAACCATCATGCAATTTACTACAGCTAATGTACGCCAATCAGTAGAAAACCAAACCAATGATAATATAAGCAGCTGGAATGCATAATTGAGAAAAATTATTTGATTATACAACAAATTATATTCAATAATGACATGCTATCGGTACAATTAGTGGCGCCTTCACAGGATCTGCAGAAGCGCGCAATATTACTCCGGCGTCCCATACCTACACATTTTTCTGCAAACTCTACTTAAAATTCCGCAACAACTGGTTTTTAAGAATTCGGCAGCCCGCACACAGTCAATAATATTGACGAAAATATTGACGAAAATATTGACAATATTTTCGTCAATATTTAGACCCCGCACACTACACAATAATATTGTCAATATTTCTAACAAAAAGTGATTCAGTACGGCGTAGAAGCTTGATTCGCGTGCACGTGCTAAAATGGATACAAAGAAAAAAACTCTATTGACCATAATTATTTCAGATTTTTCGATTAGTAAACTTCGGAGATAAGAGGGGGCAACGGTATTTTTTTTTTCGACATTTTGGCCGATTAATCAAAAACCTATATATGTAGAAATAAATAAAAAACTGTTTTAGAATGCACAAGTAAAAGGCCTTTCATATGATACCGCACTCGGTATAATTATCTTACTTTGAAATTTCAAACCCCTGAATTTCCCCCTTTTTTAATTAAACTAAAATAATTTTCGCATTGATTTTATTTTTCCTGTAAAATATACATAAACCTCTATTGACCATAATTATTTCAGATTTTTCGATTGGTAAACTTCGTAGATAAGGGGGGGGGGGCGGTATTTTTTTCGACATTTTGGCCGATTACTCAAAAACTACTATATATAGAAATAAATAAAAAACTGTTTTAGAACGCACAAGTAAAGGCCTTTCATATGATACCCCACTCGGTATAGTTATCTTACTTTGAAATTTCAAACCCCCGATTTTCCCCCTTTTTAGGGTTCCGTACCCAAAGGGTACCAACGGGACCCTTTTACTAAGCCTACGCCGGTCCGTCCGTCCGTCCGTCCGTCCGTCTGTCAGCGGGCTGTATCTCGTAAACCGTAATAGATAGACACATGAAATTTTCACATATTATGTATTTCTATTGCCGCTATAATAACAAATAATAAAAATTAAATTAAATTAAAATATTTCCATGGGTACATGGAAATCTTTTAATTTTTTTTAACGGAACCCTAAAAGAGCGAGGCCCGGATCGCACTTGGCCGATTTTTTAATTAAACTAAAATAATTTACGCGTTGCTTTTATTTTTCCTGTAAAATATACATAAACCTCTATTGACCGTAATTATTTCAGATTTTTCATAGATAAAAACTATCTATATATGTAAAAGAAAGTGGTGTTACTTTACACTATTTATAACTCAAGAACGGATGAACCGATTTGGCTGAAAATTGGTGGAGAGGTAGCTTAGAACCAGGAGACGGACATAGGATACTTTTTATCCCGTTCGACCGCGTTTCCGTCAAGTCACTCAAAAACGTGGTATAACAAAAACGCACCTGACATGGAATAACAAAACGCAAATGACAGTGGAATAACAAAACCTAAATGACAGCTAAACGTAATTTTGTCTTTGGTTAAGTATGGTAAAAAATTTGACAATTATAAAAATGATCGCTAAACGTAATTGATAATATCATCAGTAATATGTTTTCTCTTTGAATCATCATTAACAATGCCGCGAGTAATATTATAAATGCGAAAGTGTGTTTGTTTGTTGGTTTGTCCGTCAATCAAGCTGCAACAAAGCTACGGGTTGACGTGATTTTTTGGATAGGTATAGTTGAGAACCTGGAGGGTGACAGGCATCCCGGAAAATCAAAGAGTTCCCGCGGGATTTTAAAAACTAAATCCACGTGAACGAAGTCGCGGGCATCAGCTAGTTATATATAGAAATAAATAAAAAACCGTTTTAGAATGCACAAGTAAATTTTTATTAGTTACTGAAATAATCGACTGTGACAGACGGACGGACGGACGGACGGACGGACAGAGAAAGTCTTACCATAAGGTTCCATTTTTACCATTTTGGTACGGAACCCTAAAAAAGAAAGAAACGATGGCTTAAATACTGGATGACAAAAAAAGTGGAATTAAATCATTTAAATCTATTAAATGAACTTCGAAATACAGAAAAAGATGATTTTAAAAATTACATGAGCATAAAAGGTAGCTTTCAAAAATTACTATCTTTAGTAACCCCTTTCTTAAAAAAACAAGATACTGGAGATGTCCTCCATTTTTGGTTGCGAGCGCACGTCCTCCTGCCTTGAAATCTTTTTTCAACTAAAATATTGACGCGCGCCCGCACACTGTCAATATTATTGTCAATATCCCTGCCTCCCCCCGATATTGACGAAATTTCCGGACTTCGACAATAATATTGATGAAACCCCGCACACAGTCAATAATATTGTCAATATTCGTAAATATTGACAATAATATTGACTGTGTGCGGGCTGCTCCATCATTTATTTAAATGCTCACCCAATTCAAGAAATGTACCGCAAATATATTATTAATAATAGTGAGTCATAAAATAAAAACATGAAAATGATCTATAATAATAATTTATTTTATGTAGACCAACTTATGACAAGTCAAGACTATACCACCGGTTGGGAAAGCAGATTTTGGTGAGAATAGCCGGTAAGAAATTCAGAAGTTACTCTTTTCAAAACAAAAAAAATTAAGTGGCACTCGGGCACTGCCGCGGTAAAGCTATTGCATATCATTTTTTATCAACTTATGCAATTATAATATTTATGCAATATTTTTTTTTGCATAATAAAAATTATGCAAAAAAATAAATAAAAAACAAACAAACATGAATAGCGAACTGTCACTACTTCGCGAGTGATATTCGAACCTGCGACATCATTGACCATACGGTAAAGAAAGCGGCCGCTCGCCCACTGCGCCAAATAGAGCTACTTGAGAACCTCTAAAATGTTGAACGCTTACTGAACGACGGTGTTAGGTTTTTTTTTCGTTACGGAATTTCTTGATTCGGTCGCCGCGCTCAAACTGTTTGTCCTAGTTCAAAGCCCGCGATAAAAGCTATGCAATAGCTTAATAATTGTCCTAAAGTGTTCATTGTTAATAAGTATGTAGCTTATAATGATATTATCTTGTAGGCAGCTGAAACACCCGATTGGTTCCAGTAATTCGATAACTATATAGAGTCGTTCATAATAATTATACTTAATCGTGTAAATCGTAGTACTGAAGTATTCAATGTTATTCATTCATGCTTGCAAACATTGTTTCCTTTTCAATGAAGAGAAAACAGGGACAAAAAAAGTTCAAGTTCTTCACGAACCTATCTAATTACTTAAAGCGAAAAGAGTTAATAGATTCGTCCATCGACACCATGGAGTCTGCATCCGTGTGAGATTAAAAGTATTTGAACGAAGTATAGTTCAAATACATTTCATTCATCTCAATCCATCGCCGACCCACTTCTGAGCACAGGGCGGGGGTCGAATGACCCTTCTCAGATATTTATCTAATACTAGCTGACCCGGCGAACTTCGTACCGCCAACTTATCTACATAAATAAAACAAATAAACTATCCTAATAAAAAAAAACTATCCTATCTTTCAAGTTGGATCAAACCGCACACGGTGTGCAAATTTGATTAAAATCGGATAAGTAGTTTAGGAGTCCATCGCGGACAAACAACGTGACACGTAATTTGTATATATTAAAGATTTGTCTAGAAAACGTCCTGCACAGCACAGAAGCTGCAGCATATCCAAAGCGAACAATGTAACCACCGTATTTCATAAGCAAGCACGAAATAAATTTATCGCAAACGGGTTCTAAGTGCATTATATAGTCATTTGCGACCGGCATCCGGCTGCCGACGTCCAAAAAACATTCGACAAACTGGATTTATCTGCGCCCGGGAATTCCGACAGCGCCCCACGCTCCTTCTGGATACCGCTTAACGTGGCTGTTCATACAACTTATGAGGAAAACGTAGACTATAGGTATTTACACAAGCTCTTAAGGTGGAAGACAAGGGTCTGCCCGCGAAATTCAAATTTAATTTGGTTTTTCGCAATTTGTAAACTAATACGACAAAGTAGGCTTATGGCCTTCTAATTGCGCCAGTGGAATTATCATCTTCACAGGTTTACATAAAAATCTTTACTTGAAAGTAACCAGTTTAAGAAATTAATCAATATACTGAGTTGGACGTGAGTTACTCACAAATTAGTCGATATTTTGATTAATTTCTTAAACTGGACACTTTCAAGTAAAGATTTTTATATAAACCTGTGGAGATGATACTGTCATTGTCGCAATTAGAATGCCATAATCCCACTTTGTCGTATTAGTTTACAAATTGCGAAAAACCAAATTAAATTTGAATTTCTCGGGCAGAACCGTGTCTTCCACCTTAAGGGATATTCATGGAAAGCTTAAGACCGAGTAAGTTTCGAACGACCTCGCGCGTTTTCCTTCCCCTTTCCCTCCTTTAGTACTCCATCTCACTTCACTTCTGACCGCCTTATAATTTTTTGATTACATTTGAAGGACTAATCATGTGTCGAATAACGCCTGTGTTCATAAGAACATGTTTGGAGCCCCATAATATTTTTTTCGCCCAGTTTTTCTGCCTTTCTATATCACAAGAATGTTATTTTGAAACTATTAAAGTTTTCAAGTAAAAATTAAAAATTGCCAATAGACCGCTCATTACTCGTAGTTCTAAGAAATGGTGGGGTTGTAATGTTATTCTTTTGTCGAGACACTTCAGGCTTTATAAATCTTCTATTGTCAGTTCAATACGTCATGAGTTTTGAGAGTCAAGAGTTCTTCCATTTAATCCACCTTTCCACATTAATGTGTGCATTAATAATTTGCAATTTATTTTTATGTAAATTATCAAACTGTTTGATTCATCGATGACTCTTTCACAATGTTGCTACAACCTATTATTGAATTTGCCCATGTCAACTGACCTATTGAACAGATTGTATCATCGTCTAGTTTCATCGATCATTGGATTTTATAAAAAATCAGTCTGTTTTGTTCAAGCAGCAAGTTTTGTTAAAAAAAAAGCACGGTGTCTGGTTGGCGCCTGGCGGTTACTTTCAAAGCCCGGCAGATAGCTCGGTCGGTAATCATAATCACTCTTTTTAGAAAAAAAGTGTGTGTGTCAGCTCCGACGCACAACTTGAGTTTACTCCTTACAACGTCGTAATGCATTCGCGGCGCTCGCTGCGTCTAGGCGCCGCTCAGACCCGATCGGTACGCGCTCGGCTTCCCGAAGCGAAAGCTCATTCGCACGAAAACCAACCTTATTTACTCAAAGTTAGGGTAGCAATTTGCATCGTTGTGAAAAACGTAACGAGGTCACGGCTTCCCTCGGAAAGCTCTTTCGCACGAAAACCAACCTTATTTACTCCACGTTAGGGTAGAAATTTGCATCGTTGTGAAAAACGTAACGAGGTCATTGATAAGTAGATTTTACTACTCGAATTTTTCTCATACCGGGCGCCTAAAATCGATTCTTAAGGAGTAAACTCCAATTAATCTTTACCTAAGCGTTTATCTACAGACATTTCTATTTCTCCATACGAGTTTAAAATACATTGTATTAACTGTAACTAGTTCTATTTCAGTTTCTTGGTAGTTAAGACTTCGAGTTTTATGCTTTATCATAAACACTAACATATTTTGACCATTATAATGTTTTTCAACTTTCTTGGCTTTATATATGTCAGAAAAGCTACAGACCGACATGGAAAATTAAAACAGTAAAAACAATTGCAGTGCTTTCTGATATCGTAAAACATTTCAAAGAACCTGCCAAAAAGTGACCTCTTTCTTACACCAAACGCATCAGTATCTAGCTCTCCATTTCGACGCAAGTGAACTGCATTCGCTAAAAAAGTTCAAATTTCTCTTGTCCATTGGAATTATCGTGAAATAGCTGATGCCCGTACGGGTAATTGCAGGTATCTTTGATTTTCTGGTATAAAACTAGCCTATACCAATCTCCAGCAGGTAGCATGGACGTCGAAGTGATATCTCGCGAAGAGAGAGAGTAGAGATATTGTCGATGTAGACTGATTTCTCGTTTACTCTTTTTCACTTCAAAATTCGAGATAATGACGTCGCCACTCGTCATGTTACAGTACGTAGAGAAAAATAGAGAAATTAATTTTATTTCTACTTTTGACGTAACGAGACTAATCATGGTGTGCAACCATGTTAGTTTCGATAGAGATATACATAGAGATAATACGAGAAAAAGGGTAGACAAAATTTTCTCGCGTGTGCATGTTAATCCTGCAGGTCCTAAACAATCACACAAAAAATCACATCTATCCGTAGCTCTGTTGCGACGTGATTGAAGGACTAACAAACCAACAAACGACACACTTGCGCATCTTATACTAATACAGCGAAAGTGTATTTGTTTGTTGGTCTGTCCTTCAATCACGCTGCAACAGAGCCATATGGTTCAACGTGATTTTGCATGGGTATAGTTGAAGACCTGGAGAGTGACATAGCTTACTTTTTATATCGGAAAATCAAAGAGTTAATGTCGCGGACGAAGTCGCGGGAATCAGCTAGTTTATAATAAGAAGTGACAGAATGCTGTAGGAAGCCCAAACAGGTCAGGCCTGACCCGTTAGCCCGTCGCGACATACGTCACGCGACTTGGCGACGTCGCAATGCGTCGTCGTCGCCTGTCGCCTGTCGCAGGGGCCTGTCGAGTGTCGCCGCGTGCCTGCGCGGGGAAAGTGGGTCGCCATGCATTTTTAACCGACTTTAAAAAAAGGAGGAGGTTCTCAATTCGTCGGAATATATTTTTTTTTGTAATTAGTATGTTCACCGAAGACGCCTGAACCGATTTGGAAAATATTTTTTTGTTTCAAAGGGTATGCTTTCTAAGTGGTCCCGTTTAAATCTTATCGAAATCGGTCGAGGGGATTTTAAAAAGATCAACAATAATATTAAATTATACATATCGACGGCAGAAAGCGGAAATGTCGTATCTCAAAATTTGGGCTAAATGACTTTTTACTATATTGTTGATAAGCAAAAAAAGCCGCGTTGAATGGTATATGTCTCGTCTTTCTACGATGAAAAAATTTAATGATACGCCATTGAATTTTTTCTATTTTTGGTACTGCTTACATGATAAATTGCTGTAAATAGAGGAAAAATCGCTATTTTTGAAAATAAAATAGATACGACACCACGTCCAACATAAATAACAGTTACACCATTATTTTACCCTGACGGACATTGATTTCAAAAGAGATACAGCATTTCAGCCGCCCCAAAATTTTACGTTGACAAGGATACAGCAATATGCTACAAACTGGTGAGTGTTTATCGAACAGTTACTACATTTCAAACATTTAATTTAAGAGCAAATATCTTACTTATACCATAAGATTAGAGTATTGTTTCGTGTTGAGTAATCAATACGCCACTCTAGATAGACCCGCACCCCTCTCCAATCCCGAGGTGTTTGCTATATACGCCATTCTGATCGCGCGGCATCTGATGCGTAAGCGCCGATAGTGAGAAAGCGTATTTGTTGTTAACAAAAAAATTTTTTTTAAAAGATTGTTAACGTGTCGTTTACGTGTTATTTACGTGTTTAAAATTAATAATTATACTTCAGGAGTTCGTGTAAGTAAAAGAATATTCAAATTTAACCTATTTTTTGTTAAATGAGTTAATTGGAAGTCTGTATATTTAGCATACCTACTATATCTAATAAGCAAGCAAAGCTTACAACCTTACCTGCATATATTTTACATAGCTACCTTGATCGTTTCATTTATCAGTATCTTAAGGTCTCGAATAAGTAAATAGTTAATAAACATTAGGTAGGTACACAGTAAAGAAAGTGAGTGATGTTTTTATAACTTACCTAAATATTAGACTAGGTCTGAAGATATTTGATAGGCTCAGTAATTAGGTAAATAGCTTGTCTATTACTAATTAATTCTTCTTTTGTTTTAGGTAGCTATAGACCGGTGCGGTGTTGAAGGATTAATAGATACAGCAGACTGATTATGCTTCGCAAGCTTCATTCTAGCGATTTGGGGTTTTACATATTGTAGCAACACTTTCTAGCTACCGGCCTTCACGTTATTTGTAGTAGGGAAAAAAGAATTTACGTATGGTATCACCATTCGGTAGACATCCCTACCATTACTCATTAACATTTTCGTGCTCGAGGCCTTCGGACGCACAATATTATAATTAGTTTCGAATATTTTATTTTAAGTAAAGGAGTTAGTTAGGTAGTGAAAATCATGGGTAAACGGAAAGCAGAGGAAAAGGTGGCGAAGATTAGAAGAAAAATAAGGAAGTTGGAGAAGAAATTGGCACGGAAACGTATAATGCGTCTACCTTCCAGTTCAAGTGACGAAAACGAGGGTAAGTGTTAATACGAGAATTTAATATTAATACAGACGCATGATTCAAAGTTTCTTTGTTTTGTTTGGATTGATGAATACTATGATGCGAGACTCCGCTTTTGGGTTTACTCCTTCATAATTACGTCATTAGACAATACAATGATGCGAGACTCCGCTTTTGGGTTTACTCCTTCATAATTACGTCATTAGACAATACTATGATGCGAGACTCCGCTTTGGGTTTACTCCTTCATAATTACGTCATTAGACAATACAATGATGCGAGACTCCGCTTTTGGGTTTACTCCTTCATAATTACGTCATTAGACAATACTATGATGCGAGACTCCGCTTTGGGTTTACTCCTTCATTTTGTTTTTACGCCATTGATGAATATTATGATGCGAGACTCCGTTTTTGGGTTTACTCCTTCATAATTACGCTTTACGAGCTAGATTTTAGCTTTAACAAAACTATTCTATTGTAATAGTTATAACCAGGGTAAAAATAAAAATAAAATATTTTTCCTTTGATGTGGGTACCTTCCTTTTTTCGTTGTAACAAAGGAGGAATAGTAAGACGTTTCGTACGTTTACAGATGTCAATCAGGTGGTAAATGGTGCATTATGTGACCCTGTACCGGTGTTTTTCGATTCCACTACCATACACGATGATGAACAACGTCCAGACATCGCGTTATCGTTGAAGGACGCCTCGCCATCACCTGGGACAGCTATCGAGACGCTACCAGTTTCGCAGAACGGTGGTGCCGATTCTGCAGTCGCCGGAATTGAGGAAAATACTGAGCTTGTGCTGGATTGATCAATACTTTCATTACTAGGTGACGCTCCTGAAAATAATATTGAATCAGGTCCCCCTATCCATAGGGATATTGCCACTAGATGGCAGGACATTTTACAGAAAGGTCTTAAAGATGATATTAAAAAAGACTTAATAAAATTGTATCCTATACCTAGTTATTTGGAAATTCTTGTACCGCCAATCCTAAATCCCGAAGTTAAAGCGGCATTAACAGAGTCCTTAGTAAAGCGGGATTTCGCTATTTTTCATAGACAAAAACAGACCGGGATTGCATTATCCGCTTTAAGCAAATCAGTGGACTCGATAATAAATGACCCAAATAAAAGTTTACAAAATGAAACAAAGTCGACTGTATTAAAACCGCTAAGCGATGCCTGTCGCATTTTATGCGATTTATATCAGCTTGAAACGAAAAGAAGGAGAATCCACATAACTAGTGGTTCGCCCCGAACTGAGACCTCGCGGTAACGGTTTCCCATAATTGACGATCAAAATTGACATTATTATTATGCCCGTTTTCACCAACCATACCTAAATCATCCCATTTGTAGAAGTCTCTTTACATAGGTAGCCCCTAAATACAATTCTAACATCCCAATGTCATTTTCACCTTTAGTTGTCCCGTAGAGGTTCGTAATAACAAAGTTGACAGAAAGTGTCAACTAACTTAACATAGGTAGCCCGTAAAGGTTAGGGAACTGTTATAGTGAAATCCTCAAGGCCTCAATCAAACTTAGGTATAGTTTTTTGGAACATTCAAATTAAATTACTTGTACACAGCGTCAACTATTGACACGATCAGAAATATGTAAAAACAAACTGCAACGTGAAGTTTTATTGATGTTTGCTAAATGACTAAATAATAATCTTAATTGAATAATAGGTATGTTACATAAAGCTGCATTTGCTATATGAGATGAGAGCGCCATCTATTGACATCATTGTGAAGTTCTGTTGTTGCTGCTCATTAAAAGTTAAATAATTTAGTTTCCTTATTACATTTATCTAATTTTAGTATTTGTTGTTCAAGTACATGATATTACGCTAAAATTGTAAAACTTTCAAGCCCCAGCTTTCAATGGTTATTCCGTTCTGAGGTCAAATATAATCTCCACTTTGAAAGCCCCCCATTTCGTCAATTTTAGGAAAAAAATTTAAAAAAAAATACTTTTGTACTCTGTTCCAAATTATCTTTAAAATGAGGTACTGTAAACCTATGAAACGCAAAATTTTTTTTTTTCTTCGCATTCGCTTCTATGAGAGCCCCCCTGAAATAAAGATTTTTATAACTTTTTAAGCCATTTTCGGCTGGAGGCCATCGGTTTACATATTATATCTAAAATTGAAGTAATTTCGTTCAGTAATTCAGAAGTTATAAGGCTCTGACAGACGGACGGACGGACGGACGGACGGACGGACGGACAAGTGCAAATTCACTCAAGTAGACTCAAAGACCTTCGCTTCGCTCGGTCGATAAATTCAATAAATAATAAGATGAAAGACATCGTTGTGGACACAGTCCCAGGGAAATTTCTTTTCGGTGACAATATGTCTGAAAAGCTTAAAACGGCCCAGGGCATTAATAGATCGGGACAAATTTTAAAAGTCATACCATTCTCTAATAATTCTAATAAGAATACTATGACAGCTGCACCTAGCAATGTTAAGTCTTTAAACCAAAAGACCCCATATCGGAAAACAGCTGCGCGTTCTTATATGGGGAAGCAACGAGTGCAGGATCATGCAGCACCAGCACCGGCACCAGCAAGCAGCCGCCAGCGACACTACCGCCGCAGCCCCCCGCCGGCCGCGGCCCCTCGACGTCAGAGACAGCAGCGCTACTGAACAGTAATAACGAGGAACGATATGCAGGGCGATTGTCTTGCTTCTCTCAACAATGGGAAAATATAACTAGCGACCCGCTTATATTAGGCTGGCTAGACGGTTATGAAATTCCATTTATTTCTACACCTAGTCGCAGCGATAGGCCTTATACAATTTCACATTCAGACCAGGAATTACTTGAATTTAATAAATGTATACAAAAATTATTATATATAAACGCCATTTCAGAATGTAATCATGAGGAAGAGGAATTTGTCTCTAGTGTTTTTAGTGCCTAAACCTAGTGGAGAGAATCGGTTTATTTTGAATTTAAAATGTTTAAATAAGTTTGTCAAAACAGAACATTTTAAATTAGAAGATTATCGTACTGCAACCAAGATGATGTTCCCAGATTGTTTTATGGCTTCCATTGAATGATGCTTATTACTTATTGCCGATCTATGAGTTTCATAGGAAATATTTGAAGTTCAAATTTAATGATACTCTTTATGCATATAATTGCTTACCGTTCGGGCGGCGACAGCACCTTATGTTTTTACAAAATTATTAAAACCAGTAATGGAATACTTTAGGTCAAACAATATATTAACAGTTATTTATCTAGATGACATAATGATTTTTGGTAGGTCATATTTGGAGTGCAATAGAAATATTTCATTCATTAAAAACGCTCTCGAAAATCTGGGATTTATAATAAATTATGAAAAGAGTTGCTTAATACCTTCAAGAGAGTGTAAATATTTAGGTTTCATATTTAACTCTCAAAAAATGATACTAAAATTACCCGAGGAAAAGAAGGCTAAGATTCAAAAATTAATTTTGAAATTCATAAATACAGAAAAATGTAGTTTACGTAATTATGCTAGATTTGTTGGTATTTTGATATCAGCCTGCCCTGCTATTGAGTACTCTTGGTTATATACCAAGATTTTCGAAAGATTTAAATTTTTGTGTTTAAAGGAAAATTCTTCATACGATCAGATCGTAAAAATCCCAGCTACGTTACATGAGGATATGTTATGGTGGTTAAGGCATATTATGAACGATTATGCTAAAGTACGAACCCATAACTATGAGTGTGAAATATTTTCAGACGCTTCTCTTACGGGATGGGGAGCGTACTGTAATAAGAATAAAGTCTATGGTATTTGGACCGAAGAGGAAAGATTGCAACATATAAACTTAATAGAACTTAAAGCAGCTTTCTTTGCTTTAAAAGTTTATGCTAAACATCTTACTAATACGGAGATTCTTTTACGAATTGATAATACTACAGCTATAGCATGTATTAATAAAATGGGTAGCGTACAGTATGCACATCTGGAAAAAATCACTCGTCAAATTTGGCAGTGGTGTGAACAAAGAAAAATTTTCTTATTCGCATCATATATCAATGGAAGCGGATGCAATGTCTAGAATGAAATTCCAAGAGACAGAATGGGAACTTGCAGATTATGCGTTTCAAGAAATTATTCTGTCATTTAAACAACCTACTATTGATTTGTTTGCATCTAGAAATAATAAGAAATGTCCCACTTACGTATCTTGGAAGCCAGATCCTGAATCTTGGGCAATTGACGCGTTCACATTGTCATGGACTCATCTTAATTTTTATGCTTTTCCTCCTTTCTCCATGGTATTAAAAGTGATACGAAAAATTATAGATGATAAAGCTGAAGGTATTGTTGTAATACCGAATTGGAAAACACAACCTTGGTATCCATTGTATCAAAAAATTAAAATTTCTAGAGAAATATATTTTCGACCAAGTAAAGAATTGCTTGTATCTCTTTTCAGAATTCATCACAATCTACACAGTTCGCTAGAACTGATTGCCGTAAGATTGTCAGGAAAACAATATTAAGACAGACAACTTTCCTCAAAATCTGTGGATATCATATTATTCTCTTTGACTGAAAATACATATTATAAGCAATATGTTGGCTGTATTAGATTATGCATTAAGTACTTTGAGATAAATAACGTCATATTATGCTATGATTCTATGCCTATTCTAGAAATAATATATTACCTTAGCCGATTTTTTGATCAGGGAGTACGGTATGGCACCATTAACTCTCTTATAGCAGCAATAAGTTTGTTAATGGGAAATCCCATAGATAATAATAGGATAAAGAGATTCATGAAGGGAGTAGGTATATAGGTTACGACCTCATACGCCTAAATATGATATAGTTTGGGAAGCTAATATCGTTTTAAATTATTTGAGCCAGTTCTGGCCCAACCATGCGTTAAGTCTACAAGACTTATCAAAGAAAACCGTCACACTTAATGCTTTAGTAATAGCTTATAATGTCCAGACCATCACCCATATCAAAAATCAGTAATGTTGTCATGTAATACTTAGAATAGTATAACAATTAATACATATGATTATAATAATAATTGATCAATGATTTATGATTAATGTAATTAAGTAATTAAATTATGGTAAGTTAATTATTTTTCTATAAAAGAAATTAATAAAAATACCTATCCTACCTATTCTAGTCTGTATTATTTTTACTATATACAGCTATAAACATCTACAATATGTAAAACCCCAAATCGCTAGAATGAAGCTTGCGAAGCATATCTAATTTATGATCAAACGAACTTACCTGTAAGTGAAGTTCGATCCTAATTATGTGAGCAAGCTTCATTCGATGCGATTTGGGAGAACCCACCCTAATCTAGTATCTATTTTATGTGTTAATAAGTGTTCGTATTTAAAGTTAACCCTCCCAATGTACCGTATACTTTAAGTATAAATAAACATGTAAAAATAATCACATTCATAAATAGGTATTAGCATAGGTATTACCACAAGCTAACATTTTATTATTTCAGGTACCTATTTTGCTTTAAACTAATGAGTAATGGTAGGGATGTCTACCGAATGGTGATACCATACGTAAATTCTTTTTTCCCTACTACAAATAACGTGAAGGCCGGTAGCTAGAAAGTGTTGCTACAATATGTAAAACCCCAAATCGCGTCGAATGAAGCTTGCTCACATAATTAGGATCGAACTTCACTTACAGGTAAGTTCGTTTGATCATAAATTATTGACTAATGAAGACGAGGAAATATATTAAACTGATTAATGAAACTAATTAAAAAGAGAAAGTATAGCAGACTGATTGTTGAAACTAGCTAATGGACAAGAGGAAGTATATAGAGCGGACTGATTTTTTTGTGTCATTTCCTACATTCTGAATATTATAATAAAAGCATTATGCAAAAGTTACAGTATTTTATTCTTTACTAGCTGCTGCCCGCGAGCTTCGCATCGCCATTTTAAGATTAATTTTCGAATTTTGAAATCGCTAATTAATGACCGAACTCACATAAAAAAGTTTATCCTCCTTTTCACTTGTTTTTTGTTAAATTAACACCCGCAAATAAATTTTCCCTTCAAAAATTATGGATTTCAATGCAAACTTTTATTCTCTTTTCCATCGTTTTCTTACGACGCCTAAAAATATAGTATCATGCATTTCACTTCGAAACTTCATCATCATTATATACCAAATTAATCCCCTTTTTCATCCGCAAAGGTAGAATATTTGAAATCGCTTGATGGCTTTTTAAGTTTCATATTTTTTTATTTATGATTTTTATTGAAATAAAACAAACATTGAGTTTGAAGTGAAACTTACCACAACACATTAGTGAAAACCGCACCCCAATCGGTTTAGCCGTTTCTGAGATTAGCGCGCACAAACACACAGACACACAGACAAACAGAAAAAAATTCTAACCATGATTGTTTAGGGATCTATTGTTTTGATAAAGGCCCCCAATAACAGATTTTCTCATAAATTTTTGATGTACAGACAACGATCAATTACAGATTTATTATAATATATCTTGTATAGATAATAAATTTATAATTCAGAATGTTTAAAAACATTTCATTTTTATAAAATAATTCAATTAAAATCACATACAGCAAAATGATCATGTTTCTAATAGTTCATATTTGAGATACAGCAGATCGTAGCACGAAAACTTGTATCTATTTTAATTGGTCATACATTTCACCTTACAGTTACCTACAGCTTTTCCGCTGCTCGATATTTAAACATCAACTGCTGTAACTCGTAAAAAATCAATGAAGCAGTAACTTTAGGACTTTCCTAATAACTGTATCAAATAACGTTTAGTTTGATAGAAATATGTTGCAAGTTTCAACTTTCTATCTTTATTAATTTACGAGTTATGATTTTTTGAAATAGTTTTTTGGCTCTGGTGTAAAACTGTATTTTTTGAGATACGCCAGTTCCGCTTTCTGCCGTCGATATAGTGGCGCGGGCTGGGCGTTTGAAGTCGGTTTTTTAAAAATAATTTTTATTTAAATTCAAAACAATAAAAAAGTTTTAGTCCGCTTACACCCAGCATAATCAAAATCTTGAGAAGAGAAAACTTATTTTGCCTACAGGTATAACTGGAAATTGAATTCTCGAGATCTATATCTAGTGACAAAGACTCTAAATTTCGCTTACTTAAAGAAAAAATATGTCAACCATGCAATTTAAAGCGAAGCATCACAGGCCTCTCGAATGTGAGGCTATACTCTACTAATATGCTGTATTGCTTTCCTGTTAAAGCAAGTGACATTGCTTAAAACACACTTAACTCCAAAAAGTCCGAAGAGATCCGAGGATCAATCCCCAGACCCTACGAAGGGGAGGCTGAAGGGTACAACAACTAGGCTATCATCCCCTAATCGGTTTCTACATGCCATGCCACCCCGGGCCGAAACACTACATAGCTTGGCGGCACATCTTCGTTACTAACTAAGCTTTTCAGACCAGAGACATTTCAGAAATAATAAATTACGAAATTGTCCCGCCGGGAATCGAACCGGAGACCTCCCTTTAAGAAGACGACGCTCACCACTGCGCCATGGATGTCGTCAAGTGTGATTAAAATCGCAACAGAAAAATATTTGTTTTAATTGACTGTTACATGGGAGTTTAAAGAGCCATCAGTGTCAGACGAGGGGCGGCGGCGGCGCGTTAAAAGCTCCAATTAGCGGACATTTGTCTGCGACGCGCCCGATAACATTGAGACGCATTCCGAGGGCTGAGCCGCTCAATGTTGCATGCATCACGAATATCAGGGCACTAATAACACGGCAAAGGACCATGCAAAAAATTGTATGATCACTGTCCTCACCCCCCAACAGACATGGTACTATTTTTTAATATTATTGTGACGTCCGAATAGTGTGAATCTGAAGGCCAGTTCGGGAAATTTAATTTCCCTTCTAGTCTTGCAGCAGTTGTAACGAAAGTAATCAAATTACCCGTACAATTACTACTGAGTAGGATTGGTAGTAGACATGGGCAACAAACGGGGATGTGTAATGTATATGCCGTGGCCGGTACGTAGATCTCTTGTCATATTAAGGCGACGTTTTCGCACAGGCGGATCGCCGCGCGATGCGCGGTGCGTCGCTCGCTCGCTCTCTCTCGCCCTCAGACCTTGGCCATATCGCGCGACGGCTCACGCGACACGCCGACCCGCGCGTCGCGCGGCCATTCGCCTATGCGAAAACGTCGCCTAAGATAAAGAGGACCGAAGTTACGACTATTTATAGGAGATACTTTAATTATTGTGAACCTGCGCGGTTTGGGTCTGAGAATCTCATGCGGCGCGGGCTGGCGGCGCGGCGGCCAGGCGGCGCAGGCGCACGCGCGCTCGGCCCGCTCGCCGCCCGCCGCGCCGCTTGCCGCTCCGCTCAACACCGCTGCCGCCGCCACCGCAGGCACCGCCTCGGCCAGCGTGCGCGCATCCTCACTGCAACAAAATAACGTTATTTTTAAAAGACTTTAAAAAATACTGAGGCCACAAAAAAATAATTCTTTGATTTCATGAACCTCAGCCCAGCCACTCTCGCTTGATATTGCGGCTAAGGTCTGTATTAAGAACTTATCTACTCCAAAAGGAGTTTCTGACCCAGACAAACTGAACCGTGGGCCTCAAGCCCACGTTCACGAATCAAACTTCTCATGCTTGTTCTAGTTAACCAGTCTAACAAAAAAGTTCATCAAAGTCTATATCACATAAATTTGGGAGAAAAAAGATATTCACTTGTATTGCCATGTAACGGTTATTTATATTGTGTACTAGTGAATAATTATATTTTTGATCCCCATCTTCTAAAAATATCGCGTTTACACAGAAAAATACTCTGAAAAATATTAATTAAAATTAAACGATTTCTGAATCTGAACGGTTTTTAAAAATGCTGGGTCAAAATTCGACAACCTCCTTTTAAATGAGTTTGAACTGAAATCCAGTAGGTACTTATTGCTATATGATATTGACTAAGTATATCTAAATAATTCGGGCAGATCTTACTTCGTAACAAAATGCACTAACAAATGTTGAAGCTACCTAGTATAGCATTAAAGTAAATAAATCATCATCATCATCATCATGAGAAACCCATCAACGGCTCACTACTGAGCGCAGGTCTCCTTTCAGAGAAGGTTTATAGGCCAATAGTCAACCACGCTGGCTCAATGCGAATTGGCAGACTGAAGAAAAGTAAAATGTAAGTACAAGCAAATATTTTTTGCAATGTTAGGAGGGATCCTTTTATGGAGCTGTCATTAAGATGTACGGCGCGATATCGAACTAGTTAGCAAGAATGAGAGCAATTTGATAGCAATGCGATCGTTCAGGTTCTGGAGTAGGCAGTAAGGCAGCGCCATGTTTGGTAGACAAGTGGAGCTCACATATGTGTTACTGGTAAATGGTGTAAACCCGTAATCGATCGACACGGATTATGCAAATCCCCCGATTTAAAATATTGGATAGACGCAGACGTTATTTTGCGGTAAGTTTTCATCTTTGCCAAACTAAGAGGAATCTGTGTCTGTAGTTTGTTGTTCTATTGTTTTCCAAAATTAAATTAAATTAAATGTTAAAATTCAAACGTCCTATCCCACTACTATGGAAATGCATGTATGTTGGTCTGTTCTTAAATAACACAACAACGGAACAATATTTGGAACGTTAGTTCCTTATCGCTCGGTACGGAAGGGGGCTAGACGGAAAAAATTAAGGAACCGACACTCGACACATTTTTGAAACCGACACTTTTTTAGGGTTCCGTACCCAAAGGGTACCAACGGGACCCTATTACTAAGCCTACGCTGTCCGTCCGTCTGTCAGCGGGCTGTATCTCGTAAACCGTAATAGATAGAGAGATGAAATTTTCGCATATTATGTATTTCTATTGCCGCTATAACAACAAATAATAAAAATGAAATTAAATTAAAAAAATTTAATTAAAATATTTCCATGGGTACATGGAAATATTTTAATTTAATTTTTTTTAACGGAACCCTAAAAGAGCGAGGCCCGACTCGCACTTGGCCGATTTTTGTTGAATGTGAATTTTGCATTGTGTTCGGTATTTTCGCGATACAACATTAGGTCTTCGTAGCCTAGTGGCTCCGGCAGTCGCCTAAAAGTTCAACGTCGATGGTTCAAATCCCAGCTCGACAGACTGAATTTTCTATTTTCAATTGTATTTTAAATAATTTCTACATGTGGAATTTTTCCCTAATTTTTTATAACATAAGTTATAAAAAATTAGGGACGCAGTCTTGAAAACTTGAGAAAAATGTTAATTAGCCTAACAACAACATCCCAAAGTTTCATTAACTTCTGACCTTTTTCCACCTGAAACTACCTGTCGACTGGACTACAGGAGATTGGATCGTTTTAGCATAAATTTGTACGTCCAAGTATAAATGAGTAGATTTATAATTATTATTTATGATCATAAATGGGCTTTATAGTCAAAGTGACCCTTCCAAAGTGCCAAACTGATAGTTTTATAACCCTTCTCCGAAAGGAGACCTGCGCTCAGTAGTGAGCCGTTGATGGGTTGTTAATGATGATGAATGATGATAGTCAAAGTAAATAGGATATAGAATGGAAATTCACAGAATGAAGAAGAAAAAATATTCTACGTATCGAAAGTCCTCTAAGTTACTTAGGTCGAAAAAGTTGCAAGTAAAATGTCGAGCATAGAAATCTTCGAGATATTAGATTTGGAATGCGATGAAATAAATTCTTTCCAATCAATCACTTCGCAATGCTTCAAGCTACGGCTTCAAGTATGTGGCACGATGGTACAGATACAATTAGTAAAAGGCCTGGTTGTTTGTTATGTTTTCTTAGTATCGCTATCAGACTAGCCCATGACTGGATTGATTCATTGGCCTTTAGAATATATCATTGGACACGTGTGTACGCACAATCGAGTTCTTTGTGCACAGCTATAGTGCAAAATTAGTGAGATTATTGAGGCATGTTTTGATTAATGGGCAATAGATCCTGTCCCAATCCTAGGATGGATTGAATAGAATGGATGATTGAATGGATTAATAGAATAGAATAGAATAGAAATATTTTTTATTCAAATAAACTTTTTACAAGTGCTTTTGAATCGTCTGGCTTACCACTGTTTCGGAATGCCCTTCCTGCCGAGAAGAACCAGTAAGAAACTCGGCGGTTGCTGCTTTCAAAAAAAATTACAATACAGTACAGGTATGGACTGTATTGATTAAATGACTCGCTGGAGCGAATTATATCCACACTTTTTTGTCATTTATATAGTCTTCAATTGTATAATATGCTTTTTCCATGAGAGAAGTTTTGATTGCTTTCTTAAACTTGTGTAAAGGCAAGTCTAAGATCGACTGTGGAATTTTATTATAGAACGTCACGCCCATTCCCACAAATTCCACTTCCTAAATATTATTTATCTACAATTTCAGAAGCTTCCAGTAAGTATTTATCATGTTTTGTTTTAAAGCTCTTTTCACCTTACTACAGTCTCTGAGTAAGCTCTTAAAAAAATACGCGTTGAATTGAGAACCTCCTCTTTTTGTTTTTTTTGAAGTCGGTTAAAAAGGCCTTGATAGAAATGATTTTATTTAATATTTGCCAAGCTGAACTTGACTAATATCCTCCTCTACACTCCAAATGAGCAGAAAGCTGTGATAGGGCTAGGGGTGGATTCGACAATAGCGCGTCGGGTTGGGATCGTATACCTGCGACATTTCAGTTATCATTCTGCACCTTTAACTGTTACTTTGGGCTATTGAGGCTTACATCATCAATATTTTAAAAGTTAAAAGTTTATTAAAAAGTATGTAAACAGTAGGTAATTTTAACTTATACAATGGGGCAGTGACTTCCACACTAGGATTCCCTGTATCGTGGAAATCACTTCCTTCCGTAGGTAACTAAACACATAGAATGAGCTTAAATAATGAAACATATACCTAATATGTAATTCCTATTAATATTATAAATGCGAAAGTTTGTGAGGATGGATGGATGGATGGATGGATGTTTGTTACTCTTTAACGCGACAACGAATGAACCAATTTTGCTGAAATTTGGTACAGACATAGATTATAGTCTGGAATAGCACATAGGCTACTTTTTATCCCGGAAAAGCAAACATTTCCTGCGGGATAGCATCGCTATTTTTTACGCATTTGTCCTGGAAAATACGCGCAATGGAGTTTTAGATTGACGTGGTTTTTTGCACAGGTAAAGTTAAGGGCCAGAAAAATGACAAAGGCTACGGTTCCTGCGAGATATTAGTGTGCTACTTTTCACATATTTATCCTTCAACTATGCGCCAACGGAGTCACAAATTAACGTGGTTTTTTTGGATAGCCATAGTTAATGACTTGGAAATTGACAAAGGCTACTTTTTATCCCAGGAAAACAAACGGTTCCCGCGGGATATTAGTGTGCTACTTATCACATATTCATCCTTCAATTATGCGCCAACGGAGTAACAGATTGACGTGGTTTTTTGGATAGGCATAGTTAAGCACCTGAAAAGTAAGAAGACTACTTTTTATCACGGGAAAACTAAACAGTTCCCGCGGGAAAATAGTATGCTGCTTTCACATATTTATCCTTCAATTATGCGCCAAGGGAGTTACATATTGACGTGTTTTTTTGGATAGGCATAGTTGAGTACCTAAAAAGTAACAACAGATACTTTCTATCCCGGGAAAACAAACAGTTCCCGCGGGATATTAGTATGCTACTTTTCACATATCTATCCTTCAATTATGCGCTAAGGGAGTTATATATTGAAGTGGGTTTTTGGATGAGCATAGTTGAGGACTTGAAAAGTAACAACAGCTACTTTTTATCCCGGGAAAACAAACAGTTCCCGCGGGATGTTAGCATGCTACTTTTGACTTTTCACATATTTATCCTTTAATTATGCGCCAATATGCATGCATGCATGTATGTATGTATGTATGTATATATGTATGAACGTATCCTATCCTTCTAATATTATTAATGCGAGAGTTTGTGAGGATGGATGTATGGATGGATGGATGTATGTATGTTCTCTGAGATAAGGGTTGAACTATTTTGACTGTTTTACTCTATAACTCCGTCAATTTTAAACTAATTTTTATTATTATTTTAACCGATTTCAAAAAAGGAGGATTCTCAATTCGACGGAATATTTTTTTATGTATGTTCGCCGATTACTCGAAGACGCCTGAACCGATTTGGAAAATTCTTTTTTTATTTCAAAGGGTATACTTCCCAGGTGGTCTGATTAAAATTTTATCGAATTCAGTCTAGCGGTTTTTAAAAAATCAACAATAAATACTTTACTTAATACTTTGTAGTGGCGCGGGCGTTTAAATATACTTATATGTTATTATGTTCCCGGGACAAAAAGTAGCCTGTGTTACTTTCCAGGTCCTCAACTTTACCTGTGTAAAAAACCACGTCCACTATATGCTCTTGCACTTTATATGTGAAATATTATAAAAATACGAAAGTGTGTTGGTTTGTCCTTCAATCACGCCCCAACAGAGCTACGGATCGACGTGATTTTTTGCAGGGGTGCCTATAGTTGAGTACCTGGAGACTGACAGGCTACTTATTATACCGCAAAATCAAAGAATTCCAGAGGTATTTTAAAAACTAAATTCACGCAGACGAAGTCGCGGGCATCAGCTAGTATGTAATATTCTTAGTAGTTTGGTAGGATTGTACATGTCAGTTTTGTTTATACGAGCTTGTGTGTGTGTGTGTGTGAGTGTGTGTGTTTGCGTGTGTGTGTGCGTGCTCTGTGTGTTGTTGTTAGTAAAATTTTAGGATTTTTTCCGTGCCTTCGTAATTGGTATCTCTTAACCATTTATTTAGTGTTTTTTTACATTTATACCGGGACATGTTCAAGATTTTAAGAACTCTGTTGGCTTTGGTATACAAAAACGGACCAGCAAAAAGGAAGGCTCTTCGTATTTTAATATAATATAATTTGTGTCATTTCACAGCATATGTAATTTTTTCCCTTTGGTTTTTCTGGATTAAACGTACTTAGTTTTAGTAAATTATAATTCAATGTAAGTTGTTCAAGTGTAAGTGCATTAGCGGATTAGAACATTAGTAGGGATTTTTATACCGCCGTTAAAGCCCTTTCTGCGGGGGCGATTCATTTGCTGACAGCATTGTAGCACATTGTAGGCTCATTATTGCAGGAGAAAGCGTTTACCGAGTGCGCCGATGCCTGTCGAATGTTTGGGGTTCGATATTTGGCCATTGTTTACTGTCACGCCGCGTTGCGCTGGGCTCGGCTTCCTTACACACCCACCACCCATAGCTTGTCGTATTGTCGTGTTGTATTTTTTTAAATGAATCGAACCCTTTTGCTCTAGTCTCGTAGGTATCCTACTTGACCTCAAGAAAATTAATTTGATAGACACAGACCTGCGTCACAGCGACCTGCGAACAGGGGCTCCCAAAATACGAGTTTAAAAATAATAATCTATATATATAAAAGAAAGTGGTGTTAGTTACACTATTTATAACTCAAGAACGGATGAACCGATTTGGCTGAAAATTGGTGGAGAGGTAGCTTAGAACCAGGAGACGGACATAGGATACTTTTTATCCCGTTCGACCGCGTTTCCATCAAGTCACTATAAAACGTGGTATAACAAAAACGCATCTGACATGGAATAACAAAACGCAAATGACAGTGGAATAACAAAACGTAAATGACGGCTAAACGTAATTTTGTCTTTGGTTAAGTAAAAAATTTGACAATTATAAAAAGTGTTATAATAAAGCATAACTGATATTATAAATGCGAAAGTGTGTTTGTTTGTTGGTTTGTCCTTCAATCACGTCGCAACAGAACAGCGGATTGATGCGATTTTTTGCATGGGTATAGTAATGGATGTAGTAGTGGTTCCTCAGACCGGGAGAGCTACTTTTTATCTCGGATAATGAAAGAGTTCCCGCGGGATTTTTAAAAACTAAATCCATGCGGACGAAGTCGCGGGCATCAGCTAGTATTATATAAAAATTCTTTAAAAAAACAACAATTAATTTCCACTACTTACTAGTAAACTATACTACATTGTCAAGCGGAACTGAAATATTATGTCGATATGTATGTAATTTAAAACCTAGTTAGTTAAGTAAAATCCTGTTATTTTTTAAGTTACCGTACTAAAAAGGCTTAAAATGTTAAACCTTACTGAACTCCTGTTTAGAAGTGATTTTTGGGTTGCTAAGTCTTGATAAATTATTTCTATTCTATTTACAAGTATTCTATTAAGTAGACTACTAATTAATGTACTTACGTATTATATAAACAATGTCAATTAAAAAAACCGACTTCAAACGCCACTGAAAAGTATAAAATAATTTCAGTTTGTACACGTATGTTGAAGTTGGGCGGGCCTAAACACGGGACAAGGGTAACATTTTATCCCGGAAAATTGAGTTAGCGAGAAAGACTTTAATCCACGTGAACGAAGTCGCGGGAATTATACTATGCCTATAAAGTTCTGGATACAAATAGTAGGCGAAACTTGCATGTGAGATAATGTGGCATGAGAGAAATGATAATGATGGTGACCGTGATGACACTCCCGGCAATTACGGCGGCTTGTGGGGACGAGGGCGGTATTCCGAGATACTCAGAATTTAGAAGGACTTAAGGAAGGCATGCACACATAGTTTGAAGAGCTGATGGTCGTTGGGGTCCCAAGGTGTTGGAGTGGCGACCCCGCACCGGGAAACGCAGTGTTGGCAGGCCCCCCACCTGGTGGACCGACGACATCAAACGAGTCGCAGGGAGCCGCTGGATTCAAGCGGCGCAAGACCGAAGCCTGTTGAAGTCCATGCAGGAGACCGTTGTCCAGCAATGGACGTCTATAGGTTGATAAAGAAGAAGAAGAAGAAGAAGAAGGAATGCAGGCGTTAACTAAGTATGTAGGCAATGTTAAACGACTTCGAAAATCACCTAGAACTGATAATATTATGTGCAACTGTATATTCGTTCATTTCATTCCTCTCAACCAGAGATTCTCAACTTCACAACCTATCGCAGGCCCACAATTGGGCACTGGTCTCTTCTTAGAATGAAAATAGCGTTTAGGGTCTAGACCATAGGTAGATAGTCCACCCGGCCGCGGCGTCACCCCGGTCATAGCTAAAAATCAGCGCCCCACTTTCTGTGCGTGTTTGCGTTCTAACTCGCCCAAGTGTACATATCAAATCGACGGTCCCTACGTACAATCCCCTAAGTGGTAGATCCGTGATTTGCATGTTTTGTTTCCATGACCTTCAGGCCTACCTATACTATCGTCTAGTTTAATAAAAATAAATCTAAGGTGTCAAATTGACCTTTAAATCCACACACGAAATTTCCCTTAACTACAATTTCCAACGAACAACAACAGTAGTGGTAATTCAGTCATTTTACGTTTGATAATATCAAACGCGTCACCCCCGCAACTGGCACTTGCGGGACATTGGCCTAGGCGATGGTCGTGCTATATTTGCCGCGTGAATGTCAAGTAATTATACGAAATTTTAGAATTTTTTAAAGTACTTTTATTTAAATATATCTTCACTTAAGTTTATAGTTATTTTTATGTGTATTTCAAATAGATAAAAACTTAGATTTTCAGTTTTTATACGAATTAAACTAATTTTGCAGCATTCCAACGTGATTGTCTGTATTTGGTAGTTACGTTATTTTAGATCGGAAAATTAAAAAGTAAGTTGTAGTAAGTGGTAAATAAGTGACTTTACATTGGAAAATAAGAACAGATTTTATTCTTAACTACTACTTACGAAATTTTACTTCGGGAATATTATTTCGATCTCGTAAGTAATTACCATTTCTGTTATTTTAAGTGTATAAATTTTTTTTCAACACCGCCGTGTCGAGGCAAATCTACTGACGATGAACAAACAACAAGATCCAAAACAAAGAAAATATTATTGAAGCTGTCGCTCAGTTGCATACATAAGAAGTTTCTACTCTGGATTTAGCTCATGAAGAGACCATTTTTCGCTCCTGCAATGTAGCCGCTCGGATTAGTAGTATCGGATTCAATAATTATAGAAGTATTAGAATCATCGCAGCTAAGATTAGAATCTACCCACTTACAGCCAACAAATATTTCTTCCGCGTTATGCTCGACTCCAGCTTTATGACTTAACACAGATGATAAGGTTGGGAAAGGTATAATTTCTTCTTCAAAGTCACTTTCTCATCTGCCTGATCTGATCGAAATTGGACCTACCTAGCTGAACTGTATGTCCCAGATATATAAAGATACTCGTCCACAATTTTGAGTGCAGAGTTCTTGACGATTACTGGGTGGAGCGGAGCATGAGCATTGGACATGATTTTCGTTATGCTCATGTTCATTTTCTGGCCCACCTGTTGAAAAACCCTGCTGAGATCGTTGAGTATTGTATTGAGTCTCTCAGTTTCTGCCATGACTACTATGTTATCAGCAAATTGCAGGTGAGTGATGTACTAGCCATTTATGTTGATGCTAAGTCCGTTACAATCCAGAAGCTTAAAGACGTCCTCCCTGTCACACTCCACGCTGCTTGGCCTCGTAGTCAGGTCCTGTATACGTACTGACATAGTAGCATTTTCGAACAAGCACTTCAACACTTGGATATACCGGTAGTTGATCCGGCATCTCTGCAACGACCTCAATACAGTCCAAGTTTCCACCGAATCAAAGGCTTTCATAGTTTATAGTCCACAAACGCTAATTAATCACTACGTTCCTGTGCCATGCTTCGACGGCATTACTACCCTCGCGAATAACGGAATCAAACAATCGCTTAAAGATCTTAAGTACCGGTTTTCCACCTGCTTTTAGGAGTTCCGAAGTGACTCCGCCATCACCAGACGCCTTGTTGTTCTTGAGCTGTTTGAGAGCCATACTAATCTCGTATAGGTTGACATACGGGATATCTTCGGTATAATGTCAGGCCAGTTTGACTCTGGGATCTTTGGCCAAATCTTCAACAGGTTTTTGTGTCGTGGTATATAACTGACCATAAAACTTCTCGACCTCTTTTAAGATCTCAGTTCGAGAAGAGACGAGACGACCGTTATAAGTTTTCAGCAACGTCATCGGGCTCTGTCCGATAGACAGATCTCTCGCGAACACTTTTGAGCCTTTGTTCCGTTCGATGGTATCTTTAATACACTTGGTAGTAAAGATCCGTAGGTCGCAAGTTTGTGCCTTAGAGATCTGCCTATTAATCCGCCGGTAGACAGCCGCGTCTGCAGATGATCGCTCTCGTTTTCACCCTGTTGATCACAGAGACATCATTGAATATATGCCGCTTGGTTGACATAATGAAGTTTCACTTCTTGTAGAACCATCGAGGCTCATCCATGTCCATTTTCTGTGTAGCCGCTTCCTGAAGAAAGGGTTCATTATAGAAAGTGCCTCCTTGTCCATGAAGTCGGCCAGCATTTGACCCCTCTGGTTACTTCGCCCATACCCAAATTGAACCACCCTCGTCTCTGCACCGCGTAGTTCACCCAGCCTCGCGCTGAAATCCCCTATCACAATTCCCAACATTGTATTGAGTGGTAGAGGCGTGTATGACTTTTTGCTCACATAGGCAGCACCTCTAACTTCCCGTCATGATGTGCCGATGTCGATGCGCAAAACTGTATTAACTTCAGCGAATACCGTTTGGTAATTCTGAGTATAAGGTACGCTATCCTACACTGAAACATACACTAAGCATACAACATTTTTATACCCACGTACCATTTCATAAATGGCAGTTACGACTCAGCTAAATTTTAATACTACCACGTAAAAGTCAACAAGTACCACTTAAGCTATTTGCAATAGGGATAATTGCCATGTAGAAGGAAATAAGTGATGAATAATACACTAAAAGTGATTTTTATTCGCTATTGTTATATTTTTCATAAAATATATCACCTTAGAAAACTTTATACCAAATTTCAAGACTAAAAGTTAAGTAGAACATGAAATACACATGTTTGAAACTTCAAAGCGCTCTCCTGTAAAATTTGTCATTTGTAGTTAGGGGAATGTACGTAGGGACCGTCGAAATGACAAATGAAGCATTATACCCTGCTTTTTGCTATTGCTGAGCTTTCCCTTTCTGAGTGGTGTCACAGGCAATTCATGTCACATTTGTATATTTTTTTGCCTGTGGCACAGTAACTGAATGAATTAATGTAATTCTTTCTTTCTTTCACCACGCTGACCAAGGTGCGAATTCGCAGACTTCACATATATATCTTTGAGAACATTACGGAGAATTTTCAGCCTTGCAGGAAAATGAAATAAGAAGCCTGAAATCACTAAAGCATAAAAACTAATCTTGATTTTCGTTTGCGACAAGATAAAGATCTAAACGTTTTTGCAATGAACTGGTAAGATATAACGAGTATTGATATTAATTACTTTAATTGCCGGTCGAAACCACTTCATCATACACAAAGAAATTCGTGATCTTTAATTTTTATCCTTGAAATAAATTACACTGTAGCAACGGTACGTAGGTATACGGTGACGATGCGCGAGTAATATTACGGAATGTAATTAAATACGGTCGAGCGTAGCAACGGCTGGATCATGCGTCATGCTCGTGAACGGGTTCCGCCGGCGGGAATGGGGCTGCTTTCTGTCTGCCCGTCTTAACATGAATTGAATTGTAGTACGTTTTTTTTCTTGGAGCTTCTCCTCATTGTGGAAATATTATATTCTATTTTAACAAAGATGCATGGGTTAAATCAGCTTGGCATCCAGCTGCCCACAAGATAATATTAAACTTATTACAATGTAATAGCTACTTATCAATATTGTAAAATGATTATTTTGAAAAGCTCTTCTCAGCAGAATACGCTTTTCCGAACCGGTGGTAGAGTCATGACGTGTCATAAGAGCCACAGGTTGGCCTACGTGGTCGCCGCGGAACCTACGCGCCTAATTTTGAATTTTGAATTTTTAAATTTTGTAAACGACAAGAAATTACTGTCTCAGAGTACTTTAAATAAAATTTAATAAACCTTATTCTATAGGTAATACCTTAAAATAATTTAATACTTAAAACTTTCTTTAAAATAATTGTTTATAAAAGTATTATGAATTATGATACAAAATAACAAATTGAAAAACAGTGATAAAAAACCCAAAAAAAAAAATCTGATTTAATCTAATACTGATTTATCTAAATAGAACAACTTCTAATTTTCATGATGAATTTTAGAATATTTTTTTAAACTTTGACAAACTACTACCTATAAAAAAAACAGAGCTGTCGTCACGAACGACGCCATGACACCGTCGAGCGTTTTTGCGTTAATTTTAAAACTTAAAATTGAAATGGCAATTTTATCTACCAAACCATTTTTTTTTGCTGAAATAAAATATTTTTCGAAATGTAGATACTTCCGAACATCATCCAAAAGTTTTTCGAAATCGGTCACCATGCCTATTCTGCCGTGCTAAGCGCAAAAGCAGTATCTCCAAAAAAAATCTATTTTTTTATTTTTATGGCATCGGATAGCTTAGAAAAATACGCATCTAATGAACTAAGCCAAATAGCGGTATCTAATTTAAAATATATCAAAAAACCCTTTTAAAAGTTTCCCTATCTCAATTTTGTTCGAAATTACTAAGGGAATTAGAGGTAATTCCTTCAATTTTCTCGAAACTTGCTTTCACTGAGATATCTCTTTTGCGCTTAGCACGGCAGTATTGGACATGCTCTGATATTGGCACACCGTGTGGTCGCCCTATGTACAGAAGCAATTCGCGAGCACCTCGTAATTACGTCGCCTCGCACCAGCATTCCTCGCTCGGGGCACCGCGCCGGGCGCAGCGCGCAGCCTCCCGACGAGAACAAAAACTATAACACTTTTGCTTTTCAGAGCAGGTGATCTATGTGGAGTGTGCACTTCGTACACGTACATACATAAGTACTTACAGTACCCGGCGATATATATTGCACATCGGCCTTTGGAATAAAACGCTATTCTATTCTATTGCAAGGAAAGCTAGCCAGAAATTCACGTAGTAATTACTGAAATCTCTTCACAATCGGCGAGCACATCACGTAACATATATAAAAAAAATGCAGTCGAACTGTGAATAGAATAGCGTTTTATTCCAAAGGCCGATGTGCAATATATATCGCCGGGTACTGTAAAACACTTTTGCTTTTCAGAACAGGTGATCTATGTGGAGTGTGCACTTATAAGATCAGAGCACGTACGCGTACATACATAACTACCTAGACGTTTTTATTTTCCATACTGGCTGATGCTCGCGGTTTTCCAGGGGGATTATTTTCTGGGATAGAAATGATCCATAAACCGTGTCGAAGTTAGCTCAATCGGAGGAACACAATAGAATAGAAATGTTTTTTTATTCAAATAAACTTTTACAAGTACTTTTGAATCGTCAATGAGTCTACCACTGGTTCGAAATGCCCTTCCTGTCGAGAAGAACCAGCAAGAAACTCGGCAGTTGCTCTTTTTAAAACAAAGTTTACAATACAATCGATATTATGCTATGTATCCAGTGTTTCCACAATGAGGGGAAGTTCCAAAAATGCATACAACTTACTTACACAATCACATAACTAAAAAGATAATGGATAGACAGACACTTTCGCATATCGTATTAGTATAAAAGTATGGTCGGATATAATTGAAATTCTGCTCTACTGATAAATCAGCTTAGACACGGTCGAGGGTGGTAAAAAAAAATTTATGCATAGTAGAACTGTAATTATTAGCTCCATTAACAAGTTTTTACAGCTGGAGCAACTTGCAGCAAGTAACTTCATTTACACTTACTGAATGAGTAAATAGCCTAACAGAGGCAACGGTTCTTAAGACCGTGCATTTATATATATATCTATTTATTAACTAAAAACTTTCAAAAAAAAATCTTTTTAAGGCGAGGAGGTAGACAAAGTTTAGGTATTTGAGGGGGTGAAAAGCAGGGGAAGGAGCGGAGTCGTAGTCCCGCCCACCGCGGGGCGCTTTGAACTAGGGCAAACAGTTTGAGCACGGCGACCGAATCAAGAAATTCCGTAACGAAAAAAAACCTAACACCGTCGTTCAGTAAGCGTTCAACATTTTTGAGGTTCACATTTAGCTCTGTTTGGCGCAGTGGGCGAGCGACCGCTTTCTTTAGATGTCGCAGGTTCGAATCTCACTCGCGAAGTAGTGACAGTGCGCTTTTCTTGTTTGTTTGTTTTGTAATTTTTTTTTTGCATAATTTTTATTATGCAAAAAAAAATATTGCATAAATATTATAATTGCATACGTTGATAAAAAATGCTATGCAATAGCTTTACCGCGACAGTCCCCGAGTGCCACTTAATTTTTTTATTTAAGTGTTTACTTACACTTGTAGGAAATTTCCAAATGTTTTTAATACAATATATCAAAAATTAGGGGGCCACTGACTCTTTCTTGGGATTAGCACCCTAAGTGTGTTATACATTGCAGCTGCAGCCACGGTCCAACTGCTCGTCTGTCCAAGAGATGAGGGTTCAAAAAATCTAAAATTAGAAAATTGGTTGTCGGTTTACGGACAATAGTTTTACGTAATAACGGCATAAAGATAAACAGCGTGCTGCTAGAACTAGCTCGCGACACATCCGCTAACCACAGCGCGGACGCGATGACTGGGCGCCGGGCGGGCGCTCTCTAGTCACAACTGCACAAGCCAACGCTTGGGCCGATCGTGCCTCTCTATCGCTTGTTCCGCGCTCTCGTTTGCACGCTCAGGCTCAGGCGGAACGTGACACTTTTTCGTGCGTGCAGCCGGTGTTCATCGACTTATAAGACGTTATCACGTCAAAACGTGGAGCATATACAAATAAATCTGCATCATACTGACTCCAAGCCGGTCCACTGGTTAAGTTACTCTTTGTATTCTCTCAAGGCGTAGGTTTACGCCAATAGTCGCGAGTGGACACGCGTCACGCACACATGCGCCGCATACTTGTAGGACGTGAATATGAAAGCGCGATTGTATGAATCTTTTTCTCTACAGTTTTTGAAATTCACGAAGGCGAGTGAGCTTTACTTGTGGTTATACTTCGCACATTGCATAAGTGTGCGTGCCTGTCAAAGCCTAGGTGGGAGCGGGCAGGCGCGAGCATTGCGCTCGCTCACACTTATACAGATACGACACACACACAACCATAAGTCAGTCGCCCTCGTGAATTGCAAGAACTATACTATCTGTTGGGTTATTTACTCATATACATTATACACGTTTACGCAGCTAATGGTAGGTATGTAGCTAAGTATTTGTACTAGTTTTTTATGGAGAATTATTGAAATAGTGTTCCATCTAAGATAAAACAGCTTAGTCATGTGAAAGAACTAGAAAAATAAATTAGATCAAACAAATCACACACTAGACTGGTATAAAGGACTTTTGAAGTGCTTATAAGTCTTTGAGTATATAACCAATACTCAAAGTTATAAGTTGACGCGTACAGTTTATATACCTATAATGGCGACTTATTGAATTTTTCAATAGAAAAATGTGCTAATGTGCTGCATACTAAAGCTATGAAAACGTAGAGTGACTAACTGACTAGACCTATTACTGTTTAATTTTCGTTTGTTTTTTTTAATAAAACTTATAGCTGGTCTAATTACTATACTAATTAAGTCCGCGCAGAATGTTACTAATACTGTCACAGCCAGGCTGATCCTTTGCGCAAAAAATGAACCAGCTTCTGTCACTAGATGAGACTTACCGCGGTGAAATGTCTAAAATTTTTTGACCTAAGAATATTTTCGATTAGATTGGGACTTGCGCCACTGAGTTTGTTACTAGTGCCAAGTCTAATGCTAGTGCTAGTCTCAAGATAAATTGCATTACTTACCTAGCTATTCAAAAGATGTCACTAGATGAGTTTTGCTCTACCACTAAACATTTACTTTGGGAGTCTTTACATATGGGAACTTAATTTATTTAGGCATTTTGCACCAAACGAAATAATAAAAAACAAGAAAAACGAAGGTCAAAGAAATACTTATCTCTATAGGATTTCTACCGTGATTCTAGGAGGAGGCAGTGCGTGAGGTGTCAAAAGAAGAAACCATAAATAAATGCACCTACAACATGGATAGAAATTTGATTCACGAAAAAGCTTAAAATACAATTAAATAATATTATGTATATCTAGATACATTACATTAACGAATAAAAAATAAACTCTACAGGAAATTTTGCGTTGATAGAATTCGTATCTAAAAGATTTATATGCAATGTAATGCAATATACGCTGCAGTATATTTCATTACAACATAAACGTTGTTCGGTTCAAGCAATTAATCATTTGCGGCTACCGACCGGTCGCCGTTTAAAATAACTACATCCATAACTATTGTAAAACTAAACTATATTGAGATCTATAGTACGAGTATCCATCAAGATAAGTGGTTACCGAAAACAAAAGTACGAGACACGCCTAATGTTAACTAGCATTTTAATGGTCATGTAACTATGGTTTATCTAGAGATCGTTATAATATCACTTATTATTTTTTATCTATGACAGGTCACCGGCTGTCATGTCATGCGTGTATTGTATGAAATTGATAATGCAATACTGTGGCAATACTTCGTTTTGCACAACAACTATTAAAAAAACATGTAGCACTAACAACAACAAACACACATATTATATCCTGATGTGATATTGTCAGGTTCCCCGCTTTTCCTCGTCAGTGAATCTATTCGACCTGGATGTGGTTATAGAGACTCGTGATCAAGAGAAAATTCATTTGTCATGATTTTCCAGTCTCAATAGCAGTACATACGCAATACCTAAGAGAATTTATTATACCTTAATCAAGCAGTAAACATCTATAGCAATCCTCTTTTTAGATGTTTCCTGCTTGATCAATATCTAAACCTCTCAATTCTCATTCCCAAGTTGGAAAAAAAATTGAAGGCAAGAGATCTCCAGGTCGCTAAAGACGCAAGTGACGATATAAGGGGGTGGACCGGGCTGAGTTATGCAAAATTAAAACATGCGGCTTTTTAACTGAGAAGCTATTCCCGTGATAACCGTGAAACTAACTCGAAAAGGGACATGATGATGAAGCAGAAAATGATTCTTGAGTGTCTTGAGAAGCTCTCCTCGAGAATTACAGAGTTTAATTATGTTAGAGGTTATACCTAGACGCAAACAGGCGAAAAGAGAAAGCACGGGTTCTTTGGACCGAGTCTTCCAATAGTTAAAGTGACTAGGAATCTTCCTATCCAAATTCTCGAGTATCGCTGGAAGATTTGACTCCCGGATTTGACAGCCATCATCCTTATTTTTTTTTATAAGAATAGCGAGCAGACGATCAGGCGGGTCTCCTGATGTTAAGCGATTACCGCCGCCTATGAACATTTGTAGCACCGGAGGCACTACCAATGCATTGCCGGCTTTTCAGGAATTTGTTGGTTCGCCCCTTGAATAACCCCAAGTTGTAATAAAGCGGGAACACAGTCGATGGGAGTTGGTTCCACAGTTTGGTAGTGCGTGTAAAAAGATCTGGCACAGCCGTATTTGATACAAGTATTGCTAGCAGGCGGGTCACCTGATGTTAAGTGATTACCGCCGCCCGTGAACCTTTGTAGCACTAGAGGCACCAGCGTTACCGGCTTTTCAGGAATTTGTTGGTCCACCCCTTGAATAACCCCATGCCATCCAAGTTATATATTCCCAGTTTTTATGAACTTCATGATTATTTTTTACCAAACCAGTCGCACCCGTAAATGCCAAAGGTTTTAGAAACATTATTAAAATGAGTTTTCGACAAAATTGGTCCTCACAAAAAGCTCTGGTCGCGACAAATTGCAGCTGTAATGGGCGGGTGCCTCCCGGCCGAGGTGGGGTTGCGTGATTAATGATCCAGAGTCACTACTGGTTGCTCTCTACACATTTCTGGTCCACGCTTTTACGCGACCCCTCGTATCGTAAAATCGAAACGTTTTTAGGACTTTTTGGGACTCTGCCATTTAAATATTGTATTGTATTCCATCTGGAAATATAGGGTTAATTGGTTCGCACTTCGTAAAAGGGTTATATGAATGCAGTAATTTAGTTTGAACTACGTCAACAAACAACAATTTTGTTATTTTCTCTCTTGTCAAATGTTAACATCCATGTTTACCTCACCACAATCCCTTACAATACCCTAACCTCTAAAACCTCTACGTGAGTCTAATGCCTGTTCTCACCAACTATACCTAAATCTTCTCCTAAGTAGGAGTCTCTTTACGTATGTAGCCCATCAAATACAATCTCTTATACTCCATGTAATTTTTACTTTTAGGTAGTCCCTAAAGTCGTGAAAATGAAATTGGCAGAAAATGTCACCTAACTTAGCTAAGGCCTTAAGCTTAAGGTAGCCCGTAAAAGTTAGGGAATGTTGGTGAAAACGGGCATTTCTCGGAGTTGGTCAAAAGAGGGTTTTTTTTCTAACTTCTAACCTGGTCTGTTTTGGTCTTCGCACTCCATGAATCTGCTGGTTCATTAAACAAAAATGCAGGTCCATCGTCGAAAAATAAATATATTTACCTACATAATTTCGCGTCGCCGCGTTTGGTGCAATAAATATCCTACTTCCTTTCTACTAGTATTATAAATGCGAAAGTTTTTAAAGATCGATGTATGGAGGGATAGATGGGTGGATGGATAGTTGTTACTCCATAACGCCACAACGAATGAACATTTGGCTTAAATTTGGAATGGAGATAGCTCATACCCAGGAATGCCCAGGATTAGCACATAGGCTACATTTTATTCCGGAAAATTAAAGAGTTCCCGTGGGAAATAAAAAAGCTTTATTCACGCGGATGGAGTTGCGGGCATCATCTAGTTAAAAGTATTTATAGCCCAGTGTTTACTAAACGTCATTTGATCCGTGCATGTCATTGCACCTGCGCGTGCCGGGCTACCACCACAATGCACAAGCGCATCACACCACAGTTTAAGCGAGTCAGCCTTTGAATCATACGATTTACCTACTTAATTTTACAGTATTTATAACTAGCCTACTGTAAATACTACTGTACGAGTGCAATAATGCCATGTATACTGGCTGCATTTCTGGGGTGAACTAAATAATTTAAATTAGTCTGGTATAATTAATAGAACTGTATAAATTATGCCAGCTAACATTAGTTATCAAAAGAAATATTGTCTATGGGAAAAATAGATTTTCTTATAAAATATACGAGAAAATCATATAATATTTTAAATTATATGAGAATTTAACTTGAATTTAATAATGTAAATAACAGAGAATAAATAAAATATCGACAACTTTTTTATAATTTTAATTTTTTGTAATACTTGCTGTTTTTTTGTGCATGTATTAAGCTTTGTAAAAAAATCATTGAACAAAAATGTTTAATTATGTTCAAAAATTGCCTGACAACCTTTGACACATTTTTTAATTAATTCACTTTGTAGAGCTGTAAGTTTTAACATTATAATATGAACATTTAACATTATAAATGAGTACTAATTTCTTTAGGCTGTGGCGTTGATGTGCACCTCAAATACGCCCGTGCCGGTAGTTCGTAGAACCGATCATTATATCAACTTGACGGGTTTCCTCTTAAAGCCTTTATGATAAAATGTCTTTACAACCGCCAGGTCAACGCACTAATTTGGAATGTATGTTTGTATAATCAACTTTTTATACATAACGAGTTTTTGCCTGCGGCTTCGCTCACGTAAAGTTCGATTTTTCTAACCTCTATTTTACCCCTTAGGGGTTGAATATTCAAAAATCCTTTCTTAGCGGATGCCTATGTCATAATAGCAATCCGTATGCCCAGCCCGATCCGTCCAGTGGTTCGTTGCTGTGCGTTGATAGATCAGACAGTCAGTCAGTCAGGCAGTCACTAACCTTATACCAATTCGAAGAGCCTATGTATGTCACGCTCCCTTTAAACATTTCTGTGGTGGTGTCGTGTGATGCGGATTGTTACGTTCCCCCAAATATGGTCGAGCGAAGCAATGGCGGGTTATTTGTCATGCTCGTGAACAGGTTCCACCGGCGGGAATGAGGCTACTTTCTGTCTGCAATGAGAGGAAGTTCCACAAAAGCATACCTAATTATAGGTATGCTTTTGTGGAACTTCCCCTGATTGTGGAAACACTGCATGCATAGCATAGTATCTATTATATTGTAAACTTGTTTTGAAAAGACCAACTGCCGAGTTTCTTGCTGGTTCTTCTCGGCAGGAAGGGCATTGCGAACCACCACTTGTAAAAAAACATTTCTATTCTATTCTATTCTATTAGGTAAGTTTTTCTTACATAATGTTGTAGATTATACTGTATGAGGTTAAGGTGAATCAGGTCATAACAGTTCAAAATATGCGAAGGTAAATACGTAATTAGCTTGGTTATTTGTATCCATTAGATTGTAAGCCAATATTTTACAATCCAAATAGGTTTTCTGTGAAATAATAGGCGTAATATACCTAACTACCTATATTTTAATAAGATAATAATACTTTATATGTGAAATTGCTTGTAAAGTGTTTTATAAAGCACTTTTTATGTGAAATATTATAAAAGCGAAAGTGTGTTGGTTTGTCCTTCAATCACGCCCCAACAGAGCTACGGATCGACGTGATTTTTTGCAGGGGTACCTATAGTTGATTTTAAAAACTAAACTCACGCAGACGAAGTCGCGGGCATCAGCTAGCAGTAAGAAGATCACGAGTCGCAGAGAGCCTCTGGCTAGGTACAGGCGCCGCAAGACCGAGACCTAGTTACCCGACTTCGGAAAGCACAGGGTACACATAAGTGTTTATCAGTCTATGTATGTTTGTTCCTTTGTGGCACTCTAGAGAGCAAACGCGTGGGCTGATTTTGAAAAGTGGCACGTCCTTAGAATCGCCACGCCAGCGCGGGTGTCAACAAGAACATAAAAATTTTAAAAATTCAAAATGGTGGATTTTGGACGCCATAATGTGGGGTTCAAAAAAATTTTTTTTTCAAATCCTGTCGAGTGGGATATCAAATTAGAGGGTTTGCAAAGGTGATTACGTATATATATTTTTCATTTTTTTTTCTCATTTTGATAATTGATATTTTCATTGATATTCTGCAGTCGGGTTTTGTATTGTTTTTTAAATATTTTGCTTGTTTTGATATCATTATCAACCTGTCACCACTATCCACGTTAAAGGCTCTGAGGAAGATAAATTCAGATAATGGCGAACTCTTTTGAAATTCAATAAATTTAATAAACCACCGGATGTCAACACAAAACTAGTTTTTGGAACATCTTCGTCACAAGCTCTTTCCCTTGCTGTTAGGGTTACCACAAAATTATAGATAGTCGGACAGTCCACAAAATACATGAATCGTAAAAAAATTTCAAACTAAGTACCTACTTAAAATATAAGAAACTTGCACTATAAACATAATTGAAATACTACTTTAACAAATAAACGTTTAAACTATTTGTATCAAAATACGCTTTGAAAAGCTATAACTTTTTATTGAGAGAAATTTTCACAGCATTATAAGGCCTTCGTATTTAGTATTTTCAACTTATTATCACAATCCGTTTCTGAAAAAAAGGGCCTTAACACATGGACAGACAGACGGACAAAGGAAGGATTCTATAAGGGTTCTGTTATTTTTCGGAACCCTAAAAATACAAAAAAAAACGAGTGTGCTTTATACCACACGACTGAAGTAAAACTTACGAAACGCAACTAGCTATGAGAGAAAAAGAGAAAGAAAATGTGTGCTTCCACCTCTCTCTCTTGCCCCTACAGTAATATACGAAACGTACCTCTCTCTCTTTCTATCTTCACTAACTTATATCTCCCTCTCAACTTCCGTTCGCCTCGCCCGATCACACTTTTCGTAACGCATTCACCAGCTTACTCCCCAAGTCAAACGTGTGTAAAGAAGTTTTACTTCAAAAGTCATGCTCAAAAGAGCAATTTATAATATCTATATATATAAAAGAAAGTGGTGTTAGTTACACTATTTATAACTCAAGAACGGATGAACCGATTTGGCTGAAAATTGGTGGAGAGGTAGCTTAGAACCAGGAGACGGACATAGGATACTTTTTATCCCGTCCGATCGCGTTTCCGTCAAGTCACTATAAAACGTGGTATAACAAAAACGCATCTGACATGGAATAACAAAACGCAAATGACAGTGGAATAACAAAACGTAAATGACAGCTAAACGTAATTTTGTCTTTGGTTAAGTATGGTAAAAAATTTGACAATTATAAAAAGTGTTATAATAAAGCATTACTGATATTATAAATGCGAAAGTGTGTTTGTTCGTTGATTTGTCCTTCAATCACGTCGCAACAGAACAGCGGATTGAGGCGATTTTTTGCATGGGTATAGTAATGGATGTAGTAGTGGTTCCTCAGACCGGGAGAGCTACTTTTTATCTCAGATAGAATAGAATAGAATAGAATAGAATAGAATAGAATAGAATAGAAATGTTTTTTATTCAAATAAACTTTTTTACAAGTGCTTTCGAATCGTCGATGAGTCTACCACTGGTTCGGAATGCCGTTCCTGCCGAGAAGAACCAGCAAGAAACTCGGCAGTTGCTCTTTTCAAAATAAGTTTACATTCAATAGAATAGTTAAACAGTTCAATTACCACCTGCTGTCTTATGAATCGCTGGAAAGAATTATGTCCACGCTTTTTTATCATCTAAATAGTCTTCAATTGCATAATATGCTTTTTTCATGAGATTAGTTTTTACTGATTTCTTAAACTTGTGTAAAGGCAAGTCTAAGATCGACTGTGGAATTTTATTATAAAACGTTACGCCCATTCCCACAAATGTCTTTCGGACCCTCTTGAGGCGACATCGAGGAATCACGAGCCTGGTTGGATTTCTAACTTGCCTATCGTGTAAATCACCCTTTTTTTTGTAATTCACGATGTTTTGTCTGACAAATATTATATTGTTGTAAATATATTGTGAAGCTACTGTAAGAATGCCTATTTCTTTAAATTTTTCTCGAAGGGAATCCCGCGGTTTTAAATTATATATTGCGCGAATTGCCCTCTTCTGCAATACAAAAATTTTTCCAATATCGGCTGCTTTACCCCATAATAGGATTCCGTATGACATAATACTATGGAAATATGCAAAATAAACAATTTTTGCAGTTTCTATGTCAGTTAACTGTCGAATCTTCCTAACAGCGTAAGCAGCAGAGCTAAGCTTGCCAGCAAGTGTTGCTATATGGGTGCCCCATTGCAGTTTTGAGTCCAGGGTTAATCCCAAGAACACTGTGGAGTCCTCACTTTTCAAGGGTTCATTACTTATCTTTAAATTTTTACTGACAGTTCTGGTGTTGGGCAATAAAAACTCAACACACTTGGTTTTTTTAGCATTTAAAAGTAGATTATTTGCCGTAAAACATTCAGAAACTTGAGATAATGCAATATTTACATCGTCAAAATTGTCTTTCGTCCTATCGACTTTAAAAATCAAAGACGTATCATCAGCAAATAGTACAATATCGCAAGTATTTTGGACAAAATGTGGTAAATCATTTATGTAAATCAAAAACATGAATGGACCTAGAATAGAACCCTGGGGTACACCCATTACCGAGGCTGATCCGGATGATTTCACATCATTGACACATACTCTTTGAACACGATCACTAAGATAAGACGCAATGAGGCTAAGCGCAAAATCTTTAATACCATAGTGGCTCAGTTTAAGCAAAAGGGTCTCGTGATCGAAAGCTTTTGATAAATCACAGAAAATACCAATGGCATTCTGTGAGTTATTCCATGCATCGAATATGTGTTGCAACAGCGTTGCGGCTGCATCGGTTGTTGATCGACCCTTAGTAAAACCGTACTGCTCAGGGTGAAGAAGTTTATTTAAATTAAAGTGTAGAAGCAGTTGGTTGAGCATTATTTTTTCAAATATCTTGCTGAGAGTTGGCAAAATTGAAATTGGTCTGTAGTTATTCGGGTCACATTTGCTTCCCGATTTAAAAAGAGGTATTAATTTACTACATTTCATCAGGTCTGGAAAAGATCCAGAATCTACAGACTTATTAAAAATTAAAGCAAGATAGGGCGCAATAATATCAATGATATTGTGAATTATTTTAACTGATATTCCCCATAGATCTCCTGTTTTTTTATTTTGCAATGATTTGAATGTTTTGATAATATCATATGGGGTAACGTGTTTAAACCTAAATAATTTATTGCACTCAGAGACATTGCTTCTTAGAAGATTATAGGCTTCTGTTGGCGAGGAATTTAGAGAACTATAGAAGAATATAATGAAAGAAGATAGTGAAAGAGTTCCCGCGGGATTTTTAAAAACTAAATCCATGCGGACCAAGTCGCGGGCATCAGCTAGTATTTAGTATATAGTACGCTCTCTTTAAACATTTCTGCGGTGGTGTCGTGTGGTGCGGGTTGCTACGTTCCCTCAAATATGGTTGAGCGAAGCAATGGCTGGGTCATGCGTCATGCTCGTGAACGGGTGCGCCGGCGGGAATGTGTTATTTTTGTTACTTTGTGTGTGCCCGTATTAACATTAATTGAATTGTAGTTTTTTTTTGGAACTTCCCCTCATTGTGGAAATGTTATATTTTATTCTAACAAAGTTGCATAGGTTAAATCGGCATGGCATCCAGCTGCCCACAAGATAGTATAAAAAACTTATTACAATGCAATAGCTTCATAATAATATTGTAAAATGATTATTTTGAAAAGAGCAACTGCTGAGTTTCTTGCCGGATCTTCTCAGCAGAATCCGCTTTCCGAACCGGTGGTAGAATCATGACTTGTCATAAGAGCCACAGGTTGGCCTGCGTGAAATAAATAATTTTGAATATACGAGTATATAGAGCTGAATAATGTTCAAAAGAACATTGTACGAGTCACCCATGGCCAACCTACCCGCAATGACAGACCAAAGTCGCGGCAGGTGTTTCTCGCGCAAAAGGAGCAAGGATCGCCGCCCGCCCGCGGCCCGGCTAGCGGCTCCGGAATTCGAAAACGCAAAAAAACATCTATCCACGATTTATGGTGCCCCGATCCACGCGCCGCGCATACCGCCGGCTTGTGGCCAGGGGCGCGACACGGTTATGGGGCATTCCTATTAACCTTAATATTTTTTTTTTTTGGTAAATCGTGTTTTTTGGAAATTATATATACTAAAAAAAAAAATTCATAGGGGAAAATATAATCGTCTTGGACTCGAACAGGGGTCTTCTGGTTTAGGGACCGCCCGACTTACCGTCGAGCTATCGGGAATTTATAGATGATGGCGAAATTTACCTTCGTATTCTAATGATATTGTAAGGGGTTTTTCATTGCCTGAAACCACGGATAAAACGACCTTTTCTAAAAATGAAACCTAGCTAGATCAATTTATCGCCCCCGGAACCCCCTGCATACCAAATTTCATGAAAATCGTTGGAGCGGTTTCCGAGATTCAGATTATATATATATATATATATATATATATATATATATATATATATATATATATACAAGAATTGCTCGTTTAAAGATATTAGATAGATACATAGATTAAGAATGCCACTTGCGATAGTTATCAGAGGGTCTAGTGTAAGTATTCAAGTAACTGTACATAAATCTGTCACTTACTTAGTACGGACGGGAAAGGGCCGGAGAATTTTTCTACCCATTTTCTGTTCATATTAAACTAGTGGTTCGCCCCGAACTGAGACCTCGCGGTAACGGTATCCCATGATTATTCATTCAATCGATACATGACGACCAAAACTGACATTATTATTATGCCCGTTTTCACCAAACATACCTAAATCATCCCCTATGCAGGAGTCTCTTTACGTAGGTAGCTCCTAAATACAATCCTAAGTCCTAACATCCGTCCCAATGTACTTTTATTTGTCCCGTACAGGATCGTGATAAAGAAGTTGACAGAAATCATCACCTAGTTTATCATAGGTAGCCCGTAAAGGTTAGGGAACGTTAGTGAAAACATTGAATTATTATGTAGGTACTAACGAGTGAAAACGGGTTAGGGGCATCTGTACAAATCGTCATCTATCGACGCGAATAGAAAATATACAAAATGTAGTCATTAATAATTTATTGAAGTTTGATATTTAACTAAAGAATAATTTTAATTGAATAATATGTTATTAAATTATGTACCTAAATAATAATGGTCGACGCAAAACTGTTTTTGGGATAGATCGTAGTTGTAACTCCTAGTTCCATGGAATAGTTAATGACTGCGCCATCTATTAGCATTATTGTGAAGCTATGTGAAAATTACTGATTGCTATTAAAAATTAAATAATCTCGTTTCTTTATAATCTATATAAATAAAAATGAATGTTGGTAAGCGCATAACTCAAGAATGGATGGACCAATTCGGTTAACTTATTTTTTTGTATGTTCCTCAAGGTCCACGGAAGGTTTTAATAATAAAAAAAAAAATAAAAAAAAGTTGGCGGTACGAAGTTCGCCGTGTCAGCTAGTATTCATATAATTTTAGTATTTGTTGTTCAAGTAGGTACAGGATACAAGTGAATTAAAAAAATAAGTTCAGCTTGAAAATACATAGCTGTTTTTGCCAGAGAGCGTCTTCAAGCGAGCGTATTAAATCTCCACTTTGAAAGCCCCCTATTTCGTGAATTTTAAGGGAAAAATTTTAAAAAATAAATTTTTGTACTCTGTTCAAAATTTTCTTTAAAAAAATACATATATATACATTGCAAGTCTATGAAAGGCAACAAAAAATATTTTCCTTCGCATTCACTTCTATGTTTTCTTCATTGTCAAATTATAAAAATCTTTATTTCAGGGGGTTCCCCTGAAATAAAGATTTTTATAATTTTTTATGCAATATTCGGCTGAAGGCCATCATTTTACATATTATATCTAAATTTGAAGTAATTACGTTCAGTAATTCAAAAGTTATAAGGCTCTGACGGACGGACGGACGGACGGACGGACGGACGGACGGACGGACGGACAAGTGCAAATTCGCTCTAGTAGACTCAGAGACCTCGCTTCGCTCGGTCAATTACAGATTTACCGCACAGTTAACGTTAACTGGAATTGCACATACTGAACTCAGTATGAGTTTATGTTATGAGTTATGAGTTATGAGTCATGAGTCATAGTGACACATTAAAGTTTACATAATATAATGGCGCATGTTAAGTGTGAACTGTCGTAAATAGAACCACAAAAACTGGCAAAAAATATTTCTAGCACATGCAAAATCTCAATAAATGGTAAACTTCTAGTGACTTCTAGCCTACGTAGAAAAAATAATATTTTTTAAATTAAACTAAAAAAAAACATTTGCTGCTTCGTAGAGATTTTAGAAGTAGATTCAGATAGATAATAATCAGGTATAACTAAAATATTAAGAATAGAAAAGAAGAATTTAAAGAATACCATCGCCGCGCTCGCTGCCGCAAAATACTGCAAGTCGTAACAGCAAATAATTGAACTCGAATCAAAGCCTACACCGAAGCGAATAGATCTTGTCACAGACCGACGGACGAACCGGCTGACTGTAATTGCTTTCAAGATATATCTTCTTAATTGAACTTGATAGATTTACTTAAACTTTCAGAAGGAAAATAAAATTATATGCATATATTATATAAGTACATTTTTAATGATAGAATAGAATAGAATAGAAATATTTTTTATTCAAATAAACTTTTACAAGTGCTTTTGAATAGTCAATGAATCTACCACTGGTTCGGAATGCCTTTCCTGCCGAGAAGAACCAGCAAGAAACTCGGCGGTTGCTCTTTTCAAAACAGATTTACAATACAGTAAATACTATGCTATATATGCAGTGTTTCCACAATGAGGAAAGTTCCAAAAATGCATACAGACTAACTTCTATCTTAAGATGGGCAGACATAAAGTAGCCCCATTCCCGCCGGTGGCACCCGTTCACGAGCATGACGCCATTGCTTCGCTCAACCATATTTGAGGGAACGTAACAACCCGCATCACACGACACCACCACAGAAATGTTTAAAGAGTGCGTGACATACTTATGCTACCCATGTCAAGGCATCAAACTGAAAACTAATATTCAAATGCTAATTTTAAGACATCACTTACGTAGTCCGTACTTCATCTCACCAGAAAACCCCTCGATGATCGATATCGTTTCACTGGCTATACTCATATTATTTGGTAACCGTCCAAATCAACCATTGTATCTTCAATTTTTGTGACAAGGTAAAAGTCAGAGGTGACCCGGGATCGAATCTGCGACCCACCGAATAGGAGGACCACAGTCCTAACCACAAGGCTATCACTGCTTCATTCAACTATATATTTTATCTTAATGAGATGTTTCTAGAAATTATTGTAAAAACAGCAAGTTTTCTGTTGTCTGCGAATACCTAGACTACTTATGTCGGTTCATTCACTTTCACTATTGTATCTGTTTTTAGATGCCACGCAATAATTATATCATTACGTATAAAACTTGTTTAAGGTATACTCTACATGGAACATCGGAGAAGATTAATCTCTCAATTAAAAAATTAACATTTTCATCATACCTATTCGAAAAACGAATATTGGCTTCAGAGGATAGCGGGAGCAAAATTTAATTTTAACCCCATGGGAGCAAAATTCAATTTGAACCCCATGGGAGCAAAATTTAATTTAAGCCCATGGGACTTTTCATTTCTCTCTTCTGATTGGTCCGCGTTCGTGCTTTAGTATGTGTCGAAAGTCAAATATGTTTGAGAAGCTGTTCGATAAGTCACGTGATCAATTTGTCGATCGGATGTACGCCCATACTGTATCCAACATAAATATTTATGTTTAATTATTTAATAATAAATTATTTATTTGTGTTTTATTTAAATTTTCAATATACGATGTCTATACATAGTAGCTTGATACTCCTAGCTTTTTCTCATAGGTAATGATGAAAAATACTGTGTGTCATTCGGGGCCAAAACATTTTGTTCTTGGGCGGCGTATATTGAATTCCTTGCTACGCTCAGGATTCTACTTTAGAATCCCTCGCTGCGCTCGGGATTCTACTATAGAATCCTTCACTTCGCTCTGAATTCAAAATAACGCCCTCGGGGAACAAAAAATTTCTTTGGCCCCATATAACACAAATAACTATTTTCTGTTACAAGCTTCATCCGTGTTGACTAAGGGCCATTTTCACCACCTTCTGATAAGTGTCGGATAGCTTATTCGCATATTTTGTCTTTGTCACTTGACATAAAGTAAGATAGTGACAAAATTTACGGTTAGGCTATCTGACACTTATCAGAAGGTGGTAATACAGGCCCTTAATAAAACAAAATAAAATATAGATAATTTTTTGAATAAAATGGCTGTTAACACTCACTATTGGTACTGGTAATCGGACTGGACAAAACTTTAAGGATTCCTTGCTTTACTAAGGAGCCTTAAAAACTGTCATGCTATCACGAAAGTCGTGTTTAAGTTCGAAATGTCAAGCCCAAGCAAATGGGTGTTGTTAATTTATCAAAAGCTAAGCTGTAAAAGCTCCGTGACCAATAAAATCTTAAGCAGGCAACATCTCACGCGGTGCGTGCGCAGCGTTGACGATGCCAATACCTACTTGGAGCAGGATTACCGTTCCAATTGCAGAGATTGACGGCTACCTAACTTTAAAACGATATTGAAGGTTCATCACGAATAAAATTATGTTCATTATCATAATATTTTGTCATATATGTACGCGCGGAAAGTTGTAAGATACTGTCAGTCAAATTACGAAATAATAAATAACGCCAAAAGATTAAATATTTTTAAAAAAGTCTTTCAATATACATATTTTTGAGTAAATAATATGTTAAATCCAATAAAATATTAGGATCACCAGCTTATCATAGTTATTACTTTAGTATAGGTATTTTATAATTCCTACCTATGCGCAAAAATGATTCAATTGTTTTAATTTCTTTGGGTAAAATTTGGGCATCTATGTAAAGCATAAAAAAATACTTATTAATATCATTCCGAAATAAAAATAATACGGTCATAACACGGTCCAACATAAACAAACGTATACATAAATTACGTGTCACGTTGTTTGTCCGCGATGGACTCCTAAACTACGTACCTAACCGATTTTTATCAAACTTCGTAACTATCTGTAATTTGGTCCAACTTAAAAGATAGGATAGTTTTTTGGATTGGGATAGTTTATTTGTTTTATTTATATAGATAAGTTGGCGGTACGAAGTTCGCTGGGTCAGCTAGTATTATATAAGTCCAAGTTAAATATTCATAGGTACTTAACAGATTTATCCTAAACTGTGACTAACTAATAACTGTGTACTTATTAATAAAACCGGCCAAGTGCGTGTCGGGCCACGCACAGTGTAGGGTTCCGTAGTTGCAAGTCACAAATATTTATTGCTGACCTAGGATAGTGCTTTTATTTTATTTATCAATATTGAATATATTTTGAGTTGCATGATTTAAATACTTTATTATACTACAAAATATGCTTAACTAATGAACCCTACTTAGCCGTGATAGTTTTCCTATAAAGATCTTTATACAGGGTGGGCCAGGCCAGGTGGATATAATTTTTTTTAGATTGTTCACTTAGGGGCCTATCAGAACCAGGAGAACAGTTATTACGTAAAGATATTCCATAAACAAATTGCGGAAATTGTCATTGGAAAAATTAAAAAAAAATTAAAAGTTCGTCAAGGCAATGATTTTCCAAAATTTTGAATAAAAATATTTTTCTCGTAATTGGGTGGGAACCGATTTACTACTACGGTAGGTGGCAGGCGAGAAAAAAAAATTCATCCCCACTTTACATGTAGGGGGAGGTACCCTAAAAAAAATATATTTCACAATTTTATTTCACCACTTTGTTGGCATGATTTTTATACCCTTATATTAATATTTATACCCTTGTCAAATTACAGTTTTCTAGTACCAATAGTCTCTGAGCTAAACCGCGGACGGAACCCTAAAAAGGGTGAAATTGCAATCTAATGTCAAAAAAAATAACCTTTAATTTTGTAACCCGCCATTCACTTTGGCATGCCTGCATCAAGGTCTCGTATTAACTGATTAACCTGATGGCAACCCTACGGCCCACTTAACCTTACGATTGACTCGCCTTGAGCCCAATGGATTTGATGGGAGCTGTTGCAAATAAGTAAATGTCACTACTTAGGTCTGTATAGGTATCCCAACAAAAACATTTTCATGTAAAATGTTGCTAAGACGAGACCATAATATACTTAGCTCGCACTGTCAAAAAGTTATCAGATCTCATGTAGAGTCAAGCTTCTAACTCTACACGCGCTAACTCTACAAGCCGTAACTTCACAAACTCTACACATTAGTCAATAATATATAAAAAATCTTTAAAAAAACTGACTTCAAACGCCACTGAAAAGTATAAAATAATTTCAGTTTGTAAACGTATGTTGAAGTCGGGCGAAGTTATGGAGTAATATCAACAAAAATTGAGGAGTTCCGTCCTCCATCATCGAAGATATTCATCAGAACTTCACCAAATTTAAATGGGAGCAACCTGACGGTATGTCCTTTCAAATAAAAAAATCGGCCAAGTGCGAGTCGGACTCGCGCACCGAGGGTTCCGTACTCTAGAAGTAAGAGTAAAACGATAATATTATATTAATTTACTTATTAACTTTGTTTGTAGAGGTTTATTGCTAATATAAAAAAAACTATGATAGTTAGAGCGTTGCTTTTATTTTTCCTGTAAAATATACATAAACCTCTATTGACCATAATTATTTCAGATTTTTCGATTGGTAAACTTCTTTACATTTTGCCCGATTATTCAAAAACTATTATATATAAATATAAATAAAAATCTGTTTTAGAATTTACAGGTAAAGCCCTTTCATATCATACCCCACTCGGTATAGTTATCTTAGAAATTTCAAACTCCCGATTTTCGCCCTTTTTTAATGAAACTAAAAATAATTTTAATTTTTTTTTATTCCAATTTTGTTGAGCCACTATTATACACAACTATTCCAAATTTCATGTCGATAGCTTTAATAGTTACTAAAATAATCGACTGTGACAGACGGACGGACGGAGAAAGTCTCACCATAAGGGTTCCATTTTTACCATTTTGGTACGGAACCCTAAAAACAATATTGAAATCGTTTCAGATTTGACGGAGTTATGGAGTAACATCGCCAAAAAAATACTCGTTGAATTGAGAACCTCTTCTTTTTTTTTGAAGTCGGTTAAAAATATGTGGCTTGGCCATTTCGCTACATGGGCGTAAGGTGAAAAAATTCACTGTTCATTACTTTTCTGTTATAAAATAGTTCTTGTAGTAACGAAACAAAAAAATGTATATACCTAAGTAAATTAAATCTTTTTTGCCATCAAAAGTGAATGCGCGGAAGCGATTATAAAATGGGCAATATGGGTAATATTTGTGTAACTATGTTACATTATGATCTAGCTTCGATAAAATGGCAAAGTTTTTGACCTAGCATCCTGAATATTTGACCTGAGGACTGATTACACATATTTTGATGCAATCAATGAGTTGAGTTGTAAAAGATAAGATTTAAACCACCTCATAACGCGCGAATTGCGCATAAATATTATTATATAGATACATATTTTGCATACTGACATTGCATACTGTATTATTATTAGGATAATAAGTATATTATTATGATATATGCATTATGCACCTATTATAATATTAGGTACTTATTTATAAGCGCTTTTCATAACTTTTCCACGTAAACAGCCTTTTCTGATACCTATATCATCAAAAAATTGTCAACGCTTTTTGAAAAATCATTATTCTTTGTATTAACGTTTGAAGTTGGTTTTATGAAAATAACTAGCTGATGCCCGCGACTTCGTCTGCGTGAACTTAGCCTTTAAAATGTCTTGGGAACTCTGACTTTGCGGGATAAAAAGTAGCCTGTCATTCTCCGTCCTCAACTATAGGTACACTGCAAAAAATCACGTCGATCCGTAGCTCTGTTGAGGCGTGATTGAAGGACAAACCAACGCGCTTTCGCAGTTTTAATATTTCACCATATAAAGTGTAAGTGCATATAGTCAACGTGGTTTTTAGGGTTCCAACGGGACTCTATTACTAAGCCTCCGCTGTCCGTCCGTCCGTCTGTCAGCGGCCTGTATCTCGTAAACCGTAATAGACAGTTAAAATTTTCACATATTTTGTATTTCTATTGCCGCTATAACAACAAATAATAAAAATTAAATTAAATTAAAAAAATAACTTTTTGTCCCGGGAGCATACATTTAAACGCCCGCGCCACTACAAAGTATATAATTTACTGTAGATTTTATTAAAAACGCTCGACTGATTCCTATAAAATTTAAATGGGACCACCTGGGAAGTGAAACCACCCTTTGAAACAAAAACAGAATTTTCCAAATCGGTTCAGGGCGTCTTCGAGTAATCGGTGAACATACATAAAAAAGTTTCCGTTGAATTGAGATCCTCCTCCCTTTTTTGAAGTCGGTTAAAGTAATAATAAAAATAAGTTCAAATTTAACGAAGTTATGGAGTATAACAGTCTAAATAGTTCAACCCCTATCTCAGAGAACATACATCCATCCATCCGTATACGACATCTATACAAACATACATCCGTATACATCCATCACAAACTTTCACATCTTCTATATATATAAAAGAAAGTGGTGTTAGTTACACTATTTATAACTCAAGAACGGATGAACCGATTTGGCTGAAAATTGGTGGAGAGGTAGCTTAGAACCAGGAGACGGACATAGGATACTTTTTACCCCGTTCGACCGCGTTTCCGTCAAGTCACTATAAAACGTGGTATAACAAAAACTCATCTGACATGGAATAACAAAACGCAAATGACAGTGGAATAACAAAACGTAAATGACAGCTAAACGTAATTTTGTCTTTGTTGGTTTGTCCGTCAATCACGCTGCAAAAAACCTACGGATTGACGTGATTTTTTTTGGATAGGTATAGTTGAGAACCTGTATAGTGTAAAGCATCCCGGAAAATCAGAGTACCCTCGGGATTTTAAAAACTGAATCCATGCGGACGAAGTCGCGGGCATCAGCTAGTTAATAATATAAGTGGGATAATATGAGTAATAATAAGTAGGATAGGATATATTTAAAGTATTTATTGTTAGTAGGAGGAGGATACAAACATACATAAATACATGCATACACACATACAGTAGTAGTAGATATGTGTGTATGTATGCTCGCATACATGCATGCCTACATACATACATATATACATACATACATTCATACATGCATACATACATGAATACATACATAAATGCATACATGCATACATGCATTCCATACATACATACATACATACATACATACATACATACATTCATACATACATACATACATACATTCATACATACCTACTACTACAGTATGTGTGTATGTATGTCACTTTTCAGGCCCTTAACTTTACCTGCGCTAAAAAATAATCTAAAACTTCAATCTAAAACTCCGTTGGCGCATAATTGAAGGATAAGTATGTGAAAGTAACATACGAGTATCCCGCGGGAACTGTTTGTTTTCCCGGGATAAAAAGTAGCCTTTTCACTTTTCAGGTCTTCAACTATGCCTATAAAAAAAACCACGTCAATCTGTGACTTCGTTGGCGCATAATTGAAGGATTAATATGTGAAAAGTAGCATACGAATATCCCGCGGGAACTGTTTGTTTTCCTGGGATTAAAAGTAGCCTTTGTCACTTTTCAAGTCCTCAACTATGCCTATCCAATAAACCACGTCAATCTGTAACTTCGTTGGCGCCTAATTTAAGGATAAATATGTGAAAAGTAGAACACTAATATCCCGCGGGAACTGTTTGCTTTCCCAGGATAAAAAGTAGCCTTTGTCACTTTTCAAGTCATCAACTATGCCAATCCAAAAAACCACGTCAATCTGTTACTCCATTGGCGCATAATTGAAAGATAAATGTGTGAAAAGTAGTATACTAATATGCCGCAGGAACCGTTTGTTTTCCCGAGATAAAAAGTAGCCTTTGTCGTTTTTCAGGCTCTTAACTTTACCCGTGCAAAAAAATCACGTTAATCTAAAACTCCATTGCGCGTATTTTGAAGGACACATACGGAAAAAATAGCGATGCTATCCCGCAGGAACTGTTTGCTTTTCCGGAATTTCCGGGATAAAAAGTAGCCTATGTGCTATTCCAGACTATATTCTATGTCTGTGCCAAATTTCAGCAAAATCGATTCATTCGTTGTCGCGTTAAAGAGTAACAAACATCCATCCATCCATCCATCCATCCATCCATCGATCCAAACATCCATCCTCACAAACTTTCGCATTTATAATATTAATAGAAATAATAGGAATAATAGGATAGGATAGGATCTACACATGATCAGTCATTATAATATCTAGCAATGTACTCACTATGACTGGACAAATCGATACCTTGTACTATTTGTATAAATTATTTCGTAATCCATCCCTAATCCCTAAGAAATTTTCTATTGTTAATGAAAAACTTCAACAACTGTGTTTATCCTACTTGATTGTTGAATTGGAATTTTTTACTTATTCTCGATGCTGCGGATAATGTAAGCGTGATTTAAGTACAATCAGCGCCATCTATCAGTGGTTTTTCAAAATTCCGCGGGAACCTTGGATTTTTCCGGGATAATTTGTAGCCTATGTGTTATTCCAGGGTATAATCTATCTCCATTCCAAATTTCAGCCAAATCCATCCAGTAGTTTTTGCGTGAAGGAGGAACAAACATACACACAAACTTTCGCCTTTATAATATTTAGTAGGATTTTTCATTTAACATTATTTTATCAATTAAATACTAACCTGATATTGATTTTGGAAATATTCTATTTTTGTAAATACATATTACTTATAACGTAGAGAAATATCATAGAATAGAGACGTTGTATCTACCTGCACACTGAAATAATTATGTACTATGTATACCTGCATTAAACCCTAGGAAATGGCCCCTCCGCCCCTACATTAGGTAAATTCCTAGTCGACTCTGAGCTTGCATTTGCAATAATTAAATAGCTAGCAATTACCTGTTTTCTATTAGAAAGAGCCGGCCATTAGGAAGACTGATTTGCTGAAATAAAATCACAGTTAAGCGAACATACAGTTTAGGAATGAGGAGACCGTAGATTTGTGCGTCTCCGCCGAGAGCGTGCGCAATATAAGGACGAGACCAGCCCTGCGATTGTCTAAAGTTATTTCATTAATCGTTATCGTATTCGATGACATAAGCGTCACACAGTAAAATAATCCTTGATCGCATTGATTTACAGTCACAAATTCAGTACAACCGATTTTAATGTGGAGCGTATCGTACATACGTAAACGTATATGAATACGTACACGAAAGTGAGCTCCAATTCAACGCTGTTATGGTTTATTTTACTTTACTGACACTAATTTCATCGATGCGTATACGATCAATGGAATAACTTTAGACAATCGCAAGACTGTATTGTACACTTGTACAGATATTGTCTTATATGGTTTCTATTAACGCTCAACTAAGCTACAGGCCGGTAATCAATTGCTAAAACACCAATGCACACCTTCGCTCCTTTTTACTGAAGGCCCCTTTAGTTCAGGGCTCCGTTCTAATGCTATGTCCATTATGATTGTGAAAACAACAAACACCAAGCACTAGCATATTATGTACTATGTAGGCACGTCAAAAATCTACCATCCACATGCTAGCAAAGTGCTCTTAGGATTCGTGAGCCTCTAAGCAAGCCGGACCTTGAAATATCTACGGGTTCCGGTAAATAAGGGTAAAATGCCAACGTAAATCCCGCTTAAATCAAGTCATTTAAGAAATCTTCAAATTGTCAATTTAGCTTAATTATGAGATTTTTTTGTAAAACCGAAATAGCACCAATAATATGCGGCCGGCTTGTGTCCGTTTCCTAACTGTAATTATGTTAAACTGTGATTACACAGACTATAAAATTTATATTATTGACTGGGCATTTAACTAAGTTTATGGTCGCAGGAAACAGTCACGTTAATTTTGCAGGACCATTAATTAAATCAACGTCCTAACTCCTAACTGTTTGGTTCGTAGGTATTTCAGGCTGCAGGATAATCTATTAAAATGAATTAGATTTCTTAGAATAATTACACAATAATAGTACTTAATAGGTATCTATTAAGTACTATTATTATTAGGACTGTATCGTATACCTCGGTGCCAATTCTGATGAGTAATAATAAATAAATAGAGCATTAAATTGGCACCGAGGTATAAGATTAATATATTATAATATTATATTGTATCTAATATTGTACCTATCAGAAAAAATCACGTCGATCCGTAGCTCTGTTGCGGCGGCGTGATTGAAGGACAAACCAACAAACACACTTGCGCATTTATAATATTAGTATGATATTATATTTGCTTAAAAAAGATCACACCTACTTATAGATTAATCCTACCATTTACGTGCGCTGGATTCGCACAGTTGTTCATAAAGATGAATATATTCGCCCGGTTGCTATTAATATGGATAGGTATGAGGTAGGTATAGAAACAATTTAGAAAGAAAAACAATGATTCCTAGCTACCTATTATATACCTATTCCTACTTACGGGACTGAGGTCTCCTAGTTCTCCATTGTTTTCTCAAAGGCGGGTGGAGTTTACCAATTCGCATTGGGCCTAATTGGTCTACACCAGGGATTCCCAAAGTGGTCGATATTGACCCCTTGGGGTCGAAGTCGGTTTCCCTGGGGTCGACATAAACGAAAACTGATTTTGGGGGTCGACGAGGTCTAAAAATTGACCCCTATTTATTAACACAAGTTCTTCTTTGAAACTTTCCAGATACTGTATAAGTTGTGTTACGTCATACGTGTACCAACTGGGTATAAGAATGACTAATATTTTAGTTGTACTTCCAAAAAACTCAACAAGTTGATAAGCTCGTAGTCGACAAGTTCGTAGAAGATGAAAAACTCGGATTTACTCAATTTTATGTCTATTTATTTTGTTTTTTGATGAGAAAATGATGTCAAGTTTTCTCACTTGACCAACCCCAAAGTTTTTAAATTGGTAAGTATTTTGTATCAATAAGAAAAAAACTAGAGATAGGATTTTTAAAGTAATTCGGCTATGGGGGTCTGAGGTATCAATGCATTTTGGAAAAAGGGCCTCTTGTATAAAATAGTTTGGGAATCCCTGGTCTATACTAACTCTTCTCTGAGATTAGATCTGCGCTCAGTTGATGGATGCACGCTATTGCTATGATAAGAAATCTTTTCTGACATACACCATCCGTATCTTACTGACATGTTTTCAATTATTAAGGATTGTTTTTTGCACGCCAAGCTTGGCAGGATATGTTGACGCTGTATAATTGTAAACTTAACATCTATGTAAATATGTCTATATTTCATGTACCATATTCTTGCAAAATAAAATGATCGATTGATTGATTGATTGATTGAGAGGGTAGGTACCTAATCTTGTCAAAAGTCCAATCAGCCCTCTAAAAAATTGTACCTAACGCTATCTAAAAGACGGACGCGACGCGATTTAAAGTATCTCATTACCATTTCAAACTTCCTAGACATGCAGGCGACATAGTATTGAGGTCATAAATTACCTCCAAACCAGAATATATTTCTCTCGGCGGCGACAGTGGACAGGACCTGTGTAACCTAACAGGAAACTAACGTAACCTAGCATAACCCACACAGTATTTTATTTCCTACAACATGGGTACAACAGTTATTATTGATATCTGAGAGAAGCGAAGCCGGCATTTTTTGCTGTTCGAGGAGCCTTTTCACATTAACCGATACGTATATCGTATTGGAATTTGGATACCATTGGATCCAAAAAATATATAAAAAACTTTCAGTTATTTTTACACTAGTTTTTGTCCGCTTCTTAATCAGCTTGGATTATTTGCCTAGGTCCGTCTCCGGAATTTGAGTTGTCTCTGAGCCTTTAGATTCAGCGGTTGAATCGTAAAAAGAAAACAGGTAGACACTTTTATTGCACTAAGGCCCGCTTGTAGAGACGCTGGGTTAGGTTTAATCCAGGAATAAATTTGTAATTTTGACAGAAGCTTTACTTATACGAAATCTGTCAAAGCAGCAGCTAACTCTGGTCTCTGGGTTAAAAGGATAACCCGGCGTTTCTGCAAGCCGGCTTTGTTCGTTCCAAACATGGAGTCTAGATAGAAACTTCTTAAAGTTCATAAGTCGCATCAGAATTGTACGTCAATTTATAGCATAAAGGATTTTTTTTTATTCAGTATTTTTATTTTATGATTTTTTATACGAGCTAACTTAACTGCGAGCTTACCTGTTGGCAAGTGACGCGATGCAGTCTAAGATGGCAGCACAAGGACCCTTCCTTGTACTACCATCTGGTAGTTATGGCAGTTTTAATGAAGCCCATACATAATATGGTTCTACACGCGTTCGTGCCGTAATGCTAAATCGTTTGAAGTCACGTCTTTGACGGTAGAGTTAAGGGTGTTAACTAGCCACGACAAAAGCCTCCCATCAGACCACAACAGAGATCTTTTAATGGAGCAAAAATAAGTCGATTGATTACGTCTTATCAGTGCTAAGTGCATTCAGCTCAAGCCTACAAACTAAGCTTGTTATCGGTTATGCCTACCTTCTTAAAGTTATTAATGTTAAATAAAAGTTAGTCGTTATATCGGATCGGATAACGTAAAAGCTCAAAAAAAGTAATCAATCAACCAAATCAATGACAGGATTTTCTTATGATATTATCATCTTGTTTGGTTCATTAAAATCAGTTGGGCTTCCATAATTATTATGGATACCTTAGATTTAAGATGTAGATTTAAGGTCTAGCATGGAACTAGGAATCACGACTTAGAGTCTTAATAGTGTGTCTAGGTACCTCTAACAAATATGTCACAAGTAGTTCAGACTAGAATAGAATAGAAATATTTTTTATTCAAGTAAACTTTATACAGGTGCTTTTGAATCATCTGACTACCACAGATTCGGAACGCCCTTCCTGCCGAGAAGAACCAGCAAGAAACTCGGCGGTTGCTCTTTTCAAAACAAGTTTACAATACAATAAATACTATGCTATGTAAAAAAAATTTTATGCAGTGTTTCCACAATGAGGGAAATTCCATAAATGCATACCTACCAAGTACTAACACTGTTATATATCTTAACTATCTTCTCTATCTCTAAGTCATATAGTCTTAAACTAAGTCATGTCTTAAAATGAGTATTTGAATATAAGTGTTGATTAATTCGATGCCTTAACATGGGTAGCCTAATAGTATGTCACGCTCTCTTTAGACAAATAACTATCTTCTACGTGCTATCAAATGCTGGTGGCTTTTATAACGTTGTGAGTCCGGTGGTCCTATGGATAGTCCTGCATTTATTATTTGGATATTCCTAGGACATATTCTTTTCTTAAAAATAAAATATTTTTTAAGAAAAGAAGTAAAAACGATTAACTTAGTTTGAGAGGAAGTTATTCAAGCAGTGAAGCAGTTTCTTTATGAGGGGGAACAGTTTAATGGCGACACATCCGTTACTAAGGTACTTCCGGAAAATAATGTGTTTCTTCTTGATATATTAAATAAGTACGTTTTGATAGTAAATCCCGTCCCTCAAGAAAAGAAAAAAACAACATACTTACCTGTCTACAAACTTATCTAATCTACATAATATAATATTATCCTACTTAATTGTTTTTATGTAGGTATGTAATTTCTATGGGACCCAATATTATGTTTATAAAGTTTTCACCGATTGTATAGGTAATTTTATTCTCATAGATTTTGTGAACTAGAAGTTCCACAACCAAAGTGTAAAGAAAGCAATATTACTATTATATTATTAGAGAGCTACTTTTTATCTCGGATAATGAAAGAGTTCCCGAGGGATTTTCAAAAACTAAATCCATGCGGACAAAGTCGCGGGCATCAGCTAGTTAATTATAGAGGGACCGCTTTGCGCTGCCGGTATTTTGGTATTAGTATTTTTTACTCAAAAGTTTTTTTTTATTCGATGACAAGGTAGTTCTTGACTGCATCTCACCTGGTGGTATGTGACGATGCAGTCTAAGATGGTAGCAGGCAAACTTGGAAGGGGTATGCCGTATGAGGGTGTACTTACATTCAACCCATACACCTAATCTGTTTCACTTTCTCGCGCCATCGTCTTTGACGGTAGGGTGTATAATATAAAATAAGTGGGGAACCCTCCAGAGGGAGTTGGTTCCACAATGTCTATTGGTTTGCACGACTGTGCGTGTGCAACCAATAGAAATTTACCCGGGTCATAGAGCTGAAAATCAGCGCCCCACTTTGTATGCATGTTTGCGTATGTGAGGTGTAAGCTAAGCTAAACTAAGCTAAGCCAAGCTAAGCTGTACAAGTGTACACCTATTTTCGGTGTTGTCACAGGCTATTAACGTTACAATAATTGTATACGTAAGTACTTACCTACATTTTGTCTGTGGCACAGTTACTGAATAAAAACTACAGTCAAACTGATTAAGTAACCCGTGGAAGTCCATGCATGAGACCTTTGTCGTCTATCGGTTGATAAAGAAAAGTTTTCCTTCACCGTTAAACCGTGAAGGAAAACGGTTCCTTCGATGCCTTCTTCATTGCTTAGACACAGAATATATTATTATGGCTTAGAGCAGGACTTATAAAAGTAGATTCATGTTCAAGTAAAAAACCGTTCTGAAACAGGGGCAGATTTTTGAACAACCATAAAAGAATTTGAACGATTGTGGAGACTTTCTGATTGGCTCTTGTCTTTTAAATAATTGAATAGAAACTTCTCTTTCAAATAAATTCTACGTAGTATAATATTAATTAATAAACAAACTCAAGACGAGACCTCTACCTACGGAAGTGCTGGCAAAGAGCTTGGAAAACTGCATGCCTACCTACTTGTATAGCTATTAAGATTTCTACTTATTGGTAATTACCTATTATAAAAAAGTTCCAAATGTCAACTTATATAACAGAATAGAAAAGATTTGTATTCTTAAATAAATTTTTACAAAATGCCTTTGATGTCGTTCCACTTCCAACCACGTTCCAACCGACAAGAACCAGCAAGAAGCTCTATCAAAACTTGGGTCTTCACTCTTCCCTCTCCTTATCAAAACTTACGCCCGAATACTGAAACGGAACGTTCCAAACGCCGCGTGTTTCCCCAAAAAGAAGGAGGTTCTCAATTAGGCCAGTATCTTTTTTGTCTATGTAGGTAGGGTCCACCGATTTCCCCTGGATTTCTGATCAATTTGCGTGATTTTTTTAATCGACAGAAGCTTGCGAAATGGTCCCCATGAAAATTTTTACCTTCTACTCCTCATATAAGGAAGACACCGGCCGACTCGAGAACCTCCTTTCTACAAGCTTTTATATATTTAACTTGCAATGTTTGTTTGGGTCAAATCTTGCAAGATGAATTAGACCCACTTCCCGGTTTCTGATCGAGCTGAAATTTTGCATGTATGTGTAAATCGGATGACAATGCAACATTATTGTGACATGGAGCTGATCTGATGATGGAGACGGAAGATGGCTATCGGAACTCTGTAATAAAACGACGTAACCCCATCGAGTTTGGGCTCGTTTGATTCGTCATAACAAGTACTCTGATCCTAGATGATATCCAGAGTTTAATGATCTAGCTACTAAAAGCTGCATTTAAAAATAAAATTTTTAATTTACACTTGTTTGGAAATCGCTTGAAAACGGTCAATTAACTTAATTTTGCAAGTTAGGGAATAGGATATTTATGTCACACTTTAAGGTAGGCACCGATTACCGATACCAAGCTGCCAATGACAAAAACAAGCAGGACCATGCAATAACTCACGACCGGGCCCGGAAATGCCCAAAATCCTGTAAGGAAAGCCTGAAGGGTCACGTTACCTAGCCATCCATTCCAGAAGTACACACTAACACTTCACTAAACTTTTACTTTCCCGCGTCCCCCGCGGTACACCGGCGAGCACTGTCCTACAGTCTACACACTGGCCGCGCGCGCGTCGCCGTATCAAATATAAATTGTTCAGGCGGGTCCCTGCGTCCGTGCCGGGTACAGTCGCGCGGAGTGGGCCCTTCGATTCGGCTCGGAGCCTGCAGTGTACTGTTTTATTTCTGATTGGGAGCCTAGAACTTGTATAGCGTAAATCAGTTTACGGTACAGTCGGGGAGAAAATTGTTTAATATAAATCTATAAGTTTTAAACGTAACGTCTTATAAATCGATGAACACCGGCTGCATGCACGAAAAAGTGTCACGTTCCGCCTGAGCCTGTGCGTGCAAGCGAGAGCGCGGAACACGCGACAGAGAGGCACGATCGGCCCAAGCGTTGGCTTGTGCCGCCCGCCAGTCATCGTCAATGTTTCTTTATGACGTTATATAAAACTATCGTCCGTAAACCGACTTTACAGACAACCAATTTTTATCTTACAGATACACCTATCATATACATCATACGAAGAAAATTAGCTTAATTCGGACACCTACAAAGCGGAGCCCAATTCTCATTCTCAAAACTAGTGCTGGAAGGGAGGATTGCAGGCAAGAGAGCTCCAGGTCGCCAAAGACGCAAGTGGTTGGACGATAAGGGGGTGGACTGGGCTGACTTAGCCAAAATTAGATGCGGCTTTAAATAGAGAAGCTTTTCACACGATGACCGCCAAACTTCAACAAGAGGAAGGCACATGATGATGATGATGAATGATGATGATGATGATGATGTGAAGCAAATGTTCACTGCATAGAAAGATTTATAATATGTCCAAACCGGTTAAACGATAAATCGGTTGCGTCCATCAGTTTGAAAGCGCAAAGAGATGCTGGATAGATTTTGTTAAAGTTTACACCGATATATTAGATGATAATTTTTACGAAGTGGCGACGGCTGCAAGGTCAAGCGGCACCACTATGAGACCTACTTAGGCAGAGGGCACACTTGCTACTTTTAGCGGCAGCGATCGCGCGATTTTATTGCCTAAAGAAACCAGTCTGCCCTCTCCCTTAGATGACAGAGAAAAGTTTCATATATTTTTGTGCCTGTGTGGTCATGAGTCATAACTCGACTCTTGTGTGGATGATCTTCTATATATATAGATCTTTTATAAAAGAAATAAACCCTAAATAAATGTATCCTAAAGGGTCCTATCATTCAGTCTCATGAAGTCAAAAGGCGGGCGGAAAACTGGTACTATAATTATTTCTATTTCTATTTTCCAGAGGCATTTCCTTCTTGCAGTGGTTCAGATGATTAATCTTAGGAGATATAGCAAAATAAACGAACGCGCGCGAAAATAAATTTAAGCGTACGCATAATAATATGCTCTACTTACTACCCGTGCGAAGCTGGGGCGCGTCGCTAGTTTAGATAATAAATAATTTTTAAATTGTGATATAAGTAAGTAGGTAAGAATTTTTTTGTACAGGTAGGTAGAGTCAAAACTCCGTCTTGTGTCCATCGATTCCCGAGCACCTTTGATTATATAAACTCTAGATAGAGTCACGGCGGCGCAAAAGCGTCGATAAAAATATCAGTGAACTGTTCTCCTCTAAAGCGTTCACCGCACCTCAGTGTCAATTGTAACGTCGAGTAATACGCACGTACGGCTTATTTTTTGCGATCGATTATTTTGCTGAAAATGGCAAGTTGCGCGATCAAAATTTGCAGAAATTACAAAGGACGGTTAAAATCAACTAACAAAATCTCCTACCATCGGTAAGTAACTCAAAACTAATAGTAATATACGAAAGCAAAACTAATAATTTGATACCTTTATTCACAAAACCATCGCGTCATTTTGTGGTGTTGCCAGTCTTGGATTGGGAATTTCCAGGTATAGTTGTCTATAAACCTGTTGTACATGTTAATTTTTCCCGATTGACCAACAGAGTGTTGCGTTTTTTAGCATCGGCGTTCCGCGATTTTAAGCATCGGGGTTTTGCGATTTGTGAAGCTCTGTACAGGGATTGAATGCTACACTCCAATCACATTCAAATGCCGCAAAGTTAATGATAATAATGTCCTCCCAACCAATTTCGGCAACGGCAACCAATCTATTATAGTGTTCAAGACGTATATTGTGTGCAAACACAAAAGTGCGATATTCCGCCATATTGAAATTCTTTGTTATTGGACCGATTTCGTTCAAAATCGATATTTAGGCTTCTCTGGGGCCAAGAAAGAGGAAATGGTTGGCAAAATTATAAAAAGTCACCGCCATATTGGAATTCTTTGTTATTGGACCGATTTCGTTCAAAATCGATATTTAGGCTTCTCTGGGGTCAAGAAAGAGGACATGGTTGCCAAAATTATAAAAAGTCACCGCCATATTGGAATTCTTTGTTATTGGACCGATTTCGTTCAAAATCGATATTTAGGCTTCTTTGCGGTCAAGAAAGAGGAAATGGTTGCCAAAATTATAAAAAGTCACCGCCATATTGGAATTCTTTGTTATTGGACCGATTTCGTTCAAAATCGATATTTAGGCTTCTCTGGGGCCAAGAAAGAGGAAATGGTTGCCAAAATTATAAAAAGTCACCGACATATTGGAATTCTTTGTTATTGGACCGATTTCGTTCAAAATCGATATTTAGGCTTCCCTGGGGCCAAGAAAGAGGAAATGGTTGGCAAAATTATAAAAAGTCACCGCCATATTGGAATTCTTTGTTATTGGACCGATTTCGTTCAAAATCGATATTTAGGCTTCTCTGGGGTCAAGAAAGAGGACATGGTTGCCAAAATTTTAAAAAGTCACCGCCATATTGGAATTCTTTGTTATTGGACCGATTTCGTTCAAAATCGATATTTAGGCTTCTCTGGAGCCAAGAAAGAGGAAATGGTTGGCAAAATTATAAAGAGTCACTGCCATATTGGAATTCTTTGTTATTGGACCGATTTCGTTCAAAATCGATATTTAGGCTTCTCTGGGGTCAAGAAAGAGGACATGGTTGCCAAAATTATAAAAAGTCACCGCCATATTGGAATTCTTTGTTATTGGACCGATTTCGTTCAAAATCGATATTTAGGCTTCTCTGGAGCCAAGATAGAGGAAATGGTTGGCAAAATTATAAAGAGTCACCGCCATATTGGAATTCTTTGTTATTGGACCGATTTCGTTCAAAATCGATATTTAGGCTTCTTTGCGGTCAAGAAAGAGGAAATGGTTGCCAAAATTATAAAAAGTCACCGCCATATTGGAATTCTTTGTTATTGGACCGATTTCGTTCAAAATCGATATTTAGGCTTCTCTGGAGCCAAGAAAGAGGAAATGGTTGGCAAAATTATAAAGAGTCACCGCCATATTGGAATTCTTTGTTATTGGACCGATATCGTTCAAAATCGATATTTAGGCTTCTCTGGGGTCAAGAAAGAGGACATGGTTGCCTAAATTATAAAAAGTCACCGCCATATTGGAATTCTTTGTTATTGGACCGATTTCGTTCAAAATCGATATTTAGGCTTCTCTGGAGCCAAGAAAGAGGAAATGGTTGGCAAAATTATAAAGAGTCACCGCCATATTGGAATTCTTTGTTATTGGACCGATTTCGTTCAAAATCGATATTTAGGCTTCTCTGGGGTCAAGAAAGAGGACATGGTTGCCAAAATTTTAAAAAGTCACCGCCATATTGGAATTCTTTGTTATTGGACCGATTTCGTTCAAAATCGATATTTAGGCTTCTCTGGGGTCAAGAAAGAGGAAATAGTTGGCAAAATTATAAAAAGTCACCGCCATGTTGAAATTAACGCACAATTTGAAATACATCGGTCAAATTAAAAAAAAAACTATAAATTTTGCGGTTTCAGGATACCTATACAGCTTGATAAATCACAGTATGTATTGTAATTAGGTTTTCTTTGTCTCATTCAACCTAATTCAAATTTTTAAGAAAATTTCATATATACAATACTATAAACCTAAATTTAATTCTAAAATTAAAACTAAAATAAAAACTAATTAAAATCTAAAACCCCATCCAAGCCACCGCAGTGTGGCATAGTACCCAAGATGCTGGCAGCATTACCTCTTTGGATGGCCAAGCTAATCCTTTGGCCAAGGTAGCTGCCAGCTCTTGGATCCCCGGTAGACTCAATCACTTTTTTTGATATCTCTAAAAAAAGTGCGCGAGCCTCCGGGCTCCACGGCCCCAGGGTCTCTACACCAAAAGGCGCAAATATGAAACCACTGTCAAGTTTTTCATACTTGCGCCTCTTAGCCTGTTCGGCGCTAGTAGCCGCTGCTGATACCTATTGATCCCATATTTAGAAGTCCATCGGTGGAAATAATAAAATAAAGCCGTGGAGAAGAGTATTGGAAACCATCCAAATCCACGGTGATATGTTCCGAACATTTCCGTGAAAAAGACTTGTATTTGCAAAATACAAGTCTTTTTCACGGAAATGTTTGGAACATATCAGTAATCAAGGACGTCAAAGATTGAAAAAGGATGCGATACCGAAAAAAGTATGTTTTATTACGTGCAGGCTCATGTATTTAAATTTTATAATATAGTTACCTTCGTTAGTGTATAAGGTACACTAGCGATTGTAATTCAGTGGTAAGAGCGGCGAACTTTCAACTTGAAGTACCGCGGTTCGTTTCTGTTGGCATTACCGATAAAATTCATATTTCTCACTTTATATGAGGACTTTATTATTATTTACATGTTCAACATTCTTTTTTAATTGTAGGCATTGTTTATATCATCAGTGAAATCTGACGAAAGTGATATCACTGATGAAGACGTTGGAGTAAAGTTGGAATATAATTTTGAAAAACAGAAGTCTCAGAAGTTCGTAAGTTTTTGTTATGATATCTATAGCAAATAATAAGTGAGTGTATATTATATACTTGTCGGATTCGTGTATGTTAGGAGTAACGTTAATTTAAAATTAGTCCTTAACAGAACCTATTCCTAGAAAATATTATCCCATTAACAATTATGTTGTCTGTACTTATTTATAAGCTTTAAGATCTGGAGAATTACTGCTTGATTATTCAGAGTAGAATTTTATGAGGTTTCACTTTTACTATCATCTGTTATTATCGCTTCTTTAAGATCAGAATCTAACCCATATTATATTATGTTACTTTTGATTTCAGAATAATCCCGCATCAAATGAAGAGCCTGAAAGTTCTGATACATTAAGTACTGTTTTTTGATCCCAGATAAGCCTAAATATCGATTTTGAACGAAATCGGTCCAATAACAAAGAATTCCAATATGGCGGTGACTTTTTAAAATTTTGGCAACCATTTCCTCTTTCTTGGCCCCAGAGAAGCCTAAATATCGATTTTGAACGAAATCGGTCCAATAACAAAGAATTCCAATATGGCGGTGACTTTTTATAATTTTGGCAACCATTTCCTCTTTCTTGACCGCAAAGAAGCCTAAATATCGATTTTGAACGAAATCGGTCCAATAACAAAGAATTCCAATATGGCGGTGACTTTTTAAAATTTTGGCAACCATGTCCTCTTTCTTGACCGCAGAGAAGCCTAAATTTCAATTTTTAACGAAATCGATCCAATAACAATGAATTCCAATATGCCGGTGACTTTTTAAATTTTGGCAACCATTTCCTCTTTCTTGACCCCAGAGAAGCCTAAATATAGATTTTGAACGAAATCGGTCCAATAACAAAGAATTCCAATATGGCGGTGACTTTTTATAATTTTGGCAACCATGTCCTCTTTCTTGACCGCAGAGAAGCCTAAATTTCAATTTTTAACGAAATCGGTCCAATAACAACGAATTCCAATATGGCGGTAACTTTCTAAAATTTTGGCAATCATGTCCTCTTTCTTGACCCCAGAGAATTCTAAATATCGATACGAAATCGGTCCAATAACAAAGAATTCCAATATGGCGGTGACTTTTAAAAATTTTGGCAACCATGTCCTCTTTCTTGACCGCAGAGAAGCCTAAATTTCAATTTTTAACGAAATCGGTCCAATAACAACGAATTCCAATATGGCGGTAACTTTCTAAAATTTTGGCAATCATGTCCTCTTTCTTGACCCCAGAGAAGCCTAAATATAGATTTTGAACGAAATCGGTCCAATAACAAAGAATTCCAATATGGCGGTGACTTTTTATAATTTTGGCAACCATGTCCTCTTTCTTGACCCCAGAGAAGCCTAAATATCGATTTTGAACGAAATCGGTCCAATAACAAAGAATTCCAATATGGCGGTGACTTTTTATAATTTTGCCAACCATTTCCTCTTTCTTGGCCCCAGAGAAGCCTAAATATCGATTTTGAACGAAATCGGTCCAATAACAAAGAATTCCAATATGGCGGTGACTTTTTATAATTTTGGCAAACATTTCCTCTTTCTTGACCGCAAAGAAGCCTAAATATCGATTTTGAACGAAATCGGTCCAATAACAAAGAATTCCAATATGGCGATGACTTTTTATACTTTTGGCAACCATGTCCTCTTTCTTGACCCCAGAGAAGCCTAAATATCGATTTTGAACGAAATCGGTCCAATAACAAAGAATTCCAATATGGCGGTGACTTTTTAAAATTTTTGCAACCATTTCCTCTTTCTTGACCGCAGAGAAGCCTAAATTTCAATTTTTAACGAAATCGGTCCAATAACAACGAATTCCAATATGGCGGTAACTTTCTAAAATTTTGGCAATCATGTCCTCTTTCTTGACCCCAGAGAATTCTAAATATCGATACGAAATCGGTCCAATAACAAAGAATTCCAATATGGCGGTGACTTTTTAAAATTTTGGCAACCATGTCCTCTTTCTTGACCGCAGAGAAGCCTAAATTTCAATTTTTAACGAAATCGATCCAATAACAATGAATTCCAATATGCCGGTGACTATTTAAATTTTGGCAACCATTTCCTCTTTCTTGACCCCAGAGAAGCCTAAATATAGATTTTGAACGAAATCGGTCCAATAACAAAGAATTCCAATATGGCGGTGACTTTTTATAATTTTGGCAACCATGTCCTCTTTCTTGACCCCAGAGAAGCCTAAATATCGATTTTGAACGAAATCGGTCCAATAACAAAGAATTCCAATATGGCGGTGACTTTTTATAATTTTGCCAACCATTTCCTCTTTCTTGGCCCCAGAGAAGCCTAAATATCGATTTTGAACGAAATCGGTCCAATAACAAAGAATTCCAATATGGCGGTGACTTTTTATAATTTTGCCAACCATTTCCTCTTTCTTGGCCCCAGAGAAGCCTTAATATCGATTTTGAACGAAATCGGTCCAATAACAAAGAATTCCAATATGGCGGTGACTTTTTATAATTTTGGCAACCATTTCCTCTTTCTTGACCGCAAAGAAGCCTAAATATCGATTTTGAACGAAATCGGTCCAATAACAAAGAATTCCAATATGGCGGTGACTTTTTATAATTTTGGCAACCATTTCCTCTTTCTTGACCGCAAAGAAGCCTAAATATCGATTTTGAACGAAATCGGTCCAATAACAAAGAATTCCAATATGGCGGTGACTTTTTATAATTTTGGCAAACATTTCCAATTTCTTGACCGCAATGAAGCCTAAATATCGATTTTGAACGAAATCGGTCCAATAACAAAGAATTTCAATATGGCGGTGACTTTTTAAAATTTTGGCAACCATGTCCTCTTTCTTGACCCCAGAGAAGCCTAAATATCGATTTTGAACGAAATCGGTCCAATAACAAAGAATTCCAATATGGCGGTGACTTTTTATAATTTTGCCAACCATTTCCTCTTTCTTGGCCCCAGAGAAGCCTAAATATCGATTTTGAACGAAATCGGTCCAATAACAAAGAATTCCAATATGGCGGTGACTTTTTATAATTTTGGCAACCATTTCCTCTTTCTTGACCGCAAAGAAGCCTAAATATCGATTTTGAACGAAATCGGTCCAATAACAAAGAATTCCAATATGGCGGTGACTTTTTATAATTTTGGCAACCATTTCCTCTTTCTTGACCGCAAAGAAGCCTAAATATCGATTTTGAACGAAATCGGTCCAATAACAAAGAATTCCAATATGGCGGTGACTTTTTATAATTTTGGCAAACATTTCCAATTTCTTGACCGCAAAGAAGCCTAAATATCGATTTTGAACGAAATCGGTCCAATAACAAAGAATTTCAATATGGCGGTGACTTTTTAAAATTTTGGCAACCATGTCCTCTTTCTTGACCCCAGAGAAGCCTAAATATCGATTTTGAACGAAATCGGTCCAATAACAAAGAATTCCAATATGGCGGTGACTTTTTAAAATTAAAAAAAAAATAATGTGACTTTTTAAAATTTAAAAAAAAAATATAAAAGAAGGCGATGCCACCTTGAAACCCTAGTATTTTTATAAATCGACACTATAAGTTAAATAATAAAACATATTTTGTAAATACGTTATTGACTTTTATTTGATAGTATTTTTCTATACATAAACATAAAGTAAAAAAAAAACATTTAAATAGTAAAATATTACAATTTATGTTTTTATATTATTAACATAATTTTACCGTTTTCCCCCATTTTATCGGGATAGATTCATTAGCTGGTAACTCCAAGATCCAAATGACGCTGGTGTAAGACATAGCCACTGCTATGCGTGTGTGCGTGCCTCACGCAACACGCTCGTAAAAGCTGGCCTGTTTGTGTCGCATCGCTCATTGCGTGATGCGGTATCTAGAGTTTATATAATCAAATCCGAGCACACTCGTTCACCTAGTGGGGTTCTGTCAATGCTGCGTTTTCCAGTAGGTATGGGATCGCGTTCCAGCCCAAAAGACCTCAACATCTAACCGCCCCGTAAGACTTCAGCTGTTTTAGGTAAGTTCATAAAATATATACCAGTACACATTCTTATATTCCCGCTTGTACCTACCTGCACTGACAAAATCAACCTCTAAGATATCTTAAGACACGTCTTACTTAGTTACCTACCTAGAAAAACTTTAGACATGTTTTTGTAGCTCAGTAACTGTTTATTTTTTGGGTGTTCTATCTAACCGCTATCGGTTACAGGACGCCTAATAAGAAACTGTTTTGCTTCATGGCGCATCGCTATTCAAATTTAAAACACCGTACATAGTACATACCTAAAGTGAAACAAAACGGAACCGACAAAAAAAAATTGTCTTTAAAATCGGTTTACGGACGATAGTTTTACGATCAAAAATATTGGTTGTCTATAAAGTCGGCTTACGGACGATAGTTTTACGTGATAACGTCATAAAGAAACATTGACGATGACTGGCGGGCGGCGACGCAGCAAAACCAACGCTTGGGCCGATCGTGCCTCTCTATCGCTTGTTCCGCGCTCTCGCTTGCACGCTCAGGCTTAGGCTTTTTCCTGCGTGCATCGATTGCCGCCGGCTGGTGTTCATCGATTTGTAAGACGTTATCTATCACTTATCACGTCAAAAAATTGGTATTCATTACAATCTATATATGTAGTTCTAACACTAACCAAAGATTTTAATCGCAGAGTTCAACACCCTGAATTCCTATTCCTAACAAAGAATGAGTTTAAAAGGCTATTTTTTTTTCTAAATTTAGTTTAAAAATCAAACGTGTCACGGTATCGGTAGCTAGAACATTTAAAACATAATGGCCACGTGGATTAATAAAATTATCCATGCGAGTGTACGCACACGGCGCGCGCGCAGCCTCCGGTCGTCGCTCGCAACCAGTCCGACCGCATGCGCCCCGCGCCCGCACCCATGCCGAACACCCACGCACACCCGAAAATACACCCTAAAACACCCACGACAAAGTCCAAGTTCCCCAGAGCAGAGGTCAACTTTAGACCATTCCCGAAACAAACCTCAACATGCAGGGCTCACATATTTGCCCAAAACTTATATAATCTGGACTCTATTGGGTTGTAATAAAGTGCATTTTCGGTGCGAATGGGTCGTGGAATGCACCTGAGCTACCGGGCCTCGCAATCATTGTGGCGGCATACAACAATAATATTTACTGATAGATATAGATGTTCAAATTGCGATCAGTGGAACACGTGGTTTGTATCCGGGATTCGAAAACCGACCGTTTCATATACCTAGTTGCAGTCGAGGGCAGTGAATAGGCACGTTCTAAGCAAGCGCGCTGTGATATAGGATAAGTAAAAATGAATACCACGGCATCTTCCGATCCAAAGTATTATGACATCGTTATGACATACTTTCTTTTCCAATGAGTGCGAATTGCACCATAAGGTTAAAGATTAAAGACCTCAAAAAAGACACTTTGTGTTGTCCAACTTAGGTTACTTAGGGTTCTTTAACTTTAACTTATTTTACTAAACACCCTTGAACTTCCAACAACGAACACACAGCTTCTCTCTCCGAGACAGGGAGGGTCTTATGAGAAAAAATTTTTGAAGATCCAAAGGCTTCAGAGCTATGCACCTATTTTATCACATAAAAATAATTCTGGGTGTCAAAATCCTGGAGAAACTCTACCTAAGGGAGAGGGCACACTGGCTACTTTTCACGGCAGCGATCGCGGAGTTTTTATGGCCTTTTGCGTCCATCTGTATCACGCGCGCGATAATCGCGACAAACGGTTCGCGTTTGTAATGGCCGATTCACACCGGAATGCCAGTGGCCGGCAGCGGCCGGCAGATGCGCGAGGAGGCCTGCTCGCGTCGCCGCCGGCGCGCGGCGGCAGCTCCCAGCCGCTGGCGGCCGCTCGCGGCTCCCGACACCGCGCGCCTAGTGTCCTCCTGCCAGTTTAGTTTCTACATACGGCAAGGAAACTCGTGTGTTTGAAGTGAAAATAATAGAATTGGTTATTATAGCACTAATCTCTGAAGAAAAAGAAAAAAACAAACAAAGGAAAAAAGAAGAGGTGTGCAGAGCGGGGAGCGCGCGGCCGCCATCTACGCGAGCAGCCTCGCGGCGCCGCGAGCAACGTACCGCTGACAAGACGTGGCCGCGTGTCCTTTTCAAGCGATACTGGTCTTTAAGATAATGTATATAAAGTTTAAAATTATTTCACACTGAAAGTGCTCGCCGCGCTGCTGCCGGCCGCTGCCATCCCGGTGTGAATCGGCCCTCTTTCGATCGCAGAATCGCGCGATGTGCACGCAAAAGGCCATAAAATCGCGCGGTCGCTGTCGCTAAAAGTAGCCAGTCTGCCCTCTCCCTAATCGAACCGAAAAGAGCCCACCATTGACCATAGTTATGTCCCAACAAAACCCCTACCCTACCATCAGGAGATGAATGGATAGTGGTTATGATTCCCAGAAATAAGAAATTTTGTAATTTTTCTCAAAAATATTGAACATATTCTGTCAAAATTTACAGTTTAAGAAATTAGTCAGAATATCGAGTTGGACGTGAGTACTCACAAATTAGTCGATATTCTGAATAATTTCTGAAATTGGACACTTTCAAGTAAAATTTTTGTATAGAACTTCAAAATTCGCAAAAAAAAAATGCGACAAAAAACGCAAAATTCCACCTTATTTCTTCTGTTATTCCCGAAATATGATGAAATTTTGTTGTAATTATGGTACCTGGTTACAATCACAAACTTTGGACACCCCGTTCCCCCACTCAACCCCAATTCACAAAAGATTTTTAGCGAATTTTGACAAAATTTTTTTTTTCGAAGCGCCCTATCTCGGAAACGAATTGATATTATACAAAAATTTTTGTGTTATCAAACTTGTAGGAAAAACATTCTACAAAAAAGTATAGAAAGAAGGTCGAAAATTTTGCAGCTTCCCCCCCCCCCCCCCCCCCCCCCCCCTTTAAGCACAGGGTCCTCGAGGTCCAAAACTTGAGAAAATGTTAATTAGCCATCCCTAAGCAACAATCCCAAAGTTTCATAACTTCTGACCTTTTTCCATCTGAAACTACCTGTCTACTGGACTAATATGCCTATACTTTGTCGAATTAGTTTACAAATTGCGAAAAACCAAATTAAATTTGAATTTAGCGGGCAGACCCGTATAATCCACCAAATTGATTCGTTCTTACCTATTCCTTCCGCATGCCTTCAAGCTTCAAACCAGGTAGGTAATTTATGAATACCAAAACGTCATATCAATCCCATGAGGGTTATTTATGGCATCAGTCGGGCCGGGCCCCGACAGTCCAGTTAGGACTCGGGGACCCGCAGACGAGGCCACTTATCATTTGTTTTATCATTTGCATCCCGGCCCTGCGTATCCCTTATCCGTTAATGGTGGTCATAAATCTAGCGATCTCGTTTATAATTGAATATGTTTTACTGCATACCTATGTGTTTACAGATATCTACCTATAGAGATAGGCACTTTATTTGTTTATTCGATGACAAGCTAGTCCTTGACTGCGATCTCACCTGATGGTAAGTGACGATGCAGTCTAAGATGGTAGCGGGCTAACTTGGAAGGGGTGTGGCAGTGTAAATTAGACCCATACCCCTAATCGAATTCTATTCACCATCTTGGTGGCATGTCTTTCGTTGTAACTAGCCACGGACAAAGCCTAAATTACCCTCGCCGGGTATAGAACTAAGACCTATACATTGGCAACGATGCAGGACTCAGGCAGGAGAGAGTAAGATTAAATAGATGGCACCTCACTCAGCCCAGACTAGTGATGTGAACCGGTTTTAAAAAAACCTAAAAAATACCGGTTTTAGTAAAAACCGATAAACACCGGTTTTCGTTTACTGAAAACGAATATTTTTCTCTCTCTACTTTTATCTCGCGGGGATGCTCGCATTCGAAGACGGATTTTGGACGAGAAGACAATATCTCGGAGCTTCCCGAACGCTGCTCAGCCGAGTTGGATTCGAAGGTTGATCTCTTTCTAGAAATTGAATCTACCTAGCTTGCAGAGTTATACAAAATAGTTTAAGAAATGTACTAAAATACAAAATGCAAATACTTTTTTGATCGACCTATTTCAAATGCAAAATACCAAATAGTGTTTTGTATTTCGGCTTGGCTCGGCTCGGCTAGGCTCGGCTCGGCACGGTTCAGCTCGGCTTAGCTCGGCACGACTCGGCTCGGCTCGGCTCGGCTCGGCTCGGCTCGGCTCGGCTCGGCTCGGCTCGGCTAGGCTTGGCTCGGCACGGTTCAGCTCGGCTCGGCTCGGCTCGGCTCGGCTCGGCTCGTTTTAACTTGTCTTGTTGTTATATTATGTTGCATTGATTACAAGCATGCTTTGGTATAAATACGGGTGGCTGATGCCTTGCGTGTCATTCTCGCTCGAGTTGTCGGACCGTTCGGAGCTCGACACGGCACGGCTCGGCTCGGCTCGGCTCGGCTCGTTTTAACTTGTCTTGTTGTTATATTATGTTGCATTGATTACAAGCATGCTTTGGTATAAATACGGGTGGCTGATGCCTTGCGTGTCATTCTCGCTCGAGACGTCGGACCGTTCGGAGCTCGACTCGGCACGGCTCGGCTCGGCTCGGCTCGGCTCGGATCGTTTTAACTTGTCTTGTTGTTATATTATGTTGCATTGATTACAAGCATGCTTTGGTATAAATACGGGTGGCTGATGCCTTGCGTTTCATTCTCGCTCGAGACGTCGGACCGTTCGGAGCTCGACTCGGCACGGCTCGGCTCGGCTCGTTTTAACTTGTCTTGTTGTTATATTATGTTGCATTGATTACAAGAATGCTTTGGTATAAATACGGGTGGCTGATGCCTTGCGTTTCATTCTCGCTCGAGACGTCGGACCGTTCGGAGCTCGACTCGGCACGGCTCGGCTCGGCTCGGCTCGGCTCGTTTTAACTTGTCTTGTTGTTATATTATGTTGCATTGATTACAAGCATGCTTTGGTATAAATACGGGTGGCTGATGCCTTGCGTGTCATTCTCGCTCGAGACGTTGGACCGTTCGGAGGTCGGCTCAGCACGGCTCGGCTGCCGCTGCTCTGCCGTGCACGTCGGAGCCTGTCGCAGGTGCGCTGCCATGTATATCGCAGCGTCAGCCACGGCACGTCTGCGTCTCATCTGCCGGTGCACTGCCGAGCACGCAGGGGCTTGTCGCAGCGCTGGCCACGGCGTGTCTGCGCCTTACTTGCTGGTGCGCTACTGAACACGCAGAGGCGTGTCGCAGAGCCGGCAACTGCGCGTCTGCGCCTCACCTGCCGGTGCGGTACCGAGCGCGTTGGAGCTCGTCGCAGCGCTGACCACGACGCGTCTGCGCCTCACCTGCTGGTGCGCTTCTGAGCTCGCTGGGGCGTGTCGCAGCGCCGGCCACGGCGCGTCTGCGCCTCACCAGCCGGTGCGCTGCCAAGCGCGTTGGAACACGGCGCATCGTTGGCCACGGCGCGTCTGCACCTCAGCTGTCAAGCTCGCAGGGGCTTGTCGCAGTGCCAGCCACTGCGCGCCACTTGTCGGTGCGCTGGCGAGCACGTCACGTCCTGACGCAGCGCTAGCCGTGGTGTCACTACGCACCACCTGTCTGCGCTGGCGAGCACATCGGGGCGTGTCGCAGCATCGGCCATGGCGCGTCTGAGTCGGGTCTGGCCTCGCCTGGTCTCATCTGGTCTCGTCTGGCTCCTCTGGTCTCGTCTCTCTGGTTTAGTTTCCTCTTGTCTGGTCTGGCCTCGCTAGGTCTGGTCTGGTCTGGTCTGGTCTGGTCTGGTCTCGTCTGGTCTGGTCTCTCTGGTCTAGCTTCGTCTCGTCTGGTCTGGTCTGGTCTTGTCTCGTCTGCCTTCATCGTTTCTCTCTCGTCTGTACTCGTCTCGTCTTGTCTGGTCCCGCCTGGTCTAGTCTGGTCTCGTCTGCTCTGGTCTTTTCTGGTCTTGTGTGGTCTCATCTAGTCTGGTCTGGTCTCGTCTGGTCTGGTCTTGTCTGCTCTGGTCTTTTCTGGTCTTGTGTGGTCTCATCTAGTCTGGTCTGGTCTCGTCTGGTCTGGTCTGGTCTGGTTTTGTCTCGTCTGGTCTGATCTTGTTTAGCCTCGTCTGGTCTCATCTGGTCTCGTCTGGTCTCGTTAATGATTTGTGATAAGATATGTTATTAGTGATAAGCGATAAGATATGTTAATAGTGATAAGCAATAAAATAAGTAATTATTGTTTAGCGATAAGATAATTTATTAGTGATAAGCCTTATTATATGGCCTTACCTGCCGGTGCTTTGTCAAACACGCAGGGGCGTGTCGCAGCTCCAGCCACAGCACGTCCGCGCCTCATCTGTCTGTGTGCTGCCGGGCACGCAGGGGTGTGTCGCAGCGCCGGCCACGGAACGTCTGCGCCTCACCTGCCATTGCGCTGTCGAGCTCGCAAGGGATTGTCGCAGTGCCAGACTCGGCGCCACTGTGTGCCACCTGTCGGTGTGCGTGCCAGCGAGTCACTTCCTGACGCAACGCCAGCCGTGGCGCCAAAGCACGCCACTTGTCTGCGCTGGCGATCGCGTCACCTCCTGACACAGCGCCAGCCACGGTGCCACAGTGCGTCATCTGTCTGCACCTCACCTGCTGGTGAGCTGCAGAGCACGTCGTTGCATCTGCGCCTCACATGCCGGTGCGCTGCAGTGCGCAATGGAGCGTGTCGCAGCGCTGGCCACGGCGCGTCTGCGCCACACCTGCTGGTGCGTTGCCGAGCGTATGGGAGCGCAGCGCCAACAACGACTCGTGTGCGCCTCACCTGCCAGTGAGCTGCCGTGCGCGTTGGAGCGCGTCACAGCGCTGGCCACGGCGCGTCTGCGCCTCACCTGCTGGTGCATTGCCGAGCGTATGGGAGCGCAGCGCCGACAACGGCTCGTGTGAGCCTCACTTGCCGGTGCGCTGCCAAGCACGCAGGGGCATGTCGCAGCGTCGGCCACGGCGCGTCTGCGTCTCACCAGCCGATGCGCTGCCGAACACGCAGGAGCATGTCGCAGCGTCGGCCAGGGTGCGTCTGCGCCTCACCTGCTGGTGCGCTGCTGAACACGTCGTTGCACAGCGCCGACCATGATGCATCTGCGCCTCACATGCTAGTGCACTGCAGTGCGCAATTGAGCATGTCGCAGCGCTGGCCACGGCGCTTCTGCGCCTCACTGCTGGTGCGTTGCCGAGCGTATGGGAGCGCAGCGCCAACAACGGCTCGTGTGCGCCTCAATTGCCGGTGCGCTGCTGAGCGCGTCGAAGTGCAGCGCCGCCCACTGTGCGTCTACGCCTCATCTACCGGTGCGTTACTGAGCACGCAGAGGACCGTCGCAACGCTGGCCACGGCGCGTCTGCGCCTCACCTGCTGGTGTGCTGTTGTACACGTGGGGGCGCGTAGTAGCACCGGCCACGGTGCGTCTGCGCCTCACCTGCTGGTGCTCTACTGGGCACGGCTCGGCTCGGCTTTGTCTTGTCTTGTTGTTGTATTGTAGTGCATTATCTTGTGGTTGTATTGTTGCATTGATTACAAGCATGCTTTGGTATAAATACGGGTGGCTGATGCCTCGCGTCTGCGTGTCATTCTTGCTCTAGATGGTGGGCCGTTCGCTGCTCGGCTCAGCACGGCTCATCTGCCAGTGCGCTGCCGAGCAGGTCGGAGCTTGTCGCAGTGCCAGCCACGGCGCGTCTGCGCCTCACCTGCTGGTGCGCTGTCGAACACGCAGAGGCGTGTCGCAGCGCCGGCCACGGCACGTCTACGCCTCACCTGCTGATGCGCTGCCGAGCGCGTCGTTGCACAGCGTCGGCCACGGCGCGTCTGCGCCTCACCTGCTGGTGCACTGCTGAGCGCGTCGTTGCACAGCGCCGGCCATGATGCATCTGCGCCTCACATGCCGGTGCGCTGCAGTGCGCAATGGAGCATGTTGCAGCGCCGGCCACGATGCATCTGCGCCTCACATGCCGGTGCGCTGCAGTGCGCAATGGAGCGTGTCGCAGCGCTGGCCACGGCGCGTCTGCGCCACACCTGCCAGTGAGCTGCCCTGCGCGTCGTTGCACAGCGCCAGCCACGATGCATCTGCGCCTCACATGCCGGTGCGCTGCAGTGCGCAATGGAGCGTGTCGCAGCGCCGGCCACGATACATCTGCGCCTCACATGCCGGTGCGCTGCAGTGCGCAATGGAGCGTGTCGCAGCGCTGGCCACGGCTCGTCTGCGCCACACCTGCCAGTGAGCTGCCCTGCGCGTCGTTGCACAGCGCCAGCCACGATGCATCTGCGCCTCACATGCCGGTGCGCTGCAGTGCGCAATGGAGCGTGTCGCAGCGCCGGCCACGATACATCTGCGCCTCACATGCCGGTGCGCTGCAGTGCGCAATGGAGCGTGTCGCAGCGCCGGCCACGATGCATCTGCGCCTCACATGCCGGTGCGCTGCAGTGCGCAATGGAGCGTGTCGCAGCGCTGGCCACGGCGCGTCTGCGCCTCACCTGCTGATGCGCTGCCGAGCGCGTCGTTGCACAGCGTCGGCCACGGTGCGTCTGCGCCTCACCTGCTGGTGAACTGCTGAGCGCGTCGTTGCACAGCGCCGGCCACGATGCATCTGCGCCTCACATGCCGGTGCGCTGCAGTGCGCAATGGAGCATGTTGCAGCGCCGGCCACGATGCATCTGCGCCTCACATGCCGGTGCGCTGCAGTGCGCAATGGAGCGTGTCGCAGCGCTGGCCACGGCGCGTCTGCGCCACACCTGCCAGTGAGCTGCCCTGCGCGTCGTTGCACAGCGCCAGCCACGATGCATCTGCGCCTCACATGCCGGTGCGCTGCAGTGCGCAATGGAGCGTGTCGCAGCGCCGGCCACGATACATCTGCGCCTCACATGCCGGTGCGCTGCAGTGCGCAATGGAGCGTGTCGCAGCGCCGGCCACGATGCATCTGCGCCTCACATGCCGGTGCGCTGCAGTGCGCAATGGAGCGTGTCGCAGCGCTGGCCACGGCGCGTCTGCGCCTCACCTGCTGATGCGCTGCCGAGCGCGTCGTTGCACAGCGTCGGCCACGGTGCGTCTGCGCCTCACCTGCTGGTGAACTGCTGAGCGCGTCGTTGCACAGCGCCGGCCACGATGCATCTGCGCCTCACATGCCGGTGCGCTGCAGTGCGCAATGGAGCATGTTGCAGCGCCGGCCACGATGCATCTGCGCCTCACATGCCGGTGCGCTGCAGTGCGCAATGGAGCGTGTCGCAGCGCTGGCCACGGCGCGTCTGCGCCACACCTGCCAGTGAGCTGCCCTGCGCGTCGTTGCACAGCGCCAGCCACGATGCATCTGCGCCTCACATGCCGGTGCGCTGCAGTGCGCAATGGAGCGTGTCGCAGCGCCGGCCACGATACATCTGCGCCTCACATGCCGGTGCGCTGCAGTGCGCAATGGAGCGTGTCGCAGCGCCGGCCACGATGCATCTGCGCCTCACATGCCGGTGCGCTGCAGTGCGCAATGGAGCGTGTCGCAGCGCTGGCCACGATACATCTGCGCCTCACATGCCGGTGCGCTGCAGTGCGCAATGGAGCGTGTCGCAGCGCCGGCCACGATGCATCTGCGCCTCACATGCCGGTGCGCTGCAGTGCGCAATGGAGCGTGTCGCAGCGCTGGCCACGGCGCGTCTCCGCCCCACCTGCTGGTGAGTTGCCGAGCGTATGGGAGCGCAGCGCCGACAACGGCTCGTGTGAGCCTCACCTGCCGGTGTGCTGTCGAGCGCGTTGGTGCACTTCGCAGCGCCGGCCACGGCACGTCTGCGCCCCACCTGCCAGTGAGCTGCCGTGCGCGTTGGAGCACGTAGCAGCGCTGGCCACGGCGCGTCTGCGCCTCACCTGCTGATGCGCTGCCGAGCGCGTCGTTGCACAGCGCGGGCCACGATGAATCTGCGCCTCACATGCCGGTGCGCTGCAGTGCGCAATGGAACGTGTTGCAGCGCCGGCCACGATGCATCTGCGCCTCACATGCCGGTGCGCTGCAGTGCGCAACGGAGCGTGTCGCAGCGCTGGCCACGGCGCGTCTGCACCCCACCTGCTGGTGTGCTGCCGAGCGCGTTGGAGCACTTCGCAGCGCCGGCCACGGCACGTCTGCGCCTCACCTGCCAGTGAGCTGCCGTGTGCGTCGTTGCACAGCGCCAGCCACGATGAATCTGCGCCTCACATGCCGGTGCGCTGCAGTGCGCAATGGAACGTGTTGCAGCGCCGGCCACGATGCATCTGCGCCTCACATGCCGGTGCGCTGCAGTGCGCAACGGAGCGTGTCGCAGCGCTGGCCACGGCGCGTCTGCACCCCACCTGCTGGTGTGCTGCCGAGCGCGTTGGTGCACTTCGCAGCGCCGGCCACGGCACGTCTGCGCCCCACCTGCCAGTGAGCTGCCGTGCGCGTTGGAGCACGTAGCAGCGCTGGCCACGGCGCGTCTGCGCCTCACCTGCTGATGCGCTGCCGAGCGCGTCGTTGCACAGCGCCGGCCACGATGAATCTGCGCCTCACATGCCGGTGCGCTGCAGTGCGCAATGGAGCATGTTGCAGCGCCGGCCACGATGCATCTGCGCCTCACATGCCGGTGCGCTGCAGTGCGCAATGGAGCGTGTCGCAGCGCTGGCCACGGCGCGTCTGCGCCACACCTGCCAGTGAGCTGCCCTGCGCGTCGTTGCACAGCGCCAGCCACGATGCATCTGCGCCTCACATGCCGGTGCGCTGCAGTGCGCAATGGAGCGTGTCGCAGCGCCGGCCACGATACATCTGCGCCTCACATGCCGGTGCGCTGCAGTGCGCAATGGAGCGTGTCGCAGCGCCGGCCACGATGCATCTGCGCCTCACATGCCGGTGCGCTGCAGTGCGCAATGGAGCGTGTCGCAGCGCTGGCCACGGCGCGTCTGCGCCTCACCTGCTGATGCGCTGCCGAGCGCGTCGTTGCACAGCGTCGGCCACGGTGCGTCTGCGCCTCACCTGCTGGTGAACTGCTGAGCGCGTCGTTGCACAGCGCCGGCCACGATGCATCTGCGCCTCACATGCCGGTGCGCTGCAGTGCGCAATGGAGCATGTTGCAGCGCCGGCCACGATGCATCTGCGCCTCACATGCCGGTGCGCTGCAGTGCGCAATGGAGCGTGTCGCAGCGCTGGCCACGGCGCGTCTGCGCCACACCTGCCAGTGAGCTGCCCTGCGCGTCGTTGCACAGCGCCAGCCACGATGCATCTGCGCCTCACATGCCGGTGCGCTGCAGTGCGCAATGGAGCGTGTCGCAGCGCCGGCCACGATACATCTGCGCCTCACATGCCGGTGCGCTGCAGTGCGCAATGGAGCGTGTCGCAGCGCCGGCCACGATGCATCTGCGCCTCACATGCCGGTGCGCTGCAGTGCGCAATGGAGCGTGTCGCAGCGCTGGCCACGATACATCTGCGCCTCACATGCCGGTGCGCTGCAGTGCGCAATGGAGCGTGTCGCAGCGCCGGCCACGATGCATCTGCGCCTCACATGCCGGTGCGCTGCAGTGCGCAATGGAGCGTGTCGCAGCGCTGGCCACGGCGCGTCTCCGCCCCACCTGCTGGTGAGTTGCCGAGCGTATGGGAGCGCAGCGCCGACAACGGCTCGTGTGAGCCTCACCTGCCGGTGTGCTGTCGAGCGCGTTGGTGCACTTCGCAGCGCCGGCCACGGCACGTCTGCGCCCCACCTGCCAGTGAGCTGCCGTGCGCGTTGGAGCACGTAGCAGCGCTGGCCACGGCGCGTCTGCGCCTCACCTGCTGATGCGCTGCCGAGCGCGTCGTTGCACAGCGCCGGCCACGATGAATCTGCGCCTCACATGCCGGTGCGCTGCAGTGCGCAATGGAACGTGTTGCAGCGCCGGCCACGATGCATCTGCGCCTCACATGCCGGTGCGCTGCAGTGCGCAACGGAGCGTGTCGCAGCGCTGGCCACGGCGCGTCTGCACCCCACCTGCTGGTGTGCTGCCGAGCGCGTTGGAGCACTTCGCAGCGCCGGCCACGGCACGTCTGCGCCTCACCTGCCAGTGAGCTGCCGTGTGCGTCGTTGCACAGCGCCAGCCACGATGAATCTGCGCCTCACATGCCGGTGCGCTGCAGTGCGCAATGGAACGTGTTGCAGCGCCGGCCACGATGCATCTGCGCCTCACATGCCGGTGCGCTGCAGTGCGCAACGGAGCGTGTCGCAGCGCTGGCCACGGCGCGTCTGCACCCCACCTGCTGGTGTGCTGCCGAGCGCGTTGGTGCACTTCGCAGCGCCGGCCACGGCACGTCTGCGCCCCACCTGCCAGTGAGCTGCCGTGCGCGTTGGAGCACGTAGCAGCGCTGGCCACGGCGCGTCTGCGCCTCACCTGCTGATGCGCTGCCGAGCGCGTCGTTGCACAGCGCCGGCCACGATGAATCTGCGCCTCACATGCCGGTGCGCTGCAGTGCGCAATGGAACGTGTTGCAGCGCCGGCCACGATGCATCTGCGCCTCACATGCCGGTGCGCTGCAGTGCGCAACGGAGCGTGTCGCAGCGCCGGCCACGATGCATCTGCGCCTCACATGCCGGTGCGCTGCAGTGCGCAATGGAGCGTGTCGCAGCGCTGGCCACGATACATCTGCGCCTCACATGCCGGTGCGCTGCAGTGCGCAATGGAGCGTGTCGCAGCGCCGGCCACGATGCATCTGCGCCTCACATGCCGGTGCGCTGCAGTGCGCAATGGAGCGTGTCGCAGCGCTGGCCACGGCGCGTCTGCGCCCCACCTGCTGGTGAGTTGCCGAGCGTATGGGAGCGCAGCGCCGACAACGGCTCGTGTGAGCCTCACCTGCCGGTGTGCTGCCGAGCGCGTTGGTGCACTTCGCAGCGCCGGCCACGGCACGTCTGCGCCTCACCTGCCAGTGAGCTGCCGTGCGCGTTGGAGCGCGTCGCATCGCTGGCCACGGCGCGTCTGTGCCTCACCTGCTGATGCGCTGCCGAGCGCGTCGTTGCACAGCGTCAGCCACGATGCATCTGCGCCTCATATGCCGGTGCGCTGCAGTGCGCAATGGAGCGTGTCGCAGCGCCGGCTACGATACATCTGCGCCTTACATGCCGGTGCGCTGCAGTGCGCAATGGAGCGTGTCGCAGCGCCGGCCACGGCACGTCTGCGCCTCACCTGCCAGTGAGCTGCCGTGTGCGTCGTTGCACAGCGCCAGCCACGATGCATCTGCGCCTCACATGCCGGTGCGCTGCAGTGCGCAATGGAGCGGGTCGCAGCGCCGGCCACGATACATCTGCGCCTCTCACATGCCGGTGCGCTGCAGTGCGCAATGGAGCGTGTCGCAGCGCTGGCCACGGCGCGTCTGCGCCCCACCTGCTGGTCAGTTGCCGAGCGTATGGGAGCGCAGCGCCGACAACGGCTCGTGTGAGCCTCACCTGCCGGTGTGCTGCCGAGCGCGTTGGTGCACTTCGCAGCGCCGGCCACGGCACGTCTGCGCCTCACCTGCCAGTGAGCTGCCGTGCGCGTTGGAGCGCGTCGCAGCGCTGGCCACGGCGCGTCTGCGCCCCACCTGCTGGTGAGTTGCCGAGCGTATGGGAGCGCAGCGCCGGCCACGGCACGTCTGCGCCTCACCTGCCAGTGAGCTGCCGTGCGCGTTGGAGCACGTAGCAGCGCTGACCACGGCGCGTCTGCGTCTCACCAGCTGATGCGCTGCCGAGCACGCAGGAGCATGTCGCAGCGTCGGCCAGGGTGCGTCTGCGCCTCGCCTGCTGGTGCGCTGCTGAGCACGTCATTGCACAGCGCCGACCATGATGCATCTGCGCCTCATATGCTGGTGCACTGCAGTGCACAATTGAGCGTGTCGCAGCGCTGGTCACGGCGTTGCTGAGCGTATGGGAGCGCAGCGTCGACAACGGCTCGTGTGCGCCTCACTTGCCGGTGCGCTGCTGAGCGCGTCGAAGTGCAGCGCCGCCCACTGTGCGTCTACGCCTCATCTACCGGTGCGCTACTGAGCACGCAGAGGACCGTCGCAACGCTGGCCACGGCACGTCTGCGCCTCACCTGCTGGTGTGCTGTCGTACACGTGGGGGCGCGTAGTAGCGCCGGCCACGGTGCGTCTGCGCCTCACCTGCTGGTGCTCTACTGGGCACGGCTCGGCTCGGCTTTGTCTTGTCTTTTTGTTGTATTGTAGTGCATTATCTTGTACTTGTATTGTTGCATTGATTTCAAGCATGCTTTGGTATGAATACGGGTGGCTGATGCCTTGCGTCTGCGTGTCATTTTTGCTCTAGATGGTGGACCGTTCGCAGCTCGGCTCAGCACGGCTCATCTGCCGGTGCGCTGCCGAGCAGGTCGGAGCTTGTCGCAGTGCCAGCCACGGGGCGTCTGCGCCTCACCTGCTCACCTGGCAGTAAGCTGCCTGCGCGTTGGAGCGCGTCGCAGCGCTGGCCACGGCACGTCTGCGCCTCACCTGCTGGTGCGCTGCTGAGCGCGTCGTTGCACAGCGCCGGCCACGATGCATCTGCGCCTCACATGCCGGTGCGCTGCAGTGGGCAATGGAGCGTGTCGCAGCGCTGGCCACAGCGCGTCTGCGCCCCACCTGCTGGTGCGTTGCCGAGCGTATGGAAGCGCAGCGCCGACAACGGCTCGTGTGAGCCTCGCCTTTCGGTGTGCTGCTGAGCGCGTCGAAGTGCAGCGCCGCCCACTGTGCGTCTACGCCTCATCTACCGGTGCGTTACTGAGCACGCAGAGGACCGTCGCAACGCTGGCCACGGCGCGTCTGCGCCTCACCTGCTGGTGTGCTGTCGTACACGTGGGGGCGCGTAGTAGCGCCGGCCACGGTGCGTCTGCGCCTCACCTGCTGGTGCTCTACTGGGCACGGCTCGGCTTTGTCTTGTCTTGTTCTTGTATTGTAGTGCATTATCTTGTAGTTGTATTGTTGCATTGATTACAAGCATGCTTTGGTATAAATACGGGTGGCTGATGCCTTGCGTCTGCGTGTCATTCTTGCTCTAGATGGTGGACCGTTCGCAACTCGGCTCAGCACGGCTTATCTGCCAGTGCGCTGCCGAGCAGGTCAGAGCTTGTCGCAGTGCCAGCCACGGCGCGTCTGCGCCTCACCTGCCAGTGAGCTGCCGTGCGCGTTGGAGCGCGTCGCAGCGCTGGCCACAGCGCGTCTGCGCCTCACCTGCTGATGCGCTGCCGAGCGCGTCGTTGCACAGCGCCGGCCACGATGCATCTGCGCCTCACATGCCGGTGCGCTGCAGTGCGCAATGGAGCGTGTCGCAGCGCTGGCCACGGCACGTCTGCGCCTCACCAGCCGATGCGCTGCCGAGCACGCAGGGGCATGTCGCAGCGTCGGCCAGGGTGCGTCTGCGCCTCACCTGCTGGTGCGCTGCTGAGCACGTTGTTGCACAGCGCCGACCACGATGCATCTGCGCCTCACATGCTGGTGCACTGCAGTGCGCAACTGAGCGTGTCGCAGCGCTGGCCACGGCGCGTCTGCGGTTCACCTGCTGGTGCGTTGCCGAGCGTATGGGAGCGCAGTGCCGACAACGGCTCGTGTGCGCCTCACCTACCGGTCTGCTGCCGTGCGCGTTGGAGCACAGCGCAGCGCCGGTTACGGCGCGTCTGCCTCTCACCTGCCGGTGAGCTGCTGTGTCCGTTGGAGCACGGCGCGTCTGCGTCTCACCTGCCCGTGCGCTGCCGAGCACGCAGAGGTGCGTCGCAGCGCCGACCACGGCTCGTCTGCGCTGCACCTGCTGGTGCGCTGCCGTGCGCGTTGGAGCATGGCGCAGCGCTGGCCACGGTGCAGCGCTGGCCACGGTGCGTCTGCACCACCTGCCTATGCGCTGCCGAGTACGCAGAGGCGTCTCGCAGCACCGGCCACAGCGCGTCTGCCCCTCACCTGTCGGTGCACTGCCGAGCGCCGACACCGACGGCTACGGAGCGTCTGCGCCTCACCTGCCAAACACGCAGAGGCGTGACGCAGTGCCGGCCACGGCAAATCGGCGCCTCACCTGCCATTGCGCTGTCGAGCTCGCAGGGACCTGTCGCAGTGCCAGCCACGATGCCACTGCGCGCCACCTGTCGGTGCGCTGGCGAGCGCGTCACTTCCTGACGCAGCGCCAGGCACGGTGCCACTGCGTGTCACCTGTCTGCTGCGTCGTTTCGGGCCTCGTCAGGTCTGGTTGCGTCTGGTCTCGTCTGATCTCGTATGGTCCCGTGTGGTCTGGTCTCGTCTGGTGTCGTCTGGTCTCGTCTGGTCTAGTTTCGTCTCTCTGGTCTAGTTTCGTCTCTCTGGTCTAGTTTCGTCTCTCTGGTCTAGTTTCGTCTCGTCTGGTCTGGTCCCGTCTGGTCTGGTCTTGTCTGGTCATCTGGTCTTGTCTGGTCTTCTCTGGTCTTGTCTGGTCTTGTCTGGTCTGGTCTTGTCTGGTCTGGTCTTGTCTAGTCTTTGTAGAGTGTAACAATATAAAGAGTGTATCTATTAGAATAAAGTTAGTATTAATCCAACATACAAATATAATACTTGACAAAGGCTGTGAATCGCTTGACCTCGTCAACAGACTTTGGACAAGGATAATTTTTAACATCTTCTATTTTCCCTGGATCCGGCAAGACACCTTCCTTTGATACTACATGCCCTAAAAAATTAATTTCCTTTTTGAAAAATTCGCATTTTGTAGGGTTAAGTTTAAGATTGACTTTGCGTAACCTCTCAAAAACATCTTGTAAATTTTTCGACTTTTCTGCCAAATTCCTTCCGAAAACAATTAAATCATCTTGATAAACTAAGCATTTTTCATATGTAAGACCCGCCATAGCCATTGTCATCATACGAGAAAATGAAGAAGGGCTAGTTTTCAACCCCATAGGCATTCTTGTCAGTTGATAACGTCCCGAAGAAAATGCTGTATATTTTCGGCTGTCTTTCTCAAGTTCAACATTATGAAAGCCTTGGTATAAATCTAAATGACTGAAATAAATACATCCTGACAAAGAATCTAGTATTTCGGTTATGTTTGGGAGAGGGAATTTATCGTCTTGAATACAGTTGTTTAATTTCCTATAATCGATTACTAATCTCCACTTTTTCTCACCAGTAGTGTCAAGCTTTTTTGGAACTAATAACACGGGGCTACTCCATTCACTTGTACTCTCCTCAATAATTCCTTCCTCCAACATTTTTCCTATCTGTCTATCTATTTCTTTCTTCTGAGCGTGAGGTAATCTGTATGGTTTAGAGAATATAGGAGACACATTCGGCTTTAGAGTTATCGAGTGCTTATAAATATTAGTCGTGACTCGTGGCTAATCTATCCCCTGGTAAATAAAATACGTCACTATACTTTGCGCATAGGTTCCCTACAGAAACCTGTTCTTCATTATTTAGATGGTCTAATTGCAACGATGAAAACAATTTCTTAACACGATCAGCATTCGATTCGCAGTTCGTAAAAGCGCATATTTTATAATCACAAGCTCTATGAATAATCGGTTTGATTTCATTCAGTGTAAAATGATGCTCCGTAGTGTTTAATATTTTTATAGGTATTCTGCCGCATATTGGTTTAACCAGCGAACTTGCTAAGTAAATCCCGTCATTGATATATGACGCGCAGACTACGCACTCATCTGTAAAGTCTGTTTGTATATAGTGAATCGACTCGCATCTCGGTGGTATCTCCAAACGCTTATTGTCTACAGTATAAATTGACAAATTAATTTCATTATTACAAGTAGTCAATATTATTTTATTTAGATTAAAATTTAATACCGCTTTATATTTTGTCAGAAAATCTTGTCCGATGATGCCATTCGCTCTAATTGGCAAGTAATTAAATATATAAAATTTATTCTTCAGTTGATGCCCATTTACATCTAAGTTTAAATAACAATATCCAAGCGTTGTAATCGTACCTCCTACACCTGTTATGGTGATGTTTTCTTTGCAATATGAAATTTGATTTTCTAGAACATGTTTATACTTTATAGCTGAGATCGATGCTCCCGTATCGAGTAACCAATTATATGAATGATTGTTTAAAGATAAGCTAATTGAACAATTACTATTACATGACAATATTTTAGTCACGAAAAAAATTTTTTTCTGTATTTGTTGGTTCCGGTTTTGCTTCCGGTTCTGATAAAACATTAATATTTTTATTGCTCATCCTTTGATTTCGATTATAATTATTATGATAGTATGACCTACCTCTGTATGGCCGGCCGCGGGACGAAGCCTGCTGCTGGTGTTGGTTGCGAGGCCCATTCCATCCACCGCGCCGCCCGTTATTGTTATAAACTCCTCCCCGCTGCGGCCTACGCTGATGATATGTTTGGTTCGCGTATCCTCGCCGTCCTGTTGTAAAATTCTGCCTGAAACCTCTATTATTATGGTAAATACCAAGAACTTCGCCAAAACTTGCCGACGAAGACATTTCTTCATCTTGTGCCGCCTGAATCGCCTCCTTGAGGGAACTGAAATTTCTAGACGCTATTATAGTGCTCAATCTTCGGTTTCGCAAGCCATCGGCAAATTTTTTTACCGCATGTTGTTCATTTATTGGTTTGAGAAAATTGTAACCTTCAGTATTCCCTTTGGCCTGCGATACCGTGAGATTCACGAACAGATCGGATATTTGTTTGCCGTAGTCTTTTATTGACAAGTCGTTCTGCCTTATTGAGTTAAGTTTGGTCTGGATAGCTGTTGCAGACTTTTGAGGCAATAAAACCCTTTTCATGTCACTCACTAACTCATCCACGCCTGGGTAGTCGGGAGACAATTCCAATTTTGCAGATTGGGATAATCTATTTTTTAATACAAAATTAACCAGTTGTCTCCTGCACTCAGGTGCAGTAAGTATGGAATTGTAATATTCGATCCCATCAATTAACTGTTTGGTGTTCGCCTCCTCATCAGTCATGAGGGGCAATAAATTTAACGCCACTTTAATATCGAAAGTAGCCATTGTTATATAATCCTTACTTTTACATACTTTACATAAGTCAATTACGTCGGTGTATGTGTTTTGAAATTTTTCAATGTACTTATAAATTAACTCAGAATCGCTACTTGATACTTTGCCTTTCTTAATATCGCTTGATATTTGAGACACATAATACACAGTATATCTTATAAAAATATTATTTGCTTCACCTAATTTTTTATTCAGTAGACTCTCAGTTCTACGACTTGGACCCACTTTAATCAAGTATACTCTTATTTCTTTAATTTCATTACATAATAATTCTAAAGTAGATGCCATAACTTATAATAACAATAACATAGTATACGCAGTTTATCTCTATCGAATACATTTTATTAATTCTACACTTAAGTATCCATACCGTAATTTGATGCGTGATTATTGTCTCTTCAGTTCAATGCACTTAGAATAATAAAGTATTTGTAGTTTATACACGTAATAGTTCTACACAGGTTTAGGTAAATGGAATAATGTTACTGTATGACACTGCACATAATTTCGAACGAATTCACTTTTAAACTTCCGCACTGACCCTAGGTGATTGCGGAATTGCACGCAGGAACGAACGCCGCAGGGTGTGATGGTGGAATTGCTGATCAATCCACTGAAGATGGCATTTTTTGTACAAGCTGTATGCCGCATATAGTACTCCCAACAACATTACAGTCAACATTATGAGTAAAATAATATTCGTGGTGCTAATATGCATCCTAATTTCTTTCACGGATGCCTGGTTTGAACCACCGGCCGATAACCTCTTCTTTTGTACTTCCTGCGCCCATTTTCTTGTTTTTAAACCTTGAAACAGTCTTTTAATGGTTTTAACGACGCCGTCCACAGCATAATATAACCATTATGACGACTACTATTAACGCAGCTGACATTGCAACAATCATAAACCATGTCTTTAAAAAAGTTATCAATATCCAATAGTATTTTATTACTTGATTCACACATGTTCAAATTAAAAACACAATAAACCTATCCGTACTGCGCGGATGGCCCGGATGCCATATAAGGCAGGGTCGCCATGTAAGGCGGGGTCTTGGGGGCGTAATGAAACACCGAATGTTGGATTAATACTAACTTTATTCTAATAGATACACTCTTTATATTGTTACACTCTACATCTTGTCTGATCTCGTCTGGTCTCGTATGGTCTCGTATGGTCTCGTATGGACTCGTATGGTCTCGTATGGACTCGTATGGTCTCATCTGGTCTTTTCTCGTCTGGTCTTGTCTGTTCTCGTCTGGTCCCGTCTGGTCTCGTTTAGTCCTCTGGTCTCATCTGGTCTCTTATCGTCTGGTCTGGTCTGGTCTCGTCTGGTCTAGTTTCGTCTCTCTGGTCTAGTTTCGTCTCTCTGGTCTAGTTTCGTCTCTCTGGTCTAGTTTCGTCTCGTCTGGTCTGGTCCCGTCTGGTCTGGTCTTGTCTGGTCATCTGGTCTTGTCTGGTCTTCTCTGGTCTTGTCTGGTCTTGTCTGGTCTGGTCTTGTCTGGTCTGGTCTTGTCTAGTCTTGTCTGATCTCGTCTGGTCTCGTATGGTCTCGTATGGTCTCGTATGGACTCGTATGGTCTCGTATGGACTCGTATGGTCTCATCTGGTCTTTTCTCGTCTGGTCTTGTCTGTTCTCGTCTGGTCCCGTCTGGTCTCGTTTAGTCCTCTGGTCTCATCTGGTCTCTTATCGTCTGGTCTGGTCTGGTCTCGTCTGGTCTAGTCTTTTAGTCTGGTCCTATTTCGTCTGGTCCTGTCTGGTCCCGTCTCGTCTGGTCTTGTCTGGTCTCGTCTAGTCTCGTCTAGTCTGACCTGGTCTCGTCTGGTCTCGTCTGGTCTGGTCTGGTCTGGTCTCGTCTTGTCTTCTGGTCTCGTCTGGTCTCATCTGGTCTCATCTGGTCTCTGATGCCCGCGACTTTGTCCGCGTGGATTTAGTTTTTAAAGTCCCGCGGGAACTCCTTAATTTTCCGGGATAAAAAGTAGCCTAAATGTTGACCCGAGTCCCGAGCTACCACGGTATAAAATTTTGTAGAAATCTGTGCGGTAGTTTTTACGTGAAAGAAGGACAAACAAACAGACAGGAATCTTCCAGTTACAGTTTTATTATATGTATAGATTAGCGATAAGATAAGAAATTAGTGATAAACTATAAGTAATTTGTGATAAGATATGTAATTAGTAATTAGTAATTAGCGATAAGATGTTATTAGTGATAAGCGATAAGTTATTAGTCATAAACGATTAGATAAGTCATTAGTGATAAACGATAAGATAAGTGATAAGCGATAAAACAAGTAATAAGCGATAAGTAATTAGTGATAAGCGATAAGAAGAAATTATTGATTAGCGATAAGATAAGAAATTAGTGATAAACGATAGGATAAGTAATTAGTGATAAGCGATAAGATAAGTAATTAGTGATAAGCGATAAGATAAGAAAGTAGTGATAAGGGATAAGATAAGAAATTATTGATTAGCGATAAGATAAAAAATTTGTGATAAAATATGTCATTAGAATAGCGATTAGTTAAGTAATTAGTAATAAGCGATAAGATAAGTAATAATTAGTGATAAGATATGTTATTAGTAATTATTAGCGATAACATAGGTAATTAGCGATAAGAAAAGTAATTAGTGATAAGCGATAAGATAAGAAATTAGTGATAAACGATAAGATAAGTAACAAGTGATAAGATATGTAGTTAGTCATTAGTAATTAGCGATAAGCTATAAGATAAGTAACTAGTGATAAGCGATAAGATAAGGAATTAGTTATAAGCGATAAGATAAGGAATTAGTTATAAGCGATAAGATAAGGAATTAGTTATAAGCGATAAGATAAGGAATTAGTTATAAGCTATAAAATAAGTAACTATAGTGATAAGCGATAAGATAGGTAATTAGTAATAAGCGATAAGATGTGATTAGCGATAAGATGTGATTAGCGATAAGATAAGTAATGATTTTTTAGCGATAAGATAAGAAATTAGTGAAAAACGATAAGATAAGTAATTATTGACTTGCGATTAGATAAGTAAATAGTGAGTAGCGATAATTGACTATCGATACAAATATTTTGACACGCCTAAGTCACAATAATTGTCAATTAATTTGTGCATTTTGATGACTACCCTCACGTTCAGATGGTGGTTTGTCTGTCGTGTTGTGGTTAAAATGATTAGATGTGAGGTCAGGGGCCGTTATAGGGGTGGTTGGAGACGGCTTTAGGTAGGGTTTCAGCGTTAAAGCCTGATTAGTTTTTCAGTAATAAATCCCGTTTCTGGACCATGGCTATTGTGGCTATTTATTGATCAAATCAGTTCTCAGTTCTATGTAATAAATTGCTGTTCCAAATTATCCTGAAGTTTCGTTCAAGTAGCCCAAAGACCGGTCGAGAACTGATGCTGAACCTAAGAATTATCCCTCGCCCTTCACAAATCCCACATTGAATCTCGGTCACTCCGAAATACAGGATCCAAAAAAAAAATTTGCGATAAGATAAGTAATTAGTGATAAGTTTCAAAATAAAAATAAAAATAAATTAAACGTGTTCACCTGGTTTCATTTCCGTGGGAGGAAGCCGCAGTATTCCTCAGCAAAGGTAAGTCCAATTTGAACTTTTTCCTTAACCTACTATTTTGATTATAATAAAGATACTTATAAGTTAGTCCGCTACCATCTTAGACTGCATCGTTACTTACCATCAGGTGAGATCGCAATCAAGGACTATCTTGTCATAGATAAAAAAAAAAATACTTAAAAATTTTCGATGTTTTGTTCTTTCTTTAAGAAAAATAAGAAAAAACCTAAGAATACCTATAAAAACCGTTTTTTTTTTACAAAGTAATCAGTAAAAACCGGTTATCAAAGTAATCGGTTCACATCGCTAGCCCAGACTCAAGACTGAGTTAAAACGAGACAGATTTATGTCCTGACTCTGTCTAATAAATAAAAAGCCGGCCAAGTGCGTGTCGGGCCACGCGCAGTGTAGGGTTCCGTAGTTGAAAGTCTCAAATATTATTGCTTACCTAGGATAGTGTTTTTATTTTATTTATGAATACTGAATACATTTTGAGTTCCATGGTTTAAATACTATAATATACTACGAAATATGCAACTTACACTACGTGTAATACCTAACTTAGAAAAAACAGATATAACTCCTTAACTAATGAACCCTACTTAGCCGTGATAGTTTTCCATTAAAATTCATTATATATACTACTGCTGTGGATTTTTTCTTGTATCCTATATATTACAACCATTTAGCTGGCAGAGGGGGGACACTTGACTCTAATAAAATTTAGCACTTTAAAATATCATATTAAAATATCAGACAGACAGACGGACGGACATGGTGAAACTATAAGGGTTCCTTGTTTACTACGGAACCCTAAAAATGAGACACAAATATGTCCTGACATAATTGTCTCATTTTAACTTTATCTTAAGTCTTGAACAGAGCCAGAGAACGATCTATAGAGCTCAACCTCAGACTGGGAATAAACGACGCACGGGGGAGTGCGAGCGGCACATATTATAGCCCAACGAAAAGGTGGCGAATGAAAACTGAAAGGTCGCAGGTTCGACCCCGACCCGTTGCACTATTGCTCATATTGCTATACTCAAATATGGTTGAGTGAAGCAATGGCTGGGTCATGCGTCATACTCGTGAACGGGTTCCACCGGCGGGAATAGGCTAATTTCTGTCTGCCCATCTTAACATGTGTTGAATTATAATTAGGTAGGTATGCTTTTGTGGAACTTCCCCTCATTGTGGAAACACGTAAGCATAGGTACATAGCATAGATCTATTGTGTTGTAAACTTGTTTTGAAAAGAGTTTCTTGCTGGTTCTTCTCGGCAGGGAGGGCATTCCGAAGTCCGAACCAGTGGTAGACTCATCGACGATTCAAAAGCACTTGTAAAAAAGTTTATTTGAATAAAAAACATTTCTATGCTATTCTATAGTGAGTAGGACATACTCACTCCTAGCACAAAGCTTTCCACTTATTTGGAGGGGAGAGGAGATACCTACTAGGCCAAATTGTGGCACTTATAACAAGGCGAAAATCTACGACCTATAAGTATTTTGGCCGCTGTATTCAGGCTGCGCAAGACCGAGGCCAGTGGAAGTCCATGCAAGAGACTTTTGTTCAGCAGTGGACGTCTATCGGTTGACAAAGAAGATACAGTACCTACCCGGCGATATATATTGCACATCGGCCTTTGGAATAAAACGCTATTTCTATTCTATTGCAAGGAAAGCTAGCCAGAAATTCACGTAGTAATTAGGTACTGAAATCTCTTCACAATCGGCGAGCACATCACGTAACGTATATAAAAAAAAATGCAGTCGAACTGTGAATAGAATAGAATAGCGTTTTATTCCAAAGGCCGATGTGCAATATATATCGCCGGGTACTGTAAGTAGGTATTTAATTCACTCTTTTGATCAGGTTGAATAAAGTGTATGTAGAATGTACCTACTTACTACCTATTAATGTATACCTATTTTAAGTTCTAATCATGAAGGAACCACAGTTACACATAAAATAAGTAGGTAGGTACCACATACCTACAATCGTAATGAGATGCGTGTATAGTAATGAATCTGCTTGTAGCTTCACAAGCTACAAACAGAGGTCGCAGGTTGCGTTCCCGTTAGGGGCAGAAGTGTCAATAAAACAAAGATTTATTGAAACGTGTTACGTAAAACCTGGTTGGCGTCTAAACGTTTTAATAATAAATTAAAATACCTACCTACTAACAATATACTGGATGTAGCGAACTTACAAATTCCACTTTTCTCGAAATTGATGAATTAGAGATTGTACCTACCATCATCAGCAACCCATTAACGTCTCACTACTGAGCGCAGGTCTCCTCTCCGAGAATGATTATAAGTAGAGACTTGAAATACATGCACGAAAACTGACAGAATATGCAACATTAAATGTTAAGTTTTAGGAACAAAAAGAAAAAAGCGGCAAGTGCGAGTCAGGCCCCGCACTTTTAGGGTTCCGTACATACGACCAAATTATGCCAACGGGACCCTATTGCTAAGCCCCCGCTGTCCGTCCGTCCATGTGTCAGCGGGCTGTATCTCGTAAACCGTATTAGATAAACAGTTGAAACACAATTACTGTGTATTTCGATTGCCGCTATAACAACAAATAATAAAAATAAAATTAAATCACAAAATAAAGGGGGCTCCCATACATGGAAAAGCTCTTTCATTTTATTCTCCTACCAAAATGTACAGTTAAAGATAATTTACGTACAAAATATAAATATAATATATGTGTGCCCCAAAATAAAATAGGTAAGGTTAGTATTTTATTGATAATAATTATTAATTTGTGTGTGAAATAATAAAAAAACTGTTATACCTAGTATTAAAATAAGTAATGTATGTATAAAAAAACATTGCACAAACATTTTTCTTATTCTTATTCTAAAACAAAAGACGAGCGGCTGCTGAATGTGCCGAAAATATAGCGATAATATGCATCTTATTTAGATTTTACGGAAATATGAAATTAGCGCTGAGGATATGCATATATCTACTCCGGTCTCTAGTTATAAGCCATAGTCCACGTCACGCCTGGCCCAATGCGAATTGGCGGACTTCACACACCTTTGAGAACATTATATGGAGAACTCTCAGGCGTTCAGGTTTCTTCACGATGTTTTTCCTTCACCATTAAAGCAAGTGATATGATATTTAATTGCTTAAACGCACATAACTCCGACAAGTCAGAGATGCGTGTCCGGAATCGAACCTGCGACCCCCCGTAGGAGACCACAGTCCAACTACTAGGCTATCACAATTCACAGCTCATCATAGTACCTACACACTACACAGAGATTCCACAGGAGACAGGGCTTCACATATGTTATTTGTAAGCCTATTGATAAATGAATAAAGATATTATTATTATTATTATAGATTGTATACTTAATATTGATTGACCACGCAATGTATTGCAAACAATGCGATCACAACGCTCTGCGATCAATGATAGCCGATACGAAGTCAAGAGTGAGTATGGTCAAGATAAATTAATAATTTATCTATGGTATGGTCTACTCGTCAAAAATATAATACAGCTACTGATCTGCACGTGAAATTCAAATTTAATTTGGTTTTTCGCAATTTGTAAACTAATACGACAAAGTAGGCTTACAGTGGCAGTATCATCTTCACAGGTTTATATAAAATCTTTACTTGAAAGTGACCACTTGAAATTAATCAAAATACTGAGTTGAACGTGAGTTACTCACAAATTAGTCGATATTCTGACTAATTTCTTAAACGGGACACTTTCAAGTAAAGATTTTTATATAAACCTGGCCTACTTTGTCGTATTACCTAGTTTACAAATTACGAAAAACCAAATTCACCAAAGCAATCACGACGGCGAACTTTTTCGATGCTTCTTTACGTATGTAGGAGTAGCAACTTGGGTACCTTTAAATCAAGAGTGAATAGGCATCTTCTAGGCAAGCGCGCTCCATCTTAGGCTGCATCTTCACTTACCTACCATCAGTTGAGATTACAGTCAAGCGCTAGTCTATATATTTTTAAAAAAACGTAGGTAAGTACCTAATAAGTATTATATTTCATAGTCCATTTTCGTGCATTTTCTGCCGTGCCTCGCTAAAATCACACTTTATGTAAAACAAGTATTAAATAAAACAATCAGGTGTTACTGGAATAATATAATATTATAGAACAATAATAATATTCTCTTACTGCGATACAATATAAATTACCGATAGCCTGCTGAATGTCACAGATACAAAATATATATCAATTAATTATTATTAATAATTAAAATTAATTAAATATAATCGCGCTAACCTATGTATATTGTATAGTACACCCGTCGCCGCTCGCTCGCCTATATATACCTACTACGCAATTTATTTCAATAAACTACATAAGTGCATCGTCTAAAACTGCAAAATGTTATTAAGGCTGGTTCATATTATTCGAGTAGCTTTTAGTGAATCCAATATTCCAGTACATAATTTTTTGCCCACCTCCCTGGCAAAATGATTTAATATGTGGGAGATCTCAAGTTCAATTCCCGGTGAGTATTAAGAAAATAGGCTAGTTACTAACCTTTCGGCAGAACCGAGCTCGAATCATTGAGTCATCATCGTTTCAAAATTATTTATTTCACGTAGGTTACATTTTTTTCAGTTCCAGTTCAATATGGCGTATAAACTGACTTTATTAGAATAGAATAGAAATGTTTTTTATTCAAATAAACTTTTTTACAAGTGCTTTTGAATCGTCGATGAGTCTACCACTGGTTCGGAATGCCCTTCCTGCCGAGAAGAACCAGCAAGAAACTCGGCGGTTGCTCTTTTCAAATCAAGTTTACAATTCAATAGAATAGTTATACAGTTTAATTACCACCTAAAGTCGAACGAACTGTCCTACTGGAACGAATTATACCCACGCTTTTTTATCATTAACTATCATACCCTTTTCCATAGAGCACACACTTCAAGGAGAGGTGTTAAGCCATCATCATCATGCATCCAAGCCAAGAGAAAATATCCACTCCGTTTATCCAGGATGTATGGATGCGCGAGAAAAAATTTTCTGCCACATTTTGAGTTTTCTTAGCGCTAAAACGGGCTATAAAAATTGTATCTCACCACGATGGCATAAAAATTATGACTGATCGAGACTGTGCGACTGAATCAAAGGAAAATCCTCTCCTACTAACTGCAACGTCCTTGATACTACCTTGCTCGAGATCAGAAAGCAAGAACCTAATAAAAGAATCTTAACGGATGGTGTTTAGTTTGAAACTAAAATATTTTTAAAGCGATCAATAAAAGGCAAGCATCCGTTAAAATAATTTTATTAATATAAATTATAATACAATCATTATTATTAGCGTGAAGCTAGAACATCATTATCACAATTTATCAACTTTCCTTCACATACGAAATTTTTAAAATGATCGGTTTTTTAAACGGCAAAGATCAAAATAAAATTCTACACACACACTATTTTGTTGTAAACACTCTTTCGTTTAAAATTGGTTGAGTAAGTTACCTCAAGCTATAATAAGATTTGTTGAAATAATGAATATTTCAACAAATCTTATTCAATATCAAAAAAACTTTGCCAAATAAAAGTCGGTAGTGCAAAATGTATTTTAATACAATGGGCAATTATTTTAATTTTATTACGATACACAAATTTTACCAAAGTGGTCGAGACTACTACATTCTGTACAATCTAATGGATCCAGTGGGCATTCCAGTCTAGTAAATGTATCATGAAGACTTATCAATCCAGTAAATAACAATTCAGTGTACAGTCATACATATTATATAATATATAACATAGTGTTTGCAACTCTGGGACACATAAGACTAGAGTAGCGTAGACATCGCCATTTATATCAACCTAGCAAAATAAAGAAATTAACGGAACAATGTGAACCGGCCATTGTCAAGCATTTAAGCTTCGACAATATTATTTGATATGAAATAATTTATTTAATTTTATAAATGGTTTAGTAATCTTATGAATGTTCACATGACATATTTTTTGCAGGTTAAATCCTATACAGGGTTAATTTTAATTCACCAACAACCTCCCACATGTAACTTCTATGCATAATACTGAACAACATATTTTCTTCAACAACTTTGCACATAAGTCAATAAATTCACCAAAAAAAAAAACTAAGTTTTTGTTTAAGAATCTGTCATTTTTTAACTCTTTGGTCATTTTATGTAATATCTCTTCCACACCTGCGTGAAGCGTCGACTATTAAGTTATTAACCGCGCAACAATTAACGTCCGAACTTATCGCTTCGTATTTACAAATGTTTCTGATGTGTATTACTAACATCAGGCTGAGCTATCGTCTGCAAGTCCATAATTTCGCGTTTATCGCGAACACCAAAAAGGCTTTCCACGGCAACAGACGCAAGTATCGGGCAAGCATTAAGTACCGAATATCGAGTGACGGCGCGTCAAGTACGCCACCCATTCCCTTTGACACGTGTCGCATAGTTTTTAAAATTTTAGAACAGAAAAATATATATTATTTATTTTTGTATGAAAAAAGAACTTTTTTATTTTTAGGAATTTTAAAAAGTCGTGGAACAAAAGTTATTTACTTTGATGCATAGAAGTTACATGTGGGAGGTTGTTGGTGAATTAAAATTAACCCTCAATCCACACACGTAGGGGCGGATAGTGGATACATTGGGTAAAGAACATTTCACACATTGTTCTACAAATAACATACAGCTTCTGCTATCTGCTGTCCGTCTTAACATGTGTTGAATTATAATTAGAAATAATTACGTATGCTTTTGTGGAACTTCCCCTCATTGTGGAAACTCTGCATACATACAATAATATCTGTAAAAGTATTTTGAAAAGAGCAACTGCCGAGTTTCTTGCTGGTTCTCTCTTGCTGGTACTCATTGACGATTCAAAAGTAATTGTAAAAGTTCATTTGAATAAAAAAACATTTCTATTCTATTCTATTCTATCCTTCATCCAACAGGTGCTTGGATTGTGAAAAGATTGGGCGGAGCCATAGATGGGGCACGGTCCAAAGATATTTGGTATGCTTTTGTATTCATTCATGTCCAACCAGGCTTATACAAAATAAAAACCGGCCAAGTGCGAGTCGGCCCCCACACGAAGGGTTCCGTACCAACGTACAAGGTTTAACACCGCCTATTATTAAGATCGAGTAAAAACAAAAGCTATTGTATTTAACTTTTCGGCTTTATTTTATTTTTATTATTTGTTTTTGTAGCGGCAATAGAAACACATTCTGTGAAAATTTCAAGTATCTACCTAGTTCAGGAGGTACAGCCCATTGACAGATGGACGGCCAGATAGCGGAGGCTTAGTAATAGGGCCCCGTTGACATTTTTAACCGACTTCAAAAAAAGGAGGAGGTTCTCAATTCGTCGGAATATTTTTATTTTTTTTTGTGTATGTTCACCGATTACTAAGACGTTTGAACCGATTTAAAAAAATCTTTATTTTTTTCAAAGGGCATACTTCCCAGGTGGTCCCATATAAATTTTATCGAAATCGGTCGAGCGGTTTTTAAAATATCAACAGTAAATTAAATACTTTGTATAGTGTTTTTTTTATTTGATGACAAGCTAGTCCTTGACTGCGATCTCACCTGATGATAAGTGACGATGCAGTCTAAGATGGTAACGGGCTAACTTGGAAGGGGTATGGCAGTGAACCAGTGGTAGACTCATCGACGATTCAAAAGCACTTGTAAAAAAGTTTATTTGAATAAAAAACATTTCTATTCTATTCTATAACATTCAACCCATACCCCTAATTGGTTTCTACACGCCATCGTGCCGGAACGCTAAATCGCTTGGCGGCACGTCTTTGACGGTAGGGTGATAACTAGCCACGGCCAAAGCCTCCCACCAGACCAGACCAGAGACAATTCAGAAATTATAAATTCCCAAATTGACCCCGCCGGGAATCGAACCCGGGACCTCCCAGTTATAAGACAACAGCGCGCTCACCACTGAGTAGGGGTTCCAAAACCGGTTTCACCGAAATCGAAAAAACCGGCTAAACCGGGTTTTTCGCCATTTTTCAAAACCGGTTTTAAAATTTGGCAAAACCGGGTTTTTCGATTTTTTCGATTTATTTCGATTTTATATCATAGATTGCATTACGTATTACGCTCGCTTAAGCTAAATCATGATATACAAAACTCATCACATCATCGTTACAATTTATGCAGTTTACAGCCCATTAACGTCCCACTGCTGGGCGCACCGTACACTCCTCCAATCTCATAGGAGAGACGGTCAGACGGAGCTTAGACCCACCGGCCACCACTCTGCTCCAATGCGGGTTGGCGGGCTTTAATGACTATTATTATCATCTAGTGATAATAACCGAGACCGTCGACGCGCGACGGCTTAAGACGACGCGACCTCTATGATATTGACACCAGCTAGCACTCACATCTCCTCTTCACTGCGATGTCGCGGTCATCAGGAGAGTCCTAAGCTGCTCCGCAATTTTAACAGCCGCGGACCAGCCAAAGCTGCAAAGGTCAGTAGATCTGCCTCCATGTTTTCAGTTTGCAGATACTTGATCTCAATTACACCTTCCTGTGTACAATTTCGAATGAAGTGCATTTTTAGGTCAATATGTTTTGACTTTGATGTCACCATTTCATTTTGGCTTAGTTTGAGGGCAGCTTGATTATCATTTAATATGATTACTTATAACTCCTCTTTTCTCTAGTAAGTATAGACATGGAGTTTCTGGCATGTTGAGTCCTATGCCTTTTCTGTGTTGAGCTTTTTGTGCTCTTGCCTCCCTCCCTAAGATATCAGCTGTAACATATCTCTGAGAGTATGTTATGACTTTCTTCAGTCTCATCAAGTATGAAATCTCTGGTCCATGCTGGAGGGCCTCTTTCTTTGTGGCCTCCCATTTTCAGGTATTTCTATAATTTCTGATGCATCATCATAAGACTATTTCGTCTTCTGAAGAAAAGTCTTCTTCTTGATAGTTTTGATTCTGCAAAGTGTTATTATTTGTTATTTCAACTTCAATTGCTTGTACCGTTTTTATGACATCTTTGCTTTTAACTTTATTTCCTTTTTCCGGATCTTCTACTTCGAAGTACATTTTGTGTATAACCTTGATATCCCTGCTTATCACCTTTGAGGTCATCGAGTAACCCATGAATAGCCTTCTTTAGCGTTCTTGGTTAATTTCCCTCGTTTTTTCTTGTTCAAAACAAAGGTTTTCCTGCCATACACGTGCCTAAAGATGATGCTCACATGGCGTTCGAACAACCCATTTCTTGAACGGTAAATCGCCATTCAGTGCTTTCGACGGGCTACGATTTACAAGGTAGTTAGCGGTTTTAGCGCCCAAAGCTTTTTAGGTGCATTGGCCTCAATCATTAAACATCTAGCTTTTTATATCAAAGATCTAGTTTTTCTCTCGCGTACCGGAACGCTAAATCGCTTGGCGACACGTCTTTGTCTGGTTTGTCTGGTAACCACGGCCAAAGCCTCCACTCAGGCAAAATTTTTGTTAGTTTTCAGAAAAAGGAGTGTTTTATTTTATATTATTTTATAGGTCATCAATTTTATCCAAGCAAGTATTTTAGTAATTGTAACTCAATTTTATTATTATTATTTACATTAAGACAAAAATTACTGAATTATAAAAGAATTTTTCTTAAAAACAAAAACCGAAATAACCGAAAAAACCGGAAAACCGGTTTTGCCACTATATCAAAACCGAAAACCCGGTTTTCTGAAATACTTTCGGTTTTGGATCCCCTACCACTGAGCCAGGGAGGTCGTCAAATGTATGTATATGTATGTCAATGTGTAATGTAGTAAAGCGGGAGTTTGAAGTCGGTTGTTTAAAAATATTTTTTTATATTAAATTATTTAGATACGGAACCCTAAAAAATAAACAGTGCCCATCTGAGCTAAGGTACACAGCATACAGTAAACTAATATTTTTATTTTCTCTATCAATACTATGAATGTGTGAATGTGCCATTTTGTAATATCTGTAATTTAATGGCCCAGGGAGATGAATTGGATCACTGTAATGTCTCCCAGGGTATTTCTTGAAATAAATAAATAAAATAAATTATGCTTAAATCAACAAAACGTGTGTAATAGAAATAAGTTAGTTGTAGCATTTAGACTTAGACGACACATGCCATTAGGAAAATTTAAACACTTAATGAAGAAAGCTGACTCCTAATTGTGAAGTATGTGGCGAAATAGAGGATGTTTCACACTTGATATTGGCATGTGTTCGGAACCACAATTTGAGAGAAACACTAATGTATGAACTAAATTTAAATTTTATGAATACTGGTATTTTCAACTCTATTTTTAGTAAACCGTTGAGCATTTCGGCTATCAAAGTGTATAGATTTGTTAGTGATTCTCTCAAATTGTATACCAATTGTATGTATATATGTACCAATATGTTTAAGATTTACTTAAAGTTGAATTAATTATACTCATTTGTAAATTGTGTGTACTGATGGGGCTGACATATAGGTCACCTATAAAAGCCCCTTAAAAATAAATAAGATTAAAAAAAAAAACAAAACGTGTGGTTTTATTGCCGTGTGAACGGGGTCTTAAGGCTGATACAGACATTGTAAAACTCTTAGTTTGTAGATGATTCAAGCAAATCATATTTTACGCTAAAACTTTTACTCAGTGCTTATTACTATAGGTCGACCGTTTAACTCGCGTATCGCCTGCGCGGTAAGAAGGGAGCGGAGGCGGGTAACGCTACACACGGAGTCAATAATCCAAAGATTTATCTCGAGATAGACATTGTTGGTAAAGAATTAAGTATTTATTTTTAAGTTTTAACATCTCTGACGACTCCCTTCTTACCGCGCAGGCGATACGCGAGTTAAACGGTCGACCTATAAACAGTGCCTCTATTCTGTTTAGTAATAAGCACTCAACAGTAAATAGCTACAGTTTTTGCAATTCACGAAGGCGAGTGAGCTTTACTTGTGGTTACTTCGTGTACATGCACATTGCATAAGTGTGCGTGCCTGTCAAAGCCTAGGTGGGAGCGGGCAGGCGCGAGCATTGCGCTCACTCACACTTATACACACACAACCATAAGTCAGTCGCCCTCGTGAATTGCAAGAACTATACTAAGCACTAAACACTTTGCGGAGTTAGTATCGGCCATTAGGCGACGCGTACGCTGTCCCAACGGCGTAAACTTGACTATAATCTTCCTCAGACATACTTCCAATTGATTTTGTTTTGATATCTTCATACAGCTTATCTGAAATTAAAAAAATGCGTGAGTCTCATGGAACACTCGGTTGGAATAATAATAAATCATACTAATATTATTGTTTTTGTTTGTTGGTTGTCCTTCAATCACGCCGCAACAGAGCTACGGATCGTCGTAATTTTTTGCATGGGTATAATAGTTGAGGACCTATAGAGTGACATCTAGGCTACTTTTTATCCCGGAAAATCAAAGTTTCCGAGGGATTTGAAAAACCTAATCCACGGCACGAAGTCGCGGGCATCAGCTAGTTAATAATTTAAATAAATAACATAAAAAGTAATAATCTGAAGTTGGGATTCCGAACAGATAGTTTCACCCCTTTGTTTAGCAGTTATGCCACCAAAGCTATGACGAAACGTGTGTAATAAACGAAGGCAACACACAAGGGTCTTGACAGAAAAATTATTACACCTTTTTTCGTCTAGCCCATCTGCCATACAGTCCGATAAGGAACTTCATTCCGAAAACCCTCTGATAGCATCATCATTACCAGCAATGTAATAAATTAATTGTACATAATAACTAATACCTAAACTAAAAACTAACTAATAAATCAATAAATTAATTGTTTAAACAGACATGACTCTGAAACTTCAGAGATGTGTGGACGGAATCCAACACCTGACCAGCCCTAAAGGAGACTGCAGCACTAGCCACCTAAGCAATCACTGCAGCAAAACTAAATTCGTACCTCAATGTTATTTCCTAGCTTGCAGCGCGTTGGAGAGCCAGTCCATCGCCTGGTCGAGCCCCTCGCCGCGCACTGCCGACGTCTTGAATATCTGGAAGGTCCTGTCGCGGAGCGCGTCCAGGCCCAGCGCCTGGTGAACCTCGGCGACAGTGAGGCAGCCCGCCATGTCCTGTTTGTTGGCTAGGACTACTAGGATTGCATTTGCTAGCTCGTCTTCCTGGAATGGAAAGTTTCATCATCATCAGCAACCCATCGACAGCTCACTACTGAGCGCAAGTCTCCTCTCAGATACGGTGATAGGCCATAGTCCACCACGCTGGCCCAATCCAAATTGGCAGACTTCACACACCTTTGAGAACATTATGAAGAACTACGTACTAGTGATGTAACGAATATTCGCATTCGCATTCGCGGATATTCGCATATCTTAGCATATTCGCATTCGCATTCGCGAAATTACTGCGAATGTTTTGCGAATATTAAAAAATTTTTTTTTGATGTAATAGTTGGTTAATAAAAAAAATCCATTAATTTCTTATGTTTTTTAATGTAATAAAAAGTAACTTTACCTCGTAATCACATTATCAGTTTTATCTTTATCGTTTGGTATCATTTATTTATTTAACTTTGGGCAATTAAGCTTAACAATCAAATTTTCATAAGAATTAAACAAACAAAACTACTAACTAGTTAAGTATACCGATTCTCATGTCGACAAGCAACATTGCGTAACCTTTGTTAAATGATTGGGAAACTCTTTCTACTGAAAAAGACCACCGGCGATGCAGCGCGCCATGGGAAACGAGAACAATAGAAGAGCAGTCCCTAACTTGGCTCGTTAGTGTTAAGACATTTAGTTATTATAATTATTATAATTAATTTTAAATAAAGTTTTCAATTTCTTTTTACTTTTTAAAAACTAATAACTACGCACCCGAAATTTGACTGGCGCAGCCGGTAGGATATTTCGTGAAGCTGTATATCCAGAGGTCCCAAAATCGACTTCGCTTACGGCTAGCGAAATTACGAACCATAAATCAAATAAATAAGTCATAAGTGGCGGTGTTCCTGGAAGAAATAACTTACCTTGAACGGGAGGATGCAGATGCACAGAGGGTGAGTAGAACTTTTCGCTTTCCTGTGTTCCCATCCTATACCTGTTGGTGTAGCTATTTTTGTCCGTAATAAAAAGGGAAATTGAAACGTACTCGATAGTTCGGTCCAAAATCACCGATTATCTGATTTTTATTAGTCCTGTAATGCACTACATAGGCATTATTTAGGAATTAGTATTAGGATAACCGTGAAATTGTAAAATTGAATTAATTAAAAAGAAAAGTTGAAAAGAAAAGTTTTATTAATATTTTAATGATTATATTATAATTAAATTAATTTAAAAAGAAAATCTTAAAAGAAAAGTTTGCATTAATATTTTATATTTTAATTGCTAATATTATAACATCTTACTATTTTGTGTTATTATCTAATCAAAATGGAAAAAGTAACTATTGTCCCCCGCGAAATTGCGGAACTGATTCCGAAATTCGATGGAGAGGCAAATTTATTGAACATATACCTAAGAAAATGTGAATACATCATTCACAACTTCAGACAGTCAGATAGTCCAGCCCAGGAGCTCTATTTATTCCATGTAATAACGAGTAGGCTAACAGGAAAGGCGGCTTTCCTAATTAGCGAAAGGGAGGATATTCATTGTTGGCAAGAACTGAAAGACGTTTTAATACAGCATTTCGGTGACCCTCGTTCAGAAGAATGTGTTGCCATCGAAATGGAGTCATTAAAAATAAAATCCGGTGAACCTTATGCCGATTTCTGTAAACGTATCCAGCACATCAGAAGCATTTTAATTTCGAAAGTAAATAGGCTGGACGATGTTTCGCTCAAGGAGTCCAAAATGATCATCTATAATAACTTGTCGCTGAACGTATTCTTATACAACTTACCAGAGCATTTAATACGCATTGTTAGATTAAAAAATCCCAAAACACTAGAAACAGCTTTGGAATACGTCACCGAGGAAGTTAATTTTCAATTCCAGTATGACTCCAAAAATAACAAAAAATCTCATCAAAATCAGTTGAGCCCTCTCAATAATAAGCTGAGCACCCCACAAACAGCCTTTAGAACGGCAGTGAATCCATTTCAAAATCGGTTCACTATGCCTAGCCAATTTAATCAAGGGTTCAGACCCCAAACTAATTTTCAAAGCCAACTGAGGTCCAATAATAATAATTTTAAATTTGGATCCCCGACGCAATCTAATAATTTTAAATTTGGAATTCCGAACCAACAACAGAATTTTAAATTTGGCATACCTCAACAAGGTCATGGTCAAATCAGAAATTTACAACACAATAATAATTACCAGAATTTCAATAGACAAGTGAATAACCCAGTCCACCCTGGAAATTCAAATCAATTTAAGTTCGGCATACCAAGGCCACAGAACAACACCATGCCGACCGACGTATCCATGCGTACCGCTCCACAAATAAGGCAAAATATGATGGAAATTCCGGAAAATGTATTTTATAACAATGACCTAGACATAAGCGAAAATTATTATTACGATAGTTGTTGTGAGACCTACCCAAATTCTAATTACGACGAAGGAATCCCGGAACCTTATTTCACAGAAAATCCAAGTTTAGAAACCGAGACTTTTTGCGAAAACCCAGAATCAAATGTTGACGAAAATTTTTGCGCAACAGCCTCGAAAAACCCAGGTCCGAGATAATACGTCTTAATTGTGATAGCATATTAAAATTGCCGCATATAGAACTCCCTGAAATTCAGGCTAAGTTCATGATCGATACCGGGAGTTCTCGATCTTTTATAAGCCCTAAAAAGGCAGACCAATATTTCTCAAGATTTAAACATGCAGAGCCTTTTGAAGTCATAAGTACTCACGCCCGCAGTAGACATAGTGAGGTGATACTCATACCTCTTTTGAAAACTTTTAAAAGCAACTCTATTCATAAATTTTACGTCTACGACGTAGACAACCGCTACGACGGTCTCATAGGATCAGATTTATTAAAACAACTCGATGCTACAGTGGACATGAAAAATCAAATTTTACACACGCGTGACACTGACATACCTATTGTATACAAAGCTCCATACGAGTTGACCTTACAACCTCGAACCGAAACTCGTGTAAAGCTACCAACTACTTTGGAGAACGGGGAAGCTATACTAAACTTCATAGATTTCGGACAGGGCGCACGCATGCCCAGTGCCTTAGTGAACTGCGTAAACTCATTCGCTACAACGGTAATTCAAAATACTTCTGAAAATACTATTACTTTAACCATTAACAAACCTTTTAGTGTTACTAAATTTGAAAATAATGCATGTAGAGTGAATTCAATCCGCGAAAATTATGAAATCGATGCTTTACTGAAACAAAACTTATCAAAGCTTCGCTTAGACCACATGAACTCGGAGGAAAGTCAATTAATCGCTGATCTTTGTTATGAATACCGCGATATCTTTTACTGTGAAGACATACCACTATCTTTCACGAATCAAGTGAAACATTCCATCCGTACGAAACATGAAGATCCGATCTACATAAAACCCTATCGGCACCCCCCTGCTCAAAATATTGAAATACAACATCAGATAGATAAATTGTTACGGGATAACGTAATTCGCGAATCGTATTCTCCTTGGAGTGCCCCGGTTCACTTAGTTCCAAAAAAAATGGATGCATCAGGCCAACCTAAGTACAGAATGGTAATAGATTACAGACGATTAAACGAAATAACCACAGATGATAAGTACCCACTGCCGAATATCACAGACCTCTTTGACAAATTAGGTAAATCTGTTTACTTTAGTACACTTGATCTTGCTAGTGGCTATCACCAAATTGAAGTAAAAGAGGAAGATAGGCATAAAACGGCATTTACCACCCAAGCAGGCCATTATGAGTTTACCCGTATGCCTTTTGGATTGAAAACGGCACCAGCCACCTTCCAGAGGGCTATGGACAATGTTTTGCGCGGCTTACAGGGTATCCATTGCCTAGTTTACCTGGACGATATTATAATCTATTCGTCTAGCCTACAAGAGCATATTGTAAAACTAAGAAAGGTATTCGATCGGTTAAGAGAGACTAACTTAAAAGCTACCTTAGATAAATGCGAGTTTTTAAAGAAGGAAGTTCTTTATCTAGGCCATACAATCACAAAAGATGGCCTTAAGCCAAATGACGATAAAATAAAAGCAGTGTTAGATATACCAATTCCTAAAACACCAACGGAAATTAAAAGCTTTTTAGGTCTCATTGGATATTACCGTAAATTCATCAAAGATTTTTCAAAAGTAACTTATCCTCTTACATCTTGTCTTAAGAAGGGAAGAAAGGTAGTCCTCACTGAAGAATACATTGCAGCTTTTAACAAGTGTAAAGAACTCCTAGTTAATGCCCCGTTATTACAATTCCCTGATTTCAACAAACCATTTATTTTAACGACAGACTCATCCAACTTTGCCCTTGGTGCTGTCCTTTCTCAAGGAAATATTGGTAGCGATTTGCCTATTGCCTATGCAAGTCGCACCCTCAATGATGCCGAAAGTAGGTATAGTACAATTGAACGCGAGTTACTTGCTATTGTATGGGCCGTAAAAGTTTTTCGCCCGTACCTTTATGGTCGAAAGTTCCGTATTTACACAGATCATAGACCTTTAGCCTGGCTAAACTCTATAAAAGAGCCTAATAGCAAGCTTACACGATGGAAACTGCGATTATCAGAGTTCGATTACGATATAGTATACAAAAAGGGATCACAAAATACTAACGCAGACGCACTTTCAAGGATAAAACTGAACGCATTAGAAGACGATAGTTCCCTACAAGTAAACGTTGACACCATATCCCTCAGTAGTGATGACGAGAGAGAAGATAACGACAGTATTATACGCATTCCAGACTCTGACGGTTCGAATATGTCTTTTCCCATTCGTACCCCATCTGAAAGTACGATAACTTGTAGCTCTAGAACCGATACTGCCCTCTCTGCCCTAGACATGGACGGTGAAGTCATCCCCGTACTTAACGAAGCTATTGACACAAAACCATACCAATTTCTCATATTCACTTGGAATAGAAATCATACCGTAGTTCAAGATTTCTCTCGGGATAAACAAAAGGTTTTTGAAGCACACATGCCTGAAGGAAATCCGGAGTTAATTAAGGATTTCCTGAAACAATACATAAACCCAAAAATTAGGCACTTTATCTATTTTGAAAGCGATACTCATCGTAAGGATTTCCAAAAATGCGTTATGGATTTGTTTAAAAAGGACTCAGTCAAAATATACGAATGCACCAAAAGAGTAGTTTACGTTTCAGACGAAAATGAACAGAGGTATATTGTCATAAAATATCACCAGGGTCCATCTTGTCATAGGGGAATAAAAGAAACCCTCATGAAAATAAAACGCACTTATTACTGGAATAATATGGACCAAACTGTTTCATCAGTAATAAATGCCTGTGAAGTGTGTAAGAAAATGAAATACGATCGTAAACCTCTAAAGCCTAAACTCCAGCTTACCCAAACTCAAACCAAGCCCTTCGAAGAAGTTTTTATGGATATTTTCTCAATAGAAGGAAAATATTTCTTAACCCTTATCGATGCTTTTAGTAAAATAGGGCAAGCAATAGAAATTAGTAACAGATCTACCCCTGAAGTTGTCCGTGCCCTAATTAAGTACTTTTCATTTTATGGTATACCTAATAAAATTAATTGTGACCCCGCAACCGAATTCAATAATATATTATTAAAAGAAACTTTAAATTTCTATAAAATCGAGCTTCACATAGGCACACCACATAACCCTAACTCAATGGGCTTAATAGAACGATTCCACTCAACCATACTAGAAATATATCGTTTAGCTAAATACGAGCACAAATTAACAGATGCTTCTTCTATTATGACTTACGCGATAATGTCATATAATCAAACGATACACTCGACTACAGGTCTTACACCCCTAGAAGTAGTTTTTGGCCATACCGATTCCTCAAATCCATTCAACGTAGATTTCAATCAACAGTACACGCAGAAATTGGTAAGAGACCATGCTAAGCGAACAGCCTTCTTTTATAAACATCTTTCAGACAAAATGATAGGACAAAAGGAAAGAATTAGAGAAAAACGTGGTGGTGAAACATCATTCGACGTGAATGATGGCGATGAAATATTTATAAAGGGTGTTAATACTCGACGTAGCAAGGATAAACCCCGTTATCAGAAGGCAAAGGTGACTGGAGATATCTTCAGGAATACTGTACCTGTAAGAACCCAAAATCGCGATACTAAAGTTCCACTTAAAGATATTAAACGTCCTCCACAGGTTCGTCCTTCTGCTCATTCCAGCCATCATGATCCAGGCCCTAGTACAGAAAATGGAACATAACCCAGGTATCTTACCTGTAAAAGAAGGCCAAGCATTTATAGTAGACGATAATTGGTCTTATATTAAGGTTTTAGATTTAACTTCATTAAAGGAAGACTTAGATTATAATGTTAGAATGTATGAGCACTTAAATAAAAATTTATTAAAATACTTTGGTAATAGTACGCACTATAGCGATATAACTAATATTAAGACTCAAACAGATCATTTCCTAAATATTACATTGGACAAATGTAGGCAGCTTATTCCGACTAGTAGGGTTAAACGCGGCTTATTAAATCCCTTAGGTTCATTCATTAAAATTATTACCGGAAATTTAGACAATAGCGACGCTTTAAGGTATGATGAGTTAATCACGAACCTACAGACGCGACAGGAAAGGATATCAAGAAAAATAACCATAGTTTCTGAAATGGTGCAATCTTTCGTTAATATTACTGGTTTCTCAAAAAATAATTTAATTCAACTAGACAAGGAAATTTCCGATATTAAGACATGGATAAATAACACAAAACAAGTAATAAGCGATACTAGTTTAATTAGTACTTTTCAATTATTCTTGAATAACTTCCAAATGATTTATGTTAAAATAGATGAAATTGAAACAGCTATAGCTTTTAGTAAGTTAAGAACTTTACACCAGTCTGTAATTGATACAACCGAATTGTATAGCTTGTTAATCGATATTGAAGTAACTGATAAGCTTGTATATCCTGTTAATCTGGATAATCTTTTGTTAATAGAGCAATCTATCGAACTTAAAGCTTATTCTAAGAAAAATCAGATAATTTTTATTTTGGACATTCCCCTTGTAAAAAAGGATCTTTATAGCTACTTCCGAATGATACCTCTTCCCGTCACAAATTCATTTAACCAAACATCCCTTATAATCCCTAAAACTCCTTACCTATTGGTGAAAGGTTCGAAAACCATATCGCTCGCTCAACCCTGCAAAGAAATGGACAAATTCATGTTTTTATGCCACGAAATAGAAGTCGAACCTCTGATGAAAGATGACTGTTTAGAGGCACTTATGCTACTATCCCAAAATACTAGCGCTTGTAGCCCAATTCTAGTTGAAACATCTGGAATAAAAATAGAACCCATCAAATATAACCAATGGATTTTATACAGCAAATTTGAAACACTCCTCTTGAAAGTATGTAACACAGAAGAAACTCGTGAACATATAAAAGGAACCTACATACTTACCATAGATGACACCTGCAGCTTTAAAGTAAAGGGATTAACACTGAGAAGACATCAAACTGTTGGTAGAACTATAAACTACCCCAGAATATCAACTATTCACTTCCCCGAGATACTTACTTCAAGCCCGCTACCTGAAAAGAAGCTTTTAAACCTAGATGGCGTTAACCTTCAGCATCTTCAACAGTTAGCATACAGTTTAAAGGAAAGTGATAGTGAGAATGTGTTCGATCAAAGTGAAAGCTCTATAAATGTGAAAAGTGTTAGCGTCGGAACACTAATTTTATATGTAATATTAGCACTAAGCATTTGTATTCTTTTAATGTATAAATTCATCCCTTTACAATTTTTCCGTCAAATTCAGCAGACGGAAAATCATCCCTCTGCTGACTTTGAACTTAAGGAGGGAGGAGTTAAGTATACCGATTCTCATGTCGACAAGCAACATTGCGTAACCTTTGTTAAATGATTGGGAAACTCTTTCTACTGAAAAAGACCACCGGCGATGCAGCGCGCCATGGGAAACGAGAACAATAGAAGAGCAGTCCCTAACTTGGCTCGTTAGTGTTAAGACATTTAGTTATTATAATTATTATAATTAATTTTAAATAAAGTTTTCAATTTCTTTTTACTTTTTAAAAACTAATAACTACGCACCCGAAATTTGACTAACTAAATGCAATGTAAACAAACAAAAATAATCTACTATGAATTTTTACCTAATTATATATTGTTATAATTATTTTCTTGAAGAAAACTAAAAATAATAATCAACAAATACTTCTGTCTTCTATAATAAACTATAAATATAATCATTTTACGTAAGAGTTAACAATCAACACTTTAAGCAAACAAAAATAAAATTAAGTCTTTTACTTTAATAAAGCTGTAAAATAAGTCCATATTTCACTAGAATTTGATTTACTCATGTTTATAATCAATTTTTTTATTTTTATCTAACTGGCTTAACCAAAAACCACAGAAACACCGGCGCGAGCAAAATGACACTTCAATCGGATGCGTTCATGGAACTAGGAATTACGAATTAGTCTTCCTATTTCTATGGTTCGAATTAACTCGGCTATTCTCGGAACAAAAAACAAACGGAACGCATTTCCGGAACTGCCGCCAAGGTCACCAAGCCATAGACAAATGGCGCCAAATTTAAACAAAAACTAAATATTCGCATTCGCATTCGCATTCGCGAATGTTGGCAGCAGATATTCGCATTCGCATTCGCATTCGCGAATGTCTAAAACATGACATTCGTTACATCACTACTACGTACGTACATACGTACTTGTTGTACGTAAAATGTTCTTGCTTCAGGTTTCCTCACGATGTTTTCCTTCACTGTTGATATTTAATTTTTTTAAACACACTTAACATAGAAAAGTCCGAGGTGAATGGCTGGGATTGAACCTGCTCCCCCCCCCCCCCATAAGAAACCGCAATACTAACCGCTAGGCTATCACTGCTTTTTAGGGTTCCGTACCCAAAGCGGGACCCTATTACTAAGCCTACGCTGTCCGTCCGTCCGTCCGTCCGTCCGTCTGTCAGCGGGCTGTATCTCGTAAACCGTAATAGATAGACAGATGAAATTTTCACATATTATGTATTTCAATTGCCGCTATAACAACAAATAATAAAAATTAAATTAAATTAAAAAAAAAATTATAATGGGTAGGTGGGTAGATGGAAATCTTTTAATTTAATTTTTTTTAACGGAACCCTAAAAGAGCGAGGCCCGACTCGCACTTGGCCGATTTTTTAAAGTTTCAGAGTCAATAAATATTTTATAACAAAGTCCCCGCCGCATCTGTCTAACTGTCTGTTTGCAACAAACTCAAAATAAATTGGCTGGTTATAAATTGGTTGAAATAAGCAGGCAATATTATGCTCTACTACCCGTGTGAAGCCAGGGCATATCGCTATTTGTTATAATAATATTAAATGAATCATCGGCCTAGTGCTAAGCATATTCAACTGAGGATGACAGACCAAAAACTGTACTGGGCAGTTCTATCAAGAAATCTTTAGTACTAGCCCAGAGTTAGGAAGTTGGTGTGCCTCTGAGAGCATGTAAAGCTGTTGGTCCGGTGCGTGATCTCTCGCCAGTTGCGTTGGATTTACATACCATCGGTATATGAGAGTAAGCACCTGTTTTCGTACACCCACTCATGCAATATAATATCTCCTGCACAAATGGCTCATCTTTGTTGAGATTGGCCTCAGTGGCTAGAATTTGTCGCGAGGACATTACAATAATCTTAACATGCGAATGAAGCTTAAGGACAAAAGAAAAGCCTCATCCGCATGTTTAGCAAACCTCGGCAAGCCTTCACAAGTTCAAACGTGCGGATAGGAAGTTTGGCATGGCTTGTGTAGGTTTGGCAAGGCTTGTGGCCGATCCGAAACGTTTGTAGAGGTTTGGAGTTTGCCGCAAACGCCAAACGTGCGGATGAGGCTTTAGGTTTTATTATTAATCAATAAACTTACCCTTAACATATGTACTAGCTCATCCTTAGATATTCCTATTCTGTCCCTGTCTGCAGAGTCTACCACATATATTATTGCATCTGTGTTGCCATAGTAACATCGCCAATAGGGTCTGAAATAATATTAACATTTAAATTAAACCTTTTAAGTTCCTTTCTTGGAACTTATCTGATAAAAATCTTACACATAGTTTGTTATCAGGAAACATTAGGCAATGATAACATTTATAGTAACTTGTACTACAATTACCATGCATTAGAACAATTCATTTTATGTAATATTATATTGATGTGCCTCCGGAAAACATACAGCATTGATTGAAGAAGAAGCTGTTTGTACTTCACCGGATATCCGCGATCGATCTATATACAAAGTAGTTCATCTTACCGGATATAGGGGGCGCTAGTGTCTCACCCAGCAAGGCAATTGGAAACAGCTGCCTTTTTGAGTCATAGCGTTGTGTACTTTCGCCGCGTGCGCATCGAATCTAAAATTATATCGTTAATCCGTCTTCCTTTGAAAAAAATATTATCAAAGGCTGTTATTAAATATAGTGATACAGTGATTATAATCCATATTTTCGATCGCGGATCGGGAAAATCGCGTAATGTAAAAACCACGTGTACGAACCGATCGCGGATCGGGAAAGTCGCGTAATGTAAAAACCACGTGTACGAACAATGTCGATTCGGCTTCAAAAGTTAATCGATCTGATGTTGTGTGTGCCTGAGAGGTACAATGAACGGGAGGACAAGTTCCAGCAGCGGTTTCTAGCAGCGAGAGGGACTTCGACGAAAGAAACTCTAACAAGGATCACAGGTAACGGTCGATCCTCGGATCGACACGTTACCACCAGGTGAGTTTTCTCACATTTTTATTGCATCGCTTCTCGACATTTTTTCCTAAGAAAAAAGTGCAGTATCTGTTCTTTTTAGCGTAATATTTGAAAGTTCCCACACTGCGGGACGAATATATTAAGCTGATTTTTGCGACTTGACGGGATATTCGGGGCTGGCTCCACTCTCGTCAGGGGTAGGTAGGCTCGGCATTGCAGTGGGTTCGACCCACATAAAAAGCTGAGCTAATTCCAGATACCCTCTCTAATAAATTACTGAAGCTTTCGGTAAATCGCCTTTGTCTATTTCATATAATATGTGTAACGATAGTTATCAGAACAAACTTAACTAATCGTTATCGTTAAAAAGGGTTGAACTTATTGAATTAAAATGTCAGTAGCAACTAGCAACACATAAAGTTTCAAGCTACTCATAAACAATGTATCTCCCAGTAAAGAATTAATTGTCAAAGCAACATTCACCGCTTTTATTAAGTCCGTTTGTATTTTCGAAACTGAGACTTGACTGCGGAATTGGATATTGTAACATCCATCGTATGTATCGATCGTGTAAAATGTAGCCTTGTCACCCGGACACTCTAGAGTGTAGTTCTTCCTTTTGACTTTGCAACAGTCGAACAAGAAAGTGATATAGAAATTTTGGTACATAGGCAGTTTTGGTTACCAACAGCACTCTGGTTCGGAACCAGAGATTCACTTGATGTTTCAAAAGCACTTTGTAAAAGTTCCTTGGAATAAACTTTTCTATTATATAAAAGATTTCTGTAGTGAATCTATGATAACGGGATTTCGATTACCCTCACGCAAGAAATCTCTGGTACCAACAATGTTTCACTAATAAGTACATATAAATCATACAGGGCATAAATACAAGAAACAACTGCATGCGTCACCACTCACCAGTCGTGTACAGGCTACCGAGCCGGCCACCAGTGGAATGTGTGTGTGTGTGTGTGTGCGTGCGTGCGTGTGTGTGGGTGTGTGATATCTACATATAGTAGATATCGATATATACGAGTATACGGCAGTATCCTACAATGGATATGCGTTCCATTTTCAACTTTCGAAAACAAATCGAATTTGTGAAAATAAGAGTTCCGTCTGATATTTCAGTTTCCAGCTCTATAGAACCAGAGACTGGATGATAAAACTGGAATTTTCTCAGAATTCTTCCTCAGCTCGACCACAAAATCTCATCAATCATGCCTGTGAATCTAATGCAAAGATCAATCTTACTAGATGACCTACCTTTCGGTGTACATACTGGGTTGCGGAAACCCTCTGTGCGAAAGGATGTCGAATGCTAGTTTACCTAGACGACTTCTTTCTGGCCAAGCAAGATCACTCGACTGATGGCCTAATCTTTCGGTCTGGCACCTCTTTTCTACCTTTCGGTGTACATACTGGGTTGCGTAAACCTTCTATTCGAAGGGATGTCGAGTGCTAGTTTACCTAGACGACTTCCTTCTGATCAAGCAGGATCAATCGAGTAACGTCCTAATCTATTGGTCTGGCGCCTTTTTTCTCATGTAACACGCTGGGTTGCGGAAACCCTCCGTGCGAAGGTAAGTCGAGTGCTAGTCTAACCTAGACGACTTCCTTCGGGTCAATCACGACCAATCCAAGTAGTCTTTAGGCTGCGGAAGCCGAGAGGCACTTGGAACATCTCCTTCTAGTCAATCACGACCAATCCAAGTTATGTCTGGAATGCGGAAGCCACGAGACACTTGGAACATCTAAGCTGCTAAATCAATAACACCCATGAAGGGGTAATCGTTGCCAACTACAGCAAATTCAATTTCCTTTCCCTTAAAAAGGATAAATATTCTCATCGAGTCCTTGAGATAATAATTGCTGTAAAGTAGCATTAGCTCTTGTGAATTGCAAGGGTTGCTGGGACAGTTAAGTAATAAAGTAATATTAGCCATGCTGAACCTTATTAACTCTCCCCACCCCTCTTCAAATAAACGTAAAACTTGTCTATGACGAGTATATCAAGTACAATACAGTTTCTATCCCGCGCCCTTAGCCTTTGGACTACAGAGGCTTCAACCCTCAGAGGACTTTGTGATTCCCTGGGGATTCCTCAAATATTCAGAAAAGTTTCGATAAGAAACATCTGTATCTCGCTCCAGGAGCGTGGAACAGGAATTGAGGGTGGCGAGAGCCTCATGTCCCAATAAATCTAAAATTTAAGGGTGTCCAATGAGAGCCAACATCCATACTATGTTGAACACACTGGTCCTCGTGCAAATATTTAGACAACAAACTAATGTTAGTAACTGACCGTTCAGCTAAATGATGGCACAGTAACAAGTTTTATTGGTAATCACAAATAAAACAAACTGCGAAAATCACGTCCTGGCTCAATTGGACAACAATGCAACACTCATTGCGTACATTCGAAATGGGAGTAAAGTAGTGACTTTACTAACTCTGACCGAATTCCTACACCAGACTGGATTTTTTATGTCATTTATAATCTGCTCAAATAGTTTTCAGGGCGATACAACATAGTTGGGACAAACTGTCATGAGAAAAACCTCCCATAGAGTGGCATCTTCTCCCTCAAATGACGTCAGAGTTTGTTTTATAGGATGGAACAATTTGACATTAACTTGTTTGAGACACATCAAACCGGTGTAATAAAGTACTATGTCTCGATAAATTGAAACAATCAATCAATAAGTCATATAGATGCCTTCAGCAGACTATGAGGGCATCATTGGCATTGGGATTTCCTCGACTGACACATTAAAACAGTGCGACAGGAGCATACCTTATAGTGAAGCCCAAATGGCCTCGAGCGTTTATTTTTTGGTGTTAAGATTTGAATGGATCACCCACATTAAATACAGAACCTATCAGTGACTCTGACAGATGCCACGATGTAAAAGCGTTCACCTCAGGTGCAGACATTTGATACTGAAAGTTTGGGAAACTATAAAAAAATATACAATTAAACTTGTCTGTACTTACCAGCCATCAAAAGATGACTAAACTGGCGCGAAATTTCCCAAATAAATTCAAAATCTTCTCTTCTTGCAAAGCAAATTTTTTGACATACCTAATCATTCTTGTACATACAAGTAAATATGCAGTTTCTATGCTTTCTGTGGTCCCCACCTAAGACAACAATCGTTTTCATCTAACCTGTACGTACTTAAGACACACTTTGCAATCTAAATGATTAAATGATAAAATATCTAGACAAACCTAAAAAGGTTTCTATAAGCCTTGGAACGTAGGGGTCATGACCTAAAGCTAATGATTATTCCTGTAATATAGGGAAAAATATATTAGTATCTGATACAGGCATTTGACTTAAACACACTCTTATGGGAAATCTAAACTTTAAAAATAATAATAAAATACGATCGCTGGGATATTATGATTAGTAACATTACACTAGCGGCACGCTATGATGGCCGGTTTGACGTTTGTCCGCTCATGAAGTTCCGTATTAATTGATAACGACTTTGAAGGAAATAATTGTATTACTTTATTGACGATAGTGATGTGCAGAGATTCATAAATTTTATCGAATGTAGTTTTAGGTTTAGGACTCAAAATTTATTTATTAAATTGATTTCTAAAATGTATACAAGTGTAGAAAAATCAGTTTGCACCATTTAAGGGGTGAATGTACTTGTGAATATGAACAATTTTCACTATGTGGACAAACCTCTGAAATCGCAAAAAAATATCAGCTGTTTCATACAAAAGGTAAAATTTTTATTTTTATATGATATATACCACAACTCGGCATTTGGTTTTCTAAATTGAAAATTTTTAAAAATGGAATCTAATACGATCGTCACATAGGATCGCTGGCTAGCACAACTACTACCTCCGGCAAACTCGCGTCAATGCTCAATGCAAAACAAAGCAGTTTCGAATTGACGTTGCTTCGAAAAGTATAAACTGTCAGTGCAATGCGATTGTGATATAGTTTTGACCTGGCTTTGGATTTCAAATATTGATACTGCATTACTGTTGACCCTTGCTCGTTAATTTGGACTCTGTTCAAGCCCTTTGTTGTGGATTTCGTCGATATGACCGAACGTACGCAGAGAACTGTTCTAAATAGTCAGACACGTGAGTTCGTAATACGCCTTCGTAACTATTTCGATCGTGAAGCTCAAAATGGAGGGCCAATTTTACCTATAACGTCAGTGGTTGAACGCGTAGCTGATGCGCTTAATATTGGACAACGAACTGTTAGACGGATAACTAAAAAAAAATATGGCGAGACTGGCACAGAAGAAAATAAACTTCACACACCAAAAAAGAGAAAACGAGCAAAACCAGTCGTAGGCATCGATAGCTTTGATGCCGATGCTATCCGAAGACATGTTTACGGCTACTATTTACAGAAGGAGTATCCAACAAGAAAAAAGTTGGTGCATTCACTGAAGGAAGCTGGATTATTCTTCGGTGGGGAAAGTTCTTTAACGAAGATTTTGAAGACCATTGGATTTCGATACAAAAAATGTAACAAACGCAAAATATTGATGGAAAGATTTGATATAGCGATGGCAAGGTATACTTTTTTACGGCAAGTGAAAGAAATCAAAAATTGGCAAAATGTTGTGTTCTTGGATGAAACATGGCTTAATGCTAACCATACTGTAGGCCGTTCTTGGAACGATGACACAGCAGCATCTACTTCCAAAGTTCCTGTAGGAAAAGGATCGCGACTTATAATTTGTCACGCCGGAACCATCAACGGGTTTGTCGAAGGTTCTCTCATGGCTTTTGCGTCAAAAACCACTGGAGACTATCATGAAGACATGAATGGAGAAAAGTTTGCTGAATGGTTTACCTCAATGTTGTGTAGCCTCCCTGAACCATCTATTATAATTATGGACAACGCCCCATACCACTCGATGCAAATTGACAAGCCACCTGCCCAATCCCAAAAGAAAGCTGATATCGTCGCATGGCTTCGTAAAAATGGCGTAGATGCAAACATGAATATGTTAAAAGCGGAATTAGTACGTCTTTTAAAAGAAAACAAACCAACCAAGATCCGATACGTCATTGACGAAATAGCATTAGAACATGGGCACAGAGTTATACGGTTACCGCCTTACCATTGTGAGTATAATGCGATTGAGTTGGTGTGGGCTCAAATTAAGGGATATGCTGCAAGACACAATACAGAACCCCCATTTACCACAAAAAAAATGCTAAAATTATTAGAAGAAGCTTGTGAACATGTGACTAAAGGAGACTGGGAAAAGGTTGTGAATAGAACTGTTAAATTAATAAGGGAAGATTATGAAAGAGATGTGAAAATAGATAATATTATAGAAAACGAACATATAATTATTAATGTAGGTGATGATAGCAGTGACGACAGTGAAAATAGTAGTATGGACGAATCTGATTAATTATGGCCTTTTGTGGCACCTTTTTTGGTATCTTTTGTATTCATATGTTTCTTGTGTGCATATAAAGTATGTATATTCATTTTCATTCAAATATTCAGTTCGTTCAAATAAATTAAATAAACATATACATTTTTGTTTTATTAAACCTATCAGTATAATCAGGTACAAAAACAAAACTTAATTGTTTTTTGTTCGAGAATAAATTGACATTCCACATCACTATTGTAATGTGTCAAACCGGCCATCATAGCGTGCCGCTAGTGTAGTTAGGGTTTCATGAGAGGAAAATAGGTCAAAGAGATCTGAATATAGAAATCATTATGATTGTCTATAACAAATTTTCCTTTATAACATTGGACTCCCAAAATACATGAGTAAAGTTAATTTTCTTCGGTAAATTCGTGCATACCCAGGGTGTTGCAGATCAGCAGTAGTCTTCACTCTAGTCAGATAACCAACCATTAGACCATCAATATTATTATCTCACGATAACAGAAAATCGTGACATATTATATATATTTTAATACTACTGTCGTAAGATATCTACAAATAACCGAAGCTTATATCTCAATACATTTATTCATTTAGTCCGGTTTGATTTTCAATCCATACTAAAGTTCCTTAATTGTCAAGACACTTAAATTAAAAATTACTTAAATTTTAATTATTTAATTTTTTCCTCTTCAAAAGTATAAAAAGATTTACCTTAAAACATTACTATGAAATTACTAATTTTGGTTGAAAATAACATTATTTGCAATATGCATGATCAAAAGAAAATTTATTTCACAGATTAACTCCCTGTGATTCATCATAGCGTTGTTTAATACTTTTCACCAGCAGATAACAAACACGTCTTCAATCAATGCTGTATGTTTTCCGGAGGCACATCAATATTACGGTTTTACATAACAATAAAACCGATATTATGTGCCGAGAGGGAAAACATACAGCATTGCAGGAAGTTCTTCCTGGTAAAGACTATGACTCAAAATGGCAGCTGTTTCCAACTGCCTTGCTGGGTGAGACACTAGCACCCCCTATATCCGGTAAGATGAACTACTATGTATATAGATCGATCGCGGATATCCGGTGAAGTACAAACAGCTTCTTCTTCAATCAATGCTGTATGTTTTCCCTCTCGGCACATAATATCGGTTTTATTGTTATGTAAAACCGTAATAGTAATTAAATTTTTTTAGAATATTTTCATTCATCAAACCCACAAATTATGTCAAATGACCACTTGACAGGAGACAGAAATCATACATGCAATAATATATTCATCATATTATTTTCTGTTTCAAATTCAAAATTATTTATTTCACGTAGGCCAACCTGTGGCTCTTATGGCAAGTCATAACTCTACCACCGGTTCGGAAAGCGGATTCTGCTGAGGAGAGCCGGCAAGAAACTCAGCAGTTGCTCTTTTCAAAATAAACATTTAAAAATATTATTATGAAGCTATTACATTGCAATAAGTTTTTTATACTATCTTGTGGGCAGCTGGATGCCAAGCCGATTTAACCTATGCAATTTTGTTAGAATAAAATATATTATTTCCACAATGATTGGAACTTCCAAAAAAAAAAAGTACTACAATTCAATTCATGTTCAGACGGGCACATACAAAGTAGCCCCATTCCCGCCATCGGCACCCGTTCACGAGCATGACGCATGATCCAGCCGTTGCTTCGCTCGACCATATTTGAGGGAATGTATTTATTTGATGTCTTCAACCTCTTTAATACTAAATTATCAAGTCTAAAGATCTCAATATTTCTTGAAGTCTTAAATTATTTCTATCCCAACACCACTACAAATTTAGTTTACAAAGCCTGTGTACAATTATATTAGCACGGCTCACTACTGACACAAATATTCAATGGACTACACAAGACACCAAGGCAATATCCACACTGCAATATTATTTAGAGGAAATTAAGTGTAAAAACATTATCTCCATCCATGATTTACTCTGTATTCTGTAAAAACAAGGTTACACTTTTTGCTGCATCACTTTTTTGTATGAATGACCTCAACATACCTGATGCTAGTTTGTCCGCCCAAATCCCAAACTTGGAACTTTAAATTTTTGTACGTGACTTGTTCCACATTGAAGCCGATCGTTGGTATAGTCGTAACAACCTCCCCGACCTGCAGTTTGTACAGTATTGTAGTCTTCCCGGCGCCGTCCAAACCAAGGATCAATATCCTCATTTCCCGTGCGCCTAACAACCCTCGGAAGTAACTAAATAGACCACCTGAAAGATATTCACGTTGTATCCGAGAATTCGCGAAGAAATAACGTGTAAATATTGTAAAAAACTTCGTAAATTCGCTCACCCATTTTTGTTTGATAGCTTAGCCTAGAAAAACATTAGTTTCTACAACTAAGGAATGTTCGAATCTCTTGCTTTATACATCCAAATGGATTACAAGTTCCTAATAAACTCTAATTAATACTTATTTTACAATATTTATACACTTTTAAAGCTTTTTAGCAACATTTAAACGAAAAATACAAGTTTTGCGATTATTTGACGCACAGATTTGACGTGTAAGCAAGCACTCAAAAATGTTGCCAGTTGCCTCTTGTCACAATATAGTATATACCATGAACTTAATAAACAAGCAGAACCACCCCGATTCAGAACCTTACGATAACATAATTATCGGTCGATTCGGTTTGTTTTCGTACGATAAGATGAATTTTCAATTCAGAATACTCGTATCGACAGAGAAGTTGTCGAAATCGAAACCGAATCGAACCGGCGTAGATATCGTTCGATATCTTCTATCAAACGCTATTCACAACAACCGTATCGAATAAGATTTTCCGAACGTCCGATAATTTTAGTTGGTTACTTATCGAAAGCTACAGGGCATCCGATAACCTTTTGTTTACGTACTGTGTTCACTGGTTTTTCGTATAAAATGATTATGATGAATGATTTTGGTATGTAAATGTTTGCTTACCATATTGTACGTATTTTAACATTAAAATAACATATTATGTACACCACAACAAAATAAAATAAGAACCCAGAGGGATGAAACATGAAATTAGCGCCATCTATCGACGAGGCTGAAAATTGGCCGTCAATAATTTAACAAGTTATCATTTTAAATAATTACTTCAATGACCTTCGAAAATTATTAAAATCTATTTATTTAGTGCTAACATGAATTTAATAACAAGTGAAATTTTGGTAAAATAAACAAACTTCGTAAATCCACATGTAATTTAATGTATCTTGTCGATACCGATAACGAAGCCGATTCCGTAGTCGACATCGAATCGAATTCTCTAACCGAACGTTCTGAATCGCACGACAAAAAATTTTCGATACGAGATCGATATCTAATCGTATCGAAACGGGAACTTATCGAAATGTTCTGAATCGGGGTGCTGATCACTCGGAAAATTTGTATTTACGAAAATGAACCTTATAACAAGCAGATAAAGTATATTTCCTGTTGCGCATTACACAGAGGCTAATCCGAGCCGAGAGAGATAGTAACAACGGAGGCCGTGTGTCTCGTTCTTTCATTAATGCCAGCCTAAAAAATGATTTTGATCAAAGATTTTGGCTAAAAAATCAGTTGAGACACTTATGTTTTAATTTTATTGTAACATTTTTAAGTCGCCGTATTTAATTGCATTAATTTCGATAGATATATTTCTTAACAAAAAAGAAAATATAAATTATCTAGTCTATTTTTTTCGAGCGGCAACCCGTTAAATCGTGAACGCTAAATCTACAACTATGTTGACCATGAATTTTTAAATTCTTGTATTGTGTGATGGGTCGAATACGTACGATGCAGATGCCGATTACGATGGTCCCTTACTCCTTACTTTTGTATTATTATTATTACAATTTTCATTATTTTAATGTTTCATTTCAAACCAATAGAACAGAATTTCTGTACAACCCTGACCTAACCTAAGATTTTGGTAAATATACCGATCGTGCGGCAACGGAATAAGGCGCGGGAGGGGAAGTGGGGCTGTATTAATTACTTTGGGTGCCTTTGACCAGCTATTATGATTAATATCTAGAGAAAATTAATAATTTATCACATTATCTACACATTACCAGTCATTAAAATATCTAGCAATGTCACTCACTATGACTGGACAAATCGAAACCTTGTACTATTTGTATTATTTATTTCGTAATCAATCCCTAATCCCTAAGAAATTTTCCATTGCTTATGAAAAACTTCAATAACTGTGTTTATAATAAACTTATAATTAGTAGGAAGATTGCAAGATTTAATTTGTCTCACATATATCGAAAATCTTATTGTCACCCTGTTAGAAAGGGACACACGGCCTCTGTACTAGCTATCTCGCTCGGCTCGCTAGCTGCGAGTACTCGGTCCTGTTTGTTTCCTATGTCCATGGTATATACAGATTATACAGACTAAAAGACACAAAAATTAAAAATTATTATAACAAAAATAAATAAATGAACGCAAGCTTTGCTCTTCATCCGATAATAATTAATTAATATTTACAGGGATGACTTAATATTGACAGGATTTCAAACGTAATTAAAATAATTTTATTTTTGTAAATGACAATGTTACCCACAAATGAGTCGTAACTTTTGAATCACTGCAGTCTCCTATTCAGGGCTTCAGTAAATATGTTCCTTGATTCAGGGGTACGCCGGTTCGATCCCCGACATGTACCTCTGTCTTTTCGGAGCTATGTGCGATTTTATTAATGGTTAGTTAAGTGCGATAAAGTTTCTTCAACGGTGAAGAAAAACATCATGAGGAAACCTGCACGCCTGAGAGTTCTCCAAAAGTGTGTGGTTTAAAACGGCCTCCTAAGAACCACTGTTTTTCTATTTTTACTCCCTTTTACTAATTGCAACGATTATTATCAATATTATTTTATGTACCTACTCCTGTTCAAAATATTAGAGCAAAAAATATAAAATACACTTTTGCTATTGGAATGGCTTACTCTGTAGTACAAAAACTTAAGAGTAAGAAGAGCAGTCTTACTTACAATCACGATTATGTAGTTAATAGGTATTTCCAACAAGTGTTAAACTTTTAGCAGCTAACAAGCCTTGATGCTTGATTCAGTAGGTATCTACCTAGGGTACCTAGTGTATCAAAAGTAAACCTTTAAAGGTAGTAGGTACCTTTAAGTAGGTAGATATAGCTAAAAGAGCTAAAAGAGCGAGTCGGGCCTTGCTCTTTTAGGGTTCCGTACGTATGACCAAATAACTTTTTTTTTAAACTAGTTATTCAGATAAATCTTAGTTTTTAGATAGTAGGTAGGTACCTACTAAATTAGTAGGGGGAAAATATTATATGCTCGTTTGTTTTGGTCACAACTTAAAAACCGCATTATAAATCGGTGTTTTCAGTTTTTTATGTTTAAAATAATACACTATAGTACATAATATACAGAAATTTCAAATAAACTAGTTTAGTTTTTGAGATAGAACACCTATCAAGAATGGTCTTAAACCGACAACTTTGACGGCCCCGATTTCATCATTTTTATACTTAACGAGCTCTAGACAATGACACCCCACAACAAAATTTTATTTCGACTCATGTATGGGAGCCCTGTCGCACTCCTCACGGTGTCACCTAAGCTTTTCACAGCAGTGCTGGAGGAGGTATTTCATCACCTGGACTGGGAAGAATGTGGCCTATTAATTAACGGAGAGAACTTATCACACTTGAGATTCGCTGATGACTTGATCATATTCTCTGCAACTAAAGAGGGACTCCAAATAATGCTAAATGACTTAGACCGAGAGAGTCGAAAAGTGGGACTGCTCATGAACACAGATAAGACAAAAGTCATGACAAATGGTCAGCAAGAACCAATTTATATCAACGATAATGTCATTGAATATGTGGAGGAGTATGTTTACCTAGGTCAAATAATATCACCAGAAAATTTAACTTCCAAAGAGATTGACCGACGTATAGCAAACTCATGGAAACAATATTGGAGCCTCAAGGAGGTGATGAAAAACAAAAATATGAACATGTCCATAAAAAGAAAACTGTTTGACACATGTGTGTTGCCAGTACTAACGTATGGATGTCAAACATGGGCACTCACCAGAAACCACGTAAAAAAGCTGGAGAGCTGCCAGGCTTCCATGGAAAGAAGCATGATGGGTAAAAAACTATCAGATAGAATACGAAACACGACTATCAAAGAACACACAAAGACTAAAGATGTTACTGTTACCATCAAAAAATTAAAATGGAAGTGGGCCGGGCATACAATTAGAGGAGCAGAAAAATAAAAAGAAAAAGAGGTCGACCATTTAAAAGATGGGTCGATGAAATAACAGAGGTGGCTGGGAAAGCATGGACGAGGAGAGCTAGGGACAGGAATGTATGGAAGCAGATGGAAGAGGCCTTTGCCAAAAGGCACACAGACGGGAGCACGGTGGTAGATTTAGAATAACTTTGTAAAAATTAATGAAACTATTGTGTCTGAATAAAGGCTTATTTATTTATTTATTTATTTATTATGGGAGCCCCCTTTATTTTTTAATTTGATTTGATTTTTATTATTTGAAATACATACTCTGTAAAAATTTCAACTGTATACTTATTACGGTTTACGAGATACAGTCCGCTGACAGACGGACAGACGGACGGACAGCGGAGGCTTCGTAATAGGGTCTGGGGTCCCGTTGACACCCTTTGGGTACGGAACCCAAAAAATTTTTGATCTTTCTAGATTCTAGACCGAAGAAAAATTAATTATTTTATACGAATAAATCCTCAAACCTCTACTTTTAGCTCTGACTGAATGCTTATTATCGACATATTATTGTTTTATTCTTGTATTGATAACACGGCTGACATAGCTCATTGAGTCGCAAATCTGAAGATGAAGTGGTGATGGGCCAGATACTTAGACACAACACGAAGATCTGTACGCTTAGTACAAGATTTGATAGTTAACTATAAATAGTAAACGATGACATTACCATCAAAGTTAAATAAACCACATCAGTATTGAGTTAGAGCTCGATTTCATGTATTTCTTATTTACGTAACGAAAACGCTCCAAATTAAAATCGTCTGTATTGAATTTGCGACTTTAAAACGATACTATTATGGTTTATTTTACTTTGATGCTAATGTCATCGTTTACTATTACGATCAAACGAATTTAAAACTCGGACTAACCGCACAGGTGTGGGATTGTCTAAAATGATTGCTACAATAGACAATAGATACAAGTGTACCTATCGGAATCAGCTCCGATGTGGCTGAATGTATGGCGTTCTTGCTGTTTTAACCTCTATAGCAAGAGAGTACCAGCCAATCAGAGGTGATTACTATTGTCAGATTATTTTAGACAATCCCACAGCTGAATTTCGACGTCTTTCGCGAGCTTCTGGCTTCGCGCTTCATAATAATTATGCCTAGGTAGTTACTACTCAGGGAGCCGCTGGATCCAAGGGGCGCAAGACCGAAGCCTGTGGAAGTCCATGCAGGAGACCTTTGTCCAGCAGTGGACGTCTATAGGTTGATAAAGAAGAAGAAGAAGAAGAAGGTACTACTCAGTGGCCAGTGCGCATAATACCTACTCTACTTATCTAACTTATCTATGATCAAAGTTCTAATAAAACCTTGTTTGCAAATAATCACAAAAACTGAGTGTTATTAATTTTTAAATAGTACTATCTGACCCAGCGATATACGTACCGCCAACAAAAATATTTAGTGGTTGGTCACCCTTATTATTTAGGGGTTTGAAAAATAGATGTTGGCCTATTCTCAGACCTACCCGATATGTACACAAAATTTCATAAAAATCGGTCCACCCGTTTCGGAGGAGTAAGGTAACTAACATTGTAACACGAGATAGTATTTTACGGAGCATACGTATACGTAAGACTTGTTTGCGCTGCAGCGCCCACCTCCCTTATAACTTATTAATTACGTAACTAATTTATTTGTAGATAATTGTATAAAAGTTTTAAAACAAAATATGTGATTTCGTCAGACATTGACGGTTGAAGTCATCGGTATCATTATAAATTATTGTTTTCATCTACATCTAAGGTAGATTCTACCTTAATAAAATGGAATAGAAAATAAAATTACATAACCAAATAAAATAAAAAGTTACACTGACATTTCCACAAAAGGAAAAGCGCGTGGCCGCGCACACGCAAGATATCGTCACGTCAGTCGCATTACGTCGGATGACGTCAGTAATCCGCCGTTACGGATTAAACTATGACACTATTTCGAGTCACGTAACACGTCAAGCTGGGTACGTGATCCACGTAAAGCTGGTGACGAATTTTTGTCTTTCGTGTCGTGACTCATGTCGTATGGGACACGGGTATGCATCTTAAAAAGCTTTGAGCTTTATATGATGCATACCTACTTATACTATGCTATTGGCAGTACCGGCTAGTTTAATAAGGAAAATAATTGTTTTAAATAAGACCGTAGATCAACAAATTTTCTTTTCAGTGATAAGAAAATCTTTGGTTTTCTCTAATATGTATTTATTAAATTTTATGTAATGTAAGTCTACTATGACTTCTAGGTTTTTTATGTAGGTACATAGCAGAATGCTTGCATGATTAAATGTTTGGATACATTGGCATAGCATCTATTGTATTGTAAACTTGTTTTAAAAAGAGCAACCGCCAAGTTTTTTGCTGATTCTCCTCGGCAGGAGGCATTCCGAGCCAGTGCAAGTGGTAGACTCATCGACGATTCAAAAGCACAGTTTGTAAAAAAGTTTATTTGATTAAAAAATATTTCTATTCAATTCTATTCTAAATGATGGTTTGAAGCGTTCTGATTGAAGTTTTCAAACAGCGCGTGTTCCCAGTGATAATGTGGATTCAAAACACGATTTCCATTAATTATATTTAAGAAGGCTCAGGTTCGTTCAACAGGCGACTATGGAGAAAGCTTTTCTCGAAGTTAAAACCAACCACAGTGCTGTCGAAAGGTATGCCTAGGTTATCGAATAGCGAAGCTGATGTGATAATTTGGGTGGACAGCGGAGCATATAATTAAGTAGTTAAAAAGTATCGATAGCTCCCAAGGTGTTGGAATGACGACTTCCCGCCGGAAAGCGCATTGCTCGCAGTACTACCAGCGGGAATGGGGCTACTTTATGTTTGCCCGTCTTGACATGAATTGAATTGTAGTACCTATGCTTTTTTGGAACATCCCCTCATTGTGGAAATATTATATTCTATTCTATTCTAACAAAGTTGCATGGGTTAAATCGGCTTGGCATCCGGCTGCCCACAAGATAGTTTAAAAAACTTATTACAATGTAATAGCTACATACTTTATAATATTGTAAAATGGTTATTTTGAAAACAGCAACTGCTGAGTTTTTTGCCAGTTCTTCTCAGCAGAATCCGCTTTCCGAACCGGTGGTAGAGTCATGACGTGTCATGAGAGCCACAGGTTGGCCTACGTGAAATAAATAATTTTGAATTTTTCTTACCCCACCGACCGACGACATCAGACCTGACCAGAGAGCTGCTGTAGTGGATAGGTATAAAGTCCCTACAATAAACTTAGGTAAGTATTTCCTTAAAGACGCGTCTATCGTATCACGTGGAAGTGGGCTGGTCACATATTGTGTCGTAGGAGTTAGGACCGATGGCCACTGGGGTCGGCAAACGGAGTGTATTGCGCCCACCGGCTAGATGGAGTGATGGCATCCGGAAAGTGGCAACGATTGGATGCGAAAGAGCGAGGATAGGCAACGTTGGCGCTACTTAAAAGAGGTATATGTCCAACAGTGGATGCGCTCTTGCATCAGCATCATCATCATCAGATGACGATGATGTCTATCGGGTGCCGAAGAAGAAGAACCGAAGGATGTCCAGAATAAAAGATAAACAGGTATCATTTCATTTACGAACTTGAGTTCAGGCAGGGCTAATTAAAGCGCGTAATTATTTGGAGAGCATCTGTGAGCGAGTTTACACAAATAGCTGCCGGTTACTATAATTACAAGCCCTGACTCAGTCATTATTCTCAACAGGTTTTACGGCCAGATATGAATTCTTGCGCTAAAATAATAACATGGAACGAGTGTACGCAAATAAACGACCAGAGTTAATTAAATACTGATTCATTAGAACGGCTTTCCATTTTCCAGATGATGTTAATATGTATGTATTACATTTTTAATCCCCGACGTAAAAAGAGGGGTGTTATAAGTTTAAAGTGTGTATCTGTGTATGAGTCTATCTGTATGTCTGTCTGTTCCCTCGTAGCAGCCTCCCCAATGGACCGATTTTGATGCGGATTTTCGTGTTTGAAAGCTAATGTAATCAACTGGCTGGGAAACTGGCTTAGGCTTCGTATAGTGTCACAAACCATCTCTTAGATAGGAGTGACGAAGACGACGTTCTACGCAGCCAAAGCTGGCCGATTAATTATATTATCTTCGTCTGGGGTACGATGTGTAAAGTATTATTAAAATGGAACTAGATAGATATAGAGATAATTAGAAGTATGGAAGAAGTTTATGAAGACTAAACAATTAAAACATTACGTTTGGCCTGAATTCAGTCATTATCAGCAACCCATCAACGGTCCACTACTGAGCACAAGTCTCCCTTTCAGAGAAGGGCATGGTCTTCACGTTGGCCAAAAGAAAACTTCACAGCTTTCAGAACATTATGAAGGCCTCTCAGGCGTGCAGGTTTCCTTACGGAGTTTTCTTTTACGGCTGAAGCATGTTTTAACATATGTTTTAACATGTTTTAACATGTGCATATTTTAACTGCTTAAGCGCACGCGGTCGGGCCTTTAACTCCGGAAAGTTAAAGGCCCGTCCGAGGTTAAGGTGCCTGGCATCAAACGCGTGACCCCGCAATAAGAGACCGCAGTCCTAACAACTTGTTCATCACTGCTCAAGACTTTAATGGACTGTTATAAATTGAATCATACTCGTATGTTCAGTTGGAACACCCATCACTTCGTGGACCTGCCTCGTGTGACCTCGTATGATCTCAAGCGAGTTGCTGGATACAGGCAGGCTGTGCCCTATGGTGGTAATCCTTGCGAGAGAACTAAGATGTCCAGCCGAGGACGTGATGGTTGAGATGACAACGCGACAGCGACCAAGTCATCATACTTCATCTTCTTCTTCTTTGTCAACCGATAGACGTCCACTGCTGGAAAAACGTCTCTTGTATGGACTTCTACAGGCCTCAGTCTTGAGCCGCCTGAATCCAGCGGCTCCCTGCGACTCGTTTGATGACGTAATTTTTTGCATGAGTATAGTTGAGGACCTGCGGAGAGTGACATAGGCTACTTTTATCTCTGAAAATCAAAGAGTTATCGAGGGATTTTTACTTACCTAATATATTGTTTTTTACTTTTGATAGTAGGTACATAGGTAAAGTCGGTTCACTTCTAAAATAGGTATGAACGCGGGATTTCCATCTCATTACACTAGAGCCATAGAAAAAGATTTTGATCTATTAGTCATAGGCATCACAGTTAAAACTACTAGAACTAGATCCGGGAAAAAATCATTAGTTCAGTTCTATAGAGACGGAATTAACTGGGGTTCACAGAGATCAGTGTGGTTAGTCCGAGTTTTAATTCGTTTGATCGTAATAGTAAACTATGACATGAGCATCAAAGTAAAATGAACCATAACAGTATCGACTTAAAGTCACAAATTCATTACAGACAATTTTAATTTGGAGCGTTTTTGTTACGTAAACGTATAAGAATACATGCACGAAATTGAGCTCTAACTCAATGCCGTTGTGGTTTATTTTACCTTGATTTCATAGTTTACTATTCATAGTTTAACTATGTATTGAATTAGTGACTTTAAAGTGGTACTATTAGGTTTCATTTTACCTTGATGTATATCATATTGAATATCATAGTTTACTATTACGATCAAACGAATTGAAACTCGGACTAACCACACAGCGCCTATATACCCACTCCACTCCATCTACTTTCTGAGTGACTTACAATAGAACAGGAACTGTACAAATAGAATGGTGGTTTGTTGTAATTTTACTGTAACATAAAACCTTTTGTATTTTAGGGTAACTATATAAAATTATTCCGTAAAATATGTTAAGGAATTTTCTATCAGCTCGTTTAAATAACTTTTCAAATTCAATGCAAGAAATCTGCGCCCATCTGTAGCCGTCTTAACGTTGCTAAAAAGCCTTTAATAATAATCTTTATTTATAAAACTCAGTACAGCACAATACTATGGAATCCTGACCCCTAAACTAGGAAAACCCATATCTTAGGGGCCAGTGCCTTCCCAAACATTGAATAATAATAAGAATTACATATCTAGTGCACTTTAACAAATAAAAACATTTCTGTATGTGTTGAGTTTACTAAATATTACATTAGAGCTTTTTTCTTGCTTTAAAATTAAATTTAAGTTTGATAATGAATTAAAAATAAAATCAAAAGTTTGAACAGAAACAATTTTGAAAATATTACATGCTATATATACCTAGTAGGTATCTAAGTTATATGTATGTGTGTGTGTGTTTGAAAGTTTGAATCAATCGAAGAAATCATGGTAAGTATGGATACTATGGCTAGATTTCAATTTAAAAGACGGCGGTGAAACATTTTATGATAAATATTACTTATGTATTTAAAATTCTTTTTAAAAACCGACTTCAAACGCCGATCTACGTGATTCTTTGATGGGTATGGTAGCGGACCTGCAGTGTTACAGTTTACTTTTATCCCGATAAAACCAGGAGTCCCACGGGATTTTCAAAGAAACTAATTACACGCGGACGAAGTCGCGGGGGCAAGTCGTTACATAAAAGAGCCGATATACTTAACCTTCTTATTGTTAACAGCTAGGCCCGAATAATAGAACCCGAAGTTTCGGCCGCGTCGGCGTGAATTGCAACTTGTGGCTTTCATGAATGGGCCAAGGCTACGTGACGTCACGTGTGACGTCATACACCACGACATCTGAAATCTATCATTCTTAGGCCGGAAACATGAAAGACGCGTCATAGAAAAGGCGCTTTCAACATAAAAATGGTCCAAGGAGGGTGATGCGTCGAGATTTTGATGTACGTTGTACGAGTACCTACTGAGGTATAACATATTATTCAAAATCAATATTTTTTGACAAGCTCTGTAGCTGGAGCCCTCATGAGTTCGTCTTAATTTTGGGAGTGACATAGAGTAGGGATAAAATATAAAAAATATCTATGACTTAAGCATCGCAAAAAAAGAATCTAAGAAAAGAAGCTTAGAAAGCAGTGATGGTCTAGTGGTTAGGACTGTGGTCTCCTATTCGGGGGGTCGCAGGCTCGATCCCGGGTACGCCTCTGACTTTTCGCAGTTAAGTGCGTTTAAGAAATTAAAATCACATGCTTTAACTATGAACGAAAACATCGTGAGGAAACCTGCACGCCTGAGAGTTTCCCATAATGTTCTCGAAGGTGTGTGAAGTCTTTCAATTCGCTTGGGCCAGCGGTGTGGTGGACTATGGCCTATATAACCCTTCTCTGAGAGGAGACTTGCACTCAGTAGTGAGCCATTGATGGATTGATAATGACGATGATGAAGAACTAAGTTATCTAAATATCTAGTTTTAAAAATAGTGTTTTGGTCATATATATGTACCTACGGAACTCCAAAAGAGCGAGGCCCGACTCGCACTTGGCCGATTTTTTTTGGTTGATGTTTTAACGCATTCACGTTATCTTTTTTAAGCTTGTCTGTCTTTGCTGGGCCCACAATGTCACCGACAGTCCTCCGCACAGAGCCTGCATGATGTTGGACAACAACGCACATGGTTTTTGAGCGCACAGGCATAACGGACTATTGCCTCACTTCAAGAAGTCCTAGGAAACCTGGGCGGCTTCTAGCCTTAGTTGGATCACGTTGGATGAATGCAGTGACAACATTGGTGGGTGGGTCACTTTACAAACAAAAGACCTAGCAGTTTATAAGCAGATAAGTCTGCCCAGTTTGTAGAAACTGGATGACTCCTCTAATATACTCATAACTATAGAGGCGGCGCTAGCATCGCAAAGTGTACATGATAGGCTCCGTACTAAATTTCGTCTTATTAATACAGACTTTTAAATTTTTGTAAAAACAAGTGATTATTCGATTAACAGCCGTCCAAAACAACAGTGAAAACGTTAGCAAAGAATACTGTGCTGTAATTTCCCTAAAAATAGTGCCGGAAATACTGTCTCATTCAAGTGAAATTTAACAGCAAAATTATAGACATTTAATAACTTTTGAACTTAATTTCTATGAACTGAATAACAACGAGTGCTCAAATATTCATATAAGTGTATTTAAAACAGTAAAATCGAGTTATTTCGCGCAAAATACAGTGATCGTCTGTTGGTATTCAAACTGAGTGACGTAACGAATGCACCTACGCTGCATTCACTCGGATTGCAGTGCGGTGACCTACATACAACCGGTTGACATTGAACTTGTGCATCGATCGACGGCAAATATCATAATTATTTACAGACAGTTTTACCAGATCTGTGTAGCCGCGATGAGTCGATAAATACTTAATTACATACCTAACAATAGTTAATTCGAAATACATCATACCGGAACCGAAAAAAGGCCAACTGATTGCATATCCATCCATATCACCATTCCAACCATAAATGGACAATTTTAAAGATTCGTAGCGTTGACACTGATTTTTACTGAGTCTGACTCTTATTTTCTCACTCTGATTTTTTTATTTTTTTTACAATGCTAACCAGAAGAGCTGCTGCTGCTTTGGGAGACCCAAACAAATTAAAATTTACTCTGCAGGATCTCAAGAAGAGTAAAAAATTAAATGAACAATTACTTAAAGAACGAGAAGAAAGTGAGATAGAAATTCAAAATATTATTTAAAAAAATACTGAACTAAAAAGTGAATTAGCCGAATTACATGTTAAATATGAAGACATTGTGGAACAAAAAAATCTATATGAATATGCAGTTACAACATTACAAGAATGTATAAAAACTTATGAAGATGAGATAACGCGAAGCAGGGATGTTGAAAGACAACTACAAAGAGCAAATCTAGAAATACAATCTCTTAAATTAAAATATGACACTATCCAGAATGACAGATCTGACTTATATCAGGAACACGATGAAATAAACTAGTGGTTCGCCCCGAACTGAGACCTCGCGGTAACGGTATCCCATGATTATTCATTCAATCGATACATGATAACCAAAACTGACATTATTATTATGCCCGTTTTCACCAAACATACCTAAATCATCCCCTAAGTAGGAGTCTCTTAACGTAGGTAGCTCCTAAATACAATCCTAAGTCCTAACATCCGTCCCAATATCCTTTTAGGTGTCCCGTACAGGATCGTGATAAATAAGTTGACAGAAAACATCAATCACCTAACTTATAGGTAGCCCGTAAAGGTTAGGGAACGTTAGTGAAAACATTGAATTATTTATCAAACATTGAATTTAACTCGTAGTTCCATGGGAATAGTTACTGACTGCGCCATCTATTAGCATTATTGTGAAGCTATGTTGATGCTATATGAATTACTGACGCCCATTAAAAATTAAATAATCTCGTTTCTTTATAATATTCATATAATTTTAGTATTTGTTGTTCAAGTACAGGATATAAGTGACCTAAAAACATAAAATCAGTTTGAAAATCCATAGCGGATTTTTCTAGAGAGCGTCTTCAAGCGAGCGTATAAAATCGCCACTTTGAAAGCCCCCCATTTCGTCAATTTTAAGGGAAAAATTAAAAAAAAAATATTTTTGTACTCAGTTCAAAATTATCTTTAAAATGATACGTAACAATTTTATGTAACGCGATTTTTTTTTTTTTACTTCGCATTCGCTTCTATGAGAGCCCCCCTGAAATAAAGATTTTTATAACTTTTTAAGCCATTTTCGGCTGGAGGCCATCGGTTTACATATTATATCTAAATTTGAAGTAATTACGTTCAGTAATTCAAAAGTTATAAGGCTCTGACAGACGGACGGACGGACGGACGGACGGACGGACAAGTGCAAATCGCCCTAGTTAACTCAAAGACCTTCGCTTCGCTCGGTCGATAAGCCACGCTCATTGCAAAGGGATATCATTGATCTAACTAAGGATGAGCCATCTCAACATATTAGACCAGACAAAATAAATGGACTTACCCACAAGAAGATAAAGAAATATATAAAAATTAATAGATACATTTGTAGAACACAAAGATTGATAAAAAAACATAAAATCTCACATAACAATATAAAGTTAAAAAAACAAAATATGGACTTAATTCAGGAAATAGACAATTATACTCAGAAATTTCAAGAATGCAAAGAAACGTACGATAAAACAATAGAACACCTAACCTTTAAGATAAAAGTATTACAGGAATCGTTAAACACAAAAAGTTATTGTGCTAGTAAGGCTATAAATACTACGACAAAGGACACTCAAGCACAGGAGTCGACTCAGCTTGACAATTCCACGCTGCATCTTAGTGATAATACGTTGATGTTTTCCGATAAATTAGGTTCTGGTTTTGGATCTCTTTTATATATGAAACTACCACACTCCGTAATGAACTACTGTATGCCTCACGTAACGTTTGACCAATTGATAAATAAAATAGACTCTGTTAACTATAATAAAAATAGCACTATTGTAATTTTATTTGGAAATAGCCAAAAAATTGGAAAAAAAGACATTATTAGAGGATTTGATGTACTGAATAAACTAGATATTGCCAATGTGATTTTTTGTTCGCTGCCATATTCTCGATCATTTAGCGAAAAACGAAATAGGTCGATTTATTATTTAAATAATTTAATACATACATTGTCATGTTGTAGTAACCAAAACCTGACTTATTTTGATATTAATAAATTTATTTATGGTTTCAAATGCACAGCGCATGAATTACACATGCCTGAAAAAGCTGCGAAACAACTTGCTGATTTAATAGCATTTAATATAACAAATCCTAAATACATTAATAACACCAACATTGTATTGAACACAGTAGAAATAAATTGTAACATTGATGACACAGACCAAACTAAGAATTTACATTTAAACAAGTAAATTTGACAACAGAGAAGCGAAATAATCCTTATTTGAAATTAATACATCAGAATATAAATCGCTTCTCTGGCAAAATACATGAAATAGAATTATTGATAGATAAATATAGTCCTGAAATTTTATGTTTTTCTGAGACATGGCTTAAGCCCTCTAAAATGTTATTTAATATTAATAATTTTTCAATTGCAAGCCTATACAACAGAACTTGTTCAGACGGCGGGGGAACAATAATTCTGTGTAAAAATAACATAAAATTTAAGGAACGTAAAGATGTAACATCGTGCTCAATTGACCGAAATTGTGAAATGGCATGTGCAGAATTAGATAACGTAATAATTTTGTGTATTTACAGACCACCTAGCGCAAATTTTGATGTATTTACAAAATGTTTAGAAAGTGCGCTAATAAAGTTAACCGACAGTAGCAAGACATTACTAGTATGTGGTGATTTTAATATAGATCTTTTAAAAGAATCACAAGATAAACTAATTTTAGTTTCCCTCCTGAGCTCTTTTGATTTAAATAGTTTATTTATTGAGCCAACAAGAATAACCGTTTCCTCTGCCACTTGTATCGATAACATATTTACGAATAGTCCAATACGGGATAAAGAAATAATAAGTGGTGTTCGATCTGATCATACAGCACAAATGGTAAACATTGAATACATAATAAAGAACATAGAGAATAAAATAGAATACAGACCTATTACAAAAAAGAGACAAACACAATTTAAAACTAACATAAAAGAGAAACTTTCTACAATATGTTTCCCAATAAATAATATAAATACCATGTATTCGACGTTTTTTGATACTGTTTCTAATCAGTATGAAAAAATATTTACGAAACAAATAATTACAGTTACGCCTAAACTACATTTCAGTGACTGGGCCACTAAAAGTATCAGGATTAGTAGAGACAAAATGTACGAACTATATAAAAAGAAATCCAAAGATAAAAGTAAGAAATTTGAAAATTATGTAAAAAAATATTCAAAAATATTTAAACTAGTTTGTATTAATGCAAAAAGAATCTACATTAGCAATAAGATTAAGAAATCTAGCAATAAAATAAAAACAACTTGGCAAGTCATAAATAACGAAACAGGTAAAGTTAAAAATAAATCCAGGGACTTAATATACCTAAAAGTTAATGGACAGCTTATCTCGGACACTTCAAAAATTGCAAATACTTTTCAATCCACTTTTTGCCGAATTCCTATTGAGACTACGAAAAATTTGATTTCTTCGCCTGACAAAGCAGAGATTCTCTTAAAGAAGCATATTGAAATTTCAGCACCTATTTTTAAATTTAAACACATTTACCAGAGCGAAATTATAAAAACTTTTAAATTAATTAATGTTAAAAAAAGTGAAGATTTATGGGGAATGTCTGTTAAATCTATTAAACCAATTATTGGTGAAATTGCTCCTATTATAGCGCATATATTTAATTGTTGTATTGATGAAGGTGAATTCCCGGATTTGATGAAATTTAGTAAAGTAGTACCAATTTACAAATCTGGTAGTAATTTTGATCCAAAGAACTATAGACCTGTGTCGGTGCTGCCTGTATTTAGTAAAATTTTTGAAAACATTATATTAAATCAATTAAGTCATCACTTTAACACCAATGAGTTACTACATAAACAACAATTTGGTTTTACAAAAGGCAGATCCACAACTCATGCAGGAGCAGACTTAATACAGCATATTCTTATGGCCTGGGAAGTATCGCAAAATGCTATTGGCATTTTCTGCGATCTTTCTAAGGCTTTTGATTGCGTGGATCATGAGATTTTAATTCGAAAACTGAGATTCTACGGAGTAACTGATGCAGCACTAGATCTGATTTCATCTTATCTAAGTAATCGAGAAATGAGAGTATGTGTCAATAAAAGGGTGTCTGAGGGAACAAAACTTAAACTAGGAGTGCCACAAGGTTCCATTCTTGGTCCATTCTTATTCCTTATTTACATTAATGATCTTCCAGGTGCAATTAAAGAACTAGCAGACATCGTTCTATATGCAGATGACACTTCTCTCGTGTTTAAAATAGATAGAAAAACTAGTGATTTAGGTAACCTTAATAACGGTCTGTCCATACTCTCGCACTGGTTTTCCGTAAATAACTTAGCACTGAACAGTAATAAAACCAAATGTGTATATTTTGCAACTTCAAACTGTCGTAGTGACAAAAATGTTGATATATTACTCAACAACGAAAAATTAGATATTGTTGACAATGTCCTTTTCTTGGGCCTCACCATTGATTCTAAATTACAATGGAAGCAACACATTAATATTTAAGCAAACAAATTAAGTTCAGCAGTCTTTGCGATTCGTAAAATAAGGAAATTAACGGACGTAAAAACTGCTAGAATAGTATATTTTGCATACTTTCAAAGTCTGATGTCATATGGAATTTTGTTATGGGGTTCTGCTGCTGATTGGAAAACAATCTTTATACTCCAAAAAAGGGCTGTTCGTGCTATATACAAAATGAAACCCAGAGAGTCACTGAGAGACTTTTTTAAAGAAACCTCTATATTGACTATGCCTTCACTTTATATCTTTGAAAATATTATGTATGCTAGAAAAAATCTTCCATCTCTCAAAAAGAATCTCGTGTGTCAAAATTATAACTTACGACATAAACATGTCCAGTTGGCAGTGAAAAAATGCAGGTTATCTAAAACAAGAAAAACGTTTATAGGAAACTCTATACGCTTCTACAATAAAATTCCAAAGGACATTACAGATCTTTCTGATACACAATTTAAAGTTAAAATTAAAGATATCTTAATAAAAAAGGCATATTATAGAATAATAGATTATGTAGACGATAATAAAGCCTGGAAATTCTAACATTGCACATGCCATTAATGGTTAAGATTAAATTTTGTTTACGTTATGATATAAAAACTAAGTACGTGAGTACCTACCTATTACTTTTTAATTATTTGTTTATGACATTTTACATGACGATTTATGTTTGACACAATTTTTATTATTTTTTTAATTTTATTCTTTAACATACCTAGTAGGTACCTAATTTTTGTGACTTCTTATTTTATTTATTTGTGCTAGACTGAATATTTTTGTAGATATTGTAATTTAAATATTTAAATGATGTAACATTTTTGACATTCGTAAGCGCTTTTGTAAGCCTAAATCGAAGAAAAATAAACAATACAATACAATACAATATACTTTCTTATACTATATGAGTTGGTAGATACATACTGGATTCAGGCGGCGCAAGACTAAAGCCTTTGGAAGTCCATGGAGGAGACCTTCGTCCAGCAGTGAACGTCTATAGGTTGATAAAGAAGAAGACGAATGTAGATACATTACTAACCTAACCCAACGAATATTATGAGAAACTAGTGATGTATACATAGGTAGTAGGTACATTTTGTCAGTAATCATTATTTGTATTGTAATTTATATTCACCTGAAAGATAAAATATGCGAAAAACACACCTGAATGGACGATTACAGTATCATCATATTATCATCAAATGTACAACTCGGAATTAGTTTGACGTAGGCAGACTATCAAGATAGGTATGACCAGTGAGTCGGCAAAATATGTACAATAGATATAATATTTTGTGCAAACCAATGACACATTCTTGCAGATGGTAAGTATACTAACTATGTGTGTTTATAATAATTGTGGTTATATTCCTCTTGAATGCTTAGGTGGTTTTAATTTAAAAATAGATGAATTAAGAAAACGTGCAACTATAGAACTACAGAAAGACTTTCGTCCCCTTAAATACATATTATGTGCTTTTATTGATACCTACATGCCATAGGGTTTTTGCGAAATTTTATAAAAACCTAACTAACTCCACACGACAAAGTTTTAGACCAAAGCTTAAAATCAATATTATTAATTGTGTACCTACATAGAGTGAGTTATTTCGTACAATATTGTAAGTAAACTTTATTCAAATTATCAAACAATTTTGATGTACCCAAAATTTTTACCAAAACGGCTTTTTCTCAAAGCTGTCGTCGTGTGGGTTGGTTCATTTTTGCGTTAGTAGGTCCATTTATAATTCAATAAAAATTCTTTTCAAAAAACCGACTTCTAACACCACTACAAAGTATAAAAATAATTTTAGTTTGTCCACGTTTGTTGAAGTCGGGCGGGCCTATATACAAACTATGAAACTGATGCGCGACGCTACAGAATACGATAGACTCGTTTGTAGAAGTCGAGCGAGCATCGCGAGTCGGTTTCATAGTTTGTATATAGGCCCGCCCGACTTCAACAAACGTGGACAAACTAAAATTATTTTTATACTTTGTAGTGGCGTTAAAGTCGGTTTTTTGAAAAGAATTTTTATTTTAAGCTTTTAAGTGTAGTACCTATGATTGAGGAGCTAGGACCTGGAGCTCCATGATGTAGTCCATACTTGTTACCTACAATATCAATTCGTAATCGAAATTTCCTAAATCGCCATAGTTTTAGCCTGCAGCATCAGGCTTGAGGAGTTGAACGTTAAAATTTTTATGGGACCATTTCGCAAACATCCTCTGTCGATTAAAAAAAAATCACGCGAATCGGTCCAGTAATCCCGGAGAAATCGGTGGACATACATAGAAAAAAAGAAAAAAAAAAAAGATACCGGCCGAATTGAGAACCTCCTCCTTTTTGGAAGTCGGTTAAAAATATCAAGAATTTTTCTTTAACACGGGCGCTACGCTACGTGCATTAAGCACGTAGAAGCTAATTCGGCCATCAACAAAGGCCTACGATTGGCCGAAGACTAATGTTGTAACAGTGACATTGTCGCGGTTCACTGCACCTTCACCTCACGTCAGCGCGGTTTCTCGGAAGCGCATTTTCCCTGTACTATCTAAGATCAGTCCGGTTGCGTTCTTTGGAATTTAATTGGCGAGACAAAAGGCGGGAGATACCCTAATGCGAGATTTGTTCTAGTCTAGAATTAAAGGATCCTACGATGTTAGAAATTAGGTACGTGAAATTTTCCATTATTTTTCAGCTCAAGGCTCATGAACTCAGCTGTAGTGTTGTCTTCTTTCAAAGTTTTTGAACCAATAGGTAGCGATAGAGTACCTACCAGCCAATTAGAGGTGCAAAAAGGCTATCACAATAACTTATAAGGCACGCTTGCAGAAACGCCGAGTTATCCTTTTAACCCAGAGTTAGCAGCTAACTTTTAACCAGAGTTAGCTATTTATTTCACAGTTTGGTTTATTCTGCCAGAGAAAATCCGTATAGGTAAATAAACTTATTACAGGGTCGTGCACCCATCTAAATTTCTGTGGAAATCTGACTGTTCATTTAACCTCACTTGACCATCAAGGCTTCGTATCATAGAAATTCCCGTAAAAAGAATGACCATTATGAGCCAGTTATGCATGAAATGTCAAATGATTTGAACTCACGAAAGGTGAGTTGTGAAATGGCATGAGTCACTGCTGGCTCAGGTGCGAACAGCTAGTAATGCTTTATGATATACATGACCTCTATGATACTGGTGCTGGATAGGCTGTAGGAAGGCGACGACAAAATTAAGCCACTTGAATATGGCCTGGCGCTGATTGCTCAGTATAGTGAGTGAAGGTGGGTGGGTATTGGGAAATAACCGGTAGGTATAGTTTCCAGTTCCTTAGGCACTTAAGAATCAGCTGTCAATTTTAGACAATTCATCATACCTACTAGTAAGTAGGAGAAAATTTAAAACACCCCCGACATGTGAATGTATGGCCGGACCATATTGTACGATATAATATCTGACCTCCTGTTACTCTCACTTTTCTGCTCTATCATCAGATCCTCCTCCTCGATCCTCGTTCATCATCTAATGTAACACCTACTCATTGACCATTCTTAATTCTTATGAGCCCAAACACACTATAGTACCTATCTGCTGTCTATATTCACTGAATTCACCTTAGGACAGACATAAAGATTTTCCTCCTTCCCCAGGCAAAAAAATACATTGGACCTAATACCACTTCTCACTTTCGTGGAAAGTTGGAAGTTTCTATTGATAAAAGAAAGGTTATTCCCTAATAGAACCTATTACACACATGTATATATAAGGTTGATCCAGATAAAATTGCAAGAAACGGACGTATAATGTAAAAATATAGAGCCAAAGTTTAAGTTGAATTAAATAAAAAATTAAAATTAAAAAATCATGTCTGTGTGTTGCATAGCAATTAAATCACACGGTCGTTAATATTTAAGTGATTTATCAGCGAGGTTATTTCGATTCCCCTGTAAAAATAGACTCCATATCTGTAACTGGTGACTCAGGCGCGATATATCTTGCGCAATCTCCATAGCAACTATAAAATCGACATCCGACAGAATCCGTTGAACCTTAGGGTCGACGAGTTTGCAAAACAATTTTTCACGCGTGTTGTATCTTGCTCTGTTGATCCAAGCGGCATTTCAGCACACACAGTAGGTATTAATGAGACAATTTAGGTAGTGTAATTTCATCAAACTTATGGATAGGTCCAAATCAAATTAAAAAAATAGCAAAATAGAAATAAGAAGGTATTTGTTCTTTTAAGCTATTGCATAGCTTTTATCGCGGGCTTTGAACTAGGACAAACAGTTTGAGCGCGGCGACATGGCGGCGACCGAATCAAGAAATTCCGTAACGAAAATAAACCTAACACCGTCGTTTAGCAAGCGTTCAACATTTTAAAGGTTCACAAGTAGCTCTGTTTGGCGCAGTGGGCGAGCGGCCGCTTTCTTTACCGTATGGTGTATGAATGAATGAATGAATGAATGAATGAATGAATGAATGAATGAATGATTGAATGATTGATGAATTTTAAATTATTTTTTTGCATAATTTTTATTATGCAAAATAAAAATAAAATATTGCATAAATATTATAATTGCATAAGTTGATAAAAAATGCTATGCAATAGCTTTACCGCGGCAGTCCCCGAGTGCCACTTAATTTTTTTTATATTTGAAAATGTGCGTTTTTAAGTGCATTTTAAGCAAAAAAATTATCACTGGCTTTCACAATTTATTCACAACGGCGAAGGAAAATATTATCGTGGAGAAACATGCATGCCCGAGAGTTCCTTAGGATTCTCAAAAGTTGGTGAAGCCTGCACACTGTCCGCACCTGGCCAGCGTGGTGGACTACGGCCTAATACATTCTTATTCTGTGATTCCTCTAGTTGCCTCGAGAAATTATTGTATATGTACATTTATTTTATTTATATTGAAACTTGAGCAACCCTATCCAAATCCGTGTGCTCCGATTTTGGTATAGGTCAAGGGATGAGTAAAAATAAACGGAATTTTACCGTGGCAGGCAGGCAGGCAATAATTCATTATCTACTGCTCTACTTGTTATAATAACATTAGCCGATAACTATAAAAAGTACTAAAATAAAACAACCGCCCTCAGTTGTAACATCAAGCTAATGAAATCAGCTTGAAATATAACCCATCTTCTTGTAGCACGTGGAAAAGAGGCCTAGAGTTAGACTCAACTAAATACTTTAAGACTAACTATGGGCCTCAGCGAGCGATGGAGAGAGCTATGCTCGGTATATCCCTGCGAGATCAAATCAGAAATGAGGAGATTCGTAGGAGAACCAAAGTCACCTACATAGGTCAGCGTGTTGCGAAACTGAAGTGAAAATGGGCGGGGCACATAGTTCGAAGAGCTAATGGTCGTTGGGGTCCCAAGGTGTTGGAGTGGCGACCCCGCACCGGGAAACGCAGTGTTGGCAGACCCCCCACCACGTGGACCGACGACATCAAACGAGTCGCAGGGAGCCGCTGGATTCAAGCGGCGCAAGACCGAAGCCTGTGGAAGTCCATGCAGGAGACCTTTGTCCAGCAGTGGACGTCTATAGGCTGATAAAGAAGAAGAAGAAATACTTTAAGTACTATTTTTGGAAAAACTCTTTCGTAATCTTTATTTATCTTGCATAGGTAGATAATTCTATAAATACTATGGATAGGTATTATTAATTCCGCGAAATGCGATAATTACCAACTACAGCATTGGTGATAATGTAACAGCCTTTATATTTATCAAGAAAATTGCCTCCGAGAATCATGCATTATAGATTCAATTAGATACAATAAACTCCGTAGTTTGAACGAAAACGTAGAACTGTCAGTTCTTCTCAACGTGGAATTTTTATTGGTATAGAAGCAGTTTACTTAAAGGTAGACTTAGTTATTAAAAGTTTTAGATTCCACTGATCTTTAGAGTATTAAAAAACCGGCCAAGTGCGTGTCGGGCCACGCGCAGTGTAGGGTTCCGTAGTTGCAAGTCACAAATATTATTGCTGACCTAGGATAGTGCTTTTATTTTATTTATGAATATTGAATATATTTTGAGTTCCATGGTTTAAATACTATAATATACTACAAAATATACAACTTACACTACGTGTAATACCTGACCTAGAAAAAACAGATAAACTTCAACCCTACTTAGCCGTGATAATTTTCCTATACTTAAAATTCTTTATAATATACACTACTGCTGTGAATTTTTGGAGTTTACTCCTTAAGAATCGATTTTAGCAGCCCGGTATGAGAAAAATCCGGGCTGTAAAATCAATTTATCAATGACCTCGTTACGTTTTTCACAACGTTGAAATTTCTACCCTAACGTTGAGTAAATAAGGTTGGTTTTCGTGCGAAAGAGCTTTCGCTTCGGTAGCCGAGCGCGTAGCGATCGGGTCCCCGAAGCGAAAGTCGGTCGGGGCGCGCTCGGACCCGAGTCGCGCGCATAGAGAAGGATATAGCGTCGCGCGTAAACTCCAGTCGTGCGTCGGAGGCCGGAGCTGACACACACTTTTTTTCATGTATCCTATAAAAAAACATTTATTTTCACCACTTTGTTAGCGTGATTAATATTTATACCCTTGTCAAATTACAGTTTTCTAGTACCAATAGTCTCTCAGCTAAACCGCGGACGGACGGACAGACAGACAGACAGACATACAGACGGACGGACATGGCGAAACTATAAAGGTTCCTTGTTTACTGCGGAACTCTAAAACTCTCAAGCATTCGCAAGCAAATGTTTCTGAACATTCCTAATTTTCAAGTAATAGGTATGCATATTGTAGTAATACTATGCGATATGCGATAGGTATTAGATCCAGTTTGTATTTTTTTAATGTTCATTGAAGAATTTTTAAGGTCTGTTCTGGTGGAGAATTGATAGTTAGGTCTAGATAGGTACATGCTACTAGCTAAGCTACTAGTAGGTTACAGTAGGGTAGGGTAGTACCAAGTGTTAATTAAAAATATTATTTTTAAATTACAAGCTTTCAGTAGCTACCTACATCATCAGACCCTGGATATCATCTAGGGTCAGAGTACTTGTCAAGATTAATCAAACTAGCCCAAATTCGATGGGGCTACGTCGTTTTATTACAGATGTTCCCTTAAGCACCTTTCAGCTCCATCATCAACCCAACCTAACAGAGATCCCACACCACCTTTGAAAATAGCACAAGTTTATAAAATAGGTAGGTACTTAATTACTCTTTTTACTACCTGCTTGGAGCCATCTGCTCCCAAAAAGGAAAAGGTATAAAGAATAAACTGAAAAATATCTGAAAATAAAATTATAAAAATTTTTTGTGTGATTTCCAGAAGAGTAAACAGGTACTGCTTTTCTAACCTGATTCTTTGTGAAATCTACTTTTAAAACCTGTGGTATAGTAGGTAGGTACCTATGTATTTTATATACGAACCAGTGGTAGATTCACTTGACGATTCGAAAGCACTTTGTAAAATTTTATTTGAATAAAAAATTATTCTATTCTATAATATTTGTTACTTTTTGAAGCAGTGATAGCCTAGTGGTTAGGACTGTGGTCTTCTATTCGCGGGGTCGTAGGTTCAATCCCGGGTACGCACCTCTGACTTTTCGGAGTCAAGTGCGTTTAAGCAATTAAATATCACTTGCTTCAACGGTGAAGGAAAACACCGTGAGGAAACCTGCACATCTGAGAGTTCTTCATAATGTTCTCGAAGGTATGTGAAGTCCGCCAATTCGCATTTGGCCAGCGTGGTGGACTACGGCCTATAACCCTTCTCTGAGAGGAGACCTCGCTCAGTAGTGAGCCGATGATGGGTTGATAATGATGATGATGATGATGATGATAATAATATTTTTAAGTGTCTTTAGATTACTCTTCTACTCGAAAAAACTTACAGACGCACTCGGTTGTAATAGTAGTAGGTAATTGTGTCTCCGAGCTGGTGGCTCTGTTTTCCGAGATACGGTTTTAACTTGATTAACTAAGTAGTTCGAAAAACAGGTGCACAAAGTTATTGTATCGAACTCAGTATCTAATTAGACAATTTATACAACTATAATTATTTGTTATTTTAAGTATCTTGTTTAGTTGTAATAAAACTAATAAACTTCTTTATCTTTAGCATAAATTGAATGAACTTATTGACAAACATCTGACGCCTTTTTCATTATGAACAAAATAATATGTGGAATGTGGATACCCAGTTAAACATCGCGTGACCACGTAGCAAAAGTTACTAAAAATAAGGAAGCCATAAAAATTCCTCACAAGATATGAATGAATCAATTTTGAAATTAACATTACAGTACCTAGTGGATATTTTAGTTTTTGCGCACTGGAGAAGCGGCCCACTGGAAATTCGTGTCGTCTGAAACGCTGAAGTCATACTTAGATAAAGTTTGTTACTTTTTATAATCAATCATTATACTACCCACTCTAGGAAGTGAACAGGAAAATCAACAGACGAACTCATGTTTCCAAGGTACTGAGTGTGAGTACCATACTATGAATAATTTGGTACGACAGAAAAAACCTGAAGAGATAAGAGATGCTATCAAGTATCTATAGGCCGCAGGTCTTTCCTATCTTTCAAAATTTTCAGGGGCACATGTAGAGAGAAAAATAAAATAAAAATTTTTGCGTCAAATTGATAACCATCCTTTTTTTGAAGTCGGTTAAAAAGGCAGATATTGTTTGAAATGTGTTTAATCTTGATCTTTTAAATACATAAAATGTGATGCTGTGACATGATCTTTATTATCGCAAGTTTTTAGGGTTAATCACGCCAACAAAGTGGTGAAATAGAATCGTGAAAAATAATTTTTTTAGGGGATGAGTTTTTTTAGATTCAAATGCCGCCCCCCCCCCCCTCTGCCAGCTAAATGGTTGAATGGTTTTTTAAAGGATACGTGAAAAAAATTCACAGCAGTAGTATATTATATAAAGAATTTTATAGAAAAACTATCACGGCTAAGTAGGGTTCACAAATTAAGGAGCTATATCTGTCTCTTCTAGGTTAGGTATTACACGTAGTGTATGTTTACATATTTTGTAGTATATTACAGTATTTAAACCATGGAACTCAAAATATATTCAATATTCATAAATAAATAAAAGCACTATCCTAGGTCAACAATAATAATTGTGACTTGCAACTACGGAACCCTACACTGCGCGTGGCACGACACGCACTTGGCCGGTTTTTGTATCTCTGGTTCCTAAAATGCCCACATTAATTTTTAGAAAGCTGCGAGTCTTCGAGCACTATTTATTACTGTTTGACCTCGTAATAAAAATAAAAATAGGGCAATTTGCTGATGTAGAAACCACTCAAAAGATAGTGTTAAAGGAAGCGATGATCTAAATATAGGAATAGTTGACGCCCACGCATTATCTGCAGCCAGCCGGGCGCCGGAGATGATTTTTTAACTAAAATAATAACTAAAATGAAACAATATTCATCAGTGCTGAGTGATGCTCAATTTACGCCTCAGTAACTTATTCATCGAATTATATTCAATATTCATAAGCATTATCGAATAATTATTATCGAAACAGTGATATCCGAGTGGTTAGGACTGTGGTCTCCTATTCGGGGGTTGCAGGTTCGATCCCGGGTACGGACTTTTCGGAGTCAAGTGCGTTTAAGCAATTAAATATCACTTGCTTCAACGGTGAAGGAAAACATCGTGAGGAAACCTGCACATCTGAGAGTTCTTCATAATGTTCTCGAAGATATTGTGTGAAGTCCGCGAATTCGCATTGGGCCAGCGTGGTGGACTATGGCCTATAACTCTTCTCTGAAAGGAGACCTGGCTCAGTAGTGAGCCGTTGATGGGTTGTTAATGATGATGATGAACTTATCCATACTAATATTACTTGTACTATTATGTATTCTCTATGCGAAAATACTAACTGTCTATTTTCCTGTCTTATTTACTGACTTCGACCAATTAGATAGACTGCATACTTAGAAAGAACTTGTCATCCCAGATAATAAAAGATTCCGCACGGGATTTGAAATAAACTACAATCCACGTGGACTATGTTATCAGCTAAGTAATTCAAACTATACTAACTAGCTGCCTCGTTGGTCTAGTGGTTAGCTTGTTCGACGGCGGATGACGAGGTCCCGGGTTCGATTCCCGGGTCGGGCCGTTAAAAAAAATGTATTGGGTTTATCTTCCAAAGAAATTTTCTGTACTAGCCCGGAGTTAGGAAGTTGGCGGTTAGTCACCCCCGTGCCTCGGAGAGCACGTAAAGCCGTCGGTCCTGCGCCTTATCTCTCTCCGGTCGTGTCGGATTTCCGTCCCAGCGGACTATGAAAGCGAGGGAATAGAGAGTGCACCTGTGTTTGCGCACACACTTGTGCACTATAATATCTCCCGCGCAGATGTCTGACATCTACGGAGGTTGGCCGCCGTGATCGGATTCGGTCGGGAGGACATTATTATTATTAATTCAAACTATGAGCTGAACTTGGCTTTAAAAACTCACTTTAATGTCTCCAAAGAGTGCAACATCTTCTATAAAAACTGCATAGCTTTTAGTTACGTAATTTTTCTAGTCTGTTGAGGATATTATTTAGAACCAGAAAAATTCAAGAGCCACGGTTGTTGAGGGTAAAGATTTGGAGAATTTTTTGTTTTTCAACAAATAGTTTAGATTTTTTCTTCCAATTCTACAATAAATTGGCACAACAAACTTTGCTAGGTTAGACGGTTTTCTGGACAGACATAATTTGGGTTTTCAAAATGTCCAGTTACTGTTAAACGTAAAAATCCACTAAAAACGAAAAAGTGTGGAAACCCTATGGTTTTACCCGTAGTTAGAGGTGTAGTGTGAGAAGTCAGTGACGTCAATTTTATCCGGTTACTAAGCCAATATAGCCACATGTGACGTCACTTACAATTTACAAACCCCAAGGCAAAGCCTATCCTTCAGGCGTCCTATCGACAATAATTCTTAGAATGTCTCAAATCAGCAAAAGCAGTGATTGGAGGTCAAGGTTTCCACTTCCTACATTTGATTGAACATAAACAACTGAAGAGTCAAATCCAAAAAGTAGAGTTAAATCTTCACGCATGCAAAAGCAGGCTACCGAATTTCATGTCGGTTAGGTACTTAAATGGAAATAATATGAGTATCATTAAGACTCAGATTCCTACCATGTTGAGTCTACAATGCACAATTGCAATTGATTCGGTATCGGAGGAAAACGTACCTACCTCGAGTTTTAAAAGATATACTTATTCTTTTTGGCGGATTATAGCTAAGAAATATAATTTTTTAAGCTATTGCATAGCTTTTATCGCGGGCTTTGAACTAGGACCAACAGTTTGAGCGCGGCGACCGAATCAAGAAATTCCGTAACGAAAAAAAACCTAACGTCCTAACACCGTCATTCAGTAAGCGTTCAACATTTTAGAGGTTCTCAAGTAGCTCTATTTGGCGCAGTGGGCGGGCGGCCGCATTTTCGAAGTAGTGATAGTTCGCTTTTCTTGTTTGTTTGTTTGTTTTTTTTTTGCATTATTTTTATCATGCAAAAAAAAATATTGCATAAATATTATAATTGCAAAAGTTCATAAAAAATGCTATGCAATAGCTTTACCGCGGCAGTCCCCGAGTGCCACACGTATTTTTTTTATTTTAAGGAACTTTAAAAAGTCGTGGAACAAAAGTTATTTACTTTGATGCATAGAAGTTGCCTGTAGAAGGTTGTTGGTATTTTACAATTAACCCTGTATAAGGAAAACGCACCTAACCAATTCATAGAGGTCACATAACTTAGGTGATGAAGGTTACATTATCTTCCCCTGAACCGGTTGCCGCTAGTATTTATCATATTTCCACGAATACATCGATATCAGTTAACTGAAATGATCCAGTGCAGTGTAATATTATCGTAAACCTGACACGGCCCTTCAAATACGAAACTTCTGTATAAAATATATACTAGATGCGAGTGATAGGATAGGACCTTTCTCTGAAATAAAGAGTTTCTGTTCTAATCAAGAATATAAGTTCAACTCAGAATGATGCTAAGTGGGATCTACTTCTAACTGATCACATAATTATGCAATTACTAGCTGATGCCCGCGACTTCGTCCGCGTGGATTTTGTTTTTAAAATCCCTCCGTAACTCTTTGATTTTCCGAGATAAGAAATATGTCATGTCTATCTATGTAGGTAAAATGTAGGCCTATGTATTGACATACGCTTATTCATTTTCTTCATTAGGCTAGATAGGCTTATTAATTTCATTCCAGGTCCTCAACTATAGTCTATACCCATGCAAAAAATCACGTAAATCCGTAGCTCTGTTGCGGTGTGACTGAAGCACAAACTAACACACCAACAAAGTAAAAAATCAACAAACAAACACCATTTATATTATTAGTATGATAGTAATGATAGTATGATAACATGGTGTTCTCATTCATTTTATTTTCATACATTTACTGTAAGATCAAGGACCTCGCTTCGCTCATTAATTCAGTATGCTTCCAACCACCGACCACGTGGGACATGACAATACTTATTTAATACGAGACCCAGATCACGTCAGCCAATGTTCAAAATTCCACTCTGTCCTAACTCCTACCACACTTACCACTACCATTGACCGCTCACGTAGCTACCGCGACTGCCCGAAATCGAGAAACCGATTCCGAGAAGCACTTTCACCATCATCCCCTACCACTGCCGTTGTTCTGATGCAATTGCTACAGCGTATGACGTCCGTGCCTTATAATTCTACTGTGTTAAAACATTAATTATAGTCTAGGAGCACATGCACAAAGTAAATGCGTATCAGCTGTCGTCCCTTAAAACGTTTTCCTTGCATCGTTCGCGTTGTTAAAATCGTAAGATAGTCATCGAGGGTTTTTTTCATTATTTCTGCCCATCTTTATGTCTGCCCATCTTAAGATAGAAGTTAGTCGGTATGCATTTTTGGAACTTCCCTCATTGTGGAAACACTGAATATATAGCATAGTATTAACTGTATTGTAAATTTGTTTTGAAAGGAGCAACCGCCGAGTTTCTTGCTGATTCTTCTCGGCAGGAAAGGCATTCAGAACCAGTGGTAGATTCATCGACTGTACAAAAGCACTTGTAAAAGTTTATTTGAATAAAAAATATTTCTATTCTATTCTATTCTATTAATTAATAACAAATCAATGAAAAAAGTTTCTTGGCAATTCGGAGGAAGGCAGCTACGTAATTTTTTAATTAAAGTTTTATTTTTAAAGCGACACTTAATAAATAATAAATATTGTATTCATCATCATCATCAGCAACTCTTTCCTCTCCTGAAATCTCCTCTCAAAGAAGGGTTATAGGCCGTAGTCCACCACGCTGGCCCAATGCGAATTGGCAGACTTCACACACCTTCGAGAACATTTTGGGGAACTCTAAAGTGTGCAGGTTTCCTCAGGATGTTTTCCTTCACATTTGAAGCATGTAATAGATATTATGCTAGGTATGCCAAACATATTAGGAACATAATCTACATGATTACAAAATAGGTAAATGTCAATTATTTATTATTCTGTTTACAAAATTCGTGCAGTCAAAAGAGATGGTCCACTTTGGGTGTACTCTTGTACACTATACCACGAAAAGCAGAAAAATACAGAAAGTTCATTAAAAATAAAATAAATTAGAACATCGCGATAAATAACTTGCTAAAATAAAAATAATTTCAAGTTTTTCGGTACTACTTGCAACACTTACAAGATGGCGTCCTTCAATCCGAGTTTAAGCTATAGAGAAGATAGGTATCATGTAGACGCGCATCTATTTTCAAATGGCTCTCTTATTTTTTAATTTATTCCTGTTCCAAGCTCATTGCTTGTAACAAATCACAGAGTACTTTGTTATTAACAAAGTACTCTGTGGCACAAGATAGCTTTCTGGGCCCTGATTCTGTAACTCAGTTGCTATCAAAAAATGGTAGCCACTGACATATATTTTTTATCCATTGAAGGTTTGCTATGAAAATAAAAGTATAATTTTCGTAGCAAACCTTCAATGGATAAAAAATATATGTCAGTGGCTATAATTTTTGATAGCAACTGAGTTACAGAATCAGGGCTCTGGTCGGATAATATCTCATGATATTTTGACAGCTAACCTCATTACGTCAAAAAACATGAATCCGCCCGCCATTATCCAGATTATACCTAGCTAGTTAAGTTACGTCACGTGGAGATAATAAATAATTTTTTGCTCCATAATTTAGATGAGTTCGTGGATTTGATTAATCAAAAATGGGTTCATATTCTATTTTCTTTTATTTTATCACTGGTACAAGACCAGACCCAGACTCAATACAATTTTGGACGTCTCCTTTTGAATTATTTTCGGAATTTAAAATACCTATTAGATACCACTACCAGTTTTCCCACATCGAATTGTACATCTTTATCGTGAAAAATTAGCGTTAGCACACACTATCAGTGGCACGGAGGACTGCGCGAGAGCGATGACATTGGCACGCTCCGACCACGTGCCATGCCACGGTCACTTAGACCGTACCAATTATGAAAATAAAAATTCTACTTTAAGTCTTCTACATAGGACTTATATTTCAACATCTGGACTATAAAAGTTTACCTCAACAAATTTTGCTCTTTTTAAATAACTAGTTTAGAGTAGATATTTCTTTGAATTATAACTGTACTTGATACGTTTTTGATATTGCTTTGAATGTGAACAGCAAGTGCTGAATAATTTACTTCAAGAAACTTTGGACTTTAAGTCGATACGATATGGCTAAAATTTAGTTGCGTTAGAATGGTAATTATGTCGTTTAATATATAGGAAAGGAGCTAACTGTGGTATTTCATTCATGAAGGTAAAATGAGGTCGATCTTACTTACGGTTATAGTTAATTGTGCGAGGTTTAAAATCGATAGCTCGATACTCGATAGATTAAAACCTAATTAGGTATTTAAATACAGATAACCTTTAATTAGTGATATGTTATCGACATAACATTTTTAGGTTGCCTAGGTTGGTTAAGGTTGGTAGGTCCCTATTACTAAGCCTCCGCTGTCCGTCCGTCCGTCCGTCCGTCTGTCAGCGGGCTGTATCTCGTAAACTGTAATAGATAAACAGTTGAAATTTTCATTATATTGTGTATTTATATTGCCGCTATAACAACAAATAATAAAAATAAAATTAAATTAAAAAATAAAGGGGGCTCCCCTATACATGGAAAAGGAGTCGAAATAAAATTTTATTTTTGGAGTTTACTCCTTAAGAATCGATTTTAGCAGCCCGGTATGAGAAAAATCCGGGCAGTAAAATCAATTTATCAATGACCTCGTTACGTTTTTCTGTTACGTTTTTCACAACGTTGAAATTTCTACCCTAACGTTGAGTAAATAAGGTTGGTTTTCGTGCGAAAGAGTCCCCGAAGCGAAAGTCGGTCGGGGCGCGCTCGGACACGAGTCGCGCGCATAGAGACGGATATAGCGTCGACGCGCGTAAACTCCAGTCGTGCGTCGGAGGCCGGAGCTGACACACAATTTTTTTTTTACCCTGGCATGGGGGTGACATTGTCTAGAGCTTATTAAGTGGAGTTCAAATATATAATATTGTTTTATTTTTTAGCTACAAAAATGAAGAAATGGGGGGCCGTCAAAGTTGTCGGTTTTAGACCAATTTTGTTAGGGGGTATATCTCAAAAAGTAAACTATTAAGGAATTTGAAATTTTGGTATATTATGCATTATATTATAGTGTATTTAAACAACAAATACTGAAAACACCGATTAATAATGCGGTTTGAAAGTTGTGACCAAAACAAACGAGCATTTTTCCCCATATGCCAATTTAGTACTTTCTAAGAACGATATCTAAATTTTTGTATCTAGTTTAAAAAAAATGATTTGGTCATATGTACCAAACCCTAAATGAGCGAGGCCGGACTCGCACTTGGCCGATTTTTTAAGCTTTTAGCATCAGGATTGAGGAGTTGAGAGTGGGACCTACAACGCAAAAGCGTATAAGCTTATACCAACTTGGTACAGCTTTAATATCCATACACGGTTACACAATCGTCAGTCCCTAGATCCCCACGACCCGACGACGGCTTAAGAGTGCACTGACCTTGCATCATCAAGTTGAAGAGTTCATACCTGGATTTCAATGATCAAGTCTTTGCTTGATAACATATCAATTAATAGTCGACAGTTCCTGGTAGAACCAGACGATTCAAAAGCACTTGTAAAAAGTTTATTTATAAAAAATAAAAATATAAAAAATATTTCTATTCTATTCTATTCTATCCTGAATCCCCAAAGCTTAGATGAACAGTACCTGTAGCATAGATGAACTGTAGCATCGTGATGATGGATTTACAACTTAAACATTTTATGGAATCATATAGCAAACTTCCTCTATCAATTAAAAAAATTGTTGTCTGTAAAATCGGTTTACGGACGATAGTTTTACGTGTACGTCATAACGAAACATTGACGATGACTGGCGGGCGGCGGCGGCGCGCGGCGGCCACAAGCCAACGCTTGGGCCGATCGTGCCTCTCTCTCGCTTGTTCCGCGCCCTCGCTTGCACGCGCAGGCTCAGGCGGAACGTGACACTTTTTCGTGCGTGCAGCCGGTGTTCATCGATTTATAAGACGTTATCACGTCAAAAAGTCACGTTTAAAAATCTCTTAGATAAATGGACAGATCTACTGACATAAAAAATACACCTGTCAGATTTAGTCACTCCTTACATTCTCTATCTGCCGGTGCTAATCAGTTCAGCCGTTCGAAAAAAATTAAAATTATTTATTTCACGCAGGCCAACTTGTGGCTCTTATGATACGTCATGACTCTACCACCGGTTCGGAAAGCAGATTCTGCTGAGGAGAGCCGGCAAGAAACTCAGCAACTTCTTCTTCAAAACATTCAATTCAGTACAGTTCAGATATCCCTCGGAAGATAAAGAAGAAGAAACAAAACTTTTGGAAAGCCTTGTACCTATTTCGCGCTTGAATTATTGCGACATTTTATAAACGATCGCGACCGTTTAAACATCTGAAGTTATTTTTACAGTAAACGGTCCTATTTTTGGTTTGCCCCATATTATGCTCACTCGAAAGCATGCGGAAGTTTACATTCCAATACAAAATTATTAGCGTAAAGTATGCCAAGAAATACGTATACCTACTTAGTTTACGTTTGATCAGTTATATAGTTATCCAAAGAGTGTCAAATAGTTTTCCAAATACCTAAGTTTGCTAAAGGACTTTTAATACACAATTTGTCCTCGTTGTCCAGTTATAACTAGGGGCCACCACTCACGCAACTATTTTCATGGCAAGTAAGACAAAAATCTCGAGGCTTTCGAAATGTGGTGCTTCCGAAGAATGCTGCCAATGCCAAGCAACGGCTGGATCATGCGTCATGCTCGTGAACGGGTGCTACCGGTGTGAATGGGGCTGCTTTCTGTCTGCCCGTCTTGACATGAATTGAATTGTAGTACCTACGCTTTTTTTTGGAACCTCACATTGTGGAAATATTATATTCTATTGTATTCTAAGAAAGTTGCATGGGTTAAATCGGCATGGCATCCGGCTGCCCACAAGATAGTATAAAAAACTTATTACAATGTAATAGCTGTATAATAATATTGTAAAATGATTATTTTGAAAAGAGCAACTGCTGAGTTTCTTGCCGGCTCTTCTCAGCAGAATCCGCTTTCCGAACCGGCGGTAGAGTCATGAGTCATGACGTGTCATAAGAGCCACTGGTTGGCCTACATGAAATAAATAATTTTGAATTTGAATTTGAATTCAATCAATTGGGTCCTAAAAAATAAGAAACGTACGATGTCCTACATCGCGCATTGGTAGGTAAGAGTAGTCTTCTTAGAGAACAAACAGTCCAGTGTGCAAGGTATAGGTACGAAATAACCAATAAGTACATAACACAACTTAAAAATTAGCTAAAATACCTACACTACGTATATGTATCACTCTGAGCATAGAGATGTTGACTCTATATAGCGAAGTGTAAAAAGTTATGAAGTTTATATTTGAGTATTGACTACAAAATACGAAATAGATGATTTGTATGTATTAATGTTCAAAACTGTATGTTAGTAAGAACTAACAAGTACTTTGGTTTGACCTATAAAGTATGTGAAAAGGCGAAAATCGGCGACAAAAGAATGTAAAAGTCACGATGTTGAAAAGAGCCAATGATGAAATAACGCACGGTGTGTCGTGTGATAGCATTTTATTTCGTTCAAATTGACCTACATACTGCTTGTGAGCTGTCAATTTTCTATTGAACATAAATTTTATAACAGGTAGGTTTTGTATATTGGCCGTTGTTTATTCAGAAGTTCTAACTTTTAGTTCGTTAAATGTGCGTGAATCTGTCATTCATCATCATCATTATCAACCCATCATCGGCTCACTACTGAGCGAGGTATCCTCTCAGAGAAGGGTTATAGGCCATAGTCCACCACGCTGGCCCAATGCGAATTGGCAGACTTCACACACCTTCGAGAACATTATAGAGAACTCTCAGATGTGCAGGTTTCCTCACGATGTTTTCCTTCACCGTTGAAGCAAGTGATATTTAATTGCTTAAACGCACATGACTCCCGAAAAGTCAGAGGTGCGTACCCGGGATCGAACCTGCGACCCCCCGAATAGGAGACCAGTCCAAACCACTAGGCTATCACTGCTTCAATACTGAATACGTATTGTGCGTAATACAATATAAGTAGTCATAAGAAGTAGGTAACCAATAACACACAATAACATTAAAATTAAATAGGTTATAAGCAATGACATTTTAAATATTGTAGGTAAAAAAAAAAAAAATTTTTGTATTCCAGTAATGTAACATAATTTATTATTTTAACCAAATGTATGGAAATTTTGTAAAAAAATGGTAGTTGAATAAAGGGCTATTTTATTTTATTTATCGACCGAGCGAAGCGAAGGTCTTTGAGTTAACTAGGGCGATTTGCACTTGTCCGTCCGTCCGTCCGTCCGTCCGTCCGTCTGTCAGAGCCTTATAACTTTTGAATTACTGAACGTAATTACTTCAAATTTAGATATAATATGTAAACCGATGGCCTCCAGCCGAAAATGGCTTAAAAAGTTATAAAAATCTTTATTTCAGGGGGGCTCTCATAGAAGCGAATGCGAAGTAAAAAAAAAAAAATCGCGTTACATAAAATTGTTACGTATCATTTTAAAGATAATTTTGAACTGAGTACAAAAATATTTTTTTTTTAATTTTTCCCTTAAAATTGACGAAATGGGGGGCTTTCAAAGTGGCGATTTTATACGCTCGCTTGAAGACGCTCTCTAGAAAAATCCGCTATGGATTTTCAAACTGATTTTATGTTTTTAGGTCACTTATATCCTGTACTTGAACAACAAATACTAAAATTATATGGATATTATAAAGAAACGAGATTATTTAATTCTTAATGGGCGTCAGTAATTCATATAGCATCAACATAGCTTCACAATAATGCTAATAGATGGCGCAGTCAGTAACTATTCCCATGGAACTACGAGTTAAATTCAATGTTTGATAAATAATTCAATGTTTTCACTAACGTTCCCTAACCTTTACGGGCTACCTATAAGTTAGGTGATTGATGTTTTCTGTCAACTTATTTATCACGATCCTGTACGGGACACCTAAAAGGATATTGGGACGGATGTTAGGACTTAGGATTGTATTTAGGAGCTACCTACGTTAAGAGACTCCTACTTAGGGGATGATTTAGGTATGTTTGGTGAAAACGGGCATAATAATAATGTCAGTTTTGGTTATCATGTATCGATTGAATGAATAATCATGGGATACCGTTACCGCGAGGTCTCAGTTCGGGGCGAACCACTAGTTTATTTTATAAAAAGTAGGTAAGTCATAACGGTCACTCAGCGGGCGATAGAGAGAGCTATATTCTCGGAGTATCCCTGAGAAATCAAATCAGAAATGAGCTCAGCTCAGCGAATCGCGAAACTGAAGTGGAAATGGGCGGGACAAATAGTTCGAAGAGCTGATGGTCGTTGGGGTCCCAAGGTGCTGGAGTGGTGACCCCGCACCGGGAAGCGCAGTCTTGATTCAGGCGGCGCAAGACCGAGGCCTGTGGAAGTCCATGCGAGAGACCTTTGTCCAGCAGTGGACGTCTATATGTTGGCAAAGAAGAAGAAGAATTATGTTAAGTAGCTAATGACGTTTTCCAAAAATTTTAAAACTTGAAAGTGTTCATCATCATCAGGGTTCGGGCCAAAAAACGGGGTTGGGACGACCGACTATAGTAGATAGGTAAGTAAGATACCTACTACTTTCTACTACCTAGTTCTTTCTGAAAAGCCATTTTTAATTTTAGCCAAAATTGCATTCCGTAAGATTTTTTTATAGACAGGTTTGTAACTTTGTCACAATTCTGAGAAAGTATATCATTGAGATGAATAGAATGCCGATCATTTGCTAAAGTACCTGAAATCTTGCCTTACGAAGTTAGATTTAACAGAGAATTAATTTTTCAGTCTATTACATGATCCTGAAAAAAACGCCAGACAAAACTAAGGTCCTGATATAAGTATTTATCGTTGTTCACGGGGCCGTATTTAACGCGCAAACAAAAATGCGTCAACAATGGAAAAGCCTTTACATGATCTAATGGTTCCTAGAACGATTTTCACTGAAATTCATGAACTCATAACCAATTAAGCGGTTGCTTTCTTTCGTTGTATTTCTCCACTGACTCACCTGTGTAGAATATAAAGCCTTATTTACATGAATAATAGAGCTTCTCGTCCGTTTTGTGGATAGAAGCTAGATGCTAGCTATGCTGTAATATATTTTCAGACAATTTTTTTAAAGGATGAGATATCCCTCCTATCGACTGTGACCTCAGAAAGCCTTCAACCAGACCACACCAAAGACAATATATTGAAGAAAAATTCCCAAAAATTGCCCAGCCGGGAATCGAACCAAAAGCTCACACTTATAGCGCTCACCACTAAGCCAGGGACTGATATTTATCTCATTTACGAGAATGTACTACGATTTACGAAGTCTGATTTTATCCTGCTAATATTATAAATGTGAAATTTTGTGAGGATGTTTGGAATCCAAACAGTAGCCTATATTATGTTAATCCCTAATATAGAGTAACAAACATCCATGGATGTTTGTTACTCTTTCACGCTACAAAGAATAAACCGATTTTAAATTTGGAATGGAGATAGCTCACAAACCCAGGAATAAAACATAGGCTACTTTTATCTAGGAAATTAAAAGAGTTGTTGATATTATTTTTAAAAATCGCTCGACCGATTTCGATAAAATTTAAATGGGACCAGTAGACCACCTGGGAAGTAGGTATACCCTTTAAAATAAAAAAAGAATTTTTCAAATCGGTTCAGGCGTCTTCGTGTAATCGGTGAACATACATAAAAAATGACGAATTGAGAAACTCCTCCTTTTTTGAAGTCGGTTGAAGAGTCGCAAAAAAACACGTACGTGTTTTGTGGATCATGCAATATAGATCATTGTAGGTATATAATTATGTAAAAGGTTTCATTATATTCTATCTCTTCTTGAAACAGAGCTTTTAGTAGGTATATCAAAGCCTTATTGCAGCGTACATGATCAAAGCCCAGGGCGACTACCTACTTTTCGTAGAAGTTGACTCACAGACTTGTCTTCCTAGCATTTTGTACAGAGAAAATAATTTCTAAGTACAATTAGAAGTCCGGCTTCATAAAAAAATACCAATCAATCTTATGTATGAAAGCAATGCTGTTTCCAAGTGTACACTACCGCACAAATAACTACACACTGCACTGTTTTCACAACAAAACTTTATTAGGTGCCATACAATTGCCTATATAGCCGACGGTCTCACAACGACTTCGAGAACTAAAAGACAGGTTACGCCGTCTAGTTCACGCAACCTACATTAAATTGATTTGGTGTAAACACCAAGGTTCTTCAATTGCAGCTAAGTACATACTCGTAAAGAAATACGAAAATGGATGATGTGAATTTCTGACGTATCTAATACCTACTTTTAGTTATCTAGGTATTTAATCTATAACAGTTCTTTGATTGTATCTCCCATTAATAACAATTATACTTATCAATCTATTATTTTCAATGAAAGGAATAATAATATTTTACAGGTGTGAAAATAGAGGTGCTGAATTGTGACAAATTCGGGTTTTCCATTATGACTGCGTATCTAATGGCTTGGCTAGATAGGGAATGGCTATTAAATTATCGATGACTCTACGTATAAGATTAAATTACTTATTTGTATTGGATCAAGTAATTAAATAAAATTCTTATTGTACTCCTTACTTAATTCTGTTTAACTATCTACTATGGCTATTGTATCCAATAATTTTGTATAAGTTAGACCTAATGCTTTGCATGACTTATAGAAACTAAAGCTCCAGGTGTTAATCTTCAAAAAGTTATGATCTAAACAGTTTAATTCTGATTTTGAGTCAATATTTAGACCCGGCGAGTATTTGTTTCGATGCACGTCCGATTATGTAAACTTTTCGACACCTCATCGTCGAGTAATCTCAAAGTACGTAAATACAGTAATTTCTTCTGAAATTACTGCAAATCTGCCGCGCGTGGGAAATTCTCGGTAGATCAGATGGATTGTTTATGTTTGCACCTAAATTGACCCGACTGGAGGCAAGGTAGTGCGCAAACAATTTTATAATACTTTAATAGTGTCATAATAGCTGGATAGAAATGATGATTCAAAGGTTTTAGCACTCGCTACGTCTCCACGTGTGGTAATCTTGCATACCTGACCTTTTACGACAGTTCAGGAATTTTCTAGCAAAGTCAAAGCTTTGTCAAAAATTGGGAAATCTGTGGAATACCTATACTTAGCCAAAAAAGATAGAGTTTCAACTATTTTCAATGAGAATCAAATTCCAGACTCAAAGCAAAGCAAATATCTGCTGACGGCATTCCGAACCAGCAGTGGTAGAATCACTTATTGGAACGTAGTTCCTTATCGCGCGGTGCGGAAGGGGGCTAGACGGAAAAAATTAAGACAAAATTGAACCGACACTTTTTTGAAACCGACACTTTTTTGAATGTGAATTTGGCATTGTGTTCATTATTTTCACAGTACAATATAAGATCTCGGTAGCCTTGTGGTTTCGACAGTCGCTAAACAGTTAAAAGTCGATGGTTCAAATCCCAGCTCGACAGACTGAATTTTCTATTTTCAATTTTATTTTAAATAATTTCTACATGTGGAATTTTTCCCTAATTTTTTATAATTTATTTTTAAGTTATGGAATTTTTCCCTAATTTTTTACTGTGAAAATAATGAACACAATGCCAAATTAATAAATCGAAAAGAACTTCGTTCCATCCGGGTGTCCCTTGACACCTCTCAAGTTTTTTTTTAAATCACTTTGTAAAAGTTAATTTGAATAAAAAATTATTCTATTCAATTCGATTAATAACCGTAGATTAGCTGGTAGCTGGTACCCATTCCATCTTTGTATTACATTTCCAATCAAATTCAAATTCAAATTCAAATTCAAAATTATTTATTTCATGTAGGCCAACCTGTGGCTCTTATGACACGTCAAGATTCTACCACCGGTTCGGAAAGCGGATTCTGCTGAGAAGAGCCGGCAAGAAACTCAGCAGTTGCTCTTTTCAAAATAATCATTTTACAATATTAATAAGTAGCTATTACATTGTAATAAGTTTTTATACTATCTTGTGGGCAGCTGGATGGCAAGCTGATTTAACCCGTGCATCTTTGTTAGAATAGAATATGACATTTCCACAAAACGTACTACAATTCAATTCATGTCAAAGACGGGCAGACAGAAAGTAGCCCCATTCACGCCGGCGGCACCCGTTCACGAGCATGACGCATGATCCAGCCATTGCTTCGCTCGACCATATTTGAGGGAACGTAACAACCCGCACCACACGACACCACCACAGAAATGTTTAAAGAGAGCGTGACATACTTAGTCTACCCGTATCAAAGCATCGAATTGAATAATATTATTCAAACACTAATTTTAAGATCCCATGCAACTTTGTCATTAAGAAAGTCATTAACTTTGTAATAAGCGCGACTCAGTAAGTGAGTTTTTACGCATTGTTTAAATTTGTGCAGTGGCAAATCTAGCAATTCCTTCGGAATCATATTATATAAGCGTACGCTCAACCCCACAAAGGATTTTTGCACTTTGCGCAGGCGACATGATGGAATTTCTAGTTTATGACGATTTCTAATGAGTCGATTGTGTGTATTGCCTCTTTGTTTATGCAGATGAATATTTTGTCTCACAAAGACTATATTATTATAAATGTACTGTGAAGCTACCGTAAGAATACCAATCTCTTTAAACTTTTCACGAAGAGATACGCGCGAACCGAGTTTATAGATAAATCGAATGGCTCTTTTCTGTAATATAAAAATAGTTTCAATATGAGCTGCTCCGCCCCACAATAAGATTCCATAGGACATTACACTATGGAAGTAGGCAAAGTAGACCAGCCTAGCCGTGTCTACATCGGTAAACTGTCTGATTTTTCTGACAGCATAGGCAGCTGAGCTGAGTTTACCCGCTAATGTCTCTATGTGAGCGTCCCACTGAAGCTTACTATCCAAGGTCATCCCCAGAAAAACTGTGGAGTTCTCAATTATAAGGTTTTCCCCGTTTATTTTTATTGTTTTGTCAATTTTCTTAACATTTGGTACAATAAATTCTAAACACTTAGTTTTTTAGCGTTCAAGAGCAAATTATTAACAGTAAACCAACGCGATATCTGAGATAAGGTATTGTTCACATCGTCAAAATTTACTTTGTTTCTGTCAGTTTTGAATATTAGAGATGTATCATCTGCAAACAACACAATATTGCAAGCATCGCGGACATGATATGGTAAGTCATTAATATACACCAAAAATAGAAAAGGACCCAGGATAGAGCCCTGTGGGACACCCAACAGAGTAGACGAACCCCGCGACTTCACGTCACCTACGCATACACTTTGTGTTCGATCACTAAGGTAAGAGGCAATGAGATCAAGTGCAACGCTTCTTATGCCATAATGACTAAGTTTGAGTAAAAGAGTTTGGTGATCAACGCAATCAAACGCCTTAGATAGGTCACAAAAAACCCCAATAGCATTCTGCGAACGCTTCCAGGCATCGAAAATATGTTCAAGTAGCTTTGCACCAGCATCAGTCGTGCTTCGACCCTTCGTGAAGCCGTACTGTTCGGGGTGTAGCAAGTTATTAACATTAAAATGCTTCATTAGTTGATCAAGTATAATTTTTTCAAATATCTTACTAAGTGTTGGAAGGATTGATACAGGTCTGTAATTATTGAGGTCAGTTCTGTTGCCTGATTTAAACAGGGGGATGAGTTTGCTATGTTTCATCAAATTTGGAAAGATACCCATAGCAACACATTCATTAAAAATTACGGCTAAATAAGGAGCAATGTCATTTATTATGTCAGATATAATTTTTACAGACATACCCCATAAATCACCAGTTTTTTTCATTTTCAACATTTTAAAATTTTTTATTACCTCAGCTGCAGTGATAAATTTGAATTCAAATTAAACATTGCACTCATTGACGTTGCCTCTCAATAAACTCTGAGCTGCAGTAGGTGAGGAATTCAGAGAGTCAGTCAGCAGAACAGGAATGTTCTGAAAAAAATTCTCGAAAGTATTTGCAACCTCCACGTCAGAAGTTATTTTATCATTATTAACAATAATTTCAAAGTTAACATCACGTGATTTACTTTTACCCGTTTCTTCATTAACTATATTCCACGTGGTTTTTATTTTATTATCAGATTTCACGATTCTCTCTTTAATATGTATTGCTTTTGCGTGAATGCATACGTTTTGAAATATCTTAGAGTATGTTTTCACGCTTTCAAGAAAACTTGAAGACTGATTAAATTATTTTTCTTCATATAACTCATACAGTCTATCTCTACTTTTGTAAATACCTACGGTAGCCCACTCATTGAATTTTAATTTACCATTTACATTTATTTGTTTAAAATTAAATATTTTATTAAATTCAGTGTCTATTGTCTTGAAGAGACCAGTAAAAAGTTTATCTGGGTTACCATTTACATACCTAAGAGTTCGAAGTTTGTCAGAAATGTGACATTTAAACCGCGCCAATTTACTTTCTGTTATTGGTCTACACTTAACAATTCTTTTGTCGTTGCTTACATTGTTTGAAATTGTAATTTGTTGCCCGCAGTGATCTGACCTCAAATTGTTAATTATTGATTTATCCGTAACGATATCACTGCTGCAAAAAATGTTATCCAAACAAGTGGCCGAAACTTCTGTGATCCTAGTTGGTTCACAAAAAGCGTTATTTAGATTAAAACATTTAAATAAGTTTAGAAAACTGACAGTGATCGAGTTCTCCACTAGAATATTTACATTGAAATCACCGCAGACTATAACCTTTTTTGTGGACACACACAATCGCTTCAGTACGTCCTCTATTATATCTTCAAATTGTTTATAATCACCTGAGGGGGGCCGGTACACACAGACTATAATAAAACGCTCCAGCTCCACACAAGAAAGTTTAATAGTGCGTTCAACAGATAGGCCAGCTATATCCTTACGTTCTTGTAATTAAACTTTCATGTACCATAATTAATGATCCGCCATGGATTGCAGACCTTCTAGTGAACGCACTTGACAGTTTAAAATTTTTTATTAACACTGGTAACTGTTGACTAACAAGCCAGTGTTCGGTGAAACATAAAACATGTGTATCACATTTTTCTAGAAATAGTTCAATTTCCAGTTCTTTGCCAGTGAGGCTCTGTATATTTTGATGTACAATGTTCAATTCACAGGGCCTCTCTGTTGTCTTATTATCTAGTTTAAACAAGCAATAGGTTTGCTATTACTTGAGTCAACAATAGTAATATTATTAGTACTTAAAGTACTGTTTGTATATGAGTCAAAAGACTTTGTTACAACACTTGTAACTGAATCATGTATATTATATGCTAATAGAGAAGCTATGAGCAGCTTGCATCTTTTCGGAATCCGAAATGTTTATGTATTCAAAGAGTAAACCTTCCGCAAAAGAGTCTAATTATGATTATCAATTTTTCTGGTATGTTTTCGTAATCGCTGGTTTCATAAGTGGTAAAGGTTTAATTTTTCGCTGTTACTAGCTGATGCCCGCGACTTCGTCCGCGTGAATTTAGTATTTTGTTTTTTTTTGTATTAAAACCTTCCGTGGAACTTAAGGAACATACAAAAAAATAAATTAACCGAATTGATCCATTCATTCTTGAGTTATGCGCTTACCAACATTCATTTTTATTTATATAGATAATTTCTACATGTGGAATTTTTCCCTAATTTTTTATAATTTATTTTTAAGTTATGGAATTTTTCCCTAATTTTTTACTGTGAAAATAATGAACACAATGCCAAATTAATTAATCGAAAGGAACTTCGTTCCATCCGGGTGTGCCTTGACACCTCTCAAGTTTTTTTTAAATCACTTTGTAAAAGTTAATTTGAATAAAAAATTATTCTATTCAATTCGATTAATAACCGTAGATTAGCTGGTAGCTGGTACCCATTCCATCTTTGTATTACATTTCCAATCCGAAATGTTTATGTATTCAAAGGGTAAACCTTCCGCAAAAGAGTCTAATTATGATTATCAATTTTTCTGGTATGTTTTCGTAATCGCTGGTTTCATAAGTGGTAAAGGTTTAATTTTTCGCTGTTACTTGTAAATTGTCTCTCACTTATTCAGTCTTGTTGGAGCTTACGGTAGCAAGTAATACTATGTGTTTGTGTTGGATGCTACAGCTGTGGATGGATACAGCTTGGATGCCACAAATAAAAAAAACCTTGAGAGGTGTCAAGGGACACCCGGATGGAACGTAGTTCCTTTCGATTAATCAATTTGGCATTGTGTTCGGTATTTTCGCGGTACAATAATGGGTCTCCATAGCCTTGTGGCTTCCAGTCTGTCGAGCTGGGATTCGAACCATCGACTTTTAACTGTTAGGCGACTGCAGAAGCCACAAGGCTACGGAGACCCAATATTGTACCGCGAAAATACCGAACACAATGCCAAATTCACATTCAAAAAAGTGTCGGTTTCAAAAAAGTGTCGATCAGTGTCGAGTGTCGGTTCAATTTTGTCTTAATTTTTTCCGTCTAGCCCCCTTCCGCACCGCGCGATTAGGTACTACGTTCCAAAACCTAGTAAGCGACAACTGGGAGGTGAGCGTAAAGGGTTATATTAGACTGCCATACAAGTCATACAACTTCCAAGTTAGCCCACTACGGTTCTAGCCCTGAGTCCGGCCCAATATAGATAATAGACGAGTTGAGTCCATATGAAGTATTTACTTAGATAAACTTATGTGCCGTGAAGATGTTCTCAATGATAGATCGGGCAAAGTGAGCAAAAGTTAACGATTAGTCGTATAAATGTAATCTCTCAATGATAGAATTGATAGTGATATTCATCATCATCATTATCAACCTTTAGATGTCCACTGCTGGACATAGGTCTCTTGCATGGACCTCCACATGCGATCTTGCGCCGCCTGAGTCCAGCGGCTCCCTGCGACTCGTTTGATGTCGTCGGTCCACTTAGTGGGGGGTCTGCCAACACTGCGCTTACCGGTGCGGGGTCGCCACTCTAGCACCTTGGGACCCCAACGACCATCAGCTCTTCGAACTATGTACACCGCCCATTTCCACTTCAGTTTCGCGACTCGCTGAGCTATGTCGGTGACTTTGGTTCTCCTGCGGATCTCTTCATTTCTGATTTGATCTCGCAGGGATACCCTAAGCATAGCTCTCTCCATCGCTCGCTGAGTGACCCTGAGCCTTCTTATGAAGCCCACAGTTAGCGACCATATCTCGGATCCATAAGTCATCACTGGCAACACGCACTGTTCGAAGACTTTAGTCTTCAGGCACTGAGGAATTTTGGACGGGAAGACATCTCGGAGCTTCCCGAACGCTGCCCAGCCGAGTTGGATTCGGCGGTTGATCTCTTTCTCGAAATTGGACCTACCTAGCTGGACTGTGTGTCCCAGGTTTATATATGTGTCCTAGGTATATATAGTAATATTCAAATAGCAGCAAAAAATATAAACTCCACCGATCCACCGCGCAAACATCAAAAGTCAATTTGAGTCCTACACATTCACTCCTCAGGACCGCGTCGAACGACCTCAAATGTCGCTTCACATTTAATATCACTTATCTCACGTACAGAATGGCAATACGTTAACCGCATACTTGATACAATTAAAATTCCGACATTTTTCGTGATATTTCGAGATATTTGTCTCGTTTTCCTATGGAAAATAACATTCCTGGGGCGTGAATCATTTGGATAAAATCATCTTGCATTCTGTCCTGGTCTATCTATAGTTAGGTTTATTATTTAACGAAATTAATAAAGATCAGCCGCTTTCAGGGGGACGTTTAAATATGCAGCCTGTAAAATATGGAATGATTTGCCTCCTCCGATTCGCTTGATAAAGTCATTATATTCATTTAAGAATGCGATTAGGAAATACTTTTTTGGGAAACAATAATATTGAAATCAAACTTGTAGTAATATTATTAAGGTAGCTTTTCAGACTTCATATGGCACAGGCTCGAAAGTATAATAGGTAAGGTTATACTCAATGTACTCAATATATCTGTTAATTATTAGGTTGTATATAATATATATTAATATATGTAATTGGAATAATATTTATACATATATATCTATAATTGGAATGCATAGAAACTGTTAGATCAGTCCGTGACGTCACTGTGAGGGTCATGCCTGAAAACCAGCGCTATGGTCTTTCTCGACTGTAGCACATGCTGAGGCAGCGCCCTGTTCAGCAGCAATAAGCACATTTTATAGGTACTTATATATATAAGGATAATATATAAGGATATTGTTTGGCGCCTAGTTTTCCAGAGAGCCGATTATTGGGTTTCTCTTTTTCGGTTCTTTCGAAAGCTTAAGGGGCCTTTCTTGTTTGTTTAACTATAAGTTTTTAAATTTGTGTTGTATGCTTGCTGAATAAATGTTTTATTATTATTATTAAATTAATATTTTCATTTTGTCCTCCAAATTTTCAAGAACCTATTGCAAAGATCATAAAAAATATTCTCTCTAATACCAATAACTACCTTGTTGGCTTGTAACTGTTTATATGCATGCTTGCTCTATTTATATTTTTGCTCTATTTTTCTTTTTATGCATTTTCTATTTTTTTGCATTCAATTTTTTTTTCTTACCTTCTATTCTCAAATGTTCTTTACGCTATTGTTTGACATGTTGTTAAATGTAGTATTTCGTTAGTACTTAGTTTTCGAAGTACATACATAGTATTTCGGTACGACATACAAATTTATTCCATGTAGGCCAACCTGTGGCTCTTTATCACAAGTCGAGACTCTACCACCGGCTCGGAAAGCGGATTCTATTGAGAAAAGCCTACAAGAAACTAAGCAGTTGCTCTTTTCAAAACAAAATCTGCAAAGCAAATGTTATGCGTTCTATTCTATACTCTATAGACATAGCCTAAAGTTGCTTTATATTTTTCAATAATTTCATAAAGAATCTTTCACATTTTTCACTTACTGTGATGATATTTCAATAAATAAATAATTTTTTTTCGTTTATGTTTCCCAATTTAAATTAGGTTTTCTGTAAAGTAAATGTAGGTATATTTTGGTTTCTTTATCCTTATATAATTTATCTTTTCCACTGTAAATTATAAATCCCCGGGTTTTGGTTTCATTGCTTCCCCATTCCGATACAAAGGTATCATTGTGGGCATACGGTGACTTGCAAGCAACATTACAAGCGACTATTAATACAAGATTAATGCATATTATCTACTAAGAAGTTGAAATCCTATTGATTATTTTGCGTTATCCTTTAATCGGGTTATCCCGTCACAAACAAATATCTAGGAGTATAATTATTTATGTTTATCCTTACATACTGTATTCAATTTAATTGAATGCCAATTTCATCATCTCTGAACTCTGAGTAATATTTAAATGGAATTTTAACAATTTTGTATTGAAAATTCACTATAACGTCTTTATTTCTCTGTTAATAGTATCTTGACGATAATAAATATGACAAAAAAATCATTTTCATGTATTTCACAACGAGACCAATTGCTTTCACTGTCAAAAAGTTATCAGATCTCATGTAGAGCCAAGCTTCTAACTCTACACGCCCTAACTCTACAAGCTCTAACATCACAAACTCTACACCTTAATAATTATGACTACGTACATCATGTTGATTAATCATACCTATTCGTTTTGCTTAAAAACGAAAAATAATCATCAAAAATGAAAAAAAACCTCGTCATTTGGAATCAATCTCACACCTTCTCGTTAAAAAGTAAGCAAATGTTCAAGAATGTGATTTGCTTGAAACTCTTCAAACTATTTTTCGCTAGTCACCATTACGTCATGGGTGTGACGTTTTCCACGAAATTGTATGAAATCGATTTTCACCTATTTTTCGTTAAAATATGCCAACGTTTCGTGTATGGTTAGGCTACGTTCAGACTGCGTCATTGTCTCCTATAATTTAATTACTCAACCATAAGTAAGTCTTTAGCTACCAATTCGCACATGACAATTATTATTGTTGTAAAAACTTACGAGATTGAAGTGAATATACGTTTGTGCGTGTTTTCACACGATACTAATATTATACAACAAACTAGATATTATCGAGTCACATAATAACTGATGCATAGATTTAGGATGGGTACTTAAATGGGTATAGCTCTTTAAATGCGGCAACTTAATATAGTTTGTATGAAATAAATTGTTCATTACTAGTTTATATTGTTTATTTCAAGTTTATTTTATCAAGCATTTATCGATTTTATATTAAAAAAATAAATTGGTTGTCTGTAAAGTCGATTTACGGACGATAGTTTTACGTGATAACGTCATAAAGAAACAGTGATGAATAAATGTGTCACAAGCCAACGCTTGTTCCAATCGTGCCTCTCTATCGCTTGTTCCGCGCTCTCGCTTGCACGCTCAGGTTCAGGTGGAACGTGACACTTTTTCGTGCGTGCAGCCAGTGTTCATCGATTTATAAGACGTTATCACGTCAAAATAAACTAGCGCCGGTGAACGTAGCTTTATAAATACATACTAACGTATGCTTGTTCGTGCAGGTTTTTTTACATAGAAATGGTTAATGTTTCAATTAAAACCGTTTAATGAAATTACTCTATTACTTTGTAGGGCGTTCAGCTTTTGTAACAGAAAATACCAGGACATTTACGTCAAAGGCTTTTTAATTCGTTGACGTAATTAAGTTTCAGTATAATTTTTACAGTTTGTAGAAAAAATAACTGTATCATTTTCTTGTAAAAGATACGTTTTGTATGACGAGACCCTTGACTATGATCGATCACACCACACCTGGTCAGTAACGATGCAGTATAAGATGAAAGCGAACTGAACTGTAAGAGTAAACTAGTTTATTTTTATTCCCATTTGTCCTCATCTAGAGACACTCATCTAGTTTTTATGCCTACCCTCAAAGAGCCATAGTCCACCACGCTGGCCAAGTGGGGATTGGCAGGTTTCGCACATCTTTGACAACTCTCAAGCATGCAGGTTTCCTCACCATTTTTTCCTTCACTACCTATTAAAACAAGTGATATTAATTAGTTACTTAACACGCACATAAATCGAGCACGCATCTCTAACTTTTCGGATCCAGCCCCGTACCTCCAGAAATACCTTCAGACCGATTTTTCTACTGTTCATAAATTACGAAGTTTTCAATAAAGGTTTACATTGATTTTGAATACAGTATGAAGCACATATCTTAACGACATGTTGTTGTCACTTGCCAGTTTAATATTGAGTAGATTAGCTGTGCAATATTACGCGTAGATACTCACTCATATATTAATATCTCAGTCCGACCAAGGCTTGTCACTCGGTTGTAAGTTCCCGACCTTTATTTGTGTAATCATTTACTGATAAATTGTAATGTAACTATTAATGTAAGTCTTTTCCCAAGCTACGCTAATGATAATTTATCAGAGGACACAAGATAGATAATCTTCTGAAAAGAGCAACTGCTGAGTTTCTTGATGGCTTTTCTCATTAAAATATGCTTTCCGAACCAGCGGTTGAGTTTTGTCATAAGAGCCACACGTTGACGTACATTAAATAAATAAAGCCATTAAATAAATAAAGCCATTAAATAAATAAAGACCATACTCTACTGACTCTACCGATACATTCTTATCCTATGGTACTATGAATTGAAATACTATGTTTTACATTTATGATACTCGCATTCAAATGGAAGTAGGTAAGCATGGTTTGACACTTACCAGTAACACAACTAATAAATTGATATAGGTAGATACTAATGTGGACGACTTATGAAAATTCTGAATGAAGTTAGCAAAAGGCACAAAACCGTGCCATATTATGAAGGTAGTAATTTATATTTAGTGCTGAATTTGTTGCCGGCTCTTCGTAGCAGAATCTGTTTTCCGAACCGGTAGACTCTTCACATTAGTTGGCCTACCGCCTACATGAAATAAGTAGTTTTGAATTATGAACTTTTTAGTGCTGTCGTGGATATACGTATTATCCACGGCCGACCGACGATCGACCGTTATTTCGAAATCACAGGCAGGCATCAATTTTTTGGAACGTAAGTTCCTTATCGCGCGGTACGGAAGGGGGCTAGACGGAAAAAAATAAGGAACCGACACTCGACATATTTTTGAAACCGACACTTTTTTGTTGAATGTGAATTTGGCATTGTGTTCGGTATTTTCGCGATACAACATTGGGTCTCCGTAGCCTAGTGGCTCCGGCAGTCGCCTAAACCGAACACAATGTAATCGAAAGGAACTACGTTCCATCCGGGTGTCCCTTGACACCTCTCAAGTTATTGGATAGAAGCAGACGTTACTTTGCGGAAGTTCATGATTAGCAAGAAAAGGTTAGAATTATTTTGCTATAATCCGCCAACAGAAAAAATCTGTATGGTCAAACATGCAATTAAAAGCTAAGCACCACTCACCTACCCAGCCAAGCAAAAAAGCCAAGTTCCCAAGCAAGCAATGCCACCACCACTCACATGCACCACCACACAAGATTTTTACACTACTCTCGACGCACGTTTCGCCCCGACACCGGAGCATCCTCAGGAGATGTCGACTTTACAATGCTGTATTGTCTAGTGAAGCTTGTGTCAAATGCGCGGTATTATATACCTTTTTCCTACCCCCACTACTGTTGCCCCGCCCACTACCCCCCGGACCCCCCACTACCCCCGGATCCCCCCACTACCCCCCGGATTCCCCCTCTCTTTTTTCAAACAAACGAAGCAGTGGTGAACTTGAGACGTTCACTTGTTCATTAAGTAATTTAAACTGCTTATTATTATTGTGTTTTATTATTTCTAATTGTTCCAACATGCTCAGTCGAAGTCCTTTATCGCAGGTATGTAAGATTTTATATGAATGATCGGATGATAATTTGTGTCCACTATCAAGGAGATGTTTAGCAAAATGAGACTTTTGGGGTTGGTTGTTCCTAACCGCGGCCATATGTTCTTTGTAGCGTGTTTCAAATTTACGACCCGTTTGACCAATATAAGTGGCCTTACAGTCTGAACATTCGAGTTTATAAATGCCCGATTTTTGTTTGTTGTTTAATTTATCTTTGCCGTTGCAAATATTTTTAAGTGTATTATTTGTCCTAAATGCAACATGTATATCATGTGCTTTAAGTGTCTTCGCAATACTCTCCGACACTGTTCCAAAATAAGTTAAACTGGATTTGTATTTATTTATTTTATCAGGTGATGATGAATATAAATCCTTTTTGATCCGCATCAATTGTTGCTTTTTTATTATATTATTAACAATATTATTGTTGTATCCATTTGCCTGTGCCATATGGTAAATTACTTTTAATTCTTTTAAATAGTTTTCTTTCGTGAGTGGAATAGTGAGCAACCTATGTACATAACTGTGGAACGCTGCGAGTTTATGCTGCCAAGGATGACAGGATGAAGCGGGTATGGTTGTGTCTGTGTATGTGGGTTTCCGGAAAATTCCAAACTGATGTTTATTATTAGTACGAGTTATAGTTAGATCGAGGAAGTTTATAGAGTTATCTTGTTCTAATTCTGATTTGAATTTAATTTTCGGGTGTATATTGTTTAGATTTTTTACAAATATGTCAAGTTGTCGGTCTGTCCCAGTCCAACATATAATTATATCATCTACATATCTATAGTAATACAGAATATTTTTTTGTTTGACAATATGTTTATTTTCAAAATCATCCATGAAGATATCAGCCATTAGGGGACTTAGTGGTGAGCCCATAGCTAATCCCTCTTTTTGTTGATAAAATTGGTCATTGAATTTGAAGTAGTTCTGTTTCATGCATATTTTGGTTAATTCTATTAATTCTGTTATTTCGTTGACATTTTTATGATTATTTTCCAACAATTTAGTTAAGATGTTTAGGGTTTCGTTAACTGGTACATTAGTGAACAGGCTGTCCACATCTAATGATATTAATTTACAATGGTCCGGTAATGTCAAATCTTTAATTTTATTGACTAGTTGGATACTATTTTTTAATGAATAAGAAGGATTGAAGGATGTTTTTGATTTAATAACTTTGTTTAGCTCTTTTGCTAATTCATATGCTGGTGCGCCAATATATGAGACCACGGGACGGATTGGAATATTATCTTTGTGGATTTTTGGTAAGCCATATAATGTAGGAGCATTAGTATTCATTTGAATGACGCTGTGTTTTGATGTATTTTTTGGAAAAATGTGTTTTGATTTATTAACGGCTAGCCTAACTTCTGCTGCGTATTTATTAGTTGGGTCAGAGGATAACTTAGAGAATTCTTCTCCAGAGATAACCTCGTTGACCTTATTTTGGTAGTCGGTCCTCTTTAGGATAACAATCGCATTACCTTTATCGGCTTTTGAAATAATAAGATCATTATCTTTTAACGTTTTTTGTAAAGATTTATATGTTATGTTGTTGTTATTGTTTATGTGGTTTTTATTGTTGTTGTTATTGTTTGTGTTGTTGTTATTATTTGTGTTTTTATTATTATTATTACTTTTTGAATTGGAATTTAGAAGTGTAGCATTAGTTTTGATTTCATGAGCGATAATATTTTTGATAATATTATCTTTTTTGTTAAGGACCACAGCTAATTCAGATTCCACTGCCAGTGTTTCTAATGATTTTTGTGATTTATTATTAGGGATATTGTATTTTAAACCGTTGTCTAAAAGACGTATTTCGTTTTTAGGTATTATGATATCAGTTAGATTTTTAACTCGGGGATGAAATTGGTGATTCGGTGCGTCTGTCATATTGTCCGTCTTATTGTTGTTCAATACCGCAGATTGGGAGGATTTATTAACAAGTGATTTTAATTTCTTTTGCTGGGAAAGGAATTTACTGTGGACTTCAATTGATGCTAAATCTCTCGCTTTTTGGTCTAGAAGATCGAATTCAATATTATGTAATTTGAAGGAAAGTTCAGAATAGAGTATTTTTAGATGTAGTTTTAAATTGTCCCTAACAGTGAACCAATGACGTGATTCTTCATTTAACCATACTTTTTTTATTGCGTTAATAATTGACCGCGTGCTGCAATAAGGTAGAGCGGCTGGCGCGCGGCGGCACTTCAGGGTTCCGATACGGAGATTTGAGACTCCAGCGTGACCGGTTTTAGCTATATCGTAAAAAGCATTCACGGGTCGAGTGATTCCTTCCACAAGGAATATCGTATTTCACAAGAAATTAGGGTCACTAGATTAGGGTTAATCGACCGAGCGAAGCGAAGGTCTTTGAGTCTACTTGAGTGAATTTGCACTTGTCCGTCCGTCCGTCCGTCCGTCTGTCAGAGCCTTATAACTTCTGAATTACTGAACGTAATTACTTCAATTTTAGATATAATATGTAGACCGATGGCCTCCAGCCGAAAATGGCTTAAAAAGTTATAAAAATCTTTATTTCAGGGGGGCTCTCATAGAAGCGAATGCGAAGAAAAAAATTTTTTTTTGCGTTTCATAGGGTTACAGTACCTCATTTTAAAGATAATTTGGAACAGAGTACAAAAGTATTTTTTTTTTATTTTTTTCCTAAAATTGACGAAATGGGGGGCTTTCAAAGTGGAAATTATATTTGACCTCACAACGGAATAACCATTGAAAGCTGGGGCTTGAAAGTTTTATAATTTTAGCGTAATATCATGTACTTGAACAACAAATACTAAAATTAGATAAATGTAATAAGGAAACTAAATTATTTAACTTTTAATGAGCAGCAACAACAGAACTTCACAATGATGTCAATAGATGGCGCTCTCATCTCATATAGCAAATGCAGCTATATGTAACATATTATTCAATTAAAATTATTATTTAGTCATTTAGCAAACATCAATAAAACTTCACGTTGCAGTTTGTTTTTACATGTTTTCTGATCGTGTCGATAGTTGACGCTGTGTACAAGTAATTTAATTTGAATGTTCCAAAAAACTATACCTACCTAAGTTTGATTGAGGCCTTGAGGATTTCACTATAACAGTTCCCTAACCTTTAAGGGCTACCTATGTTAAGTTAGTTGACACTTTCTGTCAACTTTGTTATTACGAACCTCTACGGGACAACTAAAGGTGAAATGACATTGGGATGTTAGGATTGTATTTAGGGACTACCTACGTAAAGAGACTTCTACAAAGGGGATGATTTAGGTATGGTTAGTGAAAACGGGCATAATAATAATGTCAATTTTGATCGTCATGTATCTATTGAATGAATAAGTAATTATGGGAAACCGTTACCGCGAGGTCTCAGTTCGGGGCGAACCACTAGTAATACAACACTCATTAATTTAATTAACATAATTCCAGCTTGATTGATCCATGATAATTTATGAATAGTTTAAACAATTAATAAGTTAGCTAATTATTTCGTTGCGCATTAAGTTCTTAAGTCATTTGCAACATTTAAATAACATAATATAATGCATAAGCTTCATCGTCGTTTATTTATTTAAGTTATGTATATGTTGTATGTATGTATGTATATAATGTTATGTATATAGATATTTGTTATCTAAGATCGATTTCACCAACAACGTCGAGTGATAATCACTATCGCTGCGTCGACAATTGTACGACGTCGACGAACGACGACGAAAAAATCGGGTGTTCTGACAGTTTTTGCATTGAAACTCAACCAAAATAACGCTCGGATAAGCTTATTTTACGTTGGTAAAATCGGCCCGTAGTGTTTGAATTGTGAAAATTTAACAGACAGGCAGACAAATAAGTAGACACTTGCTTCTTAATAGGTCCTTTAAATATTCTATATGGATATATTTGTAGAGGCCGTTAACGTTCAATGACAGTTGTGACTTGCGAAACACAAAATTTGGAGCCGGAATCGAATGACTAATCCATGATCAATGTGATGATCTATACCTAACTGTATAGTGGAATTTCTATCTTACCTTGACCTCACTATCGACACCTGCGAGGAAAACCATCGTAACTCGCTTTTTAGCGATTTTGAGGCAAGTAATACTTGCCGTGAACTCCTTTCGTATTATATTGACCTCTATCGTAAATCGTAACCTTAGTTACGATGTTTTAAAGTGTGGCAAGTGGCAAGTAATTGCAACTTACTAAAAACCATAACATACATAATATAATAATAACATATTTGATATAAAATATAGATTTCTCTTTATTGTCAAAATTTTTCAACGTTGGACAACGTTAAGACCTTAATTTTTTAAATCTTTGACGCTCTCTCCTGTAAAGTTACAAAAAATGAGATACGATGTTTTATCTTACAGGTGCGCCTATGGTCTTCTTGATAGCTGACACATTTTGGAGTTTTTCTATATTGATTAGGTATAGGTAGTATTACACAATATTACACATTCAAACGAAATTACACACTCATACCATAGTCAGAATTAGCAAGTCTTTGCTAAGTATTTATAACATTCTAAAGATATATTTTGTCAAGACCTCAATGGTCAATCAACAGAAAATTGGTGGATTCATTGTACCTATCCTACTATACTCTCCTTCTTCTTATGAACCGATAGACGTCCACTGCTGTACAAAGGTCTCTGCCATGTACTTCCACAGGGCTCGGTCTTGAGGCGCTTAATCATTTATTTTTTGCTGGATTAGTGGATTGTTCCCGTCAAGTGATGTGATTTGGCTCGTTGGAATTTGATCGGATTACTTATACCTCAAATAGTTCAATTGTTAATAATTTGATAACGTGTAATGATAACTGATAACAGTATCAGACAGGCGCCGGCACGGGCCGTTTATATCATCACATGCCACGTCATAGCCAAGGAGCCTATTGACAATGATGAAAATTATAGAGTCATTTCAAAGTTATTTTTACAACTTGCCAATGATCGTTCACTTTCCAATTTTTAAACAATATGAACGATATTTATGAAAAAATATTGAAACGACATTGTCTGTCTAAACTGATTCAATATTACAAAATATTGTTCAATAATAATGGTTCAATAATGTAATGGAGAAAATTAGAAAAATTTAAAGTATGATAATTGAAATTAAATGAATGTAAAACTTCTTAATAGGTACTACCAAATACCACCGATGGAGGCATATGTAGTAGCCAAGGTCCTAGCACCATTGCCTCTTTCAATAGTGAAACTTTAGTCAAAGTAGCCAAAGACAAGTCCTTAGATCGTTAGTAGACTCGAAGAACTATTTTGAGAGTTTTTAAAGGGGCTCTTTCTTAGGCCATTGGTTCCTACATGGGATACCAATCGCTACGCAGTCTTCACCCCTAACAGGTATAAAAGTCAAACGTCCAATGAGGTTTTGCTGTTGTAAGTTCAAGATCGAAATTTTGGGAATGCGAGTGACTCATATAAGGAAACTGATATTGAAATTTGCATCCTTTAGAGTCGACCTTGAGTACTGAGAACCCGGGATACCTGATAATAATTATGCGATAAAGAAAAAAGAAGAAATTTTTGATGGAGTTACCAATCGGTTGAAACAGATACTTACTGATATTATAAATGCGAAGGTGAGTTAATTTGTTGGTTTATCCTTCAATCACGTCGATGAGCAACGGATCGACGTGACTTTTGCAAGGTTGCAGTTGAGGACTGGTAGAGGGGCATAGGCTACTTTTATCCTAGAAAGTCAAAGAATTCCCTGGAGATTTTAAAAAACTAAATCCACGCGGATGAAGTATCCGGAATATGTACTTGAACAACTGATAATATAGGAATAGATAATCCCTTAAAATATTTCAATTGCCAAATCTAATCGGAAAAATTCTTACAACCTTTATCTGGTTATTGCTCGAATAATGCGAATAATACTCGTATTGTGAAGAATGTCGGTATTAAATATGATCAATGTTCATTGATATTAAGACTATACTCTGAACAAGGGCTTTCCCTACTCCGGAGCAGTAGATAGTGCCGAACTCCTGCTGCTAAAACCTTATAAATAATGGGCTGTTCAAGAATATATATAAAAAAAAGTCGTGTGGTGTCGTGGGACACCAGATAGGAACGAAGTTATTATTATAGAAATATTAATTTCAAGTTCTATCCGAGGTATAAAGAAAATAATTATTCGGGTATACATTTTGTATCATGATTTTTTTATCGATAAAAATCAAAATAAGCCCAGGGAAGCTTAAATATCGATTTTATAAAATATTAAAATTAAAAAATTATTTTATAAAATAAAAAATGAAAATAGGATTGCGGACTCCGGGTGGGCTCGAACCACCAGTCTTTCGGTTGACGGCCGCGCGCGGGCCAATTGAGCCACGGGAGCGATGCACAACTTGTTGAACTTTTGGTCTTAATTTCCGTCTAGCCTCTTTTCGCAACGCGCGATAAGGAACTTCGTTCCAAATTATTTTATTTCGCCCAACTGGGATCATAGTGTGTTATTAATAATATTAAAAAAAACTTAAAGTATATAAATTAGTAAAACTAAAATCTAAAACTTAACCTAACACGGCACTGATTTGTCAGCACACGAACCATACTACAGTTGTTCAATAACTGACCATCGCTCAGCTGTCAGCAAATGCCCTCAGGACGCTATCTCTCTCGTCCTTTTTCCCTTGCTTGTCAATGCATAAGTATTCCTATGTTTCTTGAATAAGAACCCACTTTTCCTTTTCCTCCACCAATGTACATACTCGTAAATATGGATCTACGAGATTGAACACTACAATCACGACTTTTTTTACGTAGAGCACCTATTATTCATTGAACCAATAAAGAAACTGTAAGAAAGGTTAGGTAACGGTAAAGCCCAATGTTAAAGTTTAGTTGCAGAAATGCAACGTATCCGTTAAGTAAAGCCTTAAAGGCACTAAGCTACACGCGTAGCAGAAGGCATTGCACTGAACTCTCTGATTTATTTTGCTGGACCGGCTGTTGCAATGAAGCAACATGAATATTATCGCCATTTTGGCGGTAATTGATTAGGTACAGAAATGAGAGGCTTAAGGGTGAAGGTCTTCGAAATTAATGTAAATAATTGAGTATTTGAGTGATATTTTTTATTTATTTAAAACATCGTTTTTAAATATTACTAGCACAATGCCATTTTTCTTTTTTAAATATCTTAACTAGTCTCGAAAAAATAGAGCTTTAAAGTTTCCTATTAGACAGAGAGAGCGCTACTGAAGTGTGATGTTACAAGTCCAGCAGCTCCATACACGCTCCATAGAAAATTTCGTTTTGGAAAAAGATAGATACAGTCACTACAGTAAAACAGCTTAAAACTTATTTGTTTTTTGACCGATTTATTTTCTGTTTTTACAAAACATGTTATTAATTACATGTTAGGTACATTTTTGATTATAAATTATGAAATATCAACATTTTCACAACAGTCAAATACTCAATTGTGATATTGGGAAATGTCAAATTTAGTTCTCACTATCTTAGGTGCGATGTTTTATATCGGCTGAAGAATTAGCTGTCATCTTATTAAACGAGTTTCCCTTATTTTCTCACAAAGACGAAAATATTACTTAGCTACGACTTTACCATCGCGTCGCGTCGCCACTGCGAGGAATGTCGCTTGCTTAAACCTTCTCCCCACCGCAGTGAGGTAATATGTTGCGGTATGCACAGATCGCGCCGGGTTTGCACGGTGACGTAGCGAATCAGCTGTGCTAATAGCGACGTCGTCGGCGACGCCGTCGAAGCCGTATCACGGCACGTGACGTCATTGCGGGCCCGGCCGGCAAGCCCACACTCGTTGACTCCGGCTTTATAATAGAAAAGCGCGGCCGCACCGACCACAAACCATTAGACCGCCCAACGAGCAACACGTTTACCTGTAACGAGTGGTCTGATACAGTGTATACCAACCCTTACTTGATAACTCGGGTCGTAGTTTTTTTGCAAGAAAAAACTGTGTTAAAAAAAAGTGTAACAGGAACCAAAAATATTTTTCGGTCAAAGTGAAAAACAAAGGTTTAGAAGGTTTTTTTTAGTGAAAAAAGTGAAGTGACCAAAAAATGGAGAGAATATTAGTGCTCCTGGTTTTTGTGGTGACAGTGACCGCGTTCAGAGCCAACCCCAAGTTCCCCAAGGAGGATACGGAACTGATTAAAAGAGGTGCGGCGTTGGACCCTTAAGTTTTTTTTTGACAAATAAAATCAGGCATAGTCAACTTGCCTTTATCTCACACCAACATTAAGTAACACTTGGATACTTACCTGAATATTCAATAGCCCAACGGTTAAAGGTGCGGACTGAATACTGACAGGTCGACGGTTCGATTACCACCTGTTGCACTCTTATCGTACCCACCCCTAAAACAAGTTTTCCGCTTATTTGGAGCGGAAAGGAAAATAATAGTCAGATTCAGCTTACCTAATATTATTAAAAACTGGTTTGACCCTATGACCTTTCAGAGTTTAATTCGCCCCCGAAAACCTCCGAGCAACCTATGCGTTCAAAGTGCATTGTTTCCCTGAACTTTCTATTTCTATAACAAACCTCTCTAAGATCACATAGAGGTAGGTACCTAGTTAATCAAACCCTTACCTACCTCTAACCTATTTTTAATTGTACGGGGAAAGTTCTAGGTACTTGGCGGGCCAGTTTGCCCTTGCAAGTAGTAGGGTGGTTTACCTTACTCTAGACCAAACGTGAGCCAATCCAAAACTTGTTTGAGCCAGAAGTCACAGATTAGCTAATCTGAAATCCCTTCCTTGTACCAATCTAATGCCACATCATTGTACCAAAAAGGTCTTTGAATTACAAAATAATTGCTGGTGTCATTCTAAAATGTATTTAATTTTTAAGCGCTTAGGGTTGTATTTTTGTCACGTGGGTGTGGGTGTAAAGGGGTGGATATTTTATAAGCGTGTCATACTGAAGAGAAAATTGCTACTAATGTGACTGGTAAATGTGTAGGATGACAAGTAGAATTGAGTAGCTGATGCAACTTGTGTGCTACTTATGATAGCCGTGTCAAATTCCTTGATAAGCGACAAGTTAGGTACCGTATTGCGACATCGAGACAATATTCACGCAGTTCCGTACCTAAACTAATTTATTCTCAATACTTCGTCTTCATAGAGTTATTTAATAAGATTTGCTGCACCCCATTTTAAGGGTTATTATTAGTTCCAAAAGAGTTTTATATCAACTTTTGACTTGAATTCATTTTTTCATAAAATCAGTAGATATGAAACGTTTAATTATCAAACTCCAAATTCAATTAAAGCTGTATGCACTTCAACCGCCATTTATTTATTAGTGCACCCCGTACACCCCCTAATTGCAAGTTTTATTTTTCATAAGTCAAGTATTATCCTAACAATCATCTTATTCAGCAAAATTCTTATTTTGAAAGTACATACCTACTCGTATCTACCAAATCTGAAAAAGATTTAAACCCTTTATTTAGATCTGTAAATCTGCAGTCATCTAATTTATCTACTGGACATTGTAAACGCTTTGGCGAATTTGGGATTGGCGCAATGTGTATTGTTGCTGGCGAATTGCACCAAAAAGCGTCTGTTATTTGTCTAAGTAAACTCACGAATACCAGTTGGCGAGCGTTGGCCGTATGCGGCAAATATACGCCAGATGACCCTACACCTTAATCTGCAAGTGCATTGGCTAAAGCGCATTGAACCAATGTGTACGTCCTATGGCTCCATGAACTGTTATGCAGCTGACGTACTGTTGTATGGTGACTAATCGTACTATTTTGTCTGCAGTGTCCTGCGGTGCACACGAGGATAGAAGAAATGAAATCATCAGCAGATCCAAGTGCGGGGAGCCTCGAGATGACTTCATAGAGCTGAAACCACAAAGCTCTTATAAGCAAGTGAGTTTTCTTCTTCTTCTTCTCTGTCAACCGATATACGTCCACTGCTGGACAAAGGTCTCTTGCATGGACTTCCATCAGGTCACGGTCTTGCGCGTCCCTAATCCAGTGGCTCCCTGCGACTCGTTTGATGTCGTCGGTCCATCTAGTGGGGGTCTGCCAACACTGCGCTTCCCGGTGCGGAGTCGCTACTCCAGCACCTTGGGAACCCAACGACCATCAGCTTTTCTAACTATGTGCCAAGCCCATTTCCACTTCAGTTTCGCGACTCGCTGAGCTATGTTGGTTTAAGTGAATTTTACCTGATCGTTAGATTGATTGTCTTGATTCAAACGGGATCGAACCAAAGACGTCGTTCTCGGAAAGAGTATTTGCACCCCTAGGACATAGGTACCTTATAATATTGTCCTTTTATAAGTTTACCTAGGAATCGAAGTTGGCATCTCTCGCTAAAAATAATCTTATCTTTCGCTACGTCAGCATTTTCCGTATGATCTGTAATAATTAGCAAAAATATCTAACCATAGTAATTAATAAATACGTCTCAAAAAAATTTGACTACGAATAGGTACTTAATATGTTGGCAAAGCTAATTATTCATTATTTATCTGAATAAAACAATTAATAAACTCCCTTAAAACAATCGTCACCAATATAGATACTAAATTAAGTCTCATATTATTCTACTCACTTGATTGATTGATTGAAAATGATTCTTGTTTATAATGTGCTGGTAATGCTAACTGAGTTACATAATCGATGCCTAATTGATATTTCACAATGTTAAAAATGAAGTCATAATCTCAATTTGTAGCTGATGCCTGGCTGATAACTCGATATTACGTAGAAAGTTTCCTCGTAGTAGTTATCTCGTAGTAATTAAGCTAATATTTACAATCTGATAGATAACAGTGTTCTATGGACGTATTCATCACTGCGGCAACTGAACTAAACTACCTCAATGTAGCTTCTTGCCATGACGTTTTTAACTGTAATTTACTGAAATCTTTGAATAACAGAGCCCCAAACGTGTCTAATTTTAACTCCCTACAAAAAGTGGGGTGTTATAATTGTGTATCTGTGTCTGTCTGTTCCCTCGTAGCAGCCTCCCCAATGGACCGATTTTGATGCGGTTTTTTCTATTTGAAAGCTAATGTAATCAAAGTGGATCTCAGCTAATAATTATTAGCTGAAATATTAACTGATATATCTCATAAATTATAATTTATGAGATCTGCTCAGGCGTTTGAAGATCATCAGCTCATTTCCTACTTGGTTAAAAGGTCCTACAAGCGTTCACTGGCGCTATTGATTTGAAATTTGGTGTACTAGGTTACTTCTCATTATTTCCAAGACTTGATACCTTTGAGCTGATGCTGCAGCAGCAAGTAGTCTGCGGGATACCCGATTCCTCAGAAGCTTACAGCAGATATATTGTGTTAGAACTCATTAGAATGGTATCAATGATTAGGTGTTAGATAGATGATGATCGAGGATCAAGGAGGAGGATTTGATGATGGAGCAGAAATCTGGGTAACAAGATGTCTGATATATCGTACACTAGCTGATGCCCGCGACTTCGTCCGCGTGGAATGTCCCTCGGGAACTCTTTGATTTTCCGGGATAATAAGTAGCCTATGTCACTCTCCAGGTCCTCAACTATACCCATGCAAAAATCACGTCGATCCGTAGCCCTGTTGCGGCGTGATTGAAAGACAAAGCAACAAACCAACAAACAAACACACTTTCGCATTTATAATATTAGTAAGGATAGTCCGGCCATAAATTCACATGTCGGTGGCGTGATACTTGGTCCAAACAACAAAAAAACACAGGTAGGTAGAATTTGGGCTGCTCCCCATAAATAAATATTGCTGATTTGTTCCAGGCTGTGGTCTATAACATGTATCAATAATGTAGCCTCTATAGCCTCAATAGCCCAACGGTTAAAGGTGCGGACTGAAAACTGAAAGGTCGCAGGTTCGAATTCCACCCGTTGCACTATTGTCGTACCCACTCCTGACACAAGCTTTCCGCTTATTTGGAGGGGAGAGGAGAATATTAGTCAACTTCAACTTGGCTGAAATTCTTTAAAAAAAAATAACTACCTAAAGCAAACTTCTAAAATGGTATTCAATAATCGTTTATCGGCAAAGATGCATTCTTTTACAGGACCGCGTATAAACCCATTTTAGAGCTTTGAGTTAATTAAATAATTAATACTGACAATCCTCTTCCAATTAGCCCGCTTTCACTATATTAGTCACTTACTACCAAGTGAGATCGCAGTCAAGGTCTATCCTGTTATTGAAATGAAAAAAAACCCGGCCTAATCTTCGGAACAGCTGATAATTCTCACGGGATTTTTAATTCAACGCGGGAGAATACGTCTGCTGTTTTGCTGAGAAAATGCCTTTAGAGACCAGTAAATAAGTTTTTAATAGTATCAAAGGTTACCAATCTACAACAGAATTATGATGTCATACTTTCGTTGTATACGCGCGGGAAGTGAGTGCAGTGATCGTGCTAATGTTTGCTTTAAGATAACAGTCTTCATTAAGAAACCGCGCACGAAATTAACTTGCCTAAGGCTATAAGAACATCCCTGTCGCGAAACTTGCCGGGGGAAAAATGTACAAAATTACAATGGCATGCGAAGCAACCATAGTAAAACTGCCAGCAGGACGATCCTTTATAAGCTGCATGAAACATTGCTACAGTCTCAATTGTGATTGGCTGAATTTATTGCGTTCTTTCTACAACAATGCATTTCAGCCAATAGCCAGTGTGTATCGGCCAATCAGAGGCGTTTGCAAATGGCAATGCTCAATTCAATTCTTTATTTGCATTATGCGGGTATAAACAAGATGTTTAAAATAAATGATACATTTTACCAAAATTTAAAAATAAATCTCTTTCGTTGGCTGTGTAACAAATCTTTTTATTCCGTACCAGAATACCTATCTTATTAACAGTGAAATTAATGAAAATTATTGACATTATATACCTACTGACCTAATTGACATTTTTACTAACGTAATTGACACTTTAGATTAATTTTAATTAATTGAGCTCATCGAAATTTTCAAAATTATGAAATTAGGTAAATTTAAACATTTGCATGCTATTTAGCAGAATATGGAGGAAATTTTATGACATTGTTAATAACATCTAACTATACTGTACTCATATTCAGCAAATAAAGTTTCATTTCATTTCATTTCATTACCACATAGGCCATCATACAATGGTGCTCACATATGCTCACACTAACAATCATTTTTAGAGAATCGCAAAACAGTTCTAACGCAGACATTTGACTACGCCTCTATTTCTTTCGTATCGCTGCTATGGTTTCGCGGTTGAGATGCGCTAAAGGCCTAAAGTTTAATTTAATTAACTAGCGTGCCTCGGTTCAAATATTTGAATATTCTAACGTGGACAATCAATGTCGCTACATCCGTGAAGGCGGTCATTAATGCGTGAGAAAATCCGCTTCCGAAAAATGGTTAGGGCTGCCACGTGTTTCCTTTTGAAAGTAGGTATATTATAAAATGACTGTAACTTATGAATGATGAAATATAAAACGATTTCATATAAATAATTTTATGATTACACCACAATACTGTATAAATTCCTGTATATTGAATGTAAATAAATGTATGCAAAATGGTATTCATAGGGACTGCCAATAGAAGTGAAAACTAGATTTGCTAATAATTAAAAACAAATACAAAAAAAATACATAAAAACAAAATAAAATAAATATGAAAATGATTTAAAAAAGTGCACTGTAACATTTCGTGAGTGAGATTCGAACCTGCGACATCGTATATTAAACGCTAAGGAAGGCGACTGCTTGCCGACTGCGCTGTACAAGGTAGCTTGAGAACCTCTAAAATGTTGAACGCTTACTGAAATCTCTAGGTGACGATTATGAAGGTATCTATGACGCAAAATCCATGTTTTTTGCTCACCCAAAAAGTGCTCAATGCGCTTAAAGAAGTTTCACTTCAACAAAAAATGTAATTTATTCCTAGAAACATTGTACAACGGATTATTTTATTTAATAAAGCAGTGTTGGAGAAGGTCTCTGGTTCGATTTCAGATAGAAGCAACTTTATAATTAATAATTCTGAAATGGGTATTTGACTAAAAAATAACACAATCCATTTTCTTTTTTAAATATCTTTTCTAGTCTCGAAAATATAGAGCTTTAAAGTTCCCAGTTAGACAGAGACAGCGCTACTGAAGTGTGATGTCACAAGTCAGCAGCTCCTTAAACGCTTCATAGAAAATTTCATTTTAAAACATTTCTTATATGTTACATTTTCGATTAAAAATAATGAATATCAATATTTTGGCAACAGTCATTAACTCAATTGTCTCTGGGGTGGAAGGTTTCGGCTACTACCCACCAAAAATACGTAGAAACCGATAACCAAACCGAAGGGATCAAGGATAAATTAAAAGTGCCGTGCCGAAAACAATTAAAAATCAAATAAGGGAAAGTGTAAAAGTTACAACTACCTGCATCTATTTTAATTACAAATAGGTACATTAAATATAATGAATGAATCATTAATGAATTGTAAGAGATAATTGAGCATAGCAAATTCTCACTGCTAAAATTTGTATCATTTAGGCCTCTGCCTCGGATCTTGCGGGCAGCGGGGCGGCGGCGGCGGCAACGGTCACCGCTTGTATGGAGTGGGCTGGTCCATTTGATTTTACGCATTAGAACCTGCCGCTCCCGCGCCGCTGCCGCCGCCGCCCCGTTGCCCGCAAGATTCGAGGCAGAGGCCTTATACCTACCACTCTCGTAAGTGGTGGTCTGCGGGTGCCAACCCTAGCCGTGCTGACGTGTGCGTGTTTCCCCAGATAGTGCCGAGCGCGGTGTGGGTGAAGCGCTGCGTGGGGCTCTGCGACCACGGACCGCGGGGCTCCAAATGCATCGGCATCAACAAGACCATCGAGCACATACCGGTGAGCTTCATCATAGAATAGAATAGAATAGAAATGTTTTCTATTCAAATAAACTTTTTTACAAGTGCTTTCGAATCGTCGATGAGTCTACCACTGGTTCGGAATGCACTTCCTGCCGAGAAGAACCAGCAACCAACTCGGCGGTTGCTCTTTTCAAAACAAGTTTACTATACAATAGATACTATGCTATCAGTGTTTCCACAATGTGGGGAAGTTCCACAAAAGCATACCTAATTATATTTCAACACATGTTAAGACGGGCAGACAAAAAATTAGCCCCATTCCCACCGGTGGCACCCGACTTTATTGCGACTATTTAGTCGTACATTTGTACGTATAAATAAAGTGATTAAATATAGGTCAGTGTAATAAGTTTTTAATCTACAATGGTAATCTTTTCTGCGATGGGTTTTGTATCCATTTAGGTACGCCTCACTAAAATGCGGTGTGCATTTTAGTGAGGCGTACCTAAATTACATTTCGTCTCATATGCGTTCTTTACAAAGTAATCAAGCCAAAAGGATAAACGTTTATCTGTTTGTCTCGACTCAGCTAATTCAAGTACATCCTTGACACACTTGATCATTTGCTCGTAGTCATAGAGACCACCGCTAGATTTACCGAAGCCAAAAAACAGGCCCTTTTTCACTGTTGTAATAAGTAAATTATGTAGCATGATTAAAGTTATAGTCGTGATTCTTATGATTGGATTTATAGTATTACGAGCTGATGCCCGCGACTTCGTCCGCGTGGATTTAGTTTTTAAAATCTATCGGGAACTCTTTGATTTCCCGGGAGAAAAAGTAGCCTAAGTCACTCTCCAGGTATACCTCAACTATACCCATGCAAAAAATCACGTCGATCCGTAGCTTTGTTGCGGCGTGATTGAAGGACAAACTAACAAACAAACACACTTTCGCATTAAATCACATTTATTACATCGCATATAATATAAGTAAGGATTGCTATGACTGTATTTCAGCCAACGGTAAAGAACTCTTACTAGTGTCAGACAATCAGAGATGATTGCGATGTACATGTAATGTATGAAAAAAGGCGGTAGGACTGATAAATGAACATATTAACGTTACTACGTTATGTAATGTTTGATAAGGCACAAACCCTACTCTCAAGGTTTAGTTCTTGATAACAACCGTAGACCAAACGTTCTTATCTGGTCTGTGATTACAACAAAGACAAAAAAATTATTCAGCTAGCAAAATGTACCTAAAGCAAAATAGAAATAAAAAGAACCATTTATTAAAAATGCCTAATCCATAAAAATGGTAAAAAAATATTTTAATACAAAAAACAAGCGTATTCTACTTGTCTTTAAAAGTGCAATAACTAGAGAGGTCGCTTGAGAAACTACACAACATGCCCTTTATGTTTGACCCTAATATAGATTATGAAAACATTATATTCACAAAGATCTACAACCTTGCATGAGTATTACACAATACATACCCAAAGTATATAACGTTCTCTATGATATAAACGCAATATATTTGCATTTATTGCATTACGTAACAAACAGATTGCGATTGCAATTCGTCATTGAGGCGCAAAACGAGTGATAATATTTGATAATATGTCATGTTTTATTTAATTATGATAATGATTTTAGTATAATTAACATTTTTGAATCATAGTACCTACTATCTACTACCTACATAAAAACAGTCTCTCTAGGCCCCCGTAAACTACAGACTTTTAAATGCTTTTACCCTTCGATCCTTTCACACTGTAAATAATTCTAATTTTTCTCTAATGACGTTATGATGCATTAATGACCATACTTGTGCTTTCTGATGGCTACTGTAACCATTAACCACCATTTTTAACATAGGTATCAGTCACTAATTAATTATTATTAGTTATTACCTACTTACTAATTATTATTAAACTATTCATTTTCGTGTAGCGTCCGACGCTTTAAATGGATCGATCTATGTAGTTTCTTCTTCATATTTTCTTCATTTATGGTTCATATCGTTTGGTACCTAACTTTAAGATTAGATGGAAATTGTTGAGGTCTTCTATATTTTTTAACTGATTTTTAGTTGATGACATTACCTTGAGCACTAACTGCCGCACTCAGAGTCAAATCAAATCAAATCAAATTATTTATTTGCATAGATTGAGTAGTACAATAAAATGTTACATTATAATAAAGATGCTGGCATCATTAAATTATGATTAATTAATCATTGACTTGTGATTAACTGCCGCACTCAACCGCATATATTAAATTATATTATTTAATGATTAATTAATTAATTAATTATCATAAAATCTATTACTGAATTGTCATTAATGTACAAACGAAGCGTTAACTTCTGAGAATGAAACTTTTTAAAATCCAAGATTAAGTCGTTAAGTAACGATTAGCGACTCTGAGTGTGGCAGTAAGTACCCTAAAATAAATCGATTAAAGAACCAGCCGATCAAAAGTCTGTAGTTTGTGATGGCTTTGTTGTAATGCTCATCGGTTGCGCAATGCTATGTCACGAATGATAATAATGACATAATTCCCATACACATCATGACTCAAGTCATCAGGTGGTCACTACAACGTCTTGTTTTCTATTACGAGTATGATGTTTAGATAATATTACTATTCAATAGGTACGTTCATGAATCAGGCCAGAATCTAATTATTATAATATTTTTTTTAAAACTAGTTGAGTTAGGGCTAGGTTAGTTTTATTTATTAGGTTTTAATATTTCATTCATGAATGTAATGTAAATGGCCTTAATTGAAACCCACTGACCATACTATAATTGTTGAATGTCAATAAAAAACATCCTAGAGAAATAACAAAAATATACCTACACTACAACAGTAGAAAGTAATGACTATTAATGACACTTAATAAGAAGTAGAGTTTTGTGATCAATCATAATTAATTAATTATGATTGATTCTTGAACGGAATTAGAAATGTATAAAAAACTAGCTTATATCTTCAACTTTACTTGATTAAAAAATCGAAAGGAACTCATTTTTCGATAAAAAAAGTAAAAACATTTCTGTTGAAAATTCAAGAGCTGGCAGCTACCTTGGTCAAAGAGTTAGTGCATAATTTTGCCAGTATTTTGGATGCTATGCTGCGGTGGTATCGATGAATTTTAATTGTAATAGAATAGAATAGAATAATATGTTTTTATTCAAATAAACTTTTATGCTTTCGAAAAATCGTCATAAGTAGATAGAGAGTAGTCATTTGCCGATTCGAAAGTATCATATATAAATAATTAATTTTTTGTCCCAGGTTCGAATATTAGACCTGAAAACGCTGAAAGAAACTTGCGCAACCTACCCCGTGGAAGTCCACTTGAGCTGTGGTTGCGGGTGTGACGCCGCAACCAAAGAATGCCCTTCGCCGAGGGTCTTCAATCCTCGTAAGTGCAACTGTCAATGTCCCAACATGAAGGAAAGGCGGAATTGTCTTAAACAGGTGCGTAAGATAATGGATGTCTGTGACACTAACGTAGGTGTGGTCCGGCACGCATGCTTTTAACTTTAATTGTTAACTTTCTGTTTACTTTTGTTTTCTTTTTACACAATTCGACAACTGAACTTAATTGATAGTACTATTTTTACCATTCTCACAAATTTATCTTGGTCTTGGTCCTTCCGATTTAAATCAAACTCTTGAATAGAAAGTATTTTTAAATGTAATGATTTTTCGCATAAATCACCTATAAGTATACAAAGTTTAATCCAATTTAAGTCAATTTGTACGGATAGCGTAACGTTTTGATATATTAAATTAGAACATTCCTACTACATGACCAACTACCAATGACGTCACTCCCTAGTGACGAATTAATTATTCAAATACTAATTACCTCGAGGTTCGGTTTCACTTCAGTGTACACCAAATTAGCACCATTGCATTTGGCTTCTTCATTTTCTTTGTCTCAATCTTTTTTATTTTTAAACTTTTATAAGGTGCATATTTTTTGCATGGATGTTTTAAGAATACTTTATAGTTTTTTTAATCTTCAATATTGTAAATGTTTGTGATATTTGATGCCACCCTCAGTGATTGTATAGTCTGTTTTTTATTCAAACGTAAAGCTTCTATGTAACCATCGGTTTTTTGTATATTGTTGTATATTGTACATACTTACTATGTATACTTAATTCCCGATGGTCGTTGCGTCGTCGTTCTGTTTGTATGCTGTGCTGATCGCTGACATCCCTTGTCTTACACCAAAGCCGTCAGTGTAACTTCTTGTGATAATAAAACTTACAAGAGTTAGCGTAAAACATTAAAACTTCTTGGGGAGAATCACTAAATACTCCCGATAACAGAAATTTCAAAAAATACGCAAACTCAATTGAGAAGTTTTTATTCGAAAAGTTACACTAAAAGCTAGCTTTCATTATTTTGTTCTGTTTTATATTAACTATTTTTATTGATAACTGTTCTATCTGTGTTTTTGGTCAATCGTGACCTATATCTAAAGGAGGAATGTTAATGTTGAAATTCTTTGATGGGAATGCAAAAGGCAACTATGTTTTTAAAAAAACTCGAGACCCCACTCAATTGTTAAGGTTGATTATACGGGTCTGCCCGCGAAATTCAAATTTAATTTGGATTTTCAAAATTCGTAAACTAATACGACAAAGTAGGCTTATGGCATTCTAATTGCGCCAGTGGAATTATCATCTTCACAGGTTTATACAAAAATCTTTACTTGAAAGTGACCAGTTTAAGAAATTAATCAAAATATCGAGTTGGGCGTGAGTTACTCACAAATTAGCCGATATTCTGACAGATTTTTTAAATTGGACACTTTTTAAATAGAGTTTTTTATATAAACCTGTGAAGATGATACTGCCAATGGCGCAATTAGAATGCCATAAGGCTACTTTGTCGTATTAGTTTACAAATTGTGAAAAACAAAATTAAATTTGAATTTCGCGGGCAGACCCGTATAATCTACCTTAAGAAACACTTAATAAGGGCGTTTGAGCACTCATTCGTATTCGATTCGTAAAAATACGATTCGAAGTGGTCTACATACAAAATGTACGTGCGCTTGTGCACTCATTCGATTCGTATTTTGACGGATCCGTAATAGTTTTGTATGACGGCCACTTCGATTCTTATTTTTATGAATACGATTACGAATCGAATACGAATAAGTGCACAGACGCCCTAAGGCGATAAAACTTTGCTGGTCAAGCAGCATCTACACGCAAGTAAAGTATTCCATCAGACCAAATGGGCGTTTGTGTACTCATTCGTGTTCGATTCGTAAAAAACTACTATTCTGAGTGGCCGTCATACAAAATGTACGTGCGCTAGTCCGTACAAGTACGAATCCAACGAGTGCACAAGATTAAGTACATTTTGTATGACGGCCACATTGAATCTTTTTTTTACGAATACGACTACGAATCGAATACGAATGAGTGCACAAGTGCCCATAGAGTCGTTATCAAATTGGAGTTTGTTGAGCATCGAGATCGAATGATGTTTTCTATTGTTTTAGCGGAACCCGCATATGAGGTGGAATCCATCTAAATGCATCTGTGAAAGGAGAAGAAGATGAATGCCGAACTCTTAACAATTTCTGTGAAGAATCTGGCAAGCCATCATAAATGCCTTCTCCAAATGGTACCCGGAGAGGTTATAAAGGAACATGTACAAGACAAAATGCTCACTACACATGGTGAGAAAGTCTTTGTAAATTCAATACAAATTGAAGACTGACGTCGACTATAAGGAAGCGTTTTATCTGCTCCAATGAACTTTTTGTATTGAAGATAAGTGTTTCATCAAGTGAGAGACATAGTTGTGAACTATAAAGTTAAGTAATGGTAGATACGTGCTCCATACGACTGATCAATGTGTCTTATAGATGTAATTGTATTTAAAGAAAAAGAAGCAGTATTACTATTAGGTTTAAGTAATTTATTCGTTTAATTACATATTTAGTGTAAAAAATGGGACCAAACGGTGTTGTGAATTGACAAGCCCTCATGTTCCATGGATTTTTACTTCCTATTAATTAATTTATTGTGCTTAAATTACTTAATTTAAAATTCTTCCTTTTAGTTTTAGTTATTTTAAATTATTGTCATTGACATCACTTTTCAGTATTGTATTTTTAGCATAAGGCGTTTGATGACAAACGCAATTCCTAAATTGTGATATGGTTGTCTTATTTCCAATAAGTTTAGATTAAGTATTCATAGTGGCCTGCAGCAAGACTGGAAAACAAATCAAGCACAAACTGTATACAAATTTATCTTTCAAGGTTTAGTATTTCTATAATAAAATCAATAAACATATTTTTTTCTGTTTAAATTTTACAGAGAGACTCTACTTAAAAATTAAATAACTGATGTAAACGTGAAGCCTTTTAAATCAACATTTTGTATTTCATTTTGCAAAATATTGCACACTAAAAATAAATTAAATTATACAATGGCCTGTGTATTAGTTTTATGTACTTAATTAGGTTATAATATTTTCAACTATTTTATTAATTTGCTTCTAGTCAAGCGATTCTTTTAATTTAAACGTTACATTAATTATTGTAATTTGTTGTAAATATTAGATTCAATTTTTTGTAACCAGCTCTCTTTTTAGCTAAACGATTGTATTTGTATATTTTTGAAAATTGTACATAAATGATTGTGTAGCTTTTGTAATATTTAAATGTAAATTAGGTATTTTAAGGCCTAGTCTAGCTGGTGCCAAAGGCATTGAATCTCAAGTGTAAAAATATTAATTAATTTATTGATGTAAATGTAGCAGCTTAAGAAGCTTTATGTGATCGAATCACGCGATTATTTTGAATTTTACAACTGAATATCTGCCGATGAATAAACATTTGTACTTAATTTATTTTTTGATAAATATTTTGTTTTATTTTAACCACCGCAAAACTACAGGAAAACGACAAATGCTACTTTTAATAACTAATATAAAAACTTTTTTCACGACAAATGAGTCAAAGAGTAAGCATTTTCAATATGAAATTTAATTAAACTTACTAATTTAATCGAAATCAGTTGGTTACACGCAAAAAACAAACTTAAAATGTATTGGAAAACAACAAAAAAGTACAATTATAAAACTATAAAAGAAAAAGTATAATATTATAGCTTTTCACGACCGATGAACCGACCGACCGAACCGATAACCTCTGGACCGATATTGGTACAGACTATAGTGTTAGCTTGTAGCAATAGGCATGCCATCAATAAATACATCAATAGGCTTATACTTAATCAAAATATCGACAGGACATTAACCTGAAATATCAGTCAAACGAAAAACAAAAAAAAAACAAAAACTATTTAGTGGATAACATGAGATAGATTTTGTATTTAATAAAAAACGATGTTAAGCATTGATAAATTACGCGATTCATTTAGGAGATAAAATCTGCGGTTAACGAGAAGAGTCTGGCTGTTTCCCGGAACTGTCGATATTCGGCGAACGCGAGTTTAATCATTAATGCAACTTGCGACCGTTTTCATTTACAGCAGATTAAAATCTTTCGAAACACTTTATTCTTCGGTTCTAAGTAACAATTAAATAACTTAATGCATATTTTTATTTTATTTCATTATATTTAAGTATAGTGGTCTGAATGATTTATTCTGGAGAGAAAATGACCATGCAAATCTGCGTCCCCACCCACCAACAGATTTCAAACCTATCTCAGTTATCTCAGTTAAGATGATTTTTTACTATGACGATATCTGCCGTAGGATTCATGCAAATCGAGTTAGAAATATTTATTTATTTATTTATTTATTTTTAGTGAATTGTTTTGGATACCAGTGTAGTAGTTTACAATTATAAAATGAACATACAGGAGCATTAACCAACTAAAAAAAGCTATTGTAAGACGCAGACGCGTTTCTGAGACGCAGAGAACAAACCGCGCCGCGCGCTGCCCGCGCTCCCTCTGACCACCTACCGCCCTTTCGTCGCCTGTGCATGCGCGCGCGTACTTCAGCGTGCGTACATTCTTTTGTACTTTTTTTAAGCCCGAGTAATTTTTGGTTAGAAAATGGTTATTAGTGAAATCATAATATTGAAAATAGTCTGTTGCTGGATGGGGACAGAACCCATATAATTTTTTGCATAGTCCTTTAGAATAGAATAGAAATGTTTATTATTCAAATAAACTTTTACAAGTGCTTTTGAATCGTCGATGACTACCACTGGATCGGTATGCCCTTCCTACCGAGAAGAACCAGCAATAACCTCGGCGGTTGCTCTTGTCAAAACAGTTTACAATAGGTACTATGCAGTGTTTCCATGATGAGGGGTTCCACAAATGCATATTTACCTATACCTACTTACAATTCATTACTTGATAAGATGGGCAGACAGAAAGTACCCTCATTACCGCTGGTGGCACCCGTTCACGATCATGACGCATAACCCAGCCATTGCTTCGATCAACCATATTTGAGGGAACGTAACAACCCGCATCACACGACACCACCACAGAAATGTTTATAGAGAGCATGACATGTCTTAGGCTACAAATGCCTTACATTTAGGAAAATAAATGACCTAAGTAATTCAAAAAGCTTAAGTTTTGTATTAGAATTCGAGTTAAGTAAGCCAACAAAGAGTAAGTCGGTAAAAATTAATAAATGCCATATTATGGAAACACATTATACGTACCTAAAATATATTATAAAAACACATTATAAGTACCTAATAAAAAAAGAAAGGGAATCATTTTTGAGCATTTACAACGCTCATTTGTTTGATATTTCACGAATATGCATATTCAATGTAACTTCGATCGAATTATAAAAAATAATATTTCCTGCTTCTTATTTACATTTTATTATATTAGTTAGTTTTGAATTTCATCGAAACGAAAATTCACGTAGCAGCTCTACGAGCTACGAGCGTAGCATTAGCCACATGTTTTGTGCCCGCTAAGGAAAACTGGATTCAAACATTTCCATTATCACCATTTTTGTGCGTGAAAATATGTTTTTAATCAACTTCCAAAAAAGGAGGTTTTGTTGGCGCGTATGTTATTTTTTTCGTAATTAAGTGAATCTGTAAAACTTAAACCACACTAAGACAAACGCCTTACAAGCAGGAGAAAGTTTTCACGTTTAAAATAATTAAAGGAAAATGATTTTTGAACAACTCCTTGGGGTAATGGTGAGCTTGATATTTTAAGTGGAAGATTCAGGGTTCCATACGAGACTGGCAACCTATTTAACCTATTAACCTATGCTGCTGGATTAGGTGTTGAATATATCCCTGCCAGAAGTACCAGATATGCCCCCTTCCATCTTGATGATAATGATAATAATGTAATGGATTCAGACCTAAGTACATAATAAGAATGTTTTTAAGAAAACCTAAACATTAATAGCTCTTACAAATATCTGTTACCAACAGGATTTAGATCAATTTAGCAACACGGATGTTAAGTAATTAATGTGGTTAATACATTAATTAGTAAACACACGTTAAATGATATTATGATAAATAAAAGAAACCCGTTTTAACGCGTAACTCATAACAACAGTCTAATTTAAATATTAATATACCGTTAGTCCACTAACCACATCCTATTTAGTCAATTAATTAAAGATGGACGCACATTTTTGTGTAACATACGGTCCGCAAGCATAGAATTAGTTCAATATGTTTCGTCAAACGCATCAAAAGTTGTAGAATTTGATACTTCGATTTAAAAAAACTTGCCATTTTGCATAGGCACCGCACGGGCGCTGAAGGAATGTTCTTTATTTTCAAAACTATTATGGGCCTTTTTCACCACCTTCTGATAAGTGTCGGATAGCCTAATCGTAAATTTTGTCACTTTCTTACTTTATGTCAAGTGACAAAGACAAAATATGCGAATAAACCATCCGACACTTAACAGAAGGTGGTGAAACAGGCAATCAAACTCCTATATGCATCTATATATACCTGTACTTTATACAAACTACGAAACACATAAATCTTGACATAAGTTTAGTTCTACGACTATCGAGGAATATCAGTGATTACAGCAAAATATGTGGCATGAGAAGTAAAGATAGAGCTGATGGCTATTTCTAAGCCTCAATAGTTCAATTGCTCGTTAGGACTGAAACCCAAATGGTAAACGGTTCAAAACTCACCCATCGCTCTATAATAAAGATTATAATAAATCAACTATGTTGAAAAAAAACGAAAAACGCTGAAGCTTTTATTAGAAGTATAAATGATGATGATTTACAGATTTTTTTGCGGAGTGTGCACTGTTTCGGCGTGATCTAATGTGCGATTAGGTTTAGCCGCCGAACGGCTACAGAACAAATTTAATAGTTACGCTCAAACTTAGCTAAAATAAAAAACAGTGAATCCCCGATTACGTAAAACCCGGTATAATTTACAAACTCAAGAACACAACAGTCGCGATTATAAAGATAAATTGTTATTAAAAGGATATAAACAATTCGGTTATAATATGATATTTTAAAGGTGTTTATTGTTTTGATTACGGGGATTTCTAAATATTAATCACTAATATTATAACCGCAATGAAAAAATGAAATTGGAGCCTAAGGGTACACGTCCACTGAAGCAGAGAGAAGATGCGGGCTTCTTCTTTATAAATTAATTATAGATGTCTACTAGGTACTCGACATAAACTTAGGTCTCTTGCACAGATTTTCAAATGCGTCGGTCTTGTGCCGTATATATCCAGTAGGCCCAGGCCCCAGCGGCTCTCTGTGACTTCAAAATACGTTCGTGAAAACAAATATCATCATCATCATCAGCAACCCATCAACGGCTCACTACTGAGCGCAGGTCCCCTCTCAGAGAAGGGTTATAGGCCATTGTCCACCACGCTGGTCCGATGCGAATTGGCAGACTTCACACACCTTTGAGAACATTATTAAGAACTCTCAGAAAACGGATATAAGATGGCCAAATTCATCCAAACGTATCTCGCTTCACTCCTTTGATGTTTAAAATAGGCATATTTTCGTGTGAGGTACGGAATCATAATGTCCGCCCAATAAACGAATCCGGTCACGGCAGCCAACCTACTCAGAGATTAGCCTTCTGTGCGGGAGATATTATAGTGCACAAGTGTGTGCGTAAACACAGGTGCTCTATATATTCCCTCACTCTCATAGTCCGATGGGTTGGAAATCCGACACGACCGGAGAGAGATCAGGCCCCGACTACTTTACGTGCTCTCCGAGGCACGGGGGTGACACATCGGCCATAAACTACCTAAATCCGGGCTAGTACATACTGAGAATTTCTTGATAGAAAACCCCAGTTAAATATTGGGCCCACCCGGGAATCGAACCCGGGACCTCGTTATCCGCAGTCGAACATGCTATACCACTAGAGTCTAAACCAGCGGTTCTTAAACTTTTTGTCTGGCCACTCAAAGTAGGTATAAATATATTTGAAGCCCACGAACCCTAATGTTTTATTTATCTTCCAGTAATAATAAAATAATAGGATAAACTCAAAGCCCGTGGTTTTGCTAAAATTGATACCTAAATCCTTACTAATATTATAAATGCGAAAGTGTGTTTGTTTGTTGGTTGGTCCTTCAATCACGCCGCAACAGGGCTATGGATTGACGTGATTTTTTTGCATGGGTATAGTTGAGGACCTGGAGAGTGACATAGGCTACTTTTATCCCGGAAAATCAAAGAGTTCCCGAGGGATTATAAAAACTAAATCCACGCGGACGAAGTCGCGGGCATCAGCTAGTAATAAAATATCAAAAAATCCTTACTAACATTATAAATGCGAAATTGTGTTTGTTTCTTGGTTTGTCCTTCAATCTCGCCGCAACAGGGCTACGGATTGACGTGATTTTTTGCATGGGTATAGTTGAGGACCCGGAGAATGACAAAGGCTACTTTTTATCCCGCAAAATCCCGGATTTTAAAAACCAAATCCACGCCGACGAAGTCGTGGGCATCAGCTAGTAAATAATAAAATCATTAAAAATATCAAAAAAAATAAAATTTTTTTCTTTATTCAAATCAAGCTCTTGTGAGCGCCGTAATTGCTGGAGAATTAGTTTTTTAGAGAATTCCGACGAACTACCCCAATATCGCCCGCGTCCCGAATTTGGGTCCCGACCTGAGGTTAATAAACGTTTGTCTAGAGCAGGGATTCCCAAAGTGGTCGATATCGACCCCTTGGGGTCGAAATTGGTTTCCCAGGGGTCGACATAAACGAAAACTGATTTTAGGGGTCGACGAGGTCTAAAAATCGACCCCTAATAATTAAGACAAGTTCTTATTTTAAACTTTCAAGATACTGTATATAAGTGTTTGTCCTATAAGTGTATGTTACGTGTATCAACTTAGTAACTAAATTGTACTTTAAAAAACTCAACAAGTTGATAAGCGTGCATATTATGCTCGTACCTACAAGATGAAAAACTCGGATTTACTGAATTTTATGTCTATTTATTTTGTTAAATTTTGATGAAAAATGATGTCAAAGTTTACTTACATAACCGACCCCAAAGTTTTTAAATTGGTAAGTATTTTGTATCAATAAGAAAAAACTAGAGATAGGATTTTTAAAGTAATTTGGCTATGAGGGTCGGAGGTATCAGTTCATTTTGCGAAAAGGTGTCTCTTTTGGGAATACCTGGTCTAGAGTCTAGGCTTAGACCAACGAGCCAGTTCATCATCATCATGAGCAACCCATCAACGACTCACTACAGAGCGCAGGTCTCCTCTCAGAGAAGGGTTATAGGCCATAGTCCACCACGCTGGCCCAATGCGAATTGGCGGACTTCACACACCTTCAAGAACATTATGAAGAACTCTCAGGTGTGCAGGTTTCCTCACGATGTTTTCCTTCACTGTTGAAGCAAGTGATATTTAATTGCTTAAACGCACTTGACTCCGAAAAGTCAGAGGTGCGTACCCGGGATCGAACCTGCGACCCCCTGAATAGGAGACCACAGTCCTAACCACTAGGCTATCACTAGCCAGTTACGGAACCATAACCATCGACATCGGTGTAGTTCCGTCCGCCGAAGATATCACTGCAAATTGGCTAATTGCCACACTGCCGCCGGTCGCGGATTCGTGAACAATAAGAAGCCAAGTGACTTCTAATCTCAGTTTTTGCGCGAATGGTGTCAGTGGGTTATTCCTTTGAGTGTTGTTCGCGCCAATTACGTAATTTTACAGCTATTATTCCGTGATCAAAGTTTGGCTGCGGGCCGCGGTGTCACACTAAAGCCCTACACAGACGGCTGACAATCCATGGCGCATTTAATTAGTTATTTAGTCAATTGTTATATAACTAGTGGTTCGCCCCGAACTGAGACCTCGCGGTAACGGTATCCCATGATTATTCATTCAATCGATACATGATAACCAAAACTGACATTATTATTATGCCCGTTTTCACCAAACATACCTAAATCATCCCCTAAGTAGGAGTCTCTTAACGTAGGTAGCTCCTAAATACAATCCTAAGTCCTAACATCCGTCCCAATATCCTTTTAGGTGTCCCGTACAGGATCGTGATAAATAAGTTGACAGAAAACATCAATCACCTAACTTATAGGTAGCCCGTAAAGGTTAGGGAACGTTAGTGAAAACATTGAATTATTATGTAGGTACTAACGAGTGAAACCGGGTTACGGGCATCTGTACAAATCGTCATCTATCGACGCGAATAGAAAATATACAATATTTAACTAAAATTTAACTAAAAAATAATTTTAATTGAATAATCTGGGACAAAAAAAATTACAATACAATTATTGTATTATAATAAGTAACTAAATAATAATGGTCGACGCAAAACTGTTTTTGGGATAGGTCGTTAGTCGTAACTCGTAGTTCCATGGGAATAGTTGACTGCGCCATCTATTAGCATTATTGTGAAGCTATGTTGATGCTATATGAATTACTGATGTACATTAAAAATTAAATAATCTCGTTTGTTTATAATATTCATATAATTTTAGTATTTGTTGTTCAAGTACAGGATATAAGTGACCTAAAAACATAAAATCAGTTTGAAAATCCATACCGGATTTTCCTAGAGAGCGTCTTCAAGCTAGCGTATAAAATCGCCACTTTGAAAGCCCCCCATTTCGTCAATTTTAAGGGAAAAATTAAAAAAAAAATATTTTTGTACTCAGTTCAAAATTATCTTTAAAATGATACGTAACAATTTTATGTAACGCGATATTTTTTTTTTTACTTCGCATTCGCTTCTATGAGAGCCCCCCTGAAATAAAGATTTTTATAACTTTTTAAGCCATTTTCGGCTGGAGGCCATCGGTTTACATATTATATCTAAATTTGAAGTAATTACGTTCAGTAATTCAAAAGTTATAAGGCTCTGACAGACGGACGGACGGACGGACGGACAAGTGCAAATCGCTCTAGTTAACTCAGAGACCTCGCTTCGCTCGGTCAATAATCCGTGTAAATAGAACTCGGAATTAATGATACCAGGACGCGTGCGGACTTTATGCAAGCTGCGATCTAAAGTTTAGTCAAAATTATAAGCTTTATTTCGGTGAGTGTTTGTCAAAAAGTACGAGCTGTGAGTTTATCGTCGTCGTGAGCGTCGAGAGTTCCGTACCTACCCATTATACCGCCATAATAATTTCAACTTTTTTATTTTTTGTAATTTTTCCTTTATTTGTGCTGTAAGACCTTGCTTTTTGCCAAATTTCGTGATTCTAGGTCAACGGGAACTACCATATAGGTTTTCGACCCAAAACCTATAGGGTACTTCCGGTTGACCTAGAATTGTCAATTTTGGTTAAAAGCAAGTTCTTACAGCACAAGTAAAGGGAAAATTCCGAAAAATAAAAAAAGTTGAAAATTAAGGTAAATTTTGGTACTTTTTTTTTTTTTTTTATTCGAAGACAAGCTAGTCCTTGACTGCGATCTCACCTGATGGTAAGTGACGATGCAGTCTAAGATGGTAGCGGGCTAACTTGGAAGGGATATGGCAGTGAATATTCAACCCATACCCCTAATTGGTTTCTACACGCCATCGTGCCGGAACGCTAAATCGCTTGGCGGCACGTCTTTGACGGTAGGGTGATAACTAGCCACGGCCAAAGCCTCCCACCAGACCAGACCAGAGACAATTCAGAAATTATAAATTCCCAAATTGACCCCGCCGGGAATCGAACCCGAGACCTCCCAGTTATAAGACAACAGCGCTCACCACTGAGCCAGGGAGGTCGTCAAAAGTTATTTACAAGTTTTCGCGAAAATCTAAATTTGCCCATATCTTTTTATTGTCTTGACTCAGGACCTAGATTTTTATACACCTAATAGGGACTATAGACCTCACTATCTAGTATACATTTCAACTTGCTAGGTCCGCCCGTTCCTGAGAAGATCGATGGTGATACACGGACAGACAGTCGGACAGACGGACAAGAGAGTGATCGTATATGGGTTCCTTTTTTACGTTTTGAGGTATGAAACCCTAAAAAAGATTTTTACAACGTGACGAACGATATCATCTCTGATTGACTAGTATTTGCTTTGCTACCTATTGGTTAATACTAAAATAGCGTAGCATCGGTGCAGCAAGAACGTCATAAGCCATCCTAGTCTCAAAAAGCGGTGCAAACTGCGGCAGTATTCTCTAAAATTGATTGCATCACTGTGACGGTTGCAATATCATCTGATTGGCTAGTACTCTCCCGCTATTGTTTAATTATAATCTAATATATAAAATTCTCATGTCGCAGTGTTTGTTACCAAACTCCTCCGAAATGGCTGGACCGATTTTTATGAAATTTTGTGTGCATGTCGGGTAGGTCTGAGAATCGGCCAACATCTATTTTTCATACCCCTAAATGATAAGGGTGACCAACCACTAAATATTTTTGTTGGCGGTACGAAGTTCGCTGGGTCAGCTAGTTTAATATAAAAAAACCTTTTTAAACAACCGACTTCAAACTCCCGCTTTACTACATTACACATACACTATACAAAGTATTTAATTTATTGTTGATATTGTAAAAACCGCTAAACCGATTTCGATAAAATTTATATGGGACCACTTGGGGAGTATTATACCCTTTCAGACAAAAAAGATTTTTCCAAATCGGTTCAGGCGTCTTTGAGGAATCGGTGGACATACATAAAAAAAAGATTCCGACGAATTGATAACCTCCTCCTTTTTTGAAGTCGGTCAAAAATGCAGTGATGCAGCTAGAACTCCATAAATTCATCCAATCAGAGATCATTGCAGTCGTCATCGTTGCAATCATTTTTAGAGAATTACCACTATAGATGTGCGGAAACGGGATACGTAGAGACTTTTCGTAAACTGTGTACTCACACTAACGCAATAATTTTTATTATTCAATGATAAGTTAGCCCTTGACTGCGATTTCACCTGATGGTAAGTGACGATGTAGTCTAAGTTGGTAGCGGGCTGACTAATTCCTAAGGTTGCCTGGTAGAGATCGCTACTAAGCGATAAGGCCGCCTTTTTTTGTTGTCGTTTTGGCTGGTACAAATAAAGAATTAAAAAAAACTTGAGAGGTGTCAAGGGACACCCGGATGGAACGAAGTTCCTTTCGATTAATTAGTGAAGGAATTGTAATAAACTAGTGGTGTCATCTAGTATTAAATTGATTAACTACGATGAATTATATTTAGTTTATTTCTATTGCAGCAATGTTACAAAACCAAAGAGTTACTATGGTTTTTTAACAGATGGCGTTAGTAGTACAATAACATTGTATCCAATTTATTCAATAAAAAATTAGGGAAAAATTCCACATGCAGAAATTATTTAAAATAAAATTGAAAATAGAAAATTCAGTCTGTCGAGCTGGGATTCGAAAAATTGTAATTTTCAATCAACTCCTTCTTTGTATTATACAAAATACCTAATGATAATTCAGTGATAATAATTCAATTCATAAAAGTATGCAATTTTTCGTCGATGTTTCTTTATGACGTTATCACGTCCGTAAACCGACTTTACAACCAATTTTTTTTTGTAATGAAAAATAACGTTTGACTTCCAAAATCTAGAAGCATCGGAGCTTGATTTACATAGCTCCGGTTGGGTATACGCCGTCTAGGATGTCAGTGTGACACTGGTCTAAGTCGCCGAAGCAGAGAACACAACCGCATAATTTGTTTACAATTATGTTTCCACTCAGCCAATTTCACACATATTACGTCTCCTAGTCCTCGAGCAAATAAAACAATTTGTGGTTATGTTACCTATACCTTCTTCTTCTTTATCAACCTATAGACGTCCACTGCTGGACAAAGGTCTCCTGCATGGACTTCCACAGGGCTCGGTCTTGCGCTGCTTGAATCCAGCGGCTCCCTGCGACTCGTTTGATGTCGTCGGTCCACCTGGTGGGGGGGTCTGCCAACACTGCGTTTCCCGGTGCGGGGTCGCCACTCCAACACCTTGGGACCCCAACGACCATCAGATCTTCGAACTATGTGCCCTGCCCATTTCCACTTCAGTTTCGCGACACGCTGAGCTATGTCGGTGACTTTGGTTCTCCTACGGATCTCCTCATTTCTGATTTGATCTCGCAGGGATATACCGAGCATAGCTCTCTCTCCATCGCTCGCTGAGTGACCCTGAGCCTACAAGGTGATTGTCGTCAAGCGCAAGCCTATCTATTAATTAAAAAATTAATTAGGTATATATTCTTAACAAAACTGCAGATTACAGTTCTTCTTTATCCTAAAGTGAGTTAAAAAAGTACGACAAACCTGTAACATTGGTTCCTGTTAGGCCACGCGCTCATTGTAACTTTTTGTCGCCGTGACTTTTTGTCGCTGTCACCTACTGTCGCCACAATGCGCCCACTGTTTAGGCCAGCTGCATGTCGCTGGGCGACAAAACGCGCTCATTCTTGAAATGGATTTCAAGTATCGTCAGTTGCTGGAACTATTTGTCGCCGTATTATCGCACTTCCATATATCTTCATAGCACTCCGCTTGGCGACAAAAAGTTACAATAGAATTGAATAGAATAGAAATATTTTTTATTCAAATAAACTTTTACAAGTGCTTTTGAATAGTCGATGCCTTTCCTGCCGAGGAGAACCAGCAAGAAACTCGGCGCTTGCTCTTTTCAAAACAAATTTACAATACAGTAAATACTATGCTATATGCAGTGTTTCCACACTGAGGGAATTTCCAAAAATGCATATTGTACCGACTAACTTCTATCTTAAGATGGGCAGACAGAAAGTAGCCCCATTCCCGCCGGTGGCACCCGTTCACGAGCATGACGCATGACCCAGCCATTGCTTCGCTCAACCATATTTGAGGGAACGTAACAATGAGCGCCTGGCCTTACAGGAAGCGGTAAGCGCGTGCGATATATTCTGGATGGGTATCGAATTAGCTCCGTTACAAAGTCACGTGGAATTCGCACTGAAACGCCCCGAATAGCCCTCTGCAGCGCTATTCAGTAAATTACAAACTCATTTCGAAAGCAAACTCACTTCACCTTGGTTTACGATTACGAATCACGGAATAGGCGAAGAAGACTGCAACGATGTTGACACTCGTCCTAATACAAAATAAGTAGTCTTATTCTGTGTTACCAGTTATGTCAAATTACCCCTTATTTGACATAATTGACTAACCAAGGTGAAGTGAGTTTGCTTTCGAAGTGAGTTTTAGTTTAGTGAATAGCCCTAGAGTACGGGTTTACAGAATCAAGTTAACGGTCTCACGTGCTCGTGATTCAGTGTTTATTGCACGCAGGTTTATTATGCTTACTTTATGTAGGGCCTCCATGACTCTAAGGATACTGGGATAAGTGATAAGTCCTAATGACATTGTGTCATTTTTATTTTTATTGGTTTGTCCTTCAAGAATACCGCAACAGAAGAAAGGATCGACGTGATTTTTGCATGGCTATAGTTGAGGACATGTAGAGTGACGTAGGCTTCTTTATCTCGGCAAATTTTTGACGACCTCCCTGGCGCAGTGGTGAGCGCTGTGGTCTTATAACTTGGAGGTCTCGGGTTCGATTCCTGGCAGGGTCAATTTGGGAGTTTATAATTTCCGAATTGTCTCTGGTCTGGTCTGGTGGGAGGCTTTGGCCGTGGCTAGTTACCCTACCGTCAAAAACGTGCCGCCAAGCGATTAAGCGTTCCGGCACGATGGCGTGTAGAAACCGATTAGGGTTATGGGTTGAATCTTCACTGCCATACCCCTTACAATTTAGCGCGCTACCATCTTAGACTGCATCGTCACTTACCATAAGGTGAGATCGCAGTCAAGGACTATCTTGTCATCGAATAAAAAAATAAATTAAAGAGTTATAAATTAAATAAAATAAATTAAATCCCACGGGATTTTTAATTACTAAATCCACTCGTATGAAGTTACGGCCTATAATTAAGTGTGTAATATGTGCAAGGCAAATGATGCCAAATGAGCCTAATGATGATAACACATTTAATAAGTAGAGGCTATTAAACTGTTAGTGAATTTCTTAATGACAAGGTTGTTTGGAATCAATCGGTTTTGCTACAGCTGCCCACAAGATAGATAAACTATATTTTGTAGCATTTTTGATTTGAAAAGAGCAACTGCTGAGTATCTTGCCGGCTCTTCTCAGCAAAATTAGCTTTCCAAACCGGTGATAGATTTTTTGACTTATCATAAGAACCACAAGTTGGCGTAGGTACATGAAATACATAACTTTGAATTTGATGTGATCTGTCATACAATATAAATAATAATTATATGGACGCGTCGTGTCGTGTAGTTCCGCTAAATATCTTACTTTAGTTCCTCTTGGAAACGTAGAACTAATAAGTAAAGCGTGTCCTGCGAGTAATAATTTCAATCACATAAAGATGCAAATACTGATGACTGCTCATAATTTTTTAGTAGATAGAACAGTGAACAACCCTGTCCTTGGACAGGGTTGTGAATTTTCTGAGCGCACACTCAAAACTACTCCAAAGTATATCCGTTAGAAAACCAATGGAAATGTGACATTGCGTCGGTGCTCTACTTTGAGCATTATTGGAACGTAAGTTCCTTATCGCGCGGTACGGAAGGGGGCTAGACGGAAAAAATTAAGGAACCGACACTCGACACTTTTTTGAAACCGACACTTTTTTGTTGAATGTGAATTTGGATTGTCTTCGGTATTTGCGCGGTACAACATTGGGTCTCCGTAGCCTAGTGGCTCCGGCAGTCGCCTAACAGTTCAAAGTCAATGGTTCGAATCCCAGCTCGACAGACCTAATTTTTCCATTTTCAATTTTATTTTAAACTAGTGGTTCGCCCCGAACTGAGACCTCGCGGTAACGGTATCCCATGATTATTCATTCAATCGATACATGACGACCAAAACTGACATTATTATTATTATTATGCCCGTTTTCACCAAACATACCTAAATCATCCCCTATGTAGGAGTCTCTTTACGTAGGTAGCTCCAAAACACAATCCTAAGTCCTAACATCCGTCCCAATGTCCTTTTAGGTGTCCCGTACAGGATCGTGATAAAGAAGTTGACAGTAATCATCACATAACTTATCATAGGTAGCCCGTAAAGGTTAGGGAACGTCAGTGAAAACATTGAATTATTATGTAGGTACTAACGAGTCAAAACGGGTTAGGGGCATCTGTACAAATCGTCATCTATCGACGCGAATAGAAAATATACAAAATGATATTTAACTAAAGAATAATTTTAATTGAATAATATGTTATTACATTATGTACCTAAATAATAATGGTCGACGCAAAACTGTTTTTGGGATAAATCGTAGTCGTAACTCCTAGTTCAATGGAATAGCTAATGACTGCGCCATCTATTAGCATTATTGTGAAGCTATGTGAAATTTACTGATGCTCATTAAAAATTAAATAATCTCGTTTCTTTATAATATTCATATAATTTTAGTATTTGTTGTTCAAGTACAGGATACAAGTGAAGTAAGAAAATAAGTACAACTTGAAAATATATAGAAAATTTTCCCAGAGAGCGTCTTCAAGCGAGCGTATTAAATCGCCACTTTGGAAGCCCCCCATTTCGTCAATTTTAGGAAAAAAATTAAAAAAAAAAAATACGGTTGTACTCTGTTCCAAATTGTCTTTAAAATGATACACAGAAAACCTATAAATCGCAAATAAAAAAAAATTTCTTCGCATTCGCTTCTATGAGAGCCCCCCTGAAATAAAGATTTTTATAACTTTTTAAGCCATTTTCGGCTGGAGGCCATCGGTTTACATATTATATCTAAATTTGAAGTAATTACGTTCAGTAATTCAAAAGTTATAAGGCTCTGACAGACGGACGGACGGACGGACGGACGGACGGACGGACAAGTGCAAATCGCTCTAGTAAACTCAGAGACCTCGCTTCGCTCGGTCAACAATTTCTACATGTGGAACCTTATAAGTTATAAAAAATTAGGGAAAAATTACGGAGACTCAATGTTGTACCGCGAAAATAACGAACACAATGTAATCGAAAGGAACTACGTTCCATCCGGGTGTCCCTTGACACCTCTCAAGTTTTTGTTTTAAGTTTAGATGGTCACCCTATCTGTATAGTTTTAATTCATGCTACGTAGGCCGAATTCTTGGTTGATTAGTCTTTGTGTCTGTACTGCATTGTTATCTTTAGCATGTTGGTGACGCGCAATGACGTCACGGTGAGTACGATCATATGAGATGACCACGTGTGTTTACCTTCGACGTAACACCCTTTTTGGGTAACTGCTTCTACTGCAAGTGGTGGTAAACGTAAGAGGGAAAGACATTATTCTAAGATGGGTAGATAACACTGGGGTCTATAGTCATTCTATAGTTCGCTATCTCGACTACTAACAACTCTCTCTCAGCCATTATTAAGATCAAGCAAAAGGAAAAAAAAAATATTTGTTGTTACAGCGGCTATAGAAATACACAGCCTATGAAAAATTCCAAGTATCCTACTTATAGAGATACAGCTGATAGATAGACGTACGGACGAACTTTGGCACCCTTTGGATACGGAATCAAAAAAAGGAAAAGTTGTTGCAAAAAAATCGGCCAAGTGCGAGTCGGGCCTCGCTCTTTTAGGGTTCCGTAAGTATGACCAAATCATTTTTTTAAACTAGATACATATTTAGATATCTTAGTTCTTAGAAAGTTCTAAATTAGCATATGGGTAAAAATGCTCGTTTGTTTTGGTCACAACTTACAAACCGCATTATAAATTGGTGTTTTCAGTATTTGTTGTTAAAATACTAGTTTAGTTTTTGAGATAGACCCCCTAACAAAATTGGTCTAAAACCGACAACTTTGATGGCCCCCCATTTCTTCAATTTTTATAGCTAAAAAATAAAAAAAATATATATTTGAACTCCACTTAATGAGCTGTAGACAATGACACCCCACATGCCAGGGTAAAAAAAATAAAATTTTATTTCGACTCCTTTTCCATGTATGGTAGCCCCATTATTTTTTAATTTAATTTAATTTTTATTTGTTGTTACAGCGGCAATAGCAATACACAAACTGTGAAAATTTCAACTGTCTATCTATTACGGTTTACGAGATACAGCCCGCTGACAGACGGACGGACGGACGGACGGACAGCGGAGGCTTAGTAATAGGGTACGGAACCCTAAAAACAACAATGGTTTCATTGAGAAAAGCTGGATTGCCAAAAAAGGCAAACTGTTTGAAGAAGTTTCCGCGTCACGGTTAAATTCGGCTCGCGGTGTACGTGAAATTATTTTAAGCTCGTAAAGTCTACATTTAGTCCGCCGGTACGCATATATTATCGTAAAAAGTAAACAAGCAGTTTAAATTAAGAACAGTTGAACAGTTAGGGGCGTGCGCGTGGGTTTCCGTGGCAGATTGATGTTTTGTTAATTTTTGTTTGCGCATCGGCGGAATTCGGACGTGTTTGTTTTCTAACGTTCGGAAAGTTCGATTTACACTAGCGGCACGCTATGATGGCCGGTTTGACGTTTGTCCGCTCATGAAGTTCCGTATTAATTGATAACGACTTTGAAGGAAATAATTGTATTACTTTATTGACGATAGTGATGTGCAGAGATTCATAAATTTTATCGAATGTAGTTTTAGGTTTAGGACTCAAAATTTATTTATTAAATTGATTTCTAAAATGTATACAAGTGTAGAAAAATCAGTTTGCACCATTTAAGGGGTGAATGTACTTGTGAATATGAACAATTTTCACTATGTGGACAAACCTCTGAAATCGCAAAAAAATATCAGCTGTTTCATACAAAAGGTAAAATTTTTATTTTTATATGATATATACCACAACTCGGCATTTGGTTTTCTAAATTGAAAATTTTTAAAAATGGAATCTAATACGATGGTCACATAGGATCGCTGGCTAGCACAACTACTACCTCCGGCAAACTCGCGTCAATGCTCAATGCAAAACAAAGCAGTTTCGAATTGACGTTGCTTCGAAAAGTATAAACTGTCAGTGCAATGCGATTGTGATATAGTTTTGACCTGGCTTTGGATTTCAAATATTGATACTGCATTACTGTTGACCCTTGCTCGTTAATTTGGACTCTGTTCAAGCCCTTTGTTGTGGATTTCGTCGATATGACCGAACGTACGCAGAGAACTGTTCTAAATAGTCAGACACGTGAGTTCGTAATACGCCTTCGTAACTATTTCGATCGTGAAGCTCAAAATGGAGGGCCAATTTTACCTATAACGTCAGTGCTTGAACGCGTAGCTGATGCGCTTAATATTGGACAACGAACTGTTAGACGGATAACTAAAAAAAAATATGGCGAGACTGGCACAGAAGAAAATAAACTTCACACACCAAAAAAGAGAAAACGAGCAAAACCAGTCGTAGGCATAGATAGCTTTGATGCCGATGCTATCCGAAGACATGTTTACGGCTACTATTTACAGAAGGAGTATCCAACAAGAAAAAAGTTGGTGCATTCACTGAAGGAAGCTGGATTATTCTTCGGTGGGGAAAGTTCTTTAACGAAGATTTTGAAGACCATTGGATTTCGATACAAAAAATGTAACAAACGCAAAATATTGATGGAAAGATTTGATATAGCGATGGCAAGGTATACTTTTTTACGGCAAGTGAAAGAAATCAAAAATTGGCAAAATGTTGTGTTCTTGGATGAAACATGGCTTAATGCTAACCATACTGTAGGCCGTTCTTGGAACGATGACACAGCAGCATCTACTTCCAAAGTTCCTGTAGGAAAAGGATCGCGACTTATAATTTGTCACGCCGGAACCATCAACGGGTTTGTCGAAGGTTCTCTCATGGCTTTTGCGTCAAAAACCACTGGAGACTATCATGAAGACATGAATGGAGAAAAGTTTACTGAATGGTTTACCTCAATGTTGTGTAGCCTCCCTGAACCATCTATTATAATTATGGACAACGCCCCATACCACTCGATGCAAATTGACAAGCCACCTGCCCAATCCCAAAAGAAAGCTGATATCGTCGCATGGCTTCGTAAAAATGGCGTAGATGCAAACATGAATATGTTAAAAGCGGAATTAGTACGTCTTTTAAAAGAAAACAAACCAACCAAGATCCGATACGTCATTGACGAAATAGCATTAGAACATGGGCACAGAGTTATACGGTTACCGCCTTACCATTGTGAGTATAATGCGATTGAGTTGGTGTGGGCTCAAATTAAGGGATATGCTGCAAGACACAATACAGAACCCCCATTTACCACAAAAAAAATGCTAAAATTATTAGAAGAAGCTTGTGAACATGTGACTAAAGGAGACTGGGAAAAGGTTGTGAATAGAACTGTTAAATTAATAAGGGAAGATTATGAAAGAGATGTGAAAATAGATAATATTATAGAAAACGAACATATAATTATTAATGTAGGTGATGATAGCAGTGACGACAGTGAAAATAGTAGTATGGACGAATCTGATTAATTATGGCCTTTTGTGGCACCTTTTTTGGTATCTTTTGTATTCATATGTTTCTTGTGTGCATATAAAGTATGTATATTCATTTTCATTCAAATATTCAGTTCGTTCAAATAAATTAAATAAACATATACATTTTTGTTTTATTAAACCTATTTAATCAGGTACAAAAACAAAACTTAATTGTTTTTTGTTCGAGAATAAATTGACATTCCACATCACTATTGTAATGTGTCAAACCGGCCATCATAGCGTGCCGCTAGTTTAGTGAAAATTCGCTCCGACCGCTGACAGACTTGTTGTCTTATACTGGTATGAGTGCATTCATTTACTTTTATTCGAACTTTGTCCCGGTGATTGCACTCGAGTTTTGTTTTTCAGGGTTCCGTACTCAAAGGGTGCCAATGAGACTCTATTACTAAGCCTCCGACCGTTCGACTGTCTGTCAGCGGGCTGTATCTTATGAACCGAAACAGATAGATCAGAATTGTGAATTACTACTGCCACTATAAAAAGGATGTTTTAGACCAATCAATTTATTTATAACAGTTTTATTATATTATAGATAGAAAATTTCATATATACAATACTATAAACCTAAATTTAATTCTAAAATTAAAACCAAAATAAAAACTAATTAAAATCTAAAACCCCATCCAAGCCACCGCAGTGTGGCATATCAATTTATTTTATTTTATTTAAGAAATTGGTCCTTAATTCCTTTACTGATAAAGATAGTATTTTTGTAACACTTCGCGAAATGCGACCTCTTTACTGACGTACTCAGAGATATTCATTAAATTATAGGTATGTAATTAACCATTAACTAATCCTTACTAATATTATAAATGCCAAAGTGTGTTTGTTTGTTGGTTTGTCCTTCAATCACACCGCAACAGGGCTACGGATCGACGTGATTTTTTGCATGGGTATAGTGGAGGACCTGGAGAGTGACATAGGCTACATTTTATCCCGGAAAATCAAAGAGTTCCCGAGGGACTTTAAAAACTAAATCCACGCGGACGAAGTCGCGGGCATCAGCTAGTAATCAATAAATTAAAATGAAGCGTTTATAGATGACTCGCGAGCGCGAGCTGAGAGATCTATATCTAATGATCAGCGGACTCTGAGTGCGGTACTTAGCCATTCTCTGAATAAAATAAATTATTACATAGGTAAGTATTTCATTTTCAACAAAATATAGATATAGAGAGAGAGCGTAGGGCGTCATCTGTTAGAGCGAACATGATTGTCCGCAGGTTTGCTTGTTGTTGTGTGCCAGTCCAAGTCACTCTCTAGTCTCTTTAGAGCATACTGCACCTCCTTTTACACGAGCAGCCTGTGGATCAGCATAGAAGCAGATAATAACGCTCTGCATTTACTCAGTACAATAATGCGTTCAGGATGCTTTTGGGACTGCCCCGATTCTGCAGCGTATCAGAGATGTTCGCCGACGCGCGTGTAGACTGCTTCTACGCCACTACGAAAGCGGTGCACGCTCCTTGTTACGCAGAGTCGGGGCCAGCTCCAATAGCGTCCTGAGGGCATTTACTGACAGAATCGATTGTCAGTTCTTGAACCACTGTAGTATGTTTCACGTGCTGACAAATCGGTGCCGTCTTAGGTTAAATTTTAGGTTTTAGTCTAACTAACATAAGGTTTTTTTTGTTTTTATTATTACCAACACACTATGATCCCAGTTGGTCGAAATAGAATGTTTTATTTTATTTTATTAATTATTTTAAAAATGAAGAAGGAAACTAGTGTAAAAATAGCTATAGCTATTCTGCTCCAGTCGATTAACGTCGATCGTATAGCTAACTAATGAACGAGTAATCGGCAACAGTGGGTTAAATATTACATCCCGCACTCGATGATGTTGAAATGTTAATGTTATTCTCATCCTACATTGATGTTAACTCGTAAAGAATCGTATTTCTAGTCCACGTTAGATTCATTCACGGAAAATTTCTCAGTTGAACGTGTTCACCTCAGCCCCGTATAAACATAGCTAAGCCATTAATTGATAACAATTAATTTTTGGAAGCGCAGTGTTGGCAGACCCCCCACCAGGTGGACCGACGACATCAAACGAGTCGCAGGGAGCCCCTGGATTCAGGCGGCGCAAGACCGAGACCTGTGGAAGTCCATGCAAGAGACCTTTGTCCAACAGTGGACGTCTATCGGTTGATAAAGAAGAGGAAGAAGAAGAATTTTTGGATAGATTAACTAATTACTTGCTAGGCAGACAGGCAGTAATTAAACGAGATCAGACGTGGAGAAGAACCGCTCTAAGACTTAGAGCCAGTGGCGGATAAAAAGCAAGTTGGCAAGTTGATATTATTGATTGAAGATTTGGCAGCGGTATCTGGATTTCAATGGTGAAGTATCTACTAGGTACTACTATATTTTTCAAATGTCTAGGGGGGGGGGGGGCAGCTGCCCCTACCTACCCCCCCTTGGCAACGCATTAACCCTAAGGCGAAAGTCACGTGCCTAGTGGTTATATACTCAAAGGCCTAGGGGCGCGAGGTTACAAAAGGGCGCGCGTGGAAATTTTTCAACGAAGACAAGAATAAGTAATACCTTAAGTAATGCCTATAGTCCTCCTAGAGATTAAATCGCTGTCGGGATCCAATATTATTATGATGATGATTCCTATATGTATAGTAAATTTTTTTTCACACCTCCGGGCGGAAAGCGTCAATTTTCCTCCCGCTGCGCTAAACGAAAATGTCGCTTTCCGCCTCCGTCGAGGAGAAAAATAGTATACACACCACGGGCAGTAAATAAGAAAGCCTCAGATCACATGTTTATTGACCTCGGCTTCGCCTCGGACAACAATTACATGTGATCTGAGACATTTCTTATTTTACTGCCCTAGATGTGTAATATACTATTGCAGCGGTATTTGTCGAGGCGCCCCTCAAAAGCCCCTAGTGAGGATGGGATAACGACTGAGCTTCTGACAGCAGGAGGAAGTCCTCTATTGAGAGAGCTTCGGGAGCTGGTCTGCTCGGTCCTGTTCTCTGGGAGAACTCATGTAGCCTAAGCACGAATATTTTCACTATCGAATAGTTAACGTAAAGTTAACGCCGACAAGATATTTTGTATGAAAAAAAAACTTGAGAGGTGTCAAGGGACACCCAGATGAAACGAAGTTCCTTTCGATTAATTAATTTGGCATTGTGTTCAATATTTTCACACTATAATATTAGATCTCCGTAGCCTTGTGGTTTCTACAGTCGCTAAACAGTTAAAAGTCGATGGTTCGAATCGGTTCCCAGCTCGACAGACTGAATTTTCTATTTTCAATTTTATTTTAAATAATTTCTATATGTGGAACCTTTCCCTAATTTTTTATAACTTAAAAATAAGTTATAAAAAATTAGGGAAAAATTACACATGTAGAAATTATTTAAAATAAAATTGAAAATAGAAAATTTAGTCTGTCGAGCTGGGATTCGAACCATCGACTTGTAACTGTTAAGCGACTGCCGAAGCCACTAGGCTACGGAGACCCAATATTGTACCGCGAAAATACCGAATACAATGCAAAATTCACATTCAACAAAAAAGTGTCGGTTTCAAAAATGTGTCGAGTGTCGGTTCCTTAAATTTTTCCGTCTAGCCCCCTTCCGTACCGCGCGATAAGGAACTTACGTTCCAACAGGCGTTGCACTGTGCGGGCGGTGCAGTCGTTTTCATACAAAATATCTTGTCGGCGTTAACTTTACGTTAACTATTCGATAGGTAGTGAAAATATTCGTGCTTAGGCTACAGAAGCGTGGAGACGGAACGTGGTCGTTCTTTTTTTTTAAAAGGGGCACAAGACCCTATTAAAGAATTACAGACCCATTTAGCTACTTAGCTACGTGTTTAAGCTGTTTGCAAGAGTCATCACGAATCGTCTAGCGCAAAGACTCGACGACTTCCAGCCCCCGGAACAAGCCGGGTTTCGAAGAGAATATACAGCACCATAGGCCACATCTACGCAGTGCGACAGATTATACAGAAGTCCGAAGAGAATAATCGGCTTCTGTGCCTCACATTTGTCGACTATGAGAAGGCTTTTGAGTTTTGACTCTATCGAGACCTAGTCTGTTCTGGGGTCTCTGCAACGATGCCAAGTAGACTGGCGATAGATCCAAGTGCTGAAAAGTCTTTATGAAAACGCCACATTGACCGTCCAAACTCAGAACCAGCAAACAAAGCACATTGCGTCGTGGGGGGTGAGGCAAGGGGACTTAATTTCCCCGAAATTGTTCACCAACAAACTGAAGGCCTTTGTTGTAAGACGCTGCACTGGGAAGGACGTGGCATTAACATCTACGTAAAATGCATCCCTTCACCCTCCGCAAACTTTCGCGCTTATAATATTCGTAAGATGGCCACTAGAGGGGCGCTGATGAGGTGCGGCTAGGGCGCTGTAGACATTTAATCCGCCTCTGCTTAGAGCATATTATAACCAATAAGAGGCGAAAAGATGAGCGTACCTAGTGCGTACCCTTCTGTAAGTTAAGTAGGTACATTCTAATCTACTTCAGTACCTAAACGCTAGAGCTATGACGATAAACTATAGAAAGAACATCAATAAGAAAGTAGATTACTGTCTTCTCTTGTTTGTACATCGTAATTACTGTAATGTGTCGTTAGAAGATGTCGCTAACAGTGAATGAAAGCAGATAACGTACCTATACCTACTTACCAGTAATTTTATCTCAACCCATGCCCTGCCCATTATAGTCTCGAGTCACGAGTGTCCTGTCAAAATGAGAAGGCCTTAGTCCTCCACACTGGCCAAATGCGGATTAGCTCCACACTCCTTTGATAACACTATGGAGAACTCTCAGGCTTGCAGATTTCTACACGGAAAAAAATTGGTTGTCTGTAAAGTCGGTTTACGCACGATAGTTTTACGTGATAACGTCATAAAGGCAACACATCCGCTAACCACAGCGCGCACGCGATGACTGGCGGGCGGCGGCATCTCTAGTCACAAGCCAACGCTTGGGCCGATCGTGCCTCTCTATCGCTTGTTCCGCGCTCTCGTTTGCACGCTCAGGCTCAGGCGGAACGTGACACTTTTTCGTGCGTGCAGTCGGTGTTCATCGATTTATAAGACGTTATCAGTTATCACGTCAAAAAATATTCAATTTAATTCCAAATTAATTTCTCTACTAATTCGGGCAATCCTAGACCCATCGATTCATAAGCCTCGAGATCCAACACATTGCGGGTTACGCCCATTGCCTCAGCGATTCACGCCGTAGGAAAATCCCCCGGAACTGTACACGCACTGCACGTAGCCACATTTTTTGTAACCCACGGGAAATATTTCTCTTGTTACTCATTCAACCAGAAACGAATTCCTCCAGGTGAGTGTAAATAACTAAATTATTCTGGAAGATAATTTAATTTTAGTTAGTCTCCGCCCACGTCGAGGGGAGTCGCGTACAAAACAGGTTCCTTTAGAGTAAGAGTTGGGCTCCAAGCGGTGCGTACAGTACAACTATACTCGATCTTTAAGTACCTATCTCTACCTACCTACATTACTGTCCTACATTACTGTTTGACTAGGACCTAGCCTAGGATACAGGAACCTATCTAGCCTTTTATTACAAGCTTTTATTTAACTTGCAATTTATGTACATACTAGCTGATGCCCGTGTAATGTTCGGCGGTCAGAAGGGGTCTTGAAGAGAAAACAACAGCAACGTGACGTTGTAGACGTTTATTTATACACAATAAATGTATTAAATTATAAAGTTCTTACTTGCGATGTAACACTTTACTGTAGCTTCTGAACTACTACTGCGACTTGGAGCTGACAACTTAGAACTGAGAACTGAGAACTGAGAACTGAGAACTGAGAACTGACTATTATTTCGAGTGGAGGACATTATAAACTAATACAAAGTAAACACAATTGCTGGGAATGGTAAACAACAGATCCGTGGACTCTGCACTCGTTAATAATTATTGGTAATTTCCAAACGATTCTAAATGTTAAACATCTCATTAAAGTACAATCGGTTACAAAAACATCTTATTACTCACGTATCTTAAAATGTACATTCAGCTACAAAATTATATAAAAATATCCAAATATTACAATCCTCCCCCTTTAAGAAAATAAACACAGTTTATTTTAAAACAATATTAAACAAAGTTATTCTAAAATATTTCGATACAAATCATAGTATAATCAAAAGAATAATATTTTCTTAACTAAATAATAATGATTATATATTTTATCAAATATCAAAGTATACAAAATCTTAAACTTAATTAATTTACTTCACGCGCACTACGTCTTAAAGGTATTTCAGAGTTTTCTGATGCAGAAGGCATTTCTTCAAGTTCAATGTCTCTGTCTCTATTATCATTGTTAACCTTGAAAGTTATACAATTTGTAATTCTTGCACAACAAGTTCTAGTATCTTCTAATGCTAATAATCTATCATTTCTATTGCAAAAGAAATGTCTTCTCCATAAATATTTAGCAAGACGATAAAGTACATAAATTGAAATCATTTTTAAAATAGAAAAGAATATATATGCAAAATAAACATTATTAACCACTTTATCAAATATTGTTTCATTTTCCATTTGATCAATTATATCATTAATCTTATCTATTTTGTGACTTGCTAAATTCAAACTTTCTAAATCTAATTTCTCATGAATTTTCATTGGTACAAAATTAATTTTAGTAATATTCTTATTTTTCAACTTTTTACAACATTCATCTGATACAATATCTATTTGAGGTAAAATTGAATTATAATGACTTTCTAAACTTAATGTTTGAGTTTGTAACATAATATTAGTGGTATACATCAGCGAAATGTCTATTGCATGGCAATAAAAATTTATAATTATTTGCCAGATTATGTTAAGGTTATGACTATTAATAGATTTAAAAATTACATGTTCAATAAATTATTAAATGATAATATTTATGAAATTAATGATTACTTTAAAATGAAATTTAATTAAAAGACAGACATCTCAAAGCTTGACATCTCAATTTTTGACATAAATAATGGGTATACCTTAATTGAAACGAAATTAAACCTTAATATTTGCACGCCTATAAGGCAAAACATGTTCGGAATCACAAAACTTTGTAACCTATTTGTAACCCATGTTTAAAGCAAATAAACGAATTTATTATTATTATTATTATTATCTTTATTTACTTTTACTCATATTCTTTACATTTTTAAATATTTCATTATAAAACAAAAATAAAAAAAATATTTAAAAATATAAAAAATAGCGGTCCACCGGTCTCGGGAACAGGGTCCAAGCAACCGGCGGTCAGGGCCCCAGAGAGAGGAACCTCCTGACGATGCGAGCCGTGTCCAGGAGTACAGCCTTCTGGATCTGGCCCTTGACCCAGCTACCCAACGAGAGCCTCGAAAGATGTTGGTCGAGGCTCTTGGCTATAAGACCATTAGCGGTTATCACTATCGGTACAATGATTGCTGAGTCTACATTCCACATGACGACAACCTCGTGCGCTAACTCGAGATACTTGGTGAGTTTCTCTTTCTCGGCTTTCACGAGGTTTTCGTCATGCGGGACAGCAACATCAACAATCATTGCACGGCGCTCTGATCGATCTATCACCACTATGTCAGGCTTATTGGCTACAATAGTCCTGTCTGTAATGATAGATCGATCCCAGTACAGTGTGATATGACCATTTTCAAGAACTGGGTCGGGCACATACTTGTAGTACGGTACCTCCGATTCCACAAGATTGTATTTCAAGGCAAGTTGCTGGTGGATAATCCTGGCCACTTGGTTATGTCTGTGTAAGTATTCGCCGTTAGCTAGATGAGAACAACCAGAAACAATGTGACGGATAGTTTCTCCAGGACGGCGACATGCCCGACATATGTCTACCGTTCCATCCTTCACTATGTATTTTCTGTAATTGTTCGTCATCATGACCTCGTCCATAATTGCACACACAAACCCTTCGGTTTCCCCAAAGAGGTCACCAAAGCGCAGCCAGGCCACGGACGCTTCAAAGTCAACATCAGGCCCGTGGAGGGCCCGATAAAAGCGTCCGTGAAGCTCCTTACCTTGCCATACAACCCTGCGGTCATTGGTACTGAGCACCACAGGTATGCGCCAGTTCTCTTTAGCCAAGGAGAGCGGCGTCAGACCCCTGTCCACTGCGACCACATCGCGGTGCATCTCCGTCTCGGCGTGGAGAAAGTACTCCCTGAGACTGCACACCTCGCGGTTGTGGAGGGTTTTGGCATTCAAAAGGCCTCTTCCCCCACACTTCCGCGGGATGTACAGCCTCATCACCGAGGAGCGCGGGTGATGCATCCGATATGCGGTCAGCAGCGCACGAACTTGTCTGTCCAGGGCGTCAAGCTCAGTCTGAGTCCACCTGAGTATGCCGAAGGAATATATCAAGACCGGCATGACCCAACCGTTGAAGGCGCGCACCTTATTGCCGCCCGACAAAAGGCTTTTCAGCACTTTCTTCAGACGGCCAAGGAAACGCTCCCTCACCGACTGCCTCATGTCGGCCTCTCTGATACCTAACGCCTCCGCCATGCCCAGGTATTTGTAGGTTTCAGTTGGGGAGAGCGATCTGAGGTATATGGAATCCGAGAGCTCAACACCCTCAGATTCCACAATCCTCCCTTGCTTTACATGCATGACCGCACATTTGTCCACACCAAATTCCATCCTAATGGAATCACTAAAGGCTTTAGTTACCTTCAGTAACTCTAGTAGATGTGATTTGTTGGGGGCAATGAGTTTTAGGTCATCCATGTAAAGGAGGTGTGATATAACCTGACCACCTCTCCTCAACCGGTAACCTAGCCCTGAATTCTCCAAGAGAGTACTCAGAGGATTCAGAGCCAGGCAAAACCACAAAGGACTGAGGCTATCGCCCTGGAATATGCCTCGCTCAATCCTTATAGGCTCCGCGCTCCCCAGGGTCCGGCGACACCCTGGATAGTGAAGGACTGTCCTCCACTGCCCCATACACGTCTGTAGGAAGGCGCGTAGTACTGTGTTTACTTTGTACAGTTCCAGCACTTTCATGAGCCATGTATGGGGCACAGAGTCGTAGGCCTTCTTATAGTCTATCCAACATGTCGACAGATCCTTTCGGGAGCGCCGAACCTGTTGACAAATGGCCATATCAATGAGGAGAAGCTCCTTAGTACCACGGGAGCCATTCCTACATCCGTTCTGAGAATTAGACATGATGGATTTTGTATCGATGTGATCGTTAATTTTCGTTCTCAGAATAGATGTAAGAAGTTTATACAATGTTGGTAGGCACGTAATCGGCCTATAATTTTTGGGCTCCGTGGTACTACCTGATTTATGGAGCAGGAGGGTAATACCTGTTGTCAGAAACTGGGGTAGCGACTCTGACTCTAGAGATGATTGGAATTGGGATGCCAAACGAGCGTGCGAGCTGCGTAGCCACTTTATCCAAAAGTTGTGCAGCCCGTCCGGCCCAGGGGATTTCCAATTGGGCAGGTGACGGGCTGCAGTGGCCACGTCTTCAGGGGTTATAGTAACTAGGTCCATTTCTGGAATTTGATCGCACGCTCTTTCTACATCCCACGTCCAATCACCCTCAGTGTGAGCGACAGGCGCCGACCAGATGTTGCGCCAGAATGATGTCATGGCTTCATCATCCGGTAGGCGCGCATCGGTGACACCTTGGTCAGGGTGTTCCCAACTTCGGTATACCCGCCTTTGATCGCTTTGGAAAGTGCGATTCAGGGTATATCTCTCGACCCGGCACTTGTATCTGCGAATACGGCTAGCCAATGCCGAGACCTTCTGTTTCAGGAAGTCAATGCGCTCAGTGACGCGCGCCATATAATCTTGAGGGCTGATATCAGTCCCCAAGAAAGCGCGCCTCACAAAGCGCATGACTCTAGGGCGAGTGTTGCCCTCCCTGAAGCAGAGTAGTTTGCCAATGAGTGCCCTAGCCCCATCAATACGACGTTCGATCCTGCACTGCCAGGCTGGTGCGGTAGGCTTCGGTCGTGTTGCTGTATCATTATTAATTAACTTTACATTAGCAACACGACATGCCGCAACAGCCGCGCAGTACAGAATCGAATGTGTGTCAGAAAGGTCTTCGCTGCTGTCAAAATAACTCGGCAGCAGTGAATCCAGGGCACCCATTAGCGCTTTGTTCTTATTTTTCATGGGCAACCGAGGTAACCGCGGTCTAAACTCGGGTGGTGAAGATCTATATTCCCGAATAGCACTCTCCAAAGCACTCCTCAATTGTTCACTACACTGGGTACTTACATGTGCAGCCCCGCTATCCTGTCCCTCATCAGCCTGAGTGGGCTGCAGCGAAATCGCATGAGCAGTTTGCGATTGTGCTGGAGCTTGCGGTGAGGGGGGGGTAGCGCGGTTACATTGCAGTTCAGAGCGAAGCCGATCAAGCACGGCGTTGTCCAGCATGTGATTACGCTGAATAACCCGCACCTGGTCCGACAGTCGCTGAGCCGACACATTGAGAGCTGGTTCAAGGACCTGAAACAAAGCATGCATCCTAGCACGGTACGCGGTCATGTTGGTTCCACCCTCAGTAGCCCCTAAGTATGCGCGCATGACATTTTCATTGATGGATGTTGTCCATCTCATGCGCGACACACTACCGCCGGAAGCGGGGACCCTATCAGAAGCCGGTGGGCCTCGGGATCCCAAGCAAGTCGGCGGCCGGCCTCTCCCACGACGATGTACTGGTGGTGGCGACGTCGGCGGGGAGAAAAACTCGTCGCTCGAACTCGACGCAACTGCAGCATTGGGCGTGGTCCCGGGTGGCTGCGAGGCGGGACTGAGCGACGAGTCCGGGGGTGGTGTTTGTGCGTTCCGTGCTCTGGATCGTGTCAGCATTCTACATTCTTAATTCGTCTAATTTATTATAATTATTATTACAATTTACAACTATCTGAAATTTTAATTATACCAGTATTAATTAATTCAATATCAATAGGTTCTTTATTTTTACAATTCAACGTACCTATAGTTTTTCTAGGCATTACAAATTATTATTATGGTGTAATTTATACCATTGTTCGGATTGTATATAGCCTACTCTTGTATCACATTCAGCAGGCAATTTTGTATTGCTGTACATCAATTCAGTTTCACATGTTTTGCTTGTATGTACTGAATATAAGGCGGTTTCTAACTTACATATGTATCTTTGATTATTCTTAAGAATTTTACATTGGTTTAGATTATCTAAACTAGTATAATGAATCTTATTATTTGATATTAAAAAATATTTGAAATTAGGTAAAACAAATATAAATGTATTATCGTTACTTTTGATAGGTACTGGAAGAACATGATATAAATCATAACTGACTTGAGTGATTAAAGGCGTCTTAATTACAAATACAAGTTTTTCATTTGTTACATATGACACTAAGGTTGCTAATGATAACAATTCTGGAATATCTTTCTCGTTCAGTTCTAGAGGATATTTCGTTTGTGATGGCAAATATGATAATGTTTTCTTTAACTCTACTCCGTATTGTTCTGGAGTAATGATAACTGGATGAATGGCATTATTCTTCGCGAATAAAATTGCATTAATAATAGTAGAAATTTCATTGTTTACTTCGGTAGTAATTAAAGTTAATAAAGACATATGTTCATCAATATCTTGCTTCATTTTAATGCTAAATATTTTATCTCCTATATCTTTAGTATAGTTTGATAATAAATTTAAGTTTTCATTAAATATTTTTTCGTTATTATTTAAATCTGTAATGGTTGTATTGAAATTAGAAATCGTCGATTTAACAATGTTTGATTGAGTTTTAAGTAAGCTTAAAACTTCATGTTCATTTTTATCTAGATGTTCAATTGCATCGTTATATCTTTTTGCGTCATCGGCATCTAGAGTACCGAAGAGAACTTTAAAAATACTTCCGACTCCATCAATATAAGACCGTTTTACTCTATGACTATGAAAACCTGTTAATTCTCTAAGAATGTTTTCTTGAATATTCAATTGAGGAATTATTTGTTCTAAAATTAGAAGTGATGTTTGGCAAAGTGAAAACTTTGTGAAAGTTTCATGATTACAAAGATCTTTCGTTTTAATATAGGTATCATGAATTAAATTTATTTTTCTATGTATATCAGCTATATCTAAATATGTTATTAAATTCCATTCACTATCAAAATGATTAACTTTTCCTAAGTTTTCAAAGTAAATACCTCCTTTATCTATCACACTTATATTATATAACTTATCGCTACTTATTACATACGGTATCCATGTCAGGAATATCGTAACAAAAATCAGGTTCATTCTGAAACAAACGCATGTTTCAACCTATTAGTATGTACTTTAAGTTTCTTATTTTTAATTTTAATTGTAACGTTAGTTGAAGAATTTATTTTAATTATTTTATAAGGTCCTAACCAATAAGGTGATAACTTACGAGACCTTCCTGGCTTAATTGCCTCATTGCTTAAATAAACTGAATCTCCTACTTTAAATTCTATGTCCTTACATTTCTTATCATATATTTGTTTATTATATTCTTTTGAATCAATCAATTTCTTTCTAGCTATTTCTCTTGATTTTTGTAATTTTAAAATAAGTTCGTCTAAGTAATTATCATAATAATATTTGAACTCTGGTTCTTTAATTATAGAACTTGGTAAATTAGCCTTAAAGCCAAATATTAGTTCGAATGGTGTGAACTGTGTTGATGTGTGAACACTTGTATTATATGAAAACATAGCGAAATCAATCCATTTGTCCCAATTAGTTTGATCTTCGTTAACGTAATGTTTCAAGTAATCTGCTAATGTCGAATGACTACGTTCTAATGCACCATTGGATTGTGGATGATAAGCACTTCTTCTTCTTCTTCTTTATCAACCTATAGACGTCCACTGCTGGACAAAGGTCTCCTGCATGGACTTCCACAGGCTTCGGTCTTGCGCCACTTGAATCCAGCGGCTCCCTGCGACTCGTTTGATGTCGTCGGTCCACCTGGTGGGGGGTCTGCCAACACTGCGCTTCCCGGTGCGGGGTCGCCACTCCAACACCTTGGGACCCCAACGACCATCAGTTCTTCGAACTATGTGCCCCGCCCATTTCCACTTCAGTTTCGCGACACGCTGAGCTATGTCGGTGACTTTGGTTCTCCTACGAATCTCCTCATTTCTGATTTGATCTCGCAGAGATATACCGAGCATTGCTCTCTCCATCGCTCACTGGGTGACCCTGAGCCTTCTTATGAGGCCCATAGTTAGCGACCATGTCTCGGATCCGTAAGTCATCACTGGCAACACGCACTGTTCGAAGACTTGAGTCTTCAGGCACTGAGGGATTTTGGACGAGAAGACATCTCGGAGCTTCCCGAACGCTGCCCAGCCGAGTTGGATTCGGCGGTTAATCTCTTTCTCGAAATTGGACCTACCTAGCTGGACTGTATGTCCCAGGTATATATACTCGTCTACAATTTCGAGCGCAGAGTTCTCAACGATTACTGGGTGGAGCGGAGCATGAGCATTGGACATGATTTTCGTCTTGCTCATGTTCATTTTCAGGCCCACCTGTTGAGAAACCCTGCTGAGATCATTGAGCATTGTATTGAGATCTCTCAGAGTCTCTGCCATGACTACTATGTCATCGGCAAATCGCAGGTGAGTGATGTACTCGCCGTTTATGTTGATGCCAAGTCCGTTCCAATCCAGAAGCTTAAAGACGTCCTCCAACGCAGCGGTAAATAGCTTCGGGGATATTACATCTCCCTGTCGCACTCCACGCTGCAAGTGGATTGGTCTCGTAGTCTGGTCCTGTATACGTACTGACATAGTGGCGTTTTCATACAAGCACTTCAACACTTGGATATACCGGTAGTCAATCCGGCATCTCTGCAGCGACCTCAACACAGCCCAAGTTTCCACCGAATCAAAGGCTTTCTCATAGTCCACAAACGCTAAGCAAAGTGGCCGGTTATACTCTTCCGTCTTCTGTATAACCTGCCGCAGCGTATGAATGTGATCTATGGTACCAAAGCCTTTTCGGAATCCGGCTTGTTCGGGAGGCTGGAAGTCGTCAAACCTACGAGCGAGACGATTCGTAATGACTCTCGAGAACAACTTGTAAACATGACTCAGCAGCGAGATGGGTCTATAATTCTTCAGCAAGGTATTATCACCCTTTTTGAAGAACAGGACCACCACGCTCCTGTGCCATGCTTCCGGCGTTATACCCTCGTGAATGACGGAATTGAACAATCGCTGAAAGATCTTAAGTACCGGTTTTCCACCCGCTTTCAGGAGTTCCGCAGTGATTCCGTCATCACCTGGCGCCTTGTTGTTCTTGAGCTGTTTAAGAGCCATTCTAATCTCGTATAGGCTGACGTCCGGGATATCTTCGGTATAGTGTCGGGTCAGTTTGGCTCTGGGATCTTTGGCCAAATCCTCAACAGGTTTTTGTGTCGTGGTATATAACTGCCCATAGAACTTCTCGACCTCTCCCAAAATCTCAGGTCGAGAAGAGACGAGACGACCGTCATCAGTTTTAAGCCGCGTCAGCTGGCTCTGTCCGATAGACAGATCTCTCGCGAACACTTTTGAGCCTTTGTTCCGCTCGATGGTATCTTTAATACACTTGGTATTAAAGACCCGAAAGTCGCGAGTTTGTGCCTTAGAGATCTGCCTATTAATCCGCCGGTAGGCAGCCGCGTCTACCGATGACTGCAGCCTCATCTCTTGTCTTTCCTCCATGAGCTTGAGAGTATGGTCCGAGAACTTTTCGGTTCTTTTCCTGCGATGGGTCTTAAAGAACTTAGACCCCACCGTATGGACAGTTTCCACGAACCTGTTGTTTAGATCGTCCACAGAAACACAGTCTGCTAGGAAATCGAATCGGTTCTGCAGTTCGAGTTGGAAGTTTTCGGGGTTTTGGATATGAGCACGAGAGGGTCGGAGAGTTGACTTCACCAGTCTAGCCCTTTCCAGCTTCACATTAATATTCAATGTGCCTCTTACCATACGGTGATCGCTCCCGGTTTTCACCCTGTTGATCACAGAGACATCATTGAATATATGGCGCTTGGTCGACATAATGAAGTCAATCTCACTTCTCGTAGAACCATCGGGGCTCATCCAAGTCCATTTTCTGTGTGGCCGCTTCCTGAAGAAGGAGTTCATCATAAAGAGGCCCTCCTTCTCCATGAAGTCGGCCAGCATTTGACCCCTCTGGTTCCTTCGCCCATAACCAAATCGCCCAACCCTCGTCTCTGCACCGCTTCGTTCACCCAGCCTCGCGTTGAAATCCCCCATCACAACATTGTAGTGAGTGGTAGAGGCGTGTATGGCTTTTGATATATCCTCATACAGCGCCTCCACCTCCTCGTCATGATGTGTCGAAGTCGGTGCGTAAACCTGTATAACCTTCAACGAATACCGATTGGTGATTCTGAGTATAAGGTACGCTACCCTACTCGACACACTTTTGACCTCGACGATGTTGTTGACGAGGGACTTGTGGACGATGAACCCGACACCACCCTGGGACTGTTGATCGCCCTCCCGGTAGTAGAACAAGTTGCCGGAATTGAGGATTATCGAGTCCTCCCCCTCTCTTCGGACTTCAGACAATCCTATAACATTCCAGCGCAACTTGCTCACTGCTTCTTCCAGCTCGATGATCTTCTCGTCAGTCCTCAACGTGCGTGCGTTATATGTCGCCAGGTCCAGTCGTCGGGGTTGGCAGCGGAATCTCATCCGGAGATTCTTAGCACCCCCTGCCCCGCCATTACCGTGACCGCTGCCAGGGTCAGGCACAGCGAGGCCGCCGGGAACTAGGGGCCTTGGCCTTGTGACATTTTCCATATCGGGTTTTGCCCATAATGACCACGCTGGGCAGGCGTGTTGGTCATCGCAGGGCTAGACTGATCGCGCCGATGTCGCTGCTGCCCGACACCGGCCTGTGCCATTTGTTCAGTCTAGCTAGTATGAGATGGTTATACCGCCATCTGTCGGTCGCCATAGCCTCGTCAGTAAACCAGCAGGGGGCACCGCGGGCAGGTGAGGTTGACTGTTGGAGCGCTAGATGAAGGTGCGCTCCCTTACCCCCCACTAAAAGCACTAGTATTTATCTTTTTTATTTTGAATAATTTAGAAATTTATTTTATTAAATTAGAAGTAAAATCTGCACCTTGATCAGTTAATAATATTTCAGGTATTCCAAATTTACATATAAAATTACGAACAAAACAATCTGCAATTGTTTCAGCATCATGTTTAGGTAGTGGATATGCCTGAGAGTATTTTGTTAAGTCATCTTGCAATGTTAAAATATATTTATTACCATTTTCGGATACAGGCAATGGACCTACAACATCAAGAGCTACTTTTTGGAATGCCTCTGTAGATGTTGAAGTAATTTCCATAGGTTTTTAATTTTTTTTTCTATTTATTTTATTCTTCTGACAAGATTCGCACCTTTTAATGTATTCTTTAATATCTTTTTTCATAGTGTCCCATTTATAGTTAGCTTTAATTTTCTTATAAGTTTTATGAAATCCTGTATGACCTGACACAACATTTGAATGATTTTCTTCTAAAATAGACGGTATATCCTCCCTTTTTGGCGTTTGAACTCTGTCGTGAAAAACATTGATTGATATTTCTGTATCTTTAAATATGTATCTAATTATAGTTCTGACTTTATGCCATTTAAGATGAAAGTGACAAAAACTAGTTAAATTTATTTCTTTTATATTTTCTTGTAGTAATGCTTGTTTTAAATTTTTGAAGCATTCAAATATGTCTTCATATGTTACGCTATCCCAATAGTTTAGTTTTGGGAATGTTAAATATACTTTATTACTATTATCTTGTATACTTAAAACTTCATATTGAACCGGTTTCTTTGACTTTAATTCATTAACATAAGATTCATACTCTATCAACTTCTTATCATTCTCAGTGTCTAAATCGGTTGACGTAAAGATAATCTTATTTTTGTTATTTGGAATTTTGTCATTGTGTTCTTCGAGTTTATTATATAAAATAGGTTTCCTTTCCATTTCTTTTAAAAATGACGAATAACTCTCTATTTCTCGTGACACTGTGAATTTTAATAATTTCGCCTGTTTCTGATTTTTCTGGTTTTATTCTACTTAAAGCATCAGCGTTTTGATTTAACTTTCCTTGTTTATACACTATTTCATAATCGTATTCTTCTAATAAAAGTCTCGATAACTAACCTAAGTCTCACCTAACTAACCTAGATCTAGGATCTTTAACATTCATTAGCCAAGTTAAAGGTTTGTGATCTGTTATTATTCTAAATTTACGTCCATACAGGTATGGTCTAAAATGTTTTACAGACCATACTATCGCCAATAATTCTTTTTCAGTAGTAGAATAATTAATTTCACTCTTATTCAAGATTCTACTTGCATAAGCTATAGGTAGATCTTCAGATTTTGAAACTTGAGATAAAACGCTTCCTATTGCGTAATTACTAGCGTCCGTTGTTAAATTAAAAGTTTCGGAGAAATTTGGATATTGTAAAATAGGTTCTTCACATAATTTTGTTTTTAATGTTTCAAATGAATCTTGTTGTAAACTTGTCCAAATAAAAGGTTCATCTTTCTTTAAAAGTTTAGTTAAAGGTTGACTAAGTTTGCTAAAATTCTCAATAAATCTTCGGTAGTAACCGGCTAGACCTAAGAACGCTTTAATATCTTTTGGAGTTTTTGGTATCGGATAATTTTTTACAGCTTCTATCTTTTTTGGATCTGGCTTGACACCGTCCTGAGTGATTAAATGTCCTAAATACGTAACTTCGGTTTTTAAAAATTCACATTTGTCTGGTTGGAGTTTCAAGTTATGTTGTGACAATCTATCAAAACCTTCTTTTAATTTTATATTATGGTCTTGTAACGAATTACCATATATTACAATGTCATCAAGATAAACAAAACATTTAATTCCTTGTAATCCGACTAAAACGTTATTCATCAGTCTTTGAAAGGTTGCTGGAGCGTTTTTTAATCCAAAAGGCATCCTAGTATATTCGTAATGTCCTAACGGTACACTAAAAGCTGTTTTAGCTTGATCCTTTGGACTCATTTTTATTTGATGAAAACCTGACGCTAAGTCTAAGGTCGTGAAATACTTACTATGACCTAACTGATCTAGTATATCATTTATTTGAGGTAGGGGATAGACATCTCCTATACTTATTTCGTTCAATTTCCTAAAATCGATTACAAGTCGCCATTTCTTTTTACCAGACGCGTCCAATTTTTTAGGTACCACCCATACGGGTGAGTTCCAAGGACTATTCGATGGTTGAATAATTCCATCCCTTAATAATTTCCCTATTTGTTCGTTAACTTCTTCCTTTAGAGCTTCTGGATACCTATACGACTTTGTATTGATCGGAACGTTATTATTTGTTGGTATCTCGTGCATCACCGTATTTGTTGACGTTAATGTATCGCCCTGTAAATGAAATATATGATTATATTGTTTACACAAATCTACTAACGACTCTTTTTCTTCTTTGTTTAAATGATCGGTTCTTAAAGTTTGTTCTAATCTATTCAAACGATTTCCTGGGTACGCTGTGTCATTATTAAATTTGTTTACGCTAATTATCTCGTTTGTTTCTCGAAGCTCGTTAGTAAACGGTTCTAACTTCACAAACAACTTATTTATTTTGACTTCCTTATCTGTCGTATTCAAACACATTGTTAATGCTTTGTTTTCATGAACTTTAACTATACTCGGACATAAATAAACACCTTCTGATATCTTAATTGGTTCCGATATTATTCCTTCTTTCAAATTAGGGTTCTCTATACAAATAGAAATAACCTTTTCACATCTTGGTTCTATCACACAAACTTCCCTTTCATTATTCATACTTTTATTCAGTTTTTGTGGATTAACTTCACAACTTCTTTGAGAACAATTATTTTCACAACTTTTATTACTTTTGAATTCCTGTGGATGAACTTCACAGCTTCTTTCATACATATTTCTTTCATTACTCATCTCTTTTTTCAACATATTTTGTGGATAAACCTCACAGTCGCTCTCAAACATATTACTTTCCAAATCATCATAACACATATCACTTTCATTTTTCTCATCACACATATCATTTTTCAACTTACTCTCGTTCATTTTTTCACTAGAAATTTTTATTTCATCATGCTCAATTTTAAACTCTGTACCACATATTTTAATTTTATTCTCCTTATAACTTATTATTGAGTCAGTTTTCGACAAGAAATCGCTACCTATCACTCCATTACATTTTATAGGAAAGCTATCAGGTACCACGTGAAGTGTTTGATAAACTCTTTTGTCTCCTATATTGAATGTTAAATAGGTACAACCGATCGTTTCGGTTGGACTAGCGTCCTTATCGATTCCTTTTAGTTTTATCTCTTTATCCTCGTATATTAACGTTTCTCCTTCCGACGAAGTTATTTTTATTAATGTGACCTCTGCCCCTGTATCGATTAAAAACTTATTTTTGTTCTCTAATATGTTATCTGATTCTAAATATACATAGGACGAAATACGCGTGTCTATAAATCTTATTCGGCCTGGATCAAATTGGTGGTCCTTGGGTTGGCCGCGGGCCTCGGACCGTTGGAGTTTAAATGCTTGTTTTCATTGCTCCTATTGTTCGTTTGCCTGTTATTATGATTATTCCAATTATTATTTGGACGATTGAAATGGTTATTTTTATTTTGATGAGGTTGGTTGTTGTTACGGTTACGATTATTATTATGATTATTTTTGTTTGGATTATTCCAACATTCTTTGGCTAGATGTCCTCGTTTATGACAAAAAAAACAAGTAGGTATATTATTATTTGATTGATTTGGTTGTATATGTCTAATCATCGGTGGATATCTACACTGATGAGCCAAATGATTTAATTTGTTACAATTTGTACATCTTTTAATACCTGAATTGAAATTTTGTTTTGCATTCATTTCCTGTCTAGATTTTATTTCTTGTTCTTCCGAAATTGCTATAGATACCGCATCCTCAAAGGTTGACGGTTTCTGCGATTTTAACAAAATATGGAGTTGTGGTAGAAGACCACTAATAAAAATGTTTAAAGCCTGATTTTTTAATAACTCTATGTTCGCTTCGCGAGCTTCTTTTGATAATTTTAGATCCAAAGATTTAATTAATTTAATATAGCAATTTTCAACCCTACTAGAGTATTTTGAAATAGATTCATTTTGACCCTGTCTACAAGAATTTAATTCGAGTTGCCATTGTGCAAATGTTCGTTTTTCCGAATAATTTTCTAATAAATGTTCTTTTAAACTTTCCCATGATGAAAATGACCTATTCAATAATGTTGACCTAATATTTCCTTCAATTTTTGATAAAACTACTGACACGAATGCTAATTTATAAACTGGATTTAATAGAGCGTATGCATTATTGCAATTATCTATGAACACGTGCAAGTTTGCCTTATCGCCATCATATTTATTAATCATTCTTTCAGCTAGGTTGATATCTATAAATCCACCAGAAACTTTATCCTCTGAACTATACATTTTAAATAATTATTTACTTGATATTCCGATAAAATAAAAAAAATAATTAATAATAATCTGTAATAATCGTATAAAATCCTATAATTTCTCAATTTTCTAAAATCTCTTTATAAATTCCTATAAAATTCTATTATTCCATATAACACACAATAAATAAATTTTACACAATATAACAACAATTATACTACTCACTTGAGTTAGTAATTGGTATACTGCGGAGTTCCTGGTCCGGTCTGCTCGTCCGTCGTCGCGTAGCGGTGCACGTGGTAGCGCGAACGCTGCCGAAGGTCAACTGGCTCGAAGCTGGGGTACTGGCCTGCACCAGTGAAGAACCACAACCACGTCGTGCTCAGCTGATGTGCTCGCCGATTATTGTCTTCAACTTCGTCGCTGCCGAGGATTGCCGACTGTTTGCGATGCCTCGGTGTTTCTTTAGACTCCTTAAGGTTGTTTCCCCAGTACGTTTATTCTAAACGTCTTGAAACTGGAGATCCGCCGCTCAACTACTTGTCAGGAACAAAGGACTCTAATATTTCAAGAGCCTTCTTAATATCCCACACTTCTGACACCAAAATGTAATGTTCGGCGGTCACAAGGGGTCTTGAAGAGAAAACAACAGCAACGTGACGTTGTAGACGTTTATTTATACACAATAAATGTATTAAATTATAAAGTTCTCACTTGCGATGTAACACTTTACTGTAGCTTCTGAACTACTACTGCGACTTGGAGCTGACAACTTAGAACTGAGAACTGAGAACTGAGAACTGAGAACTGAGAACTGAGAACTGAGAACTGAGAACTGAGAACTGACTATTATTTCGAGTGGAGGACATTATAAACTAATACAAAGTAAACACAATTGCTGGGAATGGTAAACAACAGATCCGTGGACTCTGCACTCGTTAATAATTATTGGTAATTTCCAAACGATTCTAAATGTTAAACATCTCATTAAAGTACAATCGGTTACAAAAACATCTTATTACTCACGTATCTTAAAATGTACATTCAGCTACAAAATTATATAAAAATATCCAAATATTACACCCGCGACTTCGTCTGCGTGGATTTAGTTCATAACATCCCGCGGAAAATCTTTGTCACCCTCCAGGCTCTCAACTATACTTATCCAATAAATCACGTCAATCCGTAGCTTTGTAGCAGGATTTTTAATGATGATTCAAAGAGAAAACATATTACTGATGATACTTACGTTTAGCTGTCATTTACGTTTTGTTATTCCACTGTCATTTGCGTTTTGTTATTCCATGACGGAAACGCGGTCGAACGGGATAAAAAGTATCCTATGTCCGGCTCCTGGTTCTAAGCTACCTCTCCACCAATTTTCAGCCAAATCGGTTCTTCCGTTCTTGAGTTATAAATAGTGTAACTAACACCACTTTCTTTTATATATATATATATAGCTAGATTATGTATTGTTAAGGTCAAATCTCTTCCCGGTTTCCGATTAAGCTGAAATTTTGCCACTAAATCGCGGTTTCTGTATTCAATCTATCTGTAATCTATCGGTACCTATATTACCTAGCAACTTGTTATTTGTCAAATGGATTTTTTTGAGAACATGGGCTGGGTAACATAACGACAGATTACAGATAAGTAGATCGAATAAAGGAACCGGGCTGTAGGGCTTTAGTGGCTAGCTAGAATTAAGACTAAGTAAAAGGGGGTGAGTATAGAGTGCACTTATTGTGTATAATATCTCCTGCGTAGTTGGCTGACCTCTGGGGACATCGCCGCAGTGACCGAAATTCCTAGAACATACCTACATAAGTACTTAGTTAGTACCTAGTTTCGACTTTCAGCGTTTAATCCAGCTGCTAGTACGTAGCGCATTGGCATATTGTTTTTCGTTAAAATTTTAATACACTCGCTCAACAAACTTTTATCAATTAAATCATTCTCAAATAGTTCACGAGCTCTGAGACTATAATACGCGTAAAGCGCAGTTATATTACGAAAATATTTTCAGTTAACCTTAAATAGGGTAAATGTCCCATAAACAACTCTCGTTGTTTTGTTCACTGTTTTTGAGGCTAGTTGAATAAAAATAATCCAATGGAATATCTATTAGATATGGATTTTTTTAAAGTTTATTTAAGGTAAGAGGATAAGAGGTAATTATGCAAGTACTACTTAGGTATTATGTATCCGAAAAAAATATTGAGGAATGTACAAAGGTGTGAAGTAGTGTGAACTATTTAAATCTTTTTGAAGGGGAATGGCTACAGTTTGAAAGGTACAAGTAGGTTTTTTCGCTAGTTTAGGTACTACCTATACGTTTAAGAGTTCCATTGATATAAGTCCGAAAAAAGATCGATTTGGCAAGGCAATTGAGTATCCAGCTGACTAAATTGATATACCTACAATATTCCTGGCCGGAATTCAAACGGAAGAGACAAATATTTGGAAGTCTTATTCAATATCTCATAGGTGCCAACTTCCTCTTCCAAATTATGAATTCGCCGGATTTGTGAGTGCGGCCTAATTGTTTGAAATTTACGATTTATCTTTTGAAGTTCATCCAAAGATTATGGAGAAAAATCTCGCTGACTCAATCCATAACTCATCACCACGTGGCCGCTTTTTTTATGAAGATGTTGTTAAATGTGTCACCGTTTCCGAGTTAGTATGCACCTACCTAGGTAAGGCATCAGTTACACAAGAGAATCGTTTGCGATTATCCTATGGGATAACTTTCCATACAATTCTTGCCCGCTATTATACATTACATTATGATAAAAACTAAGAGATGCTTGAATACAAGTGTCAAAAATTTCGCTCGCATTCAAATTCATTTATTTCACGTAGGCTAACCTGTAGCTCTTATGACACGTCATGACTACCACCGGTTCGGAAAGCGGATTCTGCTGAGAAGAGCCGGCAAGAAACGCTGCAGTTGCTCTTTTCAAAATAATCATTTTACAATATTATTATGAAGCTATTACATTGTATAATAAGTTTTTTATACTATCTTGTGGGCAGCTGGATGCCAAGCCGATTTAACCCAACTTTGTTAGAATAAAATAATATAATATTTCCACAATGAGGGGGAAGTTCCAAAAAAACGTACTAAGTACAATTCAATTCGGGAACTTTGTGTAACTGAGCCATAAGTTTCGCTTCACAGTGGTTACTGGTGAGTTGCATTTTTTAAGAAGCCCTTATAGTTTCGCGAAGTCTAAAGTCCGTAGGTACATCTTGTCTACAAATCTTGTAAAACTTCGTTTTGAGTAGGTACCCTTACACGTAAAGCGCCGTTAATTTTTCTCATCATCAGCAACCCATCAACGGCTCACTACTGAGCGCAGGTCTCTTCTCAGAGAAGGGTTATAGGCCATAGTCCACCACGCTGGCTCTATGCAAGTTGACAGACTTTACACGTCTTTGAGAACATTTTAAAGAGCTCTCCGATGTGCAGCTTTACTACCGATGTTTTCATTCACCGTTGAAGCTTGTGATATTTAACTAGAAAAGCCAGCCAGCCCGGGATTGAACCTGCGACCACCCGAATAGGAGACCGCAGTACTAACGACTATTTTTTTTCCAAGTATATTCCATTGTTCATTTGCTCGTCTACCTACTCCAAAACTACATAATAATATTATATTATTCTCCCTTCTAAGTACGTGCTCCCATAAGTATACTTTCGTATATTGTGACGGGCAACTAAGATATTTACCCTACTGTACGTGGTCTGACATCTTCTTCTTCTTCTTCTTTATCAACCTATAGACGTCCACTGCTGGACAAAGGTCTCCTGCATGGACTTCCACAGGCTTCGGTCTTGCGCCGCTTGAATCCAGCGGCTCCCTGCGACTCGTTTGATGTCGTCGGTCCACCTGGTGGGGGGCCTGCCAACACTGCGTTTTCCGGTGCGGGGTCGCCACTCCAACACCTTGGGACCCCAACGACCATCAGCTCTTCGAACTATGTGCCCCGCCCATTTCCACTTCAGTTTCGCGACACGCTGAGCTATGTCGGTGACTTTGGTTCTCCTACGAATCTCCTCATTTCTGATTTGATCTCGCAGGGATACTCCAAGCATAGCTCTCTCCATCGCTCGCTGGGTGACCCTGAGCCTTCTTATGAGGTCTGACATCACTTTAGCCGTTTTTAGGGTTCCGTAGTAAACAAGGAACCCTTATAGTTTCGCCATGTCCGTCCGTCTGTCTGTCTGTCCGCGGTTTAGCTCAGAGACTATTGGTACTAGAAGGGCTTGGGTTGTCTTGGTGGAGATGTGATTTACCACAGCAATGGTGAGTCCAACCCCAGAACATGTATCTATGCCAGTAACAGGATCAAATCTTTAGGACTAATAGTATCAGAGTATTACAGAGATCTAGTGGCGGTGGAAGCAATCATACCACTTGCTGATGGTAACAAGAAAAGAGTGGCTTTCATATCGGCTTATATTCCAAGTGAGACCGACTACGAACCACCAACCAAAGAACTTGAAGAAACTGTAATCAAATACAGAGGTAAGAGAACTCCTATTATTATTGGGTGTGACGCTAACTCGCATCATGAGGTGTGGGGAAGTACTAACACAAATAGGAAAGGAGAACTACTAATAGAATTTATTGCAAGTAACAGTCTTGAGATTATGAACATTGGGGATACCAGTACCTTTGTCACAAAATCAAGACAAGAAGTACTAGATATAACTTTAGCAACAGAAGATATTTCCAAATGTGTCAAAGATTGGAGAGTTGACCTAGATGACTCTTTCTCAGACCATCGCAGAATAACCTTCAATATCGACAGCAAGGTGGAAAAAGTAAAGGTTAGGAATATAAGGAAGACTGATTGGGAAACATTTGCTTCAATTCTAAGCAAATGGACACCAACCTGTGGCTCATACAGCAGTATAGAAGACATAGAAACAGGAGCAAAAGAACTAGAAACAGCTCTGGTGGAAGCCTTTGAGGTTGCTTGTCCGTTGAGAGAGATAAGAGCGGGAAAAGGTCAACCCTGGTGGAACAATGAGCTGAAGAAACTTAGGAAAAGAGCTCGTAGAGCTCTTAGAGTTGCCCTAAAAAAGAACGATATAGAAAGCTGGGGAATTTACAGGAAAATAAGAACTGAATTCCGTAATAAGTGCAGGAAAGAAGACAGGAATGGCTGGCACTCATACTGCGAGGGTATTACAGATTATCCTGAATCTGCCCGCCTGTTGAGAGTGCTTGCCAAAGATAGAACATGTAAACTGGGAAGTATCAAAATAGACAATGATTTAGTATCTGATCCTAAACTGATACTGTGCAAAATGATGGAAACACATTTTCCAGAGTGCCAGGAAATAGGTGTTGAAGAAGTTACCCTGGAAGTTCCCAACGCCACCTATGACTGGCTGGCAGCGGAGAACATCATAACCAAAGAACAACTAGAATGGAGCATACATTCTTTTGCTCCATACAAGGCAGCAGGGCCGGATGGCATCTTTCCGAAAATGCTGCAAGTAGCATACAAACACATTGGAGACATATTACTAGCATTATTTAGAGCAAGCCTGGCTAGTGGATACTTACCTCTCAATTGGTGCAAGGTCAAAGCGGTATTCATACCTAAGCCAGCAAAGAAAACTTATCAAGAAGCAAAATCTTTTCGATGTATAAGCCTGTCGTCTTTCATACTGAAAGCCTTAGAAAAGATAATAGATGGGCATATGAGATCCAAACTAGACTCAAGTATTCTACCACTACACATTAATCAACACGCATATATGACGGGCAAATCTACTGAAACTGCCCTCCATAATTTAGTGGTCAGAATTGAAAGATCAATAAATAGCAAGGAGTTCGCTCTTGGGTGTTTCTTCGATGTTGAAGGGGCATTTGATAAAGCGAATCGAAAAGCAATAAAAGCAGCACTTCAGAGAGACGGCATCGAGCATGCTGTAGAAACGTGGATCATGAACATGCTACAGTATCGCTTGATAACAGCTGAACTAGGTGGAGAAAAGTACACCATTAAATCTACTAGAGGTTTTCCTCAAGGAGGATGCTTATCACCTCTGCTATGGTGTCTTTTATTAGATTCGTTGATAGTCAAAATCAATGATATGAAGATTTACATGCAGGCTTACTCTGACGACGGAGTGCTCCTAGTCACGGGAAAGGACTTGACTACAGTCAGGAACATTATGAGTATTGGTATTAAGACTACAATGAAATGGTGTCGAGATAAAGGTCTAAATCTTAACCCTACGAAAACAAAGCTAGTACTTTTTACCAAACGAAGGAAAATAGCACACTTTGCACCGATTGCAATTGATGGTGTAGAAATAGAATTGGCTAAAGAAATTAAATATCTAGGGGTGTTGCTAGATAATACTCTTAGGTTTAGTAGGCATATAGAGGAACAATGCTTGAAGGCTAAAATAGCCCTCATACAATGCAGAAGAGCAGTAGGTAGAACCTGGGGTATGAAGCCGTGTGTAATCAAATGGATATATACGGCCATCATACTACCAAGAATTCTATACGGAGCGATTGTTTGGTGGCATAAAGCAGCAACATCAACAAATAGCAAAGAACTGACTAAAGTACAAAGGATGGCCACACTGATGATCTCGGGGGCCATGCGGACAACACCATCCGCAGCACTGGAGATTATTCTAGGTCTTTATCCTCTGGACTTGGCAGCCAAAAGAAGAGCGTTGGAGCAGTGGTATAGAATGAAACTGTCAAGACAATGGAAAGGCAGTTTCATGGATAAAGGACATACTGAGTTAGAAAAGATTTACGGAGATAAACTGTCTATGATAATCATTAATAATGATCTCATTAGGAGGCAGCGCATCTTCGATAAGAAATATAGAGTGCATATAGGATCAAAAGAAGAATGGAAGATAGAATCCGCCAGCGAAGGTATCATTGTCTGTTACACGGACGGATCAAGGCGTGAATCCACAAAGCTCAGTGGTGCTGGAATATTTTATAGCACCATTCCGGATAAGGACCAGGCAATCAGCCTGGGTAAATTTACGAGCATATTTCAGGCCGAGACGTATGCGATCATGGAGTGTGCTATCGGCCTGATGGACATTGTAGGTACTGATACAAAAGGAATTATTATATATAGTGACAGCCAGGCCGTAATAAAAGCTCTGGAAAGAAAGGACACCACTTCGGCTCTCGTGAAGGAATGCAAACATGCATTAAACTCACTAGCTGAAAAGACAAAAGTGACGATTGCTTGGGTTCCTGGACACCAAGGGAACATCGGTAATGAGAAAGCAGATGAACTAGCTCGAATGGGAGCAAGTATCCAATTTCATGGACCTGAGCCTTGCCTACCCATTCCGTACACGATTACCAAAAGAGTGATGGAGGGAATCGTAGAAAGAGAATCGAACTCAAGATGGAACAACTCGATTCAATATAGACAATCGAAATTGTTCCTGAAATCATTCGATAAAAAGAAGACAAGACAAATTATGTCACAAAGTAGGAACAATATTGCATTGGTAATAGGAATAGCAACGGGACACTGTCTGCTAAATAGACATCTCACAATAATGAGAATACAAGAAGACCCATCCTGTCCAGAGTGTGGTGAGGAAGAGACCAGCTTCCACTTTATAGCTGAGTGCCCTATGTACTCATTGGTAAGATGGGAACTACAAGGTAAGGATAGATTAAGTGAAGAAGACCTAACAAACCTTTCAATAGGAGACATCGTTAGGTTTACGAAAGCTACAGGTAGGTTTGAGGGGGGTAGGCTGCCTGGGCACCAGTAACCTGTGTCCAAACACGGGGAATTGGGTGGAATAGTTCCGACACAGGACTGATCACCCGCCAGGCGTTAGCAGGCGTCCCCTCCACAAATACAATACAATACAATTGGTACTAGAAATCTGTAATTTGACAAGGGTATTAATATCAATCACGCCGACAAAGTGGTGAAATAAAATTGTGAAAAATATTTTTTTTAGGGTACCTCCCCTACATGTAAAGTGTAAAGTTCATTAGTGAAAGAGTTATATCGGTTTTTCTAAGTTAGATATTACACGTAGTGTAAGTTGCATATTTTGTAGTAGATTTTAGTATTTAAACCATGGAACTCAAAATGTATGTTGAGACTTTCAACTACGGAACCCTACACTGCGCGTGGCCCGACACGCACTTGGCCGGTTTTTTTAAGTAACTAATTGAGGAGTTGACACCTCCTGATAACAGCGTCAATTCAAGGTTACCATAGGTATAGATTATAATTTATGGTGTGTAGAAACCGATTAAGGGTATGGGTTGAATGTTCACTGCCATGCCCATACCTCTGGTATATAGTGTATTATCTATGGACATACCCCTTCCAAGTTAGCCCGCAACCATCTTAGACTGCATCGTCACATACCATCAGGTGAGATCACATCTTATCATCGAAAAAAATATATTTAATTAGATTTGTTGTTTTCAGCTTGTAGATAACTTATTAGGCACCTAGGTAAATGAATACAAAAACGAGTTAATTTGATTATGCTTATTTATTATAATTATTTACTTACATTTTGTATAAAATATGTTAAATGGTGCTAATTCGGTTGTAGATGAAGCTTAAACTTTTGGGCTAAAACTTTCCCTTATCGTTCACTTCAAGTTTAGTATAAATAACCGAAATAGCAGCATTGGAGCTCCTTCACACAGCAAGAACTTTTATCTCATCACATAATTTATTATTTCAATTTCAAAAAAAAATACATTTATTCTTTATATCTATTCGTATTATTACATAATTTGCACATTTCTTATACATTATTTTATGATGAAGATTGTAATAATTATAAGTAATTGATTATTTCTTTATTTTATCAAAGGATTGTGACCTAAGTTGACCAAATGTATACTAAATACATTTTAATTCATACATTTAATTAGTAACATTTTAAATAATTACTTCAGAATACATACATAATTACTTCAGAAGTAGGGTTAGTTTTTAACTTTTTGAGCTATTGCATAGCTTTTATCGCGGGCTTTGAACTAGGACAAACAGTTTGAGCGCGGCGACCAAATCAAGAAATTCCGTAACGAAAAAAACCTAACACCGTCGTTCAGTAAGCGTTTAACATTTTAGAGGTTCACATTTAGATCTGTTTGGCGCAGTGGGCGAGCGACCGCTTTCTTTAGATGTCGCAGGTTCGAATCTCACTCGCGAAGTAGTGACAGTGCGCTTTTCTTGTTTGTTTGTTTTTTTATTATTTTTTTTTTGCATAATTTTTATTATGCAAAAAAAAATATTGCATAAATATTAAAATTGCATAAGTTGATAAAAAAATGCTATGCAATAGCTTAATTAATTTTAATTTAACTTAGACTTAATTTTTTTTTCTTGTTTAGTGTGATACTGAGGCCTGCCAGGTTCCTCGATTTTCTTTATTTGCTACGTTTAAAAAAGTGTGAATTAAATTATATCCGGATCTTGCTATGCGGGGTGGCAGCCAGTTCTTGGAGTAGTGAAGTATAAGAAGAGAGGTTTTAAAAAGTCCTTACGATGCAAAGGCGCCTTTATATTTTACAACAATCGATAAAATTTGCTCTTTATACAAACAAAACTTTATGCGGTGGTTATTTGTTGGTTTTTTAGTAACTTAGTGCAAATTGCACCATCAGCGAGTAACGTTTAACCGACCAATTGTTTTGACAGATTTTCAATAGGAAAATTGCCAGAACGTTAACTTAACTCCTCAGTTAAATGTTACTCGATGATGGTGAATTTGGAAATTAGACAAATAAATAAAATAAACCGTATCTAATTATTGGAATAAGCCACATTTCATTGCTATAAAAAGTTTAAAATAAAAAGATAATAACAATAATGTCTTACAACGATTTTGATCTTATTTAATAAACTTTAATTTTACAATTGATATCCCAAACAATTATTTATTTACAGAACTCGAGCGTAAGTTTTTACATAAAACAGAATGTTAACTCTAGATATGAGTTTTTGGTTCCGTAGCGAATCTAAGGGCTCGTTCACACATTGTACCTTTTCTGTACCCTTGATACGAGTTTACATTTCTCGACTTCGATAGATTTCGATTTCTCGATTTTTGTTAGAGTAATATGGACCTAAAAGTGCCTCTTGTTTAAAATCAACCGGTAGATTTTCATTTGGTAAAGATCACGTTTTCGACGTTTAAGCTGTAGATGTAACAGACAAACTTGAACCTTGGATCTAGCCTTTAGGGTTGATTTTGCATTGGCGTCCAGGTATTTCAACACAAGTCATCTACCATAATATTACAGGCTTATTACTAGAGTATCCATTACTCCACTTATTAGAAGCAGTGATAGCCTAGTAGGAGCAGTGATAGCCTAGTGGTTAGGACTGTGGTCTCCTATTCGGGGGGGTCGCAGGTTCGATCCCTGGTACGCAACTCTGACTTTTCGGAGTCAAGTGCGTTTAAGCAATTAAATATCACTTGTTTCAACGGTGAAGGAAAGCATCGTGAGGAAACCTGCACATCTGAGAGTTCTTCATAATGTTCTCGAAGGTGTGTGAAGTCCGCCAATTCGCATTGTGCCAGCGTGGTGGACTATGGCCTATAACCCTTCTCTGAGAGGAGACATACGCTCAGTAGTGAGCCATTGATGGGTTGCTAATGATGATTACTCGAGTATCCAAGTTTGTTTGTGTAGTACCTACTACCGATTTCTTAATATCCACTTGGGTTGGTTTTAGATGTATTATTAAAGATGGATCCGAAGAATTCGGTTTTTATCCCGAAGAATTCGGAAGTTTATATTCTTTTTACTCTGACATTGATTCGATATTCGAAATCTACCAACGTTGTCGAGTGTGTAAACTTACTAAGCCTATATTGTGTAAAGAATCTGCATACGCTGCACAAATTGACAAATTACCGCCAATCGTAGACAAAGAAACCCCATACACGAAAGTACTTCATATTTAAGTGGGTGACATGATGCATGATCCAAGTGACATTTTGCCCAAAATCGAGTTAAGTGCATTTTCGCTTCCTTGATGTGTTTTCTTAGCACTAACTAAGGGCCTCATAAGTAGGCTCAGGACCGCTCAGCGGGCGATGGAGAGAGCTATGCTCGGAGTTTCCCTGCGAGATCGAATCAGAAATGAGGAGATCCGTAGGAGAACCAGAGTCACCGACATAGCTCAGCGAGTCGCGAAACTGAAGTGGAAATGGGAGGGGAACATAGTTCGAAGAGCTGATGGTCGTTGGGGTCCCAAGGTGCTGGAGTGGCGACCCTGCATAGGGAAGCGCAGTGTTGGCAGACCCCCCACCAGGTGAACCGACGACATCAAACGAGTCGCAGGGAGCCGCTGGATCCAGGCGGCGCAAGACCGAGGCCTGTGGAAGTCCATGCAAGATACCTTTGTCCAGCAGTGGACAACTATCAGTTGATAAAGAAGAAAGAAGAAGATGTGTTTTCTTAGGATTATTATGCAGGTGTGTAAGGGACACCCTAACGAAAACTTTATGATTAGGTTACAGTTAATGCCTATAATGAAATTAGAAATTCCAGTCATCTCGGAAATTATGGGTTACCATTAAGTATTGTAATTTTTGAGTACACAATGTGCAGGTCCGAGTATATAATATTCCAAAATACACTGCGCCATGGTTAGGATACGTTCCACACGCCTTCAGTCACTTAGCGAAACAGTAAGTACCGTATAAGTAAGAAATTTTAAATTATTGTTGAAAACAACACAATATCTACATAGCCTCATTTTTCGTGTTTAAGTTTCTCTGTCTACGTCACCAACTCTAGTGACGTCACTAACTTACTCAATCACTTACATTCGACGCTCTGTCATTTGATATAAGTATTTGGCCTCAAAATGTATATTATGTACATAATATGATATAAGTAAACTCTATCACAGATGCATTAGGTAGCATATCATTAAGAACCGCTCGAATATATTTCGAATGCCCGAAATAAAACTAAATTTCGAGCAAAAACAACAACGATGGTGCCAAAAGTCCAAGTGCCAAAAACAAAAATTTCGCCTCTTTGATTTTTTTATTGAAAACCCCTTAATTTTTGACGTAATAACGTCTTATAAATCGATGAACACCGACTGCAAGTACGAAAAAGTTTCACGTTCCGCCTGAGCCTGCGAGTGCAAGCGAGAGCGCGGAACAAGCGATAGAGAGGCACGATCGGCCCAAGCGTTGGCTTGTGACTAGAGAAAATTGTAATTTTCAATTAACTCCTTCTTTGTATAACACAAAATAATGATAATTCAGTGATAATATTTTCAATTCAATTCATAAAAGTATACAATTTTTCATCAATGTTTCTTTATGACGTTATCACGTAAAACTATCGTCCGTAAACCAACTTTAGAGACAACCAATTTTTTTTATTCAACTAAAAACTTGACATCGAATAAAAGATGTCGCGTGATTTTTTTGGTGGAAGACCAGACCAGTTTAAGAAATTAATCAAAATATCGACTAATTTGTGAGTAACTCACGTCCAACGCAGTATTTTGATTAATTTCTTAAACTGGTCACTTTCCAGTAAAGATTATTATGTAAACCTGTGAAGATGATACTGCCATTGTCGCAATTAGAAGGCCATAAGCCTACTCTGCCGTATTAGTTTACAAATTGCGAAAAACCAAATTAAATTTGAATTTCGCGGGCAGACTCGTGTCTTCCACCTTAAGTGCGATGTAATTAGTCTAAGATAGAAGAGCGCTAATCTTGAAACTGTGAGGTAGTAAAAGGAAAACTCTTATCAGTTTTCATGCGGCATCGTACCGGGACGCTTTTCATGTCGTACCCGAAAGCAAAAACGTTTGATGGGGCACGGCTTTGTCGATATCACAGTAACTGTAGGTCAAAATTTTGCAAGTTTTGGCACGTCCAAATCGACACCATATGCGAGCACCTAATTAAAAACTAAACTTAGATAAATTAAAAATAAACTTAAAAACAAAAAAATTCACTAAATGGTCCAAAGTTTCACTAACTGACAGGCGGATGCCCAGTTCGCTTCCAATACGTTTTTCATACGGCCGGTATGTTATTACAGTAAGCCGATAGCCTTTCAAAAAACACAGTCTCTATTCCATCTCCTTGTAAATCCCTAACGTCCCTACCTACCTCCCTATCTAAACCCCTCATGTCATTCAAAGACATGGAATTAGCTACAATAGGTCCGTTGTAATCTTTATTTTTTTCAATTTGGGTAAAAATCTGCAGTTTCCCATCAGTGTTCTCACGATTATAAACAAGTCTATCACTGTCGACAATTTCGCAGATCTGCTGAGTTTTTATCGACCTAAGATTGGTGATGTCTCGCTCTTCGCTCCTCTCCTGTAACCTAATGATATCTTCCGTCCCCCTTTGTTTGAAATCACTCAAAATGTATTGCTCTTGCCGTGTATCGAAGACTTCGGTGTTGATTTTGAAATGCCCCTCTTTATTTTGCACGGTAACGTTTGGTGGTTTCTTCGGACACTTTTTGGATTTTGGTTGTTTTTTGTCGAGCAAACTTTTTAGTATCGGTAGTTTTTCTTCTTGCTTGTCGTCCCTTTCGGGTGATTTTGGTTCTGGCTTGGGGTTGCGCTCCAGTTTGATGGGCATCTTGAGACGTTTGTCGGAAATGTCTTTGAGGTCCTTGGTTCTGCCCTTGTGGTCCTCGAGCCGCACCCGTACTTTGTCGTGAATGAGCATGTGCCGGCGCAAGTCGTACGCTACCCGGAAACACTTTTCGCACTGTGTACATTTGTGGGGTTTGCTCCCTGAATAGAAATAAAATGCTGTTAAACCTTTACAACATTAAATAGATTTAAAAACGAGGACTTTGGACGCGAAGCCCCAAGGTCTTCAGACACTGAGGGATTTTGGACTAGATGGCATTATGAAGCTATTTAAGGCCGCGGTTTTGGACAACAAGGCTCAGGCACTAATGTATTATGAACGAATAGGCATCAGAGACTTTGGTATTCAGGCACGGAGGAATTTTGGATAAAAGACATCACCAATTACTTCAATTTGAAATCTATTAGATTTTGCCCGCGACTTGATCCACGTTAGGTTTTTGAAAACTGCTGCGGGAATTCTATGTTTTCCCAGGATAAAAAGCCTATGTCACTGTCCAGGCCCTCAAATGTATCTACAGGATTTATAGGTCCTCGTAAGTTACCTGTATCATGTATGTCTCCGCATGTGGCTGAGGCGGGCTTGATGTGACCTGTGTCTATTCGCATGTGGCTGAGGCGGGTTATATGTTACCTGTGCGAGTCCGTATGTGGCTGAGGCGGGTGTATAGTTACCTGTGTGTGTCCGCATGTGGCTGAGGCGGGCTTGATGTGACCTGTGTCTATTCGCATGTGGCTGAGGCGGGTTATATGTTACCTGTGCGAGTCCGTATGTGGCTGAGGCGGGTGTATAGTTACCTGTGTGTGTCCGCATGTGGCTGAGGCGGGCTTGATGTGACCTGTGTCTATTCGCATGTGGCTGAGGCGGGTTATATGCTACCTGTGCGAGTCCGTATGTGGCTGAGGCGGGTGTATAGTTACCTGTGTGTGTCCGCATGTGGCTGAGGCGGGCTTGATGTGACCTGTGTCTATTCGCATGTGGCTGAGGCGGGTTATATGACTTATATGTTACCTGTGCGAATCCGTATGTGGCTGAGGCGGGTGTATAGTTACCTGTGTGTGTCCGCATGTGGCTGAGGCGGGTGTATAGTTACCTGTGTGTGTCCGCATGTGGCTGAGGCGGGTGTATAGTTACCTGTGTGTGTCCGCATGTGGCTGAGGCGGGTGTATAGTTACCTGTGTGTGTCCGCATGTGGCTGAGGCGGGTGTATAGTTACCTGTGTGTGTCCGCATGTGGCTGAGGCGGGCTTGATGTGACCTGTGTCTATTCGCATGTGGCTGAGGCGGGTTATATGTTACCTGTGCGAGTCCGTATGTGGCTGAGGCGGGTGTATAGTTACCTGTGTGTGTCCGCATGTGGCTGAGGCGGGCTTGATGTGACCTGTGTCTATTCGCATGTGGCTGAGGCGGGTTATATGTTACCTGTGCGAGTCCGTATGTGGCTGAGGCGGGTGTATAGTTACCTTTGTGTGTCCGCATGTGGCTGAGGCGGGCTTGATGTGACCTGTGTCTATTCGCATGTGGCTGAGGCGGGTTATATGTTACCTGTGCGAGTCCGTATGTGGCTGAGGCGGGTGTATAGTTACCTGTGTGTGTCCGCATGTGGCTGAGGCGGGTGTATAGTTACCTGTGTGTGTCCGCATGTAGCTGAGGCGGGTGTATAGTTACCTGTGTGTGTCCGCATGTGGCTGAGGCGGGTGTATAGTTACCTGTGTGTGTCCGTATGTAGCTGAGGCGGGTGTATAGTTACCTGTGTGTGTCCGCATGTGGCTGAGGCGGGTGTATAGTTACCTGTGTGTGTCCGCATGTAGCTGAGGCGGGTGTATAGTTACCTGTGTGTGTCCGCATGTGGCTGAGGCGGGTGTATAGTTACCTGTGTGTGTCCGCATGTAGCTGAGGCGGGTTATATGTTACCTGTGCGAGTCCGTATGTGGCTGAGGCGGGTGTATAGTTACCTGTGTGTGTCCGCATGTAGCTGAGGCGGGTTATATGTTACCTGTGCGAGCCCGTATGTGGCTGAGGCGGGTGTATAGTTACCTGTGTGTGTGTCCGCATGTAGCTGAGGCGGGTGTATAGTTACCTGTGTGTGTCCGCATGTGGCTGAGGCGGGTTATATGTTACCTGTGTGTGTCCGCATGTGGCTGAGGCGGGTTATATGTTACCTGTGCGAGTCCGTATGTGGCTGAGGCGGGTTATATGTTACCTGTGTGTGTCCGCATGTGGCTGAGGCGGGTTATATGTTACCTGTGTGTGTCCGCATGTGGCTGAGGCGGGTTATATGTTACCTGTGCGAGTCCGTATGTGGCTGAGGCGGGTGTATAGTTACCTGTGTGTGTCCGCATGTAGCTGAGGCGGGTTATATGTTACCTGTGTGTGTCCGCATGTAGCTGAGGCGGGTTATATGTTACCTGTGTGTGTCCGCATGTGGCTGAGGCGGGTGTATAGTTACCTGTGTGTGTCCGCATGTGGCTGAGGCGGGTGTATAGTTACCTGTGTGTGTCCGCATGTGGGCGTATAGGTACCTGTGTGTGTTCGCATGTGGCCGAGGCGGGTGTATAGTTACCTGTGTGTCGGCATGTGGCTAAGGCGGGTGTATAGTTACCTGTGTGTGTCCGCAAGTGGCTGAGGCGGGCGTATAGGTACCTGTGTGTGTTCGCATGTGGCCGAGGCGGGTGTATAGTTACCTGTGTGTGTCCGCATGTGGCTGAGGCGGGTGTATAGGTACCTGTGTGTGTCCGCATGTGGCCGAGGCGGGTGTATAGTTACCTGTGTGTGTCCGGACGTGGCTGAGGCGGGTGTATAGTTACCTGTGTGTGTCCGCAAGTGGCTGAGGCGAGTGTATAGTTACCTGTGTGTGTCCTGACGTGGCTGAGGCGGGTGTATAGTAACCTGTGTATGTCCGCATGTGGCTGAAGCGAGTGTATAGTTACCTGTGTGTGTCGGCATGTGGCTGAGGCGGGTGTATAGTTACCTGTGTGTGTCGGCATGTAGCTAAGGCGGGTGTATAGTTACCTGTGTGTGTCGGCATGTGGCTGAGGCGGGTGTATAGTTACTTGTGTGTGTCGGCATGTGGCTGAGGCGGGTGTATAGTTACCTGTGTGTGTCCGCATGTGGCTGAGGCGAGTGTATAGTTACCTGTGTGTGTCCGCATGTAGCTGAGGCGGGTGTATAGTTACCTGTGTGTGTCGGCATGTGGCTGAGGCGGGTGTATAGTTACCTGTGTGTGTCCGCATGTGGCTGAGGCGAGTGTATAGTTACCTGTGTGTGTCCGCATGTGGCTGAGGCGAGTGTATAGTTACCTGTGTGTGTCCGCATGTGGCTGAGGCGGGTGTATAGTTACCTGTGTGTGTCCGCATGTGGCTGAGGCGGGTGTATAGTTACCTGTGTGTGTCGGCATGTGGCTGAGGCGGGTGTATAGTTACCTGTGTGTGTCGGCATGTGGCTGAGGCGGGTGTATAGTTACCTGTGTGTGTCCGCATGTGGCTGAGGCGGATTTGATGTTACCTGTGTGAGTCCGCATGTGGCCGAGGCGGGTGTATAGTTACCTGTGTGTGTCCGAATGTGGCCGAGGCGGGTGTAAAGTTACCTGTGTGTGTCCGCATCTGGCTGAGGCGGATTTGATGTTACCTGTGTGTGTCCGCATGTGGCCGAGGCGGGTGTATAGTTACCTGTGTGTGTCCGCATGTGGCTGAGGCGGATTTGATGTTACCTGTGTGTGTCCGCATGTGGCCGAGGCGGGTGTATAGTTACCTGTGTGTGTCCGCATGTGGCCGAGACGGGTGTAAAGTTACCTGTGTGTGTCCGCATGTGGCTGAGGCGGGTGTATAGTTACCTGTGTGTGTCCGCATGTGGCCGAGGCGGGTGTAAAGTTACCTGTGTGTGTCCGCATGTGGCCGAGGCGGGTGTATAGTTACCTGTGTGTGTCCGCATGTGGCCGAGGCGGGTGTAAAGTTACCTGTGTGTGTCCGCATGTGGCCGAGGCGGGTGTATAGTTACCTGTGTGTGTCCGCATGTGGCCGAGGCGGGTGTAAAGTTACCTGTGTGTGTCCGCATGTGGCCGAGGCGGGTGTATAGTTACCTGTGTGTGTCCGCATGTGGCTGAGGCGGATTTGATGTTACCTGTGTGTGTCCGCATGTGGCCGAGGCGGGTGTATAGTTACCTGTGTGTGTCCGCATGTGGCCGAGGCGGGTGTAAAGTTACCTGTGTGTGTCCGCATGTGGCTGAGGCGGATTTGATGTTACCTGTGTGTGTCCGCATGTGGCCGAGGCGGGTGTATAGTTACCTGTGTGGTTCCGCATGTGGCCGTGGCGGGTGTAAAATTACCTGTGTGTGTCCGCATGGAGGCGGGCGTATAGTTACCTGTGTGTGTCCGCATGTGACTGAGGCGGTAGGAGGAGGCGCGGAAGGTCTTGTTGCAGTATTCGCACTTGTAGTTGCGCTCGCCGGTGTGGATGCGCCGGTGCACGTTGAGCGAGTAGCGCCGGGCGAATTCCTTGTCGCAAAATTCGCATTTGAAGTTTTTCTGTAACAAGAAACAGGTTAAATATGTCTAATATTAGAACTTAAGTCACACTTTACATAATAATATTAAATTTAAATTTGTTCTTTTTATTTTTCTTAATAAGGACCTCTGTATGAGTGTAGGCCTCCTCCATTTTTTTCCACAACTCTCTATCTAGAGCCTTTTGTCATCCAGTTTTTTCCTGCACTTTTCGTAATCTCATCTACCCAGCGTTCCAGTGGCCTTCCTCTTTTTCTTTTGCCAATGGGGCTGGACCAGGCAGATAATTGTTTGGTCCATTTTTTGGCATCCATTCTTGCAGCATGACCTGCCCAAGTCCATTTTAATTTTTTGCTACGTTTTAAAGCATCCATGACATTTGTTTTTATATCTGTGCTCCTTTGTTTATCTTTACGTTTTATATTTAGAATACTTGCTGTTGTATATGCATACCTTATTGGAATGTATAGAAGCCTTGTGGTACTTGAGGTCGCTCCACTGGCGGAACTCGCGCCCGCACTCGTCACACTTGCACGGCCGGTCGTCGTTGTGCACGCGTTCGTGGATCTGCGCACGCAAACATGTAGGTATATTGACAACCGCTTTGAGAATCCTCCACCCGCTTTAATGCAGAGCTTGCCGCTTTAAACCATCTTGTAATAAATAAGCGCGCACCTAATGAAAATATTATCTTTTAATAATGAAAACATTACTTTTTAGAATCAACGCCATCTCTCGTTACATGTCTACACTATAGAAAGGGCGGACGTGACGTCCCAACCACCAAGTCCGTAACGTGCGATAAGGAACTTTGTTCCTAAAATGAATTTAAATTCTGCATTTTAAAATTCCTTGCGTAAACTATAGACGCCATGTGATGACGCCATCTGGATAGTAAGTTCGTTCGCTCAAATGGTTGGCGCCCTTTGTATAGCCGACATAATAATGGAGTGATCCGGCGAGGAGTCATATCAGCAGAATCACGCAAACCGGGCGGTCATCGTCTACAATTCCCGGGATGAAGAGAAGAAAGTAAAAGAAGTGAAGAGAAATACTAACCTTCAAGGCACTGGCAGTGTAGAAGCTCTTGCCGCACTCCCGGCACACCTGCTGCTTCTCGCTGTGCATCAGCATGTGGTACAGCAAGCTGTTCCGGTGCTGGGACACTTGAGTTACAGATCAAACAGCAAGCCTCAGAGATAGAGTCCAGTTAAGAGTGCTAACCTTCAAGGCACTGGCAGTGTAGAAGCTCTTGCCGCACTCCCGGCAGACCTGCTGCTTCTCGCTGTGCATCAGCATGTGGTACAGCAAGCTGTTCCGGTGCTGGGACACTTGAGTTACAGATCAAACAGCAAGCCTCAGAGATAGAGTCCAGTTAAGAGTGCTAACCTTCAAGGCACTGGCAGTGTAGAAGCTCTTGCCGCACTCCCGGCAGACCTGCTGCTTCTCGCTGTGCATCAGCATGTGGTACAGCAAGCTGTTCCGGTGCTGGGACACTTGAGTTACAGATCAAACAGCAAGCCTCAGAGATAGAGTCCAGTTAAGAGTGCTAACCTTCAAGGCACTGGCAGTGTAGAAGCTCTTGCCGCACTCCCGGCAGTCCTGCTGCTTCTCGCTGTGCATCAGCATGTGGTACAGCAAGCTGTTCCGGTGCTGGGACACTTGAGTTACAGATCAAACAGCAAGCCCCAGAAAGAGATAAGAGTCCAGATAAGAGTACTAACCTTCAAGGCACTGGCGGTGTAGAAGCTCTCTCACTCCCGGCAGACCTGCTGCTTCTCGCTGTGCATCAGCAATGGTACAGCAAGCTGTTCCGGTGCTGGGACACTTGAGTAACAGATCAAACAGCAAGCCCAAGAAAGAGATAGAGGCCAGTTAAGAGTGCTAACCTTCAAGGCACTGGCAGTGTAGAAGCTCTTGCCGCACTCCCGGCAGACCTGCTGCTTCTCACTGTGCATCAGCATGTGGTACAGCAAGCTGTTCCGGTGCTGGAACACTTGAGTTACAGATAAAACAGCAAGCCCCAGAAAGAGATAAGAGTCCAGATAAGAGTACTAACCTTCAAGGCACTGGCGGTGTAGAAGCTCTTGCCGCACTCCCGGCAGACCTGCTGCTTCTCGCTGTGCATCAGCATGTGGTACAGCAAGCTGTTCCGGTGCTGGGACACTTGAGTTACAGTTCAAATAGCAAGCCCAAGAAAGAGATACTCCAGTTAAGAGTACTAACCTTCAAGGCACTGGCAGTGTAGAAGCTCTTGCCGCACTCCCGGCAGACCTGCTGCTTCTCGCTGTGCATCAGCATGTGGTACAACAAGCTGTTTCGGTGCTGGGACACTTGAGTTACAGATAAAACAGCAAGCCCCAGAAAGAGATAAGAGTCCAGATAAGAGTACTAACCTTCAAGGCACTGGCAGTGTAGAAGCTCTTGCCGCACTCCCGGCAAACCTGCTGCTTCTCGCTGTGCATCAGCATGTGGTACAGCAAGCTGTTCCGGTGCTGGAACACCCGTCTGCAGTGCGGACATTCGAACGATTTCGGCTTCTTCTTATCCGATTTCCCTTTGGGCTGAGTTTCTTCTTTGATGTGTAACTCTGGCTGCATTCCAAGGATCTCGCTGTCTCGGAATGTACTTTCTGACGGCTCTTCGCTGGGCTCGAAAATTCTTTGGAGGACTTCTTCTACAAGAGAAAACAAAGCGTAATTTAGTAACGGTATCACCTAGATAGATAATATTTTCGTTTCTCCAGAGAGCATTAAGTTAATATCGGTTTTTATTAAAAACCGATAAAAATCGTCAAACCTCTAAGAGTCGAATTCTCTTACATGAAGGATCTGGTATCCTTATTATTTTACCAGAACCTACCATATAAGATTAAGGAATATTATGACAAGAATAAGAAATTTTTTACTTGTACTACATGGGCAAGATGTATCTTATTAATATTATAAATGCGAGTGTGCTTGTTTGTCCTTCAATCACGCCGCCGCAGACCTCGGATCGACGTGATTTTTTGCATGGGTATAGTTGAGGAGTTGGCTAGTGTCATAGGCTACTTTTATCCCGGAAAAACAGAGGGGACCTAAATAAATACCTTTAGCTTCAGCCGTCCGTTGCGTATCAGCGACCTGCCGAGCCGGCTGCTGAGACACTTGACTCGTCGTCTGACTGCTCACTAGACTGGTCTTCGGACTGGTTGCATGCACGATCGGCTGGGTTTGACTCGTCTGCGACACGTGGGTGGTTTGTGTTGTTTGGGTGGTTTGGGTTGGCTGGGTAGTTTGATTGGTGATGGTTGGTTGGTTTTGGTTCTGGGGGGTGATGTTCTGCGGGTGTATGGCGGGGTGTAGGGGTGGCGGGGAGGGGTGGGTGCAGGCGGGGCAGTATCCCGCTCCCCCGCAAGCGCAGAGGGGCGACACGGCGCCGGGGCTTGCGCCGTTACGTAGATACCTGCAGGGGATTTCCGAATATTAAAATAATGAATTAATTATAGAGGTCGGTGCGCCATTTGCAATATTATTAGTCCAGAAACGTTTGTACTGCTGACAGCGCCAAAATGGCGTCATTCAAATTCAAAATGGCGTCAATCAAGTAGGTCCATAAAAATATGACGGCAACCTCTCTAGTGTTATCATCAATAGCCTATAAGAGTCCACGGCTGGACTAAAAGCCTCTCCCAAAGGGAGGGTTTGCCCATACTGCCCACGCTGGGCATACGGGAAGGTGATCACAGTAGATGGTAGTAGCAGCACAGAGGACGCTGCTGCCTGTTCTCCGTTATATTCCTTTAGTCGCCTCGTACGACACCCGCGGGAAGACGAGGGGTGGTGACAACTGTATTCTGATGCCTTCACCACACGACACTTGCCCACGGCTGGACGTGCATCGCTCACCAGTTCCGCACGTGCTCCTGGTGCACGTGGCCGTTCTCCACGGTGAGGTGCGGCAGCAGCGTCTGCTCGTACGGCTCACCGCTCTCGTCCACCGCCACGTGGATGCCCTCCATCAGGTCCTCCGGCTCGCTGAACTCGCCCATGTCGTCTGACTGGACGTGCATCGCTCACCAGTTCCGCACGTGCTCCTGGTGCACGTGGCCGTTCTCCACGGTGAGGTGCGGCAGCAGCGTCTGCTCGTACGGCTCGCCGCTCTCGTCCACCGCCACGTGGATGCCCTCCATCAGGTCCTCCGGCTCGCTGAACTCGCCCATGTCGTCTGACTGGACGTGCATCGCTCACCAGTTCCGCACGTGCTCCTGGTGCACGTGGCCGTTCTCCACGGTGAGGTGCGGCAGCAGCGTCTGCTCGTACGGCTCGCCGCTCTCGTCCACCGCCACGTGGATGCCCTCCATCAGGTCCTCCGGCTCGCTGAACTCGCCCATGTCGTCTGACTGGACGTGCATCGCTCACCAGTTCCGCACGTGCTCCTGGTGCACGTGGCCGTTCTCCACGGTGAGGTGCGGCAGCAGCGTCTGCTCGTACGGCTCGCCGCTCTCGTCCACCGCCACGTGGATGCCCTCCATCAGGTCCTCCGGCTCGCTGAACTCGCCCATGTCGTCTGACTGGACGTGCATCGCTCACCAGTTCCGCACGTGCTCCTGGTGCACGTGGCCGTTCTCCACGGTGAGGTGCGGCAGCAGCGTCTGCTCGTACGGCTCGCCGCTCTCGTCCACCGCCACGTGGATGCCCTCCATCAGGTCCTCCGGCTCGCTGAACTCGCCCATGTCGTCTGACTGGACGTGCATCGCTCACCAGTTCCGCACGTGCTCCTGGTGCACGTGGCCGTTCTCCACGGTGAGGTGCGGCAGCAGCGTCTGCTCGTACGGCTCACCGCTCTCGTCCACCGCCACGTGGATGCCCTCCATCAGGTCCTCCGGCTCGCTGAACTCGCCCATGTCGTCTGACTGGACGTGCATCGCTCACCAGTTCCGCACGTGCTCCTGGTGCACGTGGCCGTTCTCCACGGTGAGGTGCGGCAGCAGCGTCTGCTCGTACGGCTCGCCGCTCTCGTCCACCGCCACGTGGATGCCCTCCATCAGGTCCTCCGGCTCGCTGAACTCGCCCATGTCGTCTGACTGGACGTGCATCGCTCACCAGTTCCGCACGTGCTCCTGGTGCACGTGGCCGTTCTCCACGGTGAGGTGCGGCAGCAGCGTCTGCTCGTACGGCTCGCCGCTCTCGTCCACCGCCACGTGGATGCCCTCCATCAGGTCCTCCGGCTCGCTGAACTCGCCCATGTCGTCTGACTGGACGTGCATCGCTCACCAGTTCCGCACGTGCTCCTGGTGCACGTGGCCGTTCTCCACGGTGAGGTGCGGCAGCAGCGTCTGCTCGTACGGCTCGCCGCTCTCGTCCACCGCCACGTGGATGCCCTCCATCAGGTCCTCCGGCTCGCTGAACTCGCCCATGTCGTCTAACTGGAAGAAATGTCCACTGTTAATCCTGACTATGAGCTATCTCCATTCCAAATTTCAGCCAAATTAGTTCCTCCGTTGCGACGTCAAAGAATAACAAACATCCATCCATCCCTCCATGTCGATCCATATCCATCCGCACAAACTTCCGCATTATAATATAATATGTTTTAGTAGGATTCAATTGCATAATATGCTAACTTTACCAGCATTCTCGTACTTTTAATGAATTTGTTTGTGTTAAGGCTAGTTTAAAATTAACAGAGGAGTTTTATTTTAGACCCACGCCCATACTTTAAACGACCGACGACGATTTTTAAATTTATTGAATTGGATAGTTTACGGACTTTATCATAATAACGTTCAAGTCTAAAATAGTTTAGTCTATGTAAGTGGAGAAAAACGATCTGCTAGTAGTGGGTTGTACCTATCCCTCTACTGTGACTTTGAAGACACGCTTAGCGAGAGAAACTGGTAGTTCCAATGTTATTGTGATAATATACAAAATCCTTCACAACTTTTGTATTTGACGTGGCATTGAAAACGTTCGTACCGACTCAGTTCCAGAACTACAGCAAAGAAGTTTATAGGCCCGTATATATAGCGTTTCTATAGATACAAGTTTTGTTCAACATACCTTTGGATTGGAATGCGCCTCCTTTATATGCACTTCACATTGCTTCTGCTTCTTGAACGACTTATTGCACTTTGTACAGAAATAAATACTCTCCAACTTATCCAGCGGCTCATACAAATCAGTCTTGTCGCTCTCAGGTACTTCCTTATCCATACTCGCCACGGAATACTGGACTTTATTGCTATTGTAGTTGAGCGTTTTATCGCTCGAAGTGTAAAGGATGTGCTTGTCTATGGGTTGGTACATTGTCTTTGGTACGGTGTTTTCGAGGGAAAGTTCGACGATTGAGTCCGGGAGGTTGGCTACATTGTCTACAATACACGTATTTGTCATCTGGAAGCAATATAAATTTTATTGGGTTTTGAACATGTGAAAAAAAATCTAATCAAAGGCACATTTATGGTCATTATGTGAATTCTAGAAACTCTTAGTACCTAAAATCCATAATATCCATACTTACTTAGCATTTTTAATGCGAAAGAGTATTACTTTTTAAATCTTAACTGCTAAACAGATCTTGTGAAAATTTGATACTAAGATGGCTTGCATCCTTCAGACGAACAAAGAATAATCTTATCCCGAAAATTAAGAATATCTTCGGGATGTGCGTACATAGTTGGGTATGCATAAGGAACTTAAGAGAAAAATAAATAAAAAAGCCTTTGCCAACCCAAAGTACCACAACGTTTATAAATGATCGTAGACAACAAGTTTGTAAATGGTGGTCTTTAAGAGGACTATTAAATTTGACTCTCCCGCACATTCTAATATTTTCAATGATTGTAAAAATCTCTAATCTAAATCTCTTTCAATGATTGTAAATCATTCTGACGAGGAGGTAGAGGCGCTGTATGAGGATATATCAAAAGCCATACACGCCTCTACCACTCATTACAGTGTTGTGATGGGGGATTTCAATGCAAGGCTGGGCGAACGAAGCGGTGCAGAGACGAGAGTGGGGCATTTTGGGTATGGGCGAAGGAACCAAAGGGGCCAAATGCTGGCCGACTTCATGGAGAAGGAGGGCCTCTTTATGATGAACTCCTTCTTCAGGAAGCGGCCACACAGAAAATGGACATGGTTGAGTCCCGATGGTTCCACGAGAAATGAGATAGACTTCATTATGTCGACCAAGCGGCATATATTCAATGATGTCTCTGTGATCAATAGGGTGAAAACCGGTAGCGATCACCGGATGGTAAGAGGCACGTTGAATATTAATGTAAAGCTGGAAAGGGCCAGACTGGTGAAGTCCACTCTCCGACCTTCTCGTGCTCATATCCAAAATCCCGAAAACTTCCAACTCGAACTGCAGAATCGATTCGAGTGCCTAGCAGACTGCGCTTCTGTGGACGATCTAAACAACAGGTTCGTGGAAACTGTCCATACTGTGGGGGTCTAAATTCTTTAAGACCCATCGCAGGAAAAGAACCGAAAAGTTCTCTGACCATACTCTCAAGCTTATGAAGGAGAGACAAGAGATGAGGCTGCAGTCATCGGCAGACGCGGCTGCCTACCGGCGGACCAATAGGCAGATCTCTAAGGCACAAACTCGCGACCTCCGTGTCTTTAATACCAAGTGTATTAAAGATACCATTGAGCGGAACAAAGGCTCAAAAGTGTTCGCGAGAGATCTGTCTATCGGACAGAGCCAGCTGACGCGGCTGAAAACTGATGACGGCCGTCTCATCTCTTCTCGACCTGAGGTCTTGGGAGAGGTTGAGAAGTTCTATGGACAGTTATATACCACGACACAAAAACCTGTTGAAGATTTGGCGAAAGATCCCAGAGCCAAACTGACCCGACACTATACCGAAGATATCCCGGACGTCAGCCTATACGAGATTAGAATGGCTCTCAAACAGCTTAAGGACAACAAGGCGCCAGGTGATGACGTAATCACTGCGGAACTCCTGAAAGCGGGTGGAAAACCGGTACTTAAGATCTTTCAGCGATTGTTCAATTCCGTCATCCACGAGGGCACAACGCCGGAAGCATGGCATAGGAGCGTGGTGGTTCTGTTCTTCAAAAAGGGAGATAATACCTTGTTGAAGAATTATAGACCCATCTCGTTGTTGAGTCATGTTTATAAGTCGTTCTCGAGAGTCATTACGAATCGTCTCGCTCGTAGGTTCGACGACTTCCAGCCTCCCGAACAAGCCGGATTCCGAAAAGGCTTTGGTACCATAGATCACATTCATACGCTGCGGCAGGTTATACAAAAGACGGAAGAGTATAACTGGCCACTTTGCTTAGCGTTTGTGGACTATGAGAAAGCCTTTGATTCGGTGGAAACTTGGGCTGTGTTGAGGTCGCTGCAGAGATGCCGAATTGACTACCGGTATATCCAAGTGTTGAAGTGCTTGTATGAAAACGCCACAATGTCAGTACGTATACAGGACCAGACTACGAGGCCAATCCACTTGCAGCGTGGAGTGCGACAGGGAGACGTTATCTCCCCGAAGCTCTTTACCGCTGCGTTGGAGGACGTCTTTAAGCTTCTGGATTGGAACGGGCTTGGCTTCAACATAAACGGCGAGTACATCACTCACCTGCGATTTGCCGATGACATGGCAGAGACTCTTAGAGACCTCAATACAATGCTCAACGATCTCAGCAGGGTTTCTCAACAGGTGGGCCTGAAAATGAACATGAGCAAGACGAAAATCATGTCCAATGCTCATGCACCGCTCCACCCAGTAATTGTTGAGAACTCTGCACTCGAAATTGTCGACGAGTATATTTACCTGCGACACACAGTCCAGCTAGGTAGGTCCAATTTCGAGAAAGAGATCAACCGCCGAATCCAACTCGGCTGGGCAGCGTTCGGGAAGCTCCGAGATGTCTTTTCGTCCAAAATTCCTCAGTGCCTGAAGACTAAAGTCTTCGAACAGTGCGTGTTGCCAGTGATGACTTACGGATCCGAGACATGGTCGCTAACTAAGGGCCTCATAAGTAGGCTCAGGACCGCTCAGCGTGCGATGGAAAGAGCTATGCTCGGAGTATCCCTGCGGGATCGAATCAGAAATGAGGAGATCCGTAGGAGAACCAGAGTCACCGACATAGCTCAGCGAGTCGCGATACTGAAGTGGAAATGGGCGGGGCACATAGTTCGAAGAGCTGATGGTCGTTGGGGTCCCAAGGTGCTGGAGTGGCGACCCCGCACCGGGAAGCGCAGTGTTGGCAGACCCCCCACCAGGTGGACCGACGACATCAAGCGAGTCGCAGGGAGCCGCTGGATTCAGGCGGCGCAAGACCGAGGCCTGTGGAAGTCCATGCAAGAGACCTTTGTCCAGCAGTGGACGTCTATCGGTTGATAAAGAAGAAGAAGAAGAAGAAAAATCTCAGATACTTTTGGCAAAATGTGGTCAATTAGTATCTTAGACAATTAAATTACGGATATTTTAGATATAGTTTTATTATGATATATCTAAATTTTGATTTTTTTTATCGCTCATAATCTCTATCAAAAAACTAAGTATAATAATATGATAGTAAACAATAAAAATATGTCTAAAATATCTGTAATTTAATTGTTGAAGATAATAATTGACCTCTTTTTATCAAAAGTATCTGACGATTTTTACAATCATCATTGAAAATATTACAATGTGCGAGAGAGAGGGATGCGAAATGTAATATACTTCTTAACGGTTTTTCTTAAGAAGCTAACGTAATTTTCAGTTCAAGAGGAGACCTATGCCCCGCTGTGGGCCGACGATGAATAGAATAGAATAGAAATATTTTTTATTCAAATAATATTACAGGTGCTTTTGAATCGTCTTCCTGCCGAGAAGAACCAGCAAGAAACTCGGCGGTTGCTCTTTTCAAAACAAGTTTACAATACAATAAATACTATGCTATGCATGCAGTGTTTCCACAATGAGGGAAGTTCCAAAAATGCATACCTACTGATGACGCATGATGATGAATAAAATAGAATAGAATAGAAATGTTTTTTATTCAAATAAACTTTTTTACTTGAGTGCTTTTGAATCGTCGATGAGTCTACCACTGGTTCGGAATGCCGTTCCTGCCGAGAAGAACCAGCAAGAAACTCGGCGGTTGCTCTTTTCAAAACAAGTTTAAATTTCAATAGATACTATGCTATGTATGCAGTGTTTCCACAATGAGGGAAGTTCCAAAAATGCATACCGACTAACTTCTATCTTAAGATGGGCAGACAGAAAGTAGCCCCATTCCCGCCGGTGGCACCCGATCACGAGCATGACGCATGACCCAGCCATTGCTTCGCTCAACCATGTTTGAGGGAACGTAACAACCCGCATCACACGACACCACCGCAGAAATGCAGACATAAAGTAGCCCCACTCCCGCCGGTGGGAATTCATTACCTTATCAATGCCTAGGTCGGGGACTGTGACCGGGTTCTCGATGATAATGGTGGCGTGGGGCTCGTAGTGTTGCTTCAGATGTTGGTAGAACTTCAGCTGCTCGTCTCCGTAGAACTCGCCGCACAGTTGGCAGATGAACAGCGCGCGCATCTGGGGAACATTACCGACTGTAAAACGATAGGGAACAGTCATCATCATCATATCGACTCACTACTGAGCGCAGGTCTCCTCTCAGAGAAGGGTTATAGGCCATAGTCCACCACGCTGGCCCAATGCGAATTGGCGGACTTCACACACCTTCGAGAACATTATGAAGAACTCTCAGGTGTGCAGTTTTCCTCACGATGTTTTCCTTCACCGTTGAAGCAAATGATATTTAATTGCTTAAACGCGCTTGACTCCGAAAAATCAGAGGTACCCGGGATCTAACCTGCGACCCCCCGAGTAGGAGACCACAATCCTAATCACTAGGCTATCACTACTATATAAAAAAAATGAATCCATTATTATATTGCTGAAACCTATTTAAAAAAAAATCAATGGTGTGAAAAAATAATTGAAATTGGTTGTAAAATGAGAACATATTATAGTGTTGAATTGTAGTATGCAAAATTAAAAATTATTTATTTCACGTACGTACCTGTGGCTCTTATGACACGTCATGACTCTACCACCGGTTCGGAAAGCGGATTCTGCTGAGAAGAGCCGGTAAGAAACTCAGCAGTTGCTCTTTTCAAAATAATCATTTTGCAATATTATTATGAAGCTATTACAATCATTTTGGAATATTATTATGAAGCTATTACATTGTAATAAGTTTTTTATACTATCTTGTGGATGCCAACCTGATTTAACCCATGCATTTTTGGAACCTCCCCTCATTGTGGAAACATTCTACTTCTATTCTATTCTAACAAAGTTGCATCGGGTTGGGAACACCATTTTTTGATTCACGGATCACTTTGTGAAATATGATATTTTCAAGTGCTAAATTTTATTAGTCAAGGGTCCCTCCCCCCCTCTTTGCCAGCTAAATGGTTGTTTAAAGGATACATGAAAAAAATTCACAGCAGTAGTATATATAAAGAATTTTATAGGAAAACTATCACGGCTAAGTAGGGTTCATAAGTGAAGGAGCTATTTCTGTTTTTTCTCGGTTAGGTATTACACGTAGTGTAAGTTGCATATTTTGTAGTATATTATATATATTATTTAAACCATGGAACTCAAAATATATTCAATATTCATAAATAAAATAAAAGCACTATCCTAGGTCAGCAATAATATTTGTGACTTGCAACTATGGCACCCTACACTGCGCGTGGCCCGACACGCACTAGGCCGGTTTTTAAAAAGAATTTTTTATATTAAACTAGCTGACCGAGTGAACTTCGTACCGCCAACTTATCTATATAAATAAAACAAATAAACTTTCCCAATCCAAAAAAACTATCCTATCTTCTAAGTTGGACCAAATTACAGATAGTTACGAAGTTTGATAAAAATCGGTTAAGTAGTTTAGGCGTCCATCGCGGACAAACAACGTGACACGTAATTTATATATATGTCGGAGATTAAAATTAAAATGGCCATTATTTAAAGCGCCATCTGTTATGAAATAGTTGTACTAGTTTATTCAGCCATTCAATTGACTCGAATTGTTTGTACTAGTTTATTAAGTCACTCAATTGACTTGAATTGTTAGTAAGTTTATTAAGTCACTCAATTGACTCGAATTGTTTGTACTAGTTTATTAAATTACTCAATTGACTCGAACGCGACATCTATATCCTTTGAGTAATAAACCAACACAGGAGAAGAATTGACGCGCGTACCCCTCTGTAAGTTGGGTATGAGCAGTGGTCCTACTCGTTATATAAAACTGTTTGACTCGAGTCACGCACCTGTCAACTACGTATGGTTAGCGGGGAATGAGCTCCGCTATAAATGCCGAATATGAGAGTATTTTCTTCTAAAAAAATATTTAAAACATCCAGTTTACTAAAGGATAACATTTATTTACTTCTGATGTATTATTTTATCCAAATAATGCAATACTTATGCAGAAAACTTAAGAAAACTGTCGATCTGAAAATGTTGCTACTTAATCGTAAATAATTTGGGGAAAATATTGAAAATTAATCTTCCTACTTACTATTCGTTTAGAGACCTTTATCTTGAACTGCATTATAAATTGATCCCATAGAATTAAAATCACGATAGAATAGGAAGGGGTGAACGACTAATTTATAAGCTTTAAGTAAAATATGACTAGATATATAAATACGAACTTTGATCGTCTGTGGGATTATCAAATAATGATAAAAAATTATTTCTATAAAACCGACTTTAAACGCCACTACAAAGTATAAAACAATTTTAATTTGTACATGTATGTTGAAGTCGGGCGGGCCTAAATATAAATGATGAAACTAATGCGCGACGCTAGCCCAACTTTGCCCGATCGGCGTACGAAGTCGGTTTTTTAAAGATATTTTTTTTTACATTATTATTTTAAGCTTTTTTGTGTATATCTCTGATCGCGAGCAATTTGCTCTTAATCATTGAGTTCCTTCCTCCATCACCGAAGATATGAATCATCTTCTCTTCACCTTTTAAATAGGCCCAACCTTATTATGCTTTCTTTCAAAAAAAATTGAAATCGGTTCAGATTTGACGTAGTTATGGAGTAACATCTAACATTATATCAACAAAAATTTATATGGGAACCACCTCTGAAGTATGCCCTACTAAACAAAAAAAATTATCAAATTCCATTCATTAATTTGGCGGAATAATTGGGTAACAAATATACAAAAAATTCAAAATGAGTTTTCAAATTTTTTGAAGTCGGTTAAAATGATTGCATTATTATAACGATCGCAATGGTGTCTGATTGGCTGGTACTCTCCCACTATTGTTTAAAATGCATTGATGCAGCTAGAGCTCCATAAACTCAGCGAATTCATAAAATTAGTTTTTTTACTCAATTATTTCAAAATTTATAGGTATATATTTCCATATAGCCAGTGTGATATGATTTTCTAAATATATAAAATGAAAAGGTGACTGACTCACTGATTTATCAACGCATATCTACTATGACGTAGGCATCCGCTAAGAAAGGATTTTTACAAATATAATACAAAAAATAATGAAAACGAGACTAAAAAATTGTTTAATAATAATGATAAGTTCTACGTAAGTCTTTCTTACTCGAAAATTAGGACTTTAATTTTATGAAGTCGGCCACACCGCAATAAAATTAGGGCTGGACAGCAAGATTTCATATGTCGATATTGGTGGGGGGATTGTATAAATTATTTATACCGAGATATTTTTATCGTCTTACTAATGGTTCATTGACGAAAAAAAATATTTAAATTCTATACATATTTGGTTCATTAAAACTTGGCAATTGAATTAAAGTACCCATACTTCTTATTCATCCCGCTAGGTTTACCGGAAAGCTAAATAGCTTGGCGGTGTTTTATTACAGATGGGGTGGCCACTATAGCCATGGCGGCAGCCTAGCATTACAAACAAATATACACTTCGTTCAGATGAAGTAGATGAAAAAAATAAGCCTTCCAAGTAAAGTATGTAGGTACAAGTTTTAACTTACCAATCATAACTTTAAATAAATTTTTTTTTAGGGTTCAGTTTTTCCTTTTTATGTTTCCTCCATACTGGACTGAGAGAATATTATTCAACGCTGGAAAACGATCTTGTAAATCGAAAAAGTGAACTTTAAACCAGAGACAATAACGTTTTAAAAAATCATAACAGCTCATAATAAGCCATCAGGAGCAGATTTTTTTCAAAAAGCATATTTTTTAATGTAACACATCAGATGATACTAATTATATAATTCTAAAGTAGAATTACTTTAGTTTTATACATTAGTTTTATATCAATTTCGACTAATAGTTTTTCAATTTCAAGAAGCAATGTTGCTGTAACTTGGTATTTGATACATATGAAACCACGAAATAACTCTAAACTCTGAAATGCTAATTATGCTGTATTTATTTTTAAGGAAACATGATGTAGTCCTAACAGTTTGTACTTAATATACTTTTTAGAAATAGATACATCGTAAATTTCACTTTAAACATAAATAAAACAAATGATGTTTCATTAAAAATGCTGTATGTTTATTTAAACAAGATTACTTAAAAAATCAATGTGTTCAATATTAATACCCACTACGTATTCAAATAAAAATTAAATGTCTCTCAACTTAATAAACAATATTATTAAAAATCTATGACAAAGTACAGCACTCCCTGGTGGCTTATAACCTTAAATCATAACTAAACAGCTGCTCTAAGGTGATATACTGTGGTACCTACAGCATGCTTTCAGCATGAGATTGAGAGTATAGTGATGGAGTAAATACCTTGATATCTACAAAATCTGTTAATAATCAGATAATCACACCTAAGTACACCTAAGTGCACTGCACTGCTAAAAAGTATTGATAACTTTTTTGAAGTATCTGTATAATATTGAAAAATAGATGGTGTCTTAGTATTTACAGCATTTTTGAGTACGTTGAAAAATATGAATAACAAAAAATATAATATAAACATGTAGAGAAGGTCAACATAGTATCTTAGAAAAATAATGTCATAGGAAAACGAAAATCCGACAATCCGACGCAGTATCTTTTTCTTCCAAATATATAAAAAAGTAATTTTGTTATTTTTCGAAATAAGCTAGATCGCTTTCCAGCGTCAATATAGTCCAAAGTTTCTAGCTGTATCTTTACGCAAGTACTAAAAGCCTACAAAGAGTCAATCTAATAGCAAAGGCATATTATGACTAAAATAACGGCAAGAACCTCGTTTCCTAGCGCTTCTATATACCTACCATGTTAAAGATCTCGAACAAAAAAATTTACTCTCGAATAAAGTAACTCTGTTGTAAATAATTATTAGAAAAACTTATCGAAAGTCGATAATCGATAGTGTCAAATCCCTAAAATGCTTACACAAATGATGCGATTGTTTCATGTAATGATAGAGCGTCCCTGTGTGTGAATGTGATAGTGTGCATATACTTTAAGGTAGTTTGCTAATTATATTGTGTGCGTGCATAGCAACGTGATGGAAAAATGCAACTGTAGTAAGCAAGTTTTCATGTGTGCTACCTCGCCCCCCACCGTAATTGACAGACTTTTTTGCAAATAAATTAGGCGTCAATTCCTCTCCATTGCTGGTTTATTACTCAAAGTCTATATCGAATTCGAGTATTGTTTGTACAAGTTTATTAAGTCACTCAAGTGACTAGAAAGCGCCCTCTATAAGCGAACTCAGGTATTGGATGTACTAGTTTATTCAATCACTCAATTGACTCCATTGACATTCAAACCTGGATGGAGTTGGCGTGGCGGGGGTTGACGATTCGTCTATAAGTAGGGCTGGTGCCCGCCAGACGGTCATTATTATTATCATTATTATTAGAGAAGTCATCATTATTATTATCATTATTAGACAGTCATAGTCATGAGACAGTTGGTCTCAGTTCGTTCATGAGAGCTTGGTGGAGCATGGTCTCCCAGTCACACCGTCGCGCCAAACCCATCGTTCGCTATATGGTGGTGTTAATTATTTACCTAGCTATTTACAAAGTATTTAAAGTAATTGTGTTTTGAACTACTGTGTGTTAATTCTACAAACTTTTAAATATTGTGTGCAGTGCAATAAATCATGTAATCAGCTTCTCGCGTTTATTTGCCCGAGTACCCACAATTATGCAATCAGATCAAGAAGAACAACATGCCCACGATAATGAGGAGCCACCCAACACGGTCTCCGTTATACAGTGTGTCCGGACACGAACTAGCGATATTTTAAATTAAACACTTACATAACAACTAATTTTAAGTACAAATACACTCTAAACTTGGGCCCAATCCACTTCCCCTCTATGTGGCAGCCATTTTGTTTTTGTACTGAAATATTCTCTAAGCATGTACAAAAAAAATCATATCTCTCAAAGTTTTGGTCTTACTGAGATAAAAATGGGCTTATTCGAAGCGCAATAATACTGTCCTACCGTCTACGTTACAAAACAAAGTGTTCACATTTCGATAACCTTTGAAAAAAATATGAAACCCGAAAAAAATAATCGTAAAATCATGCAAATGAACCAATTATTGTAAATAACTGCAAAAACACCCCCGACAACCCTTTTTATTTTTTACTAGATCAAGAGATTTTAAGCTAAGCTATAATACAACATTTAATTTATAACTGTATGTCTAATACTTTCAGAGTTATTGTTGTTTGAACATAGCGCATACGCAAGCACAAAAGGCCTTTGTCGGAACCCTAAACAGGAAATCATTAAAAACACATAACATTCATGCGTATGCGCTATGTTCCAACAACAATAATTCTGAAAGTATTAGACATACAGTTATAAATTAAATGTTGTATTATAGCTTAGCTCAAAATCTCTTGATCTAGTAAAAAAATAAAAAGGGTTATCGGGGGTGTTTTTGCAGATATTTACAATAATTTGTTGATTTGCATGATTTTACGATAATTTTTTTCGGGTTTCATATTTTTTTCAAATGTTATGGAAATGTGAACACTTTGTTTTGTAATGTAGACGGTAGGACAGTATTGTTGCGCTTCGAATAAGCCCATTTTTATCTCAGTAAGACCAAAACTTTGAGAGATATGATTTTTTTTGTACATGCTTAGAGAATATTTCAGCAAAAAAACAAAATGGCTGCCACATAGAGGGGAAGTGGATTGGGCCCAAGTTTAGAGTGTATTTCTACTTAAAATTAGTTGTTATATAAGTGTTTAAAATATCGCTAGTTCGTGTCCGGACACACTGTATATTAAGATTATTAGTATTGTAGATACTAACGAACGTAGTGATTATATTGTCCTTTGACCAGTCCGCAAGCGGCGTTCCAAACGACTGTGCACACTTATCAGTCGCGGCTTATGGACGCGTCCGATAGTTTGTTTCCAGCGTCACTCACCTCTTGCGCGATGTGAGCCGCGTCTTCGGGCAAGTGCTCCGGGTGCGCCACGCCCGTCACGAAGCTGTCCGGGAGGATTTCCTCCTGTGGGACCTCGTCGTTGCAGTTTATGACCACAATGTCCTGTAACAGGCGTGATAACCATTTTTAAAAATTCTCAGACCTAGTTGATTGACGGACTATATAATTATACGCCATTTTGGACTTGATTGACGCTGTAAGCAGATTCGAGTGTCTCTGGAACTAATTATATTGCAAATGACGCTCTGTAATTAAGGTGGAAGACAAGGGTCTGCCCGCGAAATTCAAATTTAATTTGGTTTTCCGCAATTTGTAAACTTTTACGACAAATTAGGCTTATGGCATTCTAATTGCGACAATGGCAGTATCATCTTCACAGGTTTATATAAAAATCTTTACTTGAAAGTGTCCAGTTTAAGAAATTAATCAAAATATCGAATAATTTGTGAGTAACTCACGTCCAACTCAGTATTTTGATTAATTTCTTAAACTGGTCACTTTCAAGTAAAGATTTTTATGTAAACCTGTGAAGATGATCCTGCCATTGTCGCAATTAGAATGCCATAAGCCTACTTTGTCGTATTAGTTTACAAATTGCGAAAAACCAAATTAAATTTGAATTTCGCGGGCAGAACCGTGTCTTCCACCTTAATTAATGATTTCATAGATTAATTATTATAGACCCCTATAATTTATCTATGATTTCCTAGATTAATTGTAGGAGGTCGGTGCGCCATTAGGAATATCATTTGTTCCAGAAACACTCGTATGTCAAATGCGTCGCTTCAAGGTTCAAATTGATCCATAACTAGGCTATCATTTGTATCATCAGCAACCCATCAAGGGCTCACTACTGAGCGCAGGTCTCCTCTCATAGAAAGTTTATAGGCCAAAGTCCATCACACTGGCCCAATGTGAATTGGCAGACTTCATACCTTCAAGAATATTATGGAGAACTCTCAGGTGTGCAAGTTTCCTTACGATGTTTTCCTTCATCGTTGAAGCTTTGTGATATTTAATTTTTAAAACGTACTTCACTTAGAAAAGTCAGAGGTGGGTGCCAGGGATCGAACCTGCAACTCCCCGAATAGAAGACAGCAGTACTAACCACTAGGCCATCACTGCTTCATTTGTATAGGGAAAGCCAATCCAGTGTTCATCATATCTATAATTGAATGGCATATTACAGAGAGGGCATTAGTCTGTATGACTACAGCAAATGGTAGTTTTGAAACCGCATTTAACTAAACTATGAGCACTTTCTGCGCAAACTGTAGAATTGGTTTGCTTCTGGAGACTTGAATTTTGTACAAACTAAAATTTTTTCTGGACAAAACGCACCAGTTAGGTGTAGCGAACATTTCATAGAACAAACTTAGATTTGTCATCAAACTGAACTAACGCCCTTTCTGTTATATGCGATTCAATTAATTAATAGAAGAACTCAAGAAACATAAACTTTAGGATAGAAGAATAATATTGTCATTGATGTTTTTGTTCAAATTATTTAACAATAAAATTGATTGTGCGGATTTAATCTATATATTTCCACTTAAAGCACCAAGAAGTAATAATCCACATCATCCTTGTAATTTTAAATATTCTCCCATACCTAGAATTTCCAACTCTTTCAATAGCTTTGTGATACTAAAGAAAGAAATAGATTTATTTTATAATAGTCACACTTAGTTTAGACGTTATATTACTGACAGCATTATTTCCACTAACAGACCTGATGAAATTTTTAATTTTTAATATTTTCATACTTCCATAAATATCATTTTGTATGTAATTAAATTGTATAATATCTAGGATAGGTTAGCAAATTAATTTAAGTAATTATTCTTATTGTATGCAGGTTAAGTAATTGTCAAAGCATGTTGTGATAGCCTATAATTAGTTGAGCATTTAATCAAGTGATTCTCATAAGTTGGTTATTTAATTATAAATGTATTATTGTATCAACTGTTGGCTTTATTAAATAAATAAATAAATTTTAAGATCAGTGGGCTTATACTGCATACACACACCTGCTGCGGCGTGGTGTTGCCGGCGGTGCGGCGCAGCTTGCGCGAGATCCTCTTCTTGTGCGGAAGACTCTTGCGGTTCTGCTTGCTCTGTGCGGGCGACGCGCCAGCGCCGATGTCCAACACTTGACTGTCCTGCTCGCTCAGGATTTGTGTGCTGTCCTGGGAAATTTATATAGAATAGAATAGTTAAATGTTTTTTATTCAAATAAACTTTTTTACAAGTGCTTTTGAATCGTTGATGAGTCTACCACTGGTTCGGAATGCCCTTACTGTCGAGAAGAACCAGCAAGAAACTCGGCAGACACTATGCTATGTATGTAGTCCACAATGAGGGGAAGTTCCACAAAAGCATACCTAATTATAATTCAACACATGTTCAGACAGGCAGACAGAAAGTAGCCCCATTTCCGCCGGTGGAACCCGTTCACGAGCATGACGCATCACCCAGCCATTGCTTCGCTCAACCATATTTAAGGGAACGCATCACACGACACCGCCACAGAAATTTTTAAAGAGGGCGTGATATTGTTAAACTCGCGAAACTGAAATGGAAATTCAAAATTATCTATTTCACGTAGGCCAAAATGTGGCTCTTATGACAGGTCATGACTACCACCAGTTCGGAAAGCGGATTCTGCTGAGAAGAGCCAGCAAGAAACTCGGAGAAAAATATTATATTCTATTCTGACAAAGATGCATGGGTTAAATCAGCTTGGCATCCAGCTGCCTACAAGATAGTATAAAATTTATTACAATGTAATATAGCTACTTATTATTATTATAAAATGATTTTATTTTGAAAAGAACAACTCCTGAGTTTCTTGTCGGCTCTTCTCAGCAGAATCCGCTTTTTCGAACCGGTGGTAGCGTCATGACGTGTCATAAGAGCCACAGGTTGGCCTACGTGAAATAAATAATTTTGAATTATTTTTTTTGAATGTAATGTATAATATATTTAGGTACATCTATATAATTATCATATTTAGGTAATATTCTCTTTTTGCACACCCTACACAACCGTGTTCTCGCACGTCTAAAGGTAGACTGGTAGAAAACGCTTTAGCATTAAGTCCGCCTATTGCACTATTTTTATGCAATACAGTGAATAAAAAAAATGTATCCAAAAGCTTGGTATATTACTTTCAAACTAGTTTTGTCCTTGTGGAACCAGTCAGTGTCCGGGCATCTCTTCATGTCCTGAAGCAGCGGTAGGGACGGCAGCGGCGGTACTTGTACCACTATCGACTCGGACTGTTGCTCCTGTGAGCAGAAGAAAAAAGCTGACAATATTTTTTAGAACAAACATAAGGACCGAAAGGTTAATCCATATAAGGGTTTTAACTGGACTAATTTTTCTTTTTCTTCTTTATCAACCTATAGACGTCCACTGCTGGTCAAAGGTCTCCTGCATGGACTTCCACAGGCTTCGGTCTTGCGCCGCTTGCATCCAGCGGCTCCCTGCGACTAGTTTGATGTCGTCGGTCCACCTGGTGGGGCGCCTGCAAACACTGCGCTTCCCGGTGCGGGGTCGCCACTCCAGCACCTTGGGACCCCAACGACCATCAGCTCTTCGAACTATGTGCCCCGCCCATTTCCACTTCAGTTTCGCGTCACGCTGAGCTATGTCGGTGACTTTGGTTCTCCTACGGATCTCCTCATTTCTGATTTGATCTCGCAGGGATATACCGAGCATAGCTCTCTCCATCGCACGCTGAGTGAACCTGAGCCTTCTTATGAGGCCCATAGTTAGCGACCATGTCTCGGATCCATTAGTCAACATAATTTTTAGGGTTAAGTTAAAAACCCTACAATAAAGGTTAACCAGTATTATTGGGTTAATCAGCCTATAGGAACTGGTTCATTTTTATTCATAAACCGCTAGGTTTTGTGTACTTTGATCGCGTCCCGACATGACTCCAATTTTCCGCTGCGCAAAATACAAGATTTTAAACGTTATTTCTGGTGCACAATACTGTATTTAATTTCACAACTTGGCAGCGACAAAGTACCTATAGTTGCGACTTGCGGCTTTCCTATATCTCTTTCATTCGGATTAATCAGCAATATTTTTAAGATTAGCCTTCATAGTATATGGGTTAAACCGTATAAAGGTTAATTAAATATTGGGGTCAAATGCGTCTTACCGGTTAACCTTTTAACCTGATTAATGGGTCCTTGAACAAAGATTTAAAAGTGCTATCGAATCGTAAATCTAGACAAATTATTTTTCAAAATTTTATTTCTTTGCCAGCAAAACAATTTCAAACATCCCTACTAATATTATAAAATATGCGAAAGTGTGTTTGTTTGTTTGTTGGTTCGTCCTTCAATCACGCCGCAACAGAGCAACGGATTGACTTGATTTTTTGCATGGGCATAGTTGAGGACATGGAGAGTGACATAGGCCACTTTTTATGCCGGAAAATCAAAGAGTAACCACGGGATTTTTTAAAACTAACTCCATGGGGAAGAAGTCGCGGGCATCATCTAGTATAACACAATTTATAAGTTTAAGTTAAAGTAAAATTGCTCATTAGCCAAATTATTAGGCTAGGTGGTAATTTTAATGAGTATTATATTGTAATGTATAGTCATATTAATGGAAAAAAATTCGTACCAATTGTTGTCCATTGAACAGTCGCATTGGCGCATCCAAGATCACTGAAGCGTCCACATCGCCTCTCACCGATGACACCTGCAAATACAGTTGCAAAATTTATCGAACATGGGAAGATGATAGGTAAATCATGAAGTCGGAAATAACAGGAAATTCAGTTTCCGGGATGCAAGTCGCTTCAAGCCATTATGTACAATATATTTTTCTCTAGATGTCTCGAAAGGTAACAGTGTCGAGAGGCACTCAGTCCTTAGGATTTTTTCAAATAATTCTAGAAAATAATGTAAACTTGTTAAGATGACTATTACATTTCGCATCCCTCTGTCTCGTACATTCTAATATTTTCAATGATTGTAAAAATCTCAGACTTTTGACAGTTTAACTGTCAAAAGTCTGAGATTACGGATATCTTAGACATATTTTTATATAGTAGTTTTCACCCTCTTTCTCTATCAAAATCTAGGTAGGTATATATAATACCTACCTATTAATTGTCTACGCGCCAATTAAATCTGCCGCCAACCGGACCTATGCTGACATCAGGGCAGCACTGTGCCGCGGCTACGGGGTTCACAAGAACAAGCGACAAGACACGTATATGGACATTAAAATTACAACATATTTTAATTTGGGTTTTAAAGTGCAACTATAATACATTATACACATTTTGCTCGTTTTTAGGGTTCCGTACCCAAAGGGTACCAACGGGACCCTATTACTAAGCCTACGCTGTCCGTCCGTCCGTCCGTCCGTCTGTCAGCGGGCTGTATCTCGTAAACCGTAATAGATAGACAGATGAAATTTTCACATATTATGTATTTCTATTGCCGCTATCACAAGAAATAATAAAAATTAAATTAAATTAAAAAAATTAAATTAAAATATTTATATATATTTTAATTTAATTTTTTTTAACGGAACCCTAAAAGAGCGAGGCCCGACTCGCACTTGGCCGATTTTATTCATTAATCTCCTTATGTGCAATCGCACATTAATAGGTATATAAAATAAAACTGTATCTAATATATCTGTACTTTAACTGTCGAAGATAATACTTAACCACATTTTGTCAAGAGTATCTGAGATTTTTACAATCATTGAAAATATTAGAACGTGCGAGAGAGAGGGATGAGAAATGTAATAGTTTTCAGTTCTTTTAAAAATACTGATTTAAATAATGCCCTTTTTTGTATAATTTTTTAGTTTTTACTGTAACTAATACTGTTTGTGTAAAAATATGTAACCTTATGATGTTGCACGTGCGAGTGATGGTGCGAGGCGCGGGAGAGATGCGCCACCAGCGCCGCCAGCCTGCCCTCCTGGTCCAGGAACTCTTCCACCCAGGCTCCCTCGCCCGCCTGCTCTCCCAACGACACCTGTCTGCACACAGCAAGAAAAAAATTGAAAACTGTAACCCAATAGGCATGATGATCAATTTTGAAAAACTGTTGGATGCTGTTCAGAACTAAGTATATACAAATTTGAATAAATTCTTATTTCAAAAAAAAATAGGTTGGGTAGATAAAACAACCATTTTAATCATCGTCGTTCATGACGTCAGCTCTTATGTTTTTTTCATAGTAGTTTGTTAAAGTTTGAAGATAGATGTGACGTATCACTCTGATTAGTGTTCAATCCAATATGGCGGATTGCTGTATTTTATAGTTTTATTTTATCAAAATAAATATCAATCTCACTCCAAATAGAAAAATAAATAAATTTTTTACAATCCGTGAATCCTATTTCATTAGATCATCATCATCATCATCATCATCTCAGCCTGCGGACGTCCACTGCTGAACATAGGCCTTTCCCAGAGAACGCCACCACACCCGGTCCTCAGCCTTCCTCATCCAGCCACTTCCCGCCACCCGCTTTATATCGTCAGTCCAACGTGCTGGAGGGCGCCCCACACTACGCTTACTTGTTCGCGGTCTCCACTCTAGGACTTTTCGGCCCCAACGGCCATCGCTTCTGCGACAAGCATGGCCTGCCCACTGCCATTTCAGCTTGCTAATGGTTTGAGCTATGTCGGCGACCTTGGTTCTCTTACGGATTTCATTAGATAAATTCATGATTTCATTGATTTTTGGTAACTGTCATCATGCCTATTGCAGAAAATTGGATATAGCACCCATCATATTGATTTTGTTCATATAAAATGAAACCTGTCACCAGGACTTTCATACCATATCGGTTGCCACTTCATTTATCATAATCGGTTCAGTGATTTAGGCGCCAAATTTGAACATACATAAATAGATAACACATGTACATACAAATACATAGACTGGTAAAATCATAACCTTTCCTGGCTTTGCCAGTCAGTTAATTATCTTATATTGTGTATCATAACTATACCATAATTATGTAAGTTCACATTAGGTCTATCATGAAGAGAGCTATACTCTGAGTTTCTATGTGATTTATTCAACATTAAAACTTAAGATTTGTAGAAGAACCAGACATCCTTAGCATTTCCATGACAAGCATCCTGTATCATGCTCCATAGTGAGTTGGTAATTGCAGTTTTGCGAAGGTTTCACCTCACAAACCATGCGCCAACAATTTTGATTGTGTTGAATGATTTTGACTTTTGTTCAAATTTGTAATTATTTGTAAGCTATGTTGTGTTCTTCTTTTTTTTCCTCTCTATTTTAATTATCATAATTAAGTAGTGTAATTGGAAATTGCCATACAAATAAATTATCATAAAAGTCTGGTGGGGTTACAGCAAAATGATTTTGTTGAATGAGCAAATTACCTGCACATTTGGGAGGAGAAGTTCTGTGGATGCATGAGGGTGACCACTCTGCCGCCCGCATCTTCCTGCACGTTGAGTGACAGGGAGCTATTGTCCACATGAACTGACTGCAACATAAAGTATAACTTACAACTACATACAAAGACAAAGTGACAGTATTACTATGTCATGCGTATTCTAACACACAAACTTGATGAAATTACCCAAGAGTATAAGTTTGGCTGGTGAAGCAGTTATAGCCTACTGGTTACGACTGTGGTCTCCTATTCGGGGGGTCGCAGGTTCGATCCGGGGTATGCAACTCTGACTTTTCGAAGTTAAGTGTGTTTAAGAAATTAAATATCACATGCTTTAACAGTGAAGGAAAACATCGTGAGGAAACCTGCACACCTGAGAGTTCTCCATAGTGTTCTCAAAGGTGTGTGAAGTCCGCCAATTCGCATTGGGCCAGAGTGGTGGACTATGGCCTATAACCCTTCTCTGAGAGGAGACCTCGCTTAGTAGTGAGCTGATGATGGGTTGATAATGATGATGATAAGTTTGACAATTTATTTTGTTTTATTATATCTATATATATAAAAGAAAGTGGTGTTAGTTACACTATTTATAACTCAAGAACGGATGAACCGATTTGGCTGAAAATTGGTGGAGAGGTAGCTTAGAACCAGGAGACGGACATAGGATACTTTTTATCCCGTTCGACCGCGTTTCCGTCAAGTCACTATAAAACGTGGTATAACAAAAACGCATCTGACATGGAATAACAAAACGCAAATGACAGTGGAATAACAAAACGTAAATGACAGATAAACGTAATTTTGTCTTTGTTGGTTTGTCCGTCAATCACGCTGCAAAAAAACCTACGGATTGACGTGATTTTTTTGGATAGGTATAGTTGAGAACCTGTAGAGTGTAAAGCATCCAGGAAAATCAAAGAGTACCCTCGGGATTTTAAAAACTGAATCCACGCGGACGAAGTCGCGGGCATCAGCTAGTAAAATAAACAAAATACTGGCTGTTTTTGCCAGCCACTTCATCTGCATGGAGTTAAGTTTTTGGACTTTGTTTTTCCAGGCTAAAAGGTTGCCTATTTCACTCTCCAGAACATCAACTATAGGTACTCATGCAAATAATAATGTTGCTCCATTGCACCATAGAATGTTAAAAACAATAAAAATTAATCTTCTAAATTTGGCATGCAAATAGCTTTAATAACCCCAAACAGGGTAATATAGGGGTTGGAAAAATTGAACTTAACATGAGCAAAGCCATGGGCAAAAGCTAGTATGTGTACATTTTAAGAATTTTTATATGTAACATATTAAAATAGTTTTATCATTTGTATAAGATAATAATCAAAACATGATAACAAAACCACACTGATAATGATGTGATGAACAGTTTAAACATAATATTATGATTTATCATTGTGGTAAAAACCCCAACGAAATATAGATTAAAAAATGATTTATCATTTAATAAAATTGAAATACAATAATAAAATTGAAATACAATATTATAATCTAATGATTTGATCTTTTGCAATCGTTTACTCTGTCTTAGTGATTTTTAGTCGCTTTTCGGAAGCTCGATACTGTATCCAAATGCAAAAACGCCAATGGCCAACGCTAAAAGAATTGTGTATGGAAGGATCGTAAATAACATAATATTTTATGAAAAGTACATTAAGAATTGGCCATCTTTTGCTGTGGACCTAAGTCTTTTGTATGGCTAGGAATCCTTTGATTTTCTAGGATAAAAAGTAATCTTAAAGATGCATAGGTAAATTTGGCACTTGCCAAATAACATGAGGATTGGTTAAAGAGTTGAGCTGTGGAGAGGAAACAGGCAAACACACTTTCACTTTTATTCTATTAGGTATGTAGGCTTATTACTGAAATATAAACTGGCAAAATCAGCAATCAAAGAATATACAGTACCCGGCGATATATATTGCACATCGGCCTTTGGAATAAAACGCTATTCTATTCTATTCACAGTTCAACTGCATTTTTTTTATATATGTTACGTGATGTGCTTGCCGATTGTGAAGAGATTTCAGTAATTACTACATAAATTTCTGGCTAGCTTTCCTTGCAATAGAATAGAATAGCGTTTTATTCTAAAGGCCGATGTGAAATATATATCACCGGGTACTGTAGGGATCTAGATAATTTAAGGAATTTCAGATTCTTAACACATTAACTGCGAAAACCACATGCGTTAGCGGGTTTATTTTTAAGCCGCGTAATGCGCGTGATCAATACCATGGCATGGATGGCAAGGATGCGGCATCACCTGGGAAAATCACACGCGTTTGCGAGTGCAAGCACAGCGAGATTCGTTTTTACATTTATCAGTCACGCATCTAATGTGTTAAGCTAGTTAGTTGAATAATGAAGATTTATGACTTCATTACAACTACAATTGCTACATAATAAGCTACAACTGGCATTTATCATGTGAATATACAAGCATAGCTTCTTAGCAACAAATAACACAAACAAGAGAAAAAACATAATAGGTAAAACTAGATTTCATTAAAAAAATATTTTCTTTCAACATTGCATGTAACATTTTATTTCCTATACATAAAACCATCATAATATAAATACCTAGAGATCTTCCCAAGCTTTACTTTCTACTAGGTAAGTACCTACCTACTTTTTCACAATTTTTACTTTAAGATTTCAATAACAATCTCTGAAAGCGATTTCAAGGGCTATCCATTAATAATCATATTACTTATTAGTGGTGTTGTTACATTAAATCCTGTTTTAGAAAAGTAATTCATCATACTTAGTTCCCTCGAAAAAGGTATATTTTTTTCTCGAATATATTTCTTTATTACCTCAGGGGGTTGGTGAGAATTTATGTAATGCGTGACGGCTTCCTCCATCTTCTCTTCTAGAAGATGAGCTTCCACGTTTCTCATGATGGAATATTTTGGAATATTTAGTTTCTAAACCATTTCCCAATTTCTCACTTTGGTTATGTTCTTTCTTTGACAGCTGCTGTTGCTCAAGGTCACTTCACTTCACTGTATGTATTTATTTATAATTTTGTCAGAAGTATTAATTTTTTAATAATAGTTTCTCTCTCCAATGCTCACAAACCCTTTAGATTGCGAATTCGCGAATTGATATCTTGAAAGCATTATTAGGAGAAGCGTTTAAAGTGAAAAAAAAAAACAACATGTTTGGGATTACATACATTTTACCATTTTACAAAAACCATAGACCACCCACCGCCACCCATACAATCATAGACCATGTCGGGTCTATGATGTCGTGTGTGTCATATAGGATACAATAATGTACTCTGTGGACCCATAGACCACAGACCGCCACAGACCCATTGAACACGAACGTTGATTGAGAACGAACACGAAGTACGAACATAGACCACGAACACTAGGTTTTAGTTTGTGCCAAACACCCACAAACAAAGCAACAAAAACCCTTATCTATTGCCCACAACCTAGGCCCAAAGAGTATAAGGCTGGAATCACATGTGTTCGCATAATTTCGCATTTGTTCCATTAAAAACTGTCATTTCTTATATAATTTTAGAGTCGTGTACGCATCAATTCGCCTTTTCGCATCGATTCAGCTTTCGCATTTTTTTGTACCTCAAATGCTCAAATGTGTAACTCGCGATTCGCCTTCGTACACATGTAATAATTATGAGCCGATCGGATTGGTCCTGCTTGCTTAAGGATGCGAAAGGATCATTTGCGTTCAGCTTTGACGCGCGATGCTTGTAGGTGTGACTAAGAATGGAATCACATCTGTGCGCATCGATTCGCATTTTGTCCATACAAAACTGCAATATTTTTTCAATTAAAAAAAACCTTCATTACTGCGCCATTTTGATCTAGAAGCAAAAATGTCCAACGAGTGGAAAAAATAAATTCTCTCAAAATTACGATTCTTCTCATTTTTGTCTATTAATGTCATTTTTGGATAAAATAAAGTACTTTTTATTTTGTGATTAAAGTTTCGAAGGCATAATTTAACTCAATTTAAAATTAATATTACTTATATTTTTGAAAACAAGCTGATGGCTTCGACTACATCCGCGTGGATTTAGGGTTTTTGATGATGATGAATTCTCTAAATTTTCGGGGATTAAATATAGCCTATGTGCTATTCTGATTTATAAGCTATTACATTATGAAGTTTCATCAAAATCCGTCCAGTAGTTTTTGCGTGAAAGAGTAACAAACATCTATCTTCACAAACTTTTGCATTTATAATATTAGTAGGATATACATGACTCTATTTTTGTAGCTAATGATTATCATTTTAATCACAGGTATGATAAAAATATTGCATTGAGGTTAGTGGATGAGGAAAGTAACGTAGGAACACATATAGCAACATTTTTATATATATATATATTACATATATGCAATATTTTTTAAATATTTTTTATTAAATAAATAGTTAGAAATCTTTTTATCATTAAAATAATACTTATTACTAATAAAATAATGAAAATAACAATAACTACTTAAACTTCATTATTTAAAATAACTTTAATTAATATTATTCAATTTTTATATGGAACATTAAGTAATTTGATTTTTGACATGCTTTCATGAAATAAACATAATTTTTAAAATACTGGCGTTTTATTTTTCTAATAGAATATACATTCAAGAATACTGTACAAATTTTCATTCCAAAATGTCGGGAAACAAAAACGTTATCAATTTTCGAGACGGAAAAAATTAAAGCGCACCGCTGCGCGCTGTGAAGACCATTTCGATTATTTAAATATAAGAAATAATTTACATTATCTTTTTGAAATACAAGCACACTACAAGTAATAGGAAAACGAAGACGATCGAAACAAGCACCGTCGGAGCGCGAGTGACTTTTTTTTTTACCAGAGCATTACCAGACTCACAGAACACTTATTACTCCTATGCTCCTAGCGGAGACCAGACTGAGCGGCTCGCCTTTCGCGGTCGCGGGTAACTGGTGGTGTGACGTCATAGTAAGAGCGCGCGTAACCTCGGAAATTCAAAAAGGGCTGAAACTTCTAGTCGTTATAACTTCGGAAATACTGCATGTATTGAAGTGAAATAAAAACTAATGTAATATGTACATGATCTACGCTCCAATAGGTTTTTTTTTATTCGATGACAAGATAGTCCTTGACTGCAATCTCACCTGATGGTAAGTGACGATGCAGTCTAAGAAAGTAGCGGAATAACTTGGAAGGGGTACGGCAGTGAAAATTCAACCCATACCCCTGATCGGTTTCTACACCCCATCGTGCCGGAACGCTAAATCGCTTGGCGGCACGTCTTTGACGGTAGGGTGGTAACTAGCCACGGCCAACGACTAGACCAGACCAGAGAAAATTCAGAAATTATAAATTCCCAAATTGACCCCGCCGGGAATCGAACCCGAGACCTCCCAGTTATAAGACCACAGCGCTCACCACTGCGCCAGGGAGGTCGAGGTGTATTTACTAATAATATTTTGACCCTATTGTGTTCTCCGTTATTTGCTTGTGTGATCATATTTTTCTGTAAGTGTGACAGCTTTTGAGTTAGTGTGCGCTCATGGAGACGTAGTGAGTTAGTAAATGTGTGCTGTACGTATTTACCTCACCTTCCGCGGAAAGTGGCAGAATTTATTTAGTACTAAATATTCTGCTATAAGTAATTGAACAATGAACAGTGTATATCGGAACAGATACAGATGTGATTCCAGCCTTAGGGGGTACCTAAGGCTGGAACCACATCTGTACGTATCAATTCGCATTTTGTCCATACAAAACTGTCATTTTTCATAGAGTCGCTTATTAAAGTCGAATTGATGCGTACATGACTCTATGAAAAATGTCAGTTTTTGGACAAAATGCGAAGCGATGCGCACAGATGTGGTTTCAGCAAATTACACGACGTCATGTCAGTGTCACATTTTATCGTAGTCGTTTTCCTAGTTCCATGCATTTTATAATTATTCCATGGAACTATGAATTACGACCTTCTTCCATGAATATTTTATCACAGAAAACCTACATCAATTTGCAGAAAACCGAAAAGAAGACGCACAGAAACCACAGCACAGAAACCATAGACCACGAACACTAGGATAACAGAAACGACAGAAACAGCTGTTACTGACTGTTACCTACACTGACTCGGACATGAAGGTAGCAAATACATGGAGGTGCCTTACCTACAAAAATCGGGTGCATACCTACAGAAAAAAACTCATAAAATGGCCGCCCATTAGGGAGTGTGCTTCGAAACTATCGACATCGATAAGGAGTGAAGCGATAATCAAGCATTTATGTATACGTAGTATTTATAGGTTATAATAATTACGTAACGTACGTTTGTACTCTATCAGGTACATATTATTCGCGTGGATTTAGGTTTTTAAAGATCTTGGAATATCCAAACAGTTTCGCTGCCGTTTTGTGAAATTGAAAGAGATCACCATATATAAAAAAGTACTCATTTATAAATTATAATATGTATCAATCGTTTGTTAATTATAAACCACTATTTCTTTTCATTAAAAGAGCAACTTGCTGGCTCATAGTAGTAGAATTTCTTTCTATAAGCGGTGGTAGAGTCGAAACATGACATGCTTAGCATGAGACAGCTATCTGCATGCCCTACATATAAATAAACAAATATAGAATACTAGTTGACCCGGCGAACTTCGTACCGCCAACTTATATTTTATATAAATAAAACAAATAAACTATCCTAATCAAAAAAAACTATCCTATCTTTCAAATTGGACTAAATTACAGATAGTAACGAAGTTTGATCAAAATCACTTTAATTTAAATTTAATTTTATATCACACAATATATTATTATCACACAAGTTAAATAGTTTAGGAGTCCATCGTGGACAAATAACGTGACACGTAATTTATATATATTACTAGCTAACCCAGCGAACTTCGTACCGCTTCTTATCTATAGAAATAAAACAAATAAACTATCCCAATTCAAAAACTATCCTTTCTTTTAAGTTGGACCAAATTACAGATAGTTACGAAGTTTTATAAAAATCGGTTAAAATCGGTAATTGAATTGCACAGGGATTATTATTAAATCCACCTCTTGCTCTTACCACAGAAAAGAAATGTATCACACGATCTTTTCATATTTTATGTAGAGGGATGTGTGTTATATTTATATTTTCCACGCCTATAGCACCCATCCATTTTTTAGGGTTCCGTACCCAAAGGGTACCAACGGGACCCTATTACTAAGCCTACGCTGTCCGTCCGTCCGTCCGTCCGTCCGTCCGTCCGTCCGTCTGTCAGCGGGCTGTATCTCGTAAACCGTAATAGATAGACAGACGAAATTTTCACATATTATGTATTTCTATTGCCGCTATAACAACAAATAATAAAAATTAAATTAAAAAAATTAAATAAACATATTTCCATGGGTACATGGAAATATTTTTATTTAATTTTTTGTAACGGAACCCTAAGAGAGCGAGGCCCGACTCGCACTTGGCCGATTTTTTTCTTTAAGTTTTCACTAGCCGGAAACGACAGCAGAAAACACGGACATTATCATCTATTATATAGAGGTATTAGATTCTAGCATTTATTATTTATGTGAAGTATTAAAATAACCGGACAAATGATATAAATTTCAACTATAAACACCAAACTATTATCTGATAATATGGTGCTGGTAAAGCATCTTTTTTTCTTAATTGTTCTCACATCTAGGGCATCTGGAAGAGATCCTCTTTTGTAGCGATAAGATGTCCTTGTACACGTCCTTTTCATATTTAAGTTTAGTTTTTAAGTATTAAAATGTACAGAATAAATAAATAAATAAATAAATAAATGGTGATGAGCAGTACCTAATGCATTAGAATTTATTCAAGTCGTTTAACGTCACCTATAATAATATCGACAAGTCGATACTCCATTAACACAAATCCAATAACACGCAACTACTTGACAGGCTGACAGCTGAAGTTGAACCAATAAGAGTGAATACATAATTGTGTTGTACATAAGGCTCATAAAATGGCGGATGGCACCCGGCTTGACTAGTAGTTACTTTATATACTTCATCTCCATCTATTTCCTACGATTTCCTACCTACCATGGACTCGGACTGTAGTCTTTGAACAGCTGATTGTCACTTGTCACTGATTGTGTTCTATGATTGTGTTCAAGATTGTGTTCAGACCTGTGGTTCAGACTTCAGATCATGGTAGGAGATTAATTTCACAGTTTTTACGTTTCGCAATTAAAAATCTAAGAATAAAAACTTAACGTGAAGTGTGTTTCCAATGCGCAAATATTGTTCATAAGTTGCTACAATAACCAACAAGTTATCGAAATGTTACGAAATTACTTCAAGCCACACTTGTTGCCAAACCTTCACGAGGTAAATATTCGTTCAATTTAGCCAAATAAAACTCTTTATTACGCAAATACTGTACTGTGTTTCTTTGGGCTACTGAATAAATATAACGAAGTGGTTATTTAATATTTTGGATCAATATCATAACATGCAAGAGACTATCAAGCTGTACACACCTATGACCTTACAAAGAAGAAGATAAATATTGTATGTAGTGTCTTGAATATTATGGAACATAGTAAGATTATTTAAATCATTGTTTATTTTGTATTTTAGCTCCAAAGATGTGCATTTTCCAGCAAGCTAGATGCCATAAGAGAGAAGCTGCGGGAAGGCCCAGGCCTAACTGACTTTGTGTCTGAAGACAGACCCAAGAGCTGGGATGAATATGAGGGCAAGTTGAAGAGAGAGAGAGGAGAGTCAGAGAGGTTGAGGTTGCCACCTTGGTTGAAAACTTCTATACCCACAGGTAATAGGGGTAACTTTTTAATTTTCTGTAATTTAAAAAAATATGAAATCATCTCTGTGCCTGACTGTCAGTCACAGAGGTATAATTGAGAACTTAGAAGGGTCTAGGCTCTAAAGTCTAGACGGACGGACTGCATTTGTACTGCAAGCCAACTATAAAACTGTAGTTTGGCTGCAGTTGACATGACTGCATGATTCTGAAAGAATTTGTAGATTTGTCTTTACACAAATTTTACTTATAGTCGGAATTTTAATTCGATTCCAGATTTGACAATTTCAGTGTTGCAACGTTATGACAAGTACTAAATAGTGACGTTACGAAATTATTCGATACGGAAATGGAATATTTCCGAATCGATTCCTCTCGTTTATAGTAGTATATCTAAACAACTACTACTTTAATAGAAACTAAGTATATCAGGAAATTAAATATTTCTGAACGGATAATTTAGTTATGACGATTAATTTTATTAAGGATCTGAGAGTTTTCTTTAATAATTGTGTGTGAAATAAATAAAAAAATGTGATCATGAAGGAACATGAGAAATAAAACAAATAGATGTATTATGGTAATATTTTATTTTATAAATCGTCGCCGTCTTCGCTATCGCTATCGCTGTCACTTTCTGTAACATGTATTATAAATGTGTCTGTGATATTGTCAGTTAAAATATCTAGCCTACTCATTTTTTCCTCTTCTTTGACAACATGGGATACGCATTTAGACCATTCGGTAGCCGTAATTTTTTGAATGCCTTCCTCAAATAAATTTCTCACGTCTGTCAATTTGAAGGTTTTATTATTTTGAGCTACATGCCCCTTTACCTGCGCCCATATCAATTCGATAGGGTTCAGCTCGCAATGGTAAGGGGGCAGTCTTAAAACCGTGATCCCATGTTGTGCTGCCATTTCGTCTACAGCGTACTTATTAAAAGACTCGTTATGTGGAATCAGTTCTAAGAGCGTAGCTTTAACCATATCTGGTTCGTAATGAATATTTTTATTTAAAAGCCAGTCTTGAATGGCAGCTTTTTTCCTGCTCAATTTTGGTGCCGTTTCCAATTTTCGGGAGTGGTAAGGTGCATTATCCATCACCACAATTGAGTTTGGTCTTAATTTTGGTAAGACTCCAGCGAACCACCCCTCAAAACAAACTGCGTTCATCTCATCATGGTAATCTTCACAATTTTTCTTTGCTTCAAAAATCATGAGCCCCTTTTCCAGGAAGCCTTCTTCACTACCTATATGTCTAATTATGAGACGTTTGCCTTTTCCAGATGGATTTTTGAATCCACTGATCAGTCCCTCCAAAAACGCTTGCCGAGATGATGTGACTTTCTTGTCCACCCAAGTTTTTTTTACAGTATGACCTAAAAATAAATATAGTACATTAACATTCAATATTACTATTAAATTTAATGTAAAATGTATATAAATTCAAAATGTTAGCCTTACCTGCGTTAACCCAAGTTTCATCTTGATAATATATATGTCTCCCTTCTCGTCGAAACTGACATATAGATCGCAAGTAACGCTGGCGCCATGTTATTATATCATTTCGATCAATAAGTGTGCTCTTGCGTGACCGTGCAACAAATTTAAAATTAAGATGCTTCAAAATTTTTCTGAGGGTGTCTTTGGAAACCTTGGGCATTTCTGGATCATCGTTCATCACTTGTAAAATCTAAAATAGTAAATTTTATAATAGTTTGGAATCATTACTTATATATATATAAAAGATGTAGGTATAAAATAATACTGTCTGACTGATTGACTAACCTTTGCAATCATTGGAGGTTCATTTCGGTAAAAGAACTGATGAACAAGTCTTCGTATTGCGGAGAATGTAAATTCATCAATTTTGTCTTTGAAACTTCGCTTTGGTCCAGTTTTTTTAGGAGGAGTTGGGGCCGCACCTTTATTTACTTCCTTCAAAACGTTACAAACAGAGCGTGAGGTTACTCCCAATATGTCAGCAACTTTGCTCATACATTCATTTTCTTCCAATACTTCAAAGGCCTCCAATTGCGCAGAAGTTTCATTTTTCACGTAGGTACTTGTAGGCATTGCGGATCATTACTTTTTCAGTAACAGTGAAAGCTTTTCGTGGACGTTTTTTTCTTGGGGACAAGAAAACATCCACGTCTTTTTGTGATGTACTTGGCTGAGGATCCATTTTGATGGAAAACCAAAACAAATAGATTCACTCAAAGTTCACAAAAAAACTATAAACGTAACAACAAACACAACGTAACAAATCTTTAACAAAAACCCAACAAAATAACAAAATATCGATTCGCAATGAAACAAGATATTCGTGCAGTCAGACTGGGAGAATGAAGCCGAATGACAAGATAAACAAAATGGCGATAGCTGCACGAGCGCGCACGGGTTGCCAATACAGAAAACTATCTAGGTTCTTTTATTATAAGTTTTGTTTTTAATATAAAAAACAAAAATATTAACTTTTTATAAAATAAAGCAGCGGTTACTAATTAATAAATAATTATTATGAGTAATTATGTATTTATTTAAATAAAAATCAATAATTTAGTCTTTAATTGGCACACCAATATTATGATTACATAAACATAAATCGCGATTGTTTATCGATTTTTGTGTTCATCACTACACTATTATATGTGGTATCATTATTTTACAAAATGACAGTAGCTAATGTCAAACGTGGAATCGAATTATAATTCCGATTATAGTTGAAATCTTAGATCACTTTTGACATAAAAATGTTGCACTGACTGACTTTTTTATTTGTACATATACAAATGTACAAATAAAAAAGTCTTCAACTTTTGGTGTGGTAGAATAAAATACACTACTACTACATTGACTATGCTGCAAAGTGAAAAATCATTATTTTATTAGAATAGAATAATTTTTTGTTCATAAAAACTATTACAAAGTGCTTTCAGATGATCAGGCGAATCTACCACAGTTAGTACCAAATGATGATAATAGTTTTGATATTTCAGTGATCAACAATTATTATTAAATTGTTTTAGGGCCCGTTTCACCAACTGAAAATAAGTCTTATCCAAGCATCAATTTTATATTTTGATAGGTTCTCAATACAAAAACTGTCAGAACACCCAATTTATTCCCCGGTTAAAGATCACTCAACATTGGTGATATCGGCACTTACTGGAATTTACTAATAAAATTAAAGACTTCTTGATACATTTAAATGCCTTAGAATAGAATAGAATAGAAATGTTTTTTATTCAAATAAACTTTTACAAGTACTTTTGAATCGTCAATGAGTCTACCACTGGTTCGGAATGCCGTTCCTGCCGAGAAGAACCAGCTAGAAACTCGGCAGTTGCTCTTTTCAAAATACTTTTACAATATACTTAATAGATATTATTCTAGTTTTTTTTTTCGCCTGCGTTGTTTGGTCTACGCACGTGTTAGTGAGATTTTATTGGTTTTTCAGCGTTTTTTGTGAACTTTCACGGTGTAAAAAGTTGTTTTTATAGTATTTTAAGGTGTTACTAACCCTATTGGTGTTGGTAAGTTGTAATATTAGTATGTTTTAAACCAATCTCTCATAATGGAGACGGATCCTCCCAAAGAACCTCCCGACCCGGGAGCCCCTCCTGCATCCCGTAAACGTCAAGGAGAGGATGGGTCAGCCCCATCCGCAATCAAAAAAACAGTTACGGACCCCAGTAAAATGAACCCCTCTGTACAAAATCTATACATCCATCCCTCTTTTACCAATGGCCCGAAATCATACTCCATTGATGACAAGGGACCATTCATCGTCCAAGTCTCCCGGGAAGTCGAAGACCCGGCTTCCGGAGCATCTCTACATGCTATTACATTTGGCCAATTCCTCCACAAGCACAAGATCCCCTCCATTCTAAATGACGGTGTTAAAAATATTGGACGAAACAAAATTACAGTGGAGTTTTCGACTGCAGCTGCAGCCAATAACTTTCTGGTCAACGAAATCCTGACCCTATGCAAATACAAAGTGTCCATCCCTACTTACAATGTGACCAGAATGGGATTGGTGAAAGGCGTCCCGGTTGATTGGTCGATGGATGAACTCGTGGAGTCAATGGAGCTCCCTCCTGGCTGTGGTGTGGTGCTCAAAGCTCGGAGATTAAACCGTAAAACAATCAATGACAATGTTACCACCTGGGTGCCCACCCAGTCCGTTGTCCTAACCTTTAGGGGGCAAATGCTACCCAAAAAGGTTTATTCTTATCACACATCCCTCCCTGTTGAAACATATAATCTTCCGACGATACAGTGCCTGAACTGCTGTCGTTTTGGTCACACTAAAACGATCTGCAGATCAAAACCAAGATGCTTTAAGTGCTCTCAACCTCACTCAGGTGACTCCTGTGAAATAGGGAAGGAACAAGCCACTTGCCTACACTGCACAGGCAAACATTTTGCCTCTGATAAGGTATGTCCTGAATTTTCGAGACAACATTCCATCAAGGTAGTAATGTCCCAGGATAATATATCCTACATGGAAGCTTCAGCTCAGTTCCCTCCTGTCCGGAGATCATATGCAGAGATGACGAAAGAGATGTTCAGTAGTCCTGCCTATTCAACCAAAAATCTTACTCGCCCATCAAACCCATCCCCAGTAAAGGCTTCCTACCGCCAAACAGTTTCCCGGTCCCCTCGTCCTCGTGCTCCACTAGGTAAGGGTTATGATAGAGGCACTCACCAGACTATTGTCGGTGATTGTCCTTCATCTCTCCCTAATGGTTGTGCTCTCAACAACAATCCCTCTCCTACCCAGACCCTACCTATGTTAGAACAATTATCCGCGCTCCTATTAAGCCTTGTCACTCCATGTAGTGACGTTCCTTTACCGTCCAACGTTGCCAACAACATTTCCCAACTTTTTAAAATTATCCAAAACGGCCCCAATAACCCTACTGCAATGGAACAGTAAAAGCCTACGTCCCAGAAAACATGAGTTATTCACTCTCATAAACCTGCATAATCCTGTCATTATTGCCATCTCGGAAACTTGGTTGATGCCTGGCTCCCGGTTCCGGGTGCCTGGTTTCTCCTGTTTAAGGGATGACAGGAGTGACGGGTATGCAGGCAGTGCGGTCCTAGTTCGGCACTCTCTTCCCTTTTCCCAAATCCCTCTTCCTCCACACAGCCAACAGATTAATGCTGTTGCTGTCCGTGCCCTGAATGTTTCTTTTATCTCTCTGTATATTCCACATCCCTCTCCCTCTCTTCTTCCTGAACTCCAATCTATCTTATCATCTACTCCAAGTCCTATCATCGCCCTGGGTGACCTTAACACTCACCACACCATGTGGGGGTGCTACGGCTGTGATGGGTTTGCTCCGCTGTTGATTGACATGCTTGATGATGTAGGTCTCTGCATCCTCAATGATGGCTCTCCAACTCGAAGGGTATTCCCTTATCAGAACCCAAAAACTGCTGTGGATCTCTCTCTTTGTTCACCTAACCTTGCCTCCCAAATTTCTTGGAAAACCCTTCCATCATCTCACGGCAGTGATCACTTCCCCATTATTCTTTCTCTAAACAATAAGTCCCTCCCTTCTTATTCCCATGATCCCCACTTAAAATATAACCTTAAAAAAGCAAATTGGTCAGCTTATTCCCAATCTGTTGATTTCATGTTAGAATCCCTGCCAGGATTGGAATTTGATGGAAATGTTTTGTCTTGTTACAACCACTTTTTGAACTGTCTTAAATATTCGGCTGATTCCTTTATCCCCAAAAAATCCCCACCCAAAAAACATCTGCTTTCCTCTCCCTGGTGGGATGATGAATGCAGTGTTTTAGTTGGTCAAAGAACTTTGGCAGAAGAATCATATTCAAATTGTATGTCTCAGGACAATTTTATTAAGTATCAGAAGCTTGATGCCAAATTTAAAAGATTGGTGTCAAAAAAAAAAGAGCTAGCTGGACCCGGTTCTGTGAATCCCTTAGTCCCCGTTCCCCATCTTCAATTGTATGGACGAATATCAGGAAATTCCGCCGGTCCCTAAACCATACTGACCCTACATCCAATAATCCCTCTGATTGGCTTAGCAACTTTGCGGACAAACTGGCTCCACCTTATGTCCCTGATGCGGACCTATTTCTAAATTTCACGCCGGCTCCTACTTCAGATGATATGGATGCTCCCTTTTCCTCTTCCGAGTTACAAATTGCTCTTAATGGTCTAAAAGATTCAGCTCCAGGGGAAGATGGCGTTCCATACTCCTTTTTGACTAAATTAAATGACAAAGCTAAACTTCATTTCCTCAACATAATCAATAAATGTCTTGAAACAGGTACTATTCCTAACTCCTGGAAATCCCAAATAGTTATTCCCATCATCAAACCTGGTAAAAATCCCTTAGATTCTAATTCCTATAGACCCATAGCTTTGTCATCTACTTTAGCAAAAATAACAGAACATCTACTTAAAAATCGATTGGAATGGTTAATGGAAAGTAAGAATATTCTTCCCTCCTCCCAATTTGGGTTCCGGAAGGGTTTGAGTACTACAGACAGCCTCAGCATACTTACAACAGACATTCGGTTAGCCTTTACAAAAGGAGAGTACCTTGCGGGCGTTTTTCTTGACATCGCTTCTGCTTATGATAATGTCTTACTTCCGGTACTCAGGCAGAAAATGCAACAGCTGAGTATTCCGACGAGGTTAGTACATCTAATATGCAACCTGCTGTTCTGCAGGTCGATTGTGGTTAAGCATCGGACATCCTCTCTTCCCCCCAGACTTGTCTGGAAAGGTCTCCCTCAAGGCTCAGTCCTCAGCCCTCTGCTGTATAGCATATATACCCATGATCTAGAATTGTCTGTTAATAGTTTTTGTAATATCTTACAATATGCTGATGATATTGTCCTCTATCACAGCTCCGGCAGTGTAGAAGAAATATCCTGTCGCATTAATTCTGCTTTGCATTATCTAGGCCAGTGGCTGTCTGACCATGGCTTGTCCCTATCAGTGGGCAAATGTCAGGCAGTGGTGTTCACTAGGAAAAGATCCCTCCCCACCTTCCAGTTTTCATATGACGGTCAGCATATCCACCTTGCAGACAAGGCAAAATTCTTGGGTATCTACCTTGATTACCGCCTGACTGGAGTTGCCCATTCCGAACACATAATTAAAAAATGTGAAAAAGGCATTAATGCAATACGCACAGTAGCTGGAGTCTGGTGGGGTGCCCACCCTTATTCTTTAAAATTATTATATAATGCCTTGGTAAGAATTCACATGGACTACTGTTTGTTTGTATTAGATCCATTTAACAAATCAGCTGCTGAAAAACTTAACAAAATTCAATACAGGTGCCTCAGAATTATTCTAGGCGCAATGAAATCTTCCCCCACCAATGCCCTGCAGGTGGAATGTGTCGACCCTCCCCTAGCTATCCGCCGTCAGTACCTTTGTGATCGGTTTGTTAGCAAGATGCTTCAGCTATCATCCCACCCTCTTTGTCCTAGATTAACCCAACTATTGAAATTTCCATCATCTCGCAACTCCTCCTCATATCTAGTTGACAGTTTCCTTAAATATTCTAGCCTTCCTCACCCCTTGTTAACTTTCCCACAAAACCCATTATTTTCTACTCCTTACAAAGCCTTGGTCTTCAATCCTCCTATTGTCACAGATATTGGTCTGATTAAAGGAGCCCCGGATACTAACACCAAATTCCAAAACTATATCAATCAAAATTGGTCAAATCATCTTCTTATCTATACTGATGCATCAAAGCTGTCTTCTGATGGCTGTGTTGGTGCTGCCTGTTGGGTTCCCAGGTATAAAATAATTTTAAAATTTAAATGTCCCCCCGAGTCTTCAGTGTTCACAGGAGAAGCCACTGCTCTATTGGAAGCAATCCTGTTTGCACTCTCCCATAACGTTCAACAAACTGTGATTTTGACTGACTCCTTAAGTTGTTTAATGTCTATAAAAGAAAATCCTTTTTGAAGCAAGTCAAGATTTTCCATTATTTTAAAAATCAGGGAGGCTTTATTCTCATGCAATCAAAAAGGATTGTCTATCCTGCTAGCCTGGATCCCCAGCCACTCCGGTATTCCTGGAAATGAGACTGTGGATTCCTGTGCGAAAACAGCTGTTGTCTCTGGTTCTCTTGATCATTTCCGAAACTTGGCACAAGATTTGTGTGCTCTTGCAAAAACTTATCTGAACCGATCTTGGACTTCATTCTGGAACAATTCAAAATCCATCAAGGGTAAATATTATGCCTCCATCCAGCCGGATATACCAAGCAGACCCTGGTTCTTCAAACACAGACATGCTGAACGCTGGGTCACCTCTACTATTTCCCGGTTACGTCTTGGTCACTCATGCACACCTGTTTTTCTAGCCAAACTCCGGATAAGGGATAGCTCTGTCTGTGAGTGTGGCCTGGATGAAGTTACTGTATCTCACATCCTCTTCAACTGTCCCAAACTTCTTCATCCTCTCTATGATGTCCTCCCCCCTAATGTCCCTCGTCCTGTAAATATAGAATATTTGTTAACATTTGTGTTTAGTCCATACTGTAGATTCCTATGTAAATATATAGAATGTAATAAAATTAAATTGTAGTATATTGTGTTTATCTCATGTATATATTGTACATAACAATTTATTGTGTCATTTGTTTTGTTTTAGGTGTGACTAACATTAAAAAAAAAAAAAAAAAAAAAAAAACAAACTACTCTTTACTACTTAGCATATCAAAATTTTGTAACGTCTTACACCGCTCAACCTCCTTCGTGCATTCTCCATCAACGTGACACTGGCGAATCAATCTGTGCCCAGTTGGCACTACTAAGCCATTGCCTGGGAATTGAATTGAATTGAATTATAATTCCGATTATAGTTGAAATCTTAGATCACTTTTGACATAAAAATGTTGCCTGTAAATGTACAAATAAAAAAGTCTGCAACTTTTGGTGTGGTAGAAGAAAATACACTACTACTACATTGACTATGCTGCAAAGTGAAAAATCATTATTTTATTAGAATAGAATAATTTTTTGTTCATAAAAACTATTACAAAGTGCTTTCAGATGATCAGGCGAATCTACCACAGTTAGTACCAAATGATGATAATAGTTTTGATATTTCAGTGATCAACAATTATTATTAAATTGTTTTAGGGCCCGTTTCACAAACTTAAAATAATTCTTATCCAGGCATCAATTTTATATTTTGATAGGTTCTCAATACAAAAACTGTCAGAACACCCAATTTATTCTCCGGTTAAAGATCACTCAACATTGGTGATATCGGCACTTACTGGAATTTACTAATAAAATTAAAGACTTCTTGATACATTTAAATGCCTTAGAATAGAATAGAATAGAAATGTTTTTTATTCAAATAAACTTTTACAAGTACTTTTGAATCGTCAATGAGTCTACCACTGGTTCGGAATGCCGTTCCTGCGGAGAAGAACCAGCTAGAAACTCGGCAGTTGCTCTTTTCAAAATACTTTTACAATATACTTAATAGATATTATTCTATGTATGCAGAGTTTCCACAATGAGGGGAAGTTCCACAAAAGCATACGTAACTATTTCTAATTATAATTCAACACATGTCAAGACGGGCAGACAGAAAGTAGCCCCATTGCCGCTGGTGGCACCCATTCACGAGCATGACGCATGACCCAGCCATTGCTTTGCTCAACCATATTTGAGGGAACGTAACAACCAGCATCACACAACACCACCGCAGAAATGTTAAAGAGAGTGTGACATACTGCTTACTTACTCAATTTGATTACATTTCAGGATCAAAGTTCAGTGCACTGAAGGCGCAACTCCGCAGCCTCAAGCTCAGCACAGTGTGTGAGGAAGCCCGCTGTCCCAATATTGGTGAATGCTGGAGCGGCGGCAAGAACGGCACCTCTACTGCTACTCTTATGGTAATTTCATTAATGACTGCCGCTCTCAGAGTCACTAATCGTTACTTAACGACTTAATCTTGGATTAAAAAAAAGTTTCATTCTCAGAAGTTAACACTTCGTTTGTACATTAATGACAGTTCAATAATAGATTTAATGATAACTAATTAATCATTAAATAATATAATTTAATACATGCGGTTGAGTGCGGCAGTTGATCACAAGCCAATGATTAAAAAAAAATTATATAATTTTTTTTATAAATCTTACCTTTGTAATATAATTTTATAACAAAAGCAAAATCATTTTGCTGCAGAATTTCAGCTCGTATGAGAGACAGTTATTTTGAAAAGGCATTTTGATTTTATTTATATGTGTAGGCCAACAATAGCCTATAATAAACAAACAACAATATTACAAATGCGAGAGTGTTTCAGTTGGCTTGTCCTTCATCACGCCGCAACAGAGCCACGTATCGACGTGATTTTTTGCACGGGTATAGTTGAGGCCCTGGAGAGTGACATAGGCTTTTTACCCCGGAAAATCGAATCGCGAGTTTCCGCGGGATTTCAAAAAATTAATCCACGCGGACAGAATCGCGGGCATCAGCTAGTAAAATAACAGATGATGACTTATGATGATGACATGGTGATGATGATGATGATGTACAGGCGTTCTGTTCCAGCTGATGGGCGACACGTGCACACGAGGCTGCATGTTCTGCTCGGTGAAGACCTCCCGCGCGCCGCCGCCGCTAGACCCCGACGAGCCCCGCAACACCGCTAAAGCCATACACGAATGGGGGCTGGGGTACATCGTGCTTACTTCTGTTGATAGGGATGGTGAGTTGTATGAGTAAACCCACTAGCTTTTTTATTACTTTTAAGCTATTGCATAGCTTTTATCGCGGGCTTTGAACTAGGACAAACAGTTTGAGCGGCGACCGAATCAAGAAATTCCGTAACGAAAATAAACCTAACACCGTCGTTCTGTAAGCGTTCAACATTTTAGAGGTTCTCAAGTAGCTCTATTTGACGCAGTGGGCGAGCGGCCGCTTTCTATGCCGTATGGTGTATGATGTCGCAGGTTCGAATCTCTCTCGCGAAGTAGTGACAGTTCACTTTTCTTGTTTGTTTGTTTTTTAATTTTTTTTTTTGCATAATTTTTACTATGCAAAAAAAATATTGCATAAATATTATAATTGCATAAGTTGATAAAAAATGCTATGCAATAGTTTTACCGCGGCAATCCACGAGCGCTTAATTTTTTTTTATCTACTCCAGCATCGAAAAGTTCCAATTTCCAATTTGATAGCTGGATCCGCGTGGATTTACCCATGCAAAAAATCTCGTCGATCCGTAGCCCTGTTGCGGCGTGATTGAAGGACAAACCAACAAACCAAAACAAACAAACACACTTTCGCATTTATAATATTAGTAAGGACTAGCTGATGCCCGCAACTTCGTCCGCGTGGATTTAATTTTTAAAATCCCTCAGGAACACTTTGATTTTCCGGGATAAAAGTAGCCTATGTCACTCTCCAGGTCCTCAACTATAACCATCCAAAAAATCACGACGATCCGTGGTTCTGTTGCGGCGTGATTGAAGGACAAACCAACAAACAAACACATTTTCGCATTAATAATATTAGTATGATTAGTATTAAATTGCATAGGAAAATACTGTATTACGACCATATGATGTATTACAATTTACATCTATACCTACTATGTATAATGATCGTTTGCCAAAATCTGACGCCTTTGGAGTAGTTTGACTTTGACAAAATAGTATCCACGATGGCTATATACGATAAATTACGCATGCCAGCTTAAGATGAGCCGTTCATTCAAAGTATCCTGTAGATTCCGGGGTTCAAGTTATTTGGACCTATACTGAAGACTGTGATGTCTATAATTTCTGAACTACGAAATTGACAACCTTGAAATAATTACAGGACAATCTCTAAAGAACCTGCTTTCTAACAAAAAAAGAATGAATGAAATCGGAATACGCCTTAATGAATTACAGCGAAATACACATTTTGACTTTCATCCCCTCTCCCAAGGGAATCGTGCTGAATTTCGGGATAAAAAGTATCCTATATTATACCGCGTAGTATTAACTTAAATCGTGCCAAGTTTCATTTAAATCCGTCCAGTAGTTTCGGCGTGATGCGCGGCCAAGATACAGACAGACAGACAGACAGACAGACAGACAGACAGACAAAAAATTAAAAAAAAATTGTTTTGGCTTCAGTATCGATTATAGAGTGCCCTCAAACAAAAATTTTCAAAATATCTTCAATGTACAGAATTGGACCTGTTACAGTTTTATTATATTATAGATTTAGTTGCAGTAAATCATAATAAATAGTGTAGAGTGCACTTAAAATACATGATATCCTTATGTTTTGTTTGGCAAAGAATTATAATTTTTATACCATTAATTAATTTATTATTTGCATTGTTGTGTAAATGCTTTATTTTTTATTTTGTAGATTTTTTATTTTTGTATCATAATTCTTTTTTTTTTTTACTTAATTTAATGATGTAACGTTTTTGACATTCATCAGCGCTTTTGTAAGCCTCAATCGAAGAAATAAACAATACAATACAAAGAAAGGGACAACATCAGTATAGTGAATGCTGGAATAACCTAGTATACTCGTAACACATTTTTGCTCTTTTAGATTTGCCTGATGGAGGTTCGTCACACTTCGCCGAAACTGTTAGAGAAATTAAGAGACAGTAAGTAATTTTCATGTAAAATTGATATATGTAGTTGCTACTGACTATAAAAAATATTAATGCGAAACTGTGTGTGTTTGTCAGTTTGTCCGTTAATCATGTTTTTCTTCTTTTTCAACTGATAAATAAATAAACCAATAAATCATGTTTATTTGCAAGTCACTTTTGCACATGACTTGAAGTTTGAAGCCTATGTCACTCTCCAGGTATTCAACTATACCCCTGCAAGAAATCACGTCGATCCGTAGGTCTCTTACGGCATGATTGAAGGACAAACCAATCAACCATTATACCATTAATTTATAATATTAGTATAACAAGCTTTTACCCGCGGGATCGCTCCCGACATCTATTTAAAGAAATCTGAAGTGCTGATTCCTATACAGCATTACCAATTTTGATTTTTTCGATTTTTCAGCTGTTCTTTTGGGTTGCCTTATTTTTTTTAAACCACCCCTGTTAAGTAATGGCGAGCAAAACAAAAAAGTCTTTTGCATGAACTTCCACAGGCCTCGGTCTTGCGCTGCCTGAATCCAGCGACTCCCTGCAACTCGTTTGATGTCGTCGGTCCACCTAGTGGGGGGTCTGCCAACACTGCGCTTCCCGGTGCGGGGTCCCCCACTCCCGCACCTTGGGACCCCAACGATAACAACAGAGTAACGAACAGCAATTGATTTTTGTATAGATAATACATGGACAAGTGCTGTACCTATGGACGCTTGTACCTGTGGACACAATCGATTCCGTCGAAACTAGCAACCCTTAAATTCTAATTTAAACGCAACCGTAAAGCTTTGTCTATGGTTGACAGTTTGCGTTCAAATAAGAAATTTAGGGTTGCTAGTTTCGACGGAATCGACTGTGTCCACAAGGTACGAGTACAAGCGTCCATCGGTACAGCACTTGCCCATATAAAAAAAATAAAAAAATAAAGAATAAAATAAAAACCGGCCAAGTGCGTGACGGGCCACGCGCCCGTAGTAACGCAGTAGGGTTCCGTAGTTGAAAGTCTCAAATATTCCTGACCTTGGATAGTGCTTTTATTTTATTTATGAATATTGAATAAATTTTGAGTTCCATGGCTTAAATACTATAATATACTACAAAATACGCAACTTACACTACGTGTAATACCTAACTTAGAAAAAACAGGTATAACTCCTTAACTAATGAACCCTACTTAGCCGTGATAGTTTTCCTTTAAAATTCATTATATATACTACTGCTGTGAATTTTTTCTTGTATCTTTTATACAACCATTTAGCTGGCAGAGGGGGGGGGACTCTAATAAAATTTAGCATTTTAAAATATCAATATAAAATAAAATGGTGTTCCCACACCCACAATATTTTTGAAAGACCTATTCAACGACACCCCACCCTATGGGATAGACGAGAAAAAAAATTCATCCCCACTTCACATGTAGGGGGGGGGTACCCTAAAAAATATTTTTCACAATTTTATTTCACCACTTTGTCGGCGTGATTGATATTTATACCCTTGTCAAATTACAGATTTCTAGTACCAATAGTCTCTGAGCTAAACCGCGGACATTATTATTTACATATCTATATTGTAAATAACAATTCCAGGAGTAAAGACATCCTAGTGGAATGCCTGGTGCCGGACTTCCGCGGCAGCCGCGACTCCATACAAACGATAGCGACGTGCGGCCTCGACGTGTTCGCGCACAACATCGAGACCGTCGAGCGACTCACGCCCTTCGTGAGGGACAAGAGGGCCGGGTATGGACGGTTTATATAGTAAAGACATCCTAGTGGAATGCCTGGTGCCGGACTTCCGCGGCAGCCGCGACTCCATACAAACGATAGCGACGTGCGGCCTCGACGTGTTCGCGCACAACATCGAGACCGTCGAGCGACTCACGCCCTTCGTGAGGGACAAGAGGGCCGGGTATGGACGGTTTATATAGTAAAGACATCCTAGTGGAATGCCTGGTGCCGGACTTCCGCGGCAGCCGCGACTCCATACAAACGATAGCGACGTGCGGCCTCGACGTGTTCGCGCACAACATCGAGTCCGTCGAGCGACTCACGCCCTTCGTGAGGGACAAGAGGGCCGGGTATGGACGGTTTATATAGTAAAGACATCCTAGTGGAATGCCTGGTGCCGGACTTCCGCGGCAGCCGCGACTCCATACAAACGATAGCGACGTGCGGCCTCGACGTGTTCGCGCACAACATCGAGACCGTCGAGCGACTCACGCCCTTCGTGAGGGACAAGAGGGCCGGGTATGGACGGTTTATATAGTAAAGACATCCTAGTGGAATGCCTGGTGCCGGACTTCCGCGGCAGCCGCGACTCCATACAAACGATAGCGACGTGCGGCCTCGACGTGTTCGCGCACAACATCGAGACCGTCGAGCGACTCACGCCCTTCGTGAGGGACAAGAGGGCCGGGTATGGACGGTTTATATAGTAAAGACATCCTAGTGGAATGCCTGGTGCCGGATTTCCGCGGCAGCCGCGACTCCATACAAACGATAGCGACGTGCGGCCTCGACGTGTTCGCGCACAACATCGAGACCGTCGAGCGACTCACGCCCTTCGTGAGGGACAAGAGGGCCGGGTATGGACGGTTTATATAGTAAAGACATCCTAGTGGAATGCCTGGTGCCGGACTTCCGCGGCAGCCGCGACTCCATACAAACGATAGCGACGTGCGGCCTCGACGTGTTCGCGCACAACATCGAGACCGTCGAGCGACTCACGCCCTTCGTGAGGGACAAGAGGGCCGTGTATGGACGGTTTATATAGTAAAGACATCCTAGTGGAATGCCTGGTGCCGGACTTCCGCGGCAGCCGCGACTCCATACAAACGATAGCGACGTGCGGCCTCGACGTGTTCGCGCACAACATCGAGACCGTCGAGCGACTCACGCCCTTCGTGAGGGACAAGAGGGCCGGGTATGGACGGTTTATATAGTAAAGACATCCTAGTGGAATGCCTGGTGCCGGACTTCCGCGGCAGCCGCGACTCCATACAAACGATAGCGACGTGCGGCCTCGACGTGTTCGCGCACAACATCGAGACCGTCGAGCGACTCACGCCCTTCGTGAGGGACAAGAGGGCCGGGTATGGACGGTTTATATAGTAAAGACATCCTAGTGGAATGCCTGGTGCTGGACTTCCGCGGCAGCCGCGACTCCATACAAACGATAGCGACGTGCGGCCTCGACGTGTTCGCGCACAACATCGAGACCGTCGAGCGACTCACGCCCTTCGTGAGGGACAAGAGGGCCGGGTATGGACGGTTTATATAGTAAAGACATCCTAGTGGAATGCCTGGTGCCGGACTTCCGCGGCAGCCGCGACTCCATACAAACGATAGCGACGTGCGGCCTCGACGTGTTCGCGCACAACATCGAAACCGTCGAGCGACTCACGCCCTTCGTGAGGGACAAGAGGGCCGGGTATGGACGGTTTATATAGTAAAGACATCCTAGTGGAATGCCTGGTGCCGGACTTCCGCGGCAGCCGCGACTCCATACAAACGATAGCGACGTGCGGCCTCGACGTGTTCGCGCACAACATCGAAACCGTCGAGCGACTCACGCCCTTCGTGAGGGACAAGAGGGCCGGGTATGGACGGTTTATATAGTAAAGACATCCTAGTGGAATGCCTGGTGCCGGACTTCCGCGGCAGCCGCGACTCCATACAAACGATAGCGACGTGCGGCCTCGACGTGTTCGCGCACAACATCGAGACCGTCGAGCGACTCACGCCCTTCGTGAGGGACAAGAGGGCCGGGTATGGACGGTTTATATTGTAAAGACATCCTAGTGGAATGCCTGGTGCCGGACTTTCGCGGCAGCCGCGACTCCATACAAACGATAGCGACGTGCGGCCTCGACGTGTTCGCGCACAACGTCGAGACCGTCGAGCGACTCACGCCCTTCGTGAGGGACAAGAGGGCCGGGTATGGACGGTTTATATAGGTTAGACTGTTGTCAGTCTGTCCGTGTGTCAAGGCCATTTTTAACCGAGGTTCTCAATTTGTTGGAATATTTTTTTATGTATGTTCACCAATTACTAACTATGGGCCTCATAAGAAGGCTTAGGGTCACTCAGCGAGCGATGGAGAGAGCTATGCTCGGTATATCCCTGCGAGATCAAATCAGAAATGAGGAGATCCGTAGGAGAACAAAAGTCACCGACATAGCTCAGCGAGTTGCGAAACTGAAGTGGAAATGGGCGGGCACATAGTTCGAAGAGCTGATGGTCGTTGGGGTCCCAAGGTGCTGGAGTGGCGACCCCGCACCGGGAAACGCAGTGTTGTCAGACCCCGCACTAAGTGGACCGACGACATCAAACGAGTCGCAGGGAGCCGATGGATTCAGGTGGCACAAGACCAACGCTGTGGAGGTCCATGCAGGAGACCTTTGTCCAGCAGTGGACGTCTATAGGTTGATAAAGAAGAAGAAGAAGGTGTTCACCGATTACTCGATGACGCCTGAACCGATTTGGTTCTTTTTTTGTTTCAATGGGTATACTTCCCATTTAAATTTTATCGAAATCGGTCGAGTGGCGCTGGCGTTTGAAGTCGGTCTTTTAGACGGAATTTTCTAAGAAATGGCTTGAGGTACTAAGCTGAAAATGCTGAATGTACAGGGTCTCTTAATGCTGTGAAAAATTCAAGTTTGTAGATTAACTCTGTAATGAAATATTACGAAGCGATTAGCGAAGCGCCATCTAGTGCTATTCTTGAGAGTAAATTCGTGACCATATTCGTAGTTAGATAGTATATAATCCTCACAAGGTTCGGCACACTCAAGGCGCGAGTGTGACTCGCACTTGGTTATTATTTATTACTAGCTGATGTCCGCGACTTCTTTCGCGTGGGTTTGGGTTTTCAACTTTTTAATTTTCTGATTTATTGCTACACATCACTTAGCTGAAATATCCTCTGTGTGACAGGAACAGACATTAGTGTCACATTTGTGTGGCAATGTGCTCTGCTCTGTGATGAGTAGACTGCGTCTGCGTTTCGCCTAAACTTAATCCTACTTTCTACTAATATTATAAATGCGAAAGTTTGAGGATGGATGTATGGATGGAAGGATGTATATTTGTTATCTTTAACGCCACAACGAATGAACCGATTTGGCTTTTTGGGATGGAGATAGCTCATGCCCAGGATTAACACATACGCTATTTTTTATCCCGGAAAATTGCAGAGTTCCCGCGGGAATTAAAACCTTAATTAACGCGGACGAAGTCGCGAGCATCATCTAATGTAATATATGCCAACCCAAGCTCATCACAATCTTCGCTTCAATAATAATTTATTTATCGGTTACAGGTATAGACAGACCCTCAAAGTGTTGTCAACAGCGAAGGAGATCAACCCAGATCTGATCACTAAGTCCTCAATAATGCTAGGTTTGGGCGAAACTGACCAGCAAGTCGAGCAGACCATGAAAGGTATCATCATCATCATCAGCAACCCATCAACGGCTCACTACTGAGCGCAGGTCTCCTCTCAGAGAAGGGTTATAGGCCATAGTCCACCACGCTGGCCCAATGCGAATTGGCAGTATTCACACACCTTCAAGAACATTATGAAGAACTCTCAGGTTTCCTCACGATGTTTTCCTTCACCGTTGTGGACGGGTGCCACCCGACGACGACGGGTTGAATGGGCTACTTTCTATCTGCCCGTTTTAACATGAATTGAATTGTAGTATGCTTTTTTGGAAGTTCCCCTCATTGTGTAAATATTAATATAAGTATTCTATTCTATTCTAACAAAGTTGCATGGGTTAAATAGGCTTGGCATACAGCTGCCCACAGGATAGTATAAAAAACTTATTACAATGTAATAGCTACATGATAATATTGTAAAATGATTATTTTGAAAAGAGCAACTGCCGAGTTTCTTGCCGGCTCTTCTCAGCAGAATCCGCTTTCTGAACCGGCGGCGGTAGAGTCATGACGTGTCATAAGAACCACAGATTGGCCTACGTGAAATTTATAATTTTGTATTTTGAATTTTTTTTTCAGATCTAAGGTCAGTGGGTGTGGACTGCGTTACCCTGGGCCAGTACATGCAGCCGACCAAGCGGCATCTCAAAGTGCACGAATACGTGACCCCCGCCAAGTTCAAGCAATGGGAGGAGTTCGGAAACCGGCTCGGCCTGCTGTACACGGCCAGCGGACCCCTCGTCAGGTAATTATACTTAATATATGTAATAGTTTTAAAGTATAGAATATATCACATGCTTCAACGATGAAGGAAAACATCGTAAGGAAACCTGCACACCTGACAGTTCTCCATAATGTTCTCGAAGGTGTGTGAAGTCCGCCAATTCGCATTGGGCCAGCGTGGTGGACTATGGCCTATGACCCTTCTCTGAGAGGAGACCTGTGCTCAGTAGTGAGCTGTTGATGGGTTGCTAATGATGATGATGATAGACTCTAATTTGTATTAGAATCTAAATTTTGCGTGCCATCATTGGCTGATTGTAAAGTGTTCGCACCATGTATTTACAATTATGCAAATAAATCCTTTCTATTTCTATTTCTATTTCAGGTCCTCGTACAGGGCGGGGGAGTTCTTCATCGCCAGCCTTCTGAGGGACAGGAAGGCTAAGAGCTTATGATATGAAACACCCGATTGTGTTAAAGAATTTTAGTCACTGAGCTGTATAATAAATATTATTAACACTGAAGAGCCATAGCACTCGAACGACGCCATTTTGAATTCGATTGATGCCATTTTGGCGCTTGTCTCTGGAACTATTATTATTGCAAATGACACACCAACCTCTCTTTATAATTGGCTATTTGACAGCTGTAACGATGAAATATGAAATATGTTTTAAATCATAGCTTAAAGGTTAATTATTATTATACAATATGCATTTTGTATTAAAATGTATTGTAAATAATTTATTTAAAAAAAAATTTGAGTTATTATCTGTGGATTACAAGAAGCAAAACGCGGGCGGCCATGATTGAGCATCGTGTGACGTCATAAGTTTAGATGTCGTGTGTTTACAATAACATCATCACTGAAATATTTTGATTTATTGTTATTTATTGTTGTTGTTCTTCTTGTTTACAAAATAGAGTCAGGCTTTTTAAAAGCCGATAGTTAATACTGGAGAGCTTTAGCACTTGATCGACGCCATTTTGAATTCGATTGACGCCATTTTGGCGGTTGTCTCTGGAACACACCAACCTCTATAGTTGGCTATTTGACAGCTGTAACGATAAATGAAATTTGTTTTAAATGATAGCTTGAGGTGGATTATACGGGTCTGCCCGCGAAATTAATTTGGTTTTTCGCAATTTGTAAACTAATACGACAAAGTAGGCATATGGCATTCTAATTGCGCCAATGGCAGTATCATCTTCACAGGTTTATATAAAAAATCTTTACTTAAAAGTGTCCAGTTTAAGAAATTTCTCAGAATATCGAGTTGGACGTGAGTTACTCAATAAATAATTGGTCGATATTTTGAGGGGACTAATCAGGGGGACAGATAGGAATAATCATTATAGATTTAGGATTGGTAATCGCTACGCACTACTAGATATCGTCGGCGTACTAGTAAATTGCGGCAATACATAAGACGCCTGAACTGGCGTAGCCCGTAGGTACCCCCTTAGTCACGTAGCAACCAACGTTTGACGTTTTAAACAAACTATGATATTGCGTTGCATTTAAGGAGCTTTAGAAGCGCGGTTTCTAATGGCTAATAAGCTACCAATACTAAATCTATGGTATAAAGCTAGTTGCGGATTACCATTTGACGAAAATGAGAGCAAAATGGCGTCTGCAAAGCGTTTTACTAGTCTATACCTACTTATCTATGTTAGTTGATGTACAGAAATCTCATTTATAATGATTATAATGAATTAATTGTTTTGTTGAAATATTGTTTTAGCATTTCCCTATAATTATAATATATGTAGCAGCAATTGTTTATAAAGTATGTAATAAATTATATTTTTGTTAATTTTGGTTTATTTTATTTAAGTTTCCCTTTCCTTTTTCGTCTTCTTTATCAACTGATAGACATCCACAGCTGGACAAAGGGCTCTTACCATAGATTTCCACGGGACTTTCCTCTTTCCTTTAACTAACGTTTAACTAACTATTTAATGAAACATAATATGACTAAATATGCTCATTTTAGTACCTACTTCTTCCCATATGTCTCAAGCCACATTATCGGTGAGCACTCAACAACTTTGCAAAGCTGAACTTATGCTTCGCGGACTAATACTGTAGGATAAATAAATCAGTATGAATGATGTAACAAGGGAAAGCCAATGAAATCAATTCTTTTATGAAATAATCCGAACAGGATTCAAAGTTGGACCGCACCTAGCATTAGGTATCACTTACGGCCGGTTCCTATATGGCCAATCTATCTTGAACTTATATCTATCAATCTATCTCTTGTTTAGTACCCACTAACCTCTTTACGTATGTTTGTATGTATCTCCAGATTACAAATGGATTGAATACAGGAACCGGTAAGTGATGATCCAAATCCACTGAATGATGAGTGGTGAATCCAAAACACTACTTATCTCAGATTTAGTGTTTTACCTTGAGAACATTCATTCAATTTTATTTAACCTGTTTCACTGGTTTTGGTTCTGGTTTGTTTAATATCTGACTTCAAAAAAAGGAGGAGGTTATCAATTCGTCGGAATCTTTTTTTTATGTATGTCCACCGATTACTCGAAGACGCCTGCACCGATTTGGAAACTTATACTCCACAGGTGGTCCCATATAAATTTTATCGAAATCGGTCGAGCGGTTTTTAAAATATCAACAATAAATTATATACTTTGTATAGAGGTGCGGGAGTTTGAAGTCGGTTTTTTAAAAATAATTTTTTATATTAAATTATATCAAATACCAAGTATAGTTTCTACTGAAAATTTTGGAGTAATTCGAATAACTGAAAAAAGTATTTGATCATTTTCTCAAAATCAGTTTTTCGTAGTTATCTACCTACGGATTCAGATCGTTATATAATTAGACCTATAAAGACCTACCTACGGATTTAGAGGTGGTTGCAATCGTCATACATATTACTGTTGCAATCATTTGTAGACAATCCAACAGTAGGCTGGATAAGATTAGAAGACACTTTATTGTAGTCGTAAGAACCCAAGTAAAAGCTGACCTGAAGATACCGCGGAATCGCGTACGATTGCTCGGCGGGAGAAAAAAATCGGCCAAATGCGAGTCGGGCCTCGCTCTTTTAGGGTTCCGTTAAAAAAATTAAATATAAATATTTCCATGTACCCATGGTTCGTTTGGTGAAAAAATATTTCCATGTACCCATGGAATGTAAAATATTTTAATTTAATAATTCCATCCACCCATGTAAAATATTTTAATTTAATTTTTTTAATTTAATTTAATTTTTATTATTTGTTGTTATAGCGGCAATAGAAATACATAATAATTATGTGAAAATTTCATCTGTCTATCTATTACGGCTTACGAGATACAGGCCGCTGACAGACGGACGGACGGACGGACGGACGGACAGCGTAGGCTTAGTAATAGGGTCCCGTTGGTACCCTTTGGGTACGGAACCCTAAAAATCAACACGCCACCTTTGCAGGCTGAATACAGAATACTGACGACCTCGTCTCGTTCAGTGCAGAACAAAGAACTATTAATGATGCGGCATTTAGGAACAATTTAAGAATAATTTATTTATTTCTAGCATTTTCTACGTAGGTAAGTTTTATTGATTTTTCAATGTAGGGTTCCATAGTTGCCCGTCAGTATAATTATGCATACTGAAAAGGGAAACACAATTATGTAATTTTCATCATAAAATGTATTTTTTAACATTTTAAATTAAATCACATTAGAATTACCTAATTACGAAATCGTAATGATTTAAGATAGAACGCCTTGATTTTAATTGATGGCAAAAACGAGTAAAAGTGTCACTGGAAATTTCGTATAGAAATAATATTTATTATACTGAAAAAGCAACTGAGTTAAACTCGTTAAACTATAAACTTGAAATTTTGTAAAGAAATACAGTGAAATGTAACTGAGTTAAACTATTTTGAAATTTTGTATAGAAATACACTGAAAAGTAACTGCTAAACTATAAACTTGAAATTTTCACAGCATTAAGAGACCATAGACCTTTGTATTCAGTATATATTGCAACTAAGTACGTCAAGCAGTTTCTGAGATAAATGACCTTGACACACGGACATTCAGACGGTCAACGAAGCGATCCTATGAAGGTTCTCTTTTTTTTCCGGAACCCTAAAAATTGGTTGTCTGTAAAGTGGGTTTACGGACGATAGTTTTACGTGATAACGTAACGATAAGAAACATTGATGAATAAACGTGTCACAAGCCAACGCTTGGGCCGATTGCGCCTCTCTATCGCTTGTTGCTTGTTGCACGCGCAGGCTCAGGCGGAACGTGACACTTTTTCGTGCGTGCAGCCGGTGTTCATCGACGTTATCACGTCAAAAAAGCAGCTGGCGCCTCCATGGATGAAAGTTTAGTAGCTGCTCGTATCTGCTGCACGTCTGGGCAGCAAACGGCGTGTGTTGACTGTTGGCCAGAGGTCTGGGGGCGGCTTTTAGCGCGCCCGTGCGTAAGTGAAGTGGGGGCTAAGATAATGTATGAATTTATTTACCTCCTCACTGTGTCTGAGGATTGTGATCACAATCACGCCTTTATAAGCGTCAGTTACACAAGAAGAGTATCTCGAATGCGAGCGGCAAGAAAATCGCATACGATTTCTTGCCGATGGGATACCTCTCAATACCTACCTACCATTTTCGCCCGTGATTGTACCTACATTGCATTACATTATAAGGCTGAAATTAGACGGTGCCTCGTTCATCGTTCATTTTTGCGAATATTTTTTGCGAAAATGAACCCGGAAGGCCCTTACCCTAAGGACGAATTTAGACGGATGGCTCACCGATGACCCTCGAAAATGAAAGCAAAAATCTCGAAAAATTAACTAGTAGAAAACTCACCCTTAGGGCGAATTAAGACGGTTCTTTTTGCGCAAAAATTTTCGCAACGACGAACGATGAACGAGGCACCGTCTAATTTGGGCCTTATACACTAGTGGATCCGCCCCGGCTTCGCACGTATAAGCTACAAAACAAACGCAACGATAATTACAGCTGGAGCCTGGAGTTCAATGACTACCTGTATGTTCCAACAATTTCTTTTAAAGTAAACCATAATACCTTTACCAGTTACATTATAAGTATGGCTGACATTGCTTTTTAATGACTAGGTTCTTAGGTTATCAATTTACAGCGCACTCTCGATTTGCAATTTGTGACTGTTCCCTTAGTATGAGTGTGCACCTATCGGCAATGTCAAAAGTTTTCGAGTATTCAATTACTTTTACGTCATCATTTCATTCATATCAACCCATCACCGGCCCATTAGTGGGCACACTGCACACTGCAATCAGACGAGTTAAGGTTCAGCACGCTGGCCAAGTGCAGATTGACAGATCGTAACACTTTTGACAACATTAAGAAAACTCACAGGCATTCAAGTTTCTTAACGATGTTTTCCTTCTCCGCTGAAGCAAGTGATCTTTAATAGGGAATATGCATAAAATTTAAATTTGTCTCAAATATTTTTTTCTAGATTCTTTATTGCCTTAACATTATACTTAAAAGGTATTTTTTTATTTAGTTATTATTTAAACCCAGAAAATATTATATAGAAAGTGAAAAATAAAGGAGGGAAATTCAAACTTACAAAACGCGTCGCCATTGGTCGAAACGAAATGTGTGTCATTTGATTTACGGTTGATTTACGGCGTCGATATTCATACAGTGTTTGTGAGAAAAATTGTTTAAAACTGTATTCCTGTGTGATTACTTGTGAATTTATATTTGTAGTCAATCTAGGTCGATGACTGAAACTGGTTTTGTCAAAGCACAATCAGATAATCTACCGAAAATAGATGCATTTATGATGTCAGCATATTTTGTATCAAATCTCGATTTTACGAGCGCAGAGATCAAAGGAGTGAAAGCTGCAATGTAATTATTATGTTACATGGTATATTTTAGTCCTTAACATAGATTTTTATTCTTATATTTTTAAATGTTTAAATAATACTTAAAACAAAACATAACCTTTAAATAACCATCTGTGTTCCTAAACTCCTAATTTACGTCTATATCATGATAATTTATACGTAATATTATGTTATTCAAGCTCATTCAAGTTTGATATGTTTATATACTTTTTGGTTCCGTACTCTAGAAGTAAAAGTAAAACGATAATATCAAATTAATTTGTTTTCGCTAACTTAGGGCCTCATAAGTAGGCTCAGGACCGCTCAGCGGGCGATGGAGAGTAGCGGCAGATCCCTGCGGGATCGAATCAGAAATGAGGAGATCCGTAGGAGAACCAGAGTCACCGACATAGCTCAGCGAGTCGCGATACTGAAGTGGAAATGGGCGGGGCACATAGTTCGAAGAGCTGATGGTCGTTGGGGTCCCAAGGTGTTGGAGTGGCGACCCCGCACCGGGTGGACCGACGACATCAAGCGAGTCGCAGGGAGCCGCTGGATTCAGGCGGCGCAAGACCGAAGCCTGTGGAAGTCCATGCAAGAGACCTTTGTCCAGCAGTGGACGTCTATCGGTTGATAAAGAAGAAGAAGAAGATATATGATAGCGTTCTAATTATTTAATTTATTTTTGTAATGATTGATGATTTATCTTATTATTTAAACAATATGTTAAAAATGAATTGATGATATTATTACTTAATTTGTGTCATAATTCGTTATTTCTATTATTCTAATTAATTGTACTATAAGGCGATCAAAACACCGCACCTGCGCCGACCCCACCCTTCGGACACTTGTTTTGATCGCCTTATAAAAAGGCTTGCTGTCTGTATTTCGATTCATTCGTATTCGAACTTTGGTTGAATAAACATCGTCCACAAGTATTGAAGTTTTTAACTCATGGATACCCTCGGCGCTCCAACATCAGAAGAAGCGGATGGACACGCCCCTGACCCAAACCCTGGAAGATGTTCTCCAACTTTACCATGTAAGCCTGCACAACCGTCATCACTATCCACAAACAAGGCCCGCATCATCAACAATGAAGAATCCAACGAGCTTACACTGTTACGTCTTCAAGTTCAGTTGCTACAGCAACTTCTTAGCCAACATAGAACACCTCAGACCACGATTGCAAGCCAGAAATTAAGCGAGATTTACTTACCTGATTTTGACCCTGATGATTGTCGGATGACAGTAGAGGAATGGTGCAAACAGGTGGATTCTTTAATCAATCTTCGAGGATTTTCTACGACAACTGCAATGATGAAGGGACTGTCGTGCCTACGTGGACGCGCCAAGCTGTGGGCCGATACTAATGCACACAAATATGCAACATGGGCTGAAATAAAGAACGAGTTACACACACAATTCATGGCAGAATCCCGTTATATCCATTTAGTCAACAAATTTCGGGAATATACATCTAATGACGCAAAAAATTACGCTGAGTACGTCAGCGAAGCTTGGCGTCTATTTTCAAGAATCTCTCCAAAAGCTTCCGAAGATTTAATGGTTGAAGCCGTCATATCAGGGATTCGTCCGAAATTTATTCAAGCAGAACTGCTGCGATCAGCACCTAAATCACAGGCTGAACTAATTGCCAATCTACGAAACTATAGAAAAAGACCCGCCGAGTTCTCGTCATCAAGTGAACCCAACGCAAAACAACCAAGAACTGAATTTACATGCCTCAAATGCGGAAAACCAGGACACCGAGCACGAGACTGCAAATCCATCTTCTGCGAATTTTGCAAGCGAGCGGGACATCTCACGAAGGATTGCCGCTCCAAACCACCTTCCTGGAAGACAACTAATAAAGGAGAATCTCAAGCAAACCTGGCACGGCGTGAAACACCTGGAAGCACGGAAATCAACATTGGTAATGTACTCTTTTCTTGTTTGATTGACACTGGTGCCGAATGTTCCCTTATTTCACAAAAAATTGCTGGATCTGTCCCAGGAAAACGTACTTCTGAAGTGCTTACCTTGCGCAGTATTACGAATCAACCTCTGATATCTAACGAAGTTATTCATACTGTAGCTAATTTGAACGGAGTATCGTTTGACGTCAGTTTACATATTGTAGAAAAATTACCGTATTCTGTTATCCTTGGCATAGACACCTTAAAAACACCTGGTCTTAAAATTACTATTACTAATAATGGAATAGCCGTTGAGAGGGAACTAAACATCTGTTATTTCGCCTCTCAAAACTCTTTTTCTATTGACACTGACTTGACTGACAACTACCGGTCTCAACTTAACAAAATAATTGCACAACACCAAGATAGTTTCGGTATGAAGGACGAAGTTCGTAAAATAACAACTGGAAGCCTATCAATCCGATTGAAAGACCCCACTCGCTTAGATCTAGTACTCAAAAGATTGTCCGCTGCAGGTTTTTCCCTTAACATTTCAAAATGCAAATTTTTGAAAAATTCCGTCGAATATTTAGGTAATATTATTTCAAATGGTCAAGTTAAACCTAGCCCCCACAAAACGAATGCCCTCAAAAACTCTCAAGCCCCAACATGTGTTAAGCAGTTACGACAATTCAATGGCCTTGCTAGTTATTTCCGTCGTTTTATACCAAATTTCTCGCAGAAAATGGCACCACTATACCAATTAACAAAAAAAAAGATAGCACTTGGGAATGGACTAAAGTTCACGAAAATATTAGACAAGACATAATTACCTACCTTATTTCAGAACCAATACTGTCTATATTTAATGACGATTTACCTATTGAGGTTCATACCGATGCCAGTTCTGTTGGTTACGGAGCAATGCTTATCCAAATTGAAAATTCCCGCCGTAAAGTCATTGGCTATTACAGCTTACGAACAACTGAACCTGAATCAAAATACCACTCTTACGAATTGGAAACTCTCGCTGTTGTAAAAGCTTTAAAACATTTTAGGCATTTTCTTTTTGGTAGACAATTCACGGTGGTTACTGATTGCAATGCCCTTAAGGCAAGTCGAACAAAAAAAGGAATTAACACCTCGAGTACATAGATGGTGGTCCTTTTTACAAAATTTTGAATTTGACATTAAATATAGAAAAGGTGAGAATATGTCACATGTTGATTTCTTAAGCAGAAACCCTCTTATGAATATGGTAACCAAAGATTCAACTTGGATTATCGTAGAACAAAAAAGAGATCTTGATTTAAATAAAATCAGAGAATCCATTATTTACAAAGAAGACCATGACAAAAAATACACACTAAAAAACGATATATTAGTTATTAAAATCCAAGATGATAAAGGCAAATCCTCTAGTAAAATAGTTGTTCCAAATGCTCTTGTATGCAATCTTATAAATGAATACCACCATACCCTTTTACATGCTGGGTGGGAACGAACTTTACACAAAATCAGAGAACAATTTTGGTTCCAAAACATGTCAAAGAGAGTCAGAAAATTTTGCGATAATTGCTTAAACTGTAAAGTCGGTAAAGAAGCATCAGGTAAAAAGCAAATCAACCTTCATCCAATTGATAAAACTTGTGGTCCTTTTCACACGATACATGTTGATTTGATAGGAAATCTAACGGGTAGCACGCAAAAAGCTTACGCATTCATCGCGATTGATGCCTACACTAAATTCGTTATTATTCACCCGCTGAAAGATAAAACCTCAAGTCTCATTCTTAAATCTTTCCATGAAATAATTAATCTCTTCGGTACCCCTCAACGCATAATCTCGGACAGGGAACCAGCAATAATGGGCAAAGAAATCCAAGATTTTTTTTACATCCGGGGGTATAGAACATCATGCTATCGCCAAAGGCGTACCAAGAGCAAACGGTCAAATTTAACGTCTAATGCGAACTATTAAAGATCACCTCAGTGCAGTGGCTCAAACTCAAAAAAGAGCTTGGGCTACAAAGCTAGGCGAACTTCAACTTTCTATTAATTATACAAAATCTAAAGCAACCGGACACTCCCCTTTAGAATTATTGATTGGCAAAGTTTGCGCTCCGCCCGCTATTGCACAAATTACTCAATTAATAGAAACTGATACTGACCGTGACGAGATTCGTAGAGAAGCTGAAATCAGAATGACCGAACAGTCCCAAAAAAATAAGAGATCGTTTTAACAAAAAATGTGCTACAGTTATTCCATTCAAATTGGACGACTTCGTTCTTTGCAAAGATACCCAATGGTCAAACAACAAACTGGGCCCCAAATATTTAGGTCCCTATCAAATTACAAAAATACTGAAAAATGACCGCTACGAGGTTAAAAGTTTAAAGAATGACAGGATCACTGTTGCGTCCCACGAACAAGTAAGAGCAGTACCAACCCCAAATTTAGATGACCATGATAGCGTTACCGATACTGACGACGAAAATTAGCCACTTGTCTGTACGGATCACTATGTGATTTAGTCTGGCAACTGGGCAGAAACTAGCAATTATTGCAACTTTGTTTGCCACTTGTCTGCACGGGTCACATAAGTGACTTAGTCTGGCAACTGGGCAATATGATAGTAAAATGTGCTAGCCACTTGTCTGCACGGATCGCTTGAGTGATTCAGTCTGGCAACTGGGCAGAATTATTTACACTTTGTTTGCCACTTATCTGCACGGATCGCATTGGCGATTTAGTCCGATAACTGGGCAAATAAAACTATAATATAGCATTGAACTTATCTCCGCTCAGAGCACGAGCTTTTCATCAGAATGGCCGTGATAGCGTTCTAATTATTTAATTTATTTTTGTAATGATTGATGATTTATCTTATTATTTAAACAATATGTTAAAAATGAATTGATGATATTATTACTTAATTTGTGTCATAATTCGTTATTTCTATTATTCTAATTAATTGTACTATAAGGCGATCAAAACACCGCACCTGCGCCGACCCCACCCTTCGGACACTTGTTTTGATCGCCTTATAAAAAGGCTTGCTGTCTGTATTTCGATTCATTCGTATTCGAACTTTGGTTGAATAAACATCGTCCACAAGTATTGAAGTTTTTAACTCATGGATACCCTCGGCGCTCCAACATATATACTTTTTGTAAATAAGTATTAGATAAATACGATATTCCGATTTACATGAACAATTTTCTTACACTTTTTTTTCGTACTTTCGCATCTCGTGGAATACGAAAAAACACTATCGGGTGTACTAATAATAGTGTTTTTGTACTTAGGTACCATAAAATACTTGTAAGAAGGTTTTTTAATTTCTTCCATGGTTTGTGTAGCAATTAAAACTGAAAATAAGTATGAAGTAACTGAAACGCTATAGTAAACAAACACGGGACATGTCGAATGACGTCATCAAAAGCTCGCGCTAATGGTGGCGTTTGAACGGCTCAAATTTATTCAATGTTTTAAATTTCACTTTGAAAAATTATTTGACTATTTTCAAACCTATTTATATTTTTTACTAGCTGATGCCCGCGACTTCGTCTGCGTGGATTTAGTTCATAACATCCCGCGGGAAATCTTTGTCACCCTCCAGGTTCTCAACTATACCTATCCAATAAATCACGTCAATCCGTAGCTTTGTAGCAGGAAACATTTTGATCGTCTTGCTCGCGGCATTGTTAATGATGAATGATGATTCAAAGAGAAAACATATTACTGATGATATTATCAATTACGTTAAACTATAATTTTTATAATTGTTTTTACCATAATTTTTTACCATAATTAACCAAATACAAAATTACGTTTAGCTGTCATTTATATGTATATACTATACCGACGACCTCCCGGATATTGACCTAGGCGAGATTAGTATAGCCCTCGGACAGCTGAAGAACAACAAAGCCCCAGGCGATGACGGTATTACTGCGGAGCTCCTACGTGCAGGAGGAAAGCCAATTCTGACTAAGCTTAAAGACCTCTTTAATACCGTCATCAAAACTGGCATAACACCAGAAAAATGGAGCAGAAGTGTCACGGTTCTCTTTTTCAAAAAAGGAGATAAGAGCCTACTCAAAAACTATAGGCCAATCTCACTTCTGAGCCATATCTATAAGCTGTTCTCGCGGGTGATTACGAACCGTCTCGCTCGAAGGCTTGACGAATTTCAGCCGCCAGAGCAGGCCGGGTTTCGCAAAGGCTACAGCACCGTAGACCACATTCACACCCTACGGCAAATTATGCAGAAGACCCAGGAGTATAATTTGCCCCTCTGTCTGGCATTTGTGGACTACGAGAAAGCCTTTTATTCCGTTGAGACCTGGGCTGTTCTGGAGTCATTGCAGCGATGCCAAGTCGACTGGCACTATATCCAGGTGTTGAAAAGTTTGTATGAGGCCGCCACTATGACAGTCCAAGTCCAAGACCAACAAACGAATCCGATTCCCATACGAAGGGGGGTAAGACAGGGAGACGTTATATCCCCGAAACTTTTCACTTGCGCCCTAGAAGACGTGTTTAAGGTGTTGGACTGGAAAAGTCGAGGTGTTAATGTGAATGGTGAATACATCTCACACTTGCGTTTTGCAGACGATATAGTTATACTGTCGGAATCGCTGCAAGATCTTGAAGAAATGCTGGCCCAGCTTAGCTGTTCTTCCAGACAAGTGGGTCTTGAGATGAACATAGACAAAACAAAAGTCATGTTTAACGAGCACGTTATCTCAAGACCGGTTAACGTCGGAAATGTCAGCATCGAAGTTGTTCAGGAATACAACTACCTTGGCCAGATTATACAACTCGGTAGAAACAACTTCGACAAGGAGGCTGACAGAAGAATTCAGTTGGGCTGGGCAGCATTTTCAAAGCTGCGTCAGGTCTTCGATTCGTCAATACCGCAAAGCCTGAAGACAAAGGTTTTCAATGAGTGTGTCCTACCGGTAATGACGTATGGAGCGGAAACGTGGACACTGACGGTGGGCCTCGTTCACAAATTAAAAGTCGCTCAGCGCGCTATGGAGCGAGCTATGTTGGGAATCTCTCTCAGGGATAAAATCCGGAACGAGGAAATTCGTAGAAGAACAAAAGTGACCGACATAGCTCTGAGGATTAGCAAGCTGAAGTGGCAGTGGGCAGGTCATATATGCCGCAGAACCGATGGCCGATGGGGCAGACGTGTTCTGGAGTGGAGACCGCGTACCGGCAAGCGCAGTGTAGGACGACCTCCAACTCGTTGGACCGATGACCTTAAGAAGGTGGCGGGAAGCGGTTGGATGAGGAAGGCGGAGGACCGTGTTTGGTGGCGCGCTCTCGGAAAGGCCTATGTCCAGCAGTGGACGAATACAGGCTGATGATGATGATGATGTCATTTACGTTTTGTTCTTCCACTGTCATTTTCGTTTTTATATTCCATGTCAGATGCATTTTTGTTATACCAGGTTTTATATTGACTTGACGGAAACGCGGTCGAACGGGATAAAAAGTATCCTATGTCCGTCTCCTGGTTCTAAGCTACCTCTCCACCAATTTTGAGCCAAATCGGTTCATCCGTTCTTGAGTTATAAATAGTGTAACTAACACCACTTTCTTTTATATATTTTTTATATGTTATAAAGATGTAAATGATTAATTTAAGAAATTAAAAAAAAATCATGCATATTCCCTATTGCTTAGAACGCATAAGTAGGTATAACTGCGTAAAGTTGGCGAAGATGTGTGTTTAGATCGATCTCCGGACCCCCGAAAAGTGTTAGGCCAAATTCTTAATAATAATTATGAGGATGAGGTAATTCCATAAAGTTTCCGGTTGCGCTATCTTAGATAGAATATAATACTTAATACAGCTAGATAGCCTATCCGTACATAATACAGCTAGATAGCATATCTAGCACTATTAAGTATATACGGACGGATTATGACAGATTTAGGTTGTAAGTTTGGTGTTTCGATGCTCGAAATATATTAACGTTGTCGAGACGTGTAAACTCATACTAAGTACCTACAGACACTGGTACAGAAATGAGCAGTTCACTCTCGCTGCGACATTCCCACCGACTCATCAAGTATGCGCGCCCGTGTCGAGCGCCGAACATGCACCTGAGTACATTTCACGAGCATTTCACCCAAATTTCACCTACCAGTGTACAGTACATTTCACCGAGCGGTTTAAGGCATATTTTTTTGTTTCTGTTACGCTTATAAGGTCTCGCGACCTATTTGATCTAGGGATTATAATCATCATCAAAGGCTCACTACTGAGCGCAGGTTTCCTCTCAGAGAAGGGTCATAGTCCACCACGCTGGCCCAATGCGAATTGGCGGACTTCAAGCTAACATGATGGAGAACTCTCAGGCGTGCAGGTTTCCTCACGATGTTTTCCTTCACCGTTAAAGCAAGTGATATTTAATTTCTTAAACGCATATAACTTCGAAAAGTCAGAGGTGCGTACCCTGGATCGAACCTGCTACTCCCCGAATAGGAGACCACAGACCTAACCACTTTTAACCACTAGGCTATCCTACTTAACTGCTGATCTAGGGATACCTGATGATTAATTTTATCATTGTAAAGTTTCAATTATTGGTTTCAAATTAATGTGGTAAAGTTTCAATTATATAATTAGTGGTCTATCAGTCCACTACTGGAAGTTCAATAATCCTATTAGATCCTTTGGTAGAGTATTGACTTTTCATAAGAGCCACAAGTTGGTCTACATGAAATGAATAATTTTGATTCTTGGATTTTTTTAAAATTAGACTTGTGAACGCAACGGTTCAAGGAGCGGACTGAAAATCGAAAAGATCGCTGGTTCAAATTCGAAGCCCACCTTAACCGATGTAGGTATCTACTATTGTCGTACCTACATCAATGGCAACTTTTTGGGAGGCTTTGGCCGTGGCTAGTTACCCTACCGTCAAAGACGTGCCGCCAAGCGATTAAGCGTTCCAGCACGATGGCGTGTTGAAACCGATTAGGGGTATGGGTTGAATGCTCACTGCCATACCCCTTCTAATTTAGCCCGCTGCCATCTTAAACTGCATCGTCTCGTCACTTACCATTAAGTGAGAGCGCAGGTGAAAAATTATTTTTGCCATTTAAATTCCTCTAAAAATAATATTGAAACAAATTCATCCCCAAGGATTGTAGATTTTCGTAGCATAATTTAGGATTTCACTTGAAAAGTGCGCTGTGGATTTTGAGATTGGTAATGGTAGGTACATCAACAGCACTGCTCCTTATTCATGGATGCAAAATACCGAATGATGTATTGAGAGCTGAGAATTTTAAAGATTGAGGAATATCGGAAGCATCTCTCGCTGCATAACAATATAAATTCTGGGAAGACTTAAATATTATGGCACATTTGTATGAAAGCTATCTACCTACTGATTTTAGTGCCATAGAAGATGATATGAATATACTCTTCTCAATAGCTTTAAGATAGGTACGTAAAAGTTTTACGAGTTGCTATCGAATTATCAAGTGCGTCTATATCAACGTTTTTGAATGCTCTTTCTAAAAAAGTAAAATTAAAAATTTTAAAAACCCCCCGACACAAAAAATAATCTCTAAAAACTAACAAATAATATTTTATACCTATATATAATTATTATCGTCACATATATTATGTAAGTTCAAATATTTTTATTTTCCAAGTGTCGTCGTCGCGTCGCGGGACCGCTAAAGTTTATAAAGTTTTTCCAACAGCTAATTAATTATTACGAATTACATTTAAGTACGAGCGATCTTAAGTTTCATGCATATATAGTCTACGCTCTACGTAATGCCGCGCGCGACACGTGAGGGCAGACGACGTTGACGGTTGTGTCGATTTTGCGAATTTTTCGGAGTAAATTCTTTTGTTGCAATCTGCGACTACACCTGTTTTTCTCACTTAGCGGTCCCCCGACGTGACGACGACACTTGGAAAATAAAAATATTTGAACTTACATAATATCATCATCAACCCATCAACGGCTCACTACTGAGCGCAGGTCTCCTCTCAGAGAAGGGTTATGGCCATAGTCCACCACGCTGGCCCAATGCGAATTGGCGGACAATAATCCTTAATTGTTAATTTTTTCATTTCAACTCGTTTAGATGCTTTTCATACTAAATATTATTAATCCATAATAAAGTCAAAATATTTATTCGTAAAACCAATATTTAAATGTAGTAAGTATGCGGACGGATACTTAAACTTATGAGAAAGGCAATGACCCTTATTCGATGACATTCAACAATTTATGACATCAACTGTCAAACTAATTGACAGTTCTTGGATTCTTATCGGAAAACCTCCAGAACTTTACTTTGGCTGAGTTGACAAAGAGTTTGAAATTTTTTTTACCCTGGCATGTGGGGTGTCATTGTCTAGAGGTTGTCGGTTGTCGGTAAAGTTGTCGGTTTTAGACCATTTTTGTTATGGGGTCTATCTCAAAAACTAAACTAGTTAGGAATTTGAAATTTCTGTATATTATTTTAAAGTGTTAAAAACAACAAATACCGAAAACACCGATTTATAATACGGTTTGTAAGTTGTGACCAAAACAAACGAGCATTTTTCCCCATTTGCTAATTTAATACTATCTATACTCTATACAACACACACACACACACACACACACACACACACAGTCTATACAATATATTGTATTGGAAGTGTGTCTGTATAATCCATCTGTCTGTCTGTTACAGATGATGTGATTTATAAGACGTTATCACGTCAAAAAGAAAATCCCATGGGATTTACAAAAAATGTATGACCAGTTTTAGATGCCATAAAAAGTTAGATTGCCATTGATAATCAGCTAAGTATCAGAACTAACTGCAACATTATATTTAGCACCATAGCTTTGTAACAACACGCTAAGTATATATTTTTTTCTAAAACTTTACATTAGGATTTTGGTTATTCTTCTTTTTTCTTGATAGGTTCCATTTCTTCAGGGCACTCGTCCATACTGGACGCGGTGTCCATACGAGATTTGTCTACTGGGTATAACCATCTCTGGTACAAGTAGACAAGGAACACCAGATCGTCTCGGAAGCAGGCGACGCGGTGCGCGGTGGGCATGGTGATGATAAAGGCGAACACGTCGTCGATGAAGGTGTTGAAGGCCTTGTACATGAACGCGCGCCACGGCAGCGCGGCCACAGAGCGCAGGCGGTAGTTCACGAACAGCTGCGGCAGCATGAAGAGGAAGCCGAACGCGTACACGCCGTTCACGACGCTGTTCAGCGCCCACGAATACCAGCTCTTATGGGCGACGTAGAGCAGTGAATATACCGCGCCGGCGATACACAGTGGGTACAGAAGCATGGAGAGGTATCGCATGGCCTCAGCGTCCGCCCGCCAAAGTAAAGTTTTTCCAACAGCTAATTAATTATTACGAATTACATTTAAGTACGAGCGATCTTAAGTTTCATGCATAATATAGTCTACGCTCTACGTAATGCCGCGCGCGACACGTGAGGGCAGACGACGTTGACGGTTGTGTCGATTTTGCGAATTTTTCGGAGTAAATTCTTTTGTTGCAATCTGCGACTACACCTGTTTTTCTCACTTAGCGGTCCCCCGACGTGACGACGACACTTGGAAAATAAAAATATTTGAACTTACATAATATATGTGACGATAATAATTATATATAGGTATAAAATATTATTTGTTAGTTTTTAGAGATTATTTTTTGTGTCGGGGGGTTTTTAAAATTTTTAATTTTACTTTTATTTAGTCCTTTTTAAAGTAGGTATAAATATTAGCAAGGTATTTATAGTGATTTGTTAGCGCAGTGGTAATTGAGCCTAATTGATCCCATTTAATTACCCACCTTCGAAATCTAAACCTTACTCTAACATGTCATATTTAAAGTCATGGTTACCTTACCATGTTCTTGCAATATCGTTGAAGTAATACGGTACCTTTCGAATGGATAGGACATATGGAAGGTAGTCAGATCACTTCATCAACTATTAAAGAGCTGATGATCTTCAAACCGCTGATCAGGTCATGGTTACCTTACCATATACTTTCAATATTATCATTGAAGTAACACGGTACCAAATTTCGAATCGATCGGACATAAGGAAGTTAGTCAGATCCCCTAATCAACTAGAAAAGAGCTGATAATCTTCAAACGGCTGAACAGATTTTCATGAAACATGGCTAAGAACACTCGGGATAAAATTATCTATGACAGAAAAAAAACTAAACGAAAATCGGTTCATCCGTTTGGCGGCTACGCTACCACAGACAGATACACAGATACACAGATACACAGATACACAGATACATAGATACACAGATACACAGACAGACACGTTAAACTTATAACACCCCTCCCTTTTTGCGTCGGGGGTTAAAGAAAATAACCCCGCAAGATACTCGGGGATTGCAATACTCGAACCTTCGGAATACTTCTTTTGATTTAAATTCAAAGTCTGGTAGCTTGTTGCTCCAGCAAATAGGAATAACAAATTGTAAGCTCCAACATTCAGATTTCAAAATGTAGGTAAGTTGAACTCTAGTCTGCTGCATCATTAAATCCTGATTTCGTTAATTAATATAATTTTTGCGCTCACCTCACGTAAAACAGATTTTTTAATTACGTTTCCGTCTTGGTGGGTCTTTCTCTCCCCTCCACTCCCTTCCACTCCCCATTTACCGGAGCGAAACTGAAATCTATTTTAAAATATAATACGCTTTTATTTTTGGAAAATTCCGCGAGTGGCTCTGGGGAGAGAAAGCTAATTTCAATTTCATTTAGTTCTGGCGCGATTCCATGCACCGGTCAAAGAGTAACAGAACGGAGATCTTACAGAGATGCAACAGAGATGATACAGTAGGTACCTGTATCTATTATCTATTATAATATAGGTATTATAGGTATGTTGAAATGCCTCCGCTATTATATTATAGGTATTATACTTAGGTGTGGGTATCTTGAAATGCCTCCGAAAAGAAAATCTGTTAAATCGTCTAGATTAGACGTAGGGGCCTGAATGATGACGATAAGATGATAGATGTATGTTAAACGTGGAATCACGTATTTAGTGATGCTACCGCTTCGGCTAAAGTGACTGAAATGAAAGAACAACGAATGACCCGATTTGGCTGAAAGAACAATGGCAGAATTGTACCTGAATGTTTTCGGAGGCGTCTACGAATATGATTTATGCAAAACAAAGTGTTTAAATTAGTTCGTTTTTTATATTAAATTAGTTTTACATCTTTTGCCTTGGTTAAATAATTATTAAATAATGAACCATCATCTAATTGATTCATATCGCGCTTTGAGTTTAGATCGTTGCTCGATTGCTCGCCCGGAAATTCAAGAGTTTGTCTTTATAGAGAGGTCTATAGACTACTAAGTAACACATCCCATTGTCAAATTAGAACTTATAATAACATGGAAGTAGGAATTACGACTACTTATACATATTTGTATAACCTCAATATACGTAAATAAGTTGTTAATATCTTTTTTTTGTGAGTTCCTCAAACGAAAAATCTCAGTGATTATGTTTTAGTAATGGAAAATCTACGGTTTTAACAATTTTTAGGGTTCCGTAGTAAACAAGGAACCCTTATAGTGTCGCCATGTCCGTCCGTCTGTCTGTCCGTCCGTCCGTCCGCGGTTTAGCTCAGAGACTATTGGTACTAGAAATCTGTAATTTGACAAGGGTATAAATATCAATCACGCCGACAAAGTGGTGAAATAAAATTGTGAAAAAGAATTTTTTTTAGGGTACCTCCCCTACATGCAAAGTGGGGATGAATTTTTTTTCTCTCGTCTATCCCATGTGTGGGGTATCGGTGAATAGATCTTTCAAAAATATTGTGGGTCTGAGAGCACTATTTTTCAATTCAGGGATCCGTTTGTGAAATATGATATTTTAAAGTGCTAAATTTTATTAGAGTCAAGTGTCCCCCCCCCCTCTGCCAGCTAAATGGTTGTATATAGGATACAAGAAAGAATTTACAGCAGTAGTATATATAATGAATTTTAAAGGAAAACTATCACGGCTAAGTTGGGTTCATTAGTTAAGGAGTTATAGCTGTTTTTCCTAAGTTAGGTATTACATGTAGTGTAAGTTGCATATTTTGTAGTATATAGTATTTAGACCACTCAAAATGTATTGAATATTCATAAATAAAATAAAAGCACTATCCTAGGTCAGCAATAATATTTGAGAATTTCAACTACGGAACCCTACACTGCGCGTGGCCGGTTTTTCATGTATAGACGCTTCGAATCAATTTCAAGTAAACTGAAGTATGGACAGCTCTTACCCAGGATTAGCACATAGGCTACATTTTATTCCGGAAAGTTAAAGAGTTCCCGTGGGTATTAACCTCAATCCACGCGGGCGAAGTCGCGAGCATCATGTAGTCCTCTATATATAGGGACCTAAGAGTCGTATAGAATATAAAAAACTTGAGACGTGTCAAGGGACACCCGGATGGAACGAAGTTCCTTTCGATTAATTAGTGAAGGAATCGTAATAAATTTTTGAATGTGAATTTGGCATTTGTTCAATATTTTCACACTATAATAATATTAGATCTCCGTAGCCTTGTGGTTTCTACAGTCGCTAAACAGTTAAAGGTCGATGGTTCGAATCCCAGCTCGACAGACTGAATTTTCTATTTTCTATTTTATTTTAAATAATTTCTACATGTGGAATCTTTCCCTAATTTTTTATAATTACTTATAAGTTAAACTTATAAGTTATAAAAAATTAGAGAGAAAATAGAGAGATCTAATATTGTAGTGTGAAAATATTGAACACAATGTCGGACAAGTGTCGGTTCAATTTAGTCTTAATTTTTTCCGTCTAGCCCCCTTTCGCACCGCGCGATAATTAACTACGTTCCAACTATCAGACGGTCTGCGTTGCACACTCTATGACTAGTGAGTGCAAGCGCTGCTCTCGGGAACGTTTGGGTTCTGTAGGCAGGCAGATTACACCCTGTCTGAGCTCCAATACGCAATTCCATTCGCTGTAAAGGATTCTGCATTTTTATCGCTCCCTCTCGCCCCGCGCGCTGCGCCGCTATATGCCGGAATTGGCTTTGAATCGACTGGGGATTTATGATCACTATCATTATTAGATGTCTGTTTTAAGAATATTCCATCTCCGTCAGCTATACAACCGATGCCGCACAGTTTTGTGTACAAAATATTTCGAATCGTATCAATGATATAATCCGTTTAACTTTTTCGTGTAATTCATAGCTAAAAATCCTTAACATTATTTAGCTCAATGCCTAAATCAGCGCAGATCCTACCTTAAACGTAAACATAGATACAGTTGCGGATGGTTGCGGGTTTCCTCTTAGAGTGAGAAGAGTTTCTAGTCCACCGCGCTGGACAAGTGCGGATTGACAAACTTCAGTCTTTCAGAACATTAAGGGTAAGATCTATAGATGGCACTCTCACTCAGCTCAGACTCAAGACTGAGTTAAAACGAGACAGATTTAAAACGGAACATATTTAGCAAAGGTTTATACACCTTTGCTGCCTGATTTGGTAAACCATGGATTTTTACTTGATAAAAAAGTAGCCTATGTGTTAATCCATATAATAATCTATCTTCATTCCAAATTTCAGCCAAATCGGTGCATTCGTTGTGGCATGAAGAAGTAATACGTGAATTTCGAGTTTTCAAAATCCTGCGGGAACCATTAATTTTATTTGGACATTCGCCGATAAAGTCGCCTTGTAATCATGTATCCCGGCCCTAAATCTTGATGATGTGTTTTCCATTGAACTGACTATTTTCATTAGAAAAGTTAGGAAAAACGAAAAAGTTGTAACAAGGTTCCCGCGAAGGGACTCGAACAATATGAAAGCAATGAATTATAATCAAAATGTGTTTTGAACTTACATTTTAGATTTCATTTATTAAGGGGAAGAGCGCTTTTGAGAGACACTCCATTATTAACTGTTAGATAAGATGCAATAATGTTAAGGAGCATTTACATCGGTTTAGGCTTTTAGGGGCGGTTTTTCAATAGAATAGAATAGAATAGAAATGAAATATTTTTTTATTCAAATAAACTTTTTACAAGTGCTCTAGAATCGTTAGACTACCACTGGTTCGGAATGCCCTTACTGCCGAGAAGAACCAGCAAGAAACTCGGCGGTTGCTCTTTTCAAAACAAGTTTACAAAACAATAAATACTATGAGCTATGTATGCAGTGTTTCCACAATGAAGGAATTTCCAAAAATGCATACCTCCCAACAATGCAAGATGAAGAATGCAAGATGGGCAGACACGAAGTAGCCCCATTTCCGCCAGTGGAACCAGTTCACGAGCATGACGCATGACCCAGCCGTTACTTCGCTCAACCATATTTGAGGGAACGTAACAACCCGCATCACACGACACCACCACAGAAATGTTTGACATAGTACTTATGATACCCATGTTAATTAATGTAAAGAAATTAATGTGCACTAATAAACATGGCACAAGTCTTCAGTAACTGAGGCAGCCTCCTAGGTTTCTGGAGAGAGTTTGGATAGCTGGAGTAACGACTCATGCTGGGAGGATAGACTTGAGAGATTATATGCGTGAAGAAGCATACTGTAATAAATCTCTCAAGTAGGTAGAGATATGGATAACGTATCTCTCATTTGTGCATGCCCAGATTTAACTATTTGGTACATAGAAAAATATCGTCAAAATGCAGAAACTTGGCTAGTTTATTATTTCTACATCAGTTGACCTGAAAGGTAACAAACACAAAGACAGACATTTTGCATCGTTATTGTCAGTAGATATAGTTAATACATTACGATTTACGATATTTACGATTTTATATTTCAATAGCTCAACGGTTAAAAGGCACGGACTGAAAACTGAAAGTTCGATGGTTCGATCCCTACCACTACTATTGTCGTACCCACTTCTAACAAAAGCTTTCCACTTTAGAGGGGAGCGAAGAGTTTTCGTCAATTTCAGCTTGTCAGCTGAAAAAAAGGTTGAAGTCAAACAATTTTTTTTGATCGCTTAAGTTCGGGATATTATGTAGGCACCTTTAAATCGCAATAGCACCTTGATTAGACCAATAATGCGATAACAAGTTCCTGGGCAGCGGTTACAGCTCCAACTTCTGATTGTGTCGCTTGAAAGGGGACGGAAGTTTTACAAATCTCGGATCAGCCTATATAAGCCGCCTTGCAATAATGGCTTTACGAAATTGAGTCAAGGAATTTGCGATAATGAGTGCTGGTACAGTTAAACATGATGTTTAGAATATTGCCAAATATCTTTTAAGTGGGGGGTTTGGGTTCGATAACCGGGTGGGCCAATTTAATTTAAATAAAATTTTCTTAATTCTCAATATATTTATATTCGACTAGCTGACCCGGCGAACTTCGTACCGCCATTATCTATATTAATAAAACAAATAAACTATCCTAATCCAGAAAAACTATCCTATCTTTCAAGTTGGACCACATTAGAGATAGTTACGAAGTTTGATCAAAATCGGTCAAGTAGTTTAGGAGTCCATCGCGGAAAAACAACGTGACACGTAATTTATATATATTAAGATTTACTTAGTCTTGTTTTAGCACTATGAATGTCAATAAACGTTATTAGGTACATAACTAGAACTTAGAAGGTAAGTAAAGTTAAAAAGTTACGCCATTATAAATATGTACCTAAACATACTTTCAATTTTCAGTATACATAGAATACATAACAATTTAATGTGAATAAAGTCACTTGAAGAAATTATTACTTACAAAAAGACAATAAAGTGGAACAGTGTATACCAAACAGAAAGAAGTAGAATAACGCCATTCCATGGATGATGCTCAGTCGAAGAAGATAAAAATCAAAATTACATTACTTACCTAAAGAAAATAAATGGTAAAATAACAAATACAGAAATTCACCAGCTTAAGTCATAGGGACTGCCGATAGAAGTGAAAACTAGATTTGCTAATAATTAAAAAAAAAATAGAAAATAAAAAAAAAATAAAAAAATATATAAAAATAAAAATAATTAAAAAAAGCGCACTGAGTGAGATTCGAACCTGCGACATCACACATTAAACGGTAAGGAAGGCGGCTGCTTGCCGACTGCACTGTACAAGGTTGCTTGAGAAACTAAAATGTTGAACGCTTACTGAAATCTCCAGGTGACGATTGTGAAGGTGACGATGACGCGAAATCCATGTTTTTTGCTCACCCAAAAAAGTGCCCAACGCGCCTAAAGAAGTTTTCACTTCAAAAATTAAATATAGTACCTAACTATCTTAATATATATAAATTACGTGTCACGTTGTTTGTACGCGATGGACTCCTAAACTACTGAACCAATTTTTATCAAACTTCGTAACTATCTGTAATTTGGTCCAACTTAAAAGATAGGATAGTTTTTTTGGATTGGGATAGTTTATTTGTTTTATTTATATAGATAAGTTGGCGGTACGAAGTTCGCTGGGTCAGCTAGTTGTATTAAAAAATAAAAAGAATATGTTTAGTAACTAACTAGCAGCATAAGTTTCATGCAGCTTTTAAAGCACTCAAGACAGGCTATTTCTAGTCAAATATCAGAACGCATTATGGAGTCACTTGAGACGGCGCGCGGGTTCAATTTCGTTTGCATACTGCCCACCACTGCACCGCTCCGCTCTCCACTCCACTCCACTCCGCTCCTACACGACTAATGTATTTGTGATAGCACTATCAGTGTGAATCCGAAATGAGTCTGTTAAGGAAGTTTTAGTTTGTTTGTAAAGTAAGACAATAGACTCATTTGAATAGCGTATAGATATAGAAACGTATTTCGCAGTCGTTTGTGGCATCTCGCTTGCACGCACAGGCTCAGGCGGAACGTGACACTTTTTCGTGCGTGCAGCCAGCGTTCATCGATTTATAAGACGTTTTCACGTCAAAATGGAAGCCTTATAGGCTCGCCGTCTGTCTGTCCGTGTGTCAAGGCCCTTTTTCTCTCAGAAACGGCTTGAGATACCAAGCTAAAATTTATAACGAATACAAAGGTCAAATGCTCTTAAGGTGGAAGACACAATTCTGCCCGCGAAATTCAAATTTAATTTGGTTTTTCGCAATTTGTAAACTAATACGACAAAGTAGGTTTATGGCATTCTAATTGCGACAGTGGCAGTATCATCTTCATAGGTTTATATAAAAATCTTTACTTGAAAGTGTACAGTTTAAGAAATTAATCAAAATATCGAATAATTTGTGAGTAACTCACGTCCAACTCAGTATTTTGATTAATTTCTTAAACTGGTCACTTTCAAGTAAAGATTTTTTATGTAAACCTGTGAAGATGATAATTCTACTGGCGCAATTAGAATGCCATTAGCTTAGTTTGTCGTATTAGTTTACAAATTGAAAAACCAAATTAAATTTGAATTTCGCGGGCAGACTCGTATAATCATCCTTAATGCTGTGAACATTTCAAGTTTCTAGTTTAACTCTGTGATAAAAATTACGTGAAAATAAAATTTATGTAGTGTTTGTAGTGTAGCGTAATCTAGTGACTTTCCTGAGAGTAAGTTCGTCCATATTCGAGGTTCGATAATATTTAATCCTCACAAGGTTCGGAACCCTCAGTGCTCATGAACGGGTGCCGCCGGCGGGAATGGAATGGGGTTACTTTCTGTCTGCCCATCTTAATATGTATTGAATAATTGTAAGTAGGTAGTATGAATTTTTGGAACTTCCCCTCATTGTGGAAACACTGGATACATATCATAATATCTACTGTATTGTAAACTTGTTTTAAAAAGAGTTTCTTGTCTCTCTGTCTGTCTCTCAACCGCCGAGTTTCTTGCTGGTTTCTAAAAAAGTTTATTTGCATAAAAAATATTTCTATTCTCTATTCTATCCTGTTCAGTGCACGAGTACGACTCACACTTGGCCGGTGTTTTAGACAACCCCAGCAGTGCTCTGTGTATTCTATAGGCACTTACAGTACCCAGCGATATACACACATCAAAAGTGTCTAGGGATCAAGCATTTTTATGCGGATTTCTTGAGATTGAGATGTGGCTTTGTAATAAATTTATGATTTTATAAATTTATATGGATCGTTTTTGGTGCATTTCATAATTTGAATCAGGAACTGTCAATCAAATTCGAGTAAAAGATGAAAATCAGCTGTCAATATTTTCCCTATAAAAACATACAACGCATTGAAGACATTATTAGTGCTACTGTTTCCCTACTACTGATTAAAACCAACGTTATTATGGAGCGGCGACGTCATTTAAGCAGGGAAGAAATGCTCAGAGCCGTGGGAATGATAGAAGCTGGTTCCCGGCAACGTACTGTGGCTTTAGCTCTGAATACAAGTCAGAGTGTTATCAGTCGACTTTGGACACGTTACCGAAGCACTGGTACCGTGGCTGAGCGCCATGGAGGACGGTATCGCTGCACCACACGGAGACAAGACCGATACATTCAAATCTTAACTCGAAGAGCTCCAACAATAACCGCCATGATGTTAGCCGTGAGGCTTCATCACTCTTCAGGGAACTTAATTAGCGACCAAACAGTCAGAAACCGCTTGCATGAAGTGAACCTTCATTCCCGAAGACCGCTACGGGTACCACCTATAGCAATGCACAATCGTAGGATTCGATATCAATGGGCTCTTGAACACAGAAATTGGGCAGAAGAACAATGGCGTTTCGTGTGCTTTTCTGATGAGTCTCGTTTTGGTATGAGACCGGATACAAGACGTATACGACACTGGAGAACCCCTGGACGCCAACAGCGATTAAAATCCTGCCAGGAAGTCCATCCTTATAGTGGTGGAACCATCATGGTATGGGCGGGTATTTGGATCGGCGGAAGAACTGAGTTGATTTGGATCAGAGGCAACCTCAACGCTCAAATTTATGCTGAGACGATTGTATCAGACGTCATCGTTCCTCTACAAGTGCAAATCGGTCCCTTATTTCAGTTAATGCATGATAATGCACGACCGCACACCGCAAGAGTTGTAAGACAGACTCTCGCCGCAGCTAACATCAATGTCCTGCCCTGGCCTGCTCAGTCGCCAGACTTGAACCCGATTGAGCATGCATGGGATATGCTACAGAGAAGAGCTCTGCCGAATATGGAGGGTATCCAGTGGCAAGAAGACCTTTTTTTGTTGTTGCAACGAACATGGGCGGCCATTCCACAGCGTGATTTGGATGAACTCATTTTGAGTATGCCAAACCGATGTTCTTGTGTTGTTAGTGTTCGCGGTAGAAACACGGATTATTAATTGTTTAAGTTACCCAATAAAATTTTAAAGAAAACTGTTATTTCAGTCTTTTTTTCGAACTTTAATGTTAGTGGTTCAAATGTCAAAAATCCCTTTCTTAGGAAAATGGCAAATTTCTTTATTAATGCAAAGGTGACTTGGTTTATCGTTACTGTGACAAACGAAAACACTTTATTTGATGAATCCTTAAAGAAAATTTTAATTAATATCAATCAGGAGAAAAGTTATTGCAAAAATATATGTTGATCCCTAGACACTTTTGATGTGTGTATATTGCACATCGGCCTTTGGAATAAAACGCTATTCTATTCTATTCACAGTTCGACTGCATTTTTTTTATATATGTTACGTGATGTGCTCGCCGATTGTGAAGAGATTTTAGTAATTACTACGTGAATTTCTGGCTAGCTTTCCTTACAATAGAATAGAAATAGCGTTTTATTCCAAAGGGCGATGTGCAATATATATCGCCGGGTACTGTATGTTAGTTACTACTAACTGAAACCGAGTACTCTAAAGATACAAGCAATCTGTATAATAAATTTTACGACATACAAGCGTGCCGCTCGAGCTTTTATTTGCATATTATTCCTTTATAACTCTCTGAAATTCGTATGCTAATGTCGGCGGCGCGTGTGATCCCCAGTAGCACTGTACTCGCGGCCCTAAAGATTTCCGCGAGTTTTAAATGTATATTTACCTATGCCCTTCCGGCTTTACTCTTTGCAACTAACTATAACTTGGGCACCTACCTTTAAATCAAGAGTGAATAGGTATCTTCTAGGCAAGCGCGCTCCGTCTTAAGCTACATCTTCAGGGTGAGATCTATAGATGACACTCTCACTCAGCTCAGACTCAAGACTGAGTTAAAACGAGACAGATTTATGTCAGGACATATTTGTGTCTCATTTTAACTCTGTCTTGAGTCTTGAGCAGAGCTAGAGTACTATCTATAGATCTCAGCCTAACTTACCATCAGGAAGATGCGCTTGTGAGGCTGGATGGATGTTTGTTACTCTTTCACTCCACAACGAGTGAATCGATTTGGATGAAATTTAGAACAGAGATGGCTCATACCCCGGATTAACACATAGGCTAAATAACTCAAAAAGTTAAAGGGTTCTTGTGAGAATAAAAAACCTTAATCAATGCTGATGAAGTAGCGGGCATCATCTAGTATTGAAACAATAGTAGCTACTTTAGGCGTTGGAGGTAGGGCCCCTAAGGTCTAAGTAACCACTAAAGTTCGGCCGTTCAGAGAATGCGTTCCTGACACGTGTCAGTTAGTCACGACAACTGTCACAAAATTATAACATTAATTGATTATTGATATTATAATAATGTTGTTTTAATGCTCATCAATTGTTAAAACGGTAAGCAACCAGCAATAATATTTTTATCGTAACTGCAACGCCATTACAAAGTTACGTCGTCAGTTCAATCGCGACGTGTCAGGAACGCATTCTCTGAACGGCCGTAGTATAGTATAATTATTAAAACGTGGTGATTATAATACCCACTGTTGGAATATAATGAAATATTCACACAACATAATCAAACAAACTATTCACTTTCTCAAAAAAAATCTAAAATAATTATGGTCAATAGAGGTTTATGTATATTTTACATGAAAAATAAAATCAACGTGAACATTATTTTAGTTTAATTAAAAAAGGGGGAAAATCAGGGGTTTGAAATTTCAAAGTAAGATAATTATATCGAGTGGGGTATCATATGAAAGGCCTTTACTTGTGCATTCTAAGGCAGTTTTTTATTTATTTCTATATATAATAGCTTTTGAGTAATCGGCCAAAATGTCGAAAAAAATACCGTAACCCCCCCCCCCCCCCCCCCCCTATCTCCGAAGTTTATCAATCGAAAAATCTGAAATAATTATGTCCAACAGAGGTTTATGTATATTTTACAGGAAAAATAAAACCAACGCTCTAACTAGCATAGTTTTTTTTATATTTGATTGCTTCTGTGGCGTCACCTGAATCTGGGTTCTGGCTGAAAATCAGCGCTGTGTACTTATTATAAAGATATGCAGCTTATTGCTGAGCCTGGACCTTTTTTTTCGGGTTGTGCCACACATGACATATTTTATTTATTATGTTAGCCCGTGTTATGTTAACCTTAGGCTACAGTGATGTGTGTGGCACAATTTTTTAAAATAAATGCTTTTTCTTTCTTTCTTTCTTTCTATATTAACAATAAACCTCTACAAACAAAGTTAACGATAATTATGCAAATTAATATAATATTATCGTTTTACTTTTACTTTTGGAGTATGGAACCCTCGGTGCGCGAGTCCGACTCGCACTTGACCGGTTTTTTTTTAAATTATTTCATTTTATTCCCTTGACGGTTAAAATCATGACGGGCAATACAATATTGTTCCATACATTATGAAGGTGTCAAATATATTTTATGAATGAGGCGCGGCGAGCGGCCGACACTGCCCAATTTCACGCTCCAGCGCTCGCAGTAAATTCGCCTATCCGGGTATCGTCTAAGGAAAGTTTACCCGGGTATGGGAGGCTATAAAGAATGGCACTCGAACCTGGGAAGTTTAAGTATCCGGTTAAAAGAACCAAATCAATGATTTCAGACATTGGGCGTTTTTCCAATAGGTCGGCACGGCAACGGCGCTGGCAACGGCGCCGCAGCCGGGGAAGCATAAATGTATGAAAATGTGTGGTATATAGAATAGATTACAATAGAATAGAATTTTATTCAAATAAACTTTTACAAATGTTTGAATAGTCGATGAATCTACCACTGGTTCGGAATGCCTTTCCTGCCGAGAAGAACCAGCAAGAAACTCGGCGGTTGCTCTTTTCAAAACAAATTTACAATACAGTAAATACTATATATGCAGTGTTTCCACAATGAGGGAAGTTCCAAAAATGCATACCGACTAACTTCTATCTTAAGATGGGCAGACATAAAGTAGCCCCATTCCCGCCGGTGGAACCCGTTCACGAGCATGACGCATGACCCAGCCATTGCTTCGCTCAACCATATTTGAGGGAACGTAACAACACGCATCATATTATCATATCATATTTTATATATCATATTTTTCCACTTACCGGCGTCTGAGGTGAGTCTAGGCTACTTTTATCCTGGAAAATCAAAGAATGCCCGCGGAATTTTAAAAACTAAATCCACGTCGCGGGCATCAGCTAATAGTTCTAAAATAAATTCAGCGCGCTTCCCATAAAAATCCGGTCCAACTATTTATCCGTCTGTCTGTTTGCAATGTGCAGGTAGTAAATCTAACGGGGTGGTCTTAATTCTTACGTAACAAGTCTCTGAAGCTATTACAGTGGAATTGTTAGTCTTCATTATCCACCACATTTCCAATACACCATTTCTCTTCGACGTCCGTTCGCGGCTCGACCATTAACTATGTTTGACTCTAACAGCGTGGGGATTAAGAAAGAGCTTCCTTAGCTTACGGCCTTCGCCTCAGTTGCAGCTTGCCAGCAACAGTAACGTTGAAATACTGGAGAGGTTTCAAAGTAAGACTTTGAGAAACATGTTTAATATACCACGGTACTTTAGTAACAAATACATCCATCAAGATCTACGAATGAAGACAGTAAAACGGGAAATCATGTGCAACAGCATGCGGTATTAATCTAGACTTTCAGGCCATTCAAATAAACTAGCTTCACAACTGAAGGGAACTGGTAGCCTACAGTTCGCCAGATTGAAAAGAAAAAGTGTGTTTCAGTGATCTACTACTGACTCCGACAATGTGATACGAGTGAAGCGTCAATGGACAATTTGCTCAAGCTCAAGCCCAACTCGGATAGCTACTATCAACCATCAGAACGGCTTATTGTTATATTCAAACAGAGTGCCGCGTCGCAGATTGGAGAAAAGAGAAAAAAAAAGTTGCAGCTTGGTTCAGTATTCTTAGTACGAGTTTAGTATCTCAATACCGGCGATGATAGTCTCTAGAGTCTAGACAGATGGACTGTTTTTGGTGATAGTGTCTAGACAGATCACAGATAGGCTGCTTTTGAACTGCACGCCGACTGCAAAATGGCAGTTCTATTCCAGTTGACATAACTGCATCGCAACTGGAACTGCATCAAAACTGCAGTTTTGTAGTCGGTGTGCAGTTCAAAAGACTTACACTCTTTTTTTTACCAACCTTTTGCTTCCACAGGTAAGCTGCAGTAGTATCTCCTTTAACTACCGATAGACGTCCACTGCTGAAAATAGGGCTCTTGCATAGACTTCCACATGTCTCGGTCTTGCGTCATCTGTATCCAATGGCTCCCTTTGTCTGATGTCATCGATCTATCTAGTGGGGGGGTCTGCCAAAACTGCGCTTTCAAGTGCGGGGTCGCCACTCCAGCTTCTTAGAACCCCAACGATGGTTATATAGTCACCTGTATGTTTTTTTCGGTTAAAAATAATTATTTTAAATCGAATGCGATTGCTCATTAAAGCGATTGAATCGAATCAATATTGCAACGGGACGCGGCATCAAGGCAACCATCATTTATGCATCAATTTGACCCTCGTTACATCACCTGCCGGACGTTTAAACTTTAAACGTAGGTACATATTGCATGGATGCATTTAATTCCACGCGAGATTAAAAGCTGAGTGCACATTTTGCTGTGCTGAAAGAATGAAAATTTATAGGCTTGAAACCGTAGATCAAGAATTTTTCTTAAAAGGTAGTCGACGGTTTGAGCAAACTGTAACTGCACGACAGGATGTTAGCACTGAGTGCGCATATTAATACAGCAGTATGAACGCCTCCATACAGTTCCTAGTACAGAAAAACCTCTTTAAGTCGAACTTTAAGAGAGACGTAAGAAAAATTTCGAGTTAGGCTGATTTTATTCGACTTGTAGAGGTTAGATTGGACACCAGCTGTGCGATTTCTTTAAAATGATTGCTACAATGTGACGATTGCAATCGCCTTTGATTGGCGGATACTCGCTCGCTATTGGCTAAAATGCATTGTTGTGACAAGTCGAGAAAAAGAAAATTGATGCTCTGGAGATGTGGTGCTGGAGACGAATGCTGGGAGTGTCGTGGACCGAGTTTCGCACCAACGTCTCCATTCTCCAAGAACTCGGCATAAAATAACGCCTTTCGACCTTAGTACAGAGTCGCATACTTAAATTCTTCGGACACGTCTCTCGGCGTGGGAGTGATTCTATCGAGCGCCTTGTCGTGCAGGGCAAAGTGGAGGGCACCAGAGGGCGAGGAAGGTCGCCCATGCGATTGACCGACCAAATTAAGTCTGCTGTGAGCGGTCCATTGCACGAGTGTACCAGGCTGTCGGCCAACAGGAAGAAGTGGCGAATGCTCGTGAGGCGAATCACATCTGCCGCTAAAGACGTCATTTCTCGATGACCACGACCGCTCTGCCAAGAGTGTCACGAAGAAGAAGAAGAGTAGAAAACCGGGCTGAAACATAATCACCGGAGAAGTGTCAGCGGCATTTTCCTTGTGCCCCACCTGGGTTAGGCAGCCATACCTCAACACCCTTACCTCCGCTTGACCTGACGGCCAATGGAGAGGACCCACATGGCAGAGAATTCCTTAATAATCGGACATCCCCTGCCCCGCGAGCTAATACTTCTCGCGTCACCAGCACATCCCAATTCTGGCATCAGTGGTGACGAAGAGGAAGATGCACTGGATACCACTACTACCATACTACCGGAATCTATACTACTAAAAGACACCACCTCCGCATTGAGTAACCCACTTGGATAACCCCATGGCCAGCCCTAGTTTCAACTGACAAGTACTGAATGAAATATTGCCCAGGTACAGGTAGGTGTGAGAACACACTCGGACATGGAGGTCCGGTCTCAAGTCCGTACCCCTGATTGCCGTCGAAAATGACTATGCTCTTTAATGAAATCTGATGTCGGTTGCGTACGTCACTTATACAAATGTGCGATCAGTCTTAAACCTACATTTGGCATCGCAGCATTTAATTCCACGCGCACGGAGTAGGGAGATTAAAAGCTTCCAATAAATACGATTCCAGATCAGTTGCACGGCTCATTTCACTGTGACTGGAAACAGTTACACAAATGTCATATGGAATTCCTATTATGGCGCAATAACGCGGGGCGTTCCAATTTTTAATATGGAAACTGATTTCTATGTTTCCATCTGCTTATAGGACATAATATTATATCCATTATTAATAAATAATTAATATTATACTCGCTAGTTGGGATGTGTGGTTTAGTATCTAGAGTAAACGAATAGCCTAAACTTTATTGGCAAGAATAAAAGTATAATTTATGATGATTTTCATAAAATGACCAGGGGCAACCGAATCTTCAAAACTCAAACCGAAAGTGCATACAATCTTGAGCGGTCAAAGCTATGTCATAGAAAATAAATAAACTTTCCTTAGTTATATTTATTTGTTTACTAGCTGATGCCCGCGTCTTCGTCCGCGTGGATTTAGTTTATAAAATCCCTCGGGAACTCCCGGGATAAAAAGTAGCCTATGTCACTCTTCAGGTCATCAACTATACCCCATGCAAAAAATCACGTCGATCCGTAGCTCTGTTGTGGCGTGATTGAAGGACAAACCAACAAACCAACAAACAAACACACTTTCGCATTTATAATATTAGTAAGGATTGGTTTGTCATTAAATCAAACGAACAGCTATATCCCAATAGATTGACTTAACTTTTTGCAAAGCGAGAGTTAAGGACCTGCAGGAGACTTTTTATCCCACAAAAACAAAGGTTTCGCACGAGATTTTTATAAACTTAAATCTACGCGGAAGAAATCGCGGGCAAAAGCTATTCCTCCTATGCCTAAATATATATATATTAAAATTTCCGCCCATTTTCGCGGTACACCAAGGTATTAAAACCAATTTATACGTATTAGCATGCAAACCAATGCATAATTTTAATATTACCGTAATAGTAACGCGGAAAGCGCAAAATTTCTTGATTAATATTTATAAAGGTGAATCGTCTTTGTGAAAATTACCGTGATTAATGGAATCAGAGCGTTTACCATCAATGGAATGATTAAAGCGTCCCTGCACGCACCCGGCCGCTCCCATGTAGCCCGAAGCGCAGCATGGGCTACGCCTAGGAGTTGACATAGCTCAAATATTGGTTAGAAACAGACATTATTTTACGGAATACCGATAATCATCATTATCATCATTAGCAACCCATTAACGGCTCACTACTGAGCGAGGTCTCTTCTCAGAGAAGGGTTATAGGCCATAGTCCACCACGCTGGCGCAATGCGAATTGGCGGACTTCACACACATTCGAGAAAATTATGGAGAACTCTCCGGTGTGCAGGTGTCCTCGCGATGTTTTCCTTCACCGTTAAAGCATGTGATATTTAATTTCTTAAACGCACTTAACTTCGAAAAGTCAGAGGTGCGTACCCAGGATCGAACCTGCGACCCCACAAGAGGAGACCACAGTCGTAACCACTAGGCTATCACTGCTTAATATTGGTTAGAAACAGACATTAGTTACGGAATACCCATAATACACAAGGGAAAACAAAACTCTACAAATATAATTAATTAAAAGTACACCGTGAGCGGCACGAAATAGAAAGGTATCTTTCTACCGCCTCTTATTTTAATACATGATTCAACAAGGAAGGCATCCTATTAGGCTGTCAGGATTTCAATGTGTAAGGAGTCAAATAATAGGACAAGACCCGCTAATCTCGGTTCAATAAAAATCCTATCGTTCAAATCATTATTTTCTACTTTATACAGATGCAAAGCTATAGTATAATTTTTGTGAATTACAGTGAATTCCTCAGCAGCAATCTGTATTTTCAGAGGTGCTATTCACATTAAAATAGTAAAATCGTAATCGTGCCCGGGAAATAATTTTTATCGATGACAAATTACGTAGCTTTTCGTATAATTCGTTACGATACAACACATGGCAATAGAATAACTCATATTCAGTGCATACGCGATGTTACATACACCTCCATATAATATTTTATGGACCCAGTGGTCCAATGTTTCAGGAGGAGGGGTACTTTGTCAATGCCTGCTCCCCCCTCGAAGGGGGGTATTTACCGGAGCGGGACCCGGGCGCGCGGAGCCGTGTGATGGTTTTATGCGCATCCAGGAATACGCAATGCCGTTTTCATTCCACTGACAATGTGACATCTTTATTACTTTATTTCAATTTAAATCCCATAATTAAGGAATTATACGGATTATGTAGATGGGTTTTCAAAATTTCATAATAATTTTTCTTTTGACGTTTATTTCCTAACTTGAGGGGATGATATTACTGCGGTTGTATTTAAGTTTTTAATGGTGTATCGTTTTGATTTCAGAGTTTAGTTTTTTCCTAGATACAGATGCTTTGAACATCCCTTTCTCTTCTGGATCGATAAAACTAATACATATATATTATGAGTGGTAGACTCATTGACGATTCAAAAGTACTTGTAAAAGTTTATTTGAATAAAAAACATTTCTATTCTATTCTATTCTATTCTATTCTATTCTATTCTATTCTATTCTATTCTATTCTATTCTATTCTATTCTATTCTATTCTATTCTATTCTATTCTATTCTATTCTATTCTATTCTATTCTATTCTATTCTATTCTATTCTATTCTATTCTATTCTATTCTATTCTATTCTATTCTATTCTATTCTATTCTATTCTATTCTATTCTATTCTATTCTATTCTATTCTATTCTATTCTATTCTATTCTATTCTATTCTATTCTATTCTATTCTATTCTATTCTATTCTATTCTATTCTATTCTATTCTATTCTATTCTATTCTATTCTATTCTATTCTATTCTGTTCTATTCTATTCTATTCTATTCTATTCTATTCTATTCTATTCTATTCCCACAAAATGAAGAATAATTTGATCTATATCCCTCGAAAACAAGATTGTATAATATAATATTTATTTTAGACTTTTATAATACAGAAAATTAAACGCAGAAGTGAAATAGGTAACTGAGATAGGTGAGTAGGTAGATATTAAATCAAAAGCAAAGAAAAAAATAAAAATAAATTTTGTAGACAGGTATGCCCGAAAATTAAATCAGTCCGCACAGAAAAAACAAAGGGAACTAAAAGTTATTGTAACGATTGTCGTAAAACCAACGTTATCTGTGCCCGTAGCTACTGGGAGAGCACCGACCGCTATCACCCGCCGGTGATAAAATTAAAAAGTAATAAAAATGCAAACGAACTAAGTTCCGACCGGTGCGGAGATCGCCGCGAAATCTTAACGTTAAGGCATGGATACACAATCAGTAGGTATGACGACGTTTTCTCACGGCATTTTTATCGTCAAAGCCATCAGCTGCAAAAGCGATGTTTTAAAGGAGGTTGGCGAATTTTGACCCATCATTTTTAAAAACCGTTTAGATTCAGAAAACATTTAATTTTTTAATTAATATTTTTCAGAGTATTTTTCTGGGTAAATGAATTTTTAGAAGATGGGGATCAAAAATATAATTATTCACAAGTACACATTATAGATAACCCTTACATGGCAATACAAGTGAATATCTTTTTTCTCCCAACTTTATTTGATAGACTTTGATTAATTTTTTGTTAGTCTGGTTTACTAGAACAAGTACGAGAAGTTTGATTCGTGAACGTGGGCGTTCAGTGTTCAGTTCAGTTCGTTTGGGTCAGAAACTCTATGGAATTCGCCATTATTCTTTTTTTTCGTATATGAAAATCGATATGGATATATTGAATATGAACAAGAATATGTATCCTTTCCTCTCAGTACAAGTGAAGAACTTGTGTTAGTTGTGAATACAAAAATTGTGCGACTCGTTTGATGTCGTTAGTCCACCTAGTGGGGGGTCTGCCAATACTACGCTTCCCGGTGTGGGCTCGCCACTCCAGCACCTTGGGACCCCAACGACCATCAGCTCTTCGAACCCCAACGACCATCAACTCTTCGAACTATGTTTTTGATTATATGAAGCAAGCGTTGGCGCACTGATTTTATTGCAAATTAATGAAAAGATAAGTAGTGCAATGTACTATCTATCTTATGGTGTAGTTTTATTTTTAAATTCAAAATAACATAATATGACATCAAATACCACATAACTAAAATCTAAATTAATTAATTATGGTATAGGTACCTGCTTACAAAGTTATTTTCAAAATTTTTATTATATACTCAATAAACTTGTTCTAGTCAGGTCGATTTATCTGCAATTAGCTGATGCACGCTACTTCGTCCGCGTGGATTTAGTTTTTAAAATACCTCGGGAACTCTTTGATTGTCCGGGATAAAAGTAGCCTATGCCAGTCTCCAGGTCCTCAACTATACCCAAAAATCACGCGATTGAAAGACAAACCAACAAAAAAACAAAAAGACACACTTTCTCATTTACAATATTAGTATGATCTGTCAATGAATCATACGAAAACACCTTGGTATCGCATTTGATAAGTTGTCATCGATAAATCTAATATCTTTAAACGAGCAACTCTTGTATAATATATATATATAATCTGAATCTCGGAAACGGCTCGAACGAATTTCATAAAATTTAGCATGCAGGGGGTTTCGGGGGCGATAAATCGATCTAGCAAGGTTTCATATTTAGAAAATGCCGTTTTATCCATGTTTTCGGGCAATGAAAAACCCCCTACAATATCATTAGAATACGAAGGTCGCCATTAACTGTAAAATCCCAGTAGCTCAGTTAGGTTATCGGGCGGTCCCGAAACCAGAAGACCCTGGTTCGAGTCCAGAAGATTATTTTTTTCCCCTATGAATTTTATTACTATTGTTATTTATTATTTTACTATAATTTTTTTTAATATATAATTTTCAAAAAACACGATTTATCAAAAAAAAAATAATAACCGAGCAAAGCTCGATCACCCAGATATTAATTGTTATGTGTGACAAAGCCCTTATCGTAACTTTGATAGCAACCCTTTTCATAAATACCCGTAGTCTTGACGTAGCCTGGAGACTTCGGAAGTTCCGCCCCGACTTCCGAGCACTGGCAGCTAACTAAAGGTAAAATGTGGGTTTTACTACGAACATTATTTTCTATAGTTTATCAAACAAGTTTACTTAACAGATTTTTTTCTGAGTATTCCAGTCCAGAGTTTATAGCATCTAAATAAGTTTTCATCATAATTTATCAGTATTGAATTTATTTTTAAGTAGATGTTGCCCGTGACTTTGTCCAAGTGGATTTAGATTTAAAAAAATCTCGTGAGAACTCTTTGATTTTCTGGGATAAAAACTATCCTATGCCACTCTACAGGTTCTTAACTATGTTCATGCAAAAATCAGGGCAACCCGTTGCTCTATTGCGGTGTAATTGAAGGACAAACCAACAAACAAACACACTTTTGCATTTATAATATTAGTAGGAAGTAAGATTTAACAGCAATAAATAAAAACCTGAGGTGGTTAGTAAATAGTAAAACGGGCAAAAATTGCCCATGTTAATACTGGTAGTTAGACTAATAACGAATGATCCTAAACTGTATTCTATTGTTAAGATGTACATATATGTATTTTATTTATTACTAGCTGATGCCCGCGACTTCGTCCGCGTGGATTTCGTTTTTAAAATCCCGCGGGAACTCTTTGATTTTCCGGGATGGCTGTGTTACCCTCCAGGTGCTCAACTATACCTATCCAAAAAATCACGTCAATCCGTAGCTTTGTTGCAGCATGATTGACGAACAACCAACAAACAAACACACTTTCGCATTTATAATGTGTATTAGTAAGGAAGAATTAATACTGCGATAATAAAGGCGCTCTAATAAAATTTTAGAATACAAAAGCTACTATTGTGACTTAAATATGACAGTTAGATATATTCCCTCGGAATCTTTTTTGTAGAGAATAATAAGTACTACATAATTTTTATGTATCATCAATAGTTTTCTCAGCACACGCCAAATAACGCATTTTATAAGTAAAATTTTGCTACTTTGGGTTACATTATTGCAATTTTCTTAAGGATCTCTAACTTTTTGAAAATAAATTATAGCCTTTGTTACTTCCTGATAACTTAGCTTTCTATTGGTCAAAAAGTGGTTAAAATTGGTCCAGTAGTTACAGAGCCTATTCGGTACAAACAAACAAACAAACAAACAAAATCTTTCTTCTTCATAATATTAGTATAGATTCTCTAAATAAAGGATACTGTCCGATACAGTATTATGAACTGTGACAAAAATATTTTATGAATGAAGCGCGACGCTGCCCAATCTCACGCGCGACCGCGCGCAGTATATCCGGACATTATCCGGACCGGTTAAGGACACGCCCGGACTGTTATTATAAGTGCTTAGGTAACTGTATCTTTAAAAACTATAAACTATTTCTTTGGTATGCACCGAAGTAATAGTTAACAATATTTATTCAGATAGAGAAAAACAAACTGAAACTTGTTTTTGCGAACATTTTAAAACAAAATTAGGAAATCTGGTCCAGCCTTTCTCAAGCGGTGCTCTTACTATTAGCTTTTGTCCACAGCTTCCCTCACTTTAAGTTTCATTTTTCAGACTCCTATTTTATCCCCTTAGGTGGTTGAATTTTCAAAAATCCTTTCTAAGTGGATGCCTACATCATAATAGCTATCTGTATGCCAAATTTCAGTCCAAACCGTCCAGTGAGTTGAGCTGTGCGTTGGTAGATCAGTCAATTATTCCGTCAGTTAGACAGTGACTGCTTCCTTAAAAAAAGAATATTAGTCATTCTGAACACGACTCATATTCCATTTTCTCCAACGAAAGGCAAAGGTTATAGAAGTGGGTAGGGGCTTGAACCGTTAACCCCACCGTTTCAGGTGCTTTCTATTTTCAGTCCGCAACCTACTATAAATAGGTCCTAGTTATTTATAGAGTCCTCAAATGAGCAACGGCACAGAGCTCTTTAGCATAAACTCAATGGGTATTATCAGATATTATCTATTCCGCTTGTCATTGGAAATCAACAGTAATTTATTCATGATTAGCTGTTGCCTGCGGCGTCACCTGCTCGTTTGCTTATCATATTACGCTACTGCAGATCTGCATCTAGTGATGGTATCATAGTGATATCTTTTTAACCGACTAAAAAAAAAAGGAGGAGACTTATCAATTCGTCGAAATCTTTTTTTATGTATGTCTACCGATTACTTGACGACGCCTTAACCGATTTGGAAAATTCTTTTAAGCTTTTGCATAACTTTTATCGCGGGCTTTGAAGTAGGACAAACAAGAAATTCCGTAACGAAAATAAACCTAACACCGTCGTTCAGTAAGCGTTCAACATTTTAGAGGTTCACAAGTAGCTCTGTTTGGCGCAGTGGGCGAGCGGCCGCTTTCTTTACCGTATGGTGTATGATGTCGCAGGTTCGAATCTCACTTGCGAAGTAGTGACAGTGCGCATTTCTTGTTTGTTTGTTTTTTAATTATTTTTTTGCATAACTTTTATTATGCAAAAAAAAAATTGCATAAATATTATAATTGCATAAGTTGAAAAAAAATGCTATACAATAGCTTTACCGTGGCAGTCCCCGAGTGCCAATTATTTATTTTTTGTTTGAAAGGGTATACTTCCCAGGTGGTCCCGTATAAATTTAATTGAAATCGGTTGAGCGGTTTTTAAAATATCAACAATAAATTATATATTTTGTATAGAGTGTCTGTGTGTGTAATATAGTAAAGCGGGAGTTGTAAGTCGGTTGCTTAAAAGAATTTTTTCATATTAAATTATGAGAAATCACTTTCGTTCTAATAGGTTAAAACCACGATAACTCTAAATAACAAGTTTATATAAATCAAAGGTATGTAACGCGAGGTTCGCTGTAATGTATTGGTTGTGACCTTGAAGGGCGTGGCCGAGGGCACGGGTGCCAATGAATAGAATTTTCCAGGTTATGATACACCCCTAGCGTTACAGTAAATTAATTAAAATGTTAGAATAGTACTTAGGTTACGAAATACTTGCCATTAGTCGATGCTTAGTCTGCCGGGTTTTCGCCGGATGAGCGGTCGGTTGGAGATTGAACCTCTGGTTCAAGGACCGTACTTGGCGTCAGGGGCACTCTCGCTTTCAGCCGTAGGTAGAATGAGAAATGGGACTAATTAAATGATCAGACAAAGGTCGGATACAATATTCATCTTTAATTCTAGTTCCACAAAGGCCGGTGACTAGAGCTAACGACTTAATTAAACATGAGCGACCTTACTGTCCTTGGAATTCACCACTGGATCCTAGGAGCGAGGGCGCGCTCTCGAATCCGGGCTAACGTCCCTCGTGAGGCACGCAGTTGGCTTCATCCACTTGGAGTATGTGAGGTAGCTGGTATGCAGGTCGACGCACTTATGTTTGCCGCTAATGTTTGTGAACACTGATCACCACTATGTTATGCGAAAATCACTGCGTATAACTAATTTTACAATCCACAGTTAAGCTACGAAAACGTCTCAACGCTCGAAGAGAATGCGAGAGGTCACCTTGAGGATGACGCCAGGAGAATCCATACTATCGAGTTTAAATTATCAAAATAATTGTTAAACGGTTAGAAATGAAACGGGTGTCCGGGTATTTTAGTATGTAGTGTCCCACTACAGGTACAAGGTAAGTACCCACCTTTATCGACCGAGCGAAGCGAAGGTCTCTGAGTTAACTAGAGAGATTTGCACTTGTCCGTCCGTCCGTCCGTCCGTCCGTCCGTCCGTCCGTCTGTCAGAGCCTTATAACTTTTGAATTACTGAACGTAATTACTTCAAATTTAGATATAATATGTAAACCGATGGCCTCCAGCCGAAAATGGCTTAAAAAGTTATAAAAATCTTTATTTCAGGGGGGCTCTCATAGAAGCGAATGCGAAGTAAAAAAAAAAATATCGCGTTACATAACATTGTTACGTATCATTTTAAAGATTATTTTGAACTGAGTACAAAAATATTTTTTTTTTAATTTTTCCCTTAAAATTGACGAAATGGGGGGCTTTCAAAGTGGCGATTTTATACCCTCGCTTGAAGACGCTCTCTAGGAAAATCCGCTATGGATTTTCAAACTGATTTTATGTTTTTAGGTCACTTATATCCTGTACTTGAACAACAAATACTAAAATTATATGAATATTATAAAGAAACGAGATTATTTAATTTTTAATGTACATCAGTAATTCATATAGCATCAACATAGCTTCACAATAATGCTAATAGATGGCGCAGTCAGTAACTATTCCCATGGAACTACGAGTTACGACTAACGACCTATCCCAAAAACAGTTTTGCGTCGACCATTATTATTTAGTTACTTATTATAATACAATAATTGTATTGTAATTTTTTTTGTACCATATTATTCAATTAAAATTATTTTTTAGTTAAATTTTAGTTAAATATTGTATATTTTCTATTCGCGTCGATAGATGACGATTTGTACAGATGCCCGTAACCCGGTTTCACTCGTTAGTACCTACATAATAATTCAATGTTTTCACTAACGTTCCCTAACCTTTACGGGCTACCTATAAGTTAGGTGATTGATGTTTTCTGTCAACTTATTTATCACGATCCTGTACGGGACACCTAAAAGGATATTGGGACGGATGTTAGGACTTAGGATTGTATTTAGGAGCTACCTACGTTAAGAGACTCCTACTTAGGGGATGATTTAGGTATGTTTGGTGAAAACGGGCATAATAATAATGTCAGTTTTGGTTATCATGTATCGATTGAATGAATAATCATGGGATATCGTTACCGCGAGGTCTCAGTTCGGGGCGAACCACTAGTCTATTTTACCATCAATTTAAGAGTAATAAGGCTTGCAAGTGGCAGCGTACGCACTCGAGTAAGTAGGTACCTACGAGCAGGTACGAGTAAGTTCTGAATTTTCCAACCAATTACCCGCCGAGCGTTCGCAGCGGGGTAAGTGCCTAGAGTGCCACTGCGATCCAGATCATGGCCGATCACACTAGGATACTAAAGAAAATATTATATTATACTGACTGGAACTCCAGACATACGGTTCAAATGCGGAGTTATGTGAACATGAAAAACGTGACACCCGATTAATATAAATCTGACAGAGATGGTGATGAAGAGAAATAGAGAGAAATTAAAATGACAAATGCATTGCTTAAAGACAGTTATGTGACATGTGTGTGTGTGTGTTACACATATTTTCTGCTATAAGGCTATAGCAGAGCAGGGGACCGAAAGTATCAAACAGCGAAACCGTAGCACCGAAACTACTGTGTACTGTTACGTAGAGATGCTACGATTTCGTAGCAAAGTTCGTAGCAGACATGACTGTTATAAAAGTATTTTACTAGCAAGAAGAATTAAATACAGCGCCCAATGCAAAGCGAATTCAGTTGTAAAATTGAAATGATGTTTCATGTAGGTACTGCTATGATAACACACCAAAGAAATACACAACCCGCTGTTTTCAATCTCCGATTTCCTAATTCTAATGTTATCTAGCAGAGATCATTAGGTAAGCGATAAGGCTACCTTTAATTGTAGATACTTCTTTCATTTTGTATCTTCTGTCTATGTTTGTATTCTTAACTTTGTGTGGTGGTGTATAATATAATTTGACATAGATCGATCGATTTATAGGATCGGCAAAATAAAAAGAACTTAAGGGCAGAACTTAAAACAGGACTATCTAGAAGGCATCCCAGTGTCAACGGCGCCAGTCCGAGGCACTTGATAAATGTAGCGAGCGCAGCTTTGCATGTTTGTTCAAGGAGCCAGTAATGGATATACTTACTGCACCTTATTGCGCCCTGCGCCGGTATTCGGCGGAATCCGGACATGCTTTCTATAACGAACCCCACTTGGTACATACAATTTTACTAACTAAAGCTAGTTAGCTTTAGTTAGTAAACTTTAGTTAGGTAACTAACTTCCTAATAGCAATGATGACCTGGTTATAAAAGAAATGTTTTTATTCAAACTTTTTACGAAACTCCAATAAATTGACAAGTGAACCTCCCATGGAACTAGTAGAGCAGTCGTAATTCCTGCTTCCATAGAACCTACCACTGGATGACGTTCCAACAGAAATCAAAACTCGACGTTTTAAAAAAAATAATACGCTGATGGGTTCAGATCACGTTGAGACAGGTTCAGATGAATGAATAAATGACGAAAATGTCTATAATTTGTATTACTGAATAGAATAGAAATATTTTTTTATTTAAATTCTAAACTAAACTAAATTCTTTTATTCGAAAGCACTTTTTAAAAATATACTTTTAGAAAGTGCTTTCGAATCATCAACTGAATCTATTACTGGTTCTGAATGCCATTCCAACCGAGAAGAACCAGCAAGAAACTAGGTGGTTGCTCTTTTTAAAATATTATTTTTAATACAGGTTAGTTATTACTGTCTACTACTTTTGAATCGCTGGAGTGAGTGTATACACGCCTTTTTTATCATATTTTATACAAGATGATGCCCGCGACTTCGTCCGCGTGGATTTATGGTTTTCTTATTCCCGCGGAAACTGTAATTTTCCGGGATAAAAAGTAGCCTATATGCTAATCCTGGGTATGAGCTAAATCGTTTCATTCGTTGTGGCGTTAAAGAGTAACAAACATCCACCCATCCATCCATCCATACATCCATCCTCACATAATTTCGCATTTGTAATATAACGTAGGAGTAGGATAATTTTCAATTGTATAATATTCTTTTTTCTAAAAGATTTCTTCATCATCATCATCATCATCATCATCAACCTTTAGATGTCCACTGCTGGACATAGGTCTCCTGCATGGATCTCCACAGGCTTCTGTCTTGCGCCGCCTGAATCCAGCGGCTCCCTGCGACTCGTTTGATGTCGCCGGTCCACCTAGTGGGGGGTCTGCCAACACTGCGCTTACCGGTGCGGGGTCGCCACTCCAGCACCTTGGGACCCCAATGACCATCAGCTCTTTGAACTATGTGCCCCGCCCATTTCCACTTGGCTGAGCTACGTCGGTGACTTTGGTTCTCCTGCGGATCTCTTCATTTCTGATTTGATCTCGCAGGGATACCCCAAGCACAGCTCTCTCCTAGGGTCTATAATTCTTCAACAAGGTATTATCGCCCTTTTTGAAGAACAGAACCACTACGCTTCTGTGCCATGCCTCCGGCGTTATACCCTCGTGAAATTACTTAAACTTGTGTAAAGGCAAGACTAAGATTGACTATCAGTATCAAGTTTCTGGTACACCAAAAGGACTAAAATAATGTAATTCCCATCAGTAAATATTTGTTTGGTTGCGACTTTAACGGCATTTCCAGCGTGAGTTTAATGAGCACTGGCTCTGCAAATAATGATAATATTTTTAACCATTATTAATATTTATTATCACGGGATTAACGGATATTTGCAAGGATTTAAGCCTGGGATTAAAATATACGCCATTGGATATAATAATCATATTGATAATCTATACCTACAATATGTTCATTATAATAAAAATGTGTCAGTCGGAATGAATGTATTAATTAAAGAGAAAACAATATTTTGAACGGTTCATGTTTCACTTTCATAAATTAATATCTGTTTTAGGACTTTTTAAAAATTAAGGAAATCATACTAATATTATAAATGCGAAATTGTGTTTGATGGTTTGTTGGTTTATCCTTCAATGACGCCGCAACAGGGCCACGGATCGGCGTGATTTTTTGCTTAGGTATAGTTGAGGACCTGGAGAGTGACATAGGCTACTTTTTATCCCGGAAAATCAAAGAGTTTCCGAGGGATTTTAAAAACTAAATCCACGCGGATAAAGTCGCAAGGATCAGCTAGTTTAGAATATTTCCTAAAATTAGGAAAGGGACATTTAAGCATGCAAACATCCAAATAATATAGGTGTGCCCTCGAATCAAACTGTTATTCTCATCTTGCAATACACAAAAGAGTAAAAAAAGCCAGATTCAATAATATTTACTCAATAACGGACGTTTAGCCAATCAGCAAATCCTATAAAACATCCTTCCGCAAACAGGAATCGAACCCGCTTCCCATTGACGAGCGTAATTAGCTAATAACTAGCGCAAACATGAGTGCGGCATCAAAGAGACGTGTATCGAACCGTTTTAGCGATATTAGTCTTTTTAGGGATCCGCGGTGAGTCGATCGAAACTTCTAATCATCTATGTTTTGTGTCATCATAATTATCATCAGCTAAAATGCATCCACTGGGAGATATGTCTCTTTCAAGTAGCGACAACGTTGTTTATCCTCGGCCTTTCGCATCCAATAATGCCTGCCACTTTTTGAATGTTATCAAAAATTCAAAATTCAAAATCATTTATTTCATGTAGGCCAACCCGTGGCTCTTATGACAGTCATGACTCTACCACCGGTTCGGAAGGCGGATTCTGCTGAGAAGAGCCGGCAAGAAACTCAGCAGTTGATGCTCTTTTCAAAATAATCATTTTACAATATTATTATACAGCTATTACATTGTAATAAGTTTTTTATACTATCTTGTGGGCAGCCGGATGCCATGCCGATTTAAGCCATGCAACTTTGTTAGAATAGAATTGAATATAATATTTCCACAATGAGGTGAGGTTCCAAAAAAAGCGTAGGTACTACAATTCATATCACTCCATCTAGCCAGGGGGTGCCGACACTCGATCTCCCCTCGAGGACCTTGCGACTCTAGCGGCCATCGGTCCTCAGTCTATTGTACCTAACTATGGCCCCAAAGATAACGGTAGTTTCCATTATCTATGGGTAGCCCACTGCCACTTCATCAGTAATACAGTTTTTTGTGTGTCACGCTGCTTTGTAAGGAAAAAAATATTATCCTCGATTTCTTATGAAATTTACCTACTCACTCATAATAGCCGTAATTATAAATTATGATGGTGTAGTTAACGGATGAAGAGTTCTCAATAATTTTAATTATCATAATTTAACGCTGTAAAATAAATTGTTTATGTGCAGAACCCAATAATTTTACAGTAAATTCTTTCATATGGAGGCTGCAATTAAGAAATGAGGAGTCCGAGATTAAATGGACGCGCGGAACAAATATCTTCGTCCTGAAAGATAACAAATTGTTAGAAATTTCACCATTCTACCGAGTTTATATAAATCTTCGGCTCATTCTTTCTTCGTTCGTTGTGTAAGTTGTCGCTATGATCTGCTTGTTAGGTACTCTAGTAAATTGAGATAATACTTTTTGATTTCCATTTGACCACCACAAGGGAAAATGTGTCTGTCTGTTACCTTTTCAAGGCTAAACCGCTAAAGTGATTTTGACGAAATTTGGCACATAGATAGAGTGCGCCCTGGAGACGTACTTAAGTTATTATTTTACTAGCTGATGCCCGCGACTTCGTCCGCGTGGATTTAGTTTGTTCCTAGTTTTCCCGAATTTTCTTTGCTATAAACCTCACGGAGCCCGAGACCTTTCCAACGAATGCAAAACCGTGGAAATCGGTTCGTGCGTTCTGGAGTTATAGCGTCAGGAAGGAAAACTCGACTTATTTTTATATAGTAGATTTTCCTCTTTGAAAATGAAACAATAAACCTACATCCTCGCGGTAAACGTCGCGGGTATCAGTAAGTTTACTGTAAATTTTATATTATAATCAGTGATTATAATGGGCTCTTTTTCGCAACTAAGTGTGTCTTCTTAAGCAGAAATGCGCTTCGAATCAGGTAATTTTCTTTTTAATTAAAGTTCAGGACACCGTGAAAAACGCTGCGCCGATAAAAATAGGTAAGTAGTGTAGCACTATCGTATTTATTTTGCTCAGGAAAAGATTAGACTAAAGCTAGTTTAAAGACTATGCCTAATCGACTCTAGCGAAAACAGAACACTGACTAATTGTATGACGCAGCTTTGCTACACGGGGGGGGGGGGTATAACTAGGGCTCATTCCCACTAGTACCAGAGCTGGAGCCTCCCCATAAACTTAACTCCCACTAGCTTTTAAGTGTGTACTCATTTAGGTAAGTTTTTAAGTTCAAAAATATATAACTTTGGAGTTACATTGCAAACTGCAATTAATAATTTGCAATTTGAGTTCGGCTTTAAGACTTATATTTATTTATTTTTCAAAATCGGTACATTTTTGTATACTATTTGAAGGTCAGTTAGTTTTACAAGTATGCATAATATACCTAGATATAAGTTAGATAATGGTGATTATAATTATTTATGATATCTCCAAGCTAATTCTACGATGGCTTAAAACGAGCGGTTCCCTAATTTTCAAAAGCCTAGAATCAAACCTGGGACATATTATGCGGCTACGGCCTACACAACTATGCCAGACAAGCTTTGCAGACAAGTTATTTAATATTATACGAAGCAATTCAGTAGGTATCAGACAATCAGACAAGGTGTAAACACGAACCAGTCAGTAATCAGAACGCGGTTACACTATTTGAACTGCTGAACACCTCACACTAGTTGATCAGCATTAAGAGGCCATTGATCTTTATATTCAGAAGCAATATCAAATAAGTACCTCAAGCCGTTTCTGAGAAAAAATTAAGTGGCACTCGGAGACTGCCGCGGTAAAGCTATTGCATAGCATTTTATACCAACTTAGGCAATTATAATATTTATGTAATATTTTTTTTTACATAATAAAAATTATGCAAAAAATAAAAAACAAACAAACAAGAAAAGCGCACTATCACTACTTCGCGAGTGAGATTCGAACCTGCGACATCATACATAAAATCGGCCGCTCGCCCACTGCGCCAAACAGAGCTACTTGTGACCCTCTAAAATGTTGAACGCTTACTGAACGACGGTGTTAGGTTTATTTTCGTTACGGAATTTCTTGATTCGGTCGCCGCGCTCAAACTGTTTGTCCTAGTTCAAAGCCCGCGATAAAAGCTATGCAATAGCTTAAAAGGGCCTTGACACATGGACAGACAGACGAACAACGGAGCGAGACTTTTTTTTTTGAACCCCATAAAAATATACTTTATCCAAACAGTCTAAATTTTCCATGTGAAAAGTTTATGAAAGCTCACAATATCTAAGAAACTTAAATAAAGGTTTACAGACCATCACAAGACGTATAAAACGTAAAACATTCCCAGCGAAAAATTCACTTTCCTCCTCTAAGCAAACTATCGCAAAAATTGTATGCCGAGATGAAAGCGTGAACGAGCCTCGCTAAATAGTTGTCGTAAAATTCTCACCAATTTGGATTCGAGGCGGGGAATATCGTGCGCCGTATAATAACTCGGTAAAACACGTTTTTTACGACACGGGAATGACGCTGGGATGTTCTGGGAATAAGAGACAGTTTACATGCTCCTTGATATTGTATTATTTGGGATAAACATGCTATTATATATTGCTCGCGATTTCGTCGGCGTGATAACTTCAAGTGTTTTTTTTTAAATCCCACGGGAAATCTATGTTTTTCCGGGATCAAAAGTACAGTTACAGGTTTAAATCACGTCCTTTGTTCCGTTGCTGTGTGATTAAAGGACAAACCAACAAACCAAGGAGGGCTAGCTTTTGTATTGTGACGTGGCAGTTTAATATGGTAACGGGCTAACTTGGAAGGGGTATGGGATGGCAGCGTATTTACTTTCAACCCATATGGCTAATCGATTTTTACACGCCATCGTGCCGGAACGCTAAATCGCTTGACAGCCCGTCATTCACGGTTGAGTGGATACCAGCTACGGCCAAAGCCTATCACCAGACCAGACCAGAGACAAATAAGAAATTATAAACTCCCAAATTATCCCGCAATGGGAATAGAACCAGATACCTCCCACTGAACCAGGGAGGTCGTCAAATTACGAAAGAAACTTTAACACCTCGCCAGGGTGCAGCATAGTGAAGAAACGAAATGGAAAAATGGTCGAGCGAAGGATCATGCGTCATGCTCGTGAATGGGTGCCACTGGCGGGAATAGGGCTACTTTCTATCTGCCAGTCTTAACATCATTTGATTTGTAGTACGCTTTTTTGGAACTTCCCCTCGTTGTGGAAATATTCTATTCTAACAAAGTTGCATGGGTTAAATCGGCTTGGCATCCAGCTGCCCACAAGATAGTATAAAAAACTTGTTACAATGTAATAGCTACATAATAATATTGAAAAGAGCAACTGCTGAATTTCTTGCCGGCTCTTCTCAGCAGAATCCGCTTTCCGAAACGGTGGTAGAGTCATGACGTGTCATAAGAGCCACAGGTTGGCCTACGTGAAACAATTTTGAATTTTGATAGTGGGAACAGTAAAACTGATCGCTGAATGTAACCCCAGCGCGCGTCAACAGTCGCGAAGCTGATTGTCGCACATTGTCTATGAAATTAGATTGCCCTCCCTATAATTGTACCTACTCGTATGCACAAACGGCTTTCATCTCATACCTATTCTTGTATTACTTTATTACGTGTTTGAACATTTTGCTTGTTAGCATTCCATGGCGAAAATGGTAAAAGCCTTATTGTGTCATTCCCCTCTCCCTCCAAATGAATGTAAAACTTGTGTAACGACTGGGGTGGGGATTTAATCGTTGACCTTTCAGTTAGCAGTTTGCACGCTATTTATTTCTATTGAGGCATTTTTATTTATTTTATTTGAGGATCATATCAGTAACTACCTAGTCATACGAATGCTATCAACTAAATGTTTGGATGGTGTTACATAAATTCACAGTGGCTCTTGCTACTCTTGGGTATTTAGTATAGTCTGGTGCATTCATCTTTTTATTTATTTAATTACGTCTTACCTGCGGCAGGCGGCTTCGCTTACGTTAAGTTTGATTTTTAAAACCCTTATTTTATCCCCTTAGGGGTTATATTTTCAAAAACCCCTTTCTTAGCGGATGCCTACGTCTTAATAGCTATCTTTATGCCAAATTTCACCTCCAGTCACTTTCAGATCCGTCCAGTGTTTTTAGCTGTGCGTTGATAGATCAGTCAGTTACCTTTTCCTTTTATTTAGTTTATTGAGTATCCCTATAAAAAGGAGGGAGAATCATCGTGAGGGAGAGTTCTCCATAATGTTCTCAAAGGTGTGTGAAGTTTGCCTTTCAGCACTTGACCAGCTTGATAGACTACGGCCATTCTCATGCCAGAGGAGACTATATTATTTTGTGCCCAGGTTAACGCTGGGCACAGAATAATCCTTACTAATATTATAAATGCGAAAGTGTGTTTGTTGGTTTGTTGGTTTATCCTTCAATCACGCCACAGCAGGGCTACGGATCGACGTAATTTTTTGCATGGGTATAGTTGAGGACCTGGAGAGTGACATAGGCTACTTTTTCTCCCGGAAAATCAAAGAGTTCCCGAGGTATTTTAAAAACTAAATCCACGCGGACGAAGTCGCGGGCATCAGCTGGTATTAAATATATTCTTGATAATATTAAATTCCAATTCCATTAAAACTTTTAGGTATAATCACACTCATACCCAGTCCCAAATAATCTCCTCCTAAACAATATGACGTTTAGGAGATAAAATAGGTTGAAATGAGATAAAATCAACAAAACAAAAAGCCCCCTATTCCCTTAAACATTTAATAAAACGAGCCGTCTTTACACGACAGGGCAATACCGTTCTCATATAAAAAACAGTTAACGTCCAACAAAAACCGTTATGTCGCACGTCTATCACCGAAATCGGTAACTTCTCGGAAACAATTGCCCGCATATACCCCGGCCAAATTGCATTTCCAATTCATGAAGCCAGTTATCCATAGCCCTTCTCTTTCACGCTTATTGGCAGGGTTGCCTCCCGCACATATTTGCGTTTACTAGTCAGTGTTACCACAGTAGAATTATAACCAGTACTGAAACTACCTACAAACGCTCGAAACGGCCTCACTCACACAAACATGCGCATCGACGAGCCAAATAGCGGGCCTCGCGGTGCTGTCAGTACTGAGGACCGGTATTTGGTCTCGTCGATGCGCATGTTTGTGTGAGTGAGCCGTTTCGAACGTTTATAGGTAGTTTCCATACTCTATCTATCTTTACTCTGGTGTTACGCCCGAGTTTTGTATGTGTCGCAGTAAGATAGTTGAACCATTTTACTAGATTAGTCTAGTCAGATGGCTATATTACTAGATCGCGTTCGTATTATAGCTATATTCCTAGTAAGATAGCTATGAATCTCTTTCGTATAGCTATCCGCTTTCCGAACCGGTGGTAGAGTCATGACTTGTCATAAGAGCCATAGGTTGGCCTACGTGAAATAAATAATTTTGGAATTTGAATTTTTATCTTCCGGCATATAACTATAAACCTAGGTTTATAACTATAACACGGCTTCAACTATCTTACTGCGACATATGCATTCTACCCAAAACAGTATTGATTGCTACAGTATGACGATCGCAATAATAATATCGCTGATACGCGGTAAGTGTAAGCGCACGTTCCGATTTCAACTGCGTTTTTAACGGTAAAGCAATCACAAATATAACAAACCGGGGAATTAAAAACTGATCTTTCCTTGTGAGGACAGGCTTACTGTAAGTTAAAATAGAAATATTTTTTATTCAAATAAACTTTTTACAAGTGCTTTTGAATCGTCTGGCTCTACCACTGGTTCGGAATGGCCTTCCTGCCGAGAAGAACCAGCAAGAAACTCGGCGGTTGCTCTTTTCAAAACAAATTTACAATACAGTAAATACTATGCTATATATGCAGTGTTTCCACAATGAGGGAAGTTCCAAAAATGCATACCGACTAACTTCTATCTTAAGATGAGCAGACATAAAGTAACCCCATTCCCGCCGATGGAACCCATGACCCAGCCATTGCTTCGCTCAACCATATTTGAGGGAACGTAACAACCCGCATCACACGACACCACCACAGAAATATGTAAAGAGTGCGTGACAGAGTTGTAGAAAAATAGATCATGGGGAGTGGTACGGAGTGCGGCTTAGAAATATTTTAGTGGTAAAATATAATTTTAATCGCAATTAATTTAACCATTTGTTATGCTATCCAGCAGTTCAACTGCCATATGCTTGACTACAACATTGCATACATAGAGAATACTGGGTATTCCCTATCTCATAAAGATTCATACACATCACAACTGGTAGACTACTATTTTAATAAACTTTGTTTTTTGCTATAACGAAATGGTGGCAACCCTTAAGAAAGGCTCGTTTTCCCGCCCACTTCACACCTCGCAGGATCTCTTCTATGAATAATTTTTCGTTGGATCTTGTTGACTTAATTTTATATCGGTTTCCTTTTCTTTTTAACCGTATACAGTAGATGCTTCGACTTCTACGCGCAGCGCTGTATAAGGAATTGTATAAAGATTACGCGTAATGTAATACGATTCCTTTGTAACAATATAAGTGTTGGAATGGAATTGGAATTTGTTGGAGCAGGTTTCTTTCTACGTTCATATGATTATCGTATTAATTCCGTCCGCCAATCCGCACTTGGCCAGCTTGGTTCATACTTCATACTAATATTATAAGTGCGAAAGTTTGTTTGTTTGCTTGTCCTTCAATCACGCCGCAACAGAGCTACCGATCGACGTGATGTTTTGCATGTATAGTTGAAGACCTGGAGTGTAACATAGACTACTTTTTATCCCGGAAATTAAAGAGTTCCCGAGGGATTTTAAAAACTAAACTCATGCGGATGAAGTCACGAGCATCAGCTAGTATAGTCTATGGCCTAAACTCTTCCCATTTGAGAGGAGACTTGTGCCCTGGCCGGTGATGGATTGAGATGGTTAAGCCGTCGGTCCAATTCATTAATCGAACATTTCAAAATTTACTGTTTCGAGTAATTGAGGGTCAAAGTTTATGGAAATTTCGATTTTACAAGTAAAATCAAAATTTCTCTACAAGATTATGTTGTTTCCTGACGAATAGTACTAAAATTTGACTTGTACTGTGTTTCGGAAAGATTATAATATAAACCTACTACTAGACGATGCCCGCGACTTCGTCCGCGTGGATTAAGGTTTTTTTGATTCCCGCGGGAACTCTTTACTTTTCCGGGATAAATTGTAATTTGTAACCTATGTGTTTATCCTGGGTATGAGCTATCTCCATTCCAAATTTCAGCCAAATCCGTTGAGTAGTTTTTGCGTGAAAGAGTAACAAACATACACACAGATACACAAAGGAGATTGGCGAATTCCATCCAGTTTCTGACCCAGACGATCCAAACCGTGGGCCTCAAGACCACGTTCACGAATCAAACTTCTCATGCTTGTTCTATTAAACCAGTCTAGCAAAAAATTTCATCAAAGTCTATCACATAAAGTTGGGAGAAAAAAGATATTCACTTGTATTGCCATGTAACGGCTATTTATAATGTGTACTTGTGAATAATTATATTTTTGATCCCCATCTTCTAAAAATATCGGGTTTACACAGAAAAATACTCTGAAAAGTATTAATTAAAATTAAATGATTTCTGAATCTGAACGGTTTTTAAAAATGCTGGGTCAAAATTCGCCAAGCTCCTTTCGCCTTTATAATATTAGTGTGATAGTGTGATGTGACTATTTTGGATACTTAACTTAAAACACCTGATAAACGTTCCACTAATGAGTTAGACCGACGAAATTGTATAGCCTGTAACTTCAACCCGAATGAAATCGCCATCTTGATCAAAATAACATTATACAGAAGGTAGAACTGAACATTACCGCGGCAGGCGAGCAGTTAGCCATGAAAAGGCTATATTGTTAGCCGTAACCGCCGCAGTTCCAGTTAAACCTTCCATTCGGCTAGACTGCTGCTGCTGAAACTGGCTCCTGGCCTATGGTGGCTCTATAATCTGCCATTCCTATGCAAATTCGCTCGCTGAACCAACTATGACTTTATATAAGAGGGGATTTGCGTTAAAAACAATGCATTAGACCTAAAACCACGGATTAGTAAAACAGTAGACTAGGTTTAGCAAATTAATTTTTATTAACTTCGTTTGAAAGTTTTATGAGAAGCTTCGAGTAATAACCAAAATTTATTATTTTGGAGTTAGATTTTATAAATAATCCACGAGAAATTTTTGATATTCTAGCATTAAAATTATCGTATGATTGTATTGAAAATCTCTGTAGATATCAAAAAAGATTGTCTTGATGAATATTATAATGTTTATATGGATGGATTATTTTACATTACGTACAGAGTTGGATGAAGAAAAGTCCAGATCCCCTGAAAAAGAGGCCAAAGTCACACAATATACAATAGTACTGACGTACAACCACTTAGCTATCACCGCTGCCACCGCCGCTTCTCCATCTGTGAAATTATGCTTAGAGATATTATGGAGATGTTTCTGGACCAGTTGTGTAACGGTTCTAATATTTTTAAGTAATATGACTGAATGAAATGCAAAAGAAAAGTGGAGTACCCTAGTAACGCAGTGGTACCCACGAGACGGGTAGAGAACAAAGGGCAGACAGCAAAGACGTTGGGAGGACGAGCTGAAGCTTACAGCTGGTCCATTCTGGAGGAAGGTAGCACAGAACCGTAACCACTGGAGAGAGCTGGAGGACGCCTTTGCCGAGAGGCACTCAGTACTTAGGGACTTTTTAATTTAATTTAATTTAAAGTCAATCTAAGACTGAAATAAAGGCTATTTTAATTTTATTTATTTTTATTTTAATATGACTGAATAAAGGCAAGGATGGTATCAAATATTTTGTCTTGAATGCGAGTGCAGCTCATTCTCAATGTTTGGAACGGCGTCCGCTATAGGAAGTAAGTGAATTTTCGCTTTATGCACCCACTTGACTACAGAAGGTTTATCCTTTGATTACACTTCGAGAAAGTTCCGAAGAAACCCGATGAGCCCCGCGGGCCGCCGATAGATGAGAATTGTTTCAAAAACTCCCGCTTCTGATGACAATGAACACTTTGAACCGTTGAAATACAAAATCCAAGATTACCCTGAAACAGGTGCTTACTCTCCGTATCGTATTTCGATGTTTAAGGTTATGTTTGGTTGTTTTTGGTGAAAACTACGGGTGTGGTTCACTCAAAAACTGCAAGGGCTTCGGTTCCAATACCCATGCTCAAGGATTATATCATCATCATCATCATCATCAACAGCCTATAACAGTCCATTGCTGGATTAAAGGCCTCTCCCAAAGGGAGGGTTTGCCCATAATCACTACGCTAGGCAGACGGGTTGGTGATCGCAGTAGATGGTAGTAGTAGCACAGAGGACGCTGCTGCCCGTTCTCCGTTATATTCCCTTAGTCGCCTCGTACGACACCCGCGGGAAGAGGAAGGGTGGTGACAAGTGCATTTTCATCTGCCGTCACCACACGGCACGAGGATTCTTCAGCAGATGCGAATATTACCTATCAAACAATATTTACTAAGACTTTATTAACACGTTGTTTATTACGTTCTTCGATCATATTATACAATATGTCTAGATTGAGTATGCAATGTACGAAAAAGTCCTCAAGAGTTTTTTTTATAAATATGGAATAAATCTCTTTCACCTACTTAAGTGTCACTTGATTCACTACGCAGTAAACTGCTTCGCAAAATAAATAAATATGCTGATTTGCGGGCAAAGTATGTCACAATTGCCCGTCAAAGCAAAACAAGAAGTCCAAGATCTAACATCAGTAAGCTTTACATTTGCGTAAGATTTTTTAAGAAAAGACGATTTTTAATTTCGATGGTTTTTAGGTACAACGAACTGGCCGTTGATGCCAGCTGTGGTATTTTGCACATTATTGTGTAAAATTATATTGTGTGATACATAATAAAATGGAATATTTCTATGGAAATGTTTATCTTTGGTTTTTACGTCTGTACGTAAAAACAAAGAACAGGTCTGTACCTGTACAGGCTGGTTTTAAGAATCAAATAGGTGCGGTGTTTGTTCTTTGCCATAATGACACTTTGTTGAAGCTGTGTAAAAGTTTGTAGGTACCTAACTTATTTGTAACATTTTGTTTTGATAAGAGAAATTACTGAGTTCTCTGGCGGCTCTTCGCAGCAGAATCTGCTTTCCGAATCGGTGGTAGAGTCTTAACTTGCCATAAGATTCACAGGTTGGCCTACGTGAAAAAATATATTTGCATTTTGAATTTTTTTTAACAAGAGTGTTAAATGGTTTTGCAACTGTAAGTACAGTAGAACCTCGTTAAATCGAATCTTATGTTTTGTTCCCCTTCTTTCAAGCGCAAAGACCTCGATTACTCAAAATCTCAACCGTCTAGAAGTCGAAACAACCAGGGAAACTTGACCTTTGTATCTCGAATTTAGCAATGTCTGATATTGTAATATCAGGTTACCTCTACAACTCGAACAATTGAAACTAATTACCTCTATTATATTATATTGTAAACTTGTTCTGAAAAGAGCAACTGCCGAGTTTCTTGCTGGTTCTTCTCGGCAGGAACGGTATTCCGAACCAGTGGTAGACTCATCGACGATTCAAAAGCACTTGTAAAAAAGTTTATTTGAATAAAAAACATTTCTATTCTATTCTATAGCTCGAAGAAAAACAAGTTACCGACGTTAAGAATTTTCCAACAATGCACGTAATTGTTTCTTAGAATGTAAGAGTACAATAAATAGGATTAGCAATTCTATGAAATGATAAAGGAATTTATTTCTGTGTTAAAACATGCTTGTTTACTTTTTATTTTTATTTCTATATTGAGTTATCTAGTTTTATTATTATTGGTATGTATTTTCAACTTTAGCGAAGCAAGTCTTTGATTGTCGATTGTTAGAATGAGACTTAACCTCTACAAGTCGAACAAAATCAGCCTTACTCGAAATTATTCTTAGGTCAAAAACTCGATTTTTTTTGGCGTCTCCCTTGAAGTTTGAATTATAGAGGTACTACTGTACTTTATACCTTAACCTGTTTACGTGGAGGTTAACCATGTGTGGAGGTTTAACTTGTTGTAAGACTTGTAAGTTGGATTATATTATAATAAAAAATTTTGAATCATAAAATTTTCGCCTTATTGAAATTTTAAAGTAGGCCAGTCGTTTTAAGGTAACCTAACTGGCACACAAAATGCAGCACACGATCTTCCACCAGGCGCTTGAAAGGTTGATTTTAAGCTGGTGCTCTATTTATTTTAAGCTGCAGCTTGCATTCCAGAGGCGGGTCACGTATGCGTCCCGACGCGAAACCAAAAATGGTTGAAACAGTAAACGCGTGCCAAGTCGCTTCATTAGGGTACTGTGTTTGTGTCTTTTGTCGGTAAACTCGCTGCGACTTCGCGTTTTGTGAGTTTATAACAGAATAGGGTGAGCCCGGCAGAGTGTCATTTCTGACAACTTTGGCGCTAGTATCGGGTTCATTTATTACTCAAAGGGTTCAACACTCTGAATCTTCTCAACATATTACAAAAGGTATTCAAGATATTGATACTAGGTATGGAAACTTGAACTTGGAAGAAGTGAAGCAGCCTAGTGGTTAGGACTGTGGTCTCCTATTCGGGGGGTCGCAGGTTCGATCCCGGGTACGCACCTCCTGACTTTTCGGAGTCATGTGCGTTTAAGCAATTAAATATCACTTGCTTCAACGGTGAAGGAAAACATCGTGAGGAAACTTGCACATCTGAGAGTTCTCTATAGTGTTCTCGAAGATGTGTGAAGTTCACCAATTCGCATTAGGCCAGCGTGGTGGACTATGGCCTATAACCCTTCTCTGAGAGGAGAACTGCGCTCAGTAGTGAGCCGTTGATGGGTTGCTAATGATGATGGAAACTTCATCGTTTAATGAAAAGTTTTAAATTCTATGAGTACGTATAGCAAGCCAAAAGAAATAGATTGGTAGATGTAAAATAAATCCATGCCGATCATAGGCCTAAATAAACAAATAAAAAATCTTTGTGCAATCTTCAATCAACATTTTAATTTGAAAATTTGAAATTTTAGGTGTTGGAAACTGTAGGTACTATACAAAGGAAACTTAAATTATATATTGTCATGTCATGTCAAATAAATATGACTAAGTAATAATTGCTTCGATTAATACTGTATTGACTAGGTACTTGTTTGTATTTTCCACTGCAGCATTTTAAGTCGTAATTATAATAATATTATTGGCTTACTCACAAGCGAACTAACAAAATTGATTCCCAATCTTGAGAACTAATTTTACACGGAAATTTCTACGACAAATATTTTATCTAGTAGGTACATAAGCCTTTATTTAAGGATAATTTTCTTAAGATTTATTTTTGAAGTGAAAACTTCTGTAGGCGCGTTGAATACTTTTTTGGGTGGGCAAAAAACATGGATTTCGCGTCATCGTCACCTTCACAATCGTCACCTGGAGATTTCAGTAAGCGTTCAACATTTTATAATTTCCCAAGCAACCTTGTACAGCGCAGCGGGCAAGCAGCCGCCTTCCTTACAGTTTAATGTATGATGTCGCAGGTTCGAATCTCACTCACGAAATCGTAACAGTACGCTTTTATTATTTGTTTTTAATTATTAGCAAATCTAGTTTTCTTCTATCGGCAATCCCTATGCCTTCCAATTTTTTTTTAATTTTCACAGTCAAACCAATATTAATAACTTTCTATTGCAGTCCTACAAAGAATCCTACCTACAAAGAGGAACCCAATTCTCATTCCCAAAACTAGTGCTGGAAGGGAGGATTGCAGGCAAGAGAGCTCCAGGTCGCCAAAGACGCAAGTGGTTGGACGATATAAGGGGGTGGACTGGGCTGACTTATCCAAAATTAAAAGATGCGGCTTTAAATAGAGAAGCTTTTCGCATGATGACCACCAAACTTCAATACGAGGAAGGCACACGATGATGATGATGATGATGATTGCAGTCCAATAAAATGAGAATAGAAATTAAACCAACTGTCAAAAAGCCAAGCGGACGCCAATCCCTTTACAAGTACACAGAGTCCCTTGGTCAAGTATTTGCATTGGAAATTCATAATAATGTCATTACGGCGCCCTTTGATTGCGCCCCAGCCCTCCTCGACGGACGGACGGACATATTGATTTTTGTTATTAAACAATACAAGGGTGTGTTTACTTTGGACACGAGGTTCTGTAGCAATTTCTGACCTTTCGCGGCGTCCTGACAGAGACCCGTCTCTTTTTAACCGACTTGAAAAAAGGAGAAGGTTCTCAATTCAACGGAATCTTTTTTTTGTGTGTTCACCGATAACTCGAAGACGCGAACCGATGAACCGATTTGGAAAATTCTTTTTTTGTTTGAAAGGGTATATACTTCTCAGGTGGTCTCATTTAAATTTTATCAGAATAGGTCTAGCGGCTTTTAAAAATCAACAATGAATTGTATTCTCTGCAGTGGCGCGGGCGTTTGAAGTCGATTTTTTAAAAATATTTTTTTATATTATATTTTATTTGAATAATATGCATATTATCAAGCGTTATAAGCATTATATTATTAGCCTGCATGATATCCCATATCTCTCTCCAGGCCCTTATGGATATAGTATCCATGAAAACCACAAAAAAAGTCGTGTGGTGTTGTGGGTCACCAGATAGGAAATAAGTTCCTTACTATAAAATATTATTTTCAAGTTCTATTCGAGGCATAAAGAAAATATTCGGGTATACATTTTTAAAATTGATTTTTTTATCGATAAATATCAAAAAAACTACTTTACAAAATTATCTTAACACCTTTATTTTGTTTACAATGATTTATAAAAATATATAATAACAAGTGTATTTTGTTTTTAATTTTTTACCAAATATTATAAATAATAAAATTATAAATAATAATAAATTAATAATAAAAATAAAATAAATAAAAATAAATAATAATTATCTGAAGTCAGGATTCGCACCTCTGAACCGATAGTATCACTCCTTCTTTTTACCCTTGCGCCATCGAAGCATTGTTAGAATGTGTAAAATAAACGAAGACAATAATAAAACAAGGACTGTGACGAAAAAAATCTTACGTTACGGACGTTTTTTGCCGACTAGGGTAGCCCTCCGCAACGCCCCATAAGGAACTTCGTTCCAAAAACTATAATGCGTCTCGTCATTCCTTTCATTGTTTTGTATGCCTTGAACGCGAACACTTTCTTCTTTCTATTTAATTATTGTTATCTGTTCACGAGTGACTAGAGAAAAGATGGATGCCGGAGAAAACTTCGCTGAGTATCTTTGGCAAGGATTGATATCAACCAGGTTGGTGTATACTTTATATTTTTATAATTAACGGTTTATACAAAACTGACTCTAGACTTCAAAGTCTGGAACATCGCAAGGTTGCCTGTCTGTTCTTATTTTGGAGTGTGATCAAGAACTATTCGATTGAGTTCCCCCATCACCCTTCTACCATCGAACCGCAAGGCATCGCTCGAATCTGCACGTGGTCGAAATTCTACGATCCCGCACTAAGCGCTTTGCTTCCTCGTTCCTAATACGCACCGTTAAAATTTGGAATACCCTTCCGGCTTCCGTTTTTCCAACTGACTATAACGTTTACATCAAAAGTGAATAGGCATCTTCTAGGCAGGCGCGCTCCATCTTAGGCTGCATCTTCACTTACAATCAGGTGAGATTGCAATCAGATTAAATTAAAACGAAAAGATTTCATTCAGCAATGACATCAAATTAAAATAAAATAAAATTATATATAAAAAAAGGTTTCATTCAGCAATGACATCAAAGTGTACTTTTTTACCTTAAAAGGCTGTTAATTTGTATGGCACTTCAAAAAATAAAATTAGTACATAATTTTTAAACCCATTCCCTAATAAATGTTCCCCGCGGTACCCTCAGTCCAGCAGACCAGAAAAATTAAACCCAATTTGTCACCGGCCTGTGTAAACGTGTTTTTATTTGCTAACCAAATGGACACTAAAAATGTGTTAAAATAATAGCAAAGAGGGTAGTTTTGAATGGCGTTCGGCTCTTTTGTTTGTTTTTGAAATGGACAGGATTATATGGGGTATACTGTGAGGGGTCAACGGGCAGTACGGTCAAAAATTAGGGGTGACATCATACTAATATTATAAATGCGAAAGTGTGTTTGTTTGTTGGTTTGTTGGTTTGTCCGTCAATCACGCTGCAACAGAGCAACGGATCAACGTGAATTCTTACATGGGTATAATTGAGGACCTGGAGAGTGACATAGGCTACTGTTTATCCCGGAAAATCAAAGAGTTCCCGAGGGATTAAAAAACTAAATCCACGCGGACGAGTTCACGGGCATCAGCTAGTTTGAAATAAAATAATGTCATTTTAACTTAGAAAACTCTTAAACTTAAACTAAATGATAGATATCTGCCCACATTTAGCAATTTTAACACAAGTTTTTGTGAATTGTATTCCTTTGGTTGGAAACGACTTTTTATGTGAAAATAATATAATAAAATCATCATTAGATGTCTCAGAGATCACCCAAAACTGCGGTCTTCCACTTGATTTTTCTGATCGTTTCGAATCGATGCGTACCATGGGACTATGAAATACAGAGGGTATTTTTGTTTGTGTACAAACTGATGCACTTTAACATCTCCGCTTAGTTATGTAGCTAGTCTCCAGTTCACTGAAGAAGTTATACACCAAATAAGTTGTTTTTATCATACCTTACAAATAAAGCTTACATCCTAGTGTTCCTGAATCTTGAAGCGAAATAAAATTTCTTATTCTCCCCAATATACGTAGCTTTGGTTCGTTTGTTGTCTCAAAGACAAAGCCGCTTGCCGCTTGCCTTGTCTAAACCTCTGACGATAAATCCATTGGTGTCCTCCGCAGCTTATACCCTCTCCTCCTGTCCAGACCACAGCGACACTTGTTACCTATGAACAAATAATATACCTATACCCGTTTACACCTTCGTTTCAGATATAAAATTTGACGACCTCCCTGGCGCAGTGGTGAGCGCTGTGGTCTTATAACTGGGAGGTCTCAGGTTCGATTCCCGGCGGGGTGAATTTGGGAATTTACAGTTTCTGAATTGTCTCTGGTCTGGTCTGGTGGGAGGCTTTCGTGGGCCGTGGCTAGTTACCACCCTACCGTCAAAGACGTGCCGCCAAGCGATTTAGCGTTCCGGCACGATGGCGTGTAGAAACCGATTAGGGGTATGGGTTGAATTTACACTGCCATACCCTTCCAAGTTAGTCCGCTACCATCTTAGACTGCATCGTCACTTACCCTCAAGTGAGATCGCAGTCAAGGACTATCTTGTTAACGAATAAAAAAAAAAAAAATACCTAAAAAATATATTTGTAATACAAACTAGCAGATGCCCGCGACTTCGTCCGCGTGGATTTTTCATTTTAAAATCCCGCGGGAACTTTGATTTTCCGGGATATAAAGTAACCTATGTCATTCTCCAGATCCTCAACTATACCCGTGTAAAAAAATCACGTCGGTCCGTGGTTCTGTTGCAGCGTGATTGAAGGACAAACCAACAAATCAAAATATAAACACACTTAAGCATTTACTACCTGAGGCCCGCGACTTCGTCCGCGTGGATTTAGTTTTTACAATTCCTCGGAAACTCTTCGATTTTCCGGGATAAAAAGTAGCCTATGTCACTCTCCAGATCCTCAACATATCCATGCAAAAAATATCACGTCGATCCATACCTCTGTTGCGGCGTGATTGAAGGACAGACCAACAAACAGACTTTCGCATTTATAATATTAGTATGATACCTATTATTTATTCATGCCTATAAGAACATTATTTATGTGGTTTAAACCCTCATGAAAAGTAAATTTGCCAAGTTTATTTAATTTCAGAGCATAAACTATTCATGTTATACATTGAGTGTATAACATGTATGTATGTAGTTGTCAGGTTCCCTAATTAACGAGCGGCCACTATCGCAGGTTGCACGCGTGTGTGCGTCAAACTCTGCAGTCGTAAAGTTAGTGACGGCACATTGACCACGATTTGCGATGCGCTGCGTTAACGCACGCCGTGAAAACATACGACTGTGAATTTTGCGCCGGCAAGTCTGGCGATTAAAGTCCATCAGCGTTTGATGCAATGATAATGGTTTGAACTGCGGTTTCCTATTAGGGGCTTGCGGGTTTTATCCCGGGAACGCACCACTGACTTTTCAAAGTTTTGTGTAAATGTAAATATCACATGTTTGTTATCACAAAGTTGTAAATATCACATGCTTCAATGGTAAAGGAAAACGGTTGCAAGGTTTCACGAAGTGCGTACTAATTTTCGGTTTTAGTGAAAATTTTAATTTGCATTTCTATGGTTTTCATTTTTAAGCACATTTAAATATAAAATTTTAAGGACATTTCTAGTTTAATAAATAATAATCATAAGCAGTGATAGCCTAGTGGTTAGGACTGTGGTCTCCTATTCTGGAGGTCACAGGTTCGATCCCGGGCACGCACCTCTGATTTTCGGAGTTATGTGCGTTTATGCAATCAAATATCACATGATTTAACAGTGAAGGAAAACGTCGTGAGGAAACCTGCACGCCTCAGTGTTCTCGATAATGTTCTCAATGGTGTGTGAAGTCTGCCAATTTGCATTGGGCTAGCATAGTAAAGTAATGGCCCTCTATTTCGAGAGGAAACCTCTGCCCAGTTGTGGACGTAGTGGGCTTGCGATAGGTTTAAAAGAATGAAAAAGTCTAATGCTATAGTGATGATAACCGGGAGCGGAAGATTAGCGTTGCTCTCCGAGGCACAGAGATGACAATCCCTCATTTGGGCTTCTACAGTCGGTCATTCATCCCTTTACTGAATTGAGTCAATATTACTTAGACATGACAATTGCATTTTTGTGAATAAAATTTCATTCATTCATTCATTCATTGATGGTAATAATAAAGAACATACTTTCTTCAAAAGTTCTCATTCGCTGACGGAAATATTATGGTACATATGGTTTTTTTCACAATAATTACTTTCTCAATTTATTCTATTCACGATAAAATAGTAATTACTATAAACATCGAACTCTATATTGTAAAGTAATAAGTACTCCTTAAAATTATAAAAAAATAATATTAAATTACATCTAAAATTAAAACTAATATAGGTTAATATAAACCTCATTGATGTCACCGCAATGTGGCATAGTACACAAGATGCTGGCAGCATTGCCTCATTGAATGGCCAAACTAATTCTACTTAATACTTTGGCCAGCTCTTGGAATCTCTGTAGACACGATGACTTCTTTGAAAGCTCTTAAGCTTTCTTCACGATTGGATAAAATATAAATGTTTTTTATTCAAATAAACTTTTTTACAAGTGCTTTTAAATCGTCGATGAGTCTACCACTGGTTCGGAATGCCCTTCCTGCCGAGAAGAACCAGCATGAAACTAGGCGGTTGCTCTTTTCAAAACAAGTTTACAATTCAATAGATACTATACTATGTATGCAGTGTTTACAAAATGAATGAAAGTTCCACAAAAGCATATCTAATTATAATTCAACACATGTTAAGACGGGCAGGCAGAAAGTAGCCCCGCCCCATTCCCGCCAGTGGAACCCGTTCACGAGCATGACGCATGATCCAGCCATTGCTTCGCTCAACCATATTTGATTATTTATATATTTGGATAATTATTACTTTCCCTATTTATTTTGTTCACGATAATCACTTTCTCTATTTTCATTAATTCCATTCCTTCTACATCAGCAGCACCAGTAACAAGCGTCATTATTCCCGCATTCGCATCAAAACCGGCTTACCCCCGTAATTGTAGGGGTAGGTGTGCGATGTGTCCAATCAGACCCTGACACGTGTCATTTCGCACCCCTTTTTGCACGCATTCCTTTGATTTGGCGGCGCTGACGGGCGGGTGTGACGCGGCGTTTTTCATGTTCATAATTTTTGGCATTGAAACCTTGGGGTCATGGTCCGAGAGTGCCGAATCCTTTCATAAGGTTCTGTCATCCGGATTTAAGTCCACTGGCGACTAGAAGGCTGTTAGTGACTGGTGATTAGGCACATTTCCTCATTCCAATGGTTTGGATTATATTTTTTAAAGTCATCGAACAGACCATGTTGCCAATGATAGCTTCTGTTTCTGACTATGAGCCTCGTAATCGGGCTAAGAAGAGTCAATCAGCGTGCGATGGAGAGAGTATCCCTTCCTCCCTCCCTCCGAGTATCAGTGCGAGATAAAGTCAGAAATGAAGAGACTCGTAGACTTACCAGATTGACCGAAGTGACAATGGACAGGAAAAATAGTTCAAAGAACGGTACAGTACGGTGTACGAGGATCCAAGGTAGTGATACACTCGAAACAGCAGTTTAAGAAAACCCTCCACTAAGCGGACCGACGACATCAGACAAATCACGAAAATATAGATGGTGTAATACTGAGGCTCAGGGTCTCTCAGCGAGCGATGGAGAGATCTATGCTCGGTATGTCCCTGCGAGATCAAATCAGAAGTGAGGAGATCCGTAGGAGAACCAAAGTCACCGACATAGCTCAGCGTGTCGCGAAACTGAAGTGAAAATGGGCGGGGCAGATAGTTCGAAGAGCTGATGATCGTTGGGGTCCCAAGGTGCTGGAGTGGCGACCCCGAACCGGGAAGCGCAGTGTTGGCAGACCCCCCCAGGTGTCCCGACGACATCAAACTAGTCGCAGGGAGCCGCTAGATGCAAGCGGCGCAAGACCGAAGCCTGTGGAAGTCCATGCAGGAGACCTTTGTCCAGCAGTGGACGTCTATAGGTTGATAAAGAAAAAGAAGAATACTGAGACATGTGGAAGTCTATACTGCAACAGACCTACCCCTGGCATTGGACGTCTATCGTTTGATAAAAATGATAAAAAAGAAGACGAAAGACTATTCATGAAAGGTATCTCAAACGCTCATACTGAGTTTTAAAAACGCCCGTCTGCGGTGTGACGTAAACCTCGTGGGATAAAACAGCGGCGCATCGCATGTGACGGATTAACATTATCATTTGACACTGCATTTATTTAACGAGACTGCCGCCAGTGCTGTTTGTTTACGGCTATATTAAACACGGTGTTAAAGTCTGGGTGACTAATAAAACACTAGATGTATGTCTCTTTGGAAGCTCTAAACCGTAAAGTACTCATCATCATCATCAGCAACCAATCGAAGGCTCATTACTGAGTGTAGGTCCCATTTCAGAGAAGAGTTATAGGTCCACCACACTCGGGTTTGCCCATAATCCCCACGCTGGGCAGACGGGTTGGTGATGTTAGGAATTGTAATAATTTTGTTCCTGGTCCTGAATCTATAAAAATAAATATTGTCTGTGGCTCTCTCTCTATATAAAAAAAAAATATATACTTTGTGGTCTGACAGCTAATAAGTAAAAAGTGTTTTAATTACTCCCAAAAATAATAAAAATTATAACATGGTAGCATAACAGTGGTTCCGATTAACGGATTAAAAAGTAAAAGTAATAACCAAAAAGTAAAAACTAATAAACAATAAAAGCCACTGGCTCACTGGTAAGTGAAGTAAAAACCCGTGTCGTAAATCACCTTACTAAAACAAGATGGAGGAAAGGGACGCTATCTCTCGCATACAACGTCTAACAAATGAAAAGACTTTCATCTTATGGAAATTCCAAATAGACATTCACTTTCGTAGTAACGACCTGTATGAAATCGTACACGATCCTAAAAATATGACATACGAGGATAAAGAGGACTTGAAAAAAGATGCGCAAGCCCAGAAAATCATCACGAGTACAATCGACCGTAAACATCTACCACTTTTATTGTCATGTAAAACCGCATCACAAATGTTTAACAAACTTAGCTTCATTTTTGAGCAAAAGAGTGATCAACAAAAGTGTAACACTCTGCAAGAATTCTTTCAATATTCTTATAACAAGCAACATGACATGACATTCCATATCAGCTCTCTTGAAAACCTAGCATATCAACTAAACTGCCTTGGTGAACAAATAAATGATAACATGCTTATCTCAAAGATTCTTTCAACTTTACCTGAACAGTACAATAGTTTCATAACAGCATGGGAGTCCACTATAACCTCTGATAAAACAATTAATAATTTAACTTCAAGATTATTAGCAGAAGAAAAACGTTTAACAAACATAAATAACAGTGAAAATGTTGCATTTAAAGCCTATAATAAAAACAAAAATAGGTTCAAATCTTGTAAAATCTGTCACAAAAAGAATCACCAAGAAATCAATTGTTTTTATAAAAACAAAGAAAAGTTATTCTGCAAAATTTGTAAGAAGAATAATCATGAGGAAAAAGACTGTTTTTTTAGGAAAAAGCATGAAAAACAAGTTTCTTTTCTCGTTATAAATGAGAACTTCATAATTGATTCTGGCTGCACCAGTCATATGACAAATAACCACTCAATTTTACATAACAAAACTGATTGTCAAATAGAAATTAAAACAGCAGAGAAAAATAAAATAATGACAGCCAGCAATAAAGGTACAATAGAAACAAAAACCTGCAATTTTGATGATGTGTTATATGTTCCAAAATTAGAGAAAAATTTATTGTCAGTAAATGCTATAACAGAGAAAGAAGGAGTTGTCATATTCACAAAAGATAATGTTGTTATTAAAAAGGATGACGAAATAATACTTCAAGGTGAAAAAAATAATAATGGTTTATATAACATAAATATTAAAACAAATACTGAAGAAAATGTCTTGATTTCCTACGACAAAGAAACAGCTGAAGATTGGAATCGTAGATATGGCCACCCTGGAAAGGAAACATTGAAAAATATTATTAAATCAGTAAATGGCATAAATTTAACAAATAAAGAAGTAGACACATTGAACTCGACTTGTGACATCTGCATGAGGGCAAAACAAACAAGAATTCCATTTCATACTCGACAAAATTCTGAAAGAAAATTACATACAATACACACTGATGTGTGTGGTCCAATTTCACCTACAACCTGGAATGAAAAGAAATATGTATTAACATTTATCGATGATTTCACAAACTACACTCAGGTTTATCTATTAACTAATAAAAGTGAAGTATTTATGCATCTAAGAAATTATATACAAGAAGTTGAAAGACACAATGATCTAAAAATAAGCATCATACGATGCGATGGTGGTGGAGAATATTCAAGTAACAATCTCAAAGAATGGTGTAAAAACAAAGGTATCAAAATAGACTACACAATACCATACACTCCGCAGTTAAATGGCAAGGCGGAACGCTTCAACCGCACTTTATTGGAAAAGGCACGAGCAATGTTGTATGAGTCTAACCTGGAACACGAGATGTGGGGTGAAGCAATACAAGCAGCAACTTATCTGTTAAATAGAACCCCACGAGATGGTGAAAATCAAACCCCCATAGAAATGTGGACTGGAAAAAAACCCAACGTTAAAAACATACAAACATTTGGTTCAGAAGTGTATTCAAAATTACTAACACCTTTGAAGAAACTTGATCAAAGAAGCGAAAAACTTATAATGGTTGGCTATGCTCCAACTGGATATCGACTCTGGAATCCTGTGAATAGAGAAATAATTATAAAAAGAGACATAAAATTTGTAAAAAGTAAAAATCAAGAAAACAATAAATATCAAGATAAAAGTAAAACCCATGAAATTGAAGAAGATGACATAATTGAATTTACAATCAGCTCTTCTCAAACTAAAGATAATACAGAAAAAGAAATTGAAGAACCGATAATAAATGAAGAAAATAAAAACAACAATGAGATAATACAAGAAAATACAGAAGAAGTAATACAACAAGATATACCAACTGAAGAAGAATTAAAGATGAATGAAGAAGAATTAAATATACCAGAAACCACAACAGATACAAGTCAAGTTGATATTAATACCATACCCACAAGAGTAAAAAGACAAAGAAATCCACCTAAGAGATATGAAGATTATGTAATGATTACTTACAACGAAGCAATTAATAGTGAAGATAAACATAAATGGCAAAAGGCTATACAAGACGAAAAAAATTCTTTAATTGAAAACAAAGTCTTGAAAGTAGTAAGCAACGAAGAAGCTAAAGGAAAAAAGATTCTAAGTAATAAATGGATATTAAAAATAAAGGATGATGGAAGTTACAAAGCTCGTCTAGTGATTCGAGGATTTGAGCAAAGAGAGGGAATTGACTACCATGAGATTTTCAGTCCTGTGATAAACAGTAGTCCTTTAAGAATGATTCTAGCAATTTCTGCACTAAACAGCCTAAAAATCAAAACATTTGATATTAAAACTTCATTTTTATATGGCAAATTGGATGATGAAGAAATTTATATGTATCCACCAGAAGGAATGAATATTGACGGGATATGCAAATTAGAAAAAGCCCTGTATGGCATGAAACAAGCTCCTCTGAAGTGGAATAAAACATTTACAAATTATTTGAACAGTCAAGGTCTAGTGCAACTAACAACAGAACCATGTATTTTCAAAAATGAGAAAAATACAGTATTTTTAGGCATACATGTTGATGATGGAATAGTAATTGGAAAAGATGAAAAAGAAATTGATATATTATTGTCAAAAATTGGAAAGAAATTCATTACCAAAGTAGATAACAACCCTAAGAAATACATTGGAATGGAAATAATGCAAAAGGAAAATGAGTTAAAACTAAAACAAGAAACTTTTATAGAAAACTTATTACAAGATTATAATATGACAGAAACCAAAATATCAGCAGTACCAATAGAATCAAGTAAAGAAATAGAATCATCTAAGAACACTAAATTTCCTTACAGAGAATTACTTGGAAGTCTAACATACATTTCAAATAAAACTAGACCCGACATGAGTTTTGCTGTCAATTATTGTAGCAGAAAAGTAGAAAACCCAGCCGATCATGATGTTCATAACATAAAGCATATTCTCAAATACCTAAAAGGAACAAAAGAGAAAGGTCTGACCTATCAGAAAAATAAAAGAGAAATAGAGATAACTGCATACTGCGACTCAGACTATGCCGGAGACACTGAAACAAGGAGAAGCACAACTGGATATATAATCTTTCTAAACAACTGCCCAATAAGTTGGTGCACAAGACGGCAACCCATAGTAGCACTTTCCAGCACCGAAGCAGAATACATTGCTGCGGCTGAATGCTGCAAAGAACTATTGTATTTAAAATCTGTGATTCAAGAACTATTAAACCTACACAGTGTAAAAGTGATTGTATTCATTGACAATCAAAGCGCAATAAGATTGATTGAGAATGGAGTGATAAATAGACGTTCAAAGCATATAGACGTTCGTTTCAAATTTATTCATGAAAAAGTGCAAAATAGTGATGTGATAATAAAGTATTGTCCAACTAGTGAACAAACAGCAGACATTTTTACAAAAATATTGTGTAAAATTAAATTTAACTATCATGCTAATAAGATTGTTCTGTAAATCTAAATAAGTAAACTTTTTGAGTTATTATTACTGTTAATACTAACTACTTTAAATATATTGTTTAAAACTACTTTAAAACTCAATAAATACTTTGTTTAAAATTGTATAACTACCTATGTCTAGTGTAAGAATAAAAGTAAACTTTAAAACTTAAGGAAAAAAAAAATTAAACAGCATTTTTTGTTTATAATATAATTTATTATAATATTGTATTGTACTTAGGTCTATAAAACTAACATTGGTATCTAGTAATTTTGTATAACTTAGTCGTAGGGTAAGAAATATTTATGTATACTTTTGGGGAAGGGTTGTGAAAGCTAAAGGAAACAAAATTAGGGGAGTGTGTTAGGAATTGTAATAATTTTGTTCCTGGTCCTGAATCTATAAAAATAAATATTGTCTGTGGCTCTCTCTCTATATAAAAAAAAAATATATACTTTGTGGTCTGACAGCTAATAAGTAAAAAGTGTTTTAATTACTCCCAAAAATAATAAAAATTATAACAGGTGATCGCAGTAGATGGTAGTAGTAGCACAGAGGACACTGCTGCCCGTTCTCCGTTATATTTCCTTAGTCGCCTCGTACGACACCTGCGGGAAGAAGAGGGGTGGTGATAAATGTATTCTCATCTGCCGTCACCACACGGCACAAGGATTTCCTATAAACAATCATCATCATCATCATCATTAGCAACCCATCAACGGCTCACTACTGAGTGCAGGTCTCCTCTCAGAGAAGGGTTTAGGCCATAGTCCACCACGCTGGCCCAATGCGAATTGGCGGACTTCACACACCTTTGATAACATTATGAAGAACTCTCAGATGTGCAGGTTTCTTCACGATGTGTTCCTTCACCGTTTCAGCATGTTATATTTGATTGCTTAAACGCACATAACTCCGAAAAGTCAGCGGTGCGTGCCCGGGATCGAACCTGTGACCTCCCGAATAGGAGACCACAGTCCTAACCGCTAGGGTATTAAAATACTGCTTATGATTATTTTTTATTAAACTAGAAATATCCTTAAAATTTTATATTTAAATGCGCTTAAAAACGAAAACCATAGAAATACAAATTAAAATTTTCACTAAAACCGAAAATTAGTCCGCACTCCGTGAAACCTTGCAACAGTTCCTGAAGAGTTAGTCACTGATCCGCTGCGAACTGAAAGTTATTTCAACTGAATCACATTCGGTATCAGTGTAGAGTTTTGCGAAATTTCCATTCCGTTACAGCTTAAATCTGTATAAATGCAAATTAATTTCATTTTGAACACTAAGCTAAAATATAATGTTATGGTTACCGAATTTTGGCAAAATAATGCCATTATCGCTTCTACATTTTGATTTACTTTAGTGCTTCGAAATTTTTTACGCTAAAGAAGACATTACAGTGGCTCATAATCATAAACGTAGTAAAACTTACATGATTATAATATTAAGGAGTGTTGTTATGTCAACTAAAGTCAAGTCAAGGCAATTCCATAACAATACCTACCTACTTGAAATAATACAAAGATAGCAAAAAAAATCGTAGCTTCATTGCTGCGTGATTGATCGACCAACCAATAAACCCACCTTCGCATTTATAATATTAATAAGAATTAAAATATTAGATTATTTTGGAACTTATGGTATTGTATTATTTATCTATAAAAATTCAGAAATTATTAAAAAAAATTCTAACCACCTAAATTGCGACTGCCGTCAAATAACTCAAAACCAGTAGCGGCCAGCGGCCAGTAGCGAGGGGAGGTGGGGCGGAATGAGCAACGTTATGGAAATTTAATTATTTTACAGTTGGACAATAAAACAACGAATTTCAGGGGAGATACAGCCTGATGCATCTAATTTATTGCGAACTGCGCAGTTTATGTCTTACATTACAGTGAGGATACGTGCAAAATGTGAATATTAATTGATTCCTACTTATAAGTATATGAATGCCAATGCGTTTGTTAGTTGCTTTGTCCTTCAATTACGCAATAACAGAGAGGATCGACGTAGTTTTTTGCATGGGTACGCAGTACTGGAACTATGGATCAACGTGGTTTTTGCATGCGTTTAGTTAAGGACCTGTTGGCAGATGCGATGCTGGTTACATGAATAGCAGCAAAACTGCATTTGAATTGCAATTTGGCAGCTTTGGCTTATAGTCCCAATACCGTCTGCCCAGTAAAGTAAAGTAGACGACCTCCCTGACTCAGTGGTGTACGCTGTTGTCTTATAACTGGGAGGTCCCGGGTTCGATTCCCGGCGGGGTCTATTTGGAAATTATAATTTCTGAATTGTCTCTGGTCTGGTCTGGTGGGAGGCTTTGGCCGTGGCTAGTTACCACCCTACCGTCCAAGACGTGCCGCCAAGCGATTTAGCGTTCCGGTACGATGGCGTGTAGAAACCGATTAGGGGTATGGGTTGAATGTTCACTGCCATACCTCTTCCAAGTTAGCCCGCTACCATCTTAGACTGCATCGTCACTTACCATCAGGTGAGATCGCAGTCAAGGACTAGCTTGTCATCGAATAAAAAAAATATTTGTAAAGCCACGCCATGCCTTTCAATAAACAACAAATGCAACATGCTGCTAGGTCAATAATAGTCCCAGCGGAAGGATTTAGATTTAGCCCTGTTAAGTTTAGTTTAGGGATTGTATCGCAACAGAATATAATTATATATAATTTAGCAGAGATAGCCTAGTGGTTAGGACTGTGGTCTCCTATTCGGGGGGTCGCAGGTTCGATCCCGGGTACGCACCTCTGAGTTTTCGAAGTCAAGTGCGTTTAAGCAATTAAATATCACTTGCTTCAACGGTGAAGGAAAACATCGTTCGGAAACCTGCACATCTGAGAGTTCTTCATAATGCTCTTGAAGATGTGTGAAGTCCGCCAATTCACATTGGGCCAGCGTGGTGGACTATGGCCTTATAACCCTTCTCTGAGAGGAGACCTGCGCTCAGTAGTGAGCCGTTGATGGGTTGCTAATGATGATGATGATGATGATGATGATCGCAACAGAATAAGTCACATATTTACGGGCTCTGGAAGAAAAGTAAAGATAAGATGTCTTTTGCGCGTCAATGTACCTTTAATATTGTGTTTGGTACAGAAATAAATACATATTCAAGTACTGATTTGGTGCGTCTATCTTAAATACAAATCTCACCACATTTTTTTTCAAAATTCCGTATCGATCAAAATATTATTTTAATAAGGCGAATAAAAATAAAACAGCTTCGCAGGAATAAAAGCATCTTAAAACGCCCCGCAGCATCCCACGGGGTACGCTGAGTAATTAAATAAAGCACCGTCAAGCGGAAAAATAACCGGACCGGACGCGCACGTTAAGTCTTATCCGGGACGATCTTGAAAGCCCTACATTATATTTTTTATTGGCTATAATATTAATACTCGAAGATTTTTCTAGAAGACTTTCTCATTGCTATGGGCCCATCCCCATTCTATTCATGACTATGATAGGTAGGAGATGTGGTAAAATAAAATGGTAATTACCACAATTTCTGTAGGTATAGTTTTCATGCGTCCGTATGTCTAACGAAAGTTATTTCGAATATTGGATAGAAGCAGGCGTTACTTTGCGGAAGTCCATGATTAGCAAGAAAAGGGTAGAATTATTTTGCTATAATCCGCCAACAGAAAAAATCTGTATAATTTTTACACTACTCTCGACGCACGTTTCGCCCCGACACCGGAGCATCCTCAGGAGATGTTGACTCTACAACGATGCATTGTCTAGTGACGCTCGTGTCAATTGCGCGGTATTATATACCGTATTTCTACCCCCACTACTGTTGCCCCGCCCACTATCCCCCCCTTCAAACAAACGAAGCAGTGGTGAACTTGAGACGTTCACTTGTTCATTAAGTAATTTAAACTGAGTATTATTGTTATGTTTTATTATTTCTAATTGTCCCCCAAAAGTCTCACTTTGCTAAACATCTCCTTGATAGTGGACACAAATTATCATCCGATCATTCATACAAAATCTTACACACCTGTGATAAAGGGCTTCGACTGAGCATGTTGGAACAATTAGAAATAATAAAACATAACAATAATACTCAGTTTAAATTACTTAATGAACAAGTGAACGTCTCAAGTTCACCACTGCTTCGTTTGTTTGAAGGGGGGGGTAGTGGGCGGGGCAACAGTAGTGGGGGTAGAAATACGGTATATAATACCGCGCAATTGACACGAGCGTCACTAGACAATGCATCGTTGTAGAGTCAACATCTCCTGAGGATGCTCCGGTGTCGGGGCGAAACGTGCGTCGAGAGTAGTGTAAAAATTATACAGATTTTTTCTGTTGGCGGATTATAGCAAAATAATTCTACCCTTTTCTTGCTAGTTATTTCGAAATTTACAGACAAACCCTTTATTTATTTGTTTTTTAATTGATTAACGTTAAATGTGGTAAAATCACTTTAATCTTGTGAGTTGCTTAGTAATAATAACCTGCGCGAGTTATTGATAATTTTCACTTAATTTCACTTACGAACTGATCTGTAATGATAAGCCTCAACAGCCTAACGGTTAAAGGTGCGGACTGAAAGGTTGTCAGTTCGATCCCCACCTCTTGCCCTATGTCGTATCCACTCCTAACACAAGCTTTCCTCTTATTTGGAGGGGAGAGGAGAATATTAGTCAAGTTCAGTTTGGCTTATATTCTTTAAAAAAACAATGATCCTCGTTGGTTGATTTTTTATTATTTGACTTTTCCGAACCCAATCACTTAAAAACGAAAATATTGACATCCGAAACCAGATCATCTAAAACAGATTTATTAACCAAGAAATATTAGCATTTAGCGATAACTAGCGAGACAATATATTCAATTAATATAAATGTTAATCCGCTCGCGGGGACCGGGCACTCCCGCTGTTTGTTTAAGAAAACCCCGTCTTGACAATCAGGATTTGAAATGTATATCAGATGAGAATGAGATATATAAATTTTGCTTGAAAGCCTTCTGTTTATCTTTTGAGTTTCGTTCTGTTCTATGTCTTCGCTTGACTAACTAGTTTTTGCTCACGATTTAGTCAAGTTGGTCACGTGGAGTTAGATTTTTTAAAAAACTGTGTAAATTGAAAATTTAGAACACACCCAACATTTGAATCTGTGCCGGATTATGTACCTCAGTTTTCTGCTCCATCATCAAATCCTCCTCCTCGATCCTTGATCCTCGATCATCATCTATCTAACACGTACTCATTCAGACCATTCTAATAAGCACACCATATCTGCTGTAAGCTACTGAGGAGTTAGGTATCCCGCAGTCTACTTGATGCTGCAGCATCAGTTCAAGGTTACCATGCCTTGGATATAATCCGAAGTAACGGTAAACCAAATTCCAAATATATTGCACCAGTGAATGCTTGTAAGACCCTCTAATCAAGTAGGAAATGAGCTAAGATCCACTTCGATTAAGTTGGACAGAAAAAACCGCATCAAAATCAGTTCATTGGGTAGGCTGCTATGAGTTAACAAACAGACACACAGATACATAGATACACAGGACAAATTAAAAACACCCCTCTTTTTGTCGGGGGTTAAAAACGAAGAGACCCTTTGTTTTTCTAGGATAATTGTCCTGGGCAATCAAAATAAAGTCAATTACGAATCAGATGTCACCAAGCGAGGACTTTTTTTTACGACCAACCCTCTTTTACTAGAAACTTTTCCCATCATGATGAGTTGTAGGAGCTACTATCTCTAGTGCCTGAGCACGTGCATCAGATATGCAACTTTTCTCGTCTTAACGGTCGTCGGTCTGCAACAGTTCGCGTTTCTGATTGACACGCCATTTTTATTAGCCAGCCAGATGATGCCTACGCCTTCGTCCGCGTAGGTTATGGTTTTTTCATTCCTGCGGGTACTTTTTAATTTTCCGTTGTAAAATGTAGCCTCATGATGATGATGTGTTAATATTGGTAGAGCAACAGACATCCATATCGATCTATCCATCCATCCTCACAAACTTTAGCATTTATACTATTAGTAGGATTTTAATGAAGAGCGAGTTAAAACATTAATTACTCGTTGTAAAGAGCGACAATTACACAGTGTGACGTCGGAAGCGCATGACGTCACGCGAGCGCTGACGCGGCAAATTTGATCGCGCGGTTTTGGCTTACGGTTGCGTTTAGTTATGACTATACAGGATGATCTAAATTTCTATTTATAAAGATGGTTCATAGGGTATAACTTAATTTTATTATGTGTAATGTAACAATGAGTAGGTTTATCGTCATATATACAGTAAATTACTTACGATTTTGCAAAAGACAGTACAGGGGAGCCTTTATGAATAATAATTTTTTTTTTCTAAAACTTAATTGGTGTACTACAATGCGGCTAAGGTACATATTACAAAAAAAATCAAGGTTTTCAAAACGCTCCCCTGTAAAATACATCTTACAAGATTTTTTTTTTTTGCAGAATCGTAAGTTTACCTGCAAAAATTAAATCTATTTAAAAAATAAGAAAGTTTATTTGAAAATGTTAAAAACCAAAACGCATACAGGAAACACCATGTACAATGCCACCGTAGCGGCGGCGGCTACGATTCGCGAGCAAAGAAGCGTGAAATTGGTTTATTCGCCCGATCCGATGAATAATTAATATCGTAAGTGCATATTCACACACACAACGTTGCCGCGGCTGACGTAGCTGTGTTTCACACTAGCAAAACATTTATACGTTTTTATTGTTCATAAGAAAGCTGTTTTGGAAAAATTTAAACCATTTTACATTATATCCCATATATGTAGCAGTGATAGCCTAGTGGCTAGCACTGTAGTCTCCTATTCGGGGGGTCACAGGTTCGATCCCGGCACGCACCCAGCTTTTCGGAGTCAAGTACATTTAAGCAATTAAATATCACTTGCTTGAACGGTGAAGGAAAACATCGTGAGGCAACCTGCACATCTGAGAGTTCTTCATAATGTTCTCGAAGATGTGTGAAGTCCGCCAATTCGCATTGGGCCAGCGTGGTGGACTATGGCTTATAACCCTTCTCTGAAAGGAGACCTGCGCTTAGTAGTGAGCCGTTGATGGGTTGTTAATGATGATGATGATGACATTATATCCCAAAAATGTAATAAAATACAAGAAGAGAGATATTATTATAAGCGATCGCGCAGGTTTACGCTTGACGAGTATTATTTTGCGCTGACAATAAGCTATTAAAAGTAGGTAGCTTAAAACTTAGTGAGTTTTCATGTTTTCCACATCTTATTAACTTTATAAGTCATATTTTTTTAGAAGAAAAGCCAAGCTGAACATGACAAAAATTCTCCTCTTCCCTCCAAATCAGCTAAAGCCTGTGTTAAAGGAGTGGGTACGACAATAGAGCGGCGGGAGGGGGGAGGGGAAATTTTTATTGCTTTCTATATTATTGTTAGGCTTACATACAATGAAAAACGGTTAGCAAAAGAAACTTATGTCTAACTAACTTAAGCCTAACAACTGAGCAAAAGGCTGCAAACACAGCCTTATGCTGGGCATTGTACCCAGCGCTGATTTTCGGTTTGCTCCTTTACCGATAATATTACATACATTATGGCGCCTCGCCCCTCACGCATCCAAATAAAAAAAAATTAAAAAATAAATAAATAAAAAATATTATTATATGGTATATACCATCCAAAAGTAAAAAAAAAGCAATGACCGTTCCTCTTCTAGTAGGGTAGTACCAACAATTAATATATTTATAGTACAAATAATAACAAAAATAATGAAAAATGGAAGACAAAAAACAACATAACACAACTTCAACATAACATAACACAAACACAAGAAAAAATTATATATTATTATCCTAATCATCTTGCTGCCTCTAGTTGTTTAGTAAGAAAATACTTTTTGAGTTTTAGCTTAAAAACTAATATCGCTTAGAACTATCTGCCTGTCTCTAAGGGGGGGAGGAAGATCATTCCAGATTTTGGCCGCAGCGAATCGGAAACACCCTCTTAACCCTGCTTTCCTGTGTCTTGGGAAGCTTAGTTTCCATTTATCCTTCACCCTAATCGTTAATTATGATGTATCCAACAACCTGTCGTAGAAAAAAAAACGTTAATTGAATGGTATTGAAGCGATCGTTCAGGTAAACGGCTCCATAGCTCACCTGGCGTCAGGGTTAATCTCCACCATTAATACGTCCATCCAGTGCCGCCATCGCCCGCCATCGGTCGCCATGGCGGCTAATGACATCCATGCGTTTTAATTGTGCATCACTTTGTAAAATACGGAAAATTTATAATAAAAATTAAGTGGCACTCGGGGACTGCCGCGGTAAAGCTATTGCATAGCATTTTTTATCAACTTATGCAATTATAATATTTATGCAATATTTTTTTTTGCATGATAAAAATTATGCAAAAAATAATTAAAAAACAAACAAACAAGAAAAGCGCACTGTCACTACTTCGCGAGTGAGATTTGAACCTGCGACATCATACACCATACGGTAAAGAAAGCGGCCGCTCGCCCACTGCGCTAAACAGAGCTACTTGTGAACCTCTAAAATGTTGAACGCTTACTGAACGACGGTGTTAGGTTTATTTTCGTTACGGAATTTCTTGATTCGGTCGCCGCGCTCAAACTGTTTGTCCTAGTTCAAAGCCCGCGATAAAAGCTATGCAAATAAATGCGAAAGTGTAATCATACCGCAAAAGCTGCCCAATTTCAAATAGAATAGAATAGAAATGTTTTTAATTCAAATAAACTTTTTTACAAGTGCTTTTGAATCGTCGATGAGTCTACCACTGGTTCGGAATGCCCTTCCTGCCGAGAAGACAAAACCTAGTATGTCCCCAAAAACTCAAATCGATCGACGGATCAGTACGGATCGACGTGATTTTTTGCATTGGCATAGTTGAGGACCTGGAGAGTAACATAGGCTACTTTTTATCCTGGAAAATCAAAGATTCCCGAGGGATTTTAAAACCTAAATCCTCGCAGACGAAGTCGCGGGCACCAGCTAGTTCATAATTATATTACAGTGAAATGATTAAAATAGTTTTTTTACCCCATTACGGTAAAGTCAAAAGGAAGGGTAATGTATTTAGCAGTCTATGTATGTATGTTTGTATATATCTGTACGTATGTATGCGTGCTTGTCCATGATATCATGACAGTGGAAGTCCACTAGAGACCCATTCTAAAGCGCTTTGTGAAAGTTTTTAAGCTATTGCATAGCTTTTATCGCGGGCTTTGAACTAGGACAAACAGTTTGAGCGCGGCGACCGAATCAAGAAATTCCGTAACGAAAATAAACCTAACACCGTCGTTCAGTAAGCGTTCAACATTTTAGAGGTTCACACGTAGCTCTGTTTGGCGCAGTGGGCGAGCGACCGCTTTCTTTATCGTATGGTGTATGATGTCGCAGGTTCGAATCTCACTCGCGAAGTAGTGACAGAGCGCTTTTCTTGTTTGTTTGTTTTTTAATTATTTTTTGCATAATTTTTATTATGCAAAAAAAATATTGCATAAATATTATAATTGCATAAGTTGATAAAAAATGCTATGCAATAGCTATACCGCGGCAGTTCCCGAGTGCCACTTAATTTTTTTTGAATAAAAAATATTCCATTCTAAAGACTATTCTATTCCATTCTATTTTATTCTATTCTATGTTGGTTCGCGTTCCTAAAACGCACCGCAAAAATTTGGAATGCCTTTCCGGTTTCCGTTTTCCAACTGACTATAACTTGGGTACGTTTAAATCAAGAGTGAATAGGCATCTTCTAGGCAATCGCGCTCCACCTTAGACTGCATCTTCACTCACTATCAGGTGAGATTGCAGTCATGCGGTTGTCTATCTTCTTCTTCTTCTTTATCAACCTATAGACGTCCACTGCTGGACAAAGGTCTCCTGCATGGACTTCCACAGGCTTCGGTCTTGCGCCGCTTGTATCCAGCGGCTCCCTGCGACTCGTTTGATGTCGTCGATCCACCTAGTGGGAGGTCTGCCAACACTGCGTTTCCCGGTGCGGGGTCGCCACTCCAGCACCTTGAGACCCTAACGACCAACAGCTCTTCGAACTATGTGCCCGCCCATTTCCACTTCAGTTTCGCGACACGCTGAGCTATGTCGGTGACTTTAGTTCTACGGATCTCCTCATTTCTGATATCGGTTGTCTATATTATTATTAAAAACATATATATCTGTAGGTGTAGACCGTAGATATGAAAACACCTTTCTGCTGCTCCCTTTGAGTATATATAACCAACACGCTGCTCCCTAATGGTTAAACTAGCGGCACGCTATGATGGCCGGTTTGACACATTACAATAGTGATGTGGAATGTCAATTTATTCTCGAACAAAAAACAATTAAGTTTTGTTTTTGTACCTGATTAAATAGGTTTAATAAAACAAAAATGTATATGTTTATTTAATTTATTTGAACGAACTGAATATTTGAATGAAAATGAATATACATACTTTATATGCACACAAGAAACATATGAATACAAAAGATACCAAAAAAGGTGCCACAAAAGGCCATAATTAATCAGATTCGTCCATACTACTATTTTCACTGTCGTCACTGCTATCATCACCTACATTAATAATTATATGTTCGTTTTCTATAATATTATCTACTTTCACATCTCTTTCATAATCTTCCCTTATTAATTTAACAGTTCTATTCACAACCTTTTCCCAGTCTCCTTTAGTCACATGTTCACAAGCTTCTTCTAATAATTTTAGCATTTTTTTTGTGGTAAATGGGGGTTCTGTATTGTGTCTTGCAGCATATCCCTTAATTTGAGCCCACACCAACTCAATCGCATTATACTCACAATGGTAAGGCGGTAACCGTATAACTCTGTGCCCATGTTCTAATGCTATTTCGTCAATGACGTATCGGATCTTGGTTGGTTTGTTTTCTTTTAAAAGACGTACTAATTCCGCTTTTAACATATTCATGTTTGCATCTACGCCATTTTTACGAAGCCATGCGACGATATCAGCTTTCTTTTGGGATTGGGCAGGTGGCTTGTCAATTTGCATCGAGTGGTATGGGGCGTTGTCCATAATTATAATAGATGGTTCAGGGAGGCTACACAACATTGAGGTAAACCATTCAGTAAACTTTTCTCCATTCATGTCTTCATGATAGTCTCCAGTGGTTTTTGACGCAAAAGCCATGAGAGAACCTTCGACAAACCCGTTGATGGTTCCGGCGTGACAAATTATAAGTCGCGATCCTTTTCCTACAGGAACTTTGGAAGTAGATGCTGCTGTGTCATCGTTCCAAGAACGGCCTACAGTATGGTTAGCATTAAGCCATGTTTCATCCAAGAACACAACATTTTGCCAATTTTTGATTTCTTTCACTTGCCGTAAAAAAGTATACCTTGCCATCGCTATATCAAATCTTTCCATCAATATTTTGCGTTTGTTACATTTTTTGTATCGAAGTCCAATGGTCTTCAAAATCTTCGTTAAAGAACTTTCCCCACCGAAGAATAATCCAGCTTCCTTCAGTGAATGCACCAACTTTTTTCTTGTTGGATACTCCTTCTGTAAATAGTAGCCGTAAACATGTCTTCGGATAGCATCGGCATCAAAGCTATCGATGCCTACGACTGGTTTTGCTCGTTTTCTCTTTTTTGGTGTGTGAAGTTTATTTTCTTCTGTGCCAGTCTCGCCATATTTTTTTTTAGTTATCCGTCTAACAGTTCGTTGTCCAAAATTAAGCGCATCAGCTACGCGTTCAACCACTGACGTTATAGGTAAAATTGGCCCTCCATTTTGAGCTTCACGATCGAAATAGTTACGAAGGCGTATTACGAACTCACGTGTCTGACTATTTAGAACAGTTCTCTGCGTACGTTCGGTCATATCGACGAAATCCACAACAAAGGGCTTGAACAGAGTCCAAATTAACGAGCAAGGGTCAACAGTAATGCAGTATCAATATTTGAAATCCAAAGCCAGGTCAAAACTATATCACAATCGCATTGCACTGACAGTTTATACTTTTCGAAGCAACGTCAATTCGAAACTGCTTTGTTTTGCATTGAGCATTGACGCGAGTTTGCCGGAGGTAGTAGTTGTGCTAGCCAGCGATCCTATGTGACGATCGTATTAGATTCCATTTTTAAAAATTTTCAATTTAGAAAACCAAATGCCGAGTTGTGGTATATATCATATAAAAATAAAAATTTTACCTTTTGTATGAAACAGCTGATATTTTTTTGCGATTTCAGAGGTTTGTCCACATAGTGAAAATTGTTCATATTCACAAGTACATTCACCCCTTAAATGGTGCAAACTGATTTTTCTATACTTGTATACATTTTAGAAATCAATTTAATAAATAAATTTTGAGTCCTAAACCTAAAACTACATTCGATAAAATTTATGAATCTCTGCACATCACTATCGTCAATAAAGTAATACAATTATTTCCTTCAAAGTCGTTATCAATTAATACGGAACTTCATGAGCGGACAAACGTCAAACCGGCCATCATAGCGTGCCGCTAGTGTAGGTATGGTAGTGGTACGTCACGCTTCACTGTTGTTTCAGAGTGGTATAATTTTGACAATATTTGAAAATCCAATGTGAAAACCTTTTTTAATTACACGTTTTATGCAAATATTAAGTAAGTATATGCAAGTAACAAGAACGGCGAATCCGAAATTCCCCTCCCAATTAAGCAAAGAAAGGGGTTGGAGTAAAGTTGTTTAAACAATCAAAGGAAAATTCAAGATTTCATCGCCTTTCGGTGAATTTTAATGCCGGCATTAAAACCGTTTCATTTCGTTCACTAGTTCCAAGGGTTTTGTATCTAGTGAATGCTTACACGGAACCTAGAAACGGAAGATGTGACCTGCAGTGGTATTGTATCATCATCATCATCATTAGCAACCCATCAACGGCTCACTACTGAGCGCAGGTCTCGGCCATATAGGCCACAGTCCACCACGCTGGCCCAATGCGAATTGGCGGACTTCACACACCTTCAAGAACATTATGAAGAACTCTCAGGTGTGCAGGTTTCCTCACGATGTTTTCCTTCACCGTTGAAGCAAGTGATATTTAATTGCTTAAACGCACTTGACCCCGAAAAGTGGGTATCCCCCTGCTAGACTTAATAGTATGAGTCTAGCTTTTCTCTATTACAGACAAGAAGTATAAAAACTGTACCATACCCACTACGGAAAATTCTAAGTTTTTTAGGGTTCCGTACCCAAAGGGTGCCAACGGGACCCTATTCCTAAGCCTCCGCTGTCTGTCCGTCTGTCAGCGGCCTGTATCTCGTAAACCGTAATAGATAGACAGTTGAAATTTTCATATATGTATTTTGTATTTCTATTGCCGTTATAACGACAATTAAAAAAATTTAATTATAATATTTCCATGGGTACATGGAAATATTTTAATTTAATTTTTTTAAAGGAAGGTCGATTTTTTTATATTAATTGATGTATCATAAATAAACGTCACAATATAGGTATGAGTGACAGTAACAATGCTCTACGTAGCTCTGAGGCTTGTTTTGTACATGGGGTTCGATATGCCAAAAAGAAAAATGATAATATACTAGCTGATGTCCGCGACTTCGTCCGCGTGGATTTAGTTTTAATATCCCGCGTGAACTTTTTGATTTTCCGGGGTGCCTATGTCACCCTCCAGGTTCTGAAGTATATCAATCTATCTAACCTATCCAAAAAAATTACGTCAATCCGTAGCTTTGTTGCAGCGTAATTGACGGACAAACCAACAAACAAACACACTTTTCGCATATAAAATTATGTATTAGTAATATAAAACGATATGCCTTCTCTAGTTATTTACAACATCTTCACGAGTTCTGATTGTTCAGGAACAAACAAGAATTTAATAAGGCATTGAGCAATAAACAGCTATATCCAGTCGGAACGGATCTACGGATACCTAGCTAGTATCGGTGGTAATATTTTTAATTAGACTGTTTTAGTGGAGTTGTTGATCTCGATTTAGGATAATTAACAAGAGATTAGCTTTGTGAAATGGAATATTAGAAAGATAGTAAAAAAGAGAGGCGTGTATTTAAGAAGCTGTAAGATGTTATTTTATATAGTTATGCGGCTTAATACCTTTTCGACCGAGCGTAGCGAAGGTCTCTGAGTTTACTAGAGCGATTTGCACTTGTCCGTCCGTCCGTCTGTCCGTCCGTCCGTCTCTCAGAGCCTTATAACTTCTGAATTACTGAACGTAATTACTTCAATTTTAGATATGATATGTAAACCGATGGCCTTCAGCCGAAAATGGCTTAAAAAGTTATAAAAATCTTTATTTCAGGGGGGCTCTCATAGAAGCGAATGCGAAGTAAAATAAATTTTTTTGCATTTCATAGAGTTGCAGTACCTCATTTTAAAGATAATTTGGAACAGAGTACAAAAGTATTTTTTTTTATTTTTTTTTTCCTAAAATTGACGAAATGGGGGGCTTTCAAAGTGGAGATTTTATTCGAGGCTAGATCTCTAAAACCACTTTATTTTAAAAATTGAAACTTACACATAATTTGAGTTATATTCTGTACTTGAACAACAAATACTAAGATTAGATAAATATTATAAAGAAACGAAATTATTTAAGTTTTAATGGGCATCAATGTTTTTAACAAAACTTCACTATACTGTTAATAGATGGCGCTGTCTTTAATATTGTAAATACGCATCCCATCCACGAAAGCAGATGACGATTGACGTCATCAGATTCGGCGCGTTTTAATTACAATATAATATAGTTAAAACTACCTTATGGGAATTATGGGATACCGCGAGGTCTGAGTTCGGGGCGAACCACTAGTACCTAGTCATTGTCAATAATTTTAATGAATATATGTATATTTAATGAATATATTATGTGTGATGCGGGTTGTTACGTTCCCTCAATTAATATGGTTGAGCGAAGCAATGACTGGATCATGCGTCATGCTCGTGAACGGGTGCCACCAGCGAGAATGGGGCTACTTTCTGTGTGCCCGTCTTAACATGTATTGAATTATAATTAGGTATGCTTTTGTGGAGCTCATTGTGGAAACACTGCATACATAGCAAAGTATCTATTGAATTGTAAACCTGTTTTGAAAAGAGCAACCGCCGAGTTTCTTGCTGGTTCTTCTCGGCAGGAAGGGTAAAAAGTTTATTTGAATAAAAAACATTTGTGTTCTATTCTATTCTATTCTATAAAAATATTAGAACTAAACTTTCAAGAATGAAAAGGGCGATGTTTTTTTGCATTCCTTGGCTGGGCAGTGCGTGTTCTGCGGATATGAGCGAGAGAACTAAGTTGTAATAGCCCAGTGGTTGAGACTGACCGGGGGTCCGTGATTCGATCGCTTCTCTAACTTATCGAAGCTAGGTAGGGTAAGACCAGGATAGGTGCTGCAGTGGTACAGTTGCGTCGATTGTAATTACTCTAGTTTCCTGGATGAATCACATGTTATTTCAAGCTATTGCATAGGTTTTATCGCGGGCTTTGAACTAGGACAAACAGTTTGAGCGCGGCGACCGAATCAAGAAATTCCGTAACGAAAATAAACCTAACACCGTCGTTCAGTAAGCGTTCAACATTTTAGAGATTCACAAGTAGCTCTGTTTGACGCAGTGGGCGAGCGGCCGCTTTCTTTACCGTATGGTGTATGATGTCGCAGGTTCGAATCTCACTCGGGAAGTAGTGACAGTGCGCTTTTCTTGTTTGTTTGTTTTATAAATTATTTTTTTGCATAATTTTTACTATGCAAAAAAATATATATTGCATAAATATTATAATTGCATAAGTTGATAAAAAATGCTATGCAATAGCTTTACCGCGGCGAGAGACTCTACAACTATCACTACGTTGGTCGTGTTGCTTGTCTCTGTGCGATTGCATGGAGAGGCAAGGTGCGATCAAAGTTTTGCGGGATAAATGTTTGGAGGAGGATGGTTACGATGTAGAAATAAAATAGCGTGTTCGTAACTCAATGAGTGTAGCCGTGAGAATATATTTACAACTTAAAAGGTAAAGTTTATATACAAATTGTACAACAAGATGAGGAGTAGGGAGTGAGACTCCAGGTATGTTTTGACTGTGAAAATAACTTAAAAGTAAACCGTTACGGACTAACAATAAATTGGAAAGCTTATTACCTAGTTCCTACTTACTATAAAATGTTACAATAGAAACCTTAACTAACTTATGTAAACAATGGTGGCAATAATTTGCGCAAGGATCAGGCATCTAACGAAATGTTTCGTCCTCTAACGGGACCTATTCCCTAACGGTGCGATAATGGTTTCCTGTCTGTACCGTGGGTACGGTACAGGAGTCCCCCTCAAGCGAAGCGTACCGGCAACTTGATGATGCGGCCAGATCGTGTTTGTTTACAAACATCGGGCCGTGATGATATGATGCTTGATGCCTTGTTGGAAGGAGTTTCATGGGTAGCCGTTGTCATAGGTAGATCAGTTGGTTGTTTCTCTATATCTTGTAGAACGTAGGCAGGCTTCAAACGGTCGATTGAGATGTTTGCTTGACGACGAGGTAACTGGATCGTGTAGACCTTATCTGTGCGTTTTATAATTTTGTAAGGTCCTTCATATGGAGTTTGAAGTGGCTTGCGTATTGCGTCGGTCCTAACAAACACGTGAGTGCATGTGAGCAAATCCTTATGCACGAACATGTGTTTATTATTATAGTACTTGGTCTCTTGACGCGGTCTGAATTTTCTTATTTGTGCGCGTAGTTGTTCGACGTAGGTGGAGTCCATAGTAGGTGAAGAACTTGTTGAACTTTCGGCAAAGAATTCGCCAGGCAATCGTAGGTTGTAACCGTAAGTAAGTTCTGCTGCACTTACACCTGTATCTGTACGAAGGGCGGCGCGCAGGCCTAACAGTACAGTAGGCAATTCGTCGAACCATGTGCTTGTGTTAGACAGCCTTGTACGTAGAGCAGTTTTCAGTGTACGGTGCCATCTTTCTACCATGCCGTTGCTTTGCGGGTGATAAGGAGTTGTCCGATTTCTCTTGATTCCCATTAGGTGCATTAGATCCTGGAACAGCTGCGACTCAAATTGAGAACCTTGGTCGCTTGTCAGGGTCTGGAAAATTCCAAATCGACAAATCCAATTTTTATAGACGACATCCGCGATCTTTTCGCTGCAAATGCTATCTATAGGTACAGCTTCGGGCCATTTGGTGAGTCGGTCGATCATTGTTACTAAGTAGCGATGTCCTTGTGGCGTCGTAGGTAGCGGTCCAACAATATCGACGTGTATGTGTTGGAAACGATCTGCTGGCGGGAATGAAGAAATCTTGCTAACTGTGTGGCGTTGCACTTTGCTCTTCTGGCAGCTAATACAGGTTTTCGTCCATTTGCCGATATCCGCTTGCATGGACGGCCAAAAAAACTTTCTTGTAATTAGCTTTCGAGTCGTTCTAGTTCCGGGATGGCTGATGTTGTGTATGCTGTCATATACTTCGCGTCGATACTGTTCCGGTATGTACGGTCGTATAAACTGTGTGGACGTCTCGCAGTACAACTCGATATTGGTATTAGGTATATTAATTTTCTTCATTGTGAGGTTGGGTTGTTGCAATAATGTTTTGATGCTGCAGTCCTTTTCTTGAGCGTTTGCAATTACGGTGAAATCAATGTTTGAAGGGCAGGTTATTGTTTCGATGCGACTAAGAGCATCTGCGACGATGTTTTGTTGGCCGGACACGTGGCGAATGTCAGTTGTAAACTCGTTGATGAACAAAAGCTGTCTGGTTCGCCTCGGTGTCTCGGTCGAAGAATGCGCTTTGTTTATTGCGTAGGTAAGTGGCTTATGGTCGGTGTATACAATTAATTCTCTTCCTTCAAAAACTTTTCTAAAATGCTTCATAGCCATATAAATAGCTAGTAGCTCTCTGTCGTATGTCGAGTAGTTCTTCTGAGCGTTGTTGAATTTCTTTGAGAAATATCCAAGTGGTTGCCATTTTTTATTTACATACTGCTGTAGCACGGCTCCTGCTGATAGGTCTGAAGCGTCGCTGAATATAGCAAGAGTAGCGTTATGAGACGGGTGGGCGAGTAAAGCTGCGTTAGATATGCTAACTTTACATGCTTCGAAAGCGTTTGCCCCTTCGCTGGACCACTCGATTACTGTTTTATCCCGTTTCTTTGTATTGTGCAGGTATGCATTTAACGGTGCTTGAATCAGTGCGGCGTTTGGAATATGGTCGCGGTAGAAGTTTAACATTCCCAGGAAGCGTCGTAATTCCTCTATTGTTTTTGGCCTGGGATACTCGGTGATTGTTTTGATTTTTTCTTCGGGCGGCTTTATACCTGCTTCGGACACGAGGTAGCCGAGAAATTTTACTTCCGTTCGGCCAAAAACACATTTGGCAGGGTTTATAGTGATGCCGTTATCTTCCAAGCGTTGCATAACAGTCCTCAAGTGTTCTTTGTGTTCCTTTTCGTTGGTTGATGCAATAAGAACGTCGTCGATGAATGGAAACACGTAATCGAGTCCTCGTAGTACTTCGTGTATGAAACGTTGGAATGTTTGTCCGGCGTTTTTCAATCCGGGACACATACGCGGAAATTCAAATAATCCCATTGGCGTTATGATTGCCGATTTTTCGATATCCTCCTCTCTAATACTTATTTGTTGATATGCGCGATTGAGGTCGATGGTTGAGAATATTTTCTTCCCGGACAGCTGGTGTGTGAAATCTTTGACTCGTGGCACGGGGTAGCGATCGGGTTTTGTTATAGCGTTCAGTCTTCGATAATCACCACAAACTCTGATATCTCCGTTTTTTTTAGGTACGATATGAAGAGGTGATGACCACGAACTCTTGCTTGGTCGGCATAACCCCTGTTCGATCATATTTTCGAACTCTTTTTTCACTCTTTCGTAGCGATGTGGTGGTATAGGGCGGGCGCGACAGTGGACAGGTTGACCTTGGGTTTCAATGTAGTGCTCAACTTTAATCTTGGGACATAGTTGCATTGATGATAATCTTGTGATTCCGGGGAAATCCGATAGTATTTTGTGGTAATCTTCATTGACATCGATGCTTCGAACTGTAGGAATATTTGTTGCGCGGACGAAAGATTGCATCGTTAAGCTAGTTTTTCCATCGATGAGTCTTCGATTCTTGATATCAACGATTAGCTGATGATAATCAAGAAAATCTGCTCCGATGATTGGCTTGCTAACTTTTGCGACGATGAATTTCCATTTGAATGGTCGGCGAAGATTAAGGTCGAGTTCCATCGTCTTCTCTCCGTACGTTGGGATGACTGTATTGTTTGCGGCGTAGAGATGAAAATTCAATGGCTCCGGTGTTTGACCTTTTTTGGGTGGCAACACCGATATATTTGCGCCTGTGTCGATCAGGAATGTTGTCATTGTTTTCTTATCAGTGACGAACAAGCGGTATGAATTCTCAGATACGCCGGATCCCGCTTCATCCAGCGTAGTCGTTAGTTTTCCGACTTCGTATTTGCGCTTTTGAATGAGCATGGCTGTGCGCATTTCCTTGCATCAATGCCGAAACGACGATGGTAGTGACAATAGGGCATCGCAGTTGCACTTCTTGATCTGTTGTTACTGAGGTAGCGACGGCTTGTAGAACGTTCTCTTCGGAAAAATGGTCTGCTATTGTGTTGAGTCTTGAGCGCGGCGATTTCAAGTGTCAATTTGCTGATTGCGTCGATAACAAAATGCATATCACTGCTTGTAGTGTGCGACGTGGTAGCTGCGACGGCTGATATTTGTGAGCTGGAGTTTGACTCCATCATCGAGTCTGCTATAAGCGCAAGCTCGTCGATTGCAGTCTTGGTGATGAAGTGCTGGCTGGCGTTCAGTACGGTTCGAATGTATGGCGGAAGGTGATTCATCCACATTAGCCGTAGCGTTGAATCGGGAATTTTGTCACCGGCAAGGAATTGCATACGGCGCAGCAGTTGCGAGGGCTTCTGGTTTCCGAGTTCTATCTCTGAAAGTAACTTCTGTAGCTGGCGACTGTCAGATTCCTCGTATACGGAAATCAGGCGATTCTTCAGAGCTGTGTACAGGTCTGTGGCTGGTGGATTGCACAGTATGTCGGAGATTTGCTCGATGTCCTGTTTTTCGAGCTGAGCGATGACCATCTGTGCCAGTTGCTGTTGTCCTTTCTTGAGTTCGCTCGTAGCTGCTTCGAAACTTATGAACCATAGGCGTGGCTTGTCTCGCCAAAAAGGTGGAACGCGCAGTGAGAGTGATATGGCGGCGATTTCTTCTTGGCCTGCAAAGTGTGCTTGACCGGAGATGAATGACTGCTGTTCTTGGGCCATTTTGTCTTGATGTTCTTCTGAGGTAGGCTTCGTTGATAAGCTCGTCGGCAGGCTACGTTGGAATTTGATAAACTCAGGCGGTATGCTCGGCGGTAAACTCAGTCGGGGGTCACCACTTTGGAGGAGGATGGTTACGATGTAGAAATAAAATAGCGTGTTCGTAACTCAATGAGTGTAGCCGTGAGAATATATTTACAACTTAAAAGGTAAAGTTTATATACAAATTGTACAACAAGATGAGGAGTAGGGAGTGAGACTCCAGGTATGTTTTGACTGTGAAAATAACTTAAAAGTAAACCGTTACGGACTAACAATAAATTGGAAAGCTTATTACCTAGTTCCTACTTACTATAAAATGTTACAATAGAAACCTTAACTAACTTATGTAAACAATGGTGGCAATAATTTGCGCAAGGATCAGGCATCTAACGAAATGTTTCGTCCTCTAACGGGACCTATTCCCTAACGGTGCGATAATGGTTTCCTGTCTGTACCGTGGGTACGGTACAAATGTTCTCTTTCTCTGTGGGGCATCTATCCTAAATGTAATTTATATGGATAAGGCAACAATCCGTTATATGGGATAGTTGTTGCTGTGAAAATTTTGGAGGACCGCAAAAATCACCAATACTCTGGAAATATCGAAGATAATGTTTTTTACTTTTATTTTGAAGATAATAAACCAAACTAACTATCCGTTTTACGAATATCGCTTTTTGTACTGAGAGATATAAAGTAATTTCAAAAAGTGTGGCAACTATCCGTCTTTTACCTTTTGTGCGCGTTAAACAATTAAACATCATCATCTAATATATAAAATTCTCGTGTCACAATGTTAGTTACCTTACTCCTCCGAAACGGGTGGACCGATTTTTATGAAATTTTGTGTGCATATCGGGTAGGTCTGAGAATCGGCCAACATCTATTTTTCATACCCCTAAATGATAAGGGTGACCAACCACTAAATATTTTTGTTGGCGGTACCTTGTTCGCTGGGTCAGCTAGTCTATTATATAAAATTCTCATGTCGCGGTGTTTGTTACCAAAATCCTCCGAAAAAGCTGGACCGATTTTTATGAAATTTTGTATGCATATCAGGTAGGTCTGAGAATCGGCCAACATCTATTTTTCATACCCCTAAATTATCATTTAGAGGTATGAAAAATAGATGTTGGCCGATTCTCAGACCTACCCGATATGCAGGGTGGACCCACCCCTAAATATTTTTGTTGGCGGTACGAAGTTCGCTGGGTCAGCTAGTTTACTTATGTATGTCAATCTAGCCTAGTTTCTATGTTAAAACAAAACGAAACTGAAGCTTATGAAGGACCCTAACTCGAGTTTGATTCTGCGATACTTTGGTCTCTTTTCTTTACTAATACATACCCTGACTTGTATACCCGCATTGAAAATCCATCACTAAACCGGAGTGGTTATTATTCACAACAAAAGTGTACACAGGCCGGAGGAAATAGCGTTTTTAAAGCGGACCTTTTTTGTGAAAGACTCCATTTTGCAGCCACAATAAGACTAAATACCCAGCGGAGATGGAGAGAGGTATAGCTTGGTCATATAGAAATGTCCCTTCATGAAAATATCGACGAACTCTTTGGCGTAACGTGGTGGTGGCCTTATAGAAGAGTAGAGTAACCTTTGTGTATTTAAGTTGGTAAAAAATTCAAAGGGGGTATACGCTAATGGGAATGCTAGCTCAACACATATTCTGAAGTGAAATCCTGTCTTAGATGATGAAGTACGAATAAGTAGCGTAAGAGTTCTAATTTCTAAGTTAAGACCTCTCAGGTATGCATTCTTGACGATGTTTTCCTTTACCGTTACAGGAACTATAAGGTACTCAATTAGGTATAAGGTTTGAATTTTATTTAAAGAATGGAAGTTTCTATTTGTGCAAAGTCTAGGCTCGGGCGGTGCCGGAGAGAAGGTGACAATATTATTTGAGCCAAAATTGGGATCCGACGCATTTATTAAAGCGAAAACCGGCAACAAAGGGATGATATTGAATTGTAAGGAAAGGCGGTCAGGATTGTGGAAATCATCGCCCTTTGGATAAGGCGATTTATTCGAAAAAAATTAATAATTTTTATGTTTGAAGCAAGTCTTTTATTCACTGTAGTGTCCATTAAAATGTGTGTTCATTCAAGACACTTCTAGCCAAAATTTTAAGATCATAGAGAGAGAAACGATACAACGAAGTGTTACTTGGCTACAGGGGGCCATTCCAACCGAGAAGAACCACCAAGAAACTCGGTGGTTGTTTTTAGGGTTCCGTACCAAAATGGTAAAAATGGAACCCTTATGGTGAGACTTTCTCCGTCCGTCCGTCTGTCACAGTCGATTATTTCAGTAACTATTAAAACTATCAACATGAAATTTGGCATAGTTGTGTATAATAGTGGCCCAGCATCATTGGAATAAAGAAAAATCGAAAATTATTTTTAGTTTTATTAAAAAAGGGGGAAAATCGGGGGTTTGAAATTTCAAAGTAAGTTAACTATACCGAGTGGGGTATCATATGAAAGGCCTTTACTTGTGCATTCTAAAACAGTTCTTTTTGGAGTTTACTCCTTTAGAATCGATTTTAGGCGCCCGGTATGAGAAAAATTTGAGCAGTGAAATCTGTCTTGAATGACCTCGTTACGTTTTTCACAAAGATGTAAATTTCTACCCTAAGGTTGAGTAAATAAGGTTGGTTTTCGCCTGAGTTGTAGAATGCGAAAGCGCTTTCGCTTCGGTAAGCCGAGCACGTACTGATCGGGTCCGAGCGGCGCCGCGCCGCCCGAGACGCAGCGAGCGCCGCGAATGCATTACGACGTTTTATGTAGTAAACTCCAGTCGTGTGTCCAAGCTGACACACACACTTTTTTTTTATTTCTAGATATAATAGTTTTTGATTAATCGGCCAAAATGTCGAAAAAAATACCGTTTGCCCCCCTTTTCTCCGAAGTTTACCAATCGAAAAATCGGAAATAATTATGGTCAATAGAGGTTTATGTATATTTTACAGAAAAATAAAACCAACGCTCTAACTAGCATAGTTTTTTTTAATATTAACAATAAACCTCTACAAACAAAGTTAACGATAAATAAGCAAATTAATATAATATTATCGTTTTACTTTTACTTTTGGAGTACGGGAACCCTCGGTGCGCGAGTCCGACTCTCACTTGGCCGGTTTTTTTTAAATATCATGTTATGTTACGCAGGCTAGTTAATTTTGTCTCATGAATCGCTGGAGCGAGTTATGTCCTCGTTTTTTTATCATTCAAACTTCACTTTGCTTTTAAATAACATGCTTTTTTCATGAAAATGGTTTTAATAAATTTCTTAGACTTGTGTAAAGGTAAGTCTAAGGTCGACCGTGGGATTTTATTATAGAACGTCACGCCCATACTCACAAATGTCTTTCGGGCTTTCTTGAAGCCTAGTCGAGGAGTCGCGATCCAATTTGGATTTCTTATTTGCCTATCGTGTAAATCACCCTTTTTTGTATAGTTCTTGCAATTCACGAGGGCGACTGACTTATGGTTGTGTGTGTGTCGTATCTGTATAAGTGTGAGCGATTGCAATGCTCGCGCCTGCCCGCTCCCACCTAGGCTTTGACAGGCACGCACACTTATGCAATGTGCATGCACACGAAGTAACCACGAGTAAAGCTCACTTGCCTTCGTGAATTGCAAAAACTGTAACTCAAAATGTTTTGTGTATGATATTGATGCCAAATGCCATATCAATGAAAGCTGTACGTTCCCACATCGCGCGCTCACACCACGCTTCTCGGCCGAGAGCTAGTGACACGCACAAAGAACCTCCGACTTCTTTCATTGTAGATTAAATTCTTTGCTTCCCGCACACCTAGTGGCGAGTGTGCGATCCAACGATAGCTCAGCTATGTCACAATATATAGGTCACGAGAGGTCAATGTTTTGTGATAAAGATTCCAATAATAAGGTAATGGAACAAAAACTGTATGTCTTCTGTGGATTTAATCAGAAGTCTATTATCTAGAAAAAATCTGATAAAACTTACCACCAAACAATATTGGTCAAAGCAACCTGAAAAGAAAAAAAAAACGAGTGTGCTTTAGACCACACAACTGAAGTAAAGCTTACGAAACGCAACTGGCTATGAGAGACAGAGAGAATGAAAATGTGTTCTCGCACCTCTCTCTCTTGCCCGTACAGTAATAAAGCTCTAAATTTGTTTTCAAAAAACTTTTCAGAGAACAGTTATTAATAACACAAAAAAACGAATAATCATATTAAAATCCATAGTAAGATAGCCGTGGTAGTACATTTACAAATAATAAATTAAAAAAAAAGGAAAGGACATTATCGATTCAATTTTATAATACAATTTATATTTTACCTAATAAGTTATTTTCATACGTATAATATCTATTTATTTTAAATGACTACCCTCTTATTCGGGCCCTAGCAGAATATCAGCGCTGTGGTTACATATGTATCCACAGCATTTAGCTGAGCTAGAACCCTTTCATTGGCATGACACATAGTAGACACTAGTTAAGTTAGATTGTAATTACTTTCTGTTTTTCCATTTTCATGTGTATTTCCATTTTGTTTGTTATATTTTGTTTTCATGTCAATGAATAAATAATATTCTATTCTATTCTATTCTTTTCTAATATACGAAACGCAACTCTCTCTCTTTCTATCTTCACTAACTCATATCTCCCTCTCAACTTCTGTTCGCCTCGCCCGATCACACTTTTCGTAACGCATTCACCAGCTTATTCCCCAAATCAAGCGTGCGTAAAGAAGTTTTACTTCAAAAATGTTGAACTTTAAAGAAGACGTGTAAATTAATAAGTTACTCTTATTTATGGACGAATAAAGCTTTTATCAAACAAATCGTACGATCTTCGAAGTTTTGGCCAAAAAGAAATAGTCGTATTAAATAAAAAATTTTAGAATTTTTTTTAGAAAATTTAGAAATAGTCTCTTCTGCAAATGATGCCTCTTCTGATTAAGTTTAACGGTAATTTTGGAAACCTCAATTTACTGCAGCTTTAAGGCTGAGATCTATATCTGGCAATCTCACTCAGCTCAGACTCAAGACTGAATTAAAACGAGACAGATTTATGTCAGGACATATTTGTGTCTCATTTTAACTCTATCTTGATTCTTGAGCAGAGCCAGAGTACGATTTATAGATCTTAAGTAGCGCTTTCAATAGTTTTCATCCCACTCTTAATGTCCTCCCGACCGAATCCGATCACGGCGGCCCACCTCCTTAGAGGTCAGCCATCTGTGCGGGAGATATTATAGTGCACAAGTGTGTGCGCAAACACAGGTGCACTCTCTATTCCCTCATTCTCATAGTCCGATGGGACGGAAATCCGACACGACCGGAGAGAGATCAGGCGCAGGACCCACGGCTTTACGTGCTCTCCGAGGCACGGGGGTGACACACCGCCAACTTCCTAACTCCGGGCTAGTACGGAGAACTTCTTTGGCAGAAAAACCCAATAAGATTTTTTTTTTTAAATGGCCCGACCCGGGAATCGAACCCGGTACCTCGTCATCTGTAGTCGAACAAGCTAACCACTAGACCAACGAGGCAGTGTAGTAGACATATATATAGTGGCTGCCTGTCGCATCATTCTATGACGGCAATAATTTCAATAAACATTCATTCAATTGAAGACTACAATCGAGTTTCATTTAACCTGCAACTCCCGCTAAAGCAGTTAAACTCCACTCTTACACTGGCTGCATGATTAAAGTAAGGTCGTACCTACGACTACGTTTATATGACCGAATATTATCGCTAAAGCGTAGCAGACCACTGGTGCGCAAGCTGGCTTAATATCCGATCTTTCCGTAGCTTAATCTTGCCGACCGCGGATTTAATACATATTTCATTGGAATATTTCGCAGGGCATTACCCTCTTGTTTGTTAAACACCAGTTTATTACGAACGCTCTCCACCATTCAACAGCCACCATAGAATTGTGCAAACTTCTCTTTTTAATAGCCCGAACCTTGAGATGCGAATAAATAAATTTCTGGTTATAAATTTTGTGTTGATGAGTTTTGTTTCAATTTTTTTCTTCACAACATTATGAGCAGTTAGCGTTATTGGATATTTTGAAGTGAAAACTTCTTTAGGCGCGTTGAGCACTTTTTTGGGTGAGCAAAAAACATGGATTTTGCGTCATCTTCACCTTCACAATCGTCACCTGGAGATTTCAGTAAGCGTTAAACATTTTAGAAGTTCTCAAGCAACCTTGTACAGCGCAGTCGGCAAGCAGCCGCATTCCTTAACGTTTAATGTATGATGTCGCAGGTTCGAATCTAACACACGAAACATGACAACGCTTTTTTTAAATTATTTTTATTTATTTTTATATTTATTTTATTTTATTTTTTATTTTTATTTTATATTTGTTTTTAATTATTAGCAACTCTAGTTTTCACTTCTATCGGCAGTCCCTATGACTGTCAATTTTTTTTATTCGTGACATGATAGCCCTTGACTGTGATTTCACCTGATAGTAAGTGTCGATAACGGGCTAACTTGGAAGGGGGTATATCCTACTATCCTACTTCCTATTGGATTTGGATGGATGTTCGTTACTCATTCACGCCACAAGGAGTGAATCGATTTTATCCGTTTGGAATGGGGATGGCTCATACCCAGGATTAACAATATAGACTACTTTTTGTCCCAGAAAATTGCTGAGTTCCTGCGGGAATTAAAAAACCTTAATCCATGTGCAAGTCGCGGGCATCATCTTCTTCTTCTTTATCAACCGATAGACGTTCACTGCTGGACAAAAGTCTCTTGCATGGACTTCCACAGGCATCGGTCTTGCGCCGCCTGAATCCAGCGACTCCCTGCGACTCGTTTGATGTCGTAGGTCCACCTGGTGGGGGGTCTGCCAACACTGCACTTCCCGGTGCAGGGTCGCCACTCTACTACCTTGGGACCCAAACGATCATCAGCTCTTCGAACTATGTGCCCCGCCCATTGCCACTTCAGTTTCGCGACTCGCTGAGCTATGTCGGTGACTCTGGTTCTCCTACGGATCTCCTCATTACTGATTCGATACCGGGAGGGACACCCCGAGCATAGCTCTCCATCGCCCGCTGAGCGATCCTGAGCCATCATCTAATCAGTTGTAACTTGTAATTAAACCCATATTGGTTTCTACACGCCCTCGTGCCGAAACTCTAAATCGCTTGGCGGCACGTCTATAAGTTGGTAACTAGCCACGGCCAAAGCCTCCTACAAGACAAGACTTCCGAAAAGTTCTTCATTACAACTGCGACTTACCTGTTATTTTAACGAACAAAAGTAAACATTAAACACTCCACGAAGCCAGCTCGATAAACAAAGGGCCATTAACAGAATCAGTTGCAAGTTTTATCTCCCCAAGTGTATGTATGTATGTTTGTACGGTGAGCTATAGCTCGTAAACACAATTGTTACGACTTTAAATCAAACAGTTCGCACAGTCGTTCGGGGCACGTGCGACTGCCGTGTAGTTGGTGCGCGTTTCCATTGTAAGACCCGGCCCGAAATTTGTATCATTAGGTGTATTAATGTCTCAGCCCGAGTTCGAAAACATCTAGGCCAGGGGTTCTCAAACTTTTCAGTTCGCGGCGCACTTACAGGTTAATATTTTGTCTCGGCGCCCTAGCTATAGTCGAAATAGGTTACAATGATGATAGGTACAAAAATTTAAACATCCAAAATACGTAGCTGAGTTTCTTTAAATATATTAACGCTCAAGACATTTATTATTTAAGAAAAAGTTTAAATAAAATAATATAATAATAATAAATGGCAATTTACTTAATATGACGTATTTTGGTGATCTCTACACATTTTTTCCAAATGTGGGATAACGCTTGACGACACAACTCTCATTTCTTACTCCAGATTTATCTTTGAGCGATATTTGCCTCTGCTGCTGAAAATTCAGCCTAGGCTTAGTTTTCAGAGAATGGGCTCTTGACTCTCTACAGCGCACCAGTATATTATGCGCACCAGTATCGCATAAATTGTGAGATATAAAGTTATATAGAAATTTTATTTTACTACTAGTCATTATCAACCTTTAGATGTCCACTGCTGGACATAGGTTTCCTGCATGGACCTCCACAGGCTTCGGTCTTGCGCCGCCTGAATCCAGCAGCTCCCTGCGACTCGTTTGATGTCGTCGGTCCACCTAGTGGGGGGTCTGCCAACACTGCGCTTACCGGTGCGGGGTCTCCACTCCAACACCTTGGGACCCCAACAACCATCAGCTCTTCGAACTATGTGCCCCGCCCATTTCCACTTCAGTTTCGCGACTCGCTAAGCTATGTCGGTGACTTTAGTTCTCCTGCGGATCTCCTCATTTCTGATTTTATCTCGCAGGGATACCCCAAGCATAGCTCTTTCCATCGCTCGCTGAGTGACCCTGAGCCTTCTTATGAGGCCCACAGTTAGCGACCATGTTTCGGATCCATAAGTCATCACTGGCAACACGCACTGTTCGAAGACTTTAGTCTTCAGGCACTGAGGAATTTTGGACGAAAAGACATCTCGGAGCTTCCCGAACGCTGCATTACTACTAGTAATAGCCTCCTATCACAAAAATTTCACTCAATTCTATGTAGCAACGCCTAAACTATAAAAACTGCAAGTAGGCCCTGGAATCTATATTCTCCAATATGGTTAACTGTACAAAACAGGTCATCAAAGTGAAAAGAATCACGAATCTACAATACGTGAACATTGCACACCGATAGAGTTTGAAGTAACAACCGGCGTGACGCCCCACGTCTTACATATATTTCAAACTGATTTGTACTACTTTAAGCAATCACTCACACATACAAATCTCAGGATAAATTTCGCAGGCTGAACTCTATTTTTGGAAGAACAATCGTGTAATAATGGAAACGTGTCCAAAGAATAATGAAAGTACAAGTGAACGGACACCCCGTGCCGTAATTATAATAAGTTTCGTTACCCTCCTGCTCATCCGGTGATTAACGCGCTGCTCGCGAAATGACTTGTGGATGTTAAGCAGTGCATTGAGACAAGTAGGTATTTTGTGACCTCTTCAGGAAATATTTATAAGATAAACAGACAGATAGATAGATATCATCACCATCATCCTGAAAAACCCATTGACGTTTCACTACTGAGCGCGAGTCTCCTCTCAAAGAAGGGTTAAAGGCCATAGTGTACCACGCTGGCCCAATGTTTTGACTTTTTACACGCCTTTGAGAACATTATGGTGAACTCTCAGGCGTGCAGGTTTCCTTCACCATTTAAGCATGTGATATTTAATTGCTTAAACGCACTTTGCTCTGGAGTCAGAGATGCGTGCCCGGGATCGAATCTGCGACCCCTCGATTAGGAGACCGCAGTCCTAACTACTGGGCAATCACTGCTTAAAGATAGATATAAAAGAACTTTATTGCACATGAAAGAGAAAACAGTGCAAACACATATGAGCAAAATAATAGGTTTAAAACTATACGCATGTAAAGGCAACCTTATTGTTAACAATGCAATCTCTACCAGGCATCTTCTTTTATAGTTGTCACCTCAACCGATAGAGATCAAGGTCAATGATACAATTGATCAAGACACAAGATCGCCGAAAAATGCGATCTTGTGCTGGTCCATCCATCCATCTAGTGGGGGTCTTTCAGCACTCTTTCCTAACATCACGGGGTTACCATTCGCGGTTATATGGGATATTTACTAACATTAATTTAACCTAACCTAACCTAACTAATTTAGACCGTTCGCGTTTGGGCTGCAAACCGATATAAATATAATTCTTTAGAAGAAAATGGTATTATTGCACTGCAGACCGTTAGAGAAGAACTTCACGCACGAATTACGAACTATACACTAGTATGATAATATTATAATCGCTACTCAGACCCTCCCACAAGGTTGACCAACGACATCAGACGAGTCGCTGGGAGCCTCATGACCAAGACTGAGTCATGCAAGAGACCTTTGTTATGTAGAGGACGTCTTAGGCCCGCTTGCAGAAACCCCGGGTTATCCTTTTAACCCAGAGTCAGCTGCTGCGTTGATAGATTTCGTATGGAGCTTCTGTCAAAATTACAAATTTATTCCTGAGTTAAGCCTAACCCGCCGTCTCTGCAAGCGGGCCTAAGATCGGTCGATAAAGAAGAAAGGATCTCTGCCCGCTATCTTTTGTGCATTGAATTTTCCCGAAGGTCCACTACGATGGACGTGAAATAGTACGCATTACCGACGTACGCGACCAACATCAGCCTAGGCAGAAGGCTTAAAAATGAAAATTACGTAGTCCTACATAAAAGGCTTAACAAAATGGAACTAACAAGCTATTATCCAAAACGCCAACTTCCCGCGTTTGTTTTATTGATAAACCCATTTGTCCTAACAAACGGACGCGATAAAATCGCCCCAAAACGAATCTGGGCGCAATTTGGGACACACTGTCGAAATCACGCCGCGCGGGAGCTGTGCGGCCGTACCGACGTGGTTTAGAGCTAACGACTTCGTTGCTTTTTTATACAGACGTAGTAAATTTGGATGAAAACACACGGATTTTATTCCGTGAAAAAACGTTTTTATTTGATGGCAAGATAGTCCTTGACAGCTGGACATCTCACCTGATGGTAAGTGACGATGCAGAGTAAGTTGGTAGCGGGCTAATTTGGAAGGAGGAGGAACACTTACGCCCGTTTTCACTAAACCTAGGAGACGCCTAAATCGGGTGCCTAAATATTTAGGACATGCCTAGGGGAAAAAAACGTTTCACCAACCCTTAGGTGGCGCCTAAAGACGTTAGGCGCAACCTAAAGTTACGACACCGATTAGGCGGTGCGTAATGCTAGGCAACTCATAAAATGACAGTTATGAGTAGTTTATTCTTTGGTTAAGACAACATCTGCCGCTCAGCGCTCATTGTATCATTGCGATTTTCGTGGTCATTTCTGTTTGTTATCGTATATTACCTATTGTCTTTACAGTTGAATTAACTTTTAATATCAGTACCGAAGATTTATTAGAATTTTTGGAGTTTTTAGATAATGTAAATGATCTGGACATCCGTTCTTAAAATGCGAGACCAAGAGTGATTCGGCCTAGGATAAATAACTTCCAAAATTAAGTATGACGATGTAGACTTTTTCAAAAGATAGCTTTTTGTTATTTTTATATAAAAATTAAAATTGTGAAATAAAATAAACCGAATAATTCAATTCAAAAGTTTAAATCCATTTTAAATCACAGACGGAACAACAAGAGTTTAAAATAAGTGTTCCTGGTCTGTGAAAATAAGTCGCTGCAGGCACAGACTACAATACAGACGTCAAATAGAAAAACTGACAGTTTTTGTACACTCAGAGTAAATAATGACAACACGATACAAAAATTCATAGACAAGTTTAGGCAATTCATAGTTTAGGAATTGCCTAGTGAAAATGGATTGGTGAAACGTAAATGTATGCCTAGGGATTTCCTAACATTAGGCGTTATTTAACTAGGCGCTGCCTTGTTCGTTGTTAGTGAAAACGGGCATTAGTCGCTATGATGGTCTTGACTAGCCACGGCCAATGCCTTAAAAAATACCATATTATATGGAGTATAGCTATAGTAATGCCTACTGACAATGGTTGTGGGTATTGCTTAGAATATTGGATTATTGCCTGTATGGTATATAATGATAAAAGTAGGTACGGTACAGACGTGATGTTAAAAATAGACAATATTAAAAGTCATCTCGTAATCGTTTAAAACTAACTTCACAAAACAAGACTTCTAGAAACAAGTCGAATGTAGGTCATAAAGAAATCTAATCACCCCGACTCCACGCAATTCGTTTATCTCTCTTCACACATACATCAGTTATTGCAAAAGATTGACTGCAGACGTTATAAACTGAACTGTAGCAAGGCGACGGACCTTCAATAAATTATTCCAGGAGGAGTCTGATATTAAAAATAGAATAGAATAGAAATAAAATATTCTTATAAAATAAAATAAAATATTAATAAATATCAAATATTTTTTTTTACAAGTGCTTTTGAATCGTCGATGAGTCTACCTCGCAGTCGAAGAGTCGAAGAAACTCGGCGGTTACTCTTTTTAAAACAAGTTTACAATACAATAGATACTATGCTATGTATGCAGTGTATCCACAATGAGCGGAAGTTCCAAAAATGTATTCTTACAATTCAATACATGTTAAGATGGGCAGACAGAAAGTAGCCCTATCCTGCCAGTAGCACCCGTTCACGAGCATGACGCATGACCCAGCCGTTGCTTCGCTCAACCATATTTGTATTAAAACCATTAAAAACTGAAAGTAGGTGTATCATATTTTCTCCATGAAATACAAACCCTTGTAGTTCCTTTCATGTCCCAATATTGGAGTTTAAAAGGAAAATATCCCGATCCCTGCCGCCTGCCTTCCCGGGACAATAATAAGGAAGTCCATTGTCAAGTATCGAAGGGTTTATCAATCTGTAAATTGCCTCCCCGCTATCGCCCGCTGTGTTGACAGTGGGCCTCGGCCCGCTTTATTCCGCTGCCAAAACCAAATGGAAAAATATTGTTCTTACAAATGTTAACAAGTCCAATATTTAGGAAGAATATTATGGTGTAGGCGTATATAAGGCGTCATTTCCACTGCCAACGAGTTCGTCATTTAGAGTTCTACTTCTAGTTCACTTTTTGATTTATATGCCATGAACCGTTGAAGTTATTTAACGTGTAACCTGTTCTATAAATATTACACTTATTCTGTGGTATAGCACAGAATTCTGAACTCAGAACTTTACATCATTGGCTTTGCAGACGATGCTTCAAACAATACAGCTAGTAGCGAAAACAAATCCTATTACATCGCTTTAAAAACTGTAAAATTTACTGCTCGGGTGCTATTAAAAAATTACCAACTATAACATCTAATTATTCTAATTTTTTGATCTATAAATATAATGAATCACAAACTTAATAACAGTGGGTTATTTTATAACTATGTATTTGTGAGTAGTTATGATAATTATACAGTCTGGGAAACGTTATCAGTAGGGTTAGTACAAGATTGGATAGTTAACTATGAATAGTAAACTATGACATTACCATCAAAGTAAAATAAACCATAACAGTATTGAGTTAGAGCTCAATTTCGTGTATGCATTCTTATACGTTTACGTAACGAAAACGCTCCAAATTGAAATCGTCTGTATCGAATTTGTGACTTTAAATCGATACTATTATGGTTCATTTTACTTTGATGCTTATGTCATAGTAAACTCTCACGATCAAACGAATTAAAACTCGGCGTAACCACACAGTAATGGCATCAGCGTACAATGTCACCCTCACTGGCTGCACGCATCTCGTGGAGTCTGCCTTAAGTGCTGGTAATGAAATCCCTGACCTTAAAACTTCATAATAATAGAAGGTTAAATAACAGTACATTTTTATTCAATGACTAGATAGTCCTTGACTGCGATCGCGTTGTTGGAGTCCCAAGGTGCTGGAGAGGCGACCCCGCATCGGTAAGCGCAGTGTTGGTAGACCCTCACTAGGTGGACCTATGACATCAAACGAGTCGCTGGATTCAGACAGCGCAAGACCTGTGGAAGTCGATGCAAGAGACTTTTGTCCAGCAGTGGACGTCTATCGGTTGATAAAGAAGAATAATCCTATTATTAGTAATACCGCAAGTGTAATGTGAAGCGAACTCCAACTTTTTATACAGACCCATCTATCAGCCTGCAAGCGTCCACGGCTGAACATTTCTAGAGCCCTGAACCAAAGCTTACCGCTTTTTAATCAACTCTACGATACCTTTTTAGGGAGACAATTCACTCTACACTTAGATTTAGACTTTAGATTTCCTTCCAGAGCTTGTTATTACAGCTACCATTAGGTTTTTGGCAGACATAAGTATATCTGTTTCTATGTGTATATGTAAGTCGAATAAGTATTCGACACTTCTGCTTTTATACGTGATACGCACGAAAAAGTGTCACGTTCCGCCTGAGCCTGCGCGTGCAAGCGAGAGCGCGGAACAAGCGATAGAGAGGTACCATCGGCCCAAGCGTTGGCTTGTGACACATTTATTCATCAATGTTTCTTGATGACGTTATCACGTAAAAATATCGTCCGTAAACTGACTTTCTGACAACCAATTTTTTTTGGGCTCTTCTCTGTGCGAGGGTTTTCACAAAAAGGTGAATTTCCACCAGTTTTACGTAATTACTTTCATTCCCTAGCTCATTTAATCCTTGCGGATTGTATCCTTCACAGCCCGTTCTCAACCGTTGCGTTGAAATCAAAATACATATGTTGTTTTTAATTTTCTTTCTGCTAATCATGGGTTGCCTGGTAGAGATCGCATTTTAGCGATAAGGCCGCCTACTGTACTCTATTTCTTTTAAGTTACATATGTATGTTGTTTTCTTTTTTTTTCTTTTGGTGTACACTTAATGTATATTTCTATTCTATTCTATTCTATGTTGCAATAAAGTATAGCTAATCAAGGATGTAATCGCTGCGCTGAGTGACAGCTTCGTTTCGACTTATGCGGCTGATCCGTATATCGCTAATTAAATCTCAGCACAATGGGGGAATTACAAAAATGTTAGCTAAGCCGGCGGGGAGCCGTGCGGTGTGGGGTACTGGACCCTATGACGCGTGAGAGATTTTATTTATAAGACAAAATAACACTTACTGCATTTTTATACAAACTGTTAATATTTTTGTCCGTGCACTTGCTCGTTTTATTTTTGTAAAGTTCTCAGGTTATCAAAATAAATGAAAAATCTAGGCAAGCGCGCTCCAATCTAGACCTCATTATCGCTTCCCATTATTGAAAAAATAAACTATATAAATCTAGTCAGATAGTCTTTTATTTTTATTTTAAAATAGTAAGGAAAACAGATGTTTAAATATAATAAAGTTGTATCTTAGGGTTGTGTGATTGAATTTTGGTACAGTAATCAAATTCATCATATTGTCAATACAGACTTATACAGAAAGGCAGACCTCTGTTTTTAAAATAATAAGAAATTATTAAATGATCAAAGATTTTTTTAGTTTCAATTGAAAGTAACGCTGAAGAAAAAAGGTAGATATATACTTACAGGTTTATGCAAAATTTCGTATTTTGCAAAAAAATATTTTTAAAATTTAGAATGAAACACGCTTACAAAAAAGTTGGCAACAATGCAATCGTCCATGCCAATTACGTCGGTGGAACTTCATCAAAACGGTACAAAGCAAAAATGTCCTAACGCACGACCGAGTCCTTCCCAAAAAGAGGACCCCGTCTCTCACATGAATGCGCCTCGACAATAGCCAATTCGACACTAAGTGGGAAAAAAGACTAAAATGGCTGACTATCAATGATATTTGAACGATTTAGACGAAGCTACGAAATTCAAGTCGAAAATAAAGTCTTTTGGCTACTACGAGAGCAGCAGACTACGGCCGTATAGCTACGGCTCGTAGCACTATCCAATGTAGCTTTCAGTAAGCCTAGTGCAAAAGACATAATATTTTAAATATTATTATTACCCCCAGGCTGTGTATGTTGCTACATTGATAGATTTGAATCGATTTGATACGTTGATAGATATGAGAATTTTGACAAGGTACTTATAATGTAGGGGCAAGTGCTGTACCTATGGACGCTTGTACCTGTGGACACAATCGATTCCGTCGGAAATAGTAACCTTAAAATTCAAATTTGAACGCGAACTGTCAACCATAGACAAAGCTTAACGGTCTCGTTCAAATTATAATTTTAGGATTGTTAGTTTCGACGGAATCGATTGTGTCCACAGGTACAGGCGTCCATAGCTACAGTACTTGCCCATACTAAATCATACTAATCCTTCGGAAAAAATTAATGATTTAATGATGACGATGATTTTGTAAAAAATATTTGTATATTAATATTAAATTTTTGTTTATTTGAATAAAAAACTATTTCATTCTAGAAGATTGAAGAAGATTGGGGTATCAGGGTAATGAAACTGTGGTTATTATCCTTCCTGGTATTTCATCATTTATCAGTTAAGATAGGCAGGTAAATAAAAATGTGATGCTTGGCATTTATAATTTTCGATAAAAGTACTCTACGAAATACGATTATATCTCTATGGCAACAATTAGACCGTTCAGGAAGCAAGTGTTTAAATTTCCATTAGCCGCTCTGAATCGTGCTTAAGTAGATAATTGGTGTCGCTTTTTCCAATTCAATATTCGACTTTTCACCTTTTGTTATTATTTGTGGCACTTTTCACGGTTAAGATTCTCATTTTAACAGACTTCAAAAAAGGAGGAGGATTCAATTCATCGGATTTTTTTTATGTATGTCAACCGATTACTCGAAGACGCCTGAACCGATTTGAAAAATTCTTTTTTTGTTTGAAAGGGTGGTCCCATATACATTTTATCGAAATCGGTCAAGCGGTTTTTAAAATATCAACAATAAATTACATACTTTGTTATAGTGTGTGTGTAATGTAGTAAAGCGGGAGTTTGAAGTTGCTTGTTTAAAAAGAATTTTTTACATTAAATTAGTAATAAGGACTGAAAAAATAATATATCACATATATTTTGACCTATGCTATGTTCATTTTGTTTCTTGCCAGAGTTTTGTGCATTTTAAGCAATTAAGTAAATGTCATTCATTTTGTGGTTTTAATGGCAAAGAAAACATCATGAGAAAATCAGTCTGTATGATTGAGAGTTCTCCATAATATTCTCAAAGGTGTGTGAAGTCTAGGAATCCATACTGGGCCAGAGTGGTGTTCGCCTAAGATGGGTTGACAATTTCTTCTTGGAAAGATGATCTTTGATGAAACAATACATAACATCGCGACCAATTATGAATTACTAGCTGATGCCTGCGACTTCGTCCGTGTGGATTTAGTTTCTAAAATCCTTTGGGAACTCTTTGATTTCCCGGGATTAAAGTAGCCTATGTCACTTTGCAGGTCCTCAATTATACTCATGCGAAAAATCACGTCACGAATAAACCAACAGGCCAACAACCCAACGAACAAACAAACTTTCGCATTGATAATTCTAGTATGAATAGCAACTGTATCAATCAGATACAGTTGCTATTCGTGGGTAACTGACAAAAAAAATTCAAAATTATTTATTTCACGTAGGCCAACCTGTGGCTCTTATTACAAGTCATGATTCTACCACCGGTTCGGAAAGCGGATTCTGCTGAGAAGAGCCGGCAAGAAACTCAGAAGTTGCTCTTTTGACAGATTATAAAATCAAAACAATTCTTCGAAATAAAAAAGTGAGAGCAAACGTCAACATGTTAACATTTTAAACTAGCGGCACGCTATGATGGCCGGTTTGACACATTACAATAGTGATGTGGAATGTCAATTTATTCTCGAACAAAAAACAATTAAGTTTTGTTTTTGTACCTGATTAAATAGGTTTAATAAAACAAAAATGTATATGTTTATTTAATTTATTTGAACGAACTGAATATTTGAATGAAAATGAATATACATACTTTATATGCACACAAGAAACATATGAATACAAAAGATACCAAAAAAGGTGCCACAAAAGGCCATAATTAATCAGATTCGTCCATACTACTATTTTCACTGTCGTCACTGCTATCATCACCTACATTAATAATTATATGTTCGTTTTCTATAATATTATCTATTTTCACATCTATTTCATAATCTTCCCTTATTAATTTAACAGTTCTATTCACAACCTTTTCCCAGTCTCCTTTAGTCACATGTTCACAAGCTTCTTCTAATAATTTTAGCATTTTTTTTGTGGTAAATGGGGGTTCTGTATTGTGTCTTGCAGCATATCCCTTAATTTGAGCCCACACCAACTCAATCGCATTATACTCACAATGGTAAGGCGGTAACCGTATAACTCTGTGCCCATGTTCTAATGCTATTTCGTCAATGACGTATCGGATCTTGGTTGGTTTGTTTTCTTTTAAAAGACGTACTAATTCCGCTTTTAACATATTCATGTTTGCATCTACGCCATTTTTACGAAGCCATGCGACGATATCAGCTTTCTTTTGGGATTGGGCAGGTGGCTTGTCAATTTGCATCGAGTGGTATGGGGCGTTGTCCATAATTATAATAGATGGTTCAGGGAGGCTACACAACATTGAGGTAAACCATTCAGTAAACTTTTCTCCATTCATGTCTTCATGATAGTCTCCAGTGGTTTTTGACGCAAAAGCCATGAGAGAACCTTCGACAAACCCGTTGATGGTTCCGGCGTGACAAATTATAAGTCGCGATCCTTTTCCTACAGGAACTTTGGAAGTAGATGCTGCTGTGGCATCGTTCCAAGAACGGCCTACAGTATGGTTAGCATTAAGCCATGTCCAAGAACACAACATTTTGCCAATTTTTGATTTCTTTCACTTGCCGTAAAAAAGTATACCTTGCCATCGCTATATCAAATCTTTCCATCAATATTTTGCGTTTGTTACATTTTTTGTATCGAAATCCAATGGTCTTCAAAATCTTCGTTAAAGAACTTTCCCCACCGAAGAATAATCCAGCTTCCTTCAGTGAATGCACCAACTTTTTTCTTGTTGAATACTCCTTCTGTAAATAGTAGCCGTAAACATGTCTTCGGATAGCATCGGCATCAAAGCTATCGATGCCTACGACTGGTTTTGCTCGTTTTCTCTTTTTTGGTGTGTGAAGTTTATTTTCTTCTGTGCCAGTCTCGCCATATTTTTTTTTAGTTATCCGTCTAACAGTTCGTTGTCCAATATTAAGCGCATCAGCTACGCGTTCAACCACTGACGTTATAGGTAAAATTGGCCCTCCATTTTGAGCTTCACGATCGAAATAGTTACGAAGGCGTATTACGAACTCACGTGTCTGACTATTTAGAACAGTTCTCTGCGTACGTTCGGTCATATCGACGAAATCCACAACAAAGGGCTTGAACAGAGTCCAAATTAACGAGCAAGGGTCAACAGTAATGCAGTATCAATATTTGAAATCCAAAGCCAGGTCAAAACTATATCACAATCGCATTGTACTGACAGTTTATACTTTTCGAAGCAACGTCAATTCGAAACTGCTTTGTTTTGCATTGAGCATTGACGCGAGTTTGCCGGAGGTAGTAGTTGTGCTAGCCAGCGATCCTATGTGACGATCGTATTAGATTCCATTTTTAAAAATTTTCAATTTAGAAAACCAAATGCCCAGTTGTGGTATAGGTATATCATATAAAAATAAAAATTTTACCTTTTGTATGAAACAGCTGATATTTTTTTGCGATTTCAGAGGTTTGTCCACATAGTGAAAATTGTTCATATTCACAAGTACATTCACCCCTTAAATGGTGCAAACTGATTTTTCTACACTTGTATACATTTTAGAAATCAATTTAATAAATAAATTTTGAGTCCTAAACCTAAAACTACATTCGATAAAATTTATGAATCTCTGCACATCACTATCGTCAATAAAGTAATACAATTATTTCCTTCAAAGTCGTTATCAATTAATACGGAACTTCATGAGCGGACAAACGTCAAACCGGCCATCATAGCGTGCCGCTAGTGTAACAACCAATTAATTTCCCCGCATTACAATGGCAGCCCACCGTAGACCCACAGGCTTACAGACATTCAAAATAAATGTTCTTTAATCTTACTAAGGTCCAATTTTACCAACGTCGAGTGACGTTCACGAATGGCATTCTGACAGTTTTTGTATTGAAAATTCGCCAAAATCATCGGTGAAATTGTCAAAGTTTTAGATTAAGATACATGGTTTATCAATTAGATTACTTCGTTGAGCTTTTACTAGTTGCACTTTTTAAACCCCCGACGTAAAATGAGAGGTGTTATAAATTCGACCGTTTTTCTGTCTGTCTGTTTGTGTGTGCTATAATATGTCTCTCTGTTTAACGTAGTGCTGAAATGGATGGACCGTTTCGAATGCGGTTTTCTCTTATTTCAAACCGCCTTTGATTCGGTTGGCTTTTAGTTATGGCGAAAATCTTTTCAACCGTGTAAAGATTAACAGCTCTCTTTCTAGCCGGGATACCGGTCTATCATACAATTACTTTCCTTCCTCCTTCTCTCTCTTCTCTTAGGGGTATGGGTTGAATGTACACTGCCATACCCCTTGAAAATTAATCCGCTACCATCATAGACTGCATGTCACTTAACTTCTTATCGTCAATAAAAAAATTAGACTTTTTAAATTAAAATAAATGTTAAGTAAACTGCTCATAATATGAGGGTTGATTTGAATTATTAATTCGCACTTATTTCTTGTAAAAGTGAAATAATGTCTCACGCGGTCTACAGATTTTTCAGTCTACGCCGCTGTCTGAACAAATGTGACGTCATGCGTCAAATTAGTAACGGTCGCGTACATCAATGCTTTTTTAAATTTCGAATCCCGAGTGATTGGCGCCTGGTATTGAGCGAGCGGGCTCTCGGCTGGAAACAGACGCCATTCGCCAATGGGATGCTCGAATTCCTTTTTTGAATTTGTAAAACACTGTCCAAATAGTTTTTATTTACCTAAGTATTTTTTTTAACTGCCTCGTTGGTTTAGTGGTAATCTTGTTTGACTGCTTGTTGCATAGGTTAAATCGGCTTGGCAGTAGTTGGTGATTCGCCGGTTCTGCCCCAAGGGGCAGAACCGGCGAATCACCCGCCCTGTCTCCAGGTTCGCCCGGTCTCCAGGGGTAAAAAAAAAAAAAAAAAAAAAAAAAAAAAAAGGTTTTGGGGTACGCTGAATCGATTGCGCTCACTCCCGACTTCGTATCTTTAACGGTTGCAAAGTTAGCATTTCCTAAAAACGATCCCTACATCGTTATCTAATTGCTAATCACCTACTAATCACCTCGCTCATTATTTCGTTCTTCGTTGCTTTATTGTTTTGGGTTCAAAGGAAACGAATCTCACATTACTAACCATTTATTCTCTTTCAAATACTGACTTAAATAATCTATACAACAACATATCATTCTCTAGTGTATGACTATTAAATAAATCTAAAAAATCACAACTTCTGTAACCTCTAAACATAAAATACAAATACATTAAACAATATTCCCCACAAACTGAGCTGTAATCATTTTGTACCCTTCTTGTATTGAAATACCATATTCTTGTATTTCTTTCCAGAAACTGCTTATGATATTTACTTGGTGGTCGTCCATATGAGTCAAAATATTGTCCAACACCATTTATATCTATATACAAGCCTACCCAATGAGACCCTGGCTTATAATCAGGGTCTAGGTTGCTTATTAAATAGGCTGGGGTTTCGACATATATTGGTAATCTGTTTGCAGGGTACACATTGTGTTGTATACTTGGGTGAATTTTTCTTAAATATGTCTTTATCTCTATTGTATTCATATTACTTCAATACTACTGATCTTACCACTACAGCGGATCATAGATGAATGGGAAGTAAGATCATGTCGTTTCAGATATATTATGTATTATGGTGTATAACACACAAAAAAAAAAATAAACAGATATTTCTTTTGACAGTGTTTTATTACAAACCTTAATAATAATGTAGGTACAAATTATGACTTCATGTATTTACAAAATTAAGTTTCTTAACTGCTATAGTCAACACTTACATTACGATTTTTATCAATTTCTATAACATTGTCAAACTCTGCATACACGATACAGTTGATCGTTTCAGGAATAGCTGTATCAAAACGAACCTCTAGCCTAACACTACCATGCTTTATAAGATTCCAATGACTAGAGTGAGCTGATAAATCAGGAGTTAAATCAAAATCAAAATTGATTATTGATATTAGTTCTTAAATTGATCAACGTATGCGACAAATCTATGAGTCATGGCTCGTTCAAAGTATTTGAAAGTCTCTTTGTAGTTAGTTTAATCACCTCAGAGTTGTTTGATGATAATAGTTACAGACATTAACCACATTTTTCAAATATTGATTGCTTAATTTTTGTAATTACCCAAAAAGAATGTTGTTTAACTAGTTGAGTACTCCATGACACTCACTGATGTAACTAGACTTACTAATGACATCGTCTTTTACTATATAAGCCCAAAATAAATCGTTCCATCTTTACTACCACGTCGCTACCGAAGTGCATTACAGTTTGATTTCAAATCTATATTGTGTTTACAAGATTTGAGTTAAGTTTTATTTTGTGTGTGTGATAAATAAGTTTTGTGAAATACAATGGAGGTGAGTGCCAATTTTTATTTTTTATGATCTAGTTAAATTAATGTAAATATTTATGCATAATATCATTTTGATATTCTACTTTTATTGTTACAGAATAAATCATACTCAATTAACAGTCAAGAAAATAATACATATAAACAATATTACTTTCCTGCGAGTGCAGAAGAGGAAACACAAGATTTATTTATAGAGCATGAAAGGTCAACAAAAAAACTGAAAAGACCAACAGATAATATAGACATGTTTTTTGAATTACCACCAAAAAGTAAAAAGAAATTAAATTGTTCAACAGTAGCTCAAGCTAACAAAGATGGTGGGACATCTTATATTTCCACAAACTCTGATGACGGTGCGACGGCATCTCATCTTATAAAAATAGATGTGTATGATTTAAAAAAAATAAACAAAATACCTCCCTCTCAACAATGGAAACATGCTAACATTAAGATAAAATATTATACATCTAATACAAGTAGAGTACTTGTTAATATGAATGAAGTAATTTATAATATAACCAAAGAAATTGCAGAAACTCCTGGTTGTAAAAAGTACTCATTTAGTAATTAATAATATTTATATAACAAGATTTGTTTATAGAGCATGAAAGGTCAACAAAAAAAAACTGAAAAGACCAACAGATAATATAGACATGTTTTTCGAATTACCACCAAAAAGTAAATAAAAATAATAATTAAATAACTCAACAGTAGCTCAAGCCAACAAAGGTGGTGGTACATCTTATATTTTCACAAACCCAGATGACGGTGCGACAACCTGTCATCTTATGAAAATAGATGTCTATGATTTAAATTAAAATAAACAAAATACCTCCCTCCCAACAATGGAAACATGCTAACATTAATACTTGTTAATACTCATGAAGTAATTTATAATATTACAAAAGAAATTGCAGAAACTCATTATTGTAAAAAGTACTCATTGAGTAATTAATATCTTAAACTATCATCACTTAACTACATGAAACAAATACTTCACCGTAATTCAATTAGCAAATAAGGTTTAGACGTACCTGAATATTATAAAAACGTTTCGTAAACCTTATTAAAATATCAGTAAGTCTCCTGTCACAGCTAAAACAACAGATCCCCTCTGTTGTCCAATAGACTGTTAACAATGGAAGATACAAGTGAAGTTTGTGTTAGTGCTTTCTTTGAGTCAGTTGAAAATGAACTCTATGAAATATGTGAAAACAATGAAAAACTCGATAAAGTCTGCGATAACACTATGTTCAACACATCAGATGATGAAGAACTTGTTGAAGCTTTGGAGCAGTATGAGTCATCGAATTCGTCTGATACTGAATTGTATAATATTTGTGAAGCAGTTGAGTCAATCATGTAAGTACATTTAATTAAATATTATCCTTTTTAACCGACTATGGCAACGCTAAAAGGAGGGGTTATAATTTTTAGCAGTATATGTATGTATGTGACTATTTACGAATGTTCCACCGTGGCGATTAAACTACCAAGTCTATTTTTATCGATTATGCGAACAAAAATCAAGATGACGGATGTTATATCCAATTTTCTGTAGTAGGGTTACAGTTTTTAAACTTTAATCTTTGTTAGATTTTAATACATATATTTTTAATATTTTTATTTTTTATTTCTAGGGCAGCTGAACAAATACTGCAAACTGGTGGGGCTCTTAAGCGGACCAATGACTTCGCAGAGAGTGATTCCGGGAAAAGAGTGAAATATAATGAAGGAGCCTCTACTTCGTCTGAAGAACACCCAAACGATAACTCCACTTCATCAACTGAACATCCAGAAGGTAATAAAGTTAGGTGTGATATATTTAAAGTTTTTGTGAGCAGAAGGTATTTTAGTAATCATTTAAAAAGTAATTCGCACAAAAATAATTATTTAAAGTCACATCCATCATTGTCAAATGTATCAGTAACTGATTCAGCTTTTGGGCACAGAATCATAACTTATATAATAAATAATAAAAATGATGATTTATTGATTTTTAAGACCCCTGAATCATTTTTGAACTCAATAAAAAATGATATTTTATATCTTATCCAAGAGTCAATTAATGAACATACTGTTTTCAAGGTGAACTTCGTTTTACACGCAGATTTTATTCAACAAAGTAAAGACATAAAAAACTCGTTTGACTTTCAAACATCAAACTATATAGTTTTCCGTGGAGACGATCTAAATATTTTTCTAACATCATTATGTGATACTTTTACAAATAAAATTAGTTCTTTTGAGAGAAAAGATAGCGGTTGGAGCTTAACAAACATAAAATGCTTACATATGAATGTAAATAAATTTAATCCACTTCGTGGTACATCATATATTGATTTACCTCGTGATATTAGAGCAAAAAAAGCAGTGATTAATGTTAAAAATGCAGATCATATGTGTTTCAAATGGGCATTACTTTCTGCTCTGTATCCTCCTGCTAATAATAAAACAGATAGAGTTTCATCATACTCTGTGCATTCTGATAAACTTAAGTTTCATGGTGTGTCTTTTCCGATCAAATTAACAGATATACCTAAGGTAGAAAAGCAAAACAATTTAAGTATTAATGTCTTTGGCTTAGAATATAACAAAGAAAAGAAAACTCACTGTGTTATAGGTCCCCTTTACTTTACAAAATCTCGGAATAGTACTCACATTAATTTGTTATTAATTTCAAGTAAAACAAATTCACACTATTGCTATATTAAAAATATGTCCCGCTTAATAAGCAAGCAAATTTCAAATCAAGAACATGCAATTTACTTATGTGATGGCTGTCTACTACATTTTCCTACAATTGAAAGATTAGGAAACCACCAACAAAATGATTGCATTCATATCATTACGGAATTACCAAACAGTGAACTGACTAAAAAAAATTGGTTTGGTCAACCATCATCAAACGATAAAATAAAATTTGATAAATTCAATAAAAAGATGAGAATACCATTTGTAATATATGCTGATTTCGAAGCCTTTTTAAAACCAATAAACTCATGTTCAAATGATCCCGCTAAACCTTTTACTGAGAATATTCAGAAACATGAAGTATATAGTTTCGGATATTATATTAAATGTTCATATGATGACAGCCTTTCAAAATATGAAACATACACCGGTCCAGATTGTACTAAAGTATTCATGGAACGACTCTATAAGGACATGAAACAAATATGTAAAAAAAATAGTTTTCAAAAACGTCCAAACCCACTAACAAAAGCCGATGAAATTAATATTGCGAATTCGAACAACTGTCATATATGCGAATCAAGTTTGAATGGTGAATCCATTCTGGACTTTGACTGGCATACAGGAAATCTTAGAGGTGTAGCACATGAGTCATGCGTAGAAAAATATCGTGCCCCCCATCATATACCTGTATTTTTACATAACCTTAGTAATTATGATGCACATTTTATTGTTCATTCTTTGAATTTTATGGAAGGTGAAATTGAAGTATTACCTCAAAATAAAGAAAGATATATTTCGTTTTCAAAAACAGTAAACGTTAATAACGGGAAAAAAAGTTTAAGATTCATAGATTCTTTTAAGTTTTTGCCATGCAGTCTTGATCAATTAGCAAAAAATCTCAATGACAATCAATTCAAATCATTGAAAAAAAACTTTCCTAATAATGACGACTTTAGTCGTTTAAGAAGAAAAGGAATTTATCCCTATGAATATATGACTTCTTATGATTGTTTAAAATCCATCTCAATCTCAATCTCAATTTTACAGTTCTCTGACTAATTCCAATATTTCTGATGATGACTATAATCATGCAATAGATGTTTGGACTCATTTTTCTTGTCAAAACATGTTGGATTATTCCAATCTCTATTTAAAAACGGATGTATTGCTATTAACGGATATATTTGAAAATTTTCGTGATATTTGTATCAAAACATATGGGTTAGATCCGGCTCATTATTATACCGCTCCTGGTTTAAGTTGGGATGCAATGCTTAAGTATACACAAATTGAGTTAGAGTTATTAACAGACTATGATAAATTAGCATTTATTAAGGCTGGAATTAGAGGCGGCATATCTCAATGTAGCAATCGTTATGCAAAGGCTAATAATCAATTTATGGAAGATTATGATAAGGAAAAACCCAAATCATACCTAACATATTTAGATGCTAATAACCTTTATGGTTGGGCTATGTCCCAGTATCTTCCAACAGGATCATTTGAATGGGTAAACACGGAAACAAACTTTAAAGTATCTGACACATCTGAGATAGGCTTTATTCTTGAAGTTGATTTGGAGTATCCCAATGAACTTCATGATTTGCATTCCGACTTACCTTTATGCCCTGAAAATGTCATAATTGGGGATTCTAAAGATATCAAGTTAGTACCTAATCTTAATAATAAAACGAAATATAAAATTCACTATAGAAATCTGAAACAATGTCTTAGTATGGGCATAAAGTTAACAAAAATCCATCGAATATTAAAATTTGATCAAAGTCCTTGGTTGAAAAGATATATAGACCTTAATACAAATATGCGAACTTTGGCTACGTCAGACTTTGAAAAAGATTTTTATAAATTAATGAACAATTCCGTTTTCGGTAAAACCATGGAAAATATTGAAAAGAGGGTCAATGTTAAAATGTTAACACATTGGGAGAATCGTGGTAAAGTCTTAGGAGCACAAGACTTGATTGCTAAACCCGAGTTCCATAGTTTGTCAGTTTTTAGCGAAGATTTGGTGGCCATACAATTGCGGAGAACCAAATTAACTTATAACAAACCGATATATTTAGGTTTTTGTATTTTGGATATCTCAAAAACTTTAATGTATGAGTTCCATTATAATTATATGCTAAAAAAATTTAACAAAAATGTTAAGTTATTGTATACAGATACAGATAGTTTAATTTACCAAATTTTTACTGATAATTTTTATCAAGACATCAAATGTGATATAATTAATTATTTTGACACATCTGATTACCCAGAGGATAATATATACGGTTATCCAAAAATAAACAAAAAAAAGTTGGGATTCTTCAAAGATGAAAATAATGGAAAAATCCTAAGAGAGTTCGTAGGATTAAGATCAAAAATGTATGCATTGGATGTTGACCATAAAACTTTTGCAAAAGCAAAGGGTGTAAATAAAAGTATCACAAAAAATATGACTATTGAAAATTACAGATCATGTCTACTTGAGAAAAAAATTGTATATTGTAATATGCTTAGATTTCGATCAATCAAACATGTGATTTTCACACAGAACATTAACAAAACTTGTTTGTCGTATAATGACACAAAACGACATATTTTGCAAAATAATGTTGACACATTAGCTTGGGGTCATTATAAAATTGTAAATAATGAGGAGGATAACTAGTTTTAAGAAATTATTGTGAACTGTTGTATTTTTATATTTGTAAATAATTATATAGTGTTAAGACGATGATTGTAACTATAATCAGTTTCTATTTTCACAATTATTTTTGTAATTTGTTTTTAATATTTCTTACTTATTTTTTAGAAACTGTTTGTAATTCTGTTTTGCAAAACCTGTATTTCACTGTGTTTTCATAAAAAGTAAAATAAAATCCTATACACTATCTAAAATGTCTCATTCTTTGTTAAAACCTTTTAAGAAACACTTGTTACAATGTTTTGTTTTATTCATCCATTTACTGCAATCGTAGCTGGTCCAAGTGGTTGTGGAAAATCAAATTTTGTGACAAATTTCATAAAATATTCAAAAGAAATTTGTAGTAGAGACTTTGCTCTAATAACTTGGTGTTATCATGAAATGCAACCACTTTACAATTTACCGAATGTTAACTATCATCACGGAATTCCTGACCTTACAATGTTTGATGGAAAAGAAGCTCATCTTGTTATAATTGATGACCTCATGAGGGAATCTGATGGTCGTATTGTTGATATTTTCACTAAAGGTAGTCATCACAGAAACTTAAGTGTTTTTTATATTACTCAAAATTTATTTCATCAGGGAAAAGGCCAAAGAGATATATCCTTGAATTCAAGTTATATTATTTATTTTAAAAATCCTCGTGACAAAACACAAATAAGATACTTATCAAGACAAGTGTCACCAGATAATTCAAAATTCATTAATGATGCCTATAATGATGCAACAAAAGAAGCACACGGATATTTAATGATTGATCTTAAACAAGATACAAACGATATGTGTCGCATTAAATCAAAAATATTTCCCTTTGATGAATATTGTGTAGTATATATTCCATCAAAAAATTATAAATATTTAAATAATCATCAGATTCCTATCATTTACAAATAATGTACCGAAGCCTAAAGACGCATAAAGAGTTGCTACACGCCTTGCACACGCTTAAACCTAAATATCAAAAAGCATTATTAAAATCATGTGATGAAGAAGAGATAAATTGCATTTGTGAATGTATTCACAACGTATTACAAGGTAAAGTTCCACTAGAAGATAAACAGAAGAAAAAGTTAAAAAAATTTAAAAATACACTTCGTACTTTGGTGAGCAAGGGAAAAAATAAACTTAGAAAAAATATATTGATACAAAAGGGAGGAGCATTTTTACCTTTAATTTTGAGTTCTATTTTGAGTGGATTAGTATCATCTTTGGTTTAAAATGGAAAACGCTAAGAAAATGTTGCTTGTAGAACCAAACTTCATAGAAAAACTAAAACAGCGTTCTGATGTTGATAGTCCTATGTCTCGATTAGATGCAGAAATGCAAAAGATTTTAAAAAGTAATATTGAAGATCGTAAAAAATGTATTTTATATTTACAAATTCTACAAAGATACCTACATTTTTCTGAGGGAGAACGTCAACCTATCGAATTCCCAATTATTACGAACAATATTAACGAAAGTGAAAGTTATAAAAATAACAATACAGATAACGTAAACTTAGTATCTTCCGAGACATCAACAGATGAAGTAAAAGAAAATGAAAATACTAATTTGAACCATCCACAACATTACACAACAACTCAAATACTAAGTCTCATACCAAAATCATATTTGAAAAAGGGTGAGTTATTATTAAACTTGATTTCTTTGAGTAGAAACAAAATATATTGGGATGATGACGGTTCAGTGATTATAAATAATGAAAAAATTCCCGGAAGTAATATTGTTGATCTAATTAATGATTCATTGAGATCATTGAAAAAAAGTGATCCAGTAGGTTGGCAAAAATTTGCTGAAGCATTACATGCAATTAAAATACCATTAACTTACATTGGAAATTCTAAGAGGTCTGATTTTATTCATCAACTTCAGATGAAATCACTCGAAGGGAAATACGCATCTAATGAAGGAACTTTAAATACCCCGAAAGGTAGTGGTGATAAATATATTAAAAAAATCAAGAAGAAAATTGATTGGGAAAAATGGACCCCTTATTAGAAATAAATAATATATATTATGATCCAAAACATCCTGTTGGATTTAGTAGTATTGATAAATTATCAAAGACTATGAAAGGTAAAATGAATAAAATGGATGTAAGGAAATGGTTGCAATCACAAGAAACTTACACACTCCATAAACCTGTTCAAAGAAAGTTTTCTCGAAATAAATACGTATTATCAAATTTAAATGAATTATGGCAAGTAGATCTTAGTGATATGAGAACTTATTCGAAATATAATGATGGATTTAACTACATACTGTGTGTTATTGATGTCTTTAGTAAATATGCATATGCCCGATCAATGAAAAAGAAAAATTCTGAAACCGTTATTGAATGTTTTGAAAGTATATTTAATGAATCTAATACAACTCCCACACATATACAGTCTGACAAAGGGACTGAGTTTGTTTCTAAAGATGTTAAAAAATATTTCAAAAGCAAAAATATAAACTATTACACAACAAATAATCCTGATATAAAAGCCAGTATAGTAGAAAGGTTTCAAAGAACTCTGAAATCTAAAATGTGGCGCTATTTTACATATAAAAATACATATAAATACATAGATATTTTACAAGACCTGATATATTCTTATAACCATAGTTTTCATTCTAGTATTAAAATGTGTCCTTGTGATGTTAGTTCTAATAATATAATGACAGTTTGGAGAAATTTATATGATAGGAAAGCAACAAATAGACCAGCTTCGCAAAACTTATTACCTAAATTTCATGTTGGTGATAATGTAAGAATTTCAAAATATAAACACATTTTCCAAAAGGGCTATGAATCTAACTGGAGTGATGAAATATTTGTTATATCTTCTATAATAGATAGATATCCGAATATAGTTTATACATTGAAAGATTTACAAAATGAACCTATAGTTGGAACATTTTACGAAAAAGAATTACAAAAAGTATTTTATAACCCCTCTCTGCATTATAAAATAGATAAAATCATTAGTTCTCGGTACTCTGGCAACAGAAAAGAAGTGTTAGTGAAGTGGAAAGGTTATCCGGATAAATTTAATAGTTGGATTTTAGAGTCTAACTTAAATCAGATATGATAAAAGAAAGTTTTTATTTAACTTTACTTAGTAATAGTTCAATGGAATACTTTCCAGAAAACAAAACCACTATGTTTTCAACGAAGTTACCGAAATCGCTTGTATTAGAAGGCGAATGGATTGTTGGGGTTGTAGAAATTCAATATCCTTGCACCATATTTACTGTTCGAGAGCATGAAAATGTTATTTACACATCAAAGTGGATTATGATGCCTAATGAAGATAAACATTCATTAGTGCACTTTAGAACACGTATTCCTGCCAGGAACTATGACAACATTCAACATATTATAGCAACATTAAATAGTAATACTGATGATAAAATAATATTTAACTATGATGAAATAACCAAACAGGTATCTGTATCAATTTTAGATAACGCAATTGACTCACTTAAATTGTCAACCAAGTTATGTTTACAACTCGGATTTGAACCAAACAAAAATCTAGTTCTTAGTAAAATTGGAACATATCCTTCTTATTTAAAATTAGGGTTACCATCTCAATTGTTTGTTTATTGTGATATAATAGAACCACAGATTGTTGGAGATGTGATGGCACCCCTTCTCAGAATTGTACCATTAGATGTATCGGTATGGAACAAATAAAATGCATATTTTCTCTCCACCACACTATTTACCTGTTATGCGAAGGGAGTTTGATACTATTGAAATAGATATAAGGTCAAGCACAGGTAAAAATATCCCATTCCAGTTTGGAACAGTGTGTATTAAACTTCATTTTCGAAAATTATAATGGATTCTTATCTCAATCACATAAAATGTCCCTATGAGCAATATTATTCACATCAGGCCGGATCAGGTATTGGAGTAATTTATAAAGGTGTGCCATATCAACGTGGTCATGGTATTGGCAGTTTTCTTGGAGGATTGTTTAGGTCTATTTTACCCCTGCTCTCTAGTGGCGCTCGAGCTATAGGAAAAGAAGCATTAAATGCTGGTGTTGGTCTACTATCGGATATGGTTAGTGCACGACCTATGGAAGATTCTATTAAAACTCGTCTTAAGGAAGCTAGTTCTAACTTAAAGAGAAAAGCTCATGACAAGATTGATAGAATCAATATGTCTGGCTCAGGATATATAACCAAAAGGAAACGCCAATCTTCATTCATTCAACCACTGTCAGCTAAAGTGAAAGCTATTAAAAAATCAAGACTCAGTCAAAATAAAACAAACGATATATTTTCTAAATAATTATGTCTTTTTTACATAATCATTCTTGTGAGTGTATTAAATCAGAGTTAGATTTGTTTGCCCTACCATCAACACAAACAAGTATAGAAAATGGACTATGGATTCATTACAAACCCATTTCATCTCTTGCTGATGATGGACCTATTGAATTTCAAATACCTGGAACGAGTGATGACTACATCGATTTGTCTCACACATTGATCCATTTAAAAGCTAAGATATTGAATCAAGACTCATCAAAACTTAGTTCATCTACAGTTGTAGCTCCGATTAATAATTGGTTACATTCAATCTTCAGTCAACTCGATGTATATTTGAATCAAAAACTGATTTCACCACCAAACAATACATATGCTTACCGTGCTTATATTGAGACATTATTAAACTATGCACCAGCAGCAAAAGAATCTCATCTGACTTGTGGTCTTTGGTATGAAGATACTGCAGGAAACATGAATTCGGTAGATGAAAACAATATTGGTTTTAGTAAAAGACAGAGTCTTGCAGCCGAAAGTAAGGAAATAGAAATGATTGGACATCTACATGGTGATATATTTAATCAGGAAAAATTTTTGATTAATGGTGTTGAAATGTGTGTTAAATTAATTCGTTCAAGAGAAACTTTCAGTCTCATGGCTTCATCATCTGATTTAAAATTAAAAGTAAGTATCACAGATGCAACGCTTATAGTTCGACGCGCGCGGATCAATCCAACTGTATTACTAGCACATCAAAAAGTTTTAGCATCTACTACTGCAAAATATCCCATAACTCGAGCGGAAGTTAAAGTTTTAACAATACCTTCGGGGGTTCAGGGTAAAACACTCGATAACATTTTTCTTGGTCAAGTTCCTAAACGATGTATTGTTGGATTTGTCAATAATGCAGCATTTAATGGAACTCTTACGAAAAACCCATTCAACTTTGAAAATTATCAAATGAATACATTTAGTTTATATATTGATGGGCAACAAATACCTTCAAAAGCTTTACAACCATCGTTTGAGAATACTTTCACTTCAGCCTATCATACATTATTCTCAGGGACGGGAATCCATTTTTTAAACGAAGGGAATGGAATTTCTAGGGAACAATATGCGAAAGGCTATTGTCTCTTAGCATTTGATTTAACTCCTGATTTATCAGCTCACTCTAGTCATTGGAATCTTATAAAGCATGGTAGTGTTAGGCTAGAGGTTCGTTTTGATACAGCTATTCCTGAAACGATCAACTGTATCGTGTATGCAGAGTTTGACAATGTTATAGAAATTGATAAAAATCGTAATGTAAGTGTTGACTATAGCAGTTAAGAAACTTAATTTTGTAAATACATGAAGTCATAATTTGTACCTACATTATTATTAAGGTTTGTAATAAAACACTGTCAAAAGAAATATCTGTTTATTTTTTTTTTATTTTGTGTGTTATACACCATAATACATAATATATCTGAAACGACATGATCTTACTTCCCATTCATCTATGATCCGCTGTAGTGGTAAGATCAGTAGTATTGAAGTAATATGAATACAATAGAGATAAAGACATATTTAAGAAAAATTCACCCAAGTATACAACACAATGTGTACCCTGCAAACAGATTACCAATATATGTCGAAACCCCAGCCTATTTAATAAGCAACCTAGACCCTGATTATAAGCCAGGGTCTCATTGGGTAGGCTTGTATATAGATATAAATGGTGTTGGACAATATTTTGACTCATATGGACGACCACCAAGTAAATATCATAAGCAGTTTCTGAAAAGAAATACAAGAATATGGTATTTCAATACAAGAAGGGTACAAAATGATTACACCTCAGTTTGTGGGGAATATTGTTTAATGTATTTGTATTTTATGTTTAGAGGTTACAGAAGTTGTGATTTTTTAGATTTATTTAATAGTCATACACTAGAGAATGATATGTTGTTGTATAGATTATTTAAGTCAGTATTTGAAAGAGAATAAATGGTTAGTAATGTGAGATTCGTTTCCTTTGAACCCAAAACAATAAAGCAACGAAGAACGAAATAATGAGCGAGGTGATTAGTAGGTGATTAGCAATTAGATAACGATGTAGGGATCGTTTTTAGGAAATGCTAACTTTGCAACCGTTAAAGATACGAAGTCGGGAGTGAGCGCAATCGATTCAGCGTACCCCAAAACTTTTTTTTATTTTTATTTTTTTTTTTTTTTTACCCCTGGAGACCGGGCGAACCTGGAGACAGGGCGGGTGATTCGCCGGTTCTGCCCCTTGGGGCAGAACCGGCGAATCACCAACTACTGCCAAGCCGATTTAACCTATGCAACAAGCAGTCAAACAAGATTACCACTAACTAGCGAATCACCAACTACTCTTGGCATCCAGCTGCCCACAAGATAGTATAAAAAACTTATTACAATGTAATAGCTTCATAGTAATATTATAAAATGATTATTTTGAAAAGAGCAACTGCTGAGTTTCTTGCCGGCTCTTCTCAACAGAATCCGCTTTCCGAACCGGTGGTAGAAACATGACTTGTCATAAGAGCCACAGGTAGGCCTACGTGAAATAAATAATTTTGAATTTTATTTAATACTTTGTAGTGGCACGGGCGTTTGAGTTTCAGTTTTTTAAAAATAATTTTTAATTGTATTATTTCTTACTAATTTCGGTAAAATTAAAACCCACTGAGTAGGTATGGCTACTCTACTAGTAGGCTCAGGGCCGCTCAGCGGGCGATGGAGAGAGCTATGCTCAGAGTGTCCCTGCGGGATCGAATCACAAATTTGGAGATCCGTAGGAGAACCAGAGTCACCGACATAGCTCGGCGAGTCGCGATACTGAAGTGGAAATGGGCGGGGCACATAGTTCGAAGAGCTGATGGTCGTTGGGGTCCCAAGGTGCTGGAGTGGCGACCCCCCACCGGGAAGCGCAGTGTTGGAAGACCCCCCACCAGGTGGACCGACGACATCAAGCGAGTCGCAGGGAGCAGCTGGATTCAGGCGGCGCAAGATCGAGGCCTGTGGAAGTCCATGCAAGAGACCTTTGTCCAGCAGTGGACGTCTATTGGTTGATAAAGAAGAGTAGGTATGTACATTACATTACAAGATTATTAAAAGTTATTCGCGCTCCGCAACGCAATCGCCGGATGGTATCGGAGTTGCGAAGTTTCCTTATTACGGTTCCGCGCGGCGGTAGGCGGCGGTAGGCGGCGCGCGGCGGCGGCGGCGGGCCACTCATGAAATTAAATTACGTCGAAACGACCAGCTTACCTTAAACTCGTCGCTTTTCAAAAACTCCTGGCCAAAGACTAGATAGAGTAACGTATTGTGTAGATATACCAAATACATGATAATTAGTAGAGCACCAGAACCTTCATCGTCCATTTTTATTAATAACTCCAGCATGGACAAGGTAAGCCAATACAAATATTTGGGTACTATAGTCAATGATCAAGTAGATTACAGCATAGAGATCAAATGCAGAATTGAACAAGCCCGGGCAGCTTTCCGTAAAATGGACAAGATACTTTGCGATCGTAATTTCAGCCTCCCATTGCGCATAAGAGTCGCACGCTGTTACGTTTTATCCGTTCTTTTATATGGAGTCGAAGCCTGGACACATACGGAAACTTTGTGTAAAAAGATCGAAGCTTACGAAATGTGGGTTTACAGAAGAATGTTGAGAATTTCGTGGGTTCAACGTGTCAAAAACACGACTGTGTTGCAGAGGCTAGGCAAAGATCTTGAAATTATTAAGACCATAAAAGTGCGGAAGCTTGAGTATTATGGCCATATCCTCAGGAATAACTAATACGACCTCCTGCAGCTCATTACACAAGGGAAAGTAGCTGGCCGAAGACCACCGGGTCGCAGAAGAACATCGTGGCTTAGAAACCTACGCCAATGGTATGGAAAAAGTACCCGATCCTTGTTCCGAGCAGCAGCGTCCAAGGTGCAGATAGCCGTCATGATTGCCAACCTCCGACAGGAGTCGGCACTCGAAGAAGATGTGTAGATACGACAATCCGTACTCAAGCAAGCGTATAAATGGTTGTTTTCCCGCGGCAGAACGATTTTATTCGTTTTGAAGTAAAAATTATTTACGCACGCTTGACTTGGGGAGTAAGCTGGTGAATGCGTTACAAAAAGTGTGATCGGGCGAGGCGAACGGAAGTTGTGAGGGAGATATAAGTTAGTGAAGATAGAAAGAGAGAAAGTTACGTTTCGTATATTACTGTAGGGGCAAGAGAGAGAGGTGCGAGCACACATTTTCTTTCTCTCTTTCTCTAATAGCCAGTTGCGTTTCGTAAGTTTTACTTCAGTCGTGTGGTCTAAAGCACCCTCGTTTTTTTCTGCTTATTTGTAGGACTAATTTCATATTTTGTTGCGGTAAAAAGTTGCTTGTAAGTATCCTCGTCTTGAGATAAGTACGACCGACTTTTTACTGCAATATTTTCTTCTTTATCGATTTAAACGACCTTGATATCGATTCAACGGAGCGGCAACTAACAAATAAACAGTCTTAAGTACTATGGTTATTATTGGATTTTCACAATAATCCAAGAGCTGGCAGCTACATAGGCCAAAGAATTAGTTTGGTCATCCAAATGCTAAAATTTTGCCACTCTGCGGTGGCATCAGCAGAATCCGCTTTCCGAACCGGTGGTAGAGTCGAGTCATGACGTGTCATAAGAGCCACAGCACAGGTTGGCCTGAAATAAATACCTAATTTTGAATTTTGATATACCTAGATTTATTTTAGTTTTAATTTTATATTAATTGTACAGATTGAACTTCAATAGTCTTAGATTGAATTAATATTATAGTTACAATTGAGGTGCCCCTAAAATATCTTTTCCTTATGTAGAAGGTAATACCCAGCGTGCGCTGCACGGTTCGCCTCGTCTGTACGACGCATGATCTTATTCGCAAACATATCGCAATATCGCTGAGGAAGGCTAACTTCGCCGTTTTGCGTGTGGCGCAGTCTACCCGCGAAGTTTTGTTTTTCCCCTGAAAATATATTTACATGCTTATGAAACTAAAAGTTCTTGCCTTTTTAAATATAAAGACTTTGAGGTGTGTAGAGTTGAGAGTGTAATAAAAATATTTTTTCAAAAAATCTGAAGCAATAATGCTGATTCGGTACTTTTTGGTTTGAAAAAGTCAATTTTAAAATGGTTTATTTGAGGAATTATTTTGGGTGGGAGAAGTAAGATTCTAAGTGCGTTTTTTTTCAATTTTTTTTAATACTAAGACGTGACCTTTTTATTGCGCGGAATGTTATTTAAATAATAATTTAAATTCTTCACTAAACTGCTCTTTAGTGTCATAATATCCCTTGTTATTTATACAACGATCGACTTTTTATTAATTCGATGACAAGCTAGTCCTTGACTGCGATCTCACCTGATGGTAAGTGACGATGCAGTCTTAGATGCTAGCGGGCTAACTTGGAAGGGGTATGGCAGTGAACATTCAACCCATACCCCTAATTATTGGTTTCTACACGCCATCGTGCCGGAACGCTAAATCGCTTAGCGGCACGTCTTTGACTATAGGGTGGTAACTAGCCACGGGCAAAGCCTCCCAGACTTAAAGCCTTTTGAGATAGTCAGAGAAGGCTCGTAAAAGCACCTGTCATAATTTTATTGATATGAATGAGTATAGCTAAATAGACCTGGATATTGACATAATGAACTTTTTAGCCTGTAAAAACAAAAGGTTCCCACGGAATTTTTCAAAAACCCGTGGGCAAAAGCTAGTCGGTGCTATAATTTAAAAAATGCTGCTTTCTGAACCTATATATTTTTTTTTTTTTTTAATTCGATGACAAGCTAGTCCTTGACTGCGATCTCACCTGATGGTAAGTGACGATGCAGTCTAAGATGGTAGCGGGCTAACTTGGAAGGGATATGGCAGTGAACATTCAACCCATACCCCTAATTGGTTTCTATATGAGTCTTAATTTGTTGTCAGAGCCATAACTTAACCTAACATGAAATATTTTATTTAGCGCCGATTTCACCAACATAAAATAAGTCTTATCTGAGCGTAAATTAGATATTTTGACAGTATTTTCAATACGAAAACTGTCAGAACGCCCAATTTATTCCTCGGTAAAACGTCACTCGACGTTGGTGAAATCGGCACTTATTGAATTTAAGCTATTTCTTTGCAATAACGTTTTTGTATCGCTGTATACCATTCGTTCGTTTATCCTCTGCAAACTATGTTCAAATCTCTAAACGATATAAAGTGCATTATGCCTATTTCATTTGATACCAAAAGCCAGTGATCAGCGCGCGTCCCCAGGTAGCCAATTAGGCGCCCCCCGGCTACGTCCGCCCTAACGAGATGTCAAACTTTTTGCCATACACCCTTTGTTTGCGGGATTTACGGGTACCGAGCGAATACGTTTGATAGAGCCCTATTTTTTGGCAACTGTTCTTTTTTAGTATTTTCCTACTATCCTACTAATATTCGACCGAGCGAGGCGAAGGTCTTTGAGTCTACTTGAGTGAATTTGCACTTGTCCGTCCGTCCGTCCGTCCGTCCGTCCGTCCGTCCGTCTGTCAGAGCCTTATAACTTCTGAATTACTGAACGTAATTACTTCAATTTTAGATATAATATGTAAACCGATGGCCTCCAGCCGAAAATGGCTTAAAAAGTGATAAAAATCTTTATTTCAGGGTGGCTCTCATAGAAGCGAATGCGAAGTAAAATAATTTTTTTTGCATTTCATAGGGTTGCAGTACCTCATTTTAAAGATAATTTGAAACAGAGTTCAAAAGTATTTTTTTTTATTTTTTTTCCCAAAATTGACGAAATGGCGGGCTTTCAAAGTGGAGATTTTATTCGAGGCTAGATCCCTAAAACCACTTTATTTTAAAAATTTAAACTTACACATAATTTGAGTTATATTCTGTACTTGAACAACAAATACTAAGATTAGATAAATATTATAAAGAAACGAAATTATTTAAGTTTTAATGGGCATCAATGTTTTTAACAAAACTTCACTATACTGTTAATAGATGGCGCTGTCTTTAATATTGTAAATACGCATCCCATCCACAAAAGCAGATGACGATTGACGTCATCAGATTCGGCGCGTTTTAATTACAATATAATATAGTTAAAACTACCTTATGGGAATTATGGGATACCGCGAGGTCTCAGTTCGGGGCGAACCACTAGTATAAATGCGAAAGTTTGTGAGGATGGATGGATGGTTGTAACGTTTACGCAAAAATAACACTTTTAGAGTTCCGTACCCAACTGGACCCTATTACTAAGCCTCCGCTGTCCGTCCGTCCGTCCGTATGTCAGCGGGCTGTATCTCGTAAACCGTAATAGATAGACAGTTGAAATTTTCACATATTATTATGTATTTCTATTGCCGCTATAACAACAAATAATAAAAATTAAATTAAATTAAAAAATAAAGGGGATTGGGAGCCCCTTGGAACATGAAAAAGGAGTCGAAATAATTTTTTTTTTTACCCAGGCATGTGGGTGTCATTGTCTAGAGCTCATTAAGTGGAGTTCAAATATGAAATTTTTTATTTTTTAGCCACAAAAATGAAGAAATGGAGGGCCGTCAAAGTTCTCGGGTTTAGACCAATTTTGTTAGAGGGTCTATCTCAAAAACTAAACTAGTTAGGAATTGGAAATTTTGGTATATTATGAACTATATAGTGTATTTAAACAACAAATACTGAAAATACTGATTTATAAAGCAGTTTGTAAGTTGCGAGCAAAACAAACAAGCATTTTTTCCCATCTATACTTATAATAAAACTGTAACTGGAAGATTTCTGTACATTTAATATATTTTGAAAATTTTAACTGGGGGATGCTTTACTATCGATACTGAACCCAAAATAAATTTTTATTTAATTTTTGTCTGTCTGTCTGTCTGTCTGTCTGTTCGCGCATCACGCGAAAACTACTGAACGGATTTAAATGAAATTTGGTATAGCTTTAGCTGATACTTTGGGTCAACATATAGGATAGTTTTTATCCCGATAAAACATAAGGTTACTCCAGGATAGGGGATGAAATTTATTGTTGATTTTACTCCATAACTCAGTCAAATATGAACCGATTTTAATAATTCTTTCTTTATTTAAAAGTGTATAATATCAGGCATAGTTTGTCTAATTTTGATGAAGATCTGATAAATATTATAGGAGATAGAGGACATAATGCTTCACGGGTAGCAGCAAAAGTCACTCACGTAAAGGACAAAGATCGAATACAGGCATTCCATATTTATATGAGGGTTTTAGCCATAGACATAGACTTTATCATTAACCTCCAGGCCCTAGATGATTATACCATTGTGTTTGTTTTGTAGCCTACCCGTGCGAAGCCGGGGCGGGTCCACTAGTAAATGCTAATTAAGTACTTTCTAAGAACTAAAATATCTAGTTTTTAGGGTTCCGTACCCAAAGGGTACCAACGGGAACCTATTACTAAGCCTACGCTGTCCGTCCGTCCGTCCGTCCGTCCGTCTGTCAGCGGACTGTATCTTGTAAACCGTAATAGATTGACAGATGAAATTTTCAGATATTATGTATTTCTATTGCCGCTATAACAACAAATAATAAAAATTAAATTAAATTAAAAAAATTAAATTAAAATATTTCCATGGGTACATGGAAATATTTTTATTTAATTTTTTTTAAAAAGAGCGAGGCCCGACTCGCACTTGGCTGATTTTTTACACTATATCAGATCTAGAATCATAGAGGGTAGATAATAAGCTACTTTTTCTTGATACCTTTACCTTATGTAGTTTATAGGTGTGGGTAGGTGAGAGGAAGGTGTTATTATAAATACAGGTGCCACAATGTGGGCACACGCAGTCGCATAATAGATCCTCAGACTGTGTGGATGTGTGTCAGAGTATTAGGTTATGTAATAAATACATAACGCTTATTTAATTTCATTTCTATACTAAACTAAATATACTAAATTTATACTAAACGAACGAAAGAACGAATTTTTATACCATTTTCGATTGATGATATAACGAAAATACTGATTTCTAGTGCCAATAAAAAGTTCCGTCACCCAGTTTCCTTTGTTATATTCGGTATATTAAATCATACCGAATCTATGGAGGTCCGAACAGAATAAGATCCCCAAACAAATGGCAAGCCAACGAACCGCGCCGCTGCCCAGTGCCATGAAATAAGATTTCCGTCCCTTTATATTTTAATACCAGTACAAACATGCAGCGACTCGATTATTTGAAATGATTTTTTCATTTCATTAAAATGATTGTTGTGTTCTAAGTTTTATATTTTGTTATTTAAAGCTATTTGATGAAAACAAATTACTGGATGATACTCTGCATGCAGGTTTAATTTAAAAAAAGAAATGTTTTTAATTTATCTGTCGCGAAGATAACGATAGCCGTTGGGAGTCCCAAGGTGCCGGAGTAGCGACCCCGCACCGGGAAGCGCAGTGTTGGCAGACCTCCTACTAGGTGGACTGACGACATCAAACGAGTCGCAGGGAGCCGCTAGATTCAGGCGGCGCAAGACCGAGGTCTGTATAAGTCCATGCAAGGGACCTTTGTCCAGCAGTGGACGTCTATCAGTTGACAAAGAAGAAAGAAGAAGATGAAGTGGAAATGGGCGGGGCGCATAATTAAAAGTATTGTTGGTCGTTGGGGTTCCATAGTGCTGGAGTGGCGGCCCCGCACCGGAAAGCACAGCGTTGGCAGACCACCCAATACTACAACCACTGGATGCAGGTGACACGAGACCGTGTTCTGTGGCGAATCATTTCAAGAGACCTACGTCCAGCAGTGGACATCTATCGATTGAGATAATGATGACTTTAAGCCTACGGAGGGAGTCATGAGTAAAAGCTACGACTACACAGTCACTCATTACTAACTTTTTTTTTTTTAATATATAGACTAGCGCTTGACTGCAATCTCACCTGATGGTAAGTGAAGATGCAGCCTAAGATGGAGCGCGCTTGCCTAGAAGATGCCTATTCACTCTTGATTTAAAGGTACCCAAGTTATAGTCAGTTGGAAAAACGGAAGCCGGAAGGGCATTCCAAATTCTAGCGTTGCGTATTAGGAACGAGGAAGCAAAGCGCTTAGTGCGGGATCGTGGAATTTCGACCACGTAGCGGTGCAGATTCGAGCGATGCCTTGCCTTGCCTACAGCGACAAGACAGCACAAGCAAGCAAGCAGTGACTCACTAGAGTCACTCATGGTAACATTGTACAGTCTCTACTGAGACAAATTGAGATGTTGCTGCGATATCAGATTACAAATGACACAGAGCCGTAGTCGTATGTAAAACGCCTAATTGCCCGCCTGATCCGCACTATTGACACAGGAGTGTCAGCGTGATTGTAGCACATTGTGATCATCAAAGTTAGCGAGGTACAATTGCCAAGCACTAAGACATCTATGAAAGGTAGATTGGCCTTTCTAGCTCAGCGTGGGATTGGCAGATAGATTGTCTTCATTGCAAGTCGTCGCGTCATCGTCAACACCGGTCCAAAACTAGACATAGATATTCATAATTATAATGTATTATACGAGTACGGGGTCGCCACTCCAGCACTTTGGGACCCCAACGACCATCAGCTCTTCGAACTATGTGCCCCGCCCATTTCCACTTCAGTATCGCGACTCGCTGAGCTATGACGGTGACTCTGGTTCTCCTACGGATCTCCTTATTTCTGATTCGATCCCGCAGGGATACTCCGAGCATAGCCCTTTCCATCGCACGCTGAGCGGTCCTGAGCCTACTTATGAGGCCCTTATGAGTATACTTATGAGTCGCAGGGATTCAGGCGGCGCAAGACCGAGGCCTGTGGAAGTCCATGCAAGAGACCTTTGTCCAGCAGTGGACGTCTATCGTTTGACAAAGAAGAAGAAGAAAGAAGATACGAGTACGTACCACAATAATTGTTGTTTTTATGATATTTGGAGCCACTTGCATGGACCGTAGTCACGAGAGGACGGGACAACAATTATCGTGGTACGTACTCGTATAATACATTATAATTATGTCACTGAACCACGAAATAAATCTAAAATCATTAATATAGATATTCTCCCAGATTGAGGGTTTCATCAATTTTGTTTAGACCCAAGTGCCGATTAGCAGAACTCACACAACTTTGAGAAAATTATGGATACCTCTCAGGCATGCAGGTTTCCTTACAGGAAACGTAGGATGTTAAACTTTTTTTTAAATATCCAGCCTGCCTGGAACTCGAACCAAGAAAAGAAGCGTGAAATCTAAACCTGCTATCATCTCATCGCTCATTTCTAGCAACTCTAGTGCAATGTTTTGCAAGAATTCTGTAACCAAGTTTTCTACTCACTGGTGTCTGAGGAGGTTCGTGGTTGGTACACGAATTCCTACGTATAGACTCGATCAATAAAAGGCACCGATAAGTATTCCATGTATTGGGCACAACACACAAGTTATAGGAAGCACAGAAAATACAGAAAAGTTAATAGTTAGTTAGAACAATTGAAAAATAAACATTACGCGACTCGATTTACAAAGAGGTCAATGGAATGTCATTGCATAGCCGATCGAATGCACTCGGTGAAGGCGCGCCTCACGCCTGGGACTGCAGCGCCACACGCCTAGTAAACCGGCGTGCGGCCGCTTCGCGAAACTCGCATCGGCACTCGAACTTGCCCGAGCGGCGTAAATACTTCGCGATCGATCGTCGCTTGCGCATACTACGGGTTTCGCCCGAGTCTGCGTGTGAATTAAATTTGTTTTTGTGTTAATGTGTTTTTATGTGTATGTATTAATGTTTATGTGATATAAATAGATGAATGTGTAATTACAAGTATGTATGTATGCTTATATATATATGTACACGTATATATTCTATTATAAATATTTTTATTTTGTGATAAGTAATAAATAAATAGATAATAAAGCTTGTGTGTTGCCCACAGTGTCGCCTAGCCGACTTTCCTGAGAGGCTGCAAAAGCGATTTGCAGTTCCATAATTTACAAGACGGAAGCGAATGATAAATAATTTCTCTAAATTGACGATAACTGACACTAGAGTGTGAAACTGAAGTGAAAATAGGCGGAGCACATAGTTCGAAGAGCTGATGGTCGTTGATGCCCCAAGGTGCTGGAGTAGCGACCCCGCACCGGGAAGCGCAGTGTTCGCAGGCCCCCACTAGGTGGACCAACGCGACGACATTAAACGAGTCGCAGGGAGCCGCTGGGTTCAGGCGGCGCAAGACCGAGGCCTGTGGAAGTCCATGCAAGAGACCTTTGTCCAGCAGTGGACGTCTATCGGTTGACAAAGAAGAAGAAGACACTAGAGAGAAAAGCAGCTAATGGGCTCTTTCTTCTTGACGTGAATTTTTGTTGCTTTGTTCTATCTATCACTGATTTACCATTTAACGTCTCTGTTTGCGGGTAATATTTGCATACGCCCCGAGGCCTCTGAGATGACGCAAACAATGCCGTCATAGTTATGTAAACTTTAATTTTGCTACCGTTTTCATATCAACACCACAATGAGAATTTCGGCGAGACCTACGAGTACGTGTACTACTTACTGTGTACTCGGTATGATTTCGCTAGATACTATGAATAAATAATTGCTCTGTCTAAAGTGCTCTACACACCACACACGTTACTACGGTTGGCAGAATTAAAAGAATAAAAGTGAATTTGATGTTTGATAAAATCGCTGATTGACGGCAACATAACAATTTTTTTGTTGATTAAATGTTTCATTTACATAGTCAATTTATGTAACAGTGAAAGAAATATTATTTTACTTCTACATTAAAGTTCTTTAGCTATAATAGTAGATATCAACTATATTATTTTATAAAAATTAAAAAATATAAGCGAACTTTTTATAATATAAGCAAAGGAGATTGGCGAATTCCAAGGAGTTTCTGAACCAGACGAACTGAACCGTGGGCCTCAAGCCCACGTTCACGAATCCAACTTCTCATGATTCATGCTCATGTTCTAGTAAACCAGTCTAACAAAAAAGTTCAATAAAGTCTGTCAAATAAAGTTAGGAGAAATAAGATATTCACCTGTATTGCCATGTAACGGTTATTTATAATGTTTACTTGTGAATAATTATATTTTTAATCCCCATCTTCTAAAGATATCGTGTTTACACAGAAAAATACTCTGAAACATATTAATTAAAATTAAATGATTTCTGAATCAGAACGGTTTTAAAAAATGCTGGGTCAAAATTCGCCAACCTCCTTTGTTGTACTTTAAGTATCTCTCTATCCTACTAATATTATGAATGCTAAAGTTTGTGAGGATGTATGGATAGATAGATGGATGTTTGGATGGATGTTTGTTACTCTATTACTCCACAACGAATGAACAGATTTGGCTGAAATTCGGAATGAAGATAACTCATACCCAGGATTAACACATAGGCTCTTTTTTATTTCGGAAAATTAAAGAGTTCTCGCAGGAATTAAAACCTTAATCTACGTGGACGAAGTCGCGGGCATCATGTAGTACGAAATAAATTAATATTCTTAGGAATACGGGTAGATACGTAGTAACATGCCTATATACGCGGCGCTATATTGTATTCCTACTAAACTATTCAACTTTATTGATCTATTAATCCGCCATTTTATAAATAACTAGCTGATGCCCGCGACTTTGTCCGCGTGGATTTAGTTTTTAAAGTCCCTCGGGAACTCCTTGATTTTCCGGGATAAAAAGTAGCCTAGATGTTGACCCGAGTAATAAGCTACCACGGTATTAAATTTTGTAGAAATCTGTGCGGTAGTTTTTACGTGAAAGAAGGACAAACAAACAGAAAAACAGACAAAAAAAATTTAGCTTATGTTTTGATACCTGTATCTTGAACACAATTAGAAGCAAAAACCCTTTTTTGAATCTATTTCATGTACAGAATTGGTTTCGTTTTATTATATGTATTTTTATAAATAATAATAAATAAAAAAAATACGTGTGGCACTCGGGGACTGCCGCGGTAAAGCTATTGCATAGCATTTTCTAGTCGCACGCACACAAACACCGTGCTGAAGTCTGCCGAACTGAAACGACGGTGTTAGGTTTATTTTCATTACGGAATTTCTTGATTCGGTCGCCGCGCTCAAAGCCCGCGATAAAAGCTATGCAATAGCTTTAAAATATTTTATTTCGACCATCTGGGATTTTATGACAGATTTCAAAAATATTTCGCTGTACGTTTGAGCTTTTATCTATTTTGCATTGTTATACTCCTAACTGAATAATATGACAATATCAACGCTATGAAACTTCATTGTTAGCGCTATAAAATATACGAAATAGGCTCCCTTAATAAAAACAAACATTGGCAAGACAAAGTTCTCCATCGCACCTGCCAATTGTGAACCTCTTTCGCCTAACGATCATCGTCGAATGTCACGGAGACGTCTTACAAATAATTCAGCGAGAACTTTAGGCGCAAAGACCGGCTTATGTTAATTTGGAAGCTGCTCCAACATTCAAATCCGATCTTCGAGTGTCTCGAATGCGGACCCTCGCTACGGGAATTTTACTTTACTTATGCTGAATTGAATATCTTTTGGTACATAAGATTGCATTTATCTCGTTTCAGTGCCTATTCCTTTATGGCATTTCTGTTACAGAGGTGCTAGATTTGTTTTACGTCTTTGGTCGAGAGAAATTCATGTTGGGCGTCACAACGGAATATAATCAACCTTAGCATAGTAATTATTATTAGAGTCATGCCATTCACCAACCACATCTCAATCATCCCCTAAGTAGAAGTCTCTAAGTAGCTCCTAAATACAATCCCTTACCCAATGTCATTTCCATTTTTAGGTGTTCCCTGAAGGTTTGTGAAAATAAAATTGACAGAAAGCGTTACCTAACTTAGCTCAGGTAACATGTAAAAGTTGGAGAATGTTGGTGAAAAGAATAGAATAGAATAGAAATGTTTTTTATGCAAATAAACTTTTTTACAAGTGCTTTTGAATCGTCGATGAGTCTACCACTGATTCGGAATGCCCTTCCTGCCGAGAAAACCAGTAAGAAACTCGGCGGTTGTTCTTTTCAAAACAAGTTTACAATACAATAGATACTATGCTATGTATGCAGTGTTTCCACAATGAGAGGAAGTTCCACAAAAGCATACCTAATTATAATTCAACACATATTAAGATGGGCAGACAGAAAGTAGCTTCATTTCCTCCGGTGGAACCCGTTCACGAGCATGACGCATGACCCAGCTATTGCTTCGCTCAGTAAATTTTGTGCCCAATCTGACTTAAACCAGCACTTCATGACACATAGCGTAAAGAGCTGGCTGGCCTCTAGTCCTCTAGGCCTCTAGCAAATTGTCTTTCGACTATGAAAGACAATTTGCTAAGAGTAAGATGATTTTGTATGTATACTAGCTTTGAGCACTTGATTCAAATTGCTTAAGGCCGAAGTCCATATTGAATTGAGCTATCGGAAGGGTGGACGCGGGTCGGATGGACCTCTGACCTTTGTCACTCGTCACTGAGTCTATTTTATTAGAGAGGGGAGGGGCGAAGATGTATACAACAGATTGATTTTCTTTTTAGGATAACATTAGGTTTGCGTGCTGTGATATTATTTGTTTAACTGAGTTGCACACTTCGACTATCCGTGCGTCCTTCTTTTCTCATTTTCTTTACATATACTGTGGAACCAACTCCCTTTGATGGTGTTCCCACCCAAAATGGGGTTATTCAAGGGGCGAACCAACAAATTCCTGAAAAGCCGGCGACGCATTGGTGGTGCCTCTGGTGCTGCAAATGTTCATGGGCGGAGGTAATCACCAGGTGATCCGCCTGCCCTGAGCCACACAGACTTGAAATTTTAAATGACAGATGTAAATCTGTCCATAATGAAAGGTCTCTTTTGCATGGACTTCCACAAGTCTCGGTATTGCGCCGCATTTATCTAGCGGCTCCCGGCGACTCGAGTCGGTGTACGAGTGGGGAGTTTGCCAAAACTGCGCTATCCGGTGCAGAGTGGTCAGTGCAGCACCTTGGGACCCCGACGACCATCAGTTTTTCGTACTATGAGCATATAATAGTCAGGGTCGGTGAAATTGCAGCCCCAACAAAAACTAAATTACAATTTCGTACCTTCACAGAGTGTCGCGTCGTCTAGATCCAAGAAGACAGTTTCATTTGCACAGCTCAAAGCCAGAATTAAATCTTTAAATCGGAACCTTTACTAAATTGAATCAGCCGGGTGGATATTTGCTGAGGTAGTCAAACTGATCGTGAAAGTGCTGGGCGAGATTTTAATCGAATCTATGGGGATGATCCCCGCGTAAAGCACAACTTTGATTGCTTACCGAGATAATGGAATTGCTTCCCAGTTTAACATTGTAGCTTGCAGTTGTAGCTTTTGCTGCTAGAGAGTTTAGAAACGCGTGGATTTTTAGTTCAATCTGCATCTTGGATTTCGATGATCTGACATTCATTAAACTGAGCAAAGTTATGTACCTATATCCGACTAAGTCGCGATTTTAAATTAGTACCTGGATGACCGAGCTTTGCTCAGTTTTTTTTGGTAAATCGTGTATTTTGGAAATTATATTAGAAAAAAAAATCGGCCAAGTGCGAGTCGGGCCTCGCTCTTTTAGGGTTCCGTTAAAAAAATTTACATAAAAATATTTCCATGTACCCATGGAAATATTTTATTTAATTTTTTTAATTTAATTTAATTTTTATTATTTGTTGTTGTAGCGGCAATAGAAATACACAATCTGTGAAAATTTCAACTGTCTACCTATTACGGTTACCGAGATACAGCCCGCTGACAGACGGACGGACGGACAGCGTAGGCTTAGTAATAGGGTCCCGTTGGTACCCTTTGGGTACGGAACCCTAAAAAAGGAAGATTAGATAATAATAAAAATTCATAGGGAGAAAATAATCATCTGGACTCGAACCGGGGTCTTCAGGTTTCGGACCGCAAGATTTCCCACCTGAGCTATTATAACCTGTGTGGATGGTGGCGAAAACCTTCGTATTCTAATGATATTGTAGCAGTTTTTCATTGCCTGAAAACACGGATAAAACGACGTTTTCTAAAAATGAAACCTAGCTTTTAGCTAACCTAGTAAATTTAACGAAAATCGTTGGAGCCGTTTCCGAGCTTCAGATTATTTAAACAAGAATTGTTCGTTTAAAGATATTATATAGATAGATAAAGTTCTAAAATTCGAAAATTATGAATTCCAAAATTACCCCTGTCACGAATCGAACCCAGAAAATAACAGATCATCCACACCGCTTACATACTGTATTGGTAAGTGGTAACTAAGTTCTTTCGACGATAAGGACTTCCTGACATGGTATCTACCCCATCAAAAGAGATCCATTTCCCTAACTACCGAACTTTTCCACTGTTTCAGAACGTCGTCTTACTTAAAGCAGTAAACACATGGTTTTTACGAAGTAGTATTTCAGACTTGTTCCGGGGTAGCGCACCTAAATATAATAATAAAAACCTAAATAAAAGAATAATAACAATTTTATTTATCGTACGAGCTGGTCGGCCGGACACAATATGGTCCCTTGCACAGTTTTTGAACCGTTTCCAATTACACGTGAGAAGGATAATAAAGAGCGGGCGCCTGTGTCTCTCACCCCACTACCCGATTATTACGGCTAAATGACCGTCTTAAAGCTTTTCTTTGTGGTCCAAGTTACAAGCAAATTATGGTATGACTAGTGGTTCGCCCCGAACTGAGACCTCGCGGTAACGGTATCCCATGATTATTCATTCAATCGATACATGATAACCAAAACTGACATTATTATTATGCCCGTTTTCACCAAACATACCTAAATCATCCCCTAAGTAGGAGTCTCTTAACGTAGGTAGCTCCTAAATACAATCCTAAGTCCTAACATCCGTCCCAATATCCTTTTAGGTGTCCCGTACAGGATCGTGATAAATAAGTTGACAGAAAACATCAATCACCTAACTTATAGGTAGCCCGTAAAGGTTAGGGAACGTTAGTGAAAACATTGAATTATTATGTAGGTACTAACGAGTGAAACCGGCTTACGGGCATCTGTACAAATCGTCATCTATCGACGCGAATAGAAAATATACAATATTTAACTAAAATTTAACTAAAAAATAATTTTAATTGAATAATATGGTACAAAAAAAATTACAATACAATTATTGTATTATAATAAGTAACTAAATAATAATGGTCGACGCAAAACTGTTTTTGGGATAGGTCGTTAGTCGTAACTCGTAGTTCCATGGGAATAGTTACTGACTGCGCCATCTATTAGCATTATTGTGAAGCTATGTTGATGCTATATGAATTACTGATGTACATTAAAAATTAAATAATCTCGTTTCTTTATAATATTCATATAATTTTAGTATTTGTTGTTCAAGTACAGGATATAAGTGACCTAAAAACATAAAATCAGTTTGAAAATCCATAGCGGATTTTCCTAGAGAGCGTCTTCAAGCGAGCGTATAAAATCGCCACTTTGAAAGCCCCCCATTTCGTCAATTTTAAGGGAAAAATTAAAAAAAAAAATATTTTTGTACTCAGTTCAAAATTATCTTTAAAATGATACGTAACAATTTTATGTAACGCGATATTTTTTTTTTTACTTCGCATTCGCTTCTATGAGAGCCCCCCTGAAATAAAGATTTTTATAACTTTTTAAGCCATTTTCGGCTGGAGGCCATCGGTTTACATATTATATCTAAATTTGAAGTAATTACGTTCAGTAATTCAAAAGTTATAAGGCTCTGACAGACGGACGGACGGACGGACGGACAAGTGCAAATCGCTCTAGTTAACTCAAAGACCTTCGCTTCGCTCGGTCGAATATTATTCATCTTATATTCCGAATTGTTTTTGTTTTTCCCAGTTTTTTTTAGGTGTCCAGACTGATATGAACTTTCAATAAAAACTTTAAATCAGAACAAAAGAGATTTCGATTAAATAATCGAATGGAAGGTCTTCATTTCGGACATGATGTGCCTATTGAATTAGCAGGAGTTCATTTTATATTTATAAATTGTTCAAGGCGTGTTTCTGCAAATCATAATCATCATGTCAGCGTTAAGATGTCGACAAGCTGACCTTTTAATTCGTTCAAGGGATAGTAATATGAGGGAGTATTTAGTCAAATGAAACAGTGACAAAGACTCAATGCTACTTATTTATTTCAAACAAAGGTGTTTCCGTCTGTCAGGCCAGATATTTTATCGATTATTTATTAATAATAACTCTTGGGATTTTTTTTTATTTTTTTATACATTATTATTTCATTTTAAGCCTCAATAGCGCAACGGTTATAGGTGTGGACTGAAAACTGAAAGGTCGCAGGTTCGAATCCCACCCGTTGCACTATTGTCTTACCCACTCCTAACACAAGCTTTTTGCTTATTTGGAGGGGAGAGGAGAATATTAGTCAACTTCAACTGGCCTGATATTCTTTAAAAAAAAATTTTTTTTTCTAATGTATAATGTTCGTCAGGATTCAATCACTGTGAGCTTATAACTTGGGGCAAGCAATCAAAGAGGACGGGTCGCAAGCACGGAAGGTCCGGTATTGCCATCGTTACGGGAACTCATCTCGCGATATAGAGAATTGATAACTGAGCCTTTTTATTTGTAACGCCCTCCGCCCGATCGCCGTGCATCGACCGGCTGAACTTCTCAAAGCGCCTATTAGCAACCTGTTAGTGACAGTTTTCTTTGTAAGCAAGAGTGTTACAATCATAAACGTAGTTACTTACCATGCTAAGATAGAAAAAAGTTTTAGAGGTCTGCCAATCCTCATATTTTTTTTTTCGGGTCTCTCCTTTCTTTTTCGGTTAAAAAAGTAGTCTTTGTTACTCCCAGGTTCTTAACTATCTGTGTTACCCTCACCACCTGGGTGCCTGGAGCACTTCGACCCTCCGCTGTGCCCGATCATTTTTTCCACGCACTACCAAACTGATGGGCAGCGGTAATCACTTAACATCAGGTGACCCGCAATTCGCATTGGGTCAGCGTGGTGGACTATGGCCTATAGCCCTTCTCTGAGAGGAGACCTGCGCTCAGTAGTGAGCCGTTGATGAGTTGCTAATGATGATGATGACATAACTCCGAAAAGTCAGAGGTGCATGCCCGGGCTCGAACCTGCAACCCCCCGAATTGCAGACCACAGTCCTAACCATTCCCAACCATGTTTTAAGAGGAAAATAAATATCTTTATGGAACCATTGCCTATTTTAGTTTGCTCGAAGGGTTGCGTAGGTCAAATGCCAGGATTATACTGGGGACGCGATGTGACGCCATAATCTCGTATACAAACATTGTAGCTAATAATACAGCGGCTTTGCGCTCTGTAAAGCTGTAGGGAGAGTGTGAGAAAAGTCGCGTGTACGCTTTAATTATTGATAAAGAGATTTATATTGTCGATAATGCTGTGTTTATTGATTTGTGATGAAGGATTTAAACTGTTACTGTAACTGTTTTTTTGCATTCTTACTTGTATAGAACATTATGTGTCCGGGATTTGATCCTAAATACTTTCTCTGATTTTAGAATAGAATAGAATAGAATAGAAATGTTTTTTATTCAAATAAACTTTTTTACAAGTGCTCTTCAATCGTCGATGAGACTACCACTGGTTCGGAATGCCCTTCCTGCCGAGAAGAAACAGCAAGAAACTCGGCGGTTGCTCTTTTCAAAACAAGTTTATAATTAAATAGATACTATGCTATGTATGCAGTGTTTCCACAATGAGTTCCACAAAAGCATACCTATTTATAATTCAACACATGTTAAGACGGGCAGACAGAACATAGCTCCATTCCCGCCGGTGGCACCCGTTCACAATTGTGATGCATGATCCAGCTATTGCTTCGCTCAACCATATTTGAGGGAACGTAACAACCCGCATGACACGACACCAGCACAAAAATGTTAAAGAGATTTTGAAAGCTATGTGCATTTTAAGTAAGTAAACATCACTTGCTTTATCGGTGAAGGAAAACAATGAAACCTGTATGTCTGAGAGTTCTAGATGACTAAATGGGTAAATCTAAGTACTATAACTTTAGACCTGTTCATATCTAAAGATTTATATTTTGTGAAACATAGGGACGAATTATGATAAAATTATAATGGTAAGTAAGATGTATCACGTTGTGTTAAATATGAGAATACGCAATAATACCGTGACGAGGGTGAGTTGCGATCTGTCAACTTGTTAGCAACCGCAAACTCTGCCGAACACTACGCTACACGGCCTACGCGCGTCGCAATCAGCAATTTTGTTTGATCTATCATACATACCGCTATACTCAGCCATAGCCTGCAATGTAAATACTACTCTGAATCTATGAAACTATGCATGAAAATTCAAAATAATACAATTTTTATACGTACCAATATTAAAGAATCCCATCATTCCGAGTTTCTTTACAAATACAGCTTTCCTTTGATTTAGAAACTATACATAAATTCATATCAATCTTTTGCAAATAATATGATGAGCTAAGAACGAATCAATCGGACGTGGTTTTTTAATTGAAGCAAAACTACATTCATTTGGGCGCTCTATACTTGGAGTCTCAAAGATAAGTCAAAATAATTCTACCATTGATTTGAAAAGCATTTGCTACTGAGAAGAACCAGTAAGACTACTTATATTCTTCCTCTTTGTCATTTCCTCATGACTGACAGTCACACATTCTCATGAGACCCACAATGTCAGCTTGCAAGGTTCACCAGGAGAACCCTGGATGTTAGTGCAAGTGATTTAAAAAATACTGTGCGTAGAGTACAAACCATCCATGGTCTATCCAGCATCTGCACCTACCTACTCAAATTAAGTTTTAAGTGGGAACATTCGCATCTTTTATAAGCCCTACACCCCATTACCACGGACGTGAAAAAAGTTAAATAAAAATGGTAAATACTTCGCAGTCCACAATTAGCGATAAATGGTAAATAAATTTGAGCGGCGCGCATTAAAAACTCAATCAGAAGCCGTTAAAGCGGCCGACGTGAGCCAAATACAAATGATAATAGGTGCAGGTAGAAACACACTTCTGGTCGCGCCAGCTTAGGAGATATTAAGCAAATTATTACAATAATTTTAGGCTTATCAGATTTTCATGACCTTGAAATAATATTCACACTTGATCTTCTTGTATACCTAAATCTATAGCTCAAAACCGAAAATGACATTCAAATTAAATTTAATTAAATTTATTAAAATTGAAATAGGTGATCATTGAGGCACATATGGGTCAAAATAATTATTTATTTTAATCCGTTATTTAACTGTTTATATTATAAATTAATTTTTTACAATTTGAATTAACTGAAATGTATTGTCGCGAAGTTTCAACACTCAGCTCAGTTTGTTGTGAGCTGTTTTAAACAAGAACACGTTTGGAACCCTTGTAGCAGTAGTCTTTAAGTTTTCGTATATAATGATGACTATGAGAGAGGTATACTTGTTTATTGCACTTTCCCATATCCCTCTGTACGATGATTATTATTATATCAAAGGTTGTCTGGAGGAGATTTCTTAAAGCGATAACGTCGTCTTTGCGCACTTTCTATTTATTTGTATGCTAGACAATGCCCGCGACTTCATCCGCGTGGATTAAAGGTTTGATTCCCGCGGGAACTCTGCAATTTGAAATGAATGGATGAAAAGCCTATGTTTTAATCCTGGGTATGAGCTATCTTCGTTCCAAATTTCAGTCAAATCGGTTCATTCGTTAGCGTTAAAGAGTAACAAACATCCATACATCCATCCTCACAAACTTTTGCATTTATAATATTAGTAGGATAGTAGGATTTCAATTGTAAACATTTATTAATTACTAGATGATGCCCACGACTTCGTCCGCGTGAATTAAGGGTTTTCTTAATTCCCGCGGGAACTCTGCAATTTTCCGGGATAAAAAGTAGCCTATGTTTTAATCTTGGGTGTAAGCTATCTCCATTCCAAATTTCACCCAAATCGGTTCATTCGTTGTAGCGTTAAAGAGTAACAAACATCCATCCATCCATACATCCATCCTCACAAACTTTCGCATTTATAATATTAGTAGGATAGTAAGATTTCAATTGTAAACATTTATTAATTATTGTACCAATGGATAGTGTCACGGGTTAGCAATGAAAGTCCAGTGCGCTGTGTCGTCGTTATTATTTCATAGTGTGACTCCACCCGCTGTGGCTATTCGCGCCACGTAGCGCGCCATTCAAAAAGCGACGAATAGCGGCAATTATAATTTGCGAAATCAAATGAGGCGCATTTGCGGCGCACACGCGTGCATACCGCGGCTATCCCTGTTTTGCCAGCGCTAAAGTATTTCTCAGACTTTATGTGGTCATATTTTAGCCTCCGACGGAAACAGGGGGATAATAATAATTTGTCTATCTATATGTCCGATTTAAGTGCGGTTCCTTTTATTTGAAAGCGGTTTTAACTGAGGTTCTTAGATAAGTTTTATAGAAAAGTAGTAGGGCTCATTGATTTCGTCCTGATGAGGCCTTGTAGACAAGTGTAAATTGAAAATTTAAAACACCCCTGACATGTGAATCTATGGCCGGACTTCATTCATAAATCCAGGTTGTAGTACCAGGTCAACGTGACCCTGTTACTCTTATGCTCCATCATCAGATCCTCCTCCTCGATCCTCGATCCTCGATCATCATCTATGTAATGCCTATTCGTTGAGACCATTCTAATAAACCCAATCACACCATTTCTGCTGTAAGTTGATAAGGAGTTGGGTATCCCGCAGACTACGCGATGCTGCAGCATCAGCTCAAGGTTACCTTGCCTTAGAAATAATGCGAAATAAGAGTACACCAAACAAATCAATCGCACCAGTGAAAGCTTGTAAGACCCTTTAATAAAGTAGAAAAGTCAGGCTCGGATGATGAGGCAGGTAGGTGGTCACAGGAACATAGCTCTATTAAGCCCACTGAGTTTCTACTCGGGTTGGACTTTACGAGTAGTTGGTTGGTAGGGTGGCATACAGGACACAGATCGAAAACTTTGAAACTATTACCAGGGTAGGTACCCAAAGCGCTTGCTTACCAAATTAGGTACTCGCACACTGCGTCTAATAACTAGTACCTAGATCGTGAACGTACTAATTAATTAAATGGATCGCAGACTGCCTGTCTCGAGTCTGCATTTATCTACTTGTTATTTGCCTTTAACACGTTCACTGCGCATCAGGCCCAAATCAGCCTGCCGCAGAATTTCAACTGGTGCGGACGAAGAAAACTATGTCCCTCTCGCTGGTGCGGAACGATTATCTCAGGTATTTGAAAAGGTATGACAAAGACAAATATATATTTGAGATTGTGGTCAAAATTATAGGTGTTCCCTATAAAAACATCACGGCAGGCCTTTATCGGCCTATCACGCACTGACGGTAAAAATATCAACGTCGGTGCGGGAGGGGGCCTATTGTGGCCCGCCGTCCGAACAGGCAGTTGGCGGCCCGATACCGCACAGAGCACCCGCCTCGCCAGTTAGTGTTGGGCAAGCTATCGTAACTGACGTACGTCGCGTTTTTTTCGTTTCAGTGATGAGATTTGACTATTTCAAGACCTATGTTAACTTTTTCATTTTATTTGAGAATCTATTTAATACACAGTGAGCCCTCTAGTCAAACTCATACGGTAAATTAATCACAGAATTTAAAAAATCATTTCAGGAAAACGAGTAACACCTACGGCCGATCATATCCTTGAGATGAGCGCTAAACGGCGAAATTGTGCAGGGTGCTATGAGAAACTGCGGGAAACCATGAGGAGTTCAGAAGCAAAAAAAAAAAGTAAAAAAAATTAAAACATACTGCAGAATGTGCAAACATAATCTTTGTGCGAAATGTTTTAAAGACAGGCATTAATAAATAATTAAATAAACTATTTTTCATTTCCTTACTATAAATCTGTTTTATTTTCGATATCCCCTTATTTTTGTCTTTCCCATCACTACTAAAAATACTTTCTAGTGCGGTTCTGGTCGATATCGACCCGCCACTTTCCCTGGTTTATTTCTCATTTTCTGGTCGGCAGATCCCGGGGCGAATCAAATCTAAAGAAGTTGAGTTCAAGGTTGTTCCAACAGTCCAAAAACTGCTCACCTACATTATGTTTTCGCAAAGTTATAGCAATTTAATCTAACCTTCTGCTGACAGGTCGAAAAAGACCTACCACGCACTGACGAAAAAATCATTGGGGTCACAATTTGGCCCGCCGCCGCACCAGACGAAGGTTTAAGATTTTACTTGCCGCAGCCAACGTGTTAACTCTGATGCGGGGCAAAAAGTATCGAATGTTACAGTTAGGATTAATTTTCAATTTTGGGTATTATTTCATATCTTTTGCTTTAGATACGCCACAAAACGCTGTGCAACGTTTCAAATACTCTCAAGGCAAGAGTTAATGGGCATTTTCTAGGCAAGCGAGCTCCGACCTAGACTTCATCAGTGCTCTCATTGATTATCGTCAAGCGCAAGCCTATTTTGTAATGAAAACATAAATAAATGTCCCTCCTTATTGCATCTCTAGGATAAACGAGGAATATTTCCACCGTTCATAGATCTAGGTCTTCGGGCTTATCTTTATCAAAAACAAGCTTTTACCCCGCAGCTTTTCTCCCGCCATCTATTAAATATAATCCGAAGAATGTAGGAATCCCACACAAAATTAAACATTTTGATTTTTTTCGATTTTTCAGCTGTTATTTTGGAGTTTTCCCATTTTTTCCGATTAAGATAAAATAAAATAATTCAAATCGGTCAAGCCGTTTTTGAATTTTAGCCAGACTAACGAACAGCTATTGATTTTGATATTATCTGTGATTCTCCCTTTATACACTGTAGTCTTTGTCTGTGATTTTTGGAGTAAATTTAGGATTAGGAAGGGCCTTCATAGTAGGTAAATCTAAAAATTGGGTAGGTGATTGTGTCAAATTATTTCAAAATCAACTAAAACATCGTTCAATAATACATTAAAGGTGAACGGTGAAAGTTGGCACAAGAGGTAATTTGGCAGGTTTAATCAAATCAACTTAGATCGCTCGAAAATCCGAGTTTCACGTTAGTTGAAAATTTTGGATTTTCGGCCACTTACGTGCGCTAACTCCGCAGGTTAGGCGAGTTGCTAAAGTTTTAAGTAGATTTTATTTTATTTGGGCGAAGTGTACCTACCACCAACTACCTACCTACACCAACGTTTTATATAAAATTATATGTTCAAAGTTACCTTAAATAATACATTATTCTACTAGTTATAATACTAATTTAATAAAATTTAATACATACTATATTAATCACTAAAACAATATTTTTAACATTTGACGGAGCACTCAGGGCTACTGAGAACAGTGTCACTCACCAATACCTAACACTAACAATAATTAAGGAAAAAAAAAATTGCCATCCCCATCTGACGAACATCGTGAGATGGGCACTTTTTCAGAGCAAAATTCGTATTAAAAAAGTCTCTGACACCATGTCGGAAGATAACTGAGTGCGAAACAAAAAAAAATACCTACCACCAACGAGGCGTTGATCCAATCGTTTTTATAGGTATTGCAATACTTTTTGCCTGTGTCTTCTATATTTTTCTGGTATGAAGTAGCATACGTCACTCACCAGGTAATCAATGCAACTAAATGCATGCAAAAAATCACGTCTAACCTTCATCGAACTATTGATTTGTTGCTTCGTGATTGAAGGATAAACGTTAATATCACTTGGAGAAGATTTAATCCTACACTAGCTGATGCCCACGACTTTGTCCAACTGGATTTAGTTTATAAATCCCTCGAGAACTCTTTCCGGGATTTTCCGGGATAATAAGTAGCCTCTGTCACTCTCCAGGTCTTCAACTATACCCATGCAAATCACGTCGATAGTTGCTCTGTTGCAGTGTGATTGAAGGACAAACCAACAAACCAACACACTTTCTCATTTATAATATTAGTATGAAGTATGATAGTATGAATAGTATGAAGTATGATTATTGTACAGTATTAACGCATTGGTGGGATAGCCTAGTAGTTACGAGTGTGATCTCCTATTCGGGGGGTCGCAGGTTCGATCCCGGGTGCGGACTTTTCGAAGTTAAGTGCATTTATGAAATTAAATATATGCTTTAACGGTGAAGCGAAACATCGTGAGGAAACCTGCACACCTGAGAGTTCTCCATAATGTTCTCGAAGGTGTGTGAAGTCCGCCAATTCGCATTGGGCCAGCGTGGTGGACTATGGCCTATAACCCTTCTCGGAGAGGAGACCTCGCTCAGTAGTGAGTCGATGATGGGTTTATAATGATGATGATGATTAACGCATTGGTGCAGTTTTTTTTTAATGTCCTCAGTTTTTCTCAAGGTCTTAGGCTGAGATCTACAAGATCGAGTTAAAATGAGACACAGATATGTCCCGTCATAAATCTGTCTCGTTTTAACTCAGCCTTGAGTCTGAGCTGAGTGAGAGTACCATCTATAGATCTAACTCTTAGTGTATAGGCCTTGGGCCATTGAGTTCGTATTGGTTGAGAAGTATAGACCTAGAATGAATTTTTATCAAACAAACAAACACATTTGCGGGTTTATAATATTTTTACAAGCTTTTATTTAACTTGCAATGCATGCATGGTCAAACCTTGCAAGATGAATTAGAACCACTTCCCGGTTTCAGATTGAGCTGAAATTTTGCATGTGTACATAATTATGTAAATCGGATGACAATGCAATATTAATGAGACATGGAGCTGATCTGATGATGGAGCTGGAAGATGGCTATCGGAACTCTGTAATAAAATGACGTAACCTCATCGCGTTTGGGCTCGTTTGATTAGTCTTGACAGGTATTCTGGTCCTAGATGATACTCAGGGTCCGATGATGTATCCAGCTACTAAAAGCTTCTTTTTAAAAAAATGATTTAATTTACACTTGGTATGCATTTGTTTAGTAGTATGAAGTAGCTTCCAATAATTATAGAAGTCACGTTTCAGTTTTTGAACATTATTATGGTTCCAAAATGTTTGTGTCATATACTAGCAAATCTGATGACAGTTCAAACAAAATAGTTGATTGGGGAGTGTTCACCCCCTCCCTCCCCCTACAGTTTGCGGTCGCTAACAAGCTGACAGATGGCGATGTCATTCCCAACCCCGATCATAAATGATTTCACAAATATCTATACGAAATGCTGTAATAGATACAATAGAAAGATAATAAAATTATCTTATGTATACTAAATTGTAAAATATAATAATACCTATATAATATTACTATTATAAATGAGAACTACATTTGATAATTTGTCCTCCAGTCACGCAGAAAGTTTTGGAATGATGAAGTTTCATAATTCCGACATCCTTGTTTCTCGACACTTACAATCTGGGTGTCTTTAGAATAGGCATATTTTATGCAAACGCGCTCCATCTTGGGCCACATCATCACTTTCCATCAAGTGTTAGTGTTTTCAATCGTGTGCTTTCGCTTGGACATTTAAAAATCCCGTGGATACCTTTGTTTTAGGGATAAAAGAGCTTATATCAAAAAATCACGTCGATCCGTTTGCTCAGTTGCTGCGTGGACAAACCAAAATACTAATAAGGATTTACAAGAAAGAAAGAAACAGCTTATACCCACCATTAATTTCCCATTGCATATGAGACTCACGTATCCTCGTTTGGGAATGTCACGGGTCATATTGTATGCAGTGGTGGCCCTCTTGAGCGAATTAGCTACGCATAATTCGCTTAAGTGAGACGACAGGTCTGCCCAGTGCTTGGCGTATATTATGTAAATATAAGCACGATAAAGGGTTAGGTACATACCCGAAGCCTCGTCAAAAAGAAATTCACAAGTGCATAAAGACGTTTTCCAACTGGGTGATCCAGGTATATCGTTTCACAGCTTGATCCAGGTATGTTGTTTCACAGCTTGATCCAGGTATGTTGTTTCACAGCTTGATCCAGGTATGTTATTTCACAGCTTGATCCAGGTATGTTGTTTCACAGCTTGATCCAGGTATGTTGTTTCACAGCTTGATCCAGGTATGTTGTTTCACAGCTAGATCCAGGTATGTTGTTTCACAGCTTGATCCAGGTATGTTGTTTCACAGCTTGATCCAGGTATGTTGTTTCACAGCTTGATCCAGCGATGTTGTTTCACAGCTTGATCCAGGGATGTTGTTAAACAGCTTGATCCAGGTAGATTATTTCACAGCTTGATCCAGGTATGTTGTTTCACAGCTTGATCCAGGTATGTTGTTTCACAGCTTGATCCAGTTATGTTGTTTCACTGCTTGATCCAGGTATGTTGTTTCACAGCTTGATCCAGGTAGATTATTTCACAGCTTTGTCCAGGTAGATTATTTCACAGCTTGATCCAGGTATGTTGTTTCACAGCTTGATCCAGGTATGTTGTTTCACAGCTTGATCCAGGTATGTTGTTTCACAGCTTGATCCAGGTATGTTGTTTCACAGCTTGATCCAGGTATGTTGTTTCACAGCTTGATCCAGGTATGTTGTTTCACAGCTTGATCCAGGTATGTTGTTTCACAGCTTGATCCAGGTATTTTGTGTCACAGCTTGATCCAGGTATGTTGTTTCACAGCTTGATCCAGGTATATTATTTCACAGTTTGATCCAGGTATGTTGTTTCAGAGCTTGATCCAGGTAGATTATTTCACAGCTTGATCCAGGTATGTTGGTTCACAGCTTGATCCAGGTATATTATTTCACAGCTTGATCTAGGTATGTTGTTTCACAGCTTGATCCAGGTATGTTGTTTCACAGCTTGATCCAGGTATGTTGTTTCAAAGTTTGATCCAGGTGTGTATGTTGTTTCAAAGCTTGAACCTCTCTTTTCTTTTTGTTTTCCATCTTCTCCACTAGACATCGTCAGTAGATAGAACTTTGATATCATCAGTGTTTTTCATCATTGATTTTCAAATGCAAACCTATCTCGCGATAGAAAAAAGTAAATAGAAGATCAGAGTAAAAGTAGAAATAGAGTATGCACTCGACACAAGTGTTATGTATTCGTTTCCACACCCCTCATATAATATTACCAACGCTTAGTAGAGTTGGTGACGGGCGTAGTTGAGGGTATGGTATGACTTCCACACTCCCAACTACGCTTACCTATACTTCAAGGAACTTTGAGGTTTCTTAAAAAAGGCCTGTGTCTCACAGAGAATGAATATTGTTCGACATTAATGTGATTGCGAACAAAAGGTTCCTATGAATAAAATACAATTTCCGGTTAAGGTGGATTATACGGGTCGGCCCGCGAAATTCAAATTTAATTTGGTTTTTCGCAATTTGTAAACGAATACGACAAAGTAGGCTTATGGCATTCTAATTGCGCCAGTAGCAGTATCATTCTCACAGGTTTACATAAAAATCTTTACCTACTTGAAAGTGTCCAGTTTAAGAAATTAGTCAGAGCATCGGCTAATTTGTGAGTAACTCACGTCCAACGCAATATTTTGATTAATTTCTTAAACTGGTCACTTTCAAGTAAAGATTTTTATATAAACCTGTGAAGATGATACTGCCACTGGCGCAATTCGAATACCATAAGCCTACTTTGTAGTATTAGTTTACAAATTGCGAAAAACCAAATTAAATTTGAATTTCGCGGGCAGACTCGTATAATCAACCTTAATAGCCACCCCCAAAAAGAGAGAATCGTCCAGCTTGGTTTCGTAGAGTGCAGTTTCTGTCAGTCATAGTTACCTATAAACGTAGTATTACTTACCGTGTCCATAAACATAGTACTCCTTATACGTAGTAAGGAATACTATCTTTAAGGCCGTGTCAGACGGTTTGCCACTTCGTACGATACCTATTGCTAATTTAGTCATTGTGTGATAAGGAAAACTATAGATGTAACTCTGGCACGTAGGAAAAAGACGAAATATGTAGTGTCACCCTTGCCCCTAAATGCATTGGTTGTAGCGTTAGCAGATTCGTACTAATTTTGTTTTAATGTTTTTAAAACTTGATTTGATAGAACTAAGTACGCACTGAATTCATAAATAATGTACTTCGAAGCGGTTGTCTCGGAAAGAAAGGCTAACAGCTAATTTTATGTAATAATATAACATAGTTATGATACTTTGTACTGAAAGAAGCGTAAGCGTGTGTTATTTAGTGGCTTTGTAATGAAACCAAATTTTTATATCCACTTCAACATAATATTGGAAAAACGCGTTGCAGTTTTGCGCTTTTTATTTCAGTCTTTAGCCAGTTTCTCTGAGTTTTAATTCAACGGACAATTAAAAAGAAACAACCCAAACACGTCACATTAAATCAAACCTACTAGTTATATTAAAATAATTTGCACAAATGCATGCAATAAATCGTCGGCTGCTGACGGTACCGGGTCACACGTGTGCACAAACGAGCCGGCCTTATAATGAATGGCCGTCGCCTGCCGCGATATTTCAGCGAATTAACAAATGGCGGCCGTCAGGGCGGGCGGCGTGCGATTTTTCTGCACACCGTACCTAACTACCTGATGGAGGCGCGGTTGATGCTCTGACTGTACTAATAGTAGCTAAGAGATTTAATTGGAAGCTAGAGCGGCAATTGAAATTTTAATTAATACCATAAAATATAATGAGTGATTTCATAATTTAGCTCTACAGCTTATAAAATCATAATAATAATATTATCATGTCTCAGGAGATTGATCAACCTCGGAATTGTAGAGTGTCATTTCTGTCACTCACAATTATGCGTTTTACCTATAATTTTGTTTTTTCGTGTGACAGAGACGACGTTCTACAAAGCCGAGTTCAGTCACGTTTAGTTAGTTTTTTAAAAATCCCACAGGATCTGTTTGTTTTTCCGAATAAAAAGCGCTAATGTCACGCTCCAGGTCCTCAAATATACTCTCATGCAACAAATTACGTCAATCCGCTGCTTCATTGTTGCGTAATTGAAGTGCAAACTAACAAACAAACACACTTTCGCATTTATAATATTAGCACCTCCCTGGCTCAGTGGTGAGCGCTGTGGCCTTATAACTGGGAGGTCTCGGGTTCGATTCCCGGCGGGAGCAATTTGGAAATTTATTATTTCAGAAATGTCTCTGGTCTGGTCTGGTGTGAGGCTTTGGCCGAGGCTAGTTACCAGGCCATACCCTATGCACGTTAGCCCACTACCGTCTCACCATCAGGTGAGATTGCAGTCAAGGACTGTCTGTTCATCGATTAAAAAGTTACTATCTACCTTAAGGCGTTCATCATCATCATCATTAGCAACCCATCAACGGCTCACTACTGAGCGCAGGTCTCCTCTTAGAGAAGGGTTATAGGCCATAGTCCACCACGCTGACCCAAAGCGAATTGGCGGACTTCACACACCTTCGAGAACATTATGAAGAACTCTCAGATGTGCAGGTTTCCTCACGATGTTTTCCTTCACCATTGAAGCAAGTGATATTTAATTGCTTAAACGCACTTGACTCCGAAAAGTCAGAGGTGCGTACCCGGGATCGAACCTGCACCCCTCGAATAGGAGACCACAGTCCTTACCACTAGGCTATCACTGCTTTACCTTGCACCTTAAGGTGTTATTATTATATATTAGAGCAAATTATCCGTAAAGATTGAGAAATGGAGCTTTACTCCAATTTCGAAGCTCATACCTTTCTTTCTTATCTGTCACTAATGCAACATTTAAATATCTTTGAAAGGACGATAGTATCGTAGTAAATAAAGGGTCTATTTAAATAGTTAAACTGCTGCGCGATCTAAAATGGCCACTCTTTTGTCTTTGTAGATAGTTAATTGAGTTGTGCTTTTGTGAATTATAGAGATTTGTGTGGCCTAGAAGTCAAGAGGACTATAACATTTCGCATCCCTTTCTCTGGCACATTCTGTTTTCAATGTTTGTAAAAGCGCAAGACCAAGGCATGTGGAAAACTATGCAAGAGATAGAGATCTATGTCCAGCGGTGAACGGACGTCTATCGGTTTTTAAAGAAGAACTGGATGCAAAAGTTCTAGACAGACGCACTGCAAAATTATACTTAAGTAGTTCTATTACAGACGTTGATAGAGCAGTCAGTACAGCCAGTATCTCAGATACTTTTGATAAAATTAGAAATCGACTCTTTTAGAAAGTTGGGTAAATATAGTAATAATAGAACCTCTTCTTTCTTAGTCCTCTAGAATCAATACCAAAATCTACAGAGTTCAATAATAATATCACAGGTTATAACATTATATTGAAATGATCTTCGGCTTACGATATTCGGCAAAAGTTAAAGATTTAGGAACTCAGTTAGATCTTAATTTAGCCAATAACTGAACGATTCAAACATTTGCATAATATTTAACCGCTCCCAGGCTTGATAGTAATTGATAATTGCTTGTGATTGTTTCGCTAGCTATTTGAATATTACTAAAATCTGAATTGCCATGCATAGCGAGCGCCGACGGTGAATATAATTAGCGAGGGGTGACAGACTACACTCTCACACTATCTGTACGGGTGCTCTCTGATATCATAACAACATAAAGCCAATATAGTACACAAGGTTATGTATTTTATTTGAGACTAGCTGATGCCCGCGACTTCGTCCGCGTGGATTTAGTTTTTAAAATCCCTCGGGAACTCTTTGATTTTCCGGCATGCCTATGTCACCCTCCAGGTTCTCAACTATAAATATCCAGAAATCACGTCAATCCGTAGCTTTGTTGCAGCGTGACTGAGGGACAAACCAACAAACAAACACACTTTCGCATTTATAATAAGTATTAGTAAGGAAGAATTAATACTACGATAATAAAGGCGAACTAATTAAATTTTAGAACACAAAATCTACTATTGTGACTTTAATATGATAGTTAGATATAATACCTTGGGGATTTTTTTGTAGAAAATATAGCGTACTTTAATCATGTAGTACATAATATTTATGTATCATCAATAGTTTTCTCAGCACACGCCTCATAATGCATTTTACAGGCAAAATTTTGATACTTTAGGTTACATTATTGCAATTTGCTTAAGGATCTCTAATATTTTTGAAAATAAATTATAGCCTATGTTACTTCCTGATAACTTTGCTTCCTATTGGTGAAAAAATTGTTACCAGTAGTTACAGAGCCTATTCGGTACAAACAAACAAACAAACAAACAAAAAAAAAATCTTTCCTCTTTATAATATTAGTATAGACTAACTTTTTCACGCAACTTGGTCCGCGTAAAGTAGTAAAGACTCAGTTACAAAAGGTTCTCAGTTCTCGAATGCGAGCGAAATTCGACACTTGTATAAGGGCATCGCTTAATAATGTCATTATACTGCTTACTTACTGCTTCCTTTAGAACTTTGACATAAATTGAATTTACTGTTGTAACTTGAAACTGTGACGTCACCTGGGTCACAGCTGAAAATCAGCATGGCATTGTATGCATTTTTTGCATATGATGCAGGGCATAGTGCTGAGCTGTACACCGTTTCTGGGTGGTGTCACAGACGAAATTTCACTTTTGTATCTAGTTTTGTCTGTGTCACCATCATTTCTCCTTTCTGTCAATTTAGTTTTCACGAACTTTTATAGATTGTATTTAGGGGCTACCTACGTAAAGAGACTCCCGCTTAAGGGATGATTTAGGTATGGTTGGTGAAAATGTGCTTAAGACATCTTGAAGTTTGCTATTGTGGTTCATCAAACTCAAAATATTTTGTATAATATTTCCATCGCTCGGAGCATTAAATCTTAATAATTGTTTGTGATTGTTTCGTTAGAGATTTGAATACCGCTAAAATCTAAATTGCCATGCATACAGAATGCGGACGGTGAATAATTTTCATGCGATCACAGTAGCCGGTGCAGGGGATAAACGTCGTTATGACTTGATTAGATGTCAGAGGCGAGTGTGGACAAGAACTTGCTGTGTTTTGCGATGTATACGCAAGACGATACACTGTCTGTAGATGATACACTGTCGCACTTTTAGGGTGCGTACAACTACATACTTTAACGTGCTTTAACTGTCTATAGGCACTGTTAAATTATGTTAATCTAATCTATCTATCAATCTATCTAATACCTTTAAACGAACAATTCTTGTATATAATTATGTAAATATATATATATATATATAATCTGAAACTCGGAAACGGCTCCAACGATTTTCATGAAATTTAGTACATAAGGGGTTTCGGGGGCGATAAATCGATCTAGCTAGGTTTCATTTTTAGAAAAAGTCGTTTTATTCGTGTTTTCAGGCAATGAAAAACCCCTTACAATATCATTAGAATACGAAGGTAAATTTCGCCATGATCTATAAATTTCCGCTAGCTCGACGGTAAGTCGGGCGGTCCCGAAACCAGAAGACGCCGGTTCGAGTCCAGACGATAATTTTTTTCCCTATGAATTTTATTATTATTATTTTTTTTTCTAAATATATAATTTCCAAAAAACACGATTTACCAAAAAAAAAGTAATATAGATATTGATATTTAATTTGCTAGCTGGTGCAGTACATAAATAAAAGCAGATGCCTTTACGCTCGCCATGAATGAAGCTAAATGATGCCATTTAAGGAGAAGCTTTAACTCTGAGTTAAATGTTTATTGTACTGCCTCTAGTTCAACCCCAGACGTTATCTGACAGCTAAATACACTCGGGATTCAATTATTTAGTTCCAAAAAAGGTCTTACCTGCCTCAGCTTAAGTTGTACTTACCTGAACTACCTTTAAAATAATATTATAATAAAATATATAGCAGCAGTGGATAGCCTCATGGTTAGGACTGTGGTCTCCTATTCGGGGGGTCGCTGGTTCGATCCCGGGTACGCACCTCTGACTTTTCGGAGTCAAGTGCGTTTATGCAATTAAATATCACTTGCTTCAACGGTGAAGGTAAACATCGTGAGGAAACCTGCACACCTGAGAGTTCTTCATAATGTTTTTGAAGGTGTGTGAAGTCCGCCAATTCGCATTGGGCCAGCGTGGTGGACTATGGCCTATAACCCTTCTCTGAGAGGAGACCTGCGCTCAGTAGTGAGCCGTTGATGGGTTGCTAATGATGATGATGACCTACTCGCTATAATAGTTCAGCGTGTTTGAACTTAAATCGCTTCATACGCTCATTATAGGTAAAAAAAATACATAAAAAAATCTATGAAGCACTTCTAGAGATTTATCTACATACGCACTCACATTTTTCATCGAATACCACTAGAACGTGTTTTAAAACATAGAATCTCTCAATGTAACTTAAAAACAGACAATTTTAAACCATATTACAAAAGCATAACTCTTGATATTGAAAAGCAAAAATTTATTACCAACGCACGCTGTAGCCACTTAAAAGTAAGTTCATTTGCATCACCATTATTCATTTTAATAACCTCTTTTCATTTCGTTCAAATAATGCCTAGTAATTGGCTCTAGGGTCTGCAATTTTAAAAATTGGCCCTTTTATAAGGACCATAGTTGTATAAATGGGTTACACGTGATCGCCACGCGACCACTAGTTAGTTAGTTAGCTGATGTCTTTGTAAGTTTATGACAATTTTTAAAGTCTCGATCGTGTAATTACGTTTGGTGACTTTTATTAGCTTTTGTTTTCGTGCCATTGTTTCATGATAAATTCTTTGAACCTTATACGTTCCGCCGGTTCAGATACCTTCAAATCAAGAGTGAATTGGCAAGTAGGTAGGCAATAGTGTAAAGAATATTTCTCTTTATTGTGTCGATTGCTGAAAATCTTGAACAAATCTATTTAATAGAATAGAATTGAAATGTTTTTTATTCAAATAAACTTTTTTACAAGTGCTTTTGAATCGTAGATGAGTCTACCACTGGTTCGGAAAGTTATTTATATTTATAGGTCTGTTTCTTAAATGAGCTTAAGAAAAAAATCACGTCAATCCGTAGCTCGGTTACAACGTGATTGAAGAACAAATCAACAAACAAATGAACCAACAAACAAACACACTTTCGTATTTAAAATATAAGTAGGTAAGCATTTGTTTTTGTAATGCAATTCTAAAATCGGATGGTAGTAAATAGAAATATTTAAAGAGAGCTTGAGGCAGAGAGCTTAGCAGAAAAATATGACACCTATTTGAGAAGATAACAACTGTATTAATTAGTATACTAACTAACTTAAGCTAACTTTTATAAAATCCAGTGAAAAAAAGCGATTTACAATAGTTACCAATTGCCAGAATTGGCATTTGGTGGCTGGTGGTGGCTCTGAAGGATCTAATAAAATAATTAATCTTGATACTAGATTTAAATTATTGCTCAGGAATGTAAAAAAAATCGGCCAAGTGCGAGTCGGGCCTCGCTCTTTTAGGGTTCCGTTAAAATAAGAAATACATAATATGTGAAAATGTCATCTGTCCATCTATTACGGTTTACGAGATACAGCCCGCTGACAGACGGACGGACGGACGGACGGACAGCGTAGGCTTAGTAATAGGGTCCCGTTGGTACCCTTTGGGTACGGAACCCTAAAAAGATAATATTATATAATAATAATAGCTTTATCATACTCGTACTAGTAACCAGGGCCATAGTAAACGCCAGTGAATAACTCATGCAAGTCTAAGTGATTGTTGCGATCTTTCTGCAGGTTGACGATGAAGAGGAACGGATGGTTGGCCATTACTAATGGCCCGCGGTGCTCCCTCGTTCTAAACTTATCTCGAAGTGGATATCGTTCGTTGAATATATCGCGATCTGCAACAAATTATAATAAAAAGTTGAACACATTGATTTTATACCTACAATTATTGCTCTGAATTGCTAGGCATAAAGCAAATTAGTTCATCAAAAATATATAATTTGAGGTTGAAACCGTATAGTAGAACTTTAAATTGATATACTTATTAATCTTTCATTTTATCAGGCAAGATTTTGGGGATAATGGGGATTTGGGGATAGCATAATATCTACTATATTGTAAACTTATTTTAAAAAGAGCAACTGCCGAGTTTCTTGCTGGTTCTTCTCGGCAGGAACGGCATTCCGAACCAGTGGTAGACTCATCGACGATTCAAAAGCTCTTGTAAAAAAGTTTATTTATTTGAATAAAAAAACATTTCTATTCTATTCTATTCTATTCTATTCTATTCTATTCTATTCTATTCTATTCTATTCTATTCTATTCTATTATTCTATTCTAATGGTCAAAACTATTTAACTGAAGGACTTTCTATATTCTATAGATTCTTTTTTGTATTTTAGGAACTAAGTACATTATGTGACCGCATTCAGCCCAGAAAAATACACTAATATTTTATTTATTACCATAATCAATTTTTTGTCTATATACACCCATTTCGTCGATATCAATAAAATTTTTCTGTTTCACTTTGCTTAAGTACATTTTTTTGATTTGGCTATTTTCTGTTAATATTCCATTTAGTCCTGAGTTGGTCTCATTGAAAACTTTTAGTAATCCGATCTGAAATTCAAAGTATGTTTTAGGCATTGGTGGCATGATTTTAATAATGAAACTTAGGTTCTATAGCCCATAAACTTTAAAGCTAATAATATATAAATAAGCTTCAATAATAATTATATTCCAAGATTCCAAGGGAATCATATAAACCATTTGTACTATTTTTAATGGTTTATGCTTTCTTAATATATTAAATATTTGTAAAACAATCTAGAATCTAAAAAGTTTTATGATTATAATAAGTATTCTACACACAAATTTTATTCTTCTAGACAATTTCTTAAGATATATTATTATTGTTCTACCTATACCTTTCGAAGATACGTGTTCCATTCAACACCTGTTTTGACTTTGAATCTAGGCAGCATCACATTAACATGTTCATGTTGCATTCTTTTATACACTCCTTGAAGTGTATCTGGTTGAGAAGCTAGCTGATCCATTAATCTTAAAAGATGTTTCGGAGTACTCGGTACTGCTATTGTGAGGGATAATCCAAAACATGCAAGTTTCAGATTAACAAACTGGAAATTAAAATTGAGGAAGATGTTAATACGTTAGTGTTCTCAGGTACCAAATCTTGTTCCGTCATTACAATTTTTAGGGTTCCGTACCTCAAAAGGTAAAAAAGGAACCTTTATACGATCACTCTTTGTTCGTCTGTCCGTGTGTCACCACCGATTTTCTCAGGAACGGGTGGACCTAGCAAGTTGAAATTTATATCAGATACTGAGGTCTATAGTCCCTATTAGGTGTATAAAAATCAAGGTCCTGAATCAACAGGATAAAAAGAGATGGGCAAATTTAGATTTTCGCGAAAACTTGTAAGTACCAAAATTTACCAAAATTTTCAACTTTTTTATTTTTCGGAATTTGCACTTTACTTGTGCTGTGCCTGTAAGACCTTGCTTTTAACCAAAATTTACAATTCTAGATCAACCGGAAGTACCCCATAGGTTTTGGGTCGAAAACCTATATGGTAGTTCGCGTTGACCTAGAATCATGAAATTTGGCAAAAAGCACTTTGGCACAAATAAGGAGAAATTCCAAGAAATAAAAAAGTTTTAGTATAAATAATAATAATAATATAATGGCGGTATAATGGATAGGTAAGGAACCCTCGACGCACGAGTTCGACTCGCACTTGACCGGTTTTTTATTCGTGCTTAAGTTGCTGCTTTAAGTTGTAAGCTGGTGCTTGTATAAGTCAGGTGCATGATTTGGGAGGTGACACCTTCGCTCAACTGCAAGCACCGACTCACAACGGAGATCCATTTACGAGTATGTTTATAAACAAAGAGATTCCATTTAAAGAGGGATTGCAATTATCGTGGTCAAAATATTTCCCTATAGCCTAACAAGTATTGAATGTAAATTATGAAGGTAAAACTATCAACGAAGTCAATGTAACAAAATTCTTAGGTCTGAATATTAATTCTACTTTAAATTGGAAGGAACATTTAAATCATATTTGTACTAAGCTAAGGCAATTCTCCTTTGCACTTCATATTATGTTGCGGAAAACAGTAAATGTGTCGGCGCTACTGACGGTTTACCATGGCTATGTGGCTTCGCTATTGAGATATTGTATTGTATTTTGGGGTAATTCTACTGAAAAAGAAGCTGTATTTAAGGCACAAAAGAAATGCTTAAGGGCCATATTTAAATTAAAAACGACGGATAGTTGTAAGCCCTATTTTAAAAAGTATAAAATTCTTACAATGCCATGTCTGTATATTTATGAAACTATTGTATTTGTTAAAAGTAATTTAAATGTATTTCAAAATCGCAACAGCAAAAGACATGCCATTGAGTTGCGACAGCCACCCAGTAGATGTGCCCATTTTACAAAAAGCTTCTTCTGCACTGGGCCTCGTTTATATAATCACTTACCCAGAGACATTATTGAAACGCAGGAGATCCCTATGTTTAAAAAAATGTTAAAAAAATTTTTGATAGATAAGACATATTATACAATTTGTGATTACATTATGGAAAAATTTTAACTGATGTATATTATTTTTTGACATTTAATTTAATTTAATTTTTTTTGACATATTATAATAACATTCCTATATTTGTACACCACACTTTGGTAGGATATGCGCATTTTAAATTGTATAACATCTTGACTGTACCATATTCACAAATTAATAAATAAATAAATAAATAAATAAATAAAAAGTATTCATATCATTAATTTATTTCTTGGGTTTTTTGCTAGACATAAAATAATGTGTTCTCTAAGGTTTCACCTAGTCTACTAAATAAATGGTTTTCTGTTGGTTTAAAGCAGCATAGCCATGAATAATTTCATTAATCTTACTTTTATTTGGTCTTACCATAGCACCAGTATAGGAGTCCAGCAAATACGGATAGGTATCGGTCCGCGTCATCATTGGAACCAATGATGTATTTCCATCATGATGATAGAATTTTACATTCTTCGTTAATCTTATGTCAAAAGGAAACTCCCATGTAACCTAAGAGATATTATTATTTGAATATAATTTATTTTATTTTGATTGTACATAAGTATTATTATGTAAATTAACTGAATGTAAAAAACACCTTTAAATAAGCTGCACTGACGATGACAATTGACGTCTTGTTATCTATATCACCCATATCCAATACATCTGATATTCGTTTAATAGACGCTCTATCAACCTGAAACCAGTTAGGTACTTTGTGAGAAGTGTTTGTTGAAGATGTATGTAAAGATTTATCAGCTTGTCTACTTGCATATCATTCAACTTAAAGTATGTAGTATGGTAAGTAATGGAGCCTCAATAGTCCAACGGTTAAAGGTGCGGACTGAAAACTGAAAGGTCGCAGGTTCGAATCCCACCCGTTGCACTATTGTCGTACCCACTCCTAGCACAAGCTTTCCGCTTAGCTGGAGGGGATAGGAGGATATTAGTCAACTTCAATTTGACTAATATTCTTTAAAAAAAAGTATATCTTGACAATTAATCAACGGATTCGATAAGCTTTCAACTTTTGATAACCTCGATAGTCGAGCGATCAGGGAAGTGGATGGCTTTACGCTTAGTTAGTGGGAAACGGCAAATGTAAGTCATGTTTAGGATGGCTTCTTTTTTTAATATCTTCCTTTAATTAACCGCGATTCCCCTGATTCTAATTTGACTGATGTTTAATATTAAATGGAAACAAGTTGGATAATAATGTAATTACGTATATAATTATAAGAGATTGGAATGGTAAGAAAAGATATTTACTTTTTTTTTATTCGATGACAAGCTAGTCCTTGATTGCGATCTCACCTGATGGTAAGTGACGATGCAGTCTTAGATGGTAGCGGGCTAACTTGGAAGGGGTACGGCAGTGAACATTCAACCCATACCCCTAATCGGTTTCTACACGCCATCGCGCCGGAACGCTAAATCGCTTGGAGGCACGTCTTTGACGGTAGGGTGGTAACTAGCCACGGCCAAAGCCTCCCACCACTCACCAGACCAGACCATAGACAATTCAGAAATTATAAATTCCCAAATTGACTCTGCCGGGAATCGAACCCGAGACCTCCCAGTTATAAGATAACAGCGCAAGCGTTATAAGATTAATCTTGAGAAAACAAAATAACCAACGATGTAGTACATATTAAAAAAAAAACACATGCTAATCTAAATATTTTAATGTAAGCAATGTTAGTATACATGAGATGTTAGATAGGTCTAATAAAATTGTACTGTAATAATTGTAAGTTTATATAAAACAGAATATATTGTAATACTTAGATTTGATAATAATGATAGGATACATTTGTTTTGTGAACTAGCTTGAAACTGTGTAATGTAAACTGTGTGCCTATTCATAACGTAAACTGTGTACCTATTCATAACGATTATATATATATATATATATAAAAAAACAGGGAAAAGAAATGTATATAACATCATTAGGTGTGCAAAAAAGGAGGAAAACATTATAATATATAAAATATATAAATATTTTTACATGTATATATAAAAAAAATATGATATATTATATGTACGCATCTTACTAGCCTTAGAATATAATAATAGTATAATAGTATAGTTCTTGAAGATACGAACTGCACTAATGTGTAGCAAGTATCAACCAAATTAGAGCAAAAAGGATATATGACAAAAAAGCCATATTTAGTACCGACCTAGAACAGTCTCCGATCACCATATCGGAGGAAAAAAGGGAGGAACACATTAAAAAAAAAAAAAAAGATAACAGCGCTCACCACTGAGCCACTTCAGGTCGCACTTACCCATCGATTTACAAATGTAACGGCCAGTTTTGGATAATTAAAACCAATTTGGTCCACTTTGATGCCGTAATTCGTGCTGTTACTTATAAACGCGGGTCGGATGTCGCTTGTGTAGTTTACTATGATCTTGTTGAACAGCATCAAGTCCATGTCTTTTGCTGCCACCATCACATCGGAGAAACTTTTGTAGCAATCCTGCAACTAAATCATCAAAAACTCTTATACTCATTATTGCGTTATACCGCGGCAACAGTATAACTGCGTGTTCTTCAGAGTGGAGTCGGAGGAACGAGGTAGAGAAACACAGACTTGTTGATGTAGTGAGAAAGTGGCAAATATTTACATAATTGGAACTTACCCTCATTGTGGAAATATAATTCTAACAAAGTTGCATAGGTTAAATCGGCTTGGCATCCAGCTGCCCACAAGATAGTATAAAAAACTTCATCATCATCATCATCATTAGCAACCCATCAACGGCTCACTACTGAGCGCAGGTCTCCTCTCAGAGAAGGGTTATAGGCCATAGTCCACCTCGCTGGCCCAATGCGAATTGGCGGACTTCACACACCTTTGAGAACATTATGAAAAACTCTCAGATGTGCAGGTTTCCTCACGATGTTTTCCTTCACCGTTGAAGCAAGTGATTTTTAATTGCTTAAACGCACTTGACTCCGAAAAGTCAGAGGTGCGTACCCGGGATCGAACCTGCGACCCCCCGAATAGGAGACCACAGTCCTAACCACTAGGCTATCACTGCTTAAAAACTTATTACAATGTAATAGCTTCATAATAATATTGTAAAATGATTATTTTGAAAAGAGCAACTGCTGAGTTTCTTGCCGGCTCTTCTCAGCAGAATCCGCTTTCCGAACCAGTGGTAGAGTCATGACTTGTCATAAGGGCCACAGGTTGGTCTATGTGACAGAAATAATTTTGAATTTGAATTTGAATTTAAAAACTAATAAAATTACATGAATTGAGTGGAGATTTCTAGACTTTTATCTTACTGTACGTGCAGATATTCCTGACTAATATTATCACCAAGTTATTCTCCCTGCACCTTATGTCATCAGTCCACCTCATTCACAAAATTATTTGCTAGAGAGGACGTCATGTTGTCAAACTGAACATAAAAGATATCTATTGCCTTTTGTTCACAGCCGTGAGATCCAATGTCCAGACATTGACAACGAAAACAACAGAAGATAACGAAACAAACTAAGTAATTAAGATAACGAAATTTCATAATATCGTTGTTCATCCAAACCATTCACCGGCTCACTAGGAGCACGGGTCTTCCTTCAGAATGAGGAGGGTTTAGTCCATAGTTCAGCACGCTAGCCTGATTGGATTGGCAGACTTCACACACTTTTGAAAACATTTTTGTAAACTCTCGGGCATGCATGATGTTTTCCTGCAGCGTTAAAGTAGATAAGTGATATCAAATTGCTTAAAACGGAGTTATATTGCTTATAACTCCGAAAAATCCGAAACCCTCCAAAAAGGAGGCCGCAGTATACCCCTGAGAGATTAGATCTTTATCTTTCTGCATTACTGTGAATATACGTGATTTTTATTGGAACGAAGTTTCTTATGGGGCGTTGCGGAGGGGTACCCTAGCCGGCAAAAGACGTCCGTAACGTTAAAAATAAAAGCGTAAGATTTTTTCGTCACAGTCCTTGTTGTCTTCGTTTATTTTACACATTCCATCAATGCTTCGATGGCGCAGCGGTAAAAAGAAGGAGTGATACTATCGGTTCAGAGGTTCGAATCCTGACTTCAGATAATTATCTATAATATAATAAAACTGTAACAGGTCCAATTCTGTACATTGAAGATATTTTGAAAATTTTTGTTTGAGGGCACTCTATAATCGATACTGAAGCCAAAACAATTTTTTTTTAATTTTTTGTCTGTCTGTCTGTCTGTCTGTCTGTCTGTATCTTGGCCGCGCATCACGCCGAAACTACTGGACGGATTTAAATGAAACTTGGCACGATTTAAGTTAATACTACGAGTTATAATATAGGATACTTTTTATCCCGAAATTCAGCACGGTTCCCTTGGGAGAGGGGATGAAATTCAAAATGTGTATTCCGCTGTAATTCATTAATGTGTATTCCGATTTAATCCATTCTTTTTTTATTAGAAAGCAGGTTCTTTACAGATTGTCCTGTAATTATTTCAAGGTCGTCAATTTCGTAGTTCAGAAATTATAGACATCACGATCTTCAGTATAAGGTCCAAATAACTTGAACCCCGGAATCTACAAGATACTTTGAATGAACGGCTCATCTTAAGCTGGCAAGCGTACTTTATCGTATATAGCCATCGTGGATAGCCCTATTTTGTCAAAGTCAAACTACTCCAAAGGCGTCAGATTTTGCCAAACGATCATTATACCTACATACTACATAGTAGGTATGGATGTAATACATCGTATGGACTAATTAATGATACAGTGTTTTCCTATGCAATTTAATATTCTAATCATACTAATATTTTAAATGCGAAAGTGTGTTTGTTTGTTGGTTTGTCCTTAAATCACGCCACAACAGAGCCACGGATCGACGTGATTTTTTGCATGGGTACTATAGTTGAGGACATAGGCTACTTTTTATCCCGGAAAATCAAAGTGTTCACGAGGGATTTTAAAAACTAAATCCACGCGGACGAAGTCGCGGGCATCAGCTAGTTATTTATAATTTTATAATTTATAATATTTGGTAAAAAATTAAATTACACTTGATAATACATCTATATATATAAAAGAAAGTGGTGTTGGTTACACTATTTATAACTCAAGAACGGATGAACCGATTTGGCTGAAAATTGGTGGAGAGGTAACTTAGAACCAGGAGACGGACATAGGATACTTTTTATCCTGTTCGACCGCGTTTCCGTCAAGTCACTATAAAACGTGGTATAACAAAAACGCATCTGACATGGAATAACAAAACGCAAATGACAGTTGAATAACAAAACGTAAATGACAGCTAAACGTAATTTTGTCTTTGGTTAAGTATGGTAAAAAATTTGACAATTATAAAAAGTGTTATAAATTATAATAAAGCATTACTGATATTATAAATGCGAAAGTGTGTTTGTTTGTTGGTTTGTCCTTCAATCACGTCGCAACAGAACAGCAGATTGATGCGATTTTTTGCATGGGTATAGTAATGAATGTAGTAGTGGTTCCTCAGACCGGGAGAGCTACTTTTTATCTCGGATAATGAAAGAGTTCCCGCGGGATATTTAAAAACTAAATCCATGCGGACGAAGTCGCGGGCATCAGCTAGTATTTTTATAAATCATTGTAAATAAAATAAAGGTGTTAAGATAATTCTGAAAAGTAGTGTTTTGATTTTTATCGATAAAAAAATCATGATAAAAAATGTATACCCGAATAATTATTATTTTCTTTATACCTCGAATAGAACTTGAAATTAATATTTTTATAATAAGGAGCTTCGTTCCTATCTGGTGTCCCACGACACCACACGACTTTTTATTATACTGTTTACTTACTGATGCCTCGGATTTTAGTCCCAAAATAGATAATATTTCATTTTTAGCATAGCCCTTTGCGTGTGCAGCTAGTTTGCACAGCGGAAACCTTACTAGCAATGTTGACACCACTAGACTTTTGTTGGGATTATCCAACATCGCCTCCTGTGAATCAAAAAGTAAAAGCATTTTGTGTACTTACTGTTGGAAAAACTTGCATATTTGTTTTTGGAACGAAGTTCCTTATGGCGCGTTGCGGAGGGCACCCTAGCCGGCAAAAACGTCCGTAACGTAAATAACTAGTGGTTCGCCCCGAACTGAGACCTCGCGGTATCCCATAATTACCATAAGGTAGTTTTAACTATATTATATTGTAATTAAAACGCGCCGAATCTGATGACGTCAATCGTCATCTGCTTTCGTGGATGGGATGCGTATTTACAATATTAAAGACAGCGCCATCTAGTAACAGTATAGTGAAGTTTTGTTAAAAACATTGATGCCCATTAAAACTCAAATAATTTCGTTTCTTTATAATATTTATCTAATCTTAGTATTTGTTGTTCAAGTACAGAATATAACTCAAATTATGTGTAAGTTTCAAGTTTTAAAACAAAGTGGTTTTAGAAATCTAGCCTCGAATACAATCTCCACTTTGAAAGCCCCCCATTTCGTATGGGAGCCCCCTGAAATAAAGATTTTTATAACTTTTTAAGCCATTTTCGGCTGGAGGCCATCGATTTACATATCATATCTAAAATTGAAGTAATTACGTTCAGTAATTCAGAAGTTATAAGGCTGTGACAGACGGACGGACGGACAAGTGCAAATCGCTCTAGTAAACTCAGAGACCTTCGCTTCGCTCGGTCGAAAAAGCGTAAGATTTTATACATTTTTTGATAGCCTAAAAATCTTATAAAATAATTTCAACGAGTTGTGCATCGCTCCCGTGGCGCAATTGGCTCGCGTGCGGCTGTTAACCGAAAGATTGGTGGTTCGAGCCCACCCGGGGCGCGCAATATTATTTTCATTTTTTATTTTATAAAATTATTTTAATTTTAATATTTTATAAAATTGATATTTACGCTTCCCTGGGGTCATTTTGATTTTTATCGATAAAAAAATCATGATAAAAAATGTATACCCGAATAATTATTTTCTTTATACCTCGAATAGAACTTGAAATTAATATTTTTATAATAAGGACCTTCGTTCCTATTTGGAGTCCCACGACACCACATGACTTTTTTTAAGATCATATTTTTAATTAGAGACGTATCAATCTATACTTAATTTACTTCTTATCGAATAAAAAAACTACCTAGAATGTTTTTTTCGAATTTTTTGTTTTTTCGTAGGACAAATATATTTAACGGGATAAAAACTAAGGATAAAAATTAGTCTTTGTCCGTTTCCGAGACGTAAGCCTAATTCAAACTTCAAAATTGGTCCATCATTTAGGTCATGAAAGGCGAACAGACAGTTGATATAGACACATTTTGCTTTTATAATAATTTTAGTATGAATTTATTTGATTAGGCTAGTCTTAAACTTACCACAGCCAAAGTTTTTCGCAAATAATCAAATTTTGATTCGCAAAATGGATTGAAGAATAGTAGCAAAAATAATTCTAAAAATATACAGAATGTTAATCACTTTTAATTGAAATTGACGTTCACTGAATGACTCAGGCTTATTAAGGTACCATTTAAAGCATAAAAATATTGCTTACGAAGTTCTTGCATGTTTTAACGTATTTAAGCCATGAACCTAAGTAATCTGTGACCTAAAATACAAAATGCGTAAACCACACTGTGAAATAGAAAATGGTTTGAATAAAGTAATACAGCCATAAAATTTTATGAGTTACAAATTCAAATTTATTATTCCATCGCAGATTTTACTGCTTGACTACTGTTCAACTTTTTCCTTCGATTGTGAACTAAAGAAAATATTATGACAAATTATTATCATTCAATGTGTGAATGAACTCAAGGAAACTCAGGTAAGGAGACTGTTACCGACAGTTTCATATTACCACCGCTGGGTAGGTTCAGGCGGCGCAAGACCTAAACATGTTGGAGTCCACACAAGAAACTTATGTCCTAGAGTGGACTTCTATCGGGTCTACTGAGGTAATGTTGGCGTTCATGGAGCTATTGAATTTTGTTGTTGGTGGCTTAGCAAGGCATCATCTATCCGGGATAGTATTGTCAAAAAAAAACCAGTCTGGTTGCCACGAGGACAAAAGGTGTCAAGCTCGCAGCATTGCCGCGCTCTGGAAATGGAAAGACTACTGCTCAGTTAATGCTGCTGTTGGTATCAGCTTGAAGATTTCAAGTTTTTTCACGTTCATGCGAGCATATCAAAAATGTAGCTTGTGCGATGTCGCGCATCTTTTTTCATACAAACGGGAGTAACATCTTGCTATTGGCTAGTAAAATCAGTTGTTGTTTTATTGCACTGACCTTACAAAGTGACGTATAGTGACGTCGCAAACTGTACTAGAACGGAGAGCCATCAAAGATGCCAATAAAAAACTGGTGCGATGTAGCACTAGAACTTTGACAGTTCGCTATGTCGTGGCACAGCAACCCTGCTCTTATAGTCTAAGATCCGAACATAACATCGACCTTCACCCATCTGTTTAACGAATGAAACATTTTTTTTATAAAATTCCATACATAGACAAATACGTCTTGTATGTATTGCCTATCAAAATATGTTCATGACTATCATTTATTAAAATAAAAATTCTTTTCAAAAAACCGACTTCTAACGCCACTACAAAGTATAAAAATAATTTTAGTTTGTCCACGTTTGTTGAAGTCGGGCGGGCCTATATACAAACTATGAAACCGATGCGCGACGCTACAGAATATGATAGACTCGTTTGTAGAAGTCGAGCGAGCATCGCGAGTCGGTTTCATAGTTTGTATTTTAGGCCCGCCCGACTTCAACAAACGTGGACAAACTAAAATTATTTTTATACTTTGTAGTGGCGTTAGAAGTCGGTTTTTTGAAAAGAATTTTTATTTTAAGCTTTTAAGTGTAGTAAGTTTAAGTTTAAGTCCTATGATTGAGGAGCTAGGACCTGGAGCTCCATGATGTAGTCCATACTTGTTACCTACAATATCAATTTCGAAATTCCCTAAATCGCCATAGTTTTAGCCTGCAGCATCAGGCTTGAGGAGTTGAAGGTTAAAATTTTTATGGGACCATTTCGCTAACATCCTCTGTCGATTAAAAAAAAAATCACGCGAATCGGTCCAGTAATCCCGGAGAAATCGGTGGACATACATAGAAAAAAAAAAAAAAAAAAAAAAAAAAAAAAAAGATCCCGGCCGAATTGAGAACCTCCTCCTGTTTGGAAGTCGGTTAAAAATATTAATTAAATATTTTTTTTAGCGAGTTTCAACGAAGGCGTCGCTCGCAGCCACTATGCTCTATCCTTCTTTATTACACACATAAGCTCGGATTTCTCTCTTGCGCAACTTTACTTGCTTAGATTTTTAAACTTTAAATCCTGGCAATAGTGTTTCATGAACGGTTTATTGCAGGCAATACTATACCATCGCGTTTGTTATTAAATAATCTTTTTTTTGATATATATTTTGATTGGATTGGATTACACTTGTTTAAGTGGGTGAAACTCGCTAAAAAAATTTAATTAATATTTTTTTTAATTAATGATAGTCATGAACATATCTTGATAGGCAATACATACAAGACGTATTTGTCTATGTATGGAATTTTATAAAAAAAATGTTTCATTCGGTAAACAGATGGGTGAAGGTCGATGTTATGTTCGGATCTCGTACTATTAGCTATTAGCATGGCCAGACGCCGCACCACAACGTTGTGCTCAATAAACCAAGTTTTCGCTGGACGTGGTAATACGTTGTGCCTCAGCAACCTCGCCAATATATACGTGTATATACGTATGCTTGCATGAACGTGTTAAAAGGTATTAAAGACAAGACAATTTATCCGCTCGGCTCCCGGCCGATAAGCAAGTCTCGAACGGAGTCGATAATGTAACCGAAGTGCGGCCCGCTTTGACGGCTGAATCAAATAAGTCGTCGGCAGAGAATAGTAATAAAATTGAATCGAGCGCCTGCCCAGATGTAGCTACGGATTTATCGCTTCCTAACACTCGGGGCGCACTAAGATATTTTAATCAAAATAAAAATCATTATTTAAATCTAATGTCATTTCCATGACTCAGTCTTTCAATCCGCACTTGATCAGTATGGTGGACTTTGATCTAAAACCTCGAAAAATCTCGAGAGAAGATACTTGCCTAGTAATGGGCCGTTTTTGGGTTGATATGAAAGTGAAGCAGGAAAAAGTTTTTTGGAGTTGAAACTGTATCTATGGTACTGGATAGGATACTTTTTACTTTCTGAAACACCTAAATCCACTCAAGTAAAAGCGAGTCAATGATGAATTCAGTTTATGTGACTTTAGCAGCTACCACTGATCAATGGCGGATCTACATTAGCTATTGGCTATAATTTAATGCAAAAAATTTAAAATTTTTAAAATCTGAATTCAAACGCCCGCGCCACTACAAAGTATATTTAAAAACCGCTCGACCGATTTCGATAAAATTTAAATGGTGGTCCCATTTAAATTTTATCGAAATCGGTATATACCTGGGAAGTATAACCTCTGAAACAAAAAAAAATTCCAAATCGGTTCAGGCGTCTTCGAGTAATCGTTGAACATACATAATAAAAAGATTTCCATGAATTGAGAACCTCCTCCTTTTTTAAAGTCGGTTAAAAATAAGATAGAACTAAGATATCTAAATATGTATCTAGTTTAAAAAAAATGATTTGGTCATATGTGCGGAACCCTAAAAGAGCGAGGCTCGACTCGCACTTGGCCGATTTTTGAACCCGGTGCACAACGGACCTATCGGTCGTTGCGCACTCGCTTACACATTCGTCGAGCTGCATCCAATATGTTTCCGAGAATATTGTCTTTAACAGCGCCATTATACCGACGATAGATTGTGTGGAAACCTTCCTCGCCTTGCCTCCGCCTCGCCTCTGCCTCTAGGTACATATTGCGCTAAGGAAAATCTTTATCTTCCCGCGCGATGAATATTTTGTGCTGCCAGATAGGTTCGACGATATTTGAAATCGTTTCATGACTCGGGTATATTAATATGTATTTTGGGTAATAATGTTTAATCTGTTCTTTCTTGTTCCGGTTATTTGTATAGTATGTATTGTGAAGTTATATATTTATATATTATTCTCTTTTTACCCTACTCTTTTGAACACCTACAAGTGTTGTCTCACATCTCAAGGTAGACTGGTAGAAAATGCTTTAGCATTAAGTCCGCCTTTTGTACTATTTTTGTGCAATAAAGTGAATTAAAAAAAAAGTTATGTTAATAATTATGATGGTGAAGAAAGTAACTTGATAATGATAATATTACTATGAATATCTGGGTGACCGAGCTTTGCTCGGTTTTTATTAAGTTTTTTTTTTTTGATAAATCGTGTTTTTTGGAAATTATATATTAAAAAAAATAATAAATAAAAAATAATAAAATTCATGGGGGAAAATATAATCGTCTTGGACTCGAACCGGGGTCGGGTTTCGGGGCCGCCCGACTTAACGTCGAGCTATCGGAAATTTATAAATGATGGCGAAATTTACCTTCGTATTCTAATGATATTGTAAGGGGTTTTTCACTGTCTGAAAACATGAATAAAACGACCTTTTCTCAAAAATGAAACCTAGCTAGATCGATTTATCGCCCCCGATACATACCAAATTTCATGAAAATCGTCGGAGCCGTTTCCGAGATTCAGATTATATATATAGGTATATATATATATATATATATATATATATATATATATATATATATATTGTAGTGTAATGTTACACACTACTTCCAAAGTCACTTTACCTGCGCATTCGCAGTTCCATGACATATTAGATTTCCGAACGCACTAGACGGAACATCAGAACAGTCTGTCCCTCTCTGTGGTATCGTAATCCATAACCCGTCTCTTTCATACTCGAGCGGCGGCCACGAGAGTGACAGACGACAACCGACAGTTAGTCGAGGCTCGAATACCGCCACCGGAGGTCGCGTACGTGATCGACTCCCGCGTTTTTGTCACCGTTTAACCTGGGACGCGCGGTTTATTTGGCAACCATATTCTAAAATCATCCCGTTTTAAGGGCATCTTGAGAGTTTTTACCTCTCCTTAACTACCGATCATGTGACCGGACATTTTGCCGTCGCCGCAGCGACGTATTTTGGCAGCGGACCTATCAAATTAGTATGGACGCCTGCCACGCCACGCGATTACCCTGTCTACCACATAAGCGATATTCTCGTTAAGTAGCAAGAACAATGTAGTCGGCTTAAACTCAGTGACGTCTCTAGTGTAAATAGTGAGTGAACTATGTGAGCTCGACGCAATCTCCAGGAGATAGCCTCCTCGCCGCGCCGGTTCCCGCGAGACGCACCAAGGAGGCGGCGTGCTGACCGAGCCGCGCCTCCTCGCCTAACCAACCCTGCGGGGTCCGTAACCCCTTGGTCGAGCGGACCTTCCCTGCTACGGTCGGCTTAAGGCGGGCCTGACCAGGTCAGCCTCCGGCCCAGCTGTCAGCCCTCGTATTCGTGAGTTACAACATTAAATTCTACGGACGATGCGTTGGACTCAGTGCCATTAGTCTGTAAGTCTTTTTAGTTAATTTTAACTTAGTCATAATCTAAATCTTTGCAGAAACTTAAATTAAATCACCATCTTGTATTTAGTCAAAAAGGTAATTTCATTTCAACTGCAACCCCAGACTTCCCTCCTCATCAACAGCGCATCCAGACCGACGGCAAAAGGACGGCCTTTGAAAATAAAGGCCCGATGCTCACGCCGCTAGTATCCAGCAACCGGTCGCCACACCACAATATGGCGTCCCCTACTTTGTACAAAATCACATTCTCATTCTGCTCGCGTGACACTACGCATTAGATAGGTGGCAGCACCCCATCTCTTCACACTCGACAACATGGCGCCCGAACGATAGAAATGTCATCGGTCCATCGCTGTTGATCGCGACGGAAGTCTGACCATAAATAATTTCCTTCATGTTGTTAATTAAGTAACATAGATAATGTGTTTGACATTTCCGGTTCCATGTAAATTACCAAAGAGTTAGAGCGACACTTGGCAACACTGCTAATACGGCCATGTTGGTAGACAGTAACAAATGACAAAAGCAACTGCCCAAGTGACACTCAACGAGTCATGTGACAACTACTGTCAACATTGACGCTTGACAGCAGTTTGTCATTGACAATTTTACATAGCTGGTTAATTTATAACCTTGTGTATTTTACTTTAATCATGTATAAATTAATTTAAGTGTTTTTTAACATAACGTGAGTGATTAACGCTAAAGATAACAATCTAGTAATTAACAATCAGTGTGAAACGAGAAAATCGTATAATGTGAGACGGATAAATAGTAGTTTTCGTAACGCAATATTTAGTTCGAAATTCGTAATTTATACATTCAAAAATGGATAGCGAGATTCCGTTACGCGAGCCCGCGAGTGTAGCGACCTTTACTTCCCCCGTGTCGGTTCTAGAAGAAGGGAACGTAACCTCAGTGTACGTGGATATGCAGGATGCGTACGTAAACACCAACCCCAGGCATGTCGAAAAGAAGCTAGCCAAAACTGACGTTTCCTACACCACGATAACAACACCGCACGCAAAAACATCAAACCCAATAGCCTTCCAACCCGCCCTCAGCACCCATACAATACAACGAGTTGAATAACACTCTCGCAAGAGAACAACCGATTATTTATAATATGCACAATTTAGCTAACCTGAAGTCCTGGAATATTAAGTTCTCCGGAGACTCTTGTGTGTATGAATTTTTAAACAGGGTTGAAGAAGTGCGAAGCGCTAGGGGCATAGACATCAACATAGTGCTCAGAGGATTCTCCGAGTTATTACAAGGTACGGCATTACAGTTTTACAGGCAAGTACGGCACCAAATAACATCATGGGCCGTCCTATGCTCAATATTTACACAAAATTTTCAGCCAATAGATTTTGAGTTTTCAACAGAAAAATTAATTAGGGATACAAAACAAAATAACAAACAATCAGTGTTTTCATTTGTCATACATATAAGAGATCTTAATAGTAAACTAGCTAACCCTATCCCAGATATATCATTACTGGAGATAATAAAACATAATTTATTACCATGCTACGGCTCATTGTTGGCTAACAACGCGATCACTTCTATAGAACATCTAATAACATTAAGCAGAAACTATGAAGCCTACGCATTACCAAACCACTCCGGTAATGCAATGAATAGAGACCGGGAAACATTTAAAAAGTTTCAAACTGCCCCCTCACAATCTATCACTTGCAAAAAATGCAAGCGGCAGGGGCACAGTCATAGAGACTGCAGAAAATACCTAGGGCTAGTATGTTTTAACTGCCATATGCCCAATGTATACTCAAATTCATGCCCGCGCTGTAGTAAAAGCTCGGCAGGCACTAAAACAAAAAACATAGGCAATCATTGGTCAACACTGAATAGTTCCAAAAAAATAACTTCCACAAGTAACACTAAAGCCCCAAAAACTAAAACAGTTCAATATGATATTACCCGAGGTGCACACAATATCAAGAGACAATAGGTTGTACCTAAACTTCCAAGTGTCTCAGGAAAAACTAGTAGGTCTCATAGACACAGAGGCAAATCTATGTGTGTTAGGCAAAAACTTTCATAAAAATTTTTCAAAACATATTCCCTTAGTGAAAACATTTATCAACGCTCGACAAGCAGATGGGTCAGCGGTCCATGTACTAGGGGCCATGACCATACCAATAACATTTGAGCAACAAACTCGAAATATTGAATTTTTAGTTATGCCAAAAATTGACAAAAACATTATTTTAGGAATGAACTTCCTGTACACATTCAAATTACTAAACTTCCTAAAACTAAACAATAACATTTCAAAACAAACTACTACAGGAATACAGGGAGATCATTCAGAAACACATGAGTTACATTGTATTATACCCAAAGAAAAACTACCACCAAACAAAGCGAAGGCAATTAACAAAATTAGGGAAAAGTTTAAACAAATTTCAGCCGAGGACAAAGGCTTAGGAAAAACAAACCTAGTTAGTCACAAAATAGTAACAGAGGGCCCACCTATCAAACAAAGATACTACCCATTGTCACCGGTAAAATTACAAGCGCTGAACAACGAAGTAGACCGTATGCTCAAGTTAGGGGTAATAGCACCATCTAGGTCCCCTTGGGCCAACCCAGTGGTGATGGCCACAAAAAAAGATGGATCTCTGCGTTTCTGTCTAGACGCTAGAAAATTAAACGAGGTCACAAAAAAGGACTCATACCCTATACCTTATATAAATTCAATCCTAGACAACTTAAAAGGAGCAAGGTACCTAACATCACTAGACTTGTCCAGCGCATATTGGCAAATACCTTTGGAAAGCACAGACTACAACGACCCTAGCAATAAACTCGACCCCAGTTCCTCCTGCCAGAAGACCGCGTTCGTAGTACCTGGTAGGGGCCTTTTCGAGTTCCGCAGAATGGCTTTCGGGCTTTCAAACGCTGGCGCAGAGATGCAACGACTAGTAGATAGACTTTTTTTACATCAGTTCGGCGACAAAGTATTCGCGTACCTGGACGACCTATTGATAGCAACTGAGGACTTTGACACCCACATAGAAATCCTAACAAAAGTGTACAAGGCACTCAAAGAAGCTGGCCTAACAATTAATTTAGAAAATGCAAATTTTGTAGGGATGAATTAAAATACCTTGGTTATGTAATTGATTCAAACGGGTTAAAAACCGATCCCGACAAATTAAAATGTATAGAAAATTTTCCTTTACCCTCTACAGCAAAACAGCTCAGAGGATTCATCGGCCTCTGTTCATATTATAGGCGATTCGTGGAAAATTTCTCTTCCATTATTGCACCAATGACAGCCATGATAGGTAAGCGAAAAGGAAAAGACGGTATTGTCTGGTCCGATCAGGCCAAAGAAGCATTCACTACATTAAAAAAGGCACTAACAACGGCCCCAGTACTAGCCTGCCCGGACTACACAAAACCATTCGTCTTACACTGTGACGCATCCTCTGTAGGGATAGGTAGTGTACTAACTCAAGAATTAGAAGGATTAGAACACCCAGTAGCTTTCCACTCAAGACTCTTATCAAAGACAGAACGCAATTACAGCACCACAGAGAGAGAGCTATTAGCAGTGGTAGATTCAATCAACCATTTCCGCCCATACATTGAAGGAACAAAATTCACAGTCATAACCGATCACATGAGCCTAAAGTGGTTGAAATCGCTAAACAACCCGTCTGGTCGTTTAGCTAGATGGGCTATGCAAATATCACAATTCAATTTTGACATTTGCCATAAAAAAGGACAACTTAACATTGTACCAGACGCCTTATCCAGGTCATCAATAAACTTAATAACCTACTCAGGAGGTATTCAAGACACCAATGATGCCTGGTACATAAAAACATACAAAGGCTGCGAAGCAAATCCTCAAAATTATAAAAACTTTTTAATACAAGATAAAATATTATATCGTTTTTCAAAACCTAAACATAGGCTAACTATTAGTAATTGGAAAATTGTAATCCCACAAGAAAAAATAACTGACTGCTTGAATGAGTGCCACAACGGCATAGACTCCATACACTCCGGCATTTTTAAAACTTATTCTAAATTGAAACAGATCTATTATTGGCCAAATATGTACAAAAATGCAGTTAACTTCATAAATAAGTGTGAGACATGTAAAGCCTATAAGCACTCGAATACACAACCTCACGGCCTAATGAATAATCAAAAGACAGTGAAATATCCCATGCACACACTATCTATGGACATAATAGGTCCATTTCCAAAAGCATACTCAGGTCATGTATACATTTTATCAATAGTAGATGTCTTTACAAAATACTGCTGGTTGCATCCCCTAAGGACTGCAACCACAAAGACAGTTACATCATTCCTGGAATCCGAAATAATAATGAAGTCAGGAACTCCAAGGATTTTAATTGTAGATAATGCGACAATCTTTAAAAGTAAAGAATTCACAAAATTCTGTGAAACATTTAATATACCAAAAATCTTCTACAACGCTTACTACTCACCACAGTCAAATACAGTAGAAAGATATAACCAAACTGTTCAAACGTGCCTGTCTATTCTAGTGGAACAAGACCACCGTACCTGGTCAAAACACTTACCCAGGGTACAACTAGCACTAAACAGCGCAGTGAATGTAGCCACAGGATACACTCCATACTTTCTAGCCACAGGCAGAGAGATAATAGTAGATGGTAACCTTCACCAACTCCACTCTGCTTTGCCACAAGACCTCGACGAGCTACAAATAGCAGATAGGGAAACATCAGCCTCCGCTCTAACAGAGTTGTCTCAGGTATTCAATAGCGTTCAAGAAGCCCTAACAGTAGCCTACCAACGAAATGCTGCCAAGTACAACCTCAGGCGAAAGCGAGTAGTATGCAACGTAGATGACATAGTTTGGAGGAGAAACTTTGTTCAATCAAATGCAGCAACCTTTTTTTCTGCCAAACTAGCCCCTAGATTTGTAAAGAGCAAAGTTATAAAGAAAATTTCAGACCTAGTATACATACTAGAAGATATAGGGACAAAATACACAGGTAAATACCATATAAAAGACATAATTAAATTCTCATAATTATAAACCATACAGTGGATAGTTTACCAACACTTTACCACTTTCATAAGAATTACACATAACATCTAGGTAAACCATAACTACCTATTCACATCTTAATACTCTTAATTTTCAAATAAATTAAATAAAACAACTCCTTTTAATCTCAATATTTACATAATTTATTTAATATAATCACAAAAAAAAAAACCCTTTAGCATAACTAGCATATAACAATATTACATAATAATTCTCATCTAAAATAAACATAAGTTAAAAAAATGTCTTAAATTATATTATATACCTAATATCTATATAGTATTCAAGTACAGTAGATAAATACTACATACTACTGAACTAAAAATATCATTGTATGATTAGGTTATCACATCCTTTCCATCCAATTGAAGTTTAAACACTTTTCCAAACAATTAAATTTCCACGAGGGGAGGATGGGAAAAATAGGGGTCACAAGAAAAAATACCTCAATCAAAAAATATTTTGATTCTCATTTAATTGTTTATTAACAAAGATCGGTGATATACAATGTACAAAAATTTTTTTTTTCACCACAATTTTTTTTTCAAAATAATTAAAAAAAAAAAAAAAAAAAAAAAAGAAGATTTTTTTTCTCTCTTTACTTTTCATCGCTTACTAAATGAAGCATGACTGTAAATAATAAACATCTATTAAGGTTCAATTTTTAGTTCAATAAGAACTCCACATGCCGAACCATTGGCTAAACAACCGTGTACTAGTCTCCGTTGCCAACAAGATACAACTACAGACTACTACACACACACAACTGTAAATACTATTAATACCTACTCATTACTTATGGCTAGATATAACTTATTACTAACAACACATAAATTCTAATCGGAACCCTAGTATTATTGGTACGAGAGCGTGAGGTATGCCAGCTATGAATGAATGAAGACCAAAATTGCGCGCAACAAATGATTCGGAAAATGTATGAAAGGAATATAAGTTAATTTTATTAGGTTACAGTACTAACACACTAACTCCACATTTGTACATACCTTCATTCTTAACAAAAAAAAAAAAAAAAAAAAAAAAAAAAAATTTTTTTTCTTTTCTCCGGTTACCACGGCTAGACAACCGGGTTGTCTCTCTGCTTTGATTGGGGGGTATTGTAGTGTAATGTTACACACTACTTCCAAAGTCACTTTACCTGCGCATTCGCAGTTCCATGACATATTAGATTTCCGAACGCACTAGACGGAACATCAGAACAGTCTGTCCCTCTCTGTGGTATCGTAATCCATAACCCGTCTCTTTCATACTCGAGCGGCGGCCACGAGAGTGACAGACGACAACCGACAGTTAGTCGAGGCTCGAATACCGCCACCGGAGGTCACGTACGTGATCGACTCCCGCGTTTTTGTCACCGTCTAACCTGGGACGCGCGGTTTATTTGGCAACCATATTCTAAAATCATCCCGTTTTAAGGGCATCTTGAGAGTTTTTACCTCTCCTTAACTACCGATCATGTGACCGGACATTTTGCCGTCGCCGCAGCGACGTATTTTGGCAGCGGACCTATCAAATTAGTATGGACGCCTGCCACGCCACGCGATTACCCTGTCTACCACATAAGCGATATTCTCGTTAAGTAGCAAGAACAATGTAGTCGGCTTAAACTCAGTGACGTCTCTAGTGTAAATAGTGAGTGAACTATGTGAGCTCGACGCAATCTCCAGGAGATAGCCTCCTCGCCGCGCCGGTTCCCGCGAGACGCACCAAGGAGGCGGCGTGCTGACCGAGCCGCGCCTCCTCGCCTAACCAACCCTGCGGGGTCCGTAACCCCTTGGTCGAGCGGACCTTCCCTGCTACGGTCGGCTTAAGGCAGGCCTGACCAGGTCAGCCTCCGGCCCAGCTGTCAGCCCTCGTATTCGTGAGTTACAACATTAAATTCTACGGACGATGCGTTGGACTCAGTGCCATTAGTCTGTAAGTCTTTTTAGTTAATTTTAACTTAGTCATAATCTAAATCTTTGCAGAAACTTAAATTAAATCACCATCTTGTATTTAGTCAAAAAGGTAATTTCATTTCAACTGCAACCCCAGACTTCCCTCCTCATCAACAGCGCATCCAGACCGACGGCAAAAGGACGGCCTTTGAAAATAAAGGCCCGATGCTCACGCCGCTAGTATCCAGCAACCGGTCGCCACACCACAATATGGCGTCCCCTACTTTGTACAAAATCACATTCTCATTCTGTTCGCGTGACACTACGCATTAGATAGGTGGCAGCACCCCATCTCTCCACACGCGACAATATATATATAAGAATTGCTCGTTTAAAGATATTAGATAGATTAGATAGATTATCATATTCTTGGGAAATTATCTCCTCTTAAAAGGCTCTCCTAAGAGTTAATTTTTATCAGGCGGTTAGAGTTTAAAAACAGTGGCTATTAAGTGGTTTGTACTTTTAATGCTGGTTCCCAAGGTGCCTGAGTGGCGACCTCGCACCGGGAAGCGCAGTGTTGGCAGACCCCCCACCAGGTGGACCGACGACATCAAACGAGTCGCAGGGAGCCGCTGGATTCAAGCGACGCAAGACCGATACCTGTGGAAGTCCATGCAAGAGACCTTTGTCCAGCAGTGGACGTCTATCGGTTGATAAAGAAGAAGAAGAAGAATTTTAATGCGCAGTTTTAATAAAGTTAAAATCGCACAGACCAATCTTCTGCTAAACTGCGTGGGCTACTGGGTCTTGCCATCCACACGCACAGTCTTAACTGCGCAAACTAGTTATGTGCAGGTAAGACGGAGCGTGTAGCTGGTGCTTAATGGAACGTTGCTATTACACAAGTGTAAATTATAAATTTAAAACCCCCCCGATATGTGAATCTATGGCCATACTGTGTACGATATACCTACATGATATCCTGTTACCCAGGTTTTCTGGTGGGAGGCCTTGGGTGTGGCTAGTTACCACCCTACCGTCAAAGACGTGCCGCCAAGCGATTTAGCGTTCCGGCACGATGGCGTGTAGAAACCAGTTAGGGATATAGGTTGAATTTTCACTGCCATACCCCTTCCAAGTTAGCCCGCTACCATCTTAGACTGCATCGTCACTTACCATCAGGTGAGATCGCTGTCAAGGACAAGCTTGTCATCGAATTAAAAAAAAAATAAGTGGCACTCGGGGACTGCCGCGGTAAAGCTATTGCATAGCATTTTTTATCAACTTATGCAATTATAATATTTATGCAATATTTTTTTGCATAAAAATTATGCAAAAAAATAATTAAAAAACAAACAAACAAGAAAAGCGCACTGTCACTACTTCGCGAGTGAGATTCGAACCGGCGACATCATAAAAAAGCGGCCGCTCGCCCACTGCGCCAAAGAGAACTATTTGTGAACCTCTAAAATGTTGAACACTTACTGAACGACGGTGTTAGGTTTATTTTCGTTACGGAATTTCTTGATTCGGTCGCGCCGCGCTCAAACTGTTTGTCCTAGTTTAAAGCCAGCGATAAAAGCTATGAAATAGCTTAAAAGGTTTCTGCTCCATCATCAGATCCTCCTCCTCGATCCTCAATCATCATCTATCTAACACCTACTCATTGAGGCCATTCTAATGAGCCTAAACACACTATATCTGCTGTAAGTTGCTGAGGAGTTGGGTATCTCGCCGACTATTTGATGCTGCAGCACTAGTTCAAGGTTACCATGTCATGAAAATAATTCGAAGAACCAGTACGACAAATTTCAAATTGATCGCACCTGTGAATACAGTAGAATAGAATAGAAATATTTTTTATTCAAATAAACCTTTTTACAAACTTGCTTTTGAATCGTCGATGAGTTTACCACTGCACTGGTTCGGAATGCCCTTCCTGCCGAGCCTGCCTGAAAGTTTGTAAGACCCTTTAATCAAGTAGGAAATGAGCTGATGATCTCCACAGATGTACAGATAGACACGTCAATCGTATAACACCCCTCCTTTTTTGTTGAGGATTAAAAAATGGCGATGAAGAATTAAGGAAACTAATGGTAATTGCATAACCAGGTATCGGATCTTGGCGGAGTTCAGCGCTATCTCTGGGTAAGCCGTTTATTCAGATATGGAGGCTCGTTTCGTACAATGGCCAGTTAGGCTGCCCCGGTAGCGATTTACATATTAAAGGGCTCAGTGACTCCCTCTGTCGGCGCGGTGCAGGCAACTGCTCCAGAATCAATGATTTAATCATTGCCCATCACGCGATTATCCGAATGAATATTGATTATTATTCGAATGAATATTGATCATCATTGATTCGCGCTATTATTGCAAATGGCGTGTAATAAAAACAGTTTCGGGGTTATTTGGTTTTATTGCTTAATACGACTATTCGTTCGGGTTGTACAATTGCGATAGTGCGCATTTTGATTCGGGTCAGTAATGATGTAAACGTTTTCCAAATATTGATACGACTATTGCAGTAACTGAGGTTGGGTTTTAATAACTACGACTGTTACCTATATAAATACATACACACATAAGACAAAGGTCTCTCTGCATCGTATTCCTCATTCCTGAAGATTGACACATTTCCATTAATCACATAATTGTATGTAAAGGTCAAATCCTTTGTAAGATAGAAAATAACCAATTATAATGTTTTAGATCATGAGTAAAAGTAATTATACCATTATGCAGAGGCAAAATATGAAAACTAGCTGATGCCCACGACTTCGTCCGCGTGGATTTAATTCTTAAAATCCCTCGTGAACTTTTTTATTTACCGGGAGAAAAAGTAGCCTATATTTCTCTCCAGGTCCTCAACTATACCCATGCAATTGTTTATTATTATGTAGGTTTTTATCTTCAATCACGCATCAGTAGAGAAACGGATTATGATTAGTTTTGGCACGGGCATAGTTACGCCCTGGAGAATGACATAGGCTATTTATCCTGAAAAAACAAAGGATTCCGGTGGGATTTTTAAAAGCCTAACTCCAATTGAATGAAGCTGCAGGCAAAAACTTGTCTAAATATATAAAAGGATAAGGTTACTGACTGACTGACTGATCTATCAACGCATAGCTTAAACATCTTAACGGATTGGTCTGAAATTTGGCATACAGATCTTAGCTATTATGACGTAGGCATCCGCTAAGAACATAGTATTATATTTACTAAATAGTCAAAGGCTAAGAAAGGATTTTTGACAATTCAAACCCTAAGAGGGTAAAATAGGGGTTTGAAAAATCGAACTTAACGTGAGCGGAGCCGCGGGCAAAAGCTTGTATATTATAAATAAGGTCAATCGATACATAATATAATTTCTCGGGAGCAATTTTAACGATACGTTTCCACCAGCCTCACTTCGAGATAAGATTATTTGTCCCCAACGTGTTCAATGATTTATACTGCCTTATCTTTATAATTCAGTGCTCCGTACTTAGTGTGTTCTGTTGCTTAACATTGTGGCCTCTTATTACACTAGTGGTTCGCCCCGAACTGAGACCTCGCGGTAACGGTATCCCATGATTATTCATTCAATCGATACATGATAACCAAAACTGACATTATTATTATGCCCGTTTTCACCAAACATACCTAAATCATCCCCTAAGTAGGAGTCTCTTAACGTAGGTAGCTCCTAAATACAATCCTAAGTCCTAACATCCGTCCCAATATCCTTTTAGGTGTCCCGTACAGGATCGTGATAAAAAAGTTGACAGAAAACATCAATCACCTAACTTATAGGTAGCCCGTAAAGGTTAGGGAACGTTAGTGAAAACATTGAATTATTTATCAAACATTGAATTTAACTCGTAGTTCCATGGGAATAGTTACTGACTGCGCCATCTATTAGCATTATTGTGAAGCTATGTTGATGCTATATGAATTACTGACGCCCATTAAAAATTAAATAATCTCGTTTCTTTATAATATTCATATAATTTTAGTATTTGTTGTTCAAGTACAGGATATAAGTGACCTAAAAACATAAAATCAGTTTGAAAATCCATAGCGGATTTTTCTAGAGAGCGTCTTCAAGCGAGCGTATAAAATCGCCACTTTGAAAGCCCCCCATTTCGTCAATTTTAAGGGAAAAATTAAAAAAAAAATATTTTTGTACTCAGTTCAAAATTATCTTTAAAATGATACGTAACAATTTTATGTAACGCGATTTTTTTTTTTACTTCGCATTCGCTTCTATGAGAGCCCCCCTGAAATAAAGATTTTTATAACTTTTTAAGCCATTTTCGGCTGGAGGCCATCGGTTTACATATTATATCTAAATTTGAAGTAATTACGTTCAGTAATTCAAAAGTTATAAGGCTCTGACAGACGGACGGACGGACGGACGGACGGACGGACAAGTGCAAATCGCCCTAGTTAACTCAAAGACCTTCGCTTCGCTCGGTCGATTATTAAGTATTACATTATTTTTCAAGAATGAACTTTTTACGAAGTACCTACTACTTATTTTTAGCCGACTTCAAAATGAGGTTATCAATTCGACACAATATATATCATATGTAATATTATTGGAACTGCAAAATATTTACATGATAATCTATTTGGGCTTCGAAACAAATATACAAAATTTTATACGTGCATGTGTGTATGTATGTTAGTCCACACATTTCTCCGAAACTATTAGTTGGAAAATGATCATTCTTTGCTTTTTTATTTGCTTACATTTACTTCAATTTATGAACAGTAGAGGTTTTATTACTTTTCAGGTAGGTATGCTTTATTTCGGTATATTGCAATTGGTTTAATTTTTCCTAAATTATAGCTTGGTATATATTATATTAGCGTTTGCTCACGGCTTCACTCTCATTTAGTTCAATTTTTCAAACCCCTATTGCACCCCTTAGGGTTTGAATTTTCAAAAAACCTTTCTTAACGGATGCCTACGTCATAATAGCTATCTAAATGCCTTTCCGCCCGATCTGTCAAGTGGTTTGAGCTGTGCGTTGATTGATCAGTCAGTCACCTTTTCCTTTCAGATATTATATAATGTATATTATATATTTATATATAAATATAAATTTACATGATTATATTATTTTGCTGCCAAACCGTAGATATAGCACTTACGGTTTCAAACAAAATAATAAGCATGTAAAAAAGTCCACTTTTACAGTACTCCTAGCGACCCACGCGCTACGCCACGTAGACGTATACAGTATACAGTGTGCACTGTGCGTCCGTCCATCCATTGGCCTTCAATTTGTTATGTAAATGCACCTTTGTCCGCGCAACCACTCTATAAATTTGCTGAAATGCCGGGAGTTTCACAGCCATTTTGTACTGTAACTTTACTTCGGTTTATATATTTTTAATGTATTCATTGTAATCTTTACAGAATACGAGAAGTGGATAAATTGAATGTTAAAAGGTTCGTGTTTTATTGAACAACATTTTCATTATTATTCTAGTGTTAAGAGCGCGTGTAACCCCAAAAAAAATCAGATTTCGCGATGAGATAAAACATAGCCACAACCTCATGTGAGGCGTGACAAAAGAAAGCGTTTTGCGCGGAATAGGAGTGTAGTAAGCGCCAAATACTTTGTAACTCGTAAAATATTCATTTTCTTTCCAATTCACTAGGCTACTCTCTTGATAATATCAATCGGAATTTAATGTAAAAATTTTGGCTCTGTAATATGCAACACATTGAAAATAAATGAATATTGGTTAAAAATTAGACCTAACTTCGCGATTTTTTATTATAAAACAAATTTCATCATTTTATGTTTTTGCCCAAACACGTCCCTTGGCAGTATGATGTAATTCATGCGTGTTTTTTTTCGGATACTTGAAACTTGATCTACTACTGTAAAAATCAAATCTGTTTACTGTTAACGAGCGCACACCCACTCATTACTTTCTCTAGTAGGTAGGCGACTTATACCACAAACAACCAAGTGATAAATTTTAGTGCAGGCTATTTGAGTTGTCTTGTAAAAATATAAATAAAAAATCTAAATCATAAAAATCAATCCCTTTTGATTAAGACTGTATAACTAAGTTTATTTGTAAAGAATAAAACTATTGCAAACTAGCTATAGCATTTTTATTTGTATACATAATTTACTGTAATAATATTAATCAGCTGAGACGGACGTATTCCACTCCTACTAATATTATAAACTAGCTTATGCCCGCGACTTTGTCCGCGTGGATTTAGTTTTTAAAGTCCCTCGGGAACTCCTTGATTATCCGGGATAAAAAGTAGCCTAGATGTTGACCCGAGTAATAAGCTACCACGGTATAAAAATTTGTAGAAATCTGTGCGGTAGTTTTTACGTGAAAGAAGGACAAACAAACAGACAGACAGACAAAAAAAATTAAGCTTCTCTTTTGATATCTGTATCTTGAACACAATTAGAAGCAAAAACACTTTTTTGAATCTATTTCATGTACAGAATTGGTTTCGTTTCTGTTTTATTAATATTAGATGGACGGATTGAGGCCAAACCTCTGTGGTTTTTCAATTCCCTAGAATATTTATGTGAAAATATAATTGTTTTGAACTGTAAATAAATGAAAAATGAATGGATGGATGTTTGTTACTCTCTCACGCCGCAACGAATGAACGCATTCAGTTGTTTAAAAAAGATAGGCTAGCTAGGATTAACACATAGGCTACCTTATATACCGGAAAATTAAAGAGTTCCCGCGGGAATAAAAAATACCTTAATCCGCGTGAACGAAGTCACGGGCATCATCTAGTTATCTAGTCATCTTCATCTAGTATTATAATTGCGAAAGTTTGTGAAGATGGATGGGTAAATGGATGGATGTCCGTTACTCCTTCACGCCACAACGAACAAACGTTTAGCTGAATTTTTGAATGGAGATAGCGCATACCTAGGATAACGTACATAATATAAGGCTACATTTAATTCCGAAAGATAGAGTTCCCGTGGGAATTAATATATCCACGCTGCGAAGTCGCTATCGTCATCCAGTAGACCTTTTTTATTTCTGTTCAGAATCCTAAATAGTACCAAGATCTAATGTTCCGTCTATCAAGGCCAAAGTTTTCCAGTCACCCGCCAGCCCCATGCCCGCTCTCATTTCCAAGTGGGGCATAAAAGAGCAAGTCCCCGCGTAAACTAGAAAAAACGGCATTTCCATCTAGCGATTGCGAATTTAAGAGGCGAATTGGTCCAATCTCGTTTCGCTATGCAAGAGCGAGCAAACTTATTAGCGAGGAATCGGTTATCGGCGACGCTTTCTTTACTTTTTGCAGGTGATCGGGATGGGATTGATTGCTGGCCCTCTGACTCATTTCTCGTCATACCAGTTCTAGTTACAGTTAGCTAACATTTTCCAATAGGATCTAGTTCGTTATTAGTGACCTTTTATCGACTTTTTTAAGCTATTGCATAGCTTTTATCGCGGGCTTTGAACTAGGACAAACAGTTTGAGCGCGGCGACCGAATCAATATATTCCGTAACGAAAATAAACCTAACACCGTCGTTCAGTAAGCGTTCAACATTTTAGAGGTTCACAAGTAGCTCTCTTTGGCGCAGTGGGCGAGCAGCCGCTTTCTTTACCGTATGGTGTATGATGTCGCAGGTTCAAATCTCACTCGCAAAGTAGTGACAGTGCGCTTTTCTTGTTTGTATGTTTTTAAATAATTTTTTTGCATAATTTTTATTACGCAAAAATAATATTGCATAAATATTATAATTGCATAAGTTGATAAAAAATAGCTGCAATAGCTTTACCGCGGCAGTCCCCGAGTGCCACTTATTTTTTTTTGTTTAGAAGACTTCGGATTCATTTGACTTCGTTAAGAACGGCATTATTTTTGTTAAATCATATATCATCATCATCTTAAGACCTATGTCCAAAAGTGGGCATCTACCAGTTAATTAGTAGATGCCCATTTTTGGGCATAGGTCTCTTGAAAAACATATCTTGTTCTGTCTGTATACAGCAGCTGCCAGTTATACTCGCTTTAGGTTAACCCTGCGGCTTTGAGTGCAGGATTCCAGCAACTTGGGACCCCAATATCCACATTGTCTTCTAGGAGTCTAGTTTATAAATTTCCGTCGCAAGTTGCGTCTGTCTTCCATCATTAGAGCTGAATCATGAGTTCATGAGATCAAATATGTATAATGAAATAAAACACACATATTGTCTCGTTAGATAGAAGCTCAGAAAGCAAAATGAACACACGTCTCCGCCAACAATGTTAGAATAATTGATTAACTAAACGCAAAGAGAAATAATCGCAACTCAGCGCTTTGTAAACTAAGGCTGCTGTAGGACGAAAGATGACGTGTTTCTCAGGGAATTATTTATACTGCAGACATACTTTGGCGCAATGCCCGCCTGCAGAGCTGGGGAGCATCGAAATACAGAGTATTTGATAATTGTTAATTTTATAAATGCAAAAGTGTGTTTGTGCTTTAATTTGTCCTTCAATCACGCCGCAATGGAGCTTGGCATTGAAGTGATTTTTGCATGTTTATAGTTGAGGGGTTAAAAAATTACATAAGCTACTTTTTATCCCGGAAAAACTGAGGGTTCCCATGGTACTTAGTTTTAAACGTGACGTGACGTGGACTAAGTCGTGGATAAAAGCTACTTGACAATAATTTAAACTTAACTTTATTTAAGTAGGACATTTTTAGACATGGGTATGCCTACATCATAACGCATTTAGAGTGCTTCAAAATCAAAGTAAGACTTTTCAAAACACAGTCAAAGCAAAATTAGTTAATTGACTGATATTTTTTATTTATTTAAAATAACGTTTTTAAATATTACAACACAATTTCATTTTCTTTTTTAAAATATATCTTATCTAGTCTCAGAAACATGGAGCTTTAAGGTTTCCTGTTAGACACAGAGAGCGCTTCTGAAGTGTGGTGTAACAAGTCGGCAGCTCCATACAAGCTCCATAGAAAACTTCGGTTTAGAAAGAGACAGTCACAGTAAAACAGCATATAACTTATTTATTTTTTACCGATTTATTTCCTGTTTTTACAAATGTTATTCTTACATGTTACATTTTCACACTAATATATTAGAAAGGCGAAAGTTTGTGTGTGTGTGTGTGTGTGTGTTAAACTACTGGACGGATTTGGCTGAAATTGATAGGTCATACCTATACAAATTGATAGATCAACATAATATAGGCTACAATTTATCCCGGAAAAGTAAAGAGTTCCTGCGGGAATCAAAAACCTTAATCCACGCGGACGAAGTTGCGGGAATCGTCTAGTCGATTAATAATAATGAATATCAACATTTTGACAACAGTCAAATAGCCAATTAACTGTACTACTGTGCGTTGAGTCGCGCTCGTGTGTTTACCCTTAGTCCCCAGCGTGCCAGGAAAAATGATTTATAAAATCCGCTAAGCTCTTACATCTCTTGCCCTCTCGTGCAACTTCTGTATCTCCATCCTTTTTCATTCGAGTCCAATTTCACAGGCCGGTGGGTGCTGCTATAGGACCTCCGTAATGCTCCTATTGATTATGATGCCTGAATATTCATTCAATTACATGGAAGCGGGTTTTGTGATGATTTTCTGTTGATAGTTGTGTTTAAGGTTTAGATATTTCGATTTTTTGGATAATTCTATAATAAATTTACAAGATTTTCTACCAAAGATTTACTATGTTATTAACTATGTTGCCATTGATAACGTGCGAATATTAACCTTGTTTGATACAGATTAATATTTATCAGAGCCATTTAGTGAGAGTACCTGCTATGCCTGTAGTATCTCTTAGGGTGGGTTGCATCAACAAAACATTTTGACGGGCACGTAACCTGTAAATATGGCGCTATAACGAACGTTAGTTATATGTTCACAATATAAATAACAGACGTTAAAGTTCGTATATCTGTTACATTTTAACGAACGTAAGTTAGGATAACCAATAGTTTAAATCAACCGGCCCTTAGTGATCATCATTAATCATCCAAGAATCGAAAGTAATTATTGCAGGATCGAGAATTCATCATCATCATCTCAATAGACGTCCACTGGTGGACATAAGTGTCTTGAAATGATCATCACAGACCGACGATATCAAACTAATTCATACATTCAGTGCAAGATCAAGGCTTATGAAAGTCCATGCAAGACTGACAGCAAGAGACCTTAGATTAGCAATGGATGTCTATCGGTTTTTAAATAAGAAGAATTGGTTGACAGTGGTGTGATAGGGGCATAGCTGAAATCGTGCAGAGCAAGATAAGTTATGGTGCCATTGAAGTAAGTAAGCTATAGAAGAGCTCTTAAATATTGACAACTAGCTGATGCCCGCGACTTCGTCCGCGTGAAGTTAGTTTTTTGTTTTTTTTTTGTATTAAAACCTTCCGTGGAACTTAAGGAACATACAAAAAAATAAATTAAGCGAATTGGTCCATCCATTTTTGAGTTATGCGCTTACCAACATTCATTTTTATTTATATAGACTAACAACAATTCTATTGAGGTTACTACTAATGATAAAATGACAGCCATCGCTTAGCAACCTCCTAGCATAGGCAAATCGTTGCTTATAAAACGAATCGCACCTACGGGTCGATGCCATTTTGCCAGTATGCAAGCGCCTTTTTTTCTGTTGAAGCTTGTCTCAACGCAAATACCGCAAAGAAAACTACGTAATATAAAATTTGCAATCATGCAGCGATTGTTCACAGTTTCTCACACGGCAAAATCGCGTTGCAACCTCGCGTGCGGCTTAATGAAAACTGTCAATAAATTATATTTTCGCGAAGGCTGCGCGGGAAAAAGAATTTCCTCCACTATCGTTGGACCGGATATTGGCGTTGCCGTCATTTCCGGCCGCCCCGATGTGCGCACCAATGTGATGCAGGCTTAAAATAAGCCCTCCCGACCCATTGATTATGCGTATGGAGATTTCATTGATTTCTTTTACGTAGCTATAAAACAAGCCAAAAAGGAAAAGTTTAAAAACTGTAACCCGAATAAATTTATAAACACATATCAAAAATTCCGAGGCCAGCGCGATTCGAACCCACATCTCTTGGGAATCGGGGCCCGAGTGTGATAGCCACTTACACTTTAAGTGTAGGTTAACACTTTAACAAAAATAAAAATAGTAAAAAGCAATGTGGCATCTCTAGTTCCTACTGAGCTCCATTGCAATATGGGGTCTTGGATTGGTCAGAAAAAAGAGGTATTTCGCATTTTAAGCACTAAAAATATTATACATTAAAGTGCGCGATCACCATTATTCCATGTTTAATAAAAAAGCGGCGAAAGAATAAAATTGTTCATTATCCAATGAATGTTTCCATTTGAAAGTTGTGAAAGAATTTACATGATGAATACGGAATGAATTTGTCAAGGAATGGACGGCGGAACTTTTACAAGTCCCGCCAATATTTCTTGTTTATTTTAAATGGACTCTTAATTCACAGAAAAATTGGACGTAGTTATATGCAAAAACGTTCCAACCCACAATTATAACCTACTACAACAACTAGGGTACACCAACAACTAGGCTACTTTTTAAAACACCCTTCACGATATAGTAAAAACATTCCAGTCCTTACATCATTACTCTTTTATTTCCAATATTCCAACCTACAATCACATACGTAAAAGCATTCGTAGCTAAAAACAATTAAAGAAGCATCAGTTAGACTGAAAACTTGCTGTGGGTTGGAACATTTTTGCATAACTACATCCAATTTGCGAAATAAAAAAATATTGATTGTTAGAACTAATATTAAAATATACCTATTAAACCAGTACTGGTAGACCTCACCCCGCTTGGTGGATCACGACATCGCCCAGGGAGTCACTGGATACATGCGCCGCAAGACCAAGCCCTTGGAAGTCGATGCAAGAGACCTAGTTGTTCAGAAGTCTTGTAACGATATATGAACATTATAAGTCTTTTCTCAGTAATTATGTAGTTTACTAAGGCCCGCTTGCAGAGACGCCGAGTTAGTTAACCCAGGAATAAATTTGTAATTTTGACAGAAGCTGTATACGAAATCTGTCAAATCAGTCTTTTTAACCCAGAGTTAGCTGCTAACTCGGTGTTAAAAGTTTTCTATAAGCGCGCCTTATAAACAGTTAATTAGCTTTTAAGCAATCATGAGAAGGGCTAGTAATTACTAGTAAAGTAGAACTTCACTTTGTACATCAACGTCACAAGCACTAAATTATCTGCCGAAAATAATGTGTAGAAAGCACCTCATTCCAAGAACATCAAAGAAGCGGGCGGATTAAAAGTAAATAAGCCGGCACAGATACTTGCCGTCCACACGCTGCCCTACCATGAAGCCTTATCTCGTATAGCACACTTAGGTCTTTTACAACAAAGTAACAACCTATACAGTACTAAGAGTTTTTACTACCATTTTTACTCGTATTTAAGTTAATGACGATATATCTTTGTAGTCGAGTCGAGTTATACCTCGTCTCTTACTCTTCCATGTTGTTCCGATTATCATGATAATCTTTTGAAAGAATCGCTACATAATACGATTGTTTATTACTTGTATCTAGCGAATTGCTTAAAATCGTCCGTTCATCTGATAATGGGTTTTCTACTGCTGCACGACCAGTGCGGGGTCGTCATTCGAGCACCTTTGAACCCCAACGCAAGTCGGATCTACGAGTCATGTGCCATTTCTTCTTTGAGACTCGATAAGCTATGTAGGTACGAGTAATTCTTGCTCTCCGATTTTTCTCCTCATCTGATTTGATTTCGCAAGGATATTCCGAGCATAGTTTTTTGTAGTTTTCTGATACATGAAAGAAATCGAAGTAATCAACATATTATATGTGTTTCCAAAACACACAGCATTGGTTGAAGAAACATCCATAGATTCTACCTTTATAGTACATGCTAAGCTTTCTTTACCTGTACTCTTCAACTATCTGTCACCTTCACGCACCAGCAGAGCGCGTCAAATCTCCTGTCAACGCGCACCTGTCAATGTCAACCCATAGCGTTTGTAGATTTTGCCGCAAAAGCATGCAAAATTTTAGAATAAAAAGAAAGTCGAATTGAATTGAACTTTTTATAGTGAGTGAGTGTTGCGCAGTTATTTCTGGGCTGTGCTTAGTGTATACGAGGATGAGCGTTGATGGGTCTGTGCGGAATGAGCAGGGTAAGTCCGACGTCAGTGACCGGTCGGATGCCGCTATTTCGGATGAAGAGCGCCCATCTCGACGTCGCTCTGGTAATTCCAGTAGTGCAAGCGACTGTATCATCTTCGGAAGATGAACAAGGGTATGCTACACCGCCGCCCAATAAGCGCCGTAGATATTTTGATAAGCACTCGTTACTCGTGAATCTCATGACCACCAAATTAATTCTTAAGTTAACCAGGTTAACTTTATTTCGGGTTATTTGTCGCAGCTACCCCATTACATCGTAGCTGCTAATCAAGACACGCAAAGCCAGAGTAAACCAGGCCCCAGTAGCAGGGAAAAACTTAGTTCAGTCTCAATTTTTGATTAATCCTTGTACAAGCTCTGATAAGATGGTTCAGTTAGGTGATTTAAAAACTGACTGATGAAAGGAAGGTAATTCTTCATTCTAAGAAGGCTTAATAAGTTAGATCATCTTCAGCATTTTGAAACGCAGGCCTGGAAGGGCATGTGATACAGGTCAACATTAGCAGGTTATTCTGCAAATTTAGGTTTTGTTACTTAGAGTTAATGAAGAATATGTCATTTTAACAAAACGAAAGACTATCTAGCTTCTACTGAAAATATGTTAGCAGGTTTGACTAATGCCGAATTAGAGTGGCAGGAACTATTGAAACAGGGTTTGCAGGATCTACTTGTGGGTTGCGGGGAACCTTGTTGATTTAAATATGTCAAGTCTTTTTGAGGAGGAGAAAGAATTTTAAAGAATTTAACAGTCCTATGCTCATTCCCCTTAGTGCTGAATAGATACCTCTTTAGTAGACAAGCTTAGCAGCTAGTTATTCAGTCGCTGGGAGGTTTACAAACATGACTGAATAGACCAGAATACATAAAAAAGAAGGGACTGTATCGCTCAAAACTCATTTCAAACTCTAGATCAGGGAAGAGACCTACTCGCAATGCCTTTACTATCAAGAACATTACTGGAGCAGACCAGACAGGTAAGAATAATAATTTTCAAGCCCCTCTCAAACACCATTGCTTTTGTCGAGGCTACACCAGGAGGAATAGTGTAGAGCAGATTAGAGAGCAGAAATAACTATGTTCAGGGAGAGAAAATTCAGGGAGGGGGATACGGAAGGAGCTTGGTGCAAACCAATTCATTTTGGACATAATAAGCAGAGGGAAGAATACTGTTCAGATTAAGGCCCCCCACTACTTCATTTATCACCGCATTTACTGAGGAAAGTCAACACGAGGATTTCTCTTGAGATTACAACAATAATTCAGGTTTTTTAAGAGAGGAATTTTGGAAGTGCCTCCAATTTTCATTCATTCATTCATATATTAAAAAAAAAAAAAAAAAAAAAATCAAGGTGGGACATACGTCCTGAGAGGACTGCATAAACATGTAGCACACAAGCATTTTCAATTGGTTTCTCAGATGTTGCAGAGTTCCTACGAAAAATCGATTGGATGTCGAAAGTAGATAGGTAGGCCTATTTTCATGTGTCTATTGCAATGTCACCATTGCTTTCTAAGGATTCACTATGACAACCAGGTACTTCAGTTGACAGCTCCCCTTCGGCCTTTCATCCACCCCCGAGCTATTGCTGCTTTGTCCAATTGACAGCATAGATCTGGCTTGCAGGGGGGGGGGGCGTTCAGGGGGTCTTGGTTTATTTGAACAATGACATCATAGTGAACCAGGACAGAAAAATATTGCAGCATCAGGTCTCTGGGACCACCAAAAGTCTGTGACAGCACCCCTCAGGAACTGGGATATTAAGGTCTTTTGTGGAATACAAGGAACAGTACCATGGCCTGACCTCCAAAGAGGGCAGTAATGATAAAAGATTTTTTATCAAGGATCATAAGAAGGGGTTGTAGTACACTACGAGAGATTCAGAGGGTGATAGGACTCCTGATTTTCGCAAACTTTACCGCTACAAAGTTTGGTTTCACTGCACAAGTGAGAGGTGACCCACTTCTTGAACACAGACGCAGCGGATGCGGGCTGGGGCGCTCACCTCAACAGGAAATATCTAAGCAGGTCGTTAGTGCACCAGAGGTCCTGGCACTCAAAGACGTAAATGAGTTTGTTTGTAGTGTATGGTGCAATAAGTCACCACCAAAACTTCTTAAGAAATGCACACATATAGTTTCAGTCGAACAACGAATTGTGACGTATACAGCCCTACTCGATTTAGCTAACTACACGGTTGAACGTCACTCTCGGGCTGCCGCTGCCGCTGTACCTCCCGGGGAGGTACAGCGGCATAGCCAACCGCCTGTCATGGAATCGACTAGTGCCGGAATGGCACTTGTTGAGCAACAAGGCTCCGGGAGCTGACTACATGGTTGAACATCACACTCTCGGCGGCGTGCCTCCCGGGGAGGTACAACGGCATAGCCGACCGCCTGCCAAGGAATCGACCAGTGCCGGAATGGCACTTGTTGCCCCCGGCCTCGGAGGCCGTATTCAGGCTTTGGGGCGTAACAGAAGTCGCCTTGTTCGCTTCAAAAGAACGCCGTAACGTACGCCGTAGTAGATCGCTACGTAACATGGGACTCCAGAGATGGGTCAGAATTATTATTATTATTATTTGCGACTCAGCACCCAATCTGTATTTCCACCACCCAATCTGATTCCGCAGGTGTTACGCCGACTCAATGCAGCGACAGGTATTTATATAGTGATAGTGCCCCATTGGACACAGTGCTTTGGCTAGCAGACCTGAGGGCGCGAGCCCTAGCAGAACCAGTATCAATAGAGTGCCTGCAGAAGAACCTGATAGACCTCATGAGAGGCAGGTTCCGCCCCCGGGTGGAAAGACTGGAGCGTCTAGCAATTAGCATGGTTGGTTTGGGGTGGAAAGATAGGATAGCACATTGGTCTTCACAGGAGAAGGATCTCTTGAAAAAGAACCTGGCGATATTTAACATTGGCTACATATAAAGCTCCAATTAGATGTTGGGTAACTTGGTGTGAGTTTAACAAGATTCCTAAGTCTCCACTGGGTAGTGATGTAGGTGGCTAGATATTTGGCTAGGTTGTGTCGGGAGGACAAACTTGCTTGGCATACTATCCTTCTATATGAGTCTGTAATCACCACCTAGTATATATACATATATATATAGATACAGCAACTAGTGTAGAACCACCTATACAGCAACTGGTGCAGAGGAAATATCAAAAAATTGCTTTGTTCATCAAATAGACAAGTTGACATCAAAGTGACATACTTTGTTCATCAAAAAAAGAAAAGAAAAAAAAAAAAAACATGGCAATATCAATTGTTAAGCTCCAAAGATGAGGACACCCATTTGGCATACAGAGTTACTTTTAATTGGCTTAGGGAGACTCAGATTGTAGAATAATTAATGATTAAACGAACTTACCTGTACGTGAAGTTCTATCATAATTATACGAAGCGCTACGTCCAAGCTAGAAAAACAGCTGTTATATTGTTATTAGCTTCTGGTCATCATATTCATGACCTGACTTTGTTGGAGGTGGCTAGGGATAACTTTGTTGTGAATAACAGCAGTAATGAATAACATCAGTTATGAAGTGGACTTGTGGCCAAGATGTGTGGCAAGGACGGACAGGGTAGATAAAAGAAGCTGCTAAGTAAGCAGCATCCTGATGCACGCTAATGTCTAGAGACAAGAGACATCTAAAGAAATTAGACACAAAGTAGACATTCAGAGGAAATCAATATAACTAGTCTGTTTAAATATGAACAACTGGCATAATTAAACCAGCTCATCAACCCATGATAGCAAATTGGGTGAGAACAATTTAAAAAAAAAGAAAAAAAAAAAAAAGATTGGAATAGATGCATTTCCAGGCAGTGTGCGCTGAGCAGCTGCTTCAAGAAGCTTTTTGAAAATAGACCTGTAGAGGAGATTCTAGAAAGAAGTAACTGGAGGAGTTCCCAGACCTTCAGAAAATTCTATTGTCTGCAGGGAATCTGTCTGATTCTATTCTAGACAAAGAGTCTAGTCTAACTAGAACAAATAGCCATTAGATAGTTTTGCAATCATTTATTTTTCTTTCTTTCAAGAATCGATGTTGATTCAGAGGAAGAAGAGGTGAAAGTTAATTCAGAGAATAATTTTGATTAATCCGTGTTTATTATAATTTAAATTTTTGATCTAATAATGTGATTTCTACAAGAGAGTCTTTATTTTTAGTTTGTAATATTCTTTAGTGGGTCTGTAAGTACCTAGAGGTACATACAGAATTTTTGACCTCAAAGTATTTGTAGACAATTAATAGTAAAAATTAGTGTCTTTTAGATTAATTCTTGATCTCATAATGTGCCTTATTAGAGGAATAGTGATTTCCTTTTATAATAATTTTTGGTCACACAATATGTCATATGAGTTGTGACTATTTCCCTGTGTTTTCAGTTGATTGATTCTTATGATTAATAGTAGATTTAAAATTATGAAGAGATAGGTGTAACAGGATATAAAAATTTTGTTTTTCAGTGATAATATAATATACAGGAGTGATATTTTTATATTTTGATTTTATCATCACATAGCGTTTGTAGTACTCTTTCACCAGCAGATATCAAACAGGTCTTCAACCAATGCTGTGTGTTTTGGAAACACATATAATATGACTGTTTTGCATTCCAACAAAACAGTTATTATGTGTGTGAAAAAACACACAGCATTAGAGCAAGATGCTTGCTGGTGGCTAATTGAAGACTATGAGTTGACATTGACAGGTGCGCGTTGACAGGAGATTTGACGCGCTCTGCTGGTGCGTGAAGGTGACAGATAGTTGAAGAGTACAGGTAAAGAAAGCTTAGCATGTACTATAAAGGTAGAATCTATGGATGTTTCTTCAACCAATGCTGTGTGTTTTTTCACACACATAATAACTGTTTTGTTGGAATGCAAAACAGTCATATTCTAACTAACCTAATCAACTATTCATATAACTCGTATAATGGATACTCGTCTGTGATAACATCTGTACCTTTGTTGTCTATAACTCAATAGGTTCAATGAACAATAATAATAAATTTTCTACATCCGAATAAATGACTGATGGAGAGACTGAACTAGATTTTTTCGTATAAACATCAGCCGGTCAATATTATACGGTAGGTAAACTATCCGTTATCACAGATATGACTGGTAAAACTTACAGCAAAATCTATTGTATATTGACGCCTAAGTCTATCTCTTAATACAGCAACACTCCAACATAACTGCATATACGTAAAGGTTTCGCAAAGTTCATAGTAGGGCACCCAGCGGGCAATTCGGTTAGATAAAGGCTCCATTGGAGCGAAAAGATACGTATAAGGAATTTTCAAAGCTAAAGAGACGCTAAGCCTGCCCGCGATAGATTTATTGTTTCAGATTGTCGTATGGACAGCGGGCTCTGTAAATATACAGCTTTCATTTTATTGTTAGGGCTCCGTGCATCTCAAACTTTGTAATACCCGAGGATTTTGAACGAAGTTTATCACACGGTTTTGGTTTTTACTACTTTTATATTATTGGTACCTTCATACAAGTGATTAGGAATATTCTGAGCAGATGTACTCTACTTTACCCCGGCTACACTCGTTAGCTTCAACACTGGTCCTTTCCCACTCTTCTCCTATCCAACATGTGGTCATCTTCGATGAACAAATGTGCAACGGTCGGTAAATTGCACATGGCTCAAACTTCAAAAATTCAAAATTCAAATTTATTTATTAGGGTTCCGTACCCAAAGGGTACCAACGGGACCCTATTACCAAGCCTACGCTGTCCGTCCGTCCGTCCGTCCGTCCGTCTGTCAGCGGGCTGTATCTCGTAAACCGTAATAGATAGACAGATGAAATTTTCACATATTATGTATTTCTATTGCCGCTATAACAACAAATAATAAAAATTAAATAAAATTAAAAAAATTAAATTAAAATATTTCCATGGGTACCTATATGAAAATATTTTAATTTAATTTTTTTAACGGAACTCTAAAAGAGCGAGGCCCGGCTCGCACTTGGCCGATTTTTTTCACGTAGGCCAACTTGTGGCTCTTATGACACGTCATGACTCTACCATCGGTTCAGGATGCGGGTTCTGCGGAGAAGAGCTGGCAAGAAACTCAGCAGTTGCTCTTTTAAAAATAATCATTCGAATCGATGGACGGTGGGGTCTCAAGGTCTTGTTCTGTCGACTCCGGAACAGAAGGCGCAGCGTTTGAAATTAGAAGACTAACCACTAATCCAGGAGGACAGACGATCTCAAGGGAGTTGCTGACACTAACTGGATGCAGGTCGTTGAGGTCCCAAGGTGCTGAGTGGTGACCTCCCTCAAGGCAGACCGACGATATCTTTCGATACCTTAAGATGGGTAGTCTAAGTATGTCACACTCTCTTTAACATTTCTGCGGTGGTGTCGTGTGATGCGGGTTGTTACGTTCCCTAAAATATGGTTGAGCGAAGCAATGGCTTGGTCATGCGTCATGCTCGTGAACGGGTGCCACCAGCGGCATACTTTCTGTCTGCCCGTCTTAACATGTGTTGAATTATAATTAGATATAATTACGTATGCTTTTGTGGAACTTCCCCTCATTGTGGAAACTCTGCATACATAGCATAATCTATATATATAAAAGAAAGTGGTGTTAGTTACACTATATATAACTCAAGAATGGATGAACTGATTTGGCTGAAAATTGGTGGAGAGGTAGCTTAGAACCAGGAGACGGACATAGGATACTTTTTATCCCGTTCGACCGCGTTTCCGTCAAGTCACTATAAACGTGGTATGACAATAACGCATGTGACATGGAATAACAAAACGTAAATGACAGCTAAACGTAATTTTGTCTTTGGTTAATAAGTAGGTATGGTAAAAAATTTGACAATTATAAAAAGTGTTATAATAAAGCATTACTAATATTATAAATGCGAAAGTGTGTTTGTTTGTTGGTTTGTCCTTTAATCACATCGCAACAGAACAGCGGATTGATGTGATTTTTGCATGGGTATGTATGGATGTAGTAGTGGTTCCTCAGACCGGGAGAGCTACTTTTTATCTTGGATAATGAAAGTTCCCGCGGGATTTTTAAAAACTAAATCCATGCGGACGAAGTCGCGGGCATCAGCTAGTATCTATTAAATATATTGTAAAAGTATTTTGAAAAGAGCAACTGCCGAGTTTCTTATTGGTTCTTCTCGGCAGGAACGGCATTCCGAACCAGTGGTAGACTCATTGACGATTCAAAAGTACTTGTAAAAGTTTATTTGAATAAAAAATATTTATATTCTATTCTATTCTATCAGAGGGCGCAAGACCAAGACATGTGGAAGTTTATAAGAGACCTCGTAACCGGGCGCTTGCGACTTCTTAAGTTCGGTTTTTCAATCATAGCATGGTTTCATTGTTGCGGTAAGAACTTCTATATGCGTTGTGCTTAGCGAGTCACTTATGCTTTTTTGCGAGAAACCAGCCCCTCTAGCCAAGTTACACTTCTTTGTATCGTTTCTCTTTCTACGATCGTTGTCACTTGAAGTTTTGGCTAGCCCTAGACTAGATGGAGCTACAGCTGATCAAAGACAGAAGTGTCTTGATAATATTTCGCGGCATTTTGTATTGTTTTTTTTAGCATTTAAAACATTTAACAAAATGCCGCGTATATATGTATGAGAAATGATACAAAGAAGTGTAACTTGGCTACAGGGGCAGTTATTTAATTTAGCTTTTAAGACACCTAAGGAAACATAGATTACAACTGTCAATCGATTTACAACTAAGTAGTAAAAAGAAATCAACATTAAATCACCTTACGTTCTAGTTACGTTACAAATTCTATCTCATTCTCAACTTGTCGCCGTTGATTCAGCATAACAAAACTTTAACACGAATTCTAAACTCTCCAGCGCAGGATGTATTGAAATTCAAATCGCCAGCGCCGGCCGCTGATAAGGAGGGGGAGGCTGTTGCAGTATAAGCAGTATATCAATGAGAGTTTTGCCAAGAGAGGATCCCGGATTCAAATTCACTGGCCTGCCTCGCCGAGTTGCTTTGTATTTGGACACATGCTTATTAGATTTACATAAAATCTAGTGTTGGCGACGCGCCAATGTAGGTGTGGGGCTCACTTGTTATGGCTTTAGCACATCAGGCAACCGTAGCAGTGAAAGCCTTTTATACCGATTAAAAAAAAAAGAAAATTGGCAGTCATAGGGACTGCCGACAGAAGTGAAAACTAGATTTGCTTATAATTAAAAACAAATATTATTAAAAAAAAAGTGTGTGTCAGCTCCGACGCACGACTGGAGTTTACTCCTTACAACGTCGTAATGCATTCGTGGCGCTCGCTGCGTCTCGGCGCCGCCGCCGCTCGGACCCGATCGGTACGCGCTCGGCTTCCCTCGGAAAGCTCTTTCGCATTCGGACTCAAGCGAAAACCAACCTTATTTACTCAACGTTAGGGTAGAAATTTGCATCGTTGTGAAAAACGTAACGAGGTCATTCATAAGTAGTCAAGCGAAAACCAACCTTATTTACTCAACGTTAGGGTAGAAATTTGCATCGTTGTGAAAAACGTAACGAGGTCATTCATAAGTAGATTTTACTCCTCGAATTTTTCTCATACCGGGCGCCTTATTTATGAAAATCGATTCTTAAGGAGTAAACTCCAAAAAATATATAAAAATAAATAAAAATAAATTAAAAAAAAAGCACACTGTCACGTTTCGTGAGTGAGATTCGAACCTGCGACATCATACGGAGGACGGCTGCCTGCCGACTGCGCTGTAAAGGTTGCTTGAGAACCTCTAAAATGTTGAAAGCTAACTGAAATCTCCAGGTGACGATGGTGACGGTGACGATTTTGCGAAATCCATGCTTTTTTGCTCACCCAAAAAAGTGCTCAACGAGCCTAAAGAATTTTTCACTTTAAAAAGGGTGGAGGTTGTCAATTCGACGCGTATTTTTTTCCGATGTTACTTCATAACTCCGTCAAATCTGAACCAATTTCAATATATTTTTTTAACACACTTTCGCATTTATAATACTCGTATTGACAATAGTAAAATTTTTATTCTATTTTTTGTGTCAATACAGATAATATTGTATAGCTACTTGGAATATCTGACACTGACTCTACAAAGTCGCAGAGATCTTGAATAACGTCGCGCAGTACACGAGAACACTTTTACGAATATACTGCATAAAACTTCTTGATGCCCTAGTTCATTGAAATAAAATTCATGTCTCTTGATGTACTTGGAATAGTTTAAACTAAATTATTATTTATTGAAAGAAATTTTAAGAGAACAGCATAGCTAGATTTTATTGGATACAAGTAGTTAGGCGTTTGCGCAATTCCATGATATTACGTAGGTATAGGTTTAAAGACATTTATTCTCATAAAGACTTTAGACACTTACATGAGAACTTAATTTAGAATAATGAAATTACAAGCTTCGCCATTAGGTACATTAACTTATAAAATTAATACTCATTCAATGCATTAGTTTTAATTCAAAGTGATTTGTATTACTCATAATGTAAGCAGCTAATTCAGGCTTAAATGCTTTAAATGAGTGTACATTCTTTGTGTGCAGGTATTCTTTTGTTAAGGCGAGCGGAGCGAGACCTATCACTATCCCACAACCTGAGCATTTTGTGGTACACTTTACTAAAAAACTATCACGCCTATAGATTTGCGATTTAACATAGTAATTTAAATTCATATCCAGATGTGATATCTGTCAAAAAATATAATTTTATAACCATTAACTTAAAAATTATTACCCGTTAGAAAAACTACGCGAGCCCTCACAAGGCTCTGCATTTTGCTAGTATAAGTTAGCTCCTTCATGGGTAAGGATATTGCAATTTTGCAATTGTGCATTGTGGATTCAACATCTCCTGATGATGCTACGGTATCGGAGAGAAACGTACGTCAAGTGTGTAGAAAGATTTTTCTGGTTTGACGGATTATAGCAAAGGTATATTACTTTTTGTTTGAATAGCTTGATTGTTCTCCGTGATAGAATGGAATGAACGTTAACGACCACAGATTTTTCAGTTAGAAGTTCCATGATTTCACCTGCTTTAACGGTAGTCTAAATACTTTCTTTAACATAAACGGGCACATCGCTTACTAGTGTAAATGTAAAAATCAGCCAAGTGCGAGTCGGGCCTCGCTCTTTTAGGGTTCCGTACATATGACCAAATGACTTTTCTAAAACTTATAATCAACACATATTAAGATATTTTAGTTCTTAGATGGTAGTAAGTTAGCATATTTTGGGGAAAAAGTGCACGTTTGTTTTGGTCACAAATTTGATGGCCCCCATTTCTTCATTTTAGAAGCTAAAAATTAATAAAAAAAAGATATTTGAACTCCACTTAATGAGCTCTTAGACAATGATACCCCACATGCTAGGGTAAAAAAATAAAATTTTATTTCGACTCCTTTTCATGTATTTTTATTTAATATTTATTTTTTATTTTTTATTTAATTTAATTTTTATTATTTGTTGCTATAGCGACAATAGAAATACACATTCTGTGAAAATTTCAACTGTCTCCCTATAACGGTTTACAAGGTAAAGCCCGCTGACAGACGGACAGCGGAGGCTTAGTAATAGGGTCCCATTGGCACCCTTTGGGTACGGAACCCTAAAAATGAAAAAAATGCAAGCAAGCTATCTCTGCTAAAGACCCGTTCACTAGGTATACACTGAAATTTTATAATAGTTTATGTTATGAAAAGAAAAATCCCTGCCTGTATTTTCAAGCTTATCCTATGCGTTATTCTTTGCCTTTGTTTTCGTCATCTTCGAATGACAAAATGAACAATTGCAAAGACTAATCGTTTCAATTTTACAATATGGCTGGGCGGATGCTCGGCGGATGAGATTCTATGGGGTATTAGAGGGCAAATGTGATTTTTCCCCATTCCACCCTCGCCACTTTATAAATTTCATCAGCAAAATTCTGTATTTATTATAAAAAATAAATCGTATGTCTCCATCATGTTCACCGAAAATTGCTTTTTGGCAAAAATTATCTTTCAGTACATATTTTTTGACTTGTCTCATTCTTTGCAACAAAGGTGACTTGATAGAGGTAAATTAGGTAGGGTGAAATGAAACTGCTCATCAGTAGTCAATTGTTTCGTTCGTTCGTTTTTTTTTTGTTCGTTTTTCATCATTCACGATGAAAAACGAACATGAATCGTTTCAAAATAGTTCTCCCTAAATCCCTCTCCACTTAATATTATAAGCGCGAACAAACGAATTTTCGAGTTTGGCTATTTGTTCTTCAATCATGCCACCACAGAGCTACGGATTGTTGTATTTTTTTTTGCATACGTAAATAGTTGAGGACCTTTTTATTTCGAAAAACATGCATATATCATAAGTCTGCAACACCCACTCGACTCAAAAGTAAAGCATTGAAATGCGAGCTTTTTTACATTTTCATTTTTTTAGAGTCATCAGTTACGAGAAGATAATAATGTTCAAAATGGCTTAAGGAAGATGATAAGAATTAAGTAAGACTGCCTTCCTCATAATTCATCGTATACTCGAAAAGTTTGGAAACAATTTACATGATGAAAAGCGAATTCTCGTAAATATAGACTTCGGAATGCTTTTAAAGAACTCTTCAAATATTTTTTTGAGTTTATATTAAGTTTTATTTCATGTTTATTTAAAGTGCGCCCTCCAATACTTTTGGGCGATTCAGACAAAGAAATCAAATAAAAATTTTGTAAGAATTTTTGAAACTTTGGTAATTCTTGAGACGGGAATGCAAATTCGGTACTGTAACTTAGATGGACGCTTTTATTTTTTGTTTATTAGATTAGAGTGTCTGCATTGTTACTGAAGTTTTTGTATGAATTTAATACGATATTTCCATTAAACGTGACCGATACCAGCGGAAATCAAATCTTGAACCTCCGGGGTAAGTAGATAATTATTACAATTTTTCCAACTTCTCTCTTAAACGCAGGGTATTTTAAAAGTATCTCGAAAACTGAATCGTCTCCAAGTTTTTAAGAACATCTTAAATTTTATAATAATATTTTTCCAATAATTTTGGAATTTTGTTCATCATTAGTATGTGCGTTTTTAGCAATTAAATATTACTTGCTTTAGTGGTGAAGGAAAACATCGTTAGGATACCCGCACTCCTGACAGTTCTCCATAATATTTTCTACAATATTCTCATAGTTATTTATGCAACTGTTGTATAATAAGGGGTATTAAAACACGAATGCGGGTTTATCACACTCGGCTTCGCCTCGTGTGATAATAGTATCACATGAGTGTTTTAATACCTAATTATCAACAGTTGCATACAAGACTTTATCTACTCCCATAATATGAATCCTCTATAAAGGTTCTGAAACAGTTAGCTTACTGCTAATATTAAAATCGCCATTCCTAGTACCTAACCTAATTAATATCATCCATTACTGAGTATATACAAATAAACTAAGTATTAATGAAAGAATTATTTATTGTAGTAGTAATTAACATTTTGTGTAGTGCAATTATTAAAATTCACTTGAATATTACGTTCTTTAATGTTTGAAGGTCCCGATCCCGATGTACTCGGCGATGTTCTTTTTTTGAAATTCATACAAATGTTTTTTATTTTTTAATTCATAGATACCACGCATCGAACAGTAAGAATGTGACTGTCTGTGGAGTAAACCTTTGCTCAGAAGGGATCGAAAAAAAAACAAATTGTTTTTTTTGTTTTTTTTTTTAATTCATAGATACCACGCATCGAACAGTAAGAATGTGGCTGTCTGTGGAGTAAACCTTTGCTCAGAAGGGATCGAAAAAAAAACAAAGGAGTGTTATTATGAAATTCAGTACAATATTATATCATCCGTTTGGATGACATTATGGTTATTAAGACATTGGGTGTTTTAATGTTGGCAATAAGCTAACTGTTTCAGAATCTTATATAGAGGATTTTAAGCATGGGAGTAGATAAAAGATATTATAGTATAGAAGAAACCCGTGCCAAGAAGTGGGTTGAAATGTTCATGATGACTTAATGTTTAAGAAGTTTTTATCACATCTAATAGAAGTTCCAGAGCTGAACAATTTGACTGATGTAAATTAATGCTCACGATAATCACATAGTCAGTTACAGACCCTGAGTCACGTTATCAGAATAAGCCGTTTATTCAGATATAAACACAATTTGGGCAGTTAGGCTGTACCGGAAGCGATTTGCATATTGAATCGCTCAGTAGCGCCCTCCCGCCCCGCCGGCCAACGCAGGTAACTACTCAGGAATCAATGATTCGATGATTGCCGCCCTATCATGTGATTCAATATGCGCTGGAATTAATATCCATGCCAAATGTCTGATTCGACTGCCGGTTGAATCAGTTTAACAAAATGATACCTCTTGACTTTACTATTTGTTTTTTGATGACTTAGTAAACTTTTTCACTATGAATTCAGTAAGTTATGAAACTGTCTAACGCCCGATTCCAATCATCGATCAACCGTTATCTGTCAAAACAATTCATACAATTTTTAGCAAATAACTAGGAAAACTATCGATAGATTAGAGATAGTATCTATTGTATTGTAAACTTGTTTTGTAAAGAGCAACTGCCGAGTTTTTTGCTGGTTCTTCTCGCCAGGAAGGGCGTTCCGAACGCGTGGTTGAGTCAGACGATTCAAAAGCACTTGTAAAAAGTTTATTTGAATAAAAAATATTTCTATTATATTCTATAGTCTGAAAATATTAAAGGGTTAAAATATAAATTACTTTCATTAAACTCAAACCTGCTCTAAATTGTTTTCTACTACTATGCTATTGCTATTCGTACATCGATTGACATATCCATGACGGGAGGGTGGTGAGAAGCCAGTATAGACCCGAGACGAAACATTTTAGAAATAAGTATTAAGTTCAATGATTGATCTGAAACTGGAGCTATAAGAATAGTAACAACTATATTATAGTCTCTAAGTACACTCCGACCAAGAGATATTTATAAACGAAAAAAAAACTTATTCTCTGATGTATAGCAACAGTAGGAAATTGGCTGTGAAACTCTCGCCATTTCAGCAAATTTATAGAGTGGTTGCGCGGACAAAAGGTGCATTTACATAACAAATTGAAGGCCAATGGATGGACCAATGTTCTGTATGTTATATATTTTATAATATGATCAGTTTGATATCAGATACGAGTTGATATAGTAAAGTGTGAATTTGTTTAGTTTTTTGTGGGTTAAAATCATTTATTAATTTATATTAATTTAATTAGGACAGACATTGTCCAATATCACTAATTAAATTGTTATCGTTATCATCATCTGCAACCCATCAACGTCTCACTACTTAACGCAGGTCTCCTCTCAGAGAAAGTCCACCACGCTGGCCCAAAGCGAACTGGCGGGCCTCACAGACCTTCGAGAACATTATGGAGAACTCTCAGGTGTGCAGGTTTCCTCATTATGTTTTCCTTCACCGTTGAAGCATGTGGTATTTAACTGCTTAAACGCACATAATTTTGAAAAGTCCGAGGAGTTCCCGGGACCGAACCTGCGACCCCCCAATAGGCGACCACAGTCCTAACAACTATCTAGGCTATCACTGAAATTTACCTAATACTGAGAATTTCTTGACAGATAACCCAATACACTTTTGGGTCCGACCCTGGAATCGAACCAGGGACCTCGTCCTGCTAACCGCTAGTCTAACAAGGCATCAGTATGACAGAGAGATCATTATTAAAGTACCACAAGTGTAAATTAAAAATGTTAAACACCCCCGACATGTGAAACTATGGCCGGACTATATGTACGATATATCTGACATCCTGTCATTTTTTTTTGTTAACGGGCGGGAAATCTTCTTAAGATACCCGATATCCTGATGAAGGGAATAATATCCTAAAATCCTAATTTTTACCTACTAAAACCCCCTCGATGGCCACCCTCAGCGCATATTGGAAGGCTCCGAGATCTCTTCCGAACAGGAACACATACCGGTGCCTCCCTTGCGCGACGCTCATTATGGGCTCGTCCCGGCAACCCTGTCACCTAGTATTCTGCTCCATCATCAGATCCTCATCCTCGATCCTCAATCATCATCTATCTAACATCAACTCATTGCGACCATTTCTGTGAGTTTTCGAAGAGTCGGGTTCTCTGGAGACCATTCTGGTTGCAGCATCAGGTCGAAGTTATCAATTAATTGTTATTTAACGATTATACTGGCACGCGTGAAGCACTTAATCGAGTAATCATACGCCAAAAGTGCCTTACATCATTTTGGAAAAGAGTTGATACTCTTACACTGCTGGACCGTTAATAACCAAACATAGCTAAGAGAACCATTGCAAGGAAACTTGCATTCAAATTAAAAAAAAAAAAAAACTTAAGTGGCACTCGGGGACTGCCGCGGTAAAGCATTTTTTATCAACTTATGCAATTATAATATGTATGCAATATTTATTTTTGCATAATAAAAAGTATGCAAAAAAAAATTAAAAACAAACAAACAAGAAAAGCGATCTGTCACTAATTCGCGAGTGAGATTCGAACCTGCGACGTCATCAAAGAAAGCGGTCGCTCGCCCACTGCGCCAAATAGAGCTACTTGAGAACCTCTAAAATGTTGAACGCTTACTGAACAACGGTGTTAGGTTTTTTTCGTTACGGAATTTCTTGATTCGGTCGCCGCGCTCAAACTGTTTGACCTAGTTCAAAGCCCGCTTATAACGCATCGAAATCGGTCGATCCGTTTGAAAGCTACGATGCCACAGACATACACACACACAAACACACACACACAAACACACACACACACACACCCCCACACCCCCCCCCCCCCCCACACACACACACACACCCCCCCACACACCCCCCCCACACACCCCCACACCCCCCCACACACCCCCACACACACACAAACACCCCCCCCCACACCCCCCCCCCACACACCCCCACACACACACACACACACACCCCCCCACACACCCCCACACACCCCCCCACACACACACACCCCCCCCACACACACACACCCCCCCACACACACACACCCCCCCACACACACACACCCCCCCACACACACACACCCCCCCACACACACACACCCCCCCACACACACACACCCCCCCACACACACACACCCCCCCACACACACACACCCCCCCACACACACACACCCCCCCACACACACACACCCCCCCACACACACACACCCCCCCACACACACACACCCACACACACACACACACACACACACACACACACACACACACACACACACACACACACACACACACACACACACACACACACACACACACACACACACACACACACACACACACACACACACACACACACACACACACACACACACACACACACACACACACACACACACACACACACACACACACACACACACACACACACACACACACACACACACACACACACACACACACACACACACACACACACACACACACACACACACACACTTTGACGCCACGCACGCAGGGCCACGTTAGACCCAGCAATGAATTCAAATTCAGTAAGTTATGAAACTGTCTAACGCCCGATTCCAATCATCGATCAACCGTTATCTGTCAAAACAATTCATACAATTTTTAGCAAATAACTAGGAAAACTATCGATAGATTAGAGATAGTATCTATTGTATTGTAAACTTGTTTTGTAAAGAGCAACTGCCGAGTTTTTTGCTGGTTCTTCTCGCCAGGAAGGGCGTTCCGAACGCGTGGTTGAGTCAGACGATTCAAAAGCACTTGTAAAAAGTTTATTTGAATAAAAAATATTTCTATTATATTCTATAGTCTGAAAATATTAAAGGGTTAAAATATAAATTACTTTCATTAAACTCAAACCTGCTCTAAATTGTTTTCTACTACTATGCTATTGCTATTCGTACATCGATTGACATATCCATGACGGGAGGGTGGTGAGAAGCCAGTATAGACCCG